>CM066163.1:37527256-39927256 GCA_033629205.1 Lithocarpus polystachyus
TTATTAGATCTTAGGAAGAATGCACGACTAAATTAAATACAACCGCTTGTGCTTGTGTTGTTTAGTTTCACCGATCTCTCTAATTCTTAAGGCTGCTACTAGATTAAACCTTTAGCGCTTGTCTTGGGTTGTCTAGTAGTTAGGGTTAATTAGATCGCTTGTTTTCTAATTAACTGTAACTAAGGAGAGATAGGAAAATAATTCCAACGGTGAATATTCAAAGTGTGAATTGATATATATTTGCATCGATGATCAGTTGTGAAATTCCGATGGTGGATGTTGACTTAGACCAAGGTTTGTTCTTTTGATCGATTTCGATATTTTAATTTGAATTATTCCTTAGTTGTTTTTCTTAAAATTGTTTTTATTATACTCAAACCCCCCCCCCTCCTTGTTCATGTGGCATAAAACTAGGCTAGATACTCTCCGTGGGAACGATTTTTACTCACACTACTACATATATTTTTAGGAGTATAGGTTTTATTTTTGGTTGCCTGCGACAGCACACCAGACGCCTTTTCAGGATATAACCAGATCGAAATGAACGCAGGAGACGAAGAAAAAACTTCATTCATAACCCGCCAAGGCCTCTTCTATTACAAAGTGATGCCTTTCGGCCTCAAGAATGCGGACGCAATATATCAAAGGCTTATGAACAAGATGTTCGCACACCAGATCGGAAGAAATGTCCAATTATACATAAATAACATGCTAGTGAAGAGCCAACGGAAGGACGATCATTTGGAGGATCTGAGGGAGACTTTCGACACCCTTCGCTCTTACAAGATGATGCTCAACCCGAGCAAGTGCGCATTCAGGGTGACAGTAGGAAAATTCCTGGATTTCATTGTGTCCCAGAAAGGTATCAAGGCCAACCCGGATAAAATCCGGGCCATATTAGAGATGGCACCACCAAAGAACGTGAAAGAAATGCAGAGCCTCAACGACAAGATAGGCTCCATAAACAGGTTTGTTGCGTGGGTGACAAACAAATGTCTACTGTTCTTTCGCACACTGAAGAAGTCCTTCAAGTGGACGGTTGAATGCCAGCAAGCTTTTGAGGACTTAAAGGCCTACCTTTCTTCCCCATCATTGCTGAGTCCCTCGAAACCAAGGGAAGAATTGTTCCTCTACTTAGCGGTATCCCCCGCTGCTGTCAGTGCAGCCTTAATCAGAGAAGAAGACAAGATCCAAAAACTCGTATACTACACCAGCTAAGCACTCCATGGCACAAAGGAAAGGTACCCACTAATGGAAAAGCTCGCCTTCGCTTTGGTTGTAGCAACCTGCAAGCTCAAACCATATTTCCAAGCCCATACCATAATCGTCCTAACTGACAAACCCTTAAGGCGAGCACTGAACAGTCCCAAAGCTGCCGGACAAATGGCACTATGGGCAATTGAGTTGAGTGAGTTCGACGTACAGTATCGCCCATAAACGGCCATTAAGGGACAAGCGGTCACCGATTTCATTGCGGAATTTACAAACACAGAAGGCCAAGTGGCAGAAGAGATACCTTAGTGAAGGATGTACACGAATGGGTCGGCCAATAGAGGAGTTGCCGCATCGTACTACATTCCCCAAAAGGGGACGAGATCGAATGCATGATCCGCCTCGACTTCTCTACAACCAATAACGAGGCGGAGTATGAAGCTCTAGCAGCAGGTTTGGACCTCGCCAAGGCGGCAAGAGCAGTGAGTGTGATTATTAACTGCGATTCACAAGTCATTGTCAACCAAGTAAATGGTGACTATGAGTGTAGGGGCGAAAGGATGAAGAAGTACCTAGAACAGGTGAAGAAGAAGATGGACGACTTGCAGGCTGAGGTTGTACAGATTCCGAGAGAAGAAAACAAGCAAGCCGACCGTTTTGCCAAGGCTGCTTCAGCAGAGCAAATGATTGTCCCAACCAAGGTACTCTCCTTTACTCAACTTTCATCATTGATCGATATCGCCAATGTGCAGGAGATAAGATCCGAGAGCAATTGGACCACGCCAGTAGTCTCTAATTTAAAGGATGGCACAGTACCGAGCACTAAGAAAGTTGCACGAAAGCTGAAAGTTCAAGCAACAAGATTCGTTATTATAAAGGACGTCTTGTACAAGAGAGGCTTCTCGCGCCCGTACTTAAGATGCCTAGGTCCCAAGGAAGCAGACTACGTCATGAGAGAAGTACATGAAGGGATTTGCGGGAATCATTCGGGGTCGCGGTCGGTAGTCCATAAGCTGATCTGAGCAAGGTACTATTGGCCTACTATGCAGAAGGACGCCCAGGTGTACGTCAAATCTTGCGACAAGTGCTAGAGATTTGGCAACCTTATAAGACAACCAACGGAGGAACTCACACCGATGACGGCCCTATGGCTGTTCGCTCAATGGGGTTTATATATTATGGATCCTTTCCCAACAGTAGCCAGACAGTTGAAGTTCCTAGTAATCGACATTGACTACTTCACCAAATGGGTAGAGGCAGACTGGCTACCATCACGGAGAAGAACATGCGCAGCTTTGTGTGGAAGAACATTATTTGTTGGTACGATATACCAAGAGTTTTGGTTTCAGACAATGGGAAACAGTTCGACAACGACTTCTTTAGGGACTTTTGGTCGCAGTTTGGAATCAAGAACCATTACTCCTCCCCCGCGCACCCTCAAGCCAATGGACAGGTTAAAGTCACGAATCGATCCTTGCTAAAAATTATCAAGACTCGGCTCGAGGGGGCAAATGGCATATGGCCGAAAGAACTACCAAGCGTGCTGTGGGCGTACAAGACAACAGCTAGGACACCCACGGGAGAAACACCATTCAAATTAGCATATAGAAGCGAAGCGGTTATCCTAACTGAAGTAGGACTCACAAGTTACAGGATTAATAATTACAGTGAAAGCGGGAATGACGAGGCTATGTGCATACAACTCGATTTAATAGATGAGGTTAGGGCAACAGCTGAGCAAAGGCTTGCACGATACCAAGACCTCATGGCCAAGCACTACAACTTCAGGATCAGACACAGAGACTTTGAGGTGGGAGATCTTGTTTTAAGAAAAGTAATGGGCAGTACTAGAGATCCCGCCCAAGGGAAGCTCGGGCCCAACTGAGAAGGCCCTTACAAAATCACCTCATGTGTAAGAAAAGGCACCTACCACTTGGAGACCCTGGACAGATGGAGGTTGCCCATCTATGGAACACTGAGCATCTCAAAAAATACTACCAGTAGATGATAGCAGATATAAAGCGACTCTCCGTAGCTTTTACTATTCCCCTAGTTTAATTCAACATTCACTTCAAGTTTATTAGTTTTAGATTTTGCTACAATAAGCCCGAAAGGCAACTTTCTATTCCTTTTTAAGAACATCTTTTTATGATAAGAGTTTATTCAGATATACTTGTGTACATTTTATACTTTTGTTGAGCTATATATCTACGAAGTCTACATAAGTGGACGGATACATCCTAAGAAGGTGTAAAAATTTACAAAAGTTCATATGTGGACGAATACATCCTAAAAAGGTGTAAAAATCTACAAGTCCATGTGAGGACGAATGCATCTTATAAGGGTGTAAAAAGATACGAAGTCCGCATAAGCATACGGATACATCCTATAAGGGTGTAAAAATTACAGTTCACACAAGCAGACAGATACAGCCTAAAAGGGAGTGAATTATCTATCCACAAGTGAGCAAATATATCTATCAAAGAAGGTCCTAAATAAGGACCAAGTATCATTTACAAAATAGGACAGGCTCTCACGCCGTCTAGAACTATCCTATTCAAATAAATATTGAGCACGAATTCAAGAGACTTTCATACAATGCTAATTTAAAGCGCACATGGTCGACGGATGCAAGTAAGATGAATAAAATTTTGCAAATCCATAAACTAGATGGATACAAGAAAATGGATGCATATTGAACCATATGCACAAAAAATTCAACAAAACGTAGAAGTAAACAAATGAAGTAACTACTTAAATAAAAACCCATAAGGGGCAATTGTTCACAACGGTATGAAGATAGTTCTTAAACAAATTTTTTACAAGTAAACAATAAAAATTAAAACTACTGGACGGGAGGATCATCAGCTTTCTCCTCAGCTTCATCTCCAGATTGACAAAGATCAACTTCAAGAGCCTGGACTTGGGGGGTAGACTTACCGTCACCATGAGGATCATTACTAAGGGTACTGTCACCAAATAGTTGGTCCATACTCTCAGATTGAATAGGCAGGACAGAAGTCTGACCTTGGTCGTCAATATTTATGTTTGATAAGTCTAGGTCTAGATTGGAGGCTTTAACCTGACGGAGGCAATCATCAAAGACCTCGGCAAAGGAACTTCCGAGCTCTGACAAAAGGGCCTCGGAGTCACGGTACTCAAGTATTGCTTCCTCCTTAACCTGACGGAGACGGTCCTTGACATCTATAATCTCCTTCTCTTTATCTTCTAAAACCCGTCTCAGAAGCTCCGTCTGCTTCTTGAGCTCGCTCCTCGCCTCCTCAGACATTAACAATTTCTTTTCCTAGATCACTTTTCAGGCCTTCATCTCTGCAAGCTCATCCTCCGTCGACCTGGCCTTGGCCCTAAGACGGTCAAGGGATGTCACGTGGTTAGGCACCGTCCCATCAATCCCTTCATCATCAACATTGCATGAAAGAAAAATAATCGTTAGCGGGACAAAGTTGACGGAAATGAAAAAAGGAGAGGACGGCTATAGGGATACCTGTGCAATGTTGAAGAGACCTGTCTCTCCCATTGCCTCCGTCGCATGGTTACCCAAGTCTTCATAATCATCAGGGGTTATGATAGATGAGAGCATCTCCAACGCGTATCTGGAGTCTTCACGAAGAAGGACGGGTGGTTTCTTTTTTGAAGGAACTGGGCCTGTCATGAGACCCCTCCCCCTCCCGTGGCTAGCAGGACCCGTTTTCTTAGCCTCAGCCTGTAGCCCCACGACGGTCTCAGGGACAATTTTTGGCTTCTTTGGCTGACGGTCAGCCTTCTCCAGGGTTGGTTTCCTTTTTATTATTAACAGTTTAGAAGTTCCCGTCACAGCACCCGTCAGACCTTCTTGCCTCTTTTTATGAGTAGCTTGTTGCTTAATAGTAGCCCTTCTCTTGCTGGCATCCATCTCTGCAACGACGGATGGTTATACATGTTAAAAAAAAAAAATATATATATATATATATATAATTCAGAAGGCATGATGACGAACTTACATGCACGAACTTGCTTTTCGTAACGACGGGCGGCCTTTGTTGGTTCTAGTCCGTCACAATACCAATGTAAGTTATCTAGATTGACCAGTTTGGCCCAAGTTCTTTCTTCTAACTTTGTTTTTTGAAAAATCTTTTCCAAAAAGCTCCACTCCTCAAGTGAAACTTGTGGACGGTCTCGAACTGCACAAAGAAAGATGGTTTAGATAACGAAGGTTAAAAAATATAATAAAAAACATCTGTAGACAAAACGGATACATACCAAACGGGGGTAATATGCCCCACTTTGTGTCGACGAGCATGTATTCAGTGTCACCAGGGTGACACATCCATTCGTCACCATCCATGAAAAAATATCTAGACTTCTAATTCCTATTTGAGTCTGGAGTATCACATACGAGCCTCAGTAACAGGCTTCTGGGCACGAAACTGTACATGCCCTTAAATTTTGTGATCTCTACTGGACGGTAACAATGGAAAAACTCTTCCACCGTCAACCTTAGCGCCCCGTTGGACATCACCTCGTATAAAACCTCTACGCCTAGGAAGACCCTCCAAGCGTTGGGGGAAATTTGGGTGACGGACAAACCAAGGTACTGAAGTAGACGACGGTGGAGAGGACTTAAAGGGAATCTGAGCCCTGCTTTGAGCATCTGCTCATAAACCTCGACTCCTTCAACGCCCTCGTAATAACACTTCTCTGACTTGAAGGGCAGACGGAGGGGTATGTTGACGGGTATTTGATACTTATCTCTTAGAGTTTTAAAGTGGGAATCCTTGATTGAGGATTTAAAGTCGTTGACCGTCCATATGGGTAGCATTATGAACTTTCTCATTCCGTCAGAACCAACAACGAATTGGATTGGGGGCTCATTTCCATCTAGATCGTCACTAAGGTCACTCTCTGGCCTATCCGTCTCCAAGTCCTCATCTCTTGAGGAAGGAGAGGTGACGAACGAACTCCTCTCTTCACTTGAAGTGTCAAGATCTTTTTGACCTGACGGATACATTTCATCGTAGCCCGCTCCATCGCAGACAAACAACTGGTTACTCGATGCACTAGACATCTGTCACCTACACGTGACAATAAACCCTAAGACACTGACGAATCTAAAATGGATGACGGTAGTATAAAAATGAATAACAATTCAGTAAGAAAAGGAGAAGAGTGCTTACCAGTTGTGAACGTGCGTGTAATACCCAAAAAAAAAAAGGATTAAAAGGAAAGGTATTTAAGTAAATCTTTTGTGGGGTCAATTTTATAATTTATAATTATAAAGGCTTTTTAGAAAATAAGGTTGAAACCCTAGCTATATATATAAGCATATTAAGTCAATATATATGGAGAGATATTTTTGAGGGAGGAGACTATTCAAAAGACTGAAGTAAAGAAGGATTGACTACACTCTTGAGATAAGAGTTTAAGAAATCTTCTTCTTTTATCAAATTTAGACTTTATGTGGTATTATAATATTTTCTTACGTAAGTATTTTGCCCAACAGTGAGACTTCTTTTAGCCATGGCCTCATGGGTCTGTTCCATGTAATTTCCTTAAAATAGTTGTATCGGATTGCTGGAGGAAAAAAAAAATGCTTGACGAAAGGAACACCAACTTCTTTCTAATATATTATTTTTGTTAATTGACTTGGTAGAGGAAGAATAGTATTTCAATAAAAGCTTGTGGCAGAGCTTGGTTTGTGTGTTTTGTCCTCATGCCAAAAGAAAACTAGAGGCGGCAGTGGCAGGAAAAAAGAAAAAAAGAAAAGAAAAAGAAAAGAAAAGAAGAGAACACGTGTAGAACTATAGAAGATGGTCTAGGTAGTGCATTTGACCCTAAATGATTATATGCATCCTAATTTTTGTTAGTGGCAGCATAGAATATATATATATATATATATATATTGAATACATGGATTTTTATTTTGAGATAATGAAGAGAAATTGTTGGATATTTTAGTATTCTTCCTGTTGGTTGGTATCATTATAAGCCCTTAAATTATTTGATTATTGAGTAAAAATATTTGAAAATTGTTCTAGATGATATCTAAGGATTTTAGGGGAAGTGTTAGGTAAAAGTTCCTTTTGAAATAGCTTTTGAAGGTAATTAACCTTATCCTAATTGGTTTTATTTTGCGTATTTTAATTACTGAAATTGTTTACAGTTATTACAATTTTATTTCTATTGTACTACTGATTTCAAGTAAAGAATTATTACAAATATATCTGATTACTGAATATATGATGTAATTTATGTAATTGCCTTTAGCTATACTGATTCAAAGTAAAGAGTAAAGAATTTTCACAAATACATGTGAGCATTGAATATAAGATTTATTTTATTTAATTGTTTTATAGCTATAATGATTTAAAGTAAATAATATAGAAATATCACAAATAGATTTGAATATTGAATATATGATTATATAAATATGTTTGAATAAGATATTTTTTATTAGAAACTATGATTTAATATATATAATTATGAACAATCTGAATATGAATTTATTCTGATACCCAGCCAATGGAGATTATTCGTTGGTACTTTGATACCCAAACCAATGAGGGTTATTCATTGGTACTCTGATACCCAGCCAATGAGGGTTATTCATTGCTATTCTGATACCTAAATCAATAGGGGTTATTCATTGGTATTCTGATACCCAAACCAATGGGGGTTATTCGTTGGTACATTGATACCCAGCCAATGGGGATTATTCATTGATACTCTGATGCCCAACCATAGTCACAAGATTGTTAAAGATATGAATTACGTTTAAATATTGAACTATTTTGTTCTTCAAACTACATATGTGATTTTGGAAATGTTTGAGTATTTGAACTATTTTGAGTCACTAAAACTGCTTATGTGTTTTTTGAACCTATTGTAAGTTATAACTTTTGATATATGGAAAACAGACTATTTTCTAAACCATCTATGATATATTTTTAAGATTAAAGTATATGATCCATATGCAACTTATCATTTTAAGACTATGACACTTCTTCAGTTATCTTGAAAACACATAGTATATTATAACTTTCGAAAACACATATTATATCTTATACTTTGCAGATCTATTGCTTGATGGAACTTATTAGGATTTTGGTTACTTATTGAGTTATCAGCTCACCCCCTTTTTCCCCTCCAGTTTCAGATTGTGAAGAAAAGCAAGTTCTGGGAGTTTTAATGTTGTGTTATGAGCAGGGAAAGAAGCTAAGTGATTTTGGAATTAGATGGCCTTGTAATAGTCTTATATCATTGACCAATTTGCATTGTTTACATGAGGTGTGGATTTTGTTCCTTTTAAATTATTGGAGATCTATTCATAAAGAAATTTTTGAGGTATTTTGAATTTATTGATGAAATTTTTAAGGATAATTTTTAGGGCTAAGATGGCCTTGCATACTTGTAGGGTGATTACTTTATAAGCGTGTGGCAGTTGTCACGTGCCTATCTTTATGGTTGGGTTGGGGGCGTGACAGTGCGACTGAAAGGTTCAAATGACGAAAGAATTAACTGGATGGATTGATCGTCTGATGAGTGTGACGGATGCGCTCTGATCGTATGATTTTTGTGGAAAGTGGAAATGAGGGATGAAGAGGCAAGCTTATATAGAAGAAACGGCACAGAAGATGAAGGGACGCTTCGTTCTCAGGGAACAGCCAAAGTAGATGACACATACCCCACAGCATTAATAACCCAACGTTAAGGACCCTATGTCAGTATGTCAGGTTAGGTCTCTCTCTCAGAATACAAAATCAAACCGTCACTCCATGAGTCCGTCTCCAAAGAGGTCACGGACCCATGGAGTGAGGAGGCAATTGAAGAGGGAAAAACTAAATATGACAGATACATCTCAATATGCATGACGGCGATTCAAACTGGTAGACTAAAGGCAGACGGATTGAAGGTAAATGGACATAAGACGAATGGGTCTAAAGGCCACGTGTCATTCCCTTTTTCCGGACATTTCTAGGGCTATAAATGGAATTAACTTGTAACTCATGCATAATCTTAGTTTATAAAGTCCCAAAAGGAATAGAACTTAATGCATAACAATCGGCTTTATGCATTAAGATACAATTGTTCAGTGGAAGGGTGGGAGTTTCAAAGTGCTCTTCCAACGAAAATCTTGAGCATTGAACCTACAACAACACTGAAACATGTTGATAGTAAACTTCCCAGAGACAAAGTTTCAACTCAGTTGTATTTGGTGAAGACATCAAGTGACTTCTTGATCATCCAACACACCATTGGAAATTTTGTAAATGCAGATGGAGATGTTGTTGATGAATCTTACTTACTCAGCTCAAGTGACGCACAACCTTTGGTTTGTCCATACCGTACAAAGTTGTTTTGTGTCTACAAATAGATTTGAGCAAGAAAATGTTGGTAAAGATAGAGCCTTTGAAGGATCAAGTGTTGGGCTTTGTGGAGCCTAGTTTATGTTTGATCCAGTTGACAATCTGACCTGACCCGAATAATGTTTCATGTTTTTTAATGGGAGATTTTCTGAGACTTAGTCCATGGAGCGGAGGCTTGGGCCGACAGGCAAAATTTTTGACCCGTTTTGTAGCCCATTGTGAATCCTGTGCGCAGGATGTATAGAAACTGTTTTTTTTGTTATTTGGGTTTTGTCTTGTTGTTTTTCAGAGAGTGAAAACACTGTAGCCGTACTTTATATTTTTTTTTCCTGATAATAATGAAATCCCTTCAACTCCGTGGACGTCAGCAAATTGCCGAACCACGTAAATATGGTCTTGTGCATGTGATTGTTTATCTTTGGCGTGTGTTTTCTCTATTTTTTTTGTTTCTCACAGGTTGGGAATTTCGGGTTATTTCCTTACATCAAGTTGTGTTTTTGGGCGAAAATCAGTCGATGTCATTGTCTAGTCATGATTTTTCAGAGTACATATCAAATTCAATTTATTTCACGGATGATTCGATGGTTTGAGATGGATGTGGACTACTTGTATGGTGGCCATGATTTTGGATTGTTCAATTTAGATGATGGAGAGATTAGGCCAATTTACCATTCTGATTTGGAGAAGTTTGATCCACCACCTTTTTGGATTACTCCTAATCCATAGTGATAGACTGAGCTATATATTTTTTTTTTCTTGAATCTTTTGGTTGTATTCCTTTTCTTTTCCCCTTGAATAAATTGACTTTGTGGTTATATTTTTATGTTTATTATTATTATTTTTTTTTTGCCTCAGATTATTTTACAGTATTGCGGGTGTGTGTGTGTGTGTGTGTTTTTTTTTTTTTTTTTGGTCTTAAGGAAATAGTAATTGTACATAATTTTCTAATATATTACTGTTTGACAGTCCGCATGTATTAAGAAAAGAAACAAGAAACAAAAAGAAATTTGGTTTCCCATATAAAAATGATTTAAAAAAAAAAAAACAAGTTTCCTATAATTCACAGCTTGGAGAGACAATAGCCTTTGTTTCAATGTTAGGCTTTTATAATTAAAAAAACACAAAAATGTGAAAAATTTCCCAAACCAAACCCCTACAATGTAACGACCCCGTCCCAAATGTGTAAATATTGTCCGCTTTGGGGCCCATACCCTTCACGGTTTTGTTCTCCCCCAAAGCACACGGCAGTGGGAGAAAAGGCCTCTGCACATTAAAGGGAGGTCATTCCTTATAAACACATTTCCATGTACTTCCCTAGGCGATGTGGGATTCCATGGAATGCAAGACCCCACTTTTGGGTCACTACAATCCACCCCCCTTACGGGCACACGCGTCCTCGAGTGTGGGGCCCACACTTCCGGCTAGGGCATGACTCTGATACCATCTGTAACGACCCCGCCCCAAATGTGTAAATATTGTCCGCTTTGGGGCCCATACCCCTCACGGTTTTGTTCTCCCCCAAAGCACACAGCAGTGGGAGAAAAGGCCTTTGCACACTAAAGGGAGGTCATTCCTTATAAACACATTTCCATGTACTTCCCTAGGCGATGTGGGATTCCATGGAATGCAAGACCCCACTTTTGGGTCACTACAATGATGGTATCAGAGCTTAGGTTATGATTTTGTAGACTTTTGAATTAGGAAATGATAATGATCTAAGTCAGAGCATTAGGTCTTGTTGTAGTAATCCATTCGAGGTGGTTCCATTTGGGTAGTTTGGGTGAGAAAATACCTTGGGTGTTATTTTGGTTGATTGTAATGACTTGGAGTTTGTTTAGTACTTGTTATTTCATAATGCTATTTGTAGGTTCTTAAATCTTCATGTGTGAGGTAAACTATTGTGCTTCATATACATTGTTCGTGTAAACGGTCGTGTTTGTTATGCATTCTTCTCAAAATTCTTGAAAGTTTTGAGTTAAATTCCTAAAATTTCTTTGAGCAAACAAAAAGAAATCAAGTTTTCAAATTTCATGTTTATAAATTTTGAGAATTTGTTAAAGACAATTTGCCGTTAGCAAATATGGTCGGTTATGCTGACTTTAGGTGGTGCGATTTGGTCGAACCTCGCTGGCTACGAGTGGCTTGACTAGTTGTTTACCAACTATCCTTAGCATACTTCGACAAGTTTTATTCATGACAGATGGTTAGAGGAATTGTTTGATCCCGTTGAGCTCACGTGGTGTCTGGCAAACCACTAACCATCAAGTATGGTGCTATTATGTTAATTATTTTTCTCTAAAAGTAGTTTTAAAGAAAAATGTGTTTAAAATAGCCTCTTTGAAATTCATATTTGTTGAGTTTCAAGATTTTGAGTGTCCTCTTGGGATGTTTTTGCTCTTACATGATAAAAGTACATGGATTGATCTTCTTATGATAGTGCTATGAATTTTGTCACCTCAAAGAATGATGTATTTTTTAATTTAAAGTCGGGGTTTTTCCCAAACCTATTCCAAATGCATATTCTCTCCAATATGTTAAACCTCACATGAGCAGTTTTATGGATTTTTGGAGCTTTTTATATATAAAAAAAAGGGGTTCTTTGGACCCTTGTCCTTATTTATTAAACCAGCATATCATTGTTTGGTTGGTCTTAAGGTTCCATGCTCTTTCTGATTATTGGTTAGTTTAAATATATATATATATATATATATATTCATAGTCTCTGTGTGTGATTGCCTTAAAATATTATAAAGTGAATTTCCAACTTAGATTCAGAAACCTGTTTGCACATGACTTGTGTATAAGATTTTTTTTTTTTTTCTTACAAAATTTTGTTATTGTTTTAAGATCAAAAAACTTCATTACATGTTTTGCAAACCTCGGGTAAAAGGAAGACTTTTGAATGCGAAATTGTATATTTTTATGGATTTTGAAAGTCATTTTAAAGTCTTTTGTAAACCTTTTGTTCGGTATAGACATACTTTCATCTCCATGATTGATGTTAAGACTTTAATCCTTGTTTCAAAATTTGGACTCTTTGAAAAAGAAGATATCACGTGGTGTCTAACGAAACACTAACTATCCAAATTTTGTGCCATCGCATTTTTTGTTTGGTGTTAAAGAAAAATGTGTTTTGAAGCAAAATCTTATAAATAATTTTTTTTTTTTTAAAGTTATTCTATTTCAAGTGTTTTCTCTCTCTGTAGGTTTGATACTAATATTCAAACACCCATTACTTAATTTTGCTTGATTTTGGAAGTGTCCCTTTGGCATTCTTCTCTTACATGGTGAAAGTATATGGATTGACTTATGTTTTAACTTTAATTTATGGTTGATCATGCTATGAATCTTTTTTTGTTGCCTCTTCTTGTGTCAAGTGCATTTTAGATTGACGTTCAACTTAGTCTTTTTGAACCTATTTTGGATTTTTGTTCTCTCCAATATGTTAAATCACAGGTATATGACTAACGTAGACTCTTGTAGTTCTATCCTTTTAAACTTGGGTTATCGTTGATTTGTTGTCCTTATGTCTTAAGATTTATGCTTGTTTGGCCTTAGATAATTATATATTGAATCTCTTAACTTAGATTTGAAAACTGTTTCCTTCCTATGAGTTGTGTATTAAATGCTTTTACAAGACTTAGATTTTTATTATAAGTTGGAAACCTTACATATAAGACATTTTAGATACCTTTGGTAACTGGAAGTCTTTTGAATGTTTCCTTGTTGATAAAGGATTTTATATGTGAGAGTTTGGACGCAATTTTTGTATGGTTATTCTCTGTTATATTTTGGTCTCTGGTTTCTTTCCAAGAGTGCTTGAAAAGTTGAATGTGTGTATTCAATAGGGATTTTGAAAGTCATACTAAAGTCTCTTTGCTTGTGGTGACTATACCTTCCCTTTATACCTGATCGTAAATTGTAAATCATGGATCCTTGATTTAAACTGGCGGAATTTTCTTGCCACATTGGAAAGTATTTAAGTTTTGTGGGGCGTATGTCACTTGTATTTGTAAAAGAAAATTAATCCTAGTCTTGAAACTAAAACTTTGTAGATTAAAAGATTTCATGGATGACTATTTTTAAGCTCTAAATTGAATACGTAGTTACTATGCCTGAGAACTTGTAACTAGTGATTAATATCACAAGGTTACACTCTTTTAAATCAAAAGGCTACTTTGAAGTTTTATGACAATCACCCATTTCCAAAATGTATCTATTTTATGAGTTGAAATCTAGGTTGTGTTCCTCAACCCAACTTAATTAGAAGTATATTACCCTATTCCTTTTAATTTAAAAACTTGGGCAGACTTTTGATCTTATGACCAAAGGATTGATTGGTCTTGTTTTAAGATCCTTCTCTACGGGTACAATTTCGGGGACGAAATTCTTTTAAGGGGGGAAGAATGTAACACCCCAGCCTTTACAAAATAAATAAACAAATAAAAGGGTTATTTTGGAAATTATTTAAGTGAGGGCATTTTTGTAATAAGACCTAAGCCTAACCCTACCCTTATATATAGCCCATGTTGGCTTCCTCATCTATTTTTCTAAAGTGCCGCCTCCTATCACTTTTCCCTATTTCCTCTGGTGTTCCCATTTCCCATAGCCAAAAATCCCATCTCTTATATTCATGTGAAGCTTATTCACTTTTGCCTCTTGGATTTTTATCTTGGCCAACTCATGGAAGATTCTTTTCCAATAAAAAATCCTCCACCAAGTGTTCTAGTGGCTATTTTGGCAGACCCATTTGAGGACCATACCTCTAAGTTTGGTTAATTCAATAGATGAGGTAAAAAATCTAAGTACTCTATCATTTTCTTCTATGAAATCCTTTGGGTTTTGTTATTTTATGATGCTTATGGTATATACTTGATGGGTTTGGTGAATGTTGGAAGATTAGAGGGGTATGAGGATTTGGGCAGCAAGAGTTTTTATTAAATCCAAAAATTTCAAACTATTTGGGAGTGTTTGCCTTGATGGGGTGTTTTGGTTGTCTATTTTACTAATGGGTATTTGAGGGTTGGTTTGCTAGATCAACTATGGGTCTTGTTGTTGCATATGTTGATTTGAGTTGATTTTTGGTAGTGTGTTCTTTGCATTTTAAATGACTTTGGCAAATGTGGGTGTGGGTGTGGGTGAAGTGATAACTACATATTTATGCAAGTGAAGTGTGAACATGTGCTTTTTGCATACCAAGTGTTTGATAAGTTGTTTATATGAGATATTGGATTTGATTCCTTGCTTTTAATATGCTTTAAATCTTGTGGTTTTAATGGGAGTGATTCTCAAATAATTTGGGCTAGTCTTAAAACTATAACAATTTTCTAAAGCTGTCAGGGACAGATTTGAGTTAGCTGCAATACATGATTTTTAATAAATCACAGAAAAATCTTTTTGGGCTGAAATTTTTATGGTACATACTACACATATAAGAGCTTATCCCTATTTAATTTCAAGTTAATCGGATAACATTTCATGGACCAAATAATTTTTACAAAATGGCTGACCTGCTGTGTATTGAATCTGAAAGTGCGATGAAAATGCTGAGATTTTGTGGAATTTACTTCAAAATCTTTGTTGGATGGATTGGTTTGTAAATTCATATGCTTTCTTCGACATGTGTTTTACTTAGTTAAGTCTAATAATGGTTTGGTTTAATCATTTAGTGCTCTAAAGGGAAACTCATACGATATGCTACCCCTATTTTGAGTTGATGTGTTTTATGTTTTGTTTATATGTGCACATTGCTTGCAGTGGAGAATTAAAATGCTTTGGTTTTGTGCTGTGGCACTATGAGTTTGTATGCTTTTTGGTTACCATTGAGAATGGGTACTTGTCTTAGGTTGGGCAAGCTAGGCTTTAGTGCATTTGATTTGTTGTTGGGGATCCTATTCAATTTTGGGGACAAATGTGATAATAAACTTTGCGATAGGTCTTGTTATTAATAGGCTTGTTCCTTATGTTTCTAGGTTTTGAGATTCTTGGTGATGGACCTAGTGACGGGAATGATTGATTTCCTTTATTTTAGCAACTAAGAGGTAAGTGGTGTTTACTAATTTTGGGAGTTTTCTCAAAACAGTATTGATTATTAAACTATTTTATAGCAAAGAAATATGTTGATATTCTATATATAAATTGATATTTTATAAATGCTTGATGTGCACATTGACATTTGTTTTATGAAAAACTTGTGGGATAACCTAAACTTATTTAAACTTGTATGTGTGAATATACCTTTATATTGTTGAGAATTATGAATGAACTATTTTTGTGAGTATATTGAATATATTTTGAAAACCTATGGCAAGTCGTGATTAGAAGCTCAGTATGGTATTTAGTCCTTAGCAAGGGACAATCATACTGCAGCTAGTCCTTAGCAAGGGACAGTCTCAGAAAAGGGGATAGTGCACATTTGATAGCTCCTTAGCAAGGGAGTATACTATGGAGGATCCAAAAAGGAAGCTCCTTAGCAAGGGAGTGTACCTTTAGGTTCCAAAGGAGCCATCCTTAAGAAAGGGAATGAAAAGGAGGTTCCAGTCCCAAAAAGGGGACAGCACAACCCTGTCAACGGGGCGTAAACGTTGACCACGAGAAAAGCCTAGGAAATTGTGTATATGATGGTATTGATATATATATTATGAAGGCTCACAATATAAGGATATTTTCTTTTATATGAAATATTTGCTGATAAAATATTAATGAGATATAAGTTATGAATTTGTTGTAAGAATTATTTATTTGAATGGTTTGTTCCCACACCTCACTGTTAGTGAATTCCACTTATTGAGTTATCTCACTTTCCCTTTATTTCCCTTTACAGATACATTAGAGGGATTATTGGAGTAGAGATTTTGGGAAGACAACAGTTACAAATTATATTGTGAAATTGAGGATTTCTTTATTATTTTTATGGTATTGAATATTGTATCGGAGAATTATTTTGAGAATTTCTATCTTTGGGGGAATTAGAGCTCTGACAATTGTGATGAGATTTTAGATTTTTGGTTACATTTATTTAATATTTTTATGAATTATTTAGATTGAATAGACATTTATTATTTATGAATCTTGGGGCGTTACAGTTATGGTATCAGAGCTAGGTTCTAGCCGGAAGTGTGGGCCTCGCACGCTAGGACGCGTGTGCCCGTAAGGGGGGTGGATTGTAGTGACCCAAAAAGGGGGGTCTTGCATTCCATGGAATCTCACATCGCCTAGGAAAGCACATGAGAATGTGTTTATAAGGAATGACCTCCCTTTAATGTGTAGAGGCCTTTTCCCCCACTGCTGTGTGCTTTGGGGGAGAACAAAACCCTGAGGGGTATGAGCCCCAAAGCGAACAATATCTACACATTTGGGGCGGGGTCGTTACAGATGGTATCGGAGCTATGCCCTAGCCGGAAGTGTGGGCCCCACACGCGAGGACGCGTGTGCCCGTAAGGGGGGTGGATTGTAGTGACCCAAAAGTGGGGTCTTGCATTCTATGGAATCCCACATCGCCTAGGGAAGTACATGAAAATGTGTTTATAAGGAATGACCTCCCTTTAATGTGCAGAGACCTTTTCTCCCACTGCTGTGTGCTTTGGGGGAGAACAAAACCGTGAGGGGTATGGGCCCCAAAGCGGACAGTATTTACACATTTGGGGCGGGGTCGTTCCTTATAAACACATTAAAGGGAGGTCATTCCTTATAAACACATTTCCATGTACTTCCCTAGGCGATGTGGGATTCCATAGAATGCAAGACCCCACTTTTGGGTCACTATATAAAAAATGTGAAAAAACCAAATGTTAGGCTTTTTCTCCCTGTATTGTTATTTATTGCCTTTGTGTAATATATAATCAATATAGTGTGATCATCTTTCTGTCAATATGGTGAATGCATACTTTGTTTTAAATGATTTATAACAACTTTAAGGATCTCATACCAGCTTGCCAGTTTTAGCAGCATTTGATTATTGCTTTGAGCATGTGTCTTGGCCAATTCAATCCTCTTACATGTTCAATACGTTAATTCAACAAAGTGAAATGTGTAAAATTGGGTAGCAAAAACTTAAAACATTTTAGAGAAGCATTCTCAAGCTTTAATCCAGAAGTAGGGTCATTGAAGAGAATTGTTTTCAGCGTAGAGTTCTCAAGCGTGGGTTCAGCCTTTTCTTATTGTTTTCTTTTTTTGTCAATGAAATACATCTTCTAGAGGACAAATACAATTGTAAAAAGGATACATAACTCAATGCCTCACCAAAAAATAATCAATTTTTATTCTCATTGTAGTTCAAAGAAACTAGATGTTTCATGCATTCAAAATTATCATTTGCAATTGCATTTGTTTTCCCAAATTTTTGCAAAAGGAAATTGTTGAAAGTACTGCTCTTAGGATCGAAGTAATGTAAGTTAATGCTAGATTGTTTCTAGAAATCATTCACAAAGACATCAAAGAAATTCTACTATGCGATACAATAGCAAAGATTGGTACATGATAAACTTATCGAATGAAATGTATTCAGTTTGTCCAATATTATTATTCTTTCGATAGTTTAGTTTCATAAATTTATTTTTATGGGACCTTCTTTCACATTTTCTTATATTTCAGTCACAATTAATTGATCCAGCAGTGAAGGGCACACTTAATGTTCTTCGATCATGTGCAAAAGTTTTTCTATCAAGAGAGTGATTGTAACGTCTTCCATGGCTTCAGTTATGTTCAACAAAAAACCTGACCCCTGATGTGGTTATTGATGAGACTTGGTTTTCGGATCCATTTGCTTGTGAGGAGTTGAAGCTGTGTGTATTTCGGTAGTTACTATTTCCTTTTTGTGTTTCTTTAATAGGACTATTATATAGCATTAATCTTAAAATACCTTTAATGAAAGATCTAAGGTAATGTTTTGATGACGATGTTACTAGAAAGTAGAAACATAGGGCTATAATATTTGGCTTTATATATCTAGTAACTTGCTTTCTCAAGGAGCATATCCATGTCAGTTTCTAGGCTCTTTTTACTATTTCTTGTAATCATACTTTCTCTAATTTAATTAAAGTACCTAGTAATTATTTTTATGTTATAGAATCAGATATATGTTGATTTTATAGGTTTCGATGTTTCCAAACCTAAATTATATAGGTTTCCATGCTGTTCATAATCCTACATTTCATTCCTTTTTGACCAAGAAATGTTTAAATTTAATAGTTTTGGGTTTTTCAGCAATGGTATATGCTTGCAATGACCTTGGCTGAGGAGGCTGCTTGGACATTTGCTAAACAGAATGGCATTGATTAGGTAACAATGAATCCAAGCTTTGTAATTGGTGCACTCATTCAGCCAACCCTTACTTTTAGTCTTGAGGGGTTTCTGAAGATCATAAATGGTACTCCTTTGCAACCAGTGAGGACTACGTCTTTTGTGTTTCTTTCTACATAAATTCTAAATATTCTAGCATATCATATGACAAATTAAAGTCATAACTGGTTTAGTGGATGAAGCATGACAGGTGTTTATAGGCCTATTCCAGTAAATTGTGAGTGCTACAACTTTTTAGAATACTATGAGCATGGATCTAACATTACAACTTACTAGGTATTTTTTGAGTGATAAGTGACCGTTTTATGAGACTTAGTCCTTCTTTGGAAATTACTTGTTCTCTCTCTCACACAAGGTTTTACTTAATTCTAGTCCCCTTAACTTGGAATGTAAAAATTTCTCTGTTACTTAAAGAGCTCATTTGAAAACAAGGAGGTTTTAAACTTGACCTTGATCTGCAAGTGCCAACCTCTCTAATGCCACCTGAAATGTATTCAACCTATGTTCCATGGATAATAAATCTTCTTTCTTAACATACACAGCTTGGGAATATGCTTTATAACTTATATTTATCTTGTACAATTTGAGGACGATAATCAACATCCATTGAAAGCAGGGTATACCTGCTATATAAGGTGAACTTTTCAACAATGAACTCCAAGCATATTCTTTTGAAAAAATGATTAATTGATCAAAATGAACAATGTGTGTTTAACCATATTGGCCTATTGAAATTTACTCTCTCTAACTACATTGTTCCATATAATGCTATTGATTAACTTGTTCACTCTTTTCCATGTGCAAGAACTCAAATAATCCCTGATGGAATATATAGACTTGTTGATGTTAGAGATGTTGCAAATGCATATATTCAGGCATTTGAGATTCTTGCTGCTTGTGGGAGATATTGTTTAATTGGAGGAATTACACACTATTATGAAGTTCTCAAGAAATTGCACAAATTTTACCCCAGTTTGTGCTTACCTGAAAAGTGAGTTATTTATTTGCATGATACTGAATGTCCCTTATTGGGGCCATTTTTGTAACTGACAAGTATGACACAGATGGAATACATGATTCATTTAACTAAATGATCAGTTTAATTAAGAATTTTCTTTTATCAATTTAAGAATTTGCTTTTGACACCCATTGCAATTGTTCTAAATAATGGTCAATTTTATTTTTCATTTTTAGCAACTGTTCTGAAGAAGAGTCGATTTTATTTTTTATTTTTGGCAAAAGTGAAGATGACAAGCCTTTGCAGCCATTATACAAGGTATCCCAAGACAAAGCCACAAGTTTGGGTATTAGCTTCATTCCTTTTGAAGTGAGCGTTAGGGACACTGGTGAAAGCTTTATGGAGAACGGCATCATCACTGTTTGAATTATGCTATTAAAAGGGAAGTGATGCAAATAAGTACAAATAATTTGTGCATTGCTCATCCTGGTTAGTATTTGACGGGCTTGAATGTTCTATTGTATTTGACGGGCTGCACCACTTACAAATCAAGTTTCACTGAAATGGGACATTGAATTTGAATCTCAAGTTTTCTAAAGATATTGAGCTAAAAATTCAAGTACTCTAGTCCAGTAATTTTGGAAATGTCTTGAATACATGAAAATTGTCTAGCTGACAGGTGCCAGGTGGCTTCGAAATTACTCACCTCCCCAGTATAATAAGATTTTGACTTCAAAACTTCAAAGGGTTGGATATGATTTGCAAAAGTTATCATACAAAATTTCCGAGCCTCCAGTAACTTTTTTATTATATAATTGATTTTTCTACCACCAATTTCTGCCAAAAAAATGATTATGACTCAGTACACATGTAGATCATATAATACAGTATCTTTACAAAAATATAAATATATTGTGATGCAGAGCTGTAGTTTGAAGAACATAGAGGGTGAAAATGACAACTTGGTTCTTTAAATAAATTGAATATTTTCACCTCTAGGAATTAGTAATAATCAATTGGTTCTTTGTGGCATTAGAATTGATTTTTAAGTTCTGTTTTGAACATTGTATCCAACTGTCTAGTAAGGTGTGGAGTATATGAGAATATGACTTTGAAACTAGTATCCTAGGATTGTCTTAAGCTACTTTATAAGTTGTGTAAGAAACTCTCTTCATTTTTTGTGCGTCTACTACAAGTCGGATTATGTAATTCCTTATAAGCATCAAGAAAAATATGATGAAAGCAAGCCATCTTTGACAGAAATTATCCATATCCTAGAATTGCTCCATTTTTTGCCTTTGAATTTATTTGTTCTATGACAGACTAACAATTTTGCTACCTTATCTGGATGCATCATCTAATACCAGACCTCGTGGGATTTATTTAGATGATTTCTGTGGTTATGGAATTTAACAGTACCAAAATGAAAAATTAAAACTAAATAATAAAAAAAACTTAATGGGTTAAAATGACAATCCACTAAACTTGTAGGTGTAAATTGTATTTTAACCAAAATACAAGGGTGAATGCATCACATGACATAAAATAAAAGAAGAAAATGATGGGAGGTATAATCTAAATATATTTCCAGCACTGATTAAGCCCCATAGATTGGAGTTGATGGATCTTCTTGTTTATCCAATCCAACCTTTAAGAATTTTTTTCAGTACAAGAACCGTGTCAGTCCTTGAAGATGAGTGGGTTTGGCATATGATTGAAAAGGCATAAGGAGTACTTACGGTAATTTTTTTTGTAGATTTTAGATATGGGTCCCCAAAAACTATTCTTGTTCATTGCTCCTGATTGGGATAAAATCTCCCACCAGACGACAGTAGGCCACACTCGCCGACGGTTAGATCCGTGACGGCTGAAATACCCGACGGACGTCAGAGCTCGACAACCCCAATCCTAGGGGGGGCGACGGGAGAAGGCAGACGGGTGTTGGTATCAGGCACTGAGACCAGTCTTGCCACGTGCACTTCGCTGGAAAGAGTGAATCTTGTCGCGTACGCTGCTTAGCCAGATATCTTGCGAAGCACGACTCCCACCCCCAAGAGGGGAATCGTGCCCAACACGCTTGGCTACCCCAGAAGAGTCTTGCGTCCCACGCTACTCGAGGGCAATTTCGGTACAACGATATCTTCTCCAGCACGCCTTGCCCAAAGGCCATTACCACTACTATAAATACCGCCACATCCTCCAAAAATCGAGGTACGTACACTAAGGCCCGACTCTGGCACTCTAGAGTTGTGTAAAATACTGACTTAACCATCGGAGGGTCGTTGGCCGGTACCACGCCGGTACTTCCCTTTGAGGTTCTTCCTACTTGTGCAGGACCGTCCGGAACGCGTGCAAACCTTGCAGCTCACTGGTTTGATTATTGACATCATCAGTTGGCGCCGTCTGTGGGAAGTCGCACAAGTTCCTGTTACGTGTTTCCCGGACTAAGGGTTGCATGGTACTCACGCGTTCAAGGACAACCACCATAAACGACCAAGGCAACGAACAACGCACCACGGCCCTTGAAAGGCAAGTCCAGACTCTGGCGGCTGCGGTGGAACGTCTCACGAAGCGCAACAATGACTTGGAAGAGCAGCTGTTGCGAAGGAATGCGACGGGTGACAATCAGGGAGAGAATCAGGAGGAGAGCAGTGCCGAGGAGAGGGACCGTGAAGGTCCTGAGGGAAGCCATGCATTGAGCCGGCCCGAAGGACAGCTACCCCCTCCCTAGAGTCGACGCTCTAGTAGACTCTACGGCCCGACACCAGCTGCTGAGTTTCATGGATGCCTTCTCAGGATATAACCAGATCCAGATGGATGAGGCAGATCAGGAGAAAACCTCATTCGTCACCAGCCAAGGACTCTTCTGCTACAAGGTGATGCCATTCGGACTGAAGAATGCAGGTGCCACATATCAGAGGCTGATGAACAAAATGTTCGCCAACCAAATAGGGAGGAATGTCCAAGTGTATGTCGACGACATGCTGGTGAAAAGCCAGAAAGAGGAGGATCATCTTAGCGACCTCGAAGAAACGTTCGAAACCCTCCGTTCATACAATATGAAGCTCAACCCCTCTAAATGCGCCTTCGGGGTCACCGCCAGGAAATTCCTCGGCTTCTTGGTCTCTCAGAGAGGCATCGAGGCCAACCCGGATAAGATCAGGGCAATAATGGAGATGGCCCCCCCGAAGAATGTAAAAGAAGTTCAGAGTCTGAACGGGAAGGTTGCCGCACTGAACAGATTTGTGTCAAGGGCCACGGACAAATGCCTTCCCTTCTTTCGCACATTAAAGAAGGTGTTCGAGTGGACGGACGAGTGTCAAAAGGCATTCGAAGAATTAAAAGCTTACCTCTCTTCCCCACCATTGCTGAGTCCTTCACAGCCAGGGGAAGAACTCTCCCTCTACCTGGCCGTATCCCCAGCCGCCGTCAGCGCGGCCTTGATCAGAGAAGAGGACGGGGTGCAGAAACCCGTATACTACGCCAGCCGGGCGTTCCAAGGGGCGGAAGGAAGGTACCCGCCCATGGAGAAACTCGCCTTCGCCCTGGTCACCGCAGCCAGAAAGCTCAAGCCCTACTTCCAAGCTCACACAATCGTCGTCCTAACCGACAAGCCTTTGCGGCGGGCAATGCACAATCCAGAAGCCGCAGGTCGTCTGGCCCTATGGGCAATAGAGCTGACTGAGTTTGACATTCGCTACAGCCCACGTACCACCCTCAAGGGGCAGGCAGTAGCTGATTTCATAGCCGAGTTCACCAACACAGAGGACGAAGGGGCAGATGCAAGCCCAGCATGGAGTGTACATACAGATGGGTCGTCAACTAGACGAGCCGGAGGCATTGGGGTCGTGCTCCGTTCTCCTGAAGGAGACCAAATTGATTGTATGATCCGGCTAGAATTCCCCATCACCAACAATGAGGCAGAATACGAAGCCTTGATAGCCGGACTGGATCTTGCCAAAGCAGCAGGCGCAGCCCGAGTTGTCGTCTCCTGCGACTCCCAGGTAGTCGTCAACCAAGTCAACGGGAACTACGAATGCAGGGGCGACAGAATGAAGCGGTACCTCCGTCAGGCAAAAAGAAGGGTAGATGAGCTCGGAGCAAGCATAGTCCAAGTCCCCAGGGAGGAAAATGAACAGGCCGACCGCCTCGCCAAAGCTGCTTCGTCGGAGCAGGAGAGCAGCACTGACGGTGTGCTACACTTTGTGCAGGTTTCTCCACTGGTAGACTCTATTGAAATGCAGGAAGTCGGCTCAGAAAGCGACTGGACCACACCGTTGGTCTCATACCTGAAAGATGGCGTCTTGCCCGACGGAAGAGAAGCCGCCAGAAAATTGAAGGTCCAGGCGTCAAGGTTTGTCCTGATAGAAGGAATCCTATACAAAAGGGGCTTCTCTCGCCCATACCTAAGGTGCCTGGGTTCTGAAGAAGCTGATTATGTCATGAGGGAAGTGCACGAAGGGATATGTGGAAACCATTCAGGGTCACGGTCACTGGCGCATAAGCTGATCCGCGCAGGATACTACTGGCCGACCATGAGAAAAGACACGCAGGCTTATGTCAAAGCTTGCGACAAGTGCCAGAGGTTCAGCAACATCGTCAGGCAACCCCCCGAAGAGCTGACTCCCATGACGGCCCCGTGGCCATTCGCTCAATGGGGACTGGATATCATGGGCCCATTCCCAACAGCGGTACGACAGCTCAAATTCCTTGTGGTAGGCATAGACTACTTCACAAAGTGGGTGGAAGCTGAGGCATTGGCAACCATCACGGAGAAGAACATACGAAACTTCGTCTGGAAGTCTATCATATGCAGGTTCGGGATAGCCAGGGTATTAGTCTCCGACAACGGCAAACAGTTTGACAATGGTCCCTTCCGGGAATTCTGTGTGCAGCTGGGAATAAAGAATCACTACTCTTCCCCGGCCCACCCCCAAGCCAACGGACAAGTCGAGGTAACGAACCGATCCTTGCTCAAAATTATCAAGACTCGGCTCGAGGGGGCAAAGGGGATATGGCCAGAGGAGCTGCCAAGTGTATTGTGGGCATACAGGACGACAGCAAGGACCCCCACAGGAGAAACACCGTTCAGGCTAGCCTACGGAAGCGAGGCAGTCATTCCAGCCGAAGTAGGACTCACAACCTACAGGGTCAACACCCATGATGAAGGCCGGAACAACGAGGCCTTACGCTTACAGCTTGACTTGATCGACGAAGCAAGGACAGCAGCAGAGCAAAGGCTAGCCCGGTATCAGGATCGCATGGCTAAACATTACAACGCCCGAGTCAAGCACAGGGAATTCCAGGTCGGCGACCTCGTCCTAAGAAAAATCATGGGCGCTGCCAGGGACCCATCCCAAGGAAAGCTCGGCCCCAATTGGGAAGGGCCCTACCGAGTCACAGCACGGCAAAGGAAGGGCACCTACCATCTGGAAACACTGGAGGGGAAGAAGCTGCACCACCCGTGGAATGCCGAGCACCTACGTAAGTACTACCAGTAAGAAAGAATAGCAGCCCCCAACTTGTAACTAGTCTGTAGTTGATGTACCTCGATGTATTCCTGGTTTTTAAAAGGGCATGTTTTCCCCTCCCCAAAAAATTATGCAAGACACAGAAGTTTATTCAAAGTCTCTCCTACTATTACAAAGTGTTGAACATACAAAGTATAAAGCCTCACCAAATTCGACGACGGCATAAAAGCGTCAGGCACCCAGCTGACGGCTTAAAAGCCACTACGATTTCCCAAGTGGAAAACATAAAAAGCCTAAGTCTGAAAGACGATGGCCCAAATTCGACGACGGCATAAAAGCGTCAGGCACCCAGCTGACGGCTTAAAAGCCACTACGATTTCCCAAGTGAAAAACATAAAAAGCCTAAGTCTAAAAGACGACGGCCCAAATTCGACGACGGCATAAAAGCGTCAGGCACCCAGCTGACGGCTTAAAAGCCACTACGGTTTCCCAAGTGGAAAACATAAAAAGCCTAAGTCTAAAAGACGACGGCCCAAATTCGACGACGGCATAAAAGCGTCAGGCACCCAGCTGACGGCTTAAAAGCCACTACGGTTTCCCAAGTGGAAAACATAAAAAGCCTAAGTCTAAAAGACGACGGCCCAAATTCGACGACGGCATAAAAGCGTCAGGCACCCAGCTGACGGCTTAAAAGCCACTACGATTTCCCAAGTTGAAAACATAAAAAGCCTAAGTCTAAAAGACGACGGCCCAAATTCGACGACGGCATAAAAGCGTCAGGCACCCAGCTGACGGCTTAAAAGCCACAAGGTTTTCCAAATGGAAACACCCAAAGCCTAAGTCTAAGGATGACGGCATAAACGGCGACGGCTCAAAACCAACTACATCGTCTTATAAGGCTAAAAGCCAAAGCCTAAGTCTAAGGATGACGGCATAAATGGCGACGGCTCGAAGCCAACCACGTAACCCTAAAAAAAAAATTAAATGCCAGAGCCCAAGTACAAGGACGACGGCATAAATAGTGACGGCCCAAAGCTAACTACGTTAACAAGTTGGAAGCTAAAATCTCGTCAAGGGTGACGGTTCAAATCCACCTACATTATTACTAATGACGGCCTGTTATATTGACGGCTCAGTATATTGACGGCTTATTATAGCAAGCAACACACACAAGCAAGATTTAAAACAGCATATGAATTGAAATAAGATATAAACTGAAACAAATGTTTTGCAAGTCAACATTGTTCTCGACGGCCCATAAATTGACCGTCTTACAAAGAAAATCATTACAAAAATTCTCCACAGAAATTACAACTCTAATGAACGGGGGAATCAACTACATTCACTTCTTCTTCAGTTTGGACATTGACGGTTGTCTCAGCATCATCATCAAGGGTCCCGTCACCTTTTTCATTCTGGCGAGCTGCGGTCTCGGAAACGGCCTGGATGACGGAAGTTTGTGCCTGGCCGCCGTCAAGGGACACCTGAGAGAGATCCGTCTCCGGATAGAGGGCCTTCACCTGACGGACGGCCTCATCAAAACCGTCCGCCATAAAGCCGCCAAGCTCCGTCAGGTACGCTTCGGAGTCTCGGTACTCTATGATCGCGTTGTCCTTGGCCTGACGGAGCTGATCCTTCATTGACTGGATCTCCAGCTCCTTATCAGCGAGGACCGTCTGCAGATTCTCCGTCTGCTTCTTATACTCTAGCCGATCCTCCTTGAGAATGGAGAACTTCTTCTCCATCTTCACCTTCCAGGCCTTATACTGCATCAGCTCGTCCTCCACCTCCGTGGTCTTCGCTTGAAGACGGTTCATGGCCGTCTCCTCACGGACAGAGCGGTCCATCAGGCCCTTCATCATGACGACGGCCTGAAAATCAGAAACACAAAGTCAATATGACGGTGAGGACAAATCTATACATTCATAAAACTGGCGGCGATTGAAAATTACTTACCTGGGCCAAGTTGAAAAGGCCCGTCTCCCCCATGGCCTCGGTGGAATGGTTCCCGATGTCCTCATAATCCTCCGCCGTCAGTATGGAGGACAACTTCTCGATTGCGTACTTCGAATCCTCGCGCAGGAGGACGGGGGGCTTCTCGACGGCGGGCGGGGGGCCACTCGTCATGAGACCCTTCCCCTTGCCGTGTTTGACAGGGGCCTTCCCTCCATCTGCCTCTAGCCCGATAACGGTCTCGGGGGTGGTCTTGGGCTTTTTGGGGGGACGGTCCCCCTCCTGGTCTTGCTTTCTCTTAATGACGGGCACCTTGGACACGCCCGTCCCTGCAGCTTGGTTCTCCCTTTTCCTTGCAGCTGCTTGCTGCTTAATCAAGGCCCTGCTCTTCGCTTCGTCCATCTCTGCAGAACAAGACGGCACATGAGTTGTTTAGAAGGCAAGAGAAAAATGACTAAGTATAAAATTCAGGTGAACGGACATACGTTTCCTGACTTGTGTTTCGTACTTCAAGGCTTCCTCGGACGGTTCAGGCCCGTCGCAGTGCCAACAGATGGTCTTCAGGCACACCAAATTAGCCCAAGACCTCTCCTTCAACTCAGACTTCTGAAAAATCCTCTCCAAGAAGCTCCAGTCTTCAATTGACACTTGAGGACGGTCTTGAGCTGAGAGAAGAAGACGGTTACATTATGACGGTGCGTAAAAAGACAGGAAAAAGGGGAATAGGAAGAGAGGAACAAGGAGAGAGAGTGAACGGGTGAGTACCAGACGGGTTCAAGACACCCCAAGTGGTGTCGACGGGCATGAACTCGGTCTCACCAGGATTCCCCGTCCACTCATCCCCGTCCATGAAGAAGTACCTAGACTTCCAGTCCCTATTGGAGTCTGGAGTATCGCACACTAACCTTAATAATGGACCCCTCGCCAGAAAACTATACATTCCCCTGGATTTTTGTATCTCCACCGGACGGTAGCAGTGGAAGAATTCCTTCACCGTCAACCTTTTCTTCCCCTCGGACATGGACCCGTACAACACCTCTACCCCTATAAAGACCCTCCAGGCGTTCGGGGAAACTTGGCTGACGGATAGTCCTAGGTAGTGAAGGAGGTGACGGTGTAGTGGGGTCAGTGGAAACCTCAGCCCTGCCTTGAGCATCTGCTCGTATACTCCAACACCCCTGACCCCACGGTAGTAGCACTTCTCTCTTGGGTGGGGTAGACGGAGGGGTATATTGTCAGGAATCTGGTATTTACTTCTAAGTGTTTTGAAGTGTGACTCTTTGATTGTGGAGAAGAAATCATTCACCGTCCACAGAGAGAGCATAACGTACTTCCTCATCCCGTCACTACCTACGACGGATTGGACTTGGGGCTCGTCCCCCTCTATACCGTCACTAAGGTTGCTCTCTGCCCTATCACTACTCGACGGAGAAGAGGTGGTAGACGAGCTCTCTTCACTCGAGGAGGTTGTGGCTGCAGGATCCTTTGGACCCGACGGTTTGACTTCATCGTAGCCCGCTCCGTCACGGACAAACGACTGATTACTCGACGCGCTAGACATGTCACCTACATGTGACGGAAAACCCTAAGTTCAATCGACCTAAAGACACTGACGGTGGAAAAAGAACGAACAAGCAGTAATTACTTACCGGTTACTTGCGCTGTGAAAGATGAAGTCGACGGTCGCTGGGATGTGACGGATGCACGATGGTTGACGGATAGAGTGCTTTTCTGCTAGGTGAACGGATGCTCTCTGATGTTTTGTTTTCAGTCAAGAGTGAAAAATGAAAGAAAAGATGGAAGGCTTTTATATGAGAGAAATAGCGGGAGATGAAGGGACGCCTCGGTCTGAGCACACGGCCCGCGAGTTGACGACGCGTGTCCTGCATTTATTACCAGGCATTTATTGCTGATGCCAGCCTGTCTATTCGACCCTTGCTGCGGATTGAACCGTCACCCCATTAGCCCGTCCTTAGTGGGTTCACGGACTGATGGGCTGAGGGGGCACTTGATTGGGATAAAATCTCCCACCAGACGACAGTAGGTCACACTCGCCGACGGTTAGATCCGTGACGGCTGAAATACCCGACGGACGTCAGAGCTCGACAACCCCAATCCTAGGGGGGGCGACGGGAGAAGGCAGACGGGTGTTGGTATCAGGCACTGAGACCAGTCTTGCCGCGTGCACTTCGCTGGAAAGAGTGAATCTTGTCACGTACGCTGCTTAGCCAGATATCTTGCGAAGCACGACTCCCACCCCCAAGAGGGGAATCGTGCCCAACACGCTTGGCTACCCCAGAAGAGTCTTGCGTCCCACGCTACTCGAGGGCAATTTCGGTACAACGATATCTTCTCCAGCACGCCTTGCCCAAAGGCCATTACCACTACTATAAATACCGCCACATCCTCCAAAAATCGAGGTACGTACACTAAGGCCCGACTCTGGCACTCTAGAGTTGTGTAAAATACTGACTTAACCATCGGAGGGTCGTTGGCCGGTACCACGCCGGTACTTCCCTTTGAGGTTCTTCCTACTTGTGCAGGACCGTCCGGAACGCGTGCAAACCTTGCAGCTCACTGGTTTGATTATTGACATCATCAGCTCCTATTACCGTTTCCTATGTACTGTTAAGACTAGAACAACATGGCATATAATTGGAACCCAAATCAGTTTTCTCCATTTATGTGAAAACCAATAGATGAGCAAAAAGTGGAGCTTTTACGGCACCATAAATTTCCAGTATATCTACAACTCTCCAATACAAAAAGGAGGGAGAAGGGATAATTCTCAACCTAAAAGTTTGAGAATTTTAATCAAACAAAGAAAAGTTGTCAGTTATTACATCCTTACTCCTAAGACACATAACATGACAGCCAGACAAGTAAATGTGCTTTTATGCTCTTCATCCTCAAACACGATATGCTTGGAGCAGCTTGAAATTTAGACACCAAATCTTTGGAAGCATTGCCTATCAGGTGGTGAAAAATAAACATGATTTACAAGCTGTTAGAAAGCAACAAAGGACAAACTTCAATTTTTTAAATTTGAAGAATAAAATACGTGCAATCAAATACGTTAAAGTAGTGCATATTGATAAGAAGAAAGAGTATCTATATCAGTTGCTCCAACAAGTACTAGGCTACCATTCACACCTCATGGGGAAAAATGAACTTAAGGTTTCAAAATTAGCAGTCATGAAGATTCAGATAATTTAAAATAATCTGGCTGCAGAGGAGAAACAAATAGCTTCGATTCTGAAGAACAGGATAATTTTAATATTGCAGGAGTAGAAAAAGCAAGAAGAGAGTCCAAAGTGCTTCTCAAGTGTATCTTAATGGTATTTTCAGGGCTTCTCAAGTTTCCCGCCTGTTATAAGGATAAGGCTTCAAGCTTGACAAGGACAATGATCTTGCAAGCTATTGCAATGCAAACAATAAATTATAATGAATAAATTATGTTGCAGCTCTAATGTTAAGGAACTAGATGAATTAATGTAAAGGAACTCGACGGATTAATGTTTTGTGAACTCGGCAGTCAAAAAATTTATTAATAAGAGTTCATGTGGTTTAGTAATTAATGCGTTCATATGGAATGGCTTTCCAAACAAAACCAAAAATCTCATACCCGAAATGGTTGCTGAACAACAAATATCCGGACAAATTCATAAACAACTTGTGGCTATAAACTATTGAGATCTGGGATGCCCGGACACGGACAAGGGTATGGTTACGGCGACACAAGCAATTTTTAAAAAATTATAACTAAAATAGCAGGTGCGACACTAGTATGATATGAATATGGCATGGGTATGACAACCTAAATGAAGTGTTACATCCTAGATTGAGCGTGCCTTCTCCACAGAAACTGCAAAGCGTCATACTTCAGCCTCTAAACTACTAAACAATTCAAAACAAAACTCTTCACACAAGCTTCTCAACTACCAAACAATGCACTTTCAGTGTCAAAGATTCAAACTTGACAAGTTGAACAAGAAAAAGTTCCATTTTTTACAAGTTCAATTCTCTTTTCCCACACTTTCTCAGCAACCAAACAGATACACTTATATTGTTGAGAAGCTTTATTGACCATTTGTTGAAGCTCTTGAAGCCCAGTGTTTTGAGGAAGCCCAGTGTGAAAAGACACATCACCATATTGGTAGTCATTTCTCTTTGCTCTTCTCCCACCTCCATTGCTAAGCTTCAAATTGTGGAATTGAAGGTTTTTGGGTTTCAGAGTGAAAGAAAGGGGTTTGTCGTTTAGAGTTTGATTTGCTTGTCGCTTTTGCGCGTTGTTCACATTCTATGAAAATGATAAAGTTGTAAATTTAAAAAAAAAAAAATATATATATATATATATATATATTTGGAAAATCCGAATCAAATAATTAATTAAAGGTGGATAATAATTGGTTTTCAGAATTTTGGACAAATTTTTTTTAGAGAATAAAAGTATATAGGAAGTGATAAGTGAGTGATTCAAAGTACTTTACAACTTAACAATAAGCATTTTTTTTAATAATTTTTTAAAAAAGTTTTAATATATAACGTTCACTCTTTATGATTATTTTTTATCATCAGACTAATAAGTAATATTAAGCTAATTAGATCCCACGACAATAAGAAATGTTAAATTATTTCTTTTTAAGCTAAATAAATAGATGTTTTAAAATGAATTTGGATTCATTAAATATATGTGGAACAAATTTAAGATTAAAGCGGAAAACTTTAATAGAAGTTGGAATGAGTTTTGATATCTATATTTTTTTTAATAAATTAAGATTTATAATAAATACTCTCAAGTCTCATCCCAAACATGTCTTTTTCTATTTTAAAATAAGTGCACCAAAATATACCAAACATTGAATAGACTGAAGTAGATAAAATGGACCAAATTGGACAAAAATAGACTGACTGAATTAGACCGAATTAGTTTATTTTTTATTATTATTTTTATTTAAAAATTAAATAATATTTTTGTTATAAAAAATTTTGTAAGCTATGAAATTTTATATATATATATATATATATAATTATTATACATATGCCACCATACTTCTAGCCTTTTTTTTTTTTTTTTTAATTTGCGATATTGCCGCTATACCGTATTTGCACATCAAGCAAAGCAAAGTCAAAGCTTCTCATTGAATAAATTGAACTAGACAAAATAGATAGAATTGAACAAAAATAGATTGACTAAATTAGACCGAATTAGTTTATTTCTATTATTATTTTTATTTAAAAATTAAATAATATTTTTATTTTAAATTTATTTAAGCTATGAAATTAGATATTCATACATATATATATATATATATATATAATAACTAGTCGCTAACCCGTGCGATGCACGGGATAGTTAAATAAAAATTAAAAATACTTATTTTATTTAAAAGTATATGACTTAAATTTTAAAAATGTATAATTTGAAAATGAATAAAAATAACTAATTTGTTCATATCATTGGTTTCACATAACACATTTCGATGTGGGCTATTTTATGTTGATAACTTCACATAATACTCAACTGCAATTTAATCTACTATCCACTACCAATCTAATCTATGTTATCTTGATAGTAGATCTACAAATTGCATTTTTATATTCTTAGAGCTTATCACATCATTATTTTTATCTATATATAATGTAAAACTGAAAATTTTAACTTTTTAAAAGACTTACATTAGAATTAGGATTAAAAAAATCATTATTTTTTTTTTAATTAGACCTCACATTAGATTTTTTTTTTTTTTTTTTCTTTTAAAGAACTCACTTTAGGTTGTTGATGCCCAATTTTGCGAATCCATAGCCAAGATCCCATGAGAAAGAAAGCCCAATGAAAAACAGCGGCCCAAAGACCCACCAAGAAGACCGAAATGTCGCAGCAGGATACAGCTTTGTCGCAGAATGCAGTTCTCTAGCAGCAGATGAAGAAAAATTGGGTCCAAGACCCTTTTGATCCAATCAACATTATCTGGCCCACAAAGGCCCAAATCCTTTCATATAAAAGGATAGGCATGAAAAACTTATATGAAAAAGCACGATGAAAAGAAACAAGAAACGGCAGGAAGTGTCAGCAGCAAGAAATGCGTGAATGAAAGAAAAGCCAAACTAAAGGAAATGACAAACGTAGCAAGAAATGCATGAAGGAACAAGACAAAAACACACAGCAGAACAAAAAAAAGCTAATCTGCTACAGCAGAAACGGCGTGGGAATGAAAGAAGACAAAAGCAGAAGATAGTGGAGCAAGCACACAAGGGCCGAAGCTCCACCAACCTGTACCCAGTCAATACAAGGGAGCTGGGCCCACGGTCAAGGGGATTTAAAGAGTGTGGTTTGGTGGTGGGGGCAAAAGGGGGTCTATATTTGGTTTCCTGCCATGACTTCTTTTGGAAAGATATCCTGCTGGGATGGTATCTTATCCAAAAGAAGTAATAAATGGTTGGGACCATTTGATGCATGCCATAGAGCTAGGTAGTAAAGTAACCCAATCCTTATCCATTTAAACCAAGAGGTAGAGGTATGCTGCAGGAACAAGCAAAAGAGAATTTTTTCGTGAAATGAAAAATGGTGTAGCAGACATGTACAAAGCAATAGCAGTGATCGGGACAACCAATGGGTTAATGGGTAGTTCTAAAGAGATGCCCACAACAAACCAAAAATAATTGGTGAAGTCCTAGGGGTAAAAGGGAGAAATCCCATTTAATTAGCTCATTATAAAAGGAGGAGGTAGCCATGGATGAAAGGAAGGGAGAGAGAGACCCAACGGTAGAGAAAGAAAGAAAGAAATAAAGTTGTAAAACGAAGAGAGAAAATACGGCAAGAATAGGGGCATGCATCAATAGACCATCTTTTCCCTTCCTCTTAGCAAACCCACTCTTTGAAGTCTCCAAAAATAATAGCTAGTAGCCATTTAAGCCTATTGTCCAAAATGCACAACTGTTATGGCAGAAGCCTATAACAAGGTTGTTCAAGTTGGGGTTTAGGTTTCTTTTTGGTTTACTTATTCTATGAGAAGATTCAAAACTTGTTTCGGTTGCAAATATGTTTGATTTCTCTCATTATAACTTATATCTGCCGTATTTAGTCATTCTGTCGTAGTACATTTTTTTATCACGTCTGCTGCATCAGTTGTCCTGCTGTGGTATCTTTACTTGCTGTACTAGTTATTCTGTTGTAGCACCTTTTTATTACATTCACCGTGTTCAACCTTTTCTGTCGAAACTTTCTTCTTTATTTGTTATTACGTGTTTTACCTTTGACTCATTATCCTACCATAAGTATATATACATATATCTTGTTTCTCATGTTTTGCAAAATATATATATATATATATATATTAATACGTATAAGTATATTTACGAATATATGTATGTATATATTTGAGAATATGCTAACCCATGTAAGCTAACATTTGCTTGATTAGTGTTTTCTTTGGGTTTTAGTTTTGTTTATGTGCAGGAAGTAAGAAACAGTATTTTTGCAGTAAAAGAAATGAAAAATAGTCATCCACGTTGCACGACAGAAAGCTTTAATGCACGGCAGAAGGCTTTACAGCACGGCAAACAGTTCACTGCACAGAGTTCTACTGCACGGCAGAAAAGTCAGATCTGCGGCAGAAACTGGAGAAAAGTTCCTGCTGCGGCAGAAACAAAGGATAAGCCCGGCAGAAACAAAGGATAAGCCCAGCAGAAAGCTTAACTGTACAGCAGACAGTTTACTGCACAGAGTTTTGCTGCATGGCAGAAAAGTTAAATCTGCTGCAGAAACTGGAGAAAAGTTCCTGCCGCGGCAGAAACAAAGGATAAGCCTAGCAAAAAGCTTAACTGCACAGCAGACAGTTTACTGCACAGAGTTTTGCTGCACGGCAAAAAAGTCAGATCTGCGGCAGAAACTGGAGAAAAGTTCCTGCTGCGACAGAAACAAAGGATAAGCCTAGCAGAAAGCTTTACTGCACAGCCGAAAGTTTACTGCACAGAGTTTTGCTGCACGGCAGAAAAGTCAGATCTGCGGCAGAAACTGAAGAAAAATTCCTGCTATGGCAGGAACAGAGGATAAGCCAAGCAAAAAGTTTTATTGCAAAGCGGATAGTTTTATTGCACAGCAGAAAGTTTTGCTGCACAGCAGAAAAGTCAGATCTGCAGCAGAAATTGGAGAAAATTTCCTCCTGCGGCAGGAACAAAGGATAAACCCAGTAGAAAGTTTTATTGCAAAGCGGATAGTTTTATTACACAGCAAAAAGTTTTGCTGCACGGCAGAAACAAAGGATGAGCCCACTTTGCAGTGTCTTCCCATGGACTTGAACTCAATGTTTACGCACAAACCAGCAGCGGCAGAATGGTACTTTGGAGCCCATTCTGCGAAGCGCCGTGCCCGACTTCCTTCTTAAAAAAAGAAACGTAAAAAGAACCCCCGACAAGGTTTTAAAAAAAAGAGACTCACTTAAAAAAAAAAAAAAAACTTTAGGATTAAGGAAAAAAGAGAGAGAGACTCCTATTAGGACTCTCTTACTATTTAGTATAAAAAATTAAAATTTTTTATAAATTAAAATAATAAGGAAAAAAGAGAGAGACTCTTGTTAGGACTTTCTCACTATTTAGTTTTAAAAATTAAAAAAATATATAAATTAAAATGATGATGTGAAAATTTGTGGGAGTTTTAGAGGTTTCACTTCTATATATAGATTATACGTATGCCGCATACTCTTAGCCTAATTTTTTTTTTTTTAAGTTGTGATATTGCTGTATCTTATCTGCACACAAAGCAAAGCAAAGTCAAAGCTTCTCACTAAATAGACTGAACTAGACAAAACGGACCGAATTAGACAAAAATAGACCAACTGAATTAGACCGAATTAGTTTATTTCTATTATTATTATTATTTAAAAATTAAATAATATTTTTATTATAAAATTTTTTTTAAGCTTTGAAATTATATATATATATATATATATATATATATAATTATTATAGGTATCCCGCCACCAAATTGCGTACCGTATCTGCACGCTAGAAAATCACCAACTCACAAAGCAAAGTCAAAGCTTCACACACACTTATGCCGCCATACTCCAGTCCTAATTTTTTTTTTTTAAATTGCCATATCAGCCGTTGGGGGGTATGCATGGGTCGGGTCGGGTTGGATTGAGTTGGGTTGAAGAGATATTTTGACCGAACCCACTATGGTGGGTCAAAAAAAATTCAACCCAATTCAACCCAACCTATCACATAAGTCCAATGCAATCCAACCCACTTGAGTCGAGTTGAACTCATGGATTGGACCCATGGGTTGGACAAATTTTTTATTATTAATATTATTAAATTGAGTAGAAAAAAAATATAAAAATATATTTAAAAAATCCAAAAATTAGTATCAATGTAACTCCTTAAAGATAAACAATGTTAATGACTAAACAATAATCATAATTTACTAGAGTTTGTCTGAACTAATGGACTTTTATATAAGATAAGAAAAGCTAGTTATTTTTAAAAATTAATTAATTATATAATATATTTTAAATATAGATTAAATATATTAGAGGGTCGGGTTAAATTTGACAAGTTCAAAATTTTATGACTCAAACCCAACCCGACCTACTATAAAAATAAAAAAAAAAAAATTTGTAACCCAGGCCAACCCACCATGCCATTAAATTTTGGTGGGTTGGCTGCACATTCTATCGGCCGTACCGTATCTGCACACTAGAAAATCACCGACTCACAAAAAGCAAAGCAAAGTCAGAGCTTTTCCCACTTCTTCACACACATGACACAACTTCAGAGAGATCTAGAGAGAGAGGATGAATAGAGAGGAGAAGGTGGTGTGCGTGACTGGAGCTTCGGGATACATAGCTTCATGGCTTGTGAAGCTCCTACTCCAACGTGGGTATACTGTAAAAGCTACAGTTCGTGACACAAGTCAGTGTTCTCTCTCTCTAAATTATATCAACCTGTTACTATGTATTGTGTATTCATTTCAAATTCATTCTTTCAGATTTTATTTTTTTAGATTTAATCATGATTTTATTTATTTGTATTAAATTTAAACTTTACCATGAAATGGACGAAATGGTCTATGCATATACCTATCAATATGGTTATGTTGTAGTTGACTTTAGGAGAAATGGAAAATTGTATGTAGTTTGGTTCTTACTTCTTAGCATGAATCCAACTAGGCTTGGATTGACTCATCCCCGACATGAAATTGATGTATGGAATACTATTTAAGAAAAGACCGAATTGACTTATACACAATAGAGTGATATACAGATTGTGGTAAATGACCCCACCCACTTCATTTTGTTGATCAAAAGTGAGTAAATTTTTTTCTACAAAGATCCACTGGAAGTCTTTACTACCTTGGACATGTACTATTTCAAAAACCTGTAAATTGCTTATCATGTGACCATAGAGACTCTGTGCACAAGAAGTACACAAAAGTGGTGGCACATAAACTGGATAAACATGTTTTTACCCCCAAAAAATTGTGTGTTGAATAAGTGAATTGTCATCCCAAATGATAGGATATAGACGGTTTATGGACATAATTTTTGCCACAACTCAGATGCGAGATCAACTATAAGTGGTTGAGAAAAAGTAGCAAATCCATGTAAAAGTGATTGTCTATCACTCACAATCAACCACGTCCAAGTTGCGGTAAGTTATGTCACAAATAGAAGAATTGATATAGGATCTAATAGTAGATTTACAAACTCTGAATAATATTGCATATGTAGCGCATTGTTATTCTTTACTTATTTTTTATTTTTTATCAACAAAATATATTATTAGCAAGTAACAAAGTACAAAACCAAACAGCTAAAGATTTCTAATCACCCCTTCGTAGCCTCAGGACAGCAATAACCAAAGGCTAACTTAAATCTTTACAAAAACACACACAAATATCAATGAGAGGGTACTACCCCACTCCACCAACGGCAAAAATACTCAAGTTCTGTAACATAAGAAAATAGAACTTCATCAAAACAAATCAATGATTAATTCCCTGCTTAAGCTTTTTTATTAAACACTTTTGTTGAAATACCCCATCCCAAGGAAAAGCCTCTGTTTAAGGCATAGTTTTAAAATTTCCTATAGCAGGCACATACCACGTAGTGCTTTTAACTTCCCATTTTTTTCTCACCTTCCAATTGAAATTTATGCATTTATATTCCACAGATGATCCCAAGAAAACAGAGCATTTACTTTCACTTGATGGAGCCAAAGAAAGACTTCAGTTATTCAAAGCGGATTTACTAAAAGAGGGATCTTTTGATTCTGCAGTTGATGGATGCGAAGGTGTTTTTCACACTGCATCCCCTGTTATTCTCACAGCCAATGACCCACAGGTTCATCCCATATTGTTATTTATTGCCTTTGTGTAATATATAATCAATATAGTGTGATCATTTTTCTGTCAATATGGTGAATGCATACTTTGTTTTAATTGATTTATAACAACTTTGGGGATCTCATACCAGCTTGCCAGTTTCAGCAACATTTGATTCTTGCTTTTAGCATGTGTCTTGGCCAATTCAATCCACTTACATGTTCAATACGTTAATTCAACATAGTGAAATGTGGAAAATTGGGTAACAAAAACTTAAAACATTTTAGAGAAGCATTCTCAAGCCTTAATCCAGAAGTAGAGAGGACATTGAAGGGAATTGTTTTCAGTGTAGAGTTCTCAAGCGCAGGTTCAGCCTTTTTTTTTTGGTCAACGAACTACATCTTCTAGAGGACAATCCAATCGTAAGAAGGATACATAAGTCAATGCCTTCCCAAAAAACAATCAATTTTTATTCTCATTGTAGTTCAAAGAAACTGGATGTTTCATGCATTCAAAATTATCATCTGCAATTGCATTTGTTTTCCCACAATTTTGCAACAGGAAATTGTTGAAAGTACTTCTGTTAGGTTTAAAGTAATGTAAGTTAAGGCTAGATTGTTTCAAGAAATCATTCACAAAGACATCGAAGAAATTCTACTATGTGGTACATGATAAACTTATCGAATGAAATATATTCATTTTGTCCAATACTATTATACTTTTTATAGCTTAGTCTCATAAATTTATTCTTATGGAACCTACTTTCACATTTCTTATATTTCAGTCACAGATAATTGGATAATTGATCCAGCAGTGAAGGGCACACACTTAACGTTCTTCAATCATGTGCAAAAGTTCCTTCTATTAAGAGAGTGATTGTAACATCTTCCATAGCTTCAGCTATGTTCAACAAAAAACCCCTGACTCCTGATGTGGTTATTGATGAGACTTGGTTTTCAGATCCAGTTGCTTGTGAGGAGTTGAAGGTGTGTGTATTGTAGTATTTATTATATCATTTTAACTGTATCTTTAGTAGGAATATTACAATATAGCATTTCTTAAAACACATTTAATGAAAGATCTAAGGCAATGTTTTGATGATGTTACTAGAAAGTAGAAACATAGAGCTATAATATTTTGATTTTATATATGTAGTTCTAGAGGTAAAGTTGTTTTCTGAGAAACATTAGAGAGAATATCATCACAAGGTTTGTTAACTTGCTTTCTCAGTGAGCATATCCATGTCAGTGTCTAGGCTCTTTTTACTATTTCTTGTAATCAATTTTTTCTCAATATTTTTTAATGTAATAAAAGCACCTAGTAATTATTTTTGTGTTCTAGAATCAGAAATATGTTGAATTTATAGGTTTCAGTGTTTCCAAACCTAAATTATATAGATTCCGATGCTGCTCTTAATCAAATCAGAGACATATTACACTTTTTTTTTAGTCCTACATTTCATTCGTCTCTGACCAAGAAAGGTTCCCATTTAATAGTTTTGGGTTTTCTCAGCAATGGTATATGCTTGCAAAGACCTTGTCTGAGGAGGCTGCTTGGACATCTGCTAAAGAAAATGGCATTGACTTGGTAACAATAAATCCAGGCTTTGTAATTGGTCCACTCATACAGCCAACTCTTACTCCTAGTATTGAGGCATTTCTGGCGATCATAAATGGTACTCTATTGCAACCATTGAGGACTACATGTATTGTGTTTCATTCTATCTAAATATTCAAGTCTGATTAGCATTTCATATGACAAGTTAAAGTCATAACTGGTTTAGTGGATGAAGCATGATAGGTGTATATAGGCCTATTCCAGAAAATTGTGAGCGCTACCACTCTTTAGGATACTATGAATCTAACCTTAGAATTTACTAGGTATGTTTTGTGACAAGTGACTGTTTTATGAGACGAACTCCTCCTTTGAAAATTCCTTGTTCTCTTGCACACGAGGCTTTACTTAATTCTAGTCCTCTTAACATGGAATGTAAAAATTTCTCTGTTATTTAGAGTTCATTGGAAAACAAGGAGGTTTTAAACTTTACCTTGATCTGCAAGTGCCAACCCCTCTAATGCCACCTGAAATGTAAGGGTTGTGGTTCAACCTATATTCCGTGTATAAGAAATCTTCCATCTCAATATACACAGCTTGGGAATATGCTTTATAACTTATATTTACCTTGTACAATTTGAGGACGATAATCAGCATTTGCTGAAAGCAGGGTATACCTGCTATATAAGGTGAACTATTTCAACAACAATCTCTAAGCAGTTTTTTTTTTTTTTTTTTTTTTTTTTTTTTTTTTTTAATAAAATTGTCAATTGATCAAAATGGAAATTCTGTATTTAACTATATTGGCCTATTGAAATTTACTCTCTCTAGCTACATCATCCATATAATGCTATTGATTAACTTGTTCTCTCTTTCCTATGCGTAGGAACCCAAGTTGTCTCTAATGGAATATATAAATTTGTTGATGTTAGAGATGTTGCAAATGCACATATTCAGGCATTTGAGATTCCTGCTGCTAGTGGGAGATATTGTTTAGTTGGAGGAGTTACACAACATTCCGAACTTTTTAATATATTACACAAATTTCACCCTAGTTTGTGCCTACTTGAAAGTGAGTTATTTATTTGCATGATACTAAATGTCCCCTGTTGCCATTGGTGCCATTTTTGTAACTGACAAAGTATGACTCACTTGGAATAAATGCTTTGTTTAACTGAGCGACCAGTTTAATTAAGAATTTTCTTTTAATAATAATAATAATAATAATAATAATTTGCTTTTATCACCGAAAGCAATTGTTTTGAGACATAAAAACAAGTTGAAGAGGAGTCAATTGTATTTTCCATTTTTGAAGAAGAGTCAAATGTATTTTTCATTTTTTGGCAGAAGTGAAGATGACAAGCCTTTGCAACCAGTATACAAGATATCCCAGGACAAGGCCAAAAGTTTGGCTATTAGCTTCATTCCTGTGGAAGTGAGTGTTAGGGACACTGTTGAAAGCTTTAAGGAGAATGGCATCCTCACTGTCTGAATTATGTTATTAAAAGGGAAGTGATTCCAATAAGTACAAATAATTTGTGTATTACCCATCCTGGCTAATGTTTGCCGGACTTGAAGGTTCTCATTGTGTTAAGATACATAATTTGTAATGCTTTTGGAAATAGTTTAGCTGCAAAACTTCTAAACCAAGTTTCACTTAATCAGAAATGAGATATTGAATTTTAAGTCCAAGTTTTCTAGAGACATTGAGCTAAAAACTCAAGTCCTCTGGGAAATGTCTTGAATATATGGATAGTGTCAGTCTAACTAGTGCTTGGTGGCTTCTGAATTGCTCACTTCCCTGGTATGGTAAGATTTTTTACTTCAAAGGGTTGGATGTGAATTGCAAAAGTTCTCATACATTCCCAATCCTCTAGTAACTTTAACTTTTTCTATTATATAATTGAATCTTCTATTACCAATTTCTGCCAAAGAATGGTTATGACTCAGTACACTTGTAAATCATATAATTCAATTTCTCTACAAAAATGCACACATTAGTGAATATAAATATATTGTGATGCAAAGCTGTAGTTGAAGAGCCTAAATTGGTTCTTTGTGGTATTAGAATTAATTTCGAAGTTCTGTTTTGAAAATGGTATCCAACACTCTAGTAAGGTGTAGAGTATATGAGAATATGACTTTGAAACTTGTGTCCTAAGAATGTCTTAAGCTACTTCGTAAGTTGTGTTAGAAACTATTTAGCGTTTATTGTGTGTCTATTACAAATCATATTATGTAATTCCTTATAAGCATTGAGAAAATATGATGAAAGCAGCCCATCTTTGACAGAAATTATCAATACCCCTGAATTGCTACATTTTTTGCCTTTGAATTTATTTGTTTTATGACGACCTAACAATTTTGCTATCTTATCAGAATACGTCGTCCAATACCAGAGCTAGTGGGATTTATTAAGATGATTTTCGTGGATATGGATTTAAGGGGACTAAAAAAAAAAAAAGAGGCCGAATGCCTCATGTTATTGGAGGTATTATTTATCTAAATATATTTCCAACACTAAGTAACCCCATAATTGGAGTTGATGGATCTACTTGTTTGTCCAATACAACAACCTTTAAGAACATTAGGGATGGACTGTGGAGGCAAAAATCAAGAATCAAAATTACAATGATTAAGTAAAGCAGGAAGGGATAAACAAAATCAAAAACAAAAAAATGCAAAAAAACCACGCCCCAAACAAGGAGAGTATGCAAGAAAATCAACAACCTTTAAGAATTTTTTAAAAAGAGAGAAGGACAAATGCCTCACATGACATAAAATAAAGACGAAAATGATGAGAGGTATTATCTAAATATATTTCTAGCAATGATTAAGCCCAATAGATTGGAGTTGATGGACGTACTTGTTTGTCCAATACAACAACCTTTAAGAATTTTTTCTGTACAAGAACTGTGTCAGTCCTTGAAGATGAGTGGCTTTGTCGTATGATTGGGAAGGCATAAGGAGTACCTAAGGGAATTTTATATGTAGATTTTAAATATAGGTCCATAAAACCTATTCTTCTTCATTGCTCTTATTACTGTTTCGTATGGATTGCTTCCCACATTCATAGTATTCACAATATGTACTGTAAGGAAATTCCTGGCTCAGTTGTTAGATTTATGCCAATGGACCCCTTTTGATCGGTCTCAGTGTTGAGGTCTCTCAAATTGTTCTGCACTTATGATTTTTTTTTTTTTTTTTTGTCTCCTAGAATAGCTCAGTAACTGTTTGTTTCTTTTTGTTTTATTTATTTATTTTTTTTAGTAACTGTTTGTTTCTTTTTTTTTTTTTTTTTGATAGGAAAATAGCACTACTCATTAATAATAGATGTCAGGTACAAACCACAACAATAAAAGTCAAATACAAACTACAACATCAGAGGCAAGAGCAGGTTCTAAAAACCTGGGGGCTTCTTCAACCCATGCCTCAAAATCATAAACAAACTTAGCATGTTGAGCTAACAGGTGGGCGGGCTTATTACCATCCCTTTTAATGTGAGAAAAAAGAAAAGAACGAAAAGACTGAAGCTGAAGAAAGATGCCCTCTAAAACATTAGCAACAGCAGGGGAAGGTAACCAGCAGCCAGTCATAGCATTGCAGACTTGTAGAGAGTCCCCTTCAAAAATAACATCTTGAATTCCAATGTCCTTTGCAAAAACAACAGCAGCTTCCATAGCCTTTGCCTCAGCCTCAAGAGGGCCCAGAGGAGCATAGATCTTCTGGCTCAAGGCTCCAACTACCTGTCCTTTATCATCACGAATAAGCACACCAACACCAGCAGTAGACTGGTCTCGGAAAACAGCACCGTCTACATTAGCTTTATACACTCCTGTTGTAGGGGGAGTCCATCTAGGAGGAAGTGAGTTTGCTGATGGGATGGGGTAGTCCTGGAGAGATTGGTATTCAGTAACAAACCTGGTTGCTTGGAGGATTAGAGAGGCTACAGTTTTAGGCGTCTCACCATGTTGAATACCATTTCTGTTATTCCAAATATTCCAGGAAACCGCCATGAAATGAGTAAGGTCCATAGCTGATGGTCCCGAGTCAATACTTAATTTCCAAAACAGATCTTCAAAAGTACACTCCCTTCCCATCGCTAAACCACAAGCCTCCCATACTGATGTAGCAAAATCACAGTGAAGAAGAACATGGCTTGTTGTCTCGCAACTCTTACCACATAGCTCACAAACATCATTATTAATCACTTGTCTGCGATAAAGGTTGGATTTTGTAGGGAGGATATTTTGACAAGCCCTCCAAGCAAAGTTTTTGATTTTATTCGGCACAACAGCACCCCAAATAGACTTCCAAAGTTGCCGCTGTCCGCTGGCTGCCGAGGTTCCTTCTTGTTCTGCATTGTGCATATCCATAGCTAACCAATAGGCACTCTTGACAGTGAACTTTCCATTTGGTGTAGCTGCCCAAACCAATCTATCTGGAGGCATACTAATACTCAAAGGGATGCTTAGAATAGTTTCAGCTTCAAAATTAAGAAACAGTTCCCTTACCAAATCAGCTCTCCAGCATCCATGGTCTGCATCGATAAGAAAGTCAGCTGTTACATTTTCTGGCAGCACTGTTCTTGGTGAGATTACTTGATAAGTGGACTGGGTTGGTAGCCATTTGTCTTTCCAAACACAAATGTTCCGTCCATTACCAATTTGCCAACGCATTCCTCGCCTGATAATAGGCTGTGCTGCTAAAATACTTCGCCAAACATAGGATGGGTTCCTACCTTTTTGAGCATTCACAAAGGAAGTGTGAGGGAAATATTTGCTCTTGAAAACCCGATAGAAGAGGGAATTTGAATTTTGTTGTAGCCGCCACCCTTGCTTAGCAAGAAGGGCAAGATTAAAAGCTCTCAGGTTCCTAAAACCCATACCTCCACAAGCTTTTGGAGTACACAGCTTATCCCATTTCATCCAAGCCATTTTGCGCTCATCATTTTTCTGCCCCCACCAAAAGTTGCTTACCATACTATTTAGGTCATCACAAAGGGATTTTGGAAGGAGAAAGCAACTCATAGTATGTGTGGGAACTGCCTGAGCAACAGCCTTGATCAGAATCTCTTTCCCTGCCATAGACAAAAATTTTTCCTTCCACCCTGACAGTTTGTTGGCTACTTTCTCCTTTAATTGCCGGAAAGTATTTTGCTTATTTTTCCCCACCAAAGACGGCAAACCTAGGTACTTCTCATGCTGACGGATAATATCTGTTCCAAATCGTTCCTTAATATCATGTTGGATCTCCTCAGATGTATTAGGGCTGAAAAATAATGAGCTCTTTTGTCTATTGACTTGCTGCCCTGTTGCTTTTTCATAGACCAGAAGCAATCTTTGAACTTCTTCACAATCAGCAATTGTTGCATTACAAAAAAGTAAGCTATCGTCCGCAAAGAAAAGATGGGTGACATGAGGACTCTGTTTGCAAACTTGAAGACCTCGGAGAGTGCCAACCTCAGAAGCTCTATGTATTAAGGCTGAAAGACTTTCTGCACACAACAAAAACAAGTAGGGAGATAGAGGATCCCCTTGGCGTAAACCTCTAGATGGGGTAATATGCCCTCGAGGAACACCATTAATACAGATTGAATACGTGACAGAGGTGACACAATTCATAACCATAGTGATCCACCTAGGATGAAATCCCATCTTTGTCATGATTTTCTCTAAACAAATCCATTCAACCCTATCAAAAGCTTTGCTCATATCAAGCTTTAAAGCCATAGATCCGATTTTTCCAATTTTCTTTTGACTGATAGTATTCATAACCTCAAAAGCAACAAGCACATTATCTGTAATCAACCTCTCTGATAGAAAAGCACTTTGATTTTCAGTGATAAGTGCTGGGATTAGAGACTTAAGCCTATTTGTAAGAACCTTGGAGGCCAGTTTATAGATGACATTAGATAAACTAATGGGTCGATATTCTGAAACCTTCATGGGATTCTTAACCTTAGGAATAAGAACAATGTGTGTTTCATGGAAGTTAGGAGGAGCCATACCAGTATTTAAGAAGTCAATAACACATTTAACCACACTATCACCCAAAACAGACCAAAAATACCGATAAAAGAGAGGGGGCATACCATCAGGGCCTGGAGATTTGAGTGGATACATCTGGTCTAGAGCTTTTTTAACTTCTCCAGCATTAAAGTCTTTGATGAGCATATTATTCATTTGGTTGGTCACATTCGGTTTTATGGCATCGATAATTTCTGTGGAGATATCCGGTTGGGATGTGGCGAACAGATTTTGATAGTAAGCTGTGATTATCTCAGATATCTTGTCCTCATCATCCTGCCAAATTTCAGATTCATCCATGACTCCCACAATTCTGTTGCGTTGTTTACGATCTGAGGCCTGTGCATGAAAAAATCTTGTATTTTTGTCACCTTCCTTTAACCAATAGTTACAAGACCGTTGTTTCCACATGGTTTCCTCCAAATCCAACAAACGGTTAACCTCTGCCCTCTGCTGACAAACTTCAAGTGAATTGGACAGCCCCACTGATCTTGCCTCCAAGGCTTGAAGTAAATCTTGAGCCTTAGCTAACTTTTGTCCAACATGGCCAAACTCCTGCAAATTCCACTTTAACAAAGCCTCACGACATTTATCCATACAAATGGAGAAACTATTATCCACACCCATGAGCATTCCTTCAGCCCAAGTTTTCCGCACAATGTCACCACACTTTTCATCCTTAAGCCACATTGATTCAAATCGAAACTGTTTTTTATGTCTACTGCGATGTAACCGTTGATTTGTCCTCAACATTAAATAACAGTGATTAGAAGCAGAGGAAGCTAAGTGATGAAGCCTAGCATTTGGAAACATATGTAGCCACTCTGTTGTTGCTAACAAACGATCAATGCGTTCCCTTATCCAACCCAAATCAGTTCGAAACATACTCCACGTGAACCAGGAACCAACATATCCAATATCTTTCAATCCACACGTATTGATACATTGCCGAAAGTTGTCTATCTGCCTAAATGGCCTGTCTAACCCACCCTGCTTTTCTGTCACACTGAGTACCTCATTAAAGTCTCCCACACATATCCAAGGGAGATTATTTGTTGTAGCAAGCTGGCGTAAACGAGCCCATGATTCTGGCCTTCCTTGGGTATCAGGATTACCATAAAATCCAGTTAAACGCCACTCCCCAATAGAGTCACCAGAGTCAATAATTGCATCAATATGCCAACGGGAGAAAGTCTGAGTATCCACTTTAACTTCGGGTTTCCAAAGTAGAGCAAGACCACCACTCTTCCCTTCACTTGGAACAACCAAACCCTGTGTCAAACCCAAAGAGTTTTTGATATTGGACATACGCTTCATGGCCTTCAGAGGAAGCTTGGTTTCCATGAGGAATACCAAACTAGGATCTTCAGCTTGCACTATCTTCTTAAGTGCATTAACTGTGCGGGGGTTCCCAAGCCCCCGACAGTTCCAGCTTAAAGTATTCATTGATTCCGGCGGGGTTGCTCAGCAACCTCCGCCGATCCAGACTGAACTTCATGAACCTTACCCAAGGGCACTACATCATCCAACTTAATCTTCTTTCCATCCACTGTATCCACCGTAGAGCAACCAGAAGCGCAAAGTTTCCTTTTTGAAACATCATGGTGATCACTCCTTACCAATTCCTTATTTGCTTCTGTTTTTTTATGCAACGCCAACCCTTTATATCCTCTACTACCTCTCTTGCCTTTTGCAGAGATATGGGTTCTTTTTGGTGCCAATAGAACAGTTTCCCCACTTGAAGTAGTCAGTTGATTACGAACATCAGCAGGGCCCAATACAACAGCAGAAGAGGCCTTATTATCCTCAAGTACAGGCCCAGTGATCTTTGGCACAAGGACAGGCCCAACAAGAGTAGTCTCATTTGAGTGAGTGGTAGCAACAGTAGAGTTAGAGTCAACTTTATTTAAAAGTGAAGGCAAAATATTAGAGATACCTGTCCCGGGTTGACCATTGTCAGATACTTGCATTTCCAATGCCTTGTCAATCTCCCTAATTTGCGCCTCAAAATCAGCTTGACCGTTTGAAATTTTTTGAATTGAAGGGAACTCTGGAATTTGAGGGATATGTGAAGTAGAAGGGAAGTTATTTCCGGTGAACTCGGGATGCAAACTGCCCCTCTGCTGCAATGTAACCGTGGTTGCCATCTGCTCCTCCTCGGCCCGGCATGAAGTACCACCACGTAATGCACTCTGTTTAACTTAAGGCAAATCGTGACCACTAACTCGAACTAACTGCGGCTTCTGTAACCGATCAGGACTTGCTCTGAGCCATGGCCCATACTGCTGTTCCTCTTTGCTTAGAGAACCGTTACTTTGAATCCATAGACGACAATCCTTTCCGTCATGATCAAGTTTTCCACACCAGTAACAGTAGATCGGAAGGCGCTCATACTGAAAAGAAACCCAACGTCGATCTGAACCACTCAATCGAACCATCCTACCCCTGCATAGTGGCTTGGTAATGTCAATTTGGACTCGGACTCTAACACAGGTACCCCATGCTCGACCACTTTCAGGAGCATCAACTGAGATAACCTCTCCCAAAGTGCTTCCAATTAAAGCCCCATTCTCCTTAGTCATATGTCTAGTGGGTAAGTTTGAGATCTGTACCCAGAAATTGGCGTGGTCACAACAAACCGCATTGACGCATTCGTTTTCACCCAGTCGATGAAGAACCATCAGATATTTATCAAAGGACCAAGGACTTTGCAATAGAATCCTATTCATATCAATCTCATCAGTGAAGACAGTAAGGGCTTTATTATTCCCCAAATCACGAAACTCAAAATCACCATCAGCCTTCCAAACACTACGGAAAGTCCGTGCAACTGCTTCAAGATTAACCTTTCTTTTTGTTAAAAACTTGGCCACAATAGCGTAGGAATCATCAATAACCCCACCAGTGAGAGTGCACTCTGCGCCCTCTTTATCAGTCAGGGAAAGGTTTTCCCAAAGCTTTGTAACGTCCTCCATGGAACATGAGAGAAGAAGAGAAACAAAAGATATAGGGAGGAAGAAGTGGCGTGAGAGAGAGAAGAGGAAAGAACAGTAGAGAGAGGAAGGGAGGTTTTCACCAGTAAAATCTGAGAAAAAAGCACTTGAGGACAAGTGAGGAAGTTCCACCGCCGAGGTTTCTGAGGAAAACCAGGAACGAGGAAAAAAACAAATAATAAGAATTGACAATTTGACTCTGTGTTATTTATTTATTTATTTTTTTTACTCTGTGTTCACTGTCGCGAACCTTGTGTATATTTCCTGTTGCTCCATTTTTAATAATATTTTTTCTTACTTATTATTAAAAAAAAAAAAAAACTACATAACAATATGGCATATCATTAGATAAATGGAACCCAAATCACTTGTCTCCATTTATGTGAAAACCAATAGATGACCAAACAGACAATCATCAAAAAAAAACCAAGACCCAAATGCAAAAATTACAATATTGGGAAGCTTTATTGACCAATGACCATTTGTTGAGGCTATTGAAGCCCAGGGTTTTGAGGAAGCCCAGTGTCGAAAGACACATCACCTTATTGGTAGTCATTTCTCTTTGCTCTTCTTCCATCTCCATTGCTAAGCTTCAAATTCCATGTACGTGTTTGTGTGTGGAATTGAAGGGTTTTTGGGTTTCAGAGTGAAAGAAAGGGTTTTACGGATTTGCCGTTTAGTTCGTCGTTGTTCACTTAATCTATGGAATGGAATAAAAATGATAAAGTTGGAAACTTAAAAAAAGAGAAGTTATTTGGAAACCCAGAATCAAATAATTAAAGGTGGATAATAATTGGTTTCTAGGAATTTTAGACAAAAAAATATTATTTAGTTTTGTACAAAAAAATTAGTATTTTTTTTACTTTTTAGAGAATAATAGTATATAGGAAATAATAATTGAGCAATTCAACAATACGGAGTAGTATTTTAGAACTTAACAATAAAAAAAAAAATTTCTTTAAAATAAAGGTATTTTTTTTAGAGATTTTAACATGTGCTTCTTATAATTGTTTTTTATTTTATTTTTTATTTTATCATTAGACCAATAAGTAATGTTAACCTAACTGGAAAACACACAAATAAATAATGTTATGTTGTTTCCTTTTAAGTACTGTAAAATAAATAAATAAATGAGTTTAAAATGTGTTTGGATTAACTAAATAGCACAAGTTTGAGATCTATATTTTTAAATAAATTAGAATTTATAATAAGTGCTCTCAACATGAACATGTCTTTTTTCATTCTTAAATAAGTACACTAAAATCGATTAAATGGTCCAAAATTGATCAAAATGAGCCGAACCAAACTAAATGGACTGAATGAGACAATATTGATTGAAGTGAACCAAATTAAATCGAAATGAGCCGAACCAAACTAAATGGACTGAATGAGACAATATTGATTGAAGTGAACCAAATTAAATCGAAATAAATCAAATAGGACCGAATTATACCGAATTAGTTTATTTCTATTATTATTTTTATTTAAAAATTAATTTGCACTAAAAAATAGTAAATTTTTAAAAATTTACATGACAAATAAACAAAACAAAATAATCAGAGGATTACAATGATATATTTCAGCCTCCACGTTGTTAAAAAAAACAAAGGCGACCAAAAAAAAAAACACTAATACGTCATAACTTTAGCTTTAAAATCAGTTACATTTTAACGAGTGAAAGTGTAATACAATTCTGCTCTTTTCTTTTTCTTTTTTCTTTTTTTCCAGTTACAAATGATAATAATTAAGCAGAATACAAATTTTGTGTCTCATTTTTTGTATTTCACTTTATGGCTTGACCAATTATGGTATGTCATATGTTTAATTTTTTTTTTTTTTTAACTTTTGATATTTTATAAGAAAAGTAAAAAAAATATTTAATAAATTGTGATTAGTAGAGCATAAAGTAAAACACAAAAAATAGGAAAGAAGATTTGCATGTCAAAACTCATACAATTCGTTAACAGGCATAACTAACTAAAACTAATACTAGGAGAGCATATATGGATAGAAATAGGCTAATATTAAACGACAGCTTTAAGAGACTACCACACTTCTCCAAGAATGTTTTAGCCTAGCACATAAATCCCGTTAATGTAAACCATGCTAGAATTTGCATAAATCCTCTATTTTTTTTTTATCGGAATCCTCTATCATATTTTTAATATTTCATTTTATTTTTGTAGGGGTGAAAAGTCCAATATCAGGTAATGGGCCACAGCCTGTCCGAGGAGACCTGTACATCCGAGGACAACAAATCTTGAGGAGTGTGCCCAGCCTAATTCGATTCTAAAGTGTAAGTCACGTGGAAGAAAGACTGGTCCGAGGAGACTTTCCTGTTTGGATTGTCAAAAGGGTGTCCCAGATGAATGCTCCAACATCAATCCTAGCTTTCCCAGAGAATCCCCTGATTTATATGGACAAAAAGGACAGGTGGCAAAGATCAGATATCAGGCAAAAGGCTGCTGCCACCGCATTTATGATCCTGCAGCTAACATCATGGCCGCATTAATGGGAAAAGACACCTGAACAATGACCTTCATCCTTTACAGCTGCCAAGTGAAGACTCTAGATGGAGGCTGATGGGACAAGTATCAAGGAAAGCCCACCCAACTGACACATAAGGGAGGAGGGGCGTATAAATAGAAAAAAGGAAGGAAGAAAGAGGGGGGACCATCAGAAGGAGAAAAAGAGCAACAAAGAGAGAGAAAGAGAAAGAGAAAGAAAAAAAAAAGGGTATTCATTGTAATAGTCTAAACATACTCCTTGGACTGTGCCGAGAAGAACCTTGTATTTTCCTAATAGTTCATTAATGTTAATCTGATCATAATTATATTTGGGCCATCAACCTATATGTTCTCAATCAAGTGTTCTTCAGCCCACTCTCTTTACAAATTTATTTCAAGGATACTGCACACAGCTTGGGCTTCAACTTGTTCTGTTCGTAGGCCCAGCCCGTAGATTTGTGTCCTTACAATTGGCGCCATCTGTGGGAAGATTACTATTGCATCTGTGAGTTGAGGCTCGAACCATGGTTAGATCAGGTTCTAACAGAGCGGAGTCAGATGGCTCTCAGCATATTAATCACTTCGTGCACCTTGAGCGTGAAAGAGACCGCGAAGGGAGTGTGCACACAAATCGTACCGTGAGGAGTCAACGTCGAAATGACAGTGACGAGTCTCATGAGGACATGCAACGCAAGATTGATCGTCTCAAGAAGAAGTTGCGCCGCGCGCGAAGGAGACGTAGTCCATCTAGCAGTCTATCCATCACGGATGACTCTTCTGACGATGATGACGAAGCCAGTTATAGACGCCGCTCCAAGACACCCCCAAGTGAGTCTTTCTCCCGTGAGGAAGAGCATCACCATGACCGCAGAAGCAGAAACACGTCCTCGAGGGGCACTGGGAGCGATGCAATGAATAGGGCACTCAACCAGATTTTCAAGTCGCCCTTCACACGCAGAATTGAGGGAGGAAGCCTTCCTCGGCGTTTCACTCAACCCACCTTCATTGCGTACAATGGACGGACTGACCCTGTGGAGCATGTGAGCCATTTCATTCAGAAAATGGCTGTCCATTCTCGGAACGAGACTCTCATGTGCAAAGTGTTCCCCTCCAGTTTGGGGCCTGTAGCCATGAGGTGGTTTGATGGCCTCGCGGCAGACTCTATTGGATCCTTTAGGGCGCTCACTAGGGCTTTCTGCTCTCGGTTCGTGACGAACACCAGGGTCCCTTGGCCACTAGACTCCTTGCTGTCCATGTCCATGCGAGAGGAGGAGATGTTGAAAACATACTCAGACAGGTATTGGGAGATGTTTAACGAAATCGAAGGGAGTTTCGACAACGTGGCCGTAAAAACCTTCAAGGTTGGCCTACCAGCCGAGCACGACCTGCGGAAATCATTGACTAAGAAGCCGGTGAGAAGTGTGCGCCGGCTAATGGACCGTATCGACGAGTATAAGCGCGTCGAGGAAGACCAGCTGATCAGAAAGGGAAAGGCTAAGGTTATCCCTCAGGAGAGAAGGGAGTTCAGGTCTGACCGGTACAGTAACAGCAGGCCGCAGAGAGACTACAGTGTGCAGTCCAGGTCTGTTGCATCATAGGTTGTCCATGCTGTATTCCAAGAGCCAATCCACCAGATTCTGGAGAAAGTTCAGAACAAGCCATACTTCAAGTGGCTAAACAAGATGGGAGGAGACCCCACGAAGCGCAATCAAAGCCTTCATTGCCAGTATCATCAGGAGCGAAGGCATACCACCGAGGATTGCAGGACTCTGAAGAGCCATTTGGAACAACTTGCAAGGGAAGGAAAGCTACAGCAGTTCATCTATCGACCAAGTAACCAGGGAGACCATATCAGGCCAGTGGCTTCGGGGACCGCCTCATCAAGGCCCCCTTTGGGCACGATTAACGTTATCTTCGTGGCCTATGGAAAAACTGGATCCTGCCCTTCCAGAGTAATGTCCATTTCTAGGACATCCACCGAGGACGCCAACCAAGAGACGAAGCGGGCAAGGACGGAGGCCCAATCAGTCTAAAGCTTCTTGGACGAAGATAAATTAGGGACAATACAACCCCATGACGACGCTCTGGTCATCACCCTTAGAATAGGGGGGTACGATGTGAAGAGGGTGATGGTTGATCAAGGGAGTGGGGCTGAGATCATGTATCCAGACCTATACAAAGGACTGGGCTTACGGCCTGAAGACCTAACAGTGTATGATTCACCCCTAGTCAGCTTTAATGGAAAGACTGTCATCCCTAAGGGTCAAATAAGGCTACCTATACAAGCAGGGTCCGAAGTGGTCGAGGTGGACTTCATCGTAGTGGATGCATACTCTCCCTACACAGCCATCGTAGCCAGGCCTTGGCTCCATGCTTTAGGGGCTGTCTCTTCGACCTTGCATCTAAAGATTAAATTTCCGTCTGGAGGACGAGTGGAAGAGATTGTGGGAAGCCAGCCTATGGCGAGACAATGCCTCATAGCTGCCATTACACATCGACCTGTTGCCAAGCCGGAAACCACCTCGGTCGGATACTCGTAGCAATCAAAGTTCTCGATTCCCCTCAAAGCCATGGAACTGGACGAGGAGCAATGTGAAAGACTAGAGAAAGTTGTCATTGGGGGGGACCATCAGAAGGAGAAAAAGAGCAACAAAGAGAGAGAAAGAGAAAGAAAAAAAAAGGGTATTCATTGTAATAGTCTAAACATACTCCTCGGACTGTGCCGAGAAGAACCTTGTATTTCCCTAATAGTTCATTAATGTTAATCTGATCATAATTATATTTAGGCCATCAACCCATACGTTCTCAATCAAGTGTTCTTCAGCCCACTCTCTTTACAAATTTATTTCAAGGATACTGCACACAGCTTGGGCTTCAACTTGTTATGTTCGTAGGCCCAGCCCGTAGATTTGTGTCCTTACAATTTTTATGGGAATTCTCTATCTTTTTTTTAGTATTTCATTTTATAATCTAATTGCAATTAGTTAGCTGTTACTTTTACTTTTTTTTTTCATTTTAAATTTAGGTTTAATTTTAAAGAAAATATAGGGATGCATGGTTGACTACAATTAATGGAGTATACACCACACACAGAACATAACGCTCAAAATAGAATAAAAGAATTTTATTTAATAGTTACAATAGCCTTTAGTGTAAAATAAAAAAACCAACCTATGATGGCCTGTAAGAGAGAAGCTTGGTCAACGAGGTAGGTCTCTATTCCGCACCCTTACCCTTTATCGCCTTATCTATTCCTTCTTTATGCTAAGGGGTTATCTGGAATGGTAAGAAAAGCATCAAAAACTAGACAGTGTTTTATCATATAGGGGAGGAGTCTATATTTCTCATTTACTATTTGCTGATGATAACCTGGAATGCACGGATGCGGCGCCAGAGGCGCCGCACCCGCGTCCGACGCGGTGCGACGCGACGACGTGCGGGCGACGCCTCTGCCCGTGCGTCGGTGTCGCGTCGCATCGCGTCTACCACGTGTTCACCTTTTTTTTTTCCCCAACTCGCTTCGACGCGGCTGGGACTCGGGCCGATTCGCCCGAAACCGGGCTAAATCGCCCCGACTCGGGCCGTACCGGCCGAAACCGGCGAAACGGCTGATTCAGGCCGAAACGGCCGATTTAGGCCAAATTCAAAAAAAAAAAAAAAAAAGGTGCAAAACGCACCGTATCAACCTATATACAAACAATAAAACTAAACTCTCACATAAGCTCTCTGATTCACGTTTAAAAAAAAAAAAAACACTCTTCTCTCTCACTCGCCTCACGCACCGTCGCACCTCTCTCTCGCCTCTCTATTCTCTCTGATTTTCGTGGTTTCAATTCACACTTCACAGCCACTCACTCACTTCAAGTTTGAGCCTGCCTCTCTCTCACGCACAGAGCACAGTTCATTCACTCAGTTCGCACCTCTCTCTCACGCGTTCTCTGGAGTTCGTCTCTCTGTTCAGTGTTCACCTCTCTAGTTTGAGCTCTCTCTCACGCATTCTCAATTTCTCAACTCGGGTATTGATACAAAGCTTTCAATATTAGAATCTTAGTTTGATTTGTGATTTGTGATTTGTGATTTTTGATTTGTGAATCTGTGATTGTGAATCTATGATTATGAATCTTAGTTTCTTTTCAATCTTAGTTTATTTAGTTAATGGTTATTATTTATTGTGATTTGTGAATCTGTGACTGACTGACTGTGCCCGTAAAAAAAAATTTGTGAATCTGTGAACTTGAATTTGATTTATTATTAATTAATTTAGTTAATAGTTATTATTTGTAGGTTAAATTGAATCTATTGAGAAGAAGTTACTAGCACAGAAACTTCACCTTCATCTAATCAAGAAGTGCCAAATGATGAATCTCCTCTTTGGCAGTATGTGACTAAAGTAGAAAAACCACCTTGTGCTTCTGTTAAATCAGGTGGAAACACATACTTTAAGTGCAACTATTGTGGTGTAATTATATGGGATCCTATTCTAAGGTTAAGGCTCATTTATTAAAAATTCCTAATAAAGGTATTAAATCATGCCCTAAGGTGACACCGACCCATAGGTTTGAAATGCAACGAATGCATGATCAAGTTGAGAATGATAAGTTAGAGAGAGAACGGAGAAGTCGAATTCCCTTACCCCCACCTCCCCCAAGCCGTGGGCCTATACCTATTTCCCCATTTCGGAGACAAGAAGGGAGTGATAGTACAAATCCGATTGATGGTAAGAGGAGGAAGGTGACTGTGAATTCTCCTTTGGAGAGAGCATTCCAGAATAATGCTAGACATGATTTGGATAGCAGAATTGCTAGGATGTTTTACACTGGTGGGCTTCCGTTTAACTTTGCAAGGAACCCATATTATCGTAGCATATGCTGCTACCCATAGCATTCCGGGTTATGTTCCTCCTGGATATAATGCCTTGAGAACAACACTTTTGCAAAAAGAAAGAACTCATGTTGAAAGACTTTTGAAACCACTTAAGGATAGTTGGCTTGAAAATGGTGTGAGTATAGTTTCTGATGGATGGTCAGATCCACAAAGGAGGCCTCTTATTAATATTATGGCTGTATCAGATAGGGGTCCAGTGTTTATAAAGGCAATTGATGGGTCAGGTGAGTTCAAAGACAAACATTATATTGCTGGGGTGTTGAAGGATGCTATAAAAGAGATTGGACATGAAAAAGTTGTCCAAGTCATCACTGATAATGCTAATGTGATGAAGTCTGCTGGAGCTCTTATTGAAGGTGAGTATCCTAAAATATTTTGGACACCCTGTGTTGTCCACACTCTCAATCTAGCTTTGAAGAATATTTGTGCAGCAAAAAACACTGAAAAGAATGAAGTTACATATGATGAATGTAGTTGGATTACACGTATTGCTGATGATGCATCCTTCATACGTGTTTTTATCATGAACCATTCAATGAGGTTGGCAATGTTTAATGAATTTTATCCATTAAAATTGCTCCAAGTTGCTGATACTAGATTTGCTTCGGTTGTTGTAATGCTGAAAAGATTGAAATTGATAAAAAGATGCCTTCAAGCCATGGCTATTAGTGACCAATGGGCTTCTTATAGGGAGGATGATGTTGGAAAAGCTCAAAAGGTGAAAGATATGATTCTAAGTGATCTTTGGTGGGATAAAATTGATTATATCCTTGAATTCACAGCACCTATTTATGATATGCTACGAGTAGCCGACACAGATAAGCCTTGTCTTCATCTTGTGTATGAGATGTGGGATTCAATGATAGAGAAGGTGAAGGCAGCAATATATCGGCACGAAGGCTTGGAAGATGATCAATATAGCTCATTTTGGGGTGTGATGTATGATATACTTATTGATCGATGGACTAAAAATTGTACACTACTACATTGCTTGGCTCATTCCTTAAATCCTAAGTAAGTACATTTCTTTTCTATTTTCCTTAGTTCATTCTTCTAGTAAAACACACGTTTCATCTATATTTGTTTTTTAATCTTTAACTAGGTATTACTCTATTGAATGGCTTTTGAAGAATCCAAAATGCATCTCTCCACATCGGGATCATGAAATTTCTATGGAAAGGAGCAAGTGTTTGGATTGATACTTTGAAGATGAGAATGAATTAACGGTGGTGAAGTTTGAGTTTGCTAAATTTTCAGGAGGGAAGTTTCCTTCACCAGATGCCTTGACGGATAGGTGGGTCTTACAACCTTTGGTTTGGTGGCAATACCATGGCTCCGCATTTCCAACTCTTCAAACCCTTGCCCTTAAACTTCTTGGACAACCTTGTTCATCCTCATGTGCTGAGAGGAATTGGAGCACATACAAATTCATTCATTCCTTAAAAAGAAACAAAATGGCTCCTGCACGTGCTGAGGATTTGGTATATGTGCATTCTAATCTTCGACTCTTGTCAAGGCGCAATGAGGAGTACGTAAATACAGCAACAAAGATGTGGGATATTGCAGGAGACTCTTGGAATGAGAGCGACATAAATGGAGGAGCTGGAATTCTTGAGAATGCAGCTCTTACACTTGATGAGCCAGAGTTGGAGGCCATTGTTATTGGGAATGCTAGCACTAGTGTTACTACTAGTGAAAGTGAAGTTCAAAGTGAAGCTATTGATGTTGATGATGATGAAGTTGGTGTTCGATTGTCTTGTTGATTATCTTTTATTTTGTTTTAGTTTCAAACTTGTGACTTGTATTTTAATTTCCGAACATTATGGAATGTTTTAGTTTCAATCTTGTGGGTTGTATTTAATTTATGAGCATCATGTTTTAGTTATTATCTACTATTACTCTTAAATTTGGTATATTTTTATATAATGTGAAAAAGTATGCTTAGCAATATATTAAAAATATAAATAAAAATATTTTTAATAATTTTTTAATCGCCGAGTCCCGCCGCACCCGCACCCACCTTTTTCAAAAATTGTCGAGTCCCGCACCCGCACCCGCACCCAAGTCCCGAAACGCACCCGTGCTTCATAGATGATAACTTGTTGTTTTGTGAAGCATCAATTGGAGAATGTCAACACCTTTTGGATATCCTAGGTCAATATGAAGAGGCATCTGGTCAAGCCATTAATAGACGGAAGACTTCTTTGTTCTTTAGTAAAAATACAACTGAAGAAGTTAAGAGGGAGATATAGCAATTATTGAGAGCAAGGATTATGAATAACTATGAAAAATACCTACTACCAATGGCTAGTGGAAAATCAAAGGTGAATACTTTTAAGGAGATGCAAAACCGAATAAATAAGAGAGTTATAGAATGGAAGGAAAAGCTTATCTCTAAAGCCGGAAGAGAGGTGTTGATCAAGACAATTGCACAAGCGATCCCAATATACTCTGAGTCTCTTTAAAATTCCAAAGGCAATAGGGGACTCTTTAAAGACTGCTTTGGCCAAATATTGGTGGGGTCAGACAAATGATGAAAAGAAGATCCACTGGATAAATTGAAAGAAATTGTGTACACCAAAGAAAAAATGAGGTATGAGTTTTCGAGATATACATGTCTTTAATTTAGCTATGCTAGCTAAATAAGCCTGGAGATTGACACACCATACACATTTTTTGTTTTATCGGGTTTATAAGGCAAGGTATTTTCCTAGTTGTTCTTTCATGGAGGCTGAATTAGGATATAAATCCTTATATGTTTGGCAGAGTTCGTTAGGTGCTAGGGATGTCATTATAGAAAGCACAAGATGGAGGGTGGGAAATGGTACAAAGATTGAGGTTTCATCTTCACGCTACTTATCCCATAGACTAGTGTTTATTGGAGAAGAAGGGCTATCTGCTAAGGCGTCTGAGTTCATTGATACAAACACATGGCAATAGAATAGATTAAAGGTTTGTGAAACCTTCGCACCTAGAACTAGGAAGGAAATCTAAGCCATACCACTTAATCGAAGCCGTTCAAGGGACATTCTGATTTAGAAGGAAAATAGGAGACATGAGTTCACTGTTAAGTCAGCATATTAGATAGCCCTTCGTTTAAAACAGCAGGTGGAAGCTGAACATTCAAAGGCACAGGAGGATAGAAAGTGGTGGAATAAGATTTGGGCTTTGAAAGTACCTCCTAAAGTTAAAATTTTTTATGGAGGGCTTGCTCCAACATTCTCCCTACAAGAGATAATCTTTTTCGGGGAAAGATACAAATTGATCCAAGGTGTGAATTGTGTAGACAGAAGAGGGAAACTTGTGCTCATCTGCTGTGGGAATGCCCCTTTGCTCGAAACGTGTGGGCGATGGAGAAAGACACAGTGCAAAAGTGCAGCAATGAAGTCCAGGATTTTTTTCATCTCTTTCAATGTTTGGGTGGCAAACTAATAAAGAAGGAACTGGAACAGTGGGCTGCTCTGTCATGGGCTCTTTGGAATGCAAGGAACAAAGTCTATTTTGAGAAAGTCCAACCACAACCAAAGGCAATAGTGAAAGGGGCGTTGGTGTTACTGGAAACATATCAGCGGGTTGCGGTTTCTTAAGAAAATATATAAGTCTAGATGAAGATTATTGTAGATTGTTTTTATCAGTTTGTATAAAGGGATAGTGGGTCTCTTTGTTCTCAGTATGTATAAGGTAGTGGGTCTCTTTTGTCTGGCAAAATTTGCCAAACAGTACAATTCTGGAAAATTATTAGGTGAATGGCATGCGTTCAAACTTAATTAGTAAGTTAAACTCTTTTTGGAAGTTGATTTTAACAAACTCGACTTCCTACTGAAAATCAGTTCTGACATGGATTAAAAAAAAGAGGAAAAAGCCATGTAGAACTACTGAAAATCGAGTATAGTATACTCGACTTCTATTGAAAGTCGAGTAGAGTGAACTCGACTTCAAACAGGGGTTAAAAAAATTTCATGGGAGTAAAAAGGGGAATCCGAGTATATCAAAATCAATTTTGAGGGAGCCTTCAATCTTCTCTCTCTCTCCGGTGTCTCTCTCTTCCTACGCCGTTTTCTCTGTCCATCAACAGGTTCGTTCTCTCTTTCTCTCTCTCTCTCTCTCTCTCTCTAATGCGATTTCTTTCTCTTTATTTATTAGCTGAAATGGGTTTTGATTTGCTTTTTAGGTTGAGTGATTTGGAGATTTGGGTTTCATTTTATTTGGGTTTAGTTTTTATTTGTTTTTGTGTTTTTGTTTACTATGCTATTTCAATTTTACCGTGTTTTAGGGATACAAAAAGATTAGAAAGAGAGAGATATAGTCATATTGTTGATCCAGTAATCTATCTGAGACCCTTATAAGATATTTAGTGGATAGGAAATGATCAAGATGATGCCAACACCACATTAACACTTGTGCAAGTGATTAGCCATCAAGGCTTTTAAGCACTTTCTTTGTCTTTTTTGAATTATTGTCATCCGAGACATTCACCAGAAAATTCTTTGCATGATTTAACTTTAAAAATATGTATATACCATGAATGCAAGAATGAAATAAGTCCAATAATTGAATACAAGTTTTCATGTTGTAGGCTAAAGTACAACATCACCATATCAAGTTAACAAATACCATGTCCTCTATGATTTTAGCAGGCATGGAAATATGATTTCATACAACAAGCTTTGCAAAACAAGCACAACATAATTTAGAAAAGGCTCAACCTGTGTCAATATATATAATCAAATAGTCTTCCTTTTTAACATTTTTTGTGTCATAAACGTAGTTCATTTTAGTCAAAACAGATCAGAAAGAACTCATATTTGAGCTTATTAGTTGTCCACTTTAAATCAGGCTTGATTCAAAAGAATATTTGCTTCGACAATAACGTGGAAATTTCAAATTTTGATTGCATTAGCTGAGGTAGAAAATTAATTCAACTAAAAGGAGAAAGAAAGGAAAAGACAAGTAACTTACATACCATAACCTGGGGTCATTAGGCATTTCAGATAGTCGTTTCTTGAAGAGTTAAACAGTTACTGCTTTCTTCTCCAATAAGCTGATTTACATATTGAATCTTACATGAAACTCCCAGCAACAAAGTACGAAAAATACACTGATGAAGGACATTGACTTAGATAATGGGCTGTTTTTGTTTACTGCTGCTTTCTATTGCATATGTTTGTTCCAAAAAAATATTTATATTAGCTGGAGTCATAAACTCATAATCATAGCTGTTTGATTTTTGTGATTGTGTTTACTGGGTGCTGTGTTTGGTTTGTGTTTTGCTTGTGATAATGGTTGTAGTTTTGTGTTAGATATTTGATTTTTGTGATAATGTTAAATGGGTGCTTGTGTTTGGTGATTGAGAAGAGTAGGGGGATAGAGAATGTGATTGATGTGTAGGAAATTGATGGAATTCATGTTTTGGGACACAGTGATATAAATTCCATTGCAGATTTCATTAATCCTCTTTCATTTTGATTGTAATATTACTTTTTGCATCTCTTCAGGACTACTTTGTGTACTCGTGTATGTGAGATGTTCTTTTTTAATAAAATATCATTGTTTATCAAAACTTTTTTAAGGATTTCAGTCAAATTGTTAGCATAATGATAAAGCAACATATAGTGGTTCTTGCTCTACTAATGACCTATATCTCAACTATTACCATATAGCCGCCGTTTAACGAAAAGCAATTCCAAACTTTCCACAAGTGGTGTCTATTCTAATAAATATCGCTTCACTTCTCTAGCAATTTCTAATGATTTTAAATACCTAGCTGAGAATGTAGGGAGAACACCATCTTTGGTCATTCACTAAAGACTATAACTCGCTACAATTCATCAATCTACTTTGAAGGTGTTTGTCCAGATAAATACTCAAGAACTCAGCCAAATAAAAACATGTTGCCCCCATTTACAACAATTGGGAGAATAAGTAAATTGAATTTCTCCAACCTATCATCACAACATAAAATGTGCAACCAAAAATAAAATTTTTTAAGCACTTCAAATATTCAGGAAGAGTTGCTTTTTAGATGATAGATTTTTCTGTGCAAATTTGATGATCTACATCAGTTTTATGAGATGCTCCTTCCCCATCAAGAGTGAGAAGCTGATTTTTTTTTTTTTTTTTACCTTCTGACAATGTGAAGTTTTTTTGCTGCTGCAATTTTTTTTCTCCAACTTGCATTTGGTTTCAAAGTATTAAAATTAAGGAATGTCTTGGTGTGGAAAATTTTCTTGAAAATTGACCATACTTCCCAAATAACTATGCAGCTACCAAAACAATTCACACACTCATTACAATTAAATCTTTGTCACCTATGCATTGGGAAGATACATTGCTTTGCATTTTGGTAATGTTCTTTTTCTTTTCATTTCCTGATAAATACTTTGCTCGTGGTTGTTACTGTTAATTTTGAGACTATTGGGAATCTGAGACCAGATCAAATATGGAATTCCAGGGGAAGAGCACATAGGAAAGGAAGTGGAAAGCCAAATAAATTGCATGCCTCTCCAATTTGTGATATAGAAGGCAGATTCGAGCCTTATTAGTGGGAACACTAAAGACCTAAGATTTCTAATATTAATGAACATATGGACATTGGAGCGTGGAACCTGTCAACCTGATGATTATGCTTTGCAGTTTTTTTTTTTTTTTGATAAGTATAATGCTTTGCAGTTTTTGATTGAATATTTAATTGAATGGAGGGTGGGATGGCACTGTTGTTAACTGCGATATTGTGTATATCTTGGAATACTTTCATTGGTTTGGTACATAGGTTAGATTATACAACATAAGTGAGTTAAGATGAGTCACATTTCTCTTGCTATTGTTCTTGCTTGAAAACAATGAAAGGAAGCTGCTATTATGGCATTGAGAAAACGAATTGTATTTTAACCAAAGCATGATGGCAGCACAGGTCTAATCTGATAGCTAGAGGGTAGTTGTTTGCTGGCCTCATGTTCTTTTGGCCTTATTCAATTTCTTCTTTCTCTTTTCCTAGGGATATCGCTTTGTTGGGCTGGTGTTCCCTCTAGCTAAGTTTGCTCTTAACTCAATTTTTACTTGTATTATTCCATAGTATCAATCAAAGTTTCTATTGTTTTTAGCTCCCAAACCTATTATTTATAGCTAATATGACACAAACTTTTCGCAGCATGACGATAGATCCTAGACCCATTGATCGTAGTGTATTGACGGTACAAGTTAAACATCGATCTGAGTTACTGTGGAACCTTAGGGGACAGGTAATTGCATGATTTTTCTTGTCCTATGCTAGGATGCACGGACACGACACGGACACGGACACGGCGATTCGGCAATTTTTGAAAAACTAGGACACAACACGGCGTGGACACGGCAATTAAATAATTAATTATATTTTATATTTAGCCATATTTTTTAATATTTTTAGACATAAAATACGTTTATGTCTAGAATTTAAATTATTTAAGAACTACAAATAAGTAAACTAACACCCAAAGTAGTAGAATAATACACATAAAATGTTTAAAGTACAAACCAAAAGTTTAAATAGGCTACATTCAATAATAAATATTTAACTTTAATAAATAAATAAAACTATAGCAGGACATACAAAAATAAAAATCACTAAATTCATAATAAACATTATAATTTATAACACAAAACAAAAGCTGAGTAAAGAAACAAAATAATAATAATAATAATAATAATAATAATTTTTACGTTATAACTTATACGGCAACCACATTCTAATTTTTAATCTGACAGACTCACTCTCACTCTCACACAGTGACAGTGAGAGTGGGATTAAAAACAAAAACAAAAAAAACAAAAACAAAACGCGTTATAAGTGAGTAACCCGGCCAAATATCTGGAAAAAAAAAAAAAACACAGAGAGAAGCTTGGAGAACTAAGAAGAGATCAGACATAATCTGTTGTCCACGCCGAGAGAGAGAGAGATCGGAAGGGACAGAGAGAGGCGTCGACGTCTAGGAGCTCACCCATTGGCCCGATCTATCTCCGGCGAGGGACAGAGGGCAGCGGTGGCAGCAACAGGCAGAGGTCAGAGGGAGGGTGGGTTAAGAAGTGAGAAATTGAGATGCGGGTTTCAGTCTAATGACTTCTCAGGCTTTGTTGTGTTAGGGTATATCACAAAATCCATCTGTCAAAATCTATGTTTTTCTTCTTCTTTTTTTCTTTTTTTTTTCACTGCTGGCTCGTCGGAGCCACGTCGAAGCCGTGTCGGTGCCGTGTCGGAGAAGCAAAAAAAAGAGACACTGCTCGGACATCGGAGTCCAGCAAATCGTACCCGTTCCGATGTCCGACACATGTCGGACACCAACACGTCGCCAAAAATGGCATGTCGGTGCAACCCAGGTCCTATGCATTCATGTCACAACTCTAATTAGCCATAAATACTAAATATTTGCATAAGATTTTTATATATTATTATAATATTTGTAGGATCCTCCTGGCACACTGGATTGTCGAAGTCGCCATGAAGAGTTGACACTTTGAGTTCCTATGGTAGATGATCGTGTCCTTGCCATTGTGAGATTGCTTGGTCTAGAGGGTCTGCACTTGGTCTCATCCATACAGCTTGACCATGCATTGATCACTGCATTTGTAGAGCGATGGCACCTAGAGACCCATACATTCCACCTACCACATGGTGAGATGACGATCACATTGCAAGATGTGGAAGTTATCATGGGATTGCCCATCGAAGGTGAGGCAATGGTTGGGCACACTAAAAGAACTTGGACAAACGTGTGGGCCGAAATGCTTGGAATTCAAATTCCAAATGGCTATTAAACTGTGCTAAAAGGTCAAAGGATTCTGATACCCGCACTTGTCGACCAAATCAGACAACCATTGCCTCTGGATGCCAATGAGATTCAAGTTCATCAGTATGTTCGCTGCAATATACTAGCTCTACTAGGGGATATGGTATTTCTTGAAAAGTCCAAAGATAGGGTCCATCTCACATGGCTAGAGTTCATGCAGAACCTTCGTAATCCACGCAAGTATAGTTAGGGTAGTGCAGCCTTATCATGGTTGTACAGACAGCTGTGCAATGCAACCAACAAGAAGGCAAAGCAAATTGACGGACCATTGATTTTGGTCCAATTGTGGATATATGTCAGATTCCCACATATGTCCCCATGGATGGTGCCCCAACTCGAGGGTGTTTATGGTCCACCACTACCACCAATTCCTCTTGCTATGAAGTAAGTATATATTGCATAATTAGTGTGCTATCATGTATTATGCCACATTTTTATAGGTAAACGACTAATGACCATGCGATGTTACCTGCTTGTAGGTGGGCAGGGGCGATGTGTACAAAGAATGCTCTCATGCACGTGCTTTCCGCATATCGCAATCAAATTGCCACGACATGGCCCGACTAGGTATAATACTTGTATTTATACATCCATAACATCTTATGTCCTTCAAAAAGTTTTTCATTGCCCACTATTGTGCTACTTGTTATGCAAACTATGGGAAATTTTCTGAATATGGTTGCTTTACTTGGTGGCTTTTGTAGGTTAAGTGGGAGCCATATGGAAATGACTTAAGCCATCTTCCTCCTAGTTTTTGTATTGAGGGAAGTAACGTGTGGAGGTCAACCGTTCCACTTATATGTTTTTGGATTGTAGAGTTCCACCTACAAGATCATGTCCTACGACAGTTTAGGCTAAAGCAGGAACAACCCAGAGATGCTAATACCAATCGTGATTTGCACAAAATAGATGCGAGGGGCAAGATAGAGAAAAATTGGTCGGTGGTACATGCAATGCATATTCAAAAGGCCTAACTGGCTGTCCTCAACTGGTTCAATGAAGAATCTTACAAATACAAGTTCATTAAAAAGGCCTTTGAGGATGTGGATAAGGTTGATCGTATCGATGTGCCAGCCAATGACGAAGCAGCAAACCAGATTGAAATTCCAGATGTAGGGCCCAGTACAAGCTCAGCTGCTCTAGTGACACATCATCAACCTGCTCCCACGCCTCCTCTGGCCACTGAGACCCCTTTTCCACTCGTGTCCACCCCTCAGGACACAACCGGGCCTCCCATGCCACCCATCCTTCCCACTGACACCGGATCTCCCTCTTGGTTTACCCATGTTGAATTCGAGTCCTCCCCACACACCACCACCATTGACCACAACTCACCCATGGCCCCATCCTATAGCTTACCCCCAGACAATTATACCCACCCTTAGCCTTCAAAGACCCCACGTTGAGCTCATGTCTACCAGCCCAAGTCATACACAATCACCTCCTACCTCCTCTACCTTAATACATGTTCCACAAGCCACGCATCCACATGACAGTGACGTTGAGCAGGGGCAATGTGACCAAGCTGAGCAACCACAAGATGCAAACGCTCATGCTCCACCCAAATGGAAATCGACTCGCGCCATCCAACCAAGGAGATGCGACACCACCTGGTATTCCAAGTGCTTTACTTTGATTTTAATTTCATATATTTTTTGGGTTTCTTTGTGCATGAATTTTTTTTTTTTTGTAAAAGCTTTAAAATATAACATTATAAGCAGGTAACAAAGCATGTTCCGGCCAAACAGTACACTAGACGCAACCAGAAAAGAAGTAAACATGGGGAGGGTGCAGCCTAATATGTTGAAATCTTATAAGGGCTATTGCAGTCTTAAGATTCATATTGTAAGTACGAACTAATTTCCTTTTTCTTTAATGAAAATTTATATTTTTGGGGTTTGAACATTCTGCAATATTGCTTTAGTGTTCTACTTTGAAGGGTTATTACTTTAATTATTATTGTTTTAAAGTACATACTTTGTGCTCTGTTAACAGCTTTATCGAGACAATCATCTGAAAGATTAGCTTTAACACTTTATCAACAAACAACAATACCCAGTGTGTTTTTTGGGTTCTTACATTATGTCTGATTTTGTTCACTGTACAATCATTCTTCCTTTTGCATTCTACTTGATTTTACAGCATCTTTAATATCTGTTTGGTCACTTGTTTGGTCAGGTGTTAGAAATCTGTTTGGTCACTTGATTGGTCAAGGGCTTTAATTATGAAATTTGTATATTTTTACTGCCCCTCCTTTTTTTTTTTTTTTTTTGGTAAGATATCTACTACCAGCTAGTGGTTTTCCACAAAGAAATCTCTTCCATTATGGATTAGATTGTTGAGAGATTAGAGCAAGTCAAACTTATAAGTGGGCTACTTGTCATACATGAACTGGTGGTCTTGTGTGTCACGTTTCTATCATTTCTCTCTGTTTAATTCACGGTGCACTGCATGCAAATACTTGGTAAAGTGGATGTTATGATTAATGATACACATTCATATATACTTGGTAAAATGGCTGTTGGACACTTGAGTGCACTATTTGGTGACTGAAAAAATAAAATTTCATTTTTGTTGGTGAAATATGAACATATGTTTGTAACGTTTTCTTGATGGTTTATGGTTCTTCTGTTTGCAGCCACTCACCCACTTGGTGGAAAGGGCAAAAAGGCCAACAAGGGCACCAAAGCAATAAATGAAGAAGATCATCAAATTTGTTTTGTTTTTGTTATGGTTCCCACAGTTTATGTAACTGGTATTTAAATTGGTCAAGTGCCACAGTTTATGTAACTAGTTCCCACAGTTTGGTTGGAAGATGTGCATGTCTGATGTGTGGTGGACCAGTAGTTAGGTTTAGGTTGTAAACCTCTATGCATGTGGCTTAAAGACAAAACTGATTGTCTTTACTTTTGGCAGATGATAACTTTATATATGTTTAATCAATGCAGTAGAATTTATATTTGAAGAAATTTGCAGCAGAAATTTTATTTGATGTAGCAGCATTTTTTCAATGCAGCAAATTTTATTTGTATTATTGAGTTTTATTTAATGCAGCAAATTTTATTTGTATTACTGAGTTTTTTTAATGCAGCAGAATTTTTTCATTGCAGCTAATTTTATTTGCAGCAAAAATTTGTATTGCAGGGGGGATTTTTATTTAATGCAGAAGATTTTACTCACCATGCAGTCCATATTAAAAAAAAATCTTTTATGGGTGAAAACAGCATTTCAAGAATCAAGTATTACCTCAAAAGGCTCTGGTGAAGCCTAACTTAGAAGTTTTAAGAAATTGGCCACTTGAGCCCTTACAATAACAGTTGGAGGAAAAAAGGTGTGGTGAAACCTTACCATTCAGAAGTAAAATAATTGGAAGAAAAACCGTGTGATACTAACTAAAAAAGTAAACATAAACTAAATGCAATCTTGAGACAGATGTCATAAATATAAGACACCAAAGTAATCATATAAAAGTAGGATGAATTTCTAAATGAGCATTAAAACATAGAAATCACAGTAGGCAAATGTCATGCAGAAAATTGAGTAACAACAACACTCTCAAACACGCCTGCATAGTTTCCAATGCTCCTGTGGCTAACTGGCTCCTGCTACCCAGCATATAGAATCAAATTTCTAATAAAATCATCATTCCTGAAACAAAAGGAAGAATTGCTGTGAATGTCCGCAAATGGCTGGAAAACAAAACATGCCTACATGCCATGATTCAAGAGAAGGCCATGTCAGAGGCTTGGGGAGTAGCAATAGTAAAGTAACACAACATTGTTCTCGCATAATTTATAGTATTCTTTCATATTGTGGCCTATGAGTGGGAACTAGGATATTTTTGGATTCCCATTCTACTAAACACAAACACACGCTAGTTGCATATATATATATATATATATATTAACTAACAATTATTGTATATTCAAATGATGATGATAGATGCTATACCCTTTATAAAGACTGTTAACTAACAATTCAAACCACTGCCAACTTCTAATAAGTATATCCAAAAAAAAAAAAAAATCCCTTGAAAGTAAATCACAAAATTGCATGTGTTGCTTACCTAGTTCGAAACATGGCTACTTGTTGATGTGCGAATCACATTTGGAAATCTCCTGCAATTACTTCATGACACACTCCACATTTCGGCTTGGGTTGACTCTCCCTCCAATCCATCTCATTTCTTATTCTTGTTGACATAGGTCGACCTTTGTCTCATAACATTTCAAGGTCAGGGTACAACTTTGGGCCGGCAACCTCCTACCATAATGACTTATCCTTGGGCACACAAAACTCATGTGAATAAGTGGCAAGTCGTTGTTGTAAAGTATAACATGGGTCAATATACCTCATTGCACTGACATGTTCCCTTATACAAACTGCAATCACATGTGAACAAGGGATCTTATAGATTTCCCATTTGCCACAAGTACATGTGTTCTTTAGCAACCTTACTTCATGACTATGGTCTCCCCTATCAAATCTGTGTGGATTATGCGTTGTGCAAACCTGATATACACCGTTCTGCTGGTTAAATGGCCTCACATAGTGTCTTGTCCCTTTTTCGTAATTTGCTTCATATTTGTACATGGCATGCTTGTTGAATTCCTGACCATGTTCAATATCACCCAATATTTTAGTGAGCCGATCATTGAAATAGGCGACAAGTTTGCACCAAATGTAGTCAACCAATGCAGATATGGGCAATCCACGGGCACCTTTTAGAACTCCATTAAAACACTCAGACATATTGGTGGTCATTGCCCCATAACGGTGTCCACCATCATGTGATAGTATCCACTTCTCCAGATCCTCCTTCATTAGATAGGATTAAGGCTTCTTTTTTGCTAAATTGGGATTGGGATCCTTACTAAATTTGAGTTCAGCTTCCTTAAGGCAATCCAATATTTTTTTCAAATTTGCGATCTTGATGTGCGTATCTTGCTTTCAAGGCCAAAGACTTTTAGAATTTGTCATTAAATTGAGTGTTGAAGTTGCTGGCCACATGTCTAATGCAATATCTATGATATACCAAAACATAATCATTGGGCCACTGTGCAATGGATGATATTATACCTTATATCAGTCTGATATTATGCAAATGTCGGAATCGGGTACCATATCCCTTATCGCGGTCCGCAGGCAAGATAAAAACCATCCCCAACTGGCCCATGTCTCATCATCCACAACCGCAAAGGCAATCAGAAATCTCATTATTAGCATCAGTAGCCATTTTAATCAATAACTTTCCTCTATATTTTCCATAAAGAAGAGTTCTATCAATACTAATTAGTGGCCTACAATGTGCGAATCTAGCAATGGAAGGAGCGAAAGCCCAGAACACATACTTGAATATAATAGTACCCGATATGTCCCCGTTGATTGACCAAAAAGACACTTGTGTACCCAGATTGCTATCCTTATATGCTAACAACAACTTCTGCAACTTTTGGTATGACTCTTCCCAATTCCCATGTATGTTTGCAATAGCCTATTGTTTCACATCCCATATCTTGTAGTACGATATATCATGGTTAAACCTTTCCTTCATCAGATTTTGGAGATCCTTTATTTTGCTGTTGTGATCTACAAGTACATATGTATGAAGTTCTTTGGCAAGAAAATTCGAATCCATCATTCTGCCATCTTTGTTCACCCCAACTGACGAACAAGTGTGAGGACCACTGTATACTGTGACGGCCTATAATCCGTTAAGCTTCCGTTGCGGGAATTCTCGGACTTTCCATGCACATGACTCATTCGCGCACTTCACACACAATCTTTGCTGGTTGAACCACTCAGTTATATAATTCTTGTTGTTATCCATAGAGTAAACTATTATTGCTTGTTTCACCGCCTCTTTATTATGGAAAATCAACCCTTTGCTAAAATTCATTCCCCACACCCAACTTGATGAAAATGGTATCTCAACATTTAAAGGATCAACTATATTATCCCAAGTGTTTGCATGGAATGACGGGCCGTGAGCTTCATATGTAGGGTTTGTAGTTGTAACATGCTGCACACCGGCTATATTATCTTGATCATCCATGACATCATCATCGTGATCATCCATGACATCATGACGGACATTGTCAACATTTTCATAGTTTATAGTATCCTCTTGAAAGTCATCTCTCCCAATCATCTCTTCATACTCATCTCTACCATGATCAACATCATCTTCGTCTTTGTCTTTGTCTTCCCCCCTAGAGATTGAATACATTCTTGTTGATAACTAGATCCGCAAACCACAGTTGAGGTTGGTGTCTCTTGACATGGTAGTGTATAACCCCCAACTGTCATGCACAGGGTAAAAGTCAGATGATTATCCGCATGTAATGATTGGAATTCTTCCCCGCCACCACCCTCCAAAGTAATTTGTTGCACATCTTCACCGCCAACTTCTTTACGAGGCTCCACACTTATATACAACTCTGAAACTTTTAATTGGGGCGTAGAGTTTATCCTCTCAAGCATAATCTTAACATGCTTGTCTCCTTTTATTTCAATAGACGTGAAGACAATAAGGTCACTAAATACTGCATGAGGAGCACGATATATAATTTTTATGTCATGCAACCGACAGTCCAAATCCAGCTCTTTCATAATTTTCTTTTTCAACTTCTTCAAATTAATCTCCCGCCATTTTTTTAGTTGAATAATCTCTAACTTTTTACCAGGCCCTCCATATATCACTCCATAAGTCACATCACTGCGGGGCTCCCCACCATAATATAGATATAAATCAATCAAACTCATTACAAACCTATATGTCAAATAAGTTTACTAAAAGTTAGTGACGAATATAACACCTTTATTCGATATGAACTGCAAAATATTGCCTCAAGGCAAATATAAAGATAACATTGTATAATAGTCCACCAAACAATTATAAACAATTTTTTAAACTCAAACAAATTTGTACGTGGTTGCTAACCTTAAAAAATTAATATTTGTTACACCTTACAACTAACAAACCATTACACATTACAAGTTTACAACACATTGCAAATAAATAACATGTTGCCCATTCATTCACATTATGCATAACAACACATTACAAAGAAAAACCCATTGCATATTTCAAATAACAATCCATTACAAAGCATAAATAATAAATGCAAAAAACAACAACAACAACAATAATAATAATAATAATAATGATGATGATGATAATAAATTACTATTACAAACAACGCATTACTCATCAACAATATAAAACCGGTATGTGTATATATATATCTACCAAATGAAAAAGTGAGTATATATATTAGCCAGGTCTAACAAAAATTAAAAAGGTTTGAATATTTACGTACAAATTGAAGAGGAAGAAAAGCTTTTTAATTTGTAGAATGATCAATGTATGTGAAAGGGAGAGTTTGGGCATGGGAGAGAGCTGGGAGAACTGAGCGTTGAATGAGTTAGATGAAAACGTCAGTGTATTAAAGAGTTTATATCTGAGAGGGTGAGGTTGGTGTAAAATTTATTGGAACTCGAGTTTGGTAGACTTGAGTTCCATTTGAAAGATTTTTTACCGTGCTCGCTTAACTGAGGCAGGTGGAGTAGGTGCTGTAATCACTACCTTGGAAGTCGAGTATGACATACTCGACTTTCAGTGGAAGACGAGTTCACTATACTCGATTTTCTATGGTTTTGTGAGTTAGGCTATGCTTGAAGTCGAGTTCACTAAACTCGACTTTTAGGAGAAGTTGAGTTCAGTATACTCGACTTCCACATGCCTTTTTTTCCTTTCCACGTCAGACTTATATTTGCTGGAGGGGGGGGGGGGGGTTGATGTTGCCTAGAAGTCGAGTTTGTTAAAATCGACTTCCAAAAAGAGTCTAACTTACTAATTAAGTTTGAACGCATGCCATTCGCCTAATAATTTCCCAGAATTGTACTATTGGAAAATTTTGCCCTTTTGTCTCAGTTTGTATAAAGTGGTTGTGGGCCTCTTTTTTTTTGTTTTCCTTTGATGTACACGGTCTTCTGGGTCTCTTTGTTTTCTTTTGTTTTGTTTTTTTTTTTTTTGGAGTAAATGGTTTTCTGGAGAACACACTGCTTAGTGCTTCTTTGATGTATATTGTGGTTGAAATACTCTTAGAAATAAAGGATTCTATTGTTTTTTTTTTTCAAAAAAAAAAAAATAGTTTCTTAAACGTGTAGATCTCACACATACATACATACATACATACATACATACATACATACATACATACATACCCATATTTATGGGAGGATAAAACTTGGCAATGGTTCCTTAAGTGCAATTTATTAGGGTTTTTAAGTAATTTCAAACACATTATTGCCTTGAATTAAATGGCCCTTAAAAAAATAACAATGTGTGTTTTATTTTATTTTATTTTTTGTAATATTTAAAAAAAAAATATTGGTACTTTATTGATCAATGCAACCACATGTGTAAATTATTAGGAACCCTTGTATCTTGCATGCTAAAGAGTTGTATAAGAGTTCCTAAAATTTTACCTTTATAAAAAAAATGATAAATTACAAAGTTATGGGCTAAATTGTGTTAATTTGGTCTCTAACCTTTTCAATGTGTGTCAATTTAGTCCATGAAATTATCTTTTAGATGGAAAAAGTTAATGTGTTAAACGGAACAATAAAAAATTTATTTTTCATGCCACATTATCTGTTAACTATACCATTAAAACCGTTATTGAAAAAAAAAAAAAACAAAACAAAACCAAATGAAATTGAGACAGGTGACAACCAAAAATCACTAAAACCCCTAACTCATCTCCATCTCTTTTCCTTCTCTCAATCTCATCAAGCATCAAGCTTTGGTCGCACCTTCATTTCAACAGAAAGAATCGTTCTCTCGCTTTCTTTTTCTTATTCTCTCTCTAAATCAAATATCATGAGGGTATTATATAGATTCAAACTCATTATCTTGTCGTAGGTTTCAGTTAGCTCAACTAATAAAGTCTTTGATAGTTAAATAAAAGATTTGAAGTTCAATCCCAGTCTATACAAAAAACTGATTGGTGCCTTGGTTTGATGATAAAAAGTTATCATCAGAAGATAGAAGCAGACGCTAAAGGTTGAAATTCTCTATAAAAAAATTAAAAAAAAAAAACTCATTATTTTGCCATGCACGCATTATTATCATCCTTTCTCAAACTCACAAAAATGCCCATTTGGCCCATTCAACTCCTTCTCTCAAAAGAAGAGACGCCAGTAATCTCAACTAGAACTTACTTAGAGTTTGTTTGATTAGAGGAGTGCAAAAGTGGGAGAATAGAAACAATTTTAATTTCCCTCATTTTTGTTTGGTTGGGAGTGAAAAAGTGGAAGGAAAGAAAAATGAGTTTGTATAAATTTACTCATTTACCCTTATTAAAAATGATGCCCAATTAAAACCAAAAAAGTGACAAACAACCACCCAAAAAAAAAAAAAAAGGAAAGAAGAGGTAACAAGGAAAGAAAAAAAGAAGAAGAAGTGGAGGCACGTCCAAGAGGGAGGAAAAAAAAGGAAAAGAAAAAAGAGGCGACATCCAAGGAAAAAAAAGAAAAAAAAAAAAGATGAGAGGAGGCAACATCCAAGAAAAAAAAAAAGAAGTGAAGAAGAGGAATGTAGGCAAGCACAAGGACATTTTTGTTCATTAAGCAGCCCCATTTTCTCCCTTCAGTTTTCTCTCCATTTTTGGAAGAAAACATTTTCGTGGGCCTAGGGAGAAAACACTTGGGTCCCACCATTTATTTTTCTTCCTCTCCATCTAACTAAACACACTTCAAAAAAGTTTTCCTTCCCATTTTCTCTCAAATGTTTTACATCTGCCCTATTTCACCTCCAAACAAACACATCCTTAAAGGACATAATCAAAGACCCAAAACTAGACAAACTAATAACCCACCTCAAAAAACTAAAAACCATCCTCAATCTCCACCAACTTATGTCAAACTGAAAACGTTGTCCCTTTGTTTCACTACGCCTGCGTTTGGATACTGCGTCCATGTCCAGCGTTTCACGCTCTTTTTTTTTTTTTTTTAGTTTCAGTGGGTCCCGTGCATTGTTCACAGGACCCACAAACCTCTTTTTTCAACAACTTTTTCATTAAAATTAGGTCTCACTGCACTATTCACACATTTAAAATTTATTTTGTTATAGTGTTTTCATTTTTTAGTTTTCAGAAAAATGAACAGTATCCAAACACTCATGTCCAAGTGGAAAAACACAGTTGGACTTAAATGTCAACATAGGCAAACATTTATTAACAAACACCCACATAGTTTCAGATGGGATGAGTTGATGGTGACTCATGAAAGAAAGGCTGAGAGAGGGAAAAGAGATGGAGATGAGTTAAGAGATTTTCAGATTTTGGTTGAGACACGCCTCTGATTTAATTTGGGTTTTTCTTTTAAGAAGAAAAAAAAAAAAAAAACTAATGTAGCGTTACTGGTGGCATGAAAAACAATTTTTTAATGTTCTGTTTGGTGCATCAGCTTTTTTTTATTCAAGGGATAACGACATGGACTAAATTGACACATACTAAAAAGATTAAGGAACAAATAGACACAATTGAAAGGTTAGAGACCAAATTGAGATATGATGTAAAGAATAGGGACCAACTTTGTGATTTACTCTTAAAAAGACTATATATATATATATATATATATTTGTTAACACATGCTGAAGTATACTTGGTAAGGAGACTTTAAAGGATTCCCACCAACATTAGGAAATAACAAAAGTAATAAAAATAACCAGAGATTGAAAATAGCCAACTTGACTACATTATTAAATTTAGGGTAAAAAAATTAGAATAATGCTAGAGATACAAACTATTTTACAAAATTTTTTACAAATTGTTAATATGGTGAGTGATTATTGGTAAATGAAAAAGTGATATTAATTGTGAACCTAAATGAAAACCAATAAGAGGTTTACCACATCAACATTTTGTAAAAATGCTGTAAAATAGTTTGTGACTGTAGCATTACTTAAAAACTATTTTGGTACCTAAACTAGACTAGAAGTTCGTTTTTTGTTTTAAATTATTAAAAAATTCGTTTTTCATATCTAAATTATTGAAAATATTTCAATTTCTATCCTTAATTTTTTTTTTTTAAAGTACTTTTGAAACTATTGAAAAAGTTCTTTTTTTTATCCCTAATTTTGTCTTTAAATTATTATAAATAAATAAAAACTTTTTACAAAGTTTAAAGATGATTTTTTTTTAAAGCCTAAGGTGACCAAAATAGTACTTTGTCCTTAAATTTACCTTGTCAGTTGCACTCAACAAATCTACACTCATCAAAGGCCTTGTGAATCTCTCATTTTAACTATCGAATAATTAATTAAAAAATATATATACACTTCTTGATAGGAAGTTGGATTTTTTTTTATAAAAAATAACACTGAAAGTCAAACTATTTTGTTAGTTAGCACACTTTTGAAACAATTTGGGTATCTAACAACTCGAATCCAAAGGACTCGATTTTGGGGTTATAAATTGAGTATAACTTACTCGATTTTCCCATCGCGGTAGTAGCTGAGGTGGACATCTGGTCCACGTAGGCATAGAACTCGAGTTCTTTGGACTAGGTTTGATTCAAAGGAAATCGAGTCCTACGGACTCAATTTAGTTTTGCTTCAAGAACTAATCGGCTTTCTTGTTCATCCTTTCCTTTTTTTACTTTCACAAGATGTCGTCCCACTCTCCACTCCAAAGTGTTCTTTTCCTCCACTGGAGCGGCGGCGAGAAACCACACCCACATTAAGTTCGATCCGATTTCCATCGCTGAAGCTTTTGCCGCCTAGGTTTGGTCAGAATCGGTGCCTAGGTTGCTTCATTATCGCTTCTCTAGTTTGCTGGGTGTTGCATCGTTGCTTCTTTCTTCTTCGTTGTTGATCTTTGCGTTTTGATCTTTGGTTTTTGCTAGTATGCTTTGCCATTGTTAGTAGGTGGTATTTCAGAATTGATGGGTACCAAAATTAAAATACCGGTATCTGTTAATGGAGTGGAGAGTGGGTTTGATTTGTTTAGGGTTTTGTATTTGGTTTTGTTCATGGGTTTTTAGGGCTTGGAAGAACAAGAACGTTCGTCTGGTTCTTGAAGGAAAATGAAGCAAAACTAAATCAAGTCCGTAGGACTTGATTTCTATATGACAGAACTCAAGTCCATTTGACTCGAGTTTGGTACCTACGTAGACCAAGTGTCCACCTCAACTAAAAATCGAGTAAGTTATATTCGATTTATAACTCCAAAATCGAGTCTTTTGGTCTCGAGTTGTTAGATACCCAAATAGTTTCAAAACTGCGCTAACTAACAAAATAGTTTGGCTTTTAGTATTATTTTTTAAAAAAATCCTAGGAAATTTATATGAAAAATGCTTACAATACACAAAACCACTAAAGGCCAAGGCAGCCGGCCAAAATTTGGAATTAAGCCCATTTTCCTAACTATATAGTTAGTAGTCACGGTTTCAAAAGTATATATTTTACTAACATCTTGAGTCTCAAAAACTCCATTTTGTGCTATAAATCGAGTCTCAAAGACTCAATTTCCATAATCTGATCACGTCTGATGTGACATTTTTTTCACATGGCGTCCACTTGGAAATCAAGTCTCTAAGACTCGATTTATAAGCCCTTTACACCTTCTCATCAGAGAAGAAAGAGATAGGGAAAAAAAAAACTCACGCACGACACAACAGCCGCCACCACCACCTAAAATCCAACAACACCACCGCTGCCACCTCTTACACCTTCTCATCAAAGAAGAAGAAGAAGAAAAAAAAATCACCCACAGCACAGCTGCCACCACCACCACCCCAAATCCAACAACACCACCACCGCCACCTTTTACACTTTCTCATCAGAGAAGAAGAAGGGAAAAAAAAAATCACCCACAGCACAGCAGCCACCACCACCACCTAAAAAGCCAACAACACCACTACCGCCAAATCGATACCCACAAACCCAAACAAACCGGACTCTGCCACCTAGTGACCCACCAAAACCCAAACCCACACAACCCACAACCCACAATCCACTCACTGTTTCCCACAACCTAGTCACCGATACCGACAACCCAATCACCGACTCCACAACCCAGTCACCGAATCCCACAACCCAGCCATTGATTCCCACAACCTAACCATCGATTCATCGATTCCACAACCCAGCAACCACTGTGACCCACACCTCAACCTCGAACACAAACACAAACGCCGATGTCCACTACAGACGCTGATCTCCACAAACCCACACCCTCCACCACGCCGATCCCCACAAACCCACACCCTCCATACCAATCTAAGAGAGATGGACCGAGACAGAGAAAGGAGAGAACAAAACAAAGAGTGGGGAGAGAGGAAGAAAAGGTGTAAAGGGTGGGTTTGAAACATTATACATGTTTTATAAAGGGTCGGCTTATAAATCGAGTCTTAGAGACTCGATTTTCAGGTAGACGCCACGTCGAAAAAATGTCACATCAGACGTGATCAAAATACCAAAATCGAGTCTTTGAAAACAGTGCCTACTAATTATATTGTTTGGCAAACAGTGTTAATTTTTAATTTTGGCCCACGGCAGCCGAATGAATATGTATGGAACAAAAGCGTAGACCCCAAAGCACAGACAAAGACATAACAAATTAACAATTAACAAATCAAAAATCAGCAAACTAAAAAAATAGTAAAACTTAAGAGAACTGCTAAGTTCACAATATTTTTCACAACATTTTCACAACAAATCCTAGATGATAGGTTGTTACAGGTTTTAAATTTAAATCCAACAATGAAATTACTTTCTTACCCACTAATAACAGCAAATAACAACCTGTTAACTAGAATTTGTTATGAAAATATTGTAAAAAATATTGTAGACGTAGTATTTCTCAAAACTTAACCCTTAAGCACCGTAAAAATAGTACCAATAATTCCCAAAATAACAGTAACAATAAATAGTCAGTTTTTCCCATACAAAGATACACTTAATATTATAATTAAGAACATTGTGATTGTCCGATTTCTTGGAAGGTGGTGGTGGGAGAGTTAAGACTTAAGAGTTGTGGCTATAAAAAAGCAAAGAGCTAAAAGGTAATAAATTAAAAGCTACAAAAATGGGTCCAACTCCAAGAACGCTTTCATTTCTGTCTCTCACATTGCTGCTGTTTGTATCGATTACAACAATGGCCGAGCGTGTTCCGGAAAAGAAACCTGATCAATCATCATCATCATCAGAATCAGAATCGGCGGTTCACATCGTATATGTGGAGCGACCCCAAGATATGGAGCCTGAGGCTTTCCACATCCAAACCCTCGCCTCCGTCCTTGGCAGGTTCTTTCTCTTCCGTAAAAGATAAAAAGATTCTTTTGTTATAGAAATTAGAAATATTGTTCAAAATTGTGCGTTGGAATTTTTTGACAGTGAAGAGGCTGCAAAGGAGGCTCTGATATATAGTTACAAGACAGCAGCTAGTGGATTCTCTGCTAAGCTTACACCCCAACAAGTTTCCCTCATTTCAAGTATGCACCCCCCCATCTCTTTGTTTTTGGTTTGGGTCTTAATTCAATGGAAATTAAAATTAATAATATCATATTAGTACTTATTTCAATCTATTCTTTGTTTCTTTCCCCTATATTGTTGTATTCTTTTTTTTTTTTTTTTTTTTTTTATCAAGGGGTTTTTATCTATAAGCCCTAACTTAAGATTTGGGGATTTTTCATCAACTTGGCTGATTGCAATGATGTGCTTGACCAATCATTTGGTGCCACGTTTTCTGTCTTTTTAAAAAAAAAAAAATTTATTTATAAGAATTGGTCCATATCAGATTTTCTAATGCAGTTAATATAACACCTTAAGGACATAAAATTTTAGGTTCGAAAAGCAGACTGCGCCTAAAGCTTAGGACGAAAACAATATTTTAGTGTTTTTTTTAGTTATGTGCTTTATTGTACTTAATCCCAGATTTTTGGAGTCTGCTATAGATTCTCAATAAACTAATTAGGGTCGGCCTTATGTATTATTTTCCTCCATTCTTAGGGGATGCCCCACCAATGAGTATCTGTATTGAATCCAAATAATAATAGAGTGGGTTAAATTTCATGATGGCCGTCAACCTATTGCAACCCTCCTCCTTTTCCCAAGCTTGGGACCAACTATGAACAAATATATGACACTAAGCACATACACAGTTGGAGTTTTTCTAGTATAAGAATAGTGAAGATTTGAATGGCTGACGAAGGTCGTATTTTGGACTTTTGTCTTTGAATTATATTTTAAAAACGATACCCAGAGTGGGGAAAGGGCTTTTTCTTTATCAAAAAAAAAGAAGAAGAAAAGAAAGGTTTTCTTAGTGTCTACAATGATGTAGTCCACGCTAGGTGGCTTGTATTCAAATGTCATTCTCATATCAGTGTTGTGTGTTATGCTGTGCACATTTTTTCTGCCTGGATACTTTAGGTATCTTGCAGTGTCCATCTAAAATGGAATCTGATTGGATCTAAACCCTTATGATACGGGTGTAGAGGAGAGCTTCCGCACATGGAACACTACGCATGGGCTACTTTAACACTTTGACTAGATAGGAGATTAGGTTTGCTAGATATACATTATCTTTGTGGTTTTATCAGGTTAGTCAGACTAGATGAATAAAGATTGAGATTAAAAACAATGAGCACTATCTTATCAGCTAGGATGCATTCATATGGCCAGTTACCAAATAATGAATAGATGAGAATTATGGTTGAAAAATGCAAGTCTAAAAGCTTGTTTTGGAGGCTTTGGTTTTCCCCCAAAGCAAAACCAGCTCTTGTCCTGTACGTGCTGCCATTATTTGCACTTTCCAATACCATGGCACTGTGAGGTAGGTGCCATTATTTGCACTTTCCAATACCATGGCACTGTGAGGTAGGTGCCACCAAGGTCGTGGTTGAAGTGACCATAACACTTTGTTTCAGCACTGAAGGTAGTAATTGATATGGGGTTTACAGTGGTCTGTGGGTGAGCTCTTTTAGATTTGGCTGGCCATTGGTATTCTCTATTTTCCAATTTGTTGTCATGTTTCACTTCCATTATTCTCTTGTTCTATTATCATGCAAAATCAGCCTATATGTGAGCTGAAGGTTTACATGACATTTTTCTTTCACACAGCAGCTAACTAGTCAATGGTTGCCTAGAAATTGCCTGAATTTCCCTTAGAAGAATTTTAGTTATTTTATTTATAAGCATCATCTTTATTACTCCCATGTGGATTGGTACAGTGTCCTGAGTCCAAAGTTGGGACAGAATTTTCACAGACTCTGGTCACCTCCTCTACTTTTGTTGTTCTTTTGTTTTCCCTTTTTCTAGCGGAAAAAACTTTATGGTAGTATAGTAGGAGTAAGAGAGAATTTATGTAAATCCTGCTACCTTATTATATTAGACACGATTATGCTTTGGTTTTGTGCTGGACACCTACCGGAAATCATATCTTGATAATATTTTATGTTATATGCTATGAAGTGATTGTGTTATTTATTATCTGACTTTTGGTTCTAACATCAGTCTACTTTTTATTTTAAGTGATGACCTGTTTAAAATTTCCTATACAATTTACTGTGTTTCTCATTATTGTTATGCCAAGAAATTCCTACTCTATTATATTCTCCATAATACAACAACACAATCCATAGTTGTAAAACTCTGGGATTGACAATGAATCCTCAACAAACTAATCAAAACACATTCGTAATTAACATGTCCTCTTTTTTGTGTTTTTTAACTAATTCTACCAGTATAATGTTCTCCATGATAGAGTGGATGATTTATTTGTTTATTTTTTTTCTTGGCAGAACTACCAGGTGTTCTTCAGGTTGTCCCAAGCCGGACACTGCAGCTGCATTCGGGACCCGGGAGGCTGCATTAAAGGATATGAAACTCCTGCACCTAGTATATATATATATATATATATATGTATCTCAAACAGTTGTCTCGTGTATAAACCAGTCTGCCCTATGTGATGTCCTGTGTGGCATAGGTGCTTTCACCTAAATAAGGTTTAACTTTTGGATTTAAGCTGTAAAATACTTTCGTGTGATTACTTCTGCAGGTTATATATATATGACTTAAAAAAGATAAGTTGTTTTGGTGTTCCTAATATTCAAGTGAACCAAAGGCCAAATCAGAGCAGAGTTCAAAATCTATGTTTTGCAGTTCAAAATCTCTTCCTCCCAAACCCACCCCCACCAAAATAAAATTGTCGTTGGGACCTCATTGACATCACATTTGTTCTACACCAATCACAATTTACTACCCTAGTAATTGTGATATATGGATATATGTTGTGTGATTTATTGTTTAAATAAACAAGTTCAAAAATTGTCAAATTATATCTATTTCATCAAAATCTTTGTTTACGTGTGTAATCTCCGTTTGACATGAAGAAGCCATAGGTAGGAGGCAAAGTTTCTGTCTAGTGCACGAAATGGGACGTATGGGATGTGATTTGCATTCGTGACCAAAATCCAACCTGACCCATAGACACAACTAATTCATATTTAATATATTTGCTTAATTGAGTTCTGTGTGGATGTGATCACTCTGTCCCAAAAACATTGAAACTATAAAGGAAAAGGAAAGTTTCAGAGGACTTTTAGGAAAACTATAATGAAAAATGATCTTTTACAAAAACTATAATGCTCTAATATAAGCCTATGTTTGGTTGGGTTGAAAATAGAGATGATCAAAAATGGGAAAGGAAAAGGTAGAGGACAATGTCATTTTCTATTGTTTGGTTAAAGTTAAAAGGGAAGAAAAAAAAAATATGGTGCTTGGAGTTTTTACTGGGCTCACCATTTTTTTTTTTTCTCTCCAAAATTACCACCACTTTTTCTATGTTCTACTTTTAATAATAAAGACATGATAGTTTTTTTTTTTTTTTTCCTTCTACTTTTCCATTTTCCTTACCAAACACACGATGAAAAATACAAAATTTTTATCCTCCTAACATTTTCTGTTTTCTCAATTTTCCATCCTCTTAATCATACGGAGAAATGCTTAATAAATGCCCTGTTCTCCATTTTATAAACATTGGATTTTTACAAAAACAATAATGAAAAAGGAAAATTTCAGACAAAAAAATAGACTTTCCCTCCCTTTCCCTCATTTTCCCGAGAACCACACAAAACTTTAGTGAGAGAAACAAAATGATCTACTTTGGTAATGCACCCACTCTCTTGCAAGCTTTCCCCACCATTGTTACATGTTGGTCATACAAATGTCCCAAAATTGGGACACCAACAATTGTCAAATCCGTTGGAAAACCTTAGAATTATTGACAATTTTTGGTAGGATTTCAACTGGAATCTCTAGGTTTCTAATGTGGGTTGACTTGACTCATATGACTTGGGATTGTCAATATGTAATTTTTTAATAAAAACTTAGTAATAATGCTTGATTTTCAAACTTTGAGGATTAAAAGTACTAATTTGAAACATTAGGAACTGGGCTCAACTTTTTAAATTACTAAAATGACTCTCTTTTTTTTTTTTTTTTTTTGTTGCCAAAATGTAATCCCTAGGATTTCGACCAACAATTATTGACGATTTTTGTTTGTCTCTATATTTCAAGTGTACTTTCATTTTCGTTCCCAAATTTTCTCAGCATTTAATTTAGTTATTATATTTTTAAATTCTTAATCGATATAGTTTAGGGATGGCATTTTTGTCCCGTCCCGCTTGACCTACCCCTTCTCACTTCACCTCATGTGGGTTTTTCCTGTCCCGCAAAAATGGTGGGATGAGAATGAGACGAGATTTTAACCCCGCACCATGGGATAGGATGAGTTGGGTCTAAAAAGTCTAAATTCATTCTCACCCCACCTTACCTTGCATTGATAAGAGTTAAATTGTAAATTTTTCATATCCTAAAACCCTACTATTTAAACAAATATATCATCAACTTATTTTACTCTACCCAATAAGGCTTTTTGCCTCTCTTTTTTTTCTCTAGCAATGTTGGAAATAAGGTACCAACTTTAACATTTTATTTTGTATTTATTATAAACAAAATTATATACTATTGAATTATTGATTTTGTTTTATGAGATTTTTGTTTTTGCTGGGATAAGATCTTGTTAAATATTTTAATAATATTATTCAATTTTTGCTAAAAATTAGTTTGATTTGATGAGATAAATTTTTTTTATAATTTCAAGTATATTTTTATTAACAAAACGAGTTTAATTAAAAACAATTGTAATAGTTGTGGGTAAATTAATAACAAGTAGAGTTTTATGGGGTAGGCTGAGGCTTCACGGGGCCCCAAGAGGCAGCGATGAGACAACAAAAATTTTCACGTCATACAAGGCGAGGCGGGGTAAGACAAAACTATATGGGGCAGGGGTGAAGCCCCATTTTTCAAACCAGCCCTATCCCACCCCATTATTATCCCTAATTTAGTTCCTATCATTACCTCATTTATGAAAAATGTTTACGTGACAAACGATCTGAACAGCAGGCATACTCAGGGTTTTACTGGTTAAGAATTTTGACAAGTATGCAATGCATGAAAACCTGTAGGTAGCATATATAGAAGTCCAAGAAACAAATGGAAAATTCTATAATAATAAAAACTCGTGTAAATTTTGTACAAAAATGCCCCTAAATCCGACTATTCAAGAATTTTGATAAGAATGCAATGTTGCGAAAACTTCTAGATAGCATATATATAGAGGTCCAATAAACAAATGGTACGTCAACATTTCAAAGCATTCTTCTAACTTTTCATTTATTTATTATTTTTTACTTTTAATTTTCTTACAATTATTTTTATGATAATTTTTTGCCTCACAATCGTTTTTTAGTAATCGGAGATGATTAGAGAGCCCTCCTCTCTCTTATCTCTTCTCAATTCTCAATAAAGTTATTTTATTCATTAAAAAGAAAAGAAAAAAAAGCAAGTGACCCTTAACATCTCCCGCCATTATACCAATCCCAATATTTCCCGCCATCCGAAGGGTCGTATCGCATAAACCCAGCCGCAGTACAATAGTTTCTCAGACTCTACAAACAAAAAAACATTCTATTTTTATTTTAATTGTCAAATTTCGAAAGAAAAAAAAAAATCCCAAATTCACCTCAGAAAGAAAGAAAGTTAGGGTTTCTGATTCTGAAAATGGCGGAGCTGAGCTGGAGACACCAAACCCTAATTCAAGCTTTGTTATCGCGCGGTCCTCTCAGGGACGATCAGTTCCACCCAATCTTCAATGGCCTCACTGGCAAAAACCCAGGTTTCCCTTTTCCTTTTCTTGTTCCATAACTGCTTTAATTTTTAATTTTTGTTTGGTTAAATTACAGTATCGTGTTTGATATATAAACACTATTACAGGCACTCATAAACAGGTGTTTGATGAATATCTCTTGAAGATAAACAAAGCACTTTCATATGTTCAGTGTGAGCTACGGGGGTTCAGGAACCAATACGATGGCCGGGTTTACTATGGAGTGGTCAATACTGTTTCTGATGAACAATCCAAGCTTGGCACTAAATATTCAGTTCCCCAGATTGCTTTCTACAAGGCAATTGTAAGTATGGCTCTACTTATATTTTGATAAGAAAATTCAAAATTGTCCCATTGCAACAACAATCGTCAACCCAATGTAGTAGGGTTTATATACTAGAGAATGTGCTTGGATTACTGGACAACTGGTTCTGGTGGGTGGGGTCAGTTGCCCTTGGGTTTTAGCGGGTAGGGGCGAGTCCAAAGGGCTCTTCTTTAAAAAAGTTCCCAAAAATATGTATATACTAGAGACATGTCTTCTTCCAAGAATCCATTTTGGCTTTCAAAGATTTATAAAATTAAGTACATAGCTATTTCTGCTCAATTTCGACCTTGCCTCTTCTCCATTGTCTCAAGCAAGGCCTTCCTGATGTTGACTTGAAAAATTGACTGACTACAGAACTAACAATTTTGATATAGGAACAGTTGCCATTGTCATGGGTATGTACTTAAGACTTGATAATCACTCATGTGTTGAAACTGTTTGTCATACAAAGATGTTATACTTATTATCTCTGCAATGCACATTGCAATTTAATATCATGACTTTTAGGTCACATATCTCAGCCATCTCTCTCCTTTTTCTTTTCTTTTTTTTCTTTTTTCTTTTTGTTAAGTGGCATTGTTCTACAGTAAACTATGAGTAAGGGACAGCGTCATTAAAGTACTTTAGTTTACCATAGGCCACGGCTGCTTAGTTTTTAATTTCAGTTTTTAGTGTTTTGGGGTTTGGTTCTATTACAATGTATCATTTGGTATGTGTTTATTTTACTGAGGCTTTAATCTTTGTAATGTACTATTTTTGTAAAAGTTTAACATCAAATAGTCTTGAAATTTTACAGCATCCAAGAACTTGTTAATGGAGTTGGTTCCTTGCTTCAAATCAACTTATTAATCAGTTATCAAAAAAAAAAAAAAAAACTTATTAATCCACAACCGTGGGTCACAGGGGACTTGGGATACCCAATGGAGCCACTGTTGGCTCTGCGCACCTGTGCACATAGTCTTTTCATATATTAGGGTAAACATAGTAAAGCAATTAAAAATTTTGCCTTATTTATGAGAGCTCCCATCCTCTGGGAGACTGTATGTATTATTACCTAGCAGGTTGCTACTTGCAATTTGTTCACTCTTCTTTCTAAAGCAAGATATAATCTCAATATAAAATGAGCATGGAGGACTCTGTACAAGCATAAAGATAACCCCTTAATGATATCTCTAAGAACATTTTGCTATAGATTATTGTAGTTGGTTATATTGTTTTTAGATGTCATTCCTTGTAATGGAGAATATGATTTCCACCGTGAAGAGAGATGTCATATCTCAAGGAAGTAGGTGTAGCAGCAAAATAAGGGCCAAAAACAACCTTTGGTATATTCTTCTATTGTCTCTTAGCCTTTCTTGCTTCTTTTATAGATTTCCTTCCAAAAAAAAAAATTAATGAAAAAAATATTGTGGGCATCTTTCTCTAATCCAAAAGATAAAAAAAATTTGGGCATCTTTTTCTCTTATATTCTTTTGTGTTTATCATGAAAGTTTCAAAATTTAGGTAATCTTCATTTCTTTTTCATGTGCTTTGTTGCTAGTCGAATAGTTGGAAAATATTAATCAAGGTTTAAGGAGAATTTCAAAACATTCACTTGACATTGCATTATTCTTAGTTATGAGAATGAAGCAAATTCTCTGATCACTTTCTCAGTGTTTGAGCCTTTTAGAAAAGGTATAAATGGAAGAAACTATGTCTAAATGAAATCTTTGTTAAAATCTTTATGCCATTAGATGTTTGATGTTTACTAGTATGAATTTTAGATATCTTCATTTATATCATATCTTCTTGCGTCTTTTTTATGTCAAATATCAGATTGAAGCAATTGTGCAAGATGCCACAGCCCAAGGTAGCATATCCAACATTCATACCCTTAATCTACGATTGGAGAATCAGGTCTGAATTTTCTGACCTTATTTGTTGCACTGATGCATTTTTTTTTTATAAGTAACAATCTTTATTAAAGCAGCAAAACTTCCAAGTATGCACATCTCAAAGAACAATGCTCTAAAAAATCTAAGAAAGAATCACAAGAGAAAGCTTGAAGAGCTCTAGCCCAATCCAGCATAGAAAGAAAGAATAAGGATTCAATTATAATCTGCTCACAACCCTCAAAACTTCTAGCAATTCTCTCCTACCAAATGCACCACATTAAGCAATGTGACACAATCTTCCAACTTGCAGCATTACGGTGCCAAGCAAAACTGCCTTGCCAAGAGGCTAATAGATCCATTGCCTGCAGTGGCATAACCCGATGGATACCAAAAAAACAAAAACCAAGGATCACTCATGAGCTATAGGAAAATGTAGAAGTGGATGATCCACATTTTCCCCATTCTGTTTACACATGACGCTCCAATCAATCACAATAATACCTCTCTTCCATAAATTATCCATAGTAAAGATCCTCCCCAACGCAGCACTCAAGAGAATAAGGCAGCTCTGGGATGGATCTTAGATCTCCAAATAATTTTTCATGGAAAATGGACTCAATTGGAGGGACACGATAGCCGGTAATAGCCTCCTACCTTAAAACCCCTACTCTTATTAAGCCTCCAACACATCTTGTCATCTCCCCTTCCAATTACAGAAAAAATTGGTAAATTAAACCCATAAACCTATCCAAAGAATCCAGCTCCCAATCTTGTACCAATCTGGGAAAATGAAGATCCCAATGCTTCACCCCAATTGCAATAAATCTGCTATGGAAGAATCTCTATCCTGACTGATCAAAAATAACTCTGGGAATGCCTACTTTAGAGGGGAATCCCCACACCACAAGTGATGAAAATAACTGATGCATTGAACTCTAGAAATATGAGTTAGCACTTTGAGTGATGCAAATCCAACTCCATATGGTTTGTCTTCTACAAGTGGCATAACTTGTATGGAAGAGATTAGCATTGGAGAAGCTCGCAAAGGGTTTTAGTTTGTAATAGAAAGTTTATAAACTCGAGGAGTGAGTGATAAAGATGAAATAATAGCCCAAGGTCTGGCCTTTCAGGCTAGAGAGTAAGGACATAGAAAGAAAAAAACTCTCTCGCTGAAATAGAAGTCAAAATTTGGTTGCACCCCTAAATAATCAACTTTGTAGCATAGAAAGAATTATTAAATAGAAATATTGGGCTTGATATAAAACATAATTTATCTGTCAAAAGGTAGCCTAAGAAATTTAACTCAAGTTATTCATAAAAATCCCAATTTATAAAAATGTTAGTGTTGAAAAGTATTGTGCTACAATGCTGTGAACACTGACCCTGGAATCTTTTTTCTTTTCTGATTAGTTACTCATCAATTTTTCTGTGGTTTGGCATCAGTTAAAAATGTGAAAATTATGGTCATATATAGAAGGATCAACGTTTTTAAAAAAAATAACTCTGCTGTAGTCAAGGTGTTTTCATTAGTTACTTTATATGAATTTGATCATAGTGATAACCTTAAAATTATCAAGCCTCCTTAATATCAAGGAACTCTTTGATGACATCTCTAGGCTTCTTTGGTAACTGGACACTACAATCTTTGATTTCTGGTTGCTCAGAGTCACCATCAAAGTTTTGGTAATCAAACAAATGCAAGACTGCAAGATTAGAGATTGGACTGATCTAATGATCATTTGGAAGTTCCACCTCATAAGTATTCATACTTATTTTCTTCAATGCCTTATGTAGATCAATCTTTGTAATGGATTTCCTATGGAAATATTTCTTTTGTAAAGTGTACCCAAACTTAATTACCTCCAACAAACTCCTTGAGGCACCTATGTTGAATTTCTCGCTCTTCAATAGTTTGTTGAGGATCCATAGTCAGCCCCAAAGTTTTGGTACTAATGAGGATTGGTTGTTTTTTTTGTTGCTATGAACTTCTTCCTATGGTTCATAACTGGTTCTAATTGTGGTATGCACTTCATTAAGAAAGCACCATATAGGATTAATGTATGCTTCTTTATATTTGCAAACTCATGCTTCATTGAGCAACAGAAAAAAGTCCAACACATAGAGTGGTTCATAATGACACTCTTCTTCTGCATCACAAATCTTTGACGATAAGTAAAATCTTATTGGTTTGATATAATGGCACTCATAAAATGTTCTATTTGAAATTCAAGTTTCTGTATTAGGAGAATTTTCTTATAATATTATGGAATAAAGTAAACTTATAATAGGATTAAATTGCTGTATCCTCCCCTAAGATTTCACAAAACAACATATGCTCCCCCTCTAGTTGGTTAGATTAGCCGGCCCCATACTATAAAATGTCAAAGTACAATACTCTTTTACCCATTTGAAGTCCACCTACGCTCTTTTTTCATTTGCAAGCCTGGATAAGTAAAACGCATTCCCATTGTAACCATGTAGCAGTGTTTTGGATAAGCCAAAGAAGATCAATGGGCTCTCAAGAGGGACAACCAGATCTGAAATGGAAAAGTCAAAAGAAGTGAAATTTCTTTAAACACAACCAGCTGAGCGCTTGCTCATCCAAAGTGGTTTTTTTACAGCGTGTGAAGCAATAGGTGGATGTGGTTTTGGTGTTTTGATGATGTTATGTATGGTTGTAATTTTTTATTGGTTGGCTACCTTTCTCCCTTTTCTCAATGTCAGCAAAATGTCTGAGCCATGCTCTCCCTTTCCACTTCTACTACCACTCGCTTACTTGGCAGCTCGTCTCCCCAATCTGCTAGAATTTGTTTCTTAGCTGTTGCCTATTGGTCGAGTTGGAGACAAAAGAAAGATGTAATTCTTTCTAGAGGCAGCAACATTCACAGTTCCATTAAATATAATTCTGGTTCCCTTGTAAGAGCAAGGTTAAGGGTGACTTAATGGCTTCAAGACCCAACCAATCAAAATAAATATAATTCTAGTTATGGTCATGAGTATTGGGTCTTGAGTGTTGCCTCTCCCATCTCTACTGAAATTTCAAGATTAGTGGGTTCTCAAATCTCAAGGGAAGAGGATTGTCATGTAGATCACATTTGTGAGTACAAGTGCGCCAGTTGTGGTAAGGTTGCTAGAGGCAATGCAACTGAAATATTTTTTTTGATAAGTAAAAGAATAATTTATAAAAAAGAAGGAATGCTCAAAAGCAAGCATCCTTAAAGAATTACGACACTCATGATCTCCAAAAAAATCAATAATAAAACTACAAGATACCTCCTGATCTATGTACTATGTTCAAACATAGTTCTCAAAAGGTTATTTTTAATATCTTGCATAGATTTCTTCATTCTCAAAAGTCCAGCGATTCCTCTCTCTCCATATGGCCCACATAATGCAATGCAGAGTAGCTTGCCACACTACCCTATTACAGGGGCTTCCAAACACCCCTCCAAATAGTCAACAAGTCAATTACTTGGCATGGCATTACCAAATGTACTCCAAAAGCCCTAAGTGCAAAAGATCACATCTCCCTAGCAATAGTACAGTGCAACAATTGATTAACTTTTTCACCGTCCCCTTACACAAAATACATATATTAACAATCACTAGCTTCCGTTTAGCAAGGTTATTAATTGTCAGTATAGAATTCAAAGCTGCAGTCCATACAAAAAAAAAGCTACCTTACATGGAACCTTATTGCCCCAAACACCTTTCCAAGGTAATACAGAATTAGGTGCACCATGGTGAAGCTCTTATATTATCAATCAGTTTTGCTTGGAAAAACTACAATGTTTCTGGTTGTTTTGCTAAAGGTTTATTTCAGTTATATTTTATAGCAGTACGCTTTTTGAATACTCTTGAATGCATTTTTCTTTTTTAACAGTCACTTTATTACTTACTGCAGTTGTCTGCAGCTAAACTGTGGGCACATGTCCCAGTTTGGCTTAATTTTGCCTAATGTTGGCAGTCTGTCTTACATGTATTCTTCTGAATGCATGTATCTTTTTGACTGTTCTTCTTAATACTTGCTATAGAGAATGTTTTCTGCACAGCTAAACTGTGGATGAAAACCCAGTGGGTCTTAATTCTATATGATTCTATGGCCGCAACAAGTTTATTGATCATGACTTGGTTTGCCCAAGAATGGATGTTTCCAGAACTAGTGACTGAGTGTTTATGCTTTTATTAGGAAAAATTCCATATCAATTAAATAAAACAAACTAGAATTTTCTTTCATTTAGGAACTCCCTTGACTTGTACAGCATATTCTCACAGGCAAATGAGTTTATTATTCTGTACAAGCTTGCTCCTGTGGTGCGCTCATGCTTGACACTTCATGTTGTTAATCTTCAGGTTCTAACTAGCACAGGATCACAATCACAGTGTGATCCAACTCAGGTCCCTCCTGCAGTAAAGAATTTCTCATTATCTCAGAAGGAAAAAACTCTCGATGAACTTGTGCAGGACCAGTGGCTTAATCGCACTCCTGATGGTATCATTGGACTTGGTGTCAGATCCTTTCTTGATCTGCGCAGTTATTTCCGTAATAATGATATTCCTTCATGTCAAGTGTGCAACGAAGCTGGAGTGAAGGTTAATTGATTATTACTTTGCTATGTTTGTGGATACTGTTTAATGTTTGATGTCTACATCTTGGAAATTAAAATTTTTTTTAACAGTTAATTAATCCATGTAGGATGTATTCAGTAAAATGTTAATTTGAATTAGCTTTGCTTGTGGTTTCAAAGTAAAATCTAATGTTTTATTCAACCATTACCCTAGGGTAATAGCAATGGAAAATTTTCAAATGTTCCAGCTAAAACTAATGGAACATTTCTTTGTTTCTGCTATTAATTTTTGTACTTTGTTGGGTTTGTTTTTGACAGGCGGATGTGTGCCAGAATGACTCCTGTACAGTCCGAATTCACAAGTACTGCCTAAAGAAATTCTTTTCCCAAAGAAGGGTATATTCATGATGTGTCTCATATTTACTGTGAACCGGGTGTTCTGTACTTAATAAACCTGCTAACTTGAATTAATTTTAGGGGGAAAGAGTTTGTCCAAGTTGTGGGACTGAATGGAATTATGTAGTACCCAAAGCAGAACTTGTCGATGAAGAGGATGAGGCAGATGTGCCCACCCAGACCCAGCCACCTCGGGGACCTAGAACAAAAAGGCTTAGATCCATCAAAACTGACGGTGCAGATGAAGTTGGAACTGGTTCCTCTCAAGCTTCCAGACCTACTTCAGATCTTAGAAGAACAACTCGAAGCACTGCCTGCTCAAGGTAATCATTTTCCATGTGTCCCTTTTACAAGGGACTAGATGAAATATGCTGTATATTTTGTTTCTAACTGGCTGGCAGTCCCTGGATAAACCTTATGGAGCAATTGTTAATTTGTTACTAGATTTTATGGGCGAATGCTGTACTAGTCTTTTTTATTTTTATTTTTTTATGTCCCAAATATTTAGGAAGAAACTGTGATTATATAATAGATCTCTAAGTAGCTTGAAGATACCTGGATGAATTTATGTTAGATATATTATTCTCAGTCCATTTGCTACCAGCACTGTAAATTCTCATTTCTTATCCTTTGCCTGGTATGCCAAATGGATCATTTGAGAGACAAAGTTCTCGTGGAATTATTTTGATTTGTGCTTTGATGACATAAAAGAAAAATGCTATATGGTACAGGTGATTGCATAGCATATTTATGTAACTTAATATACTTCAATGTTGTCAAGAGCCTAGTAACTTAATTGAGACTTTTATTAGTAATTTTATTGGAAAAGTCCAAGATTCAAATTCCCCTTCCCCTATTGAATTACACACACACACACAAACCCTTTAAAGTTTAAAGCTCCTTTTTGCATTAAAAATTTTTACTGCAAAACTTAGGTGTAGTTTTTAAGTATTGTACCTTAAAAAAAGTTTTCTAATAAAATTGAAACACATATATTGACTAATGCAGCAGAACAATGTTTATCTTTCTCAGAATAAATAAATTCAATGGGGAACCAAATATACCATGTTTATCATGTGTTTGAATTTAACTGGAGAACTTAATATACATCATCCAAAAGTCCTATCAAGTTTTTATCTAAGCCATTATCAGCTTTCAATTGCTGTAACTGCTCATTGAGCAGGCTGTCTTAAAATCAGATACTGTTAATTTGTTCCTACAATTTCTATTTCTTGCTTCTATTTTCTTTTGTTGAATTTATATTTCTTGCACCTAAATAAGGAAGGAAAAACAATTCAATTATAGATTCTAATAGCTATCTGAGTTAACTAAATGAGGTATTAATTTGATATTTTACTGTTATTGAACAGAGAAAAAAAGAATCATATGATTCATATCACAATCCTACTTTAGAAAAATATTTTGAACATTCAATCCACGTACCAAATACTTTCTACTTTCAATATCTTCTTCAAAAAAAAAAAAAGAGGTTCCAATATAACACAATATTGTTGGCTATGTTACAACTCATTTAGACAAATTTTCCCTCAAATTTTCCTATGTCTGGAGTTGTCCTCCAGGTTTGAGTGGTCTTCATAAGGTTCTATGGGCTAAATAATGGCATTGATTCCTAGACTGGTTTGGGAGGAATTATCTGGGGTTGGTGGGAAGTGTTGTGGTGTGTGGAAGGTGATTGTAATGTGGTACTCTATCCTACCGAAAGGTTAGGCGTGGAGACTATTACCACAGCATTGCAAGAACTTTAGGATATAATCTTTATACATTGTTGTATTTTTTCTTGATCAGAATGTTCAGCATAGCACACCTATTGATTAAGTCATGTAAGGAGGCCTGGTTACCTCGGATTAGTCACAAAATTTTCTAGTTTATCTCTGATGTTATGGCTGGTTCCATTTTCTTTTTTGTTGAGTCCAAGATTTTCGAATTCCCCGTTGAGGAGGGAGGTACCTATTACATGTTGCGCATCTTTGAGAGAAACCGGTATTAACTGCGATCAGTTTTTATGGCCAAAGAGAGTGCAAAGCGTTTGCTTGCTATTGTGGAGGATATCATGTCTAATGTAATTCCTGGAAACTATGCACGAACTTTCAGGGATGGTGATAAAGTATTTATTCTGCAATTGGGTTCCAATGCACATGGTAGTTTCTTTATGATCTCAGAACTTGTACATGGCAGACGGAAAGGTTTCATTGTGGTGCTGGCAGGAAAATTGGGTAGTGGGTGGAGAGGGTTTGGATTTCATCTTCGGAAGGCTATTGCTCCTGAAACACTAGTCGACAAATCGCCGTCACAATCTAACTTGAAACCGCTAGTGGAGAAGTTCTGATAGCAGAATTCCAAATCCTTTCTGATGGCAATGACGGGAGGTGATCGGAGAGATGGAGGTGGTAGTAAGAAAGGAAAGCAATTAATGCCAAATATTCAAAATTCAAACAAAGCAATTTTGAACAATCAGAACCATGATTCACACGATATGGATGCTGGGAAGGAAAGAGCGTCGCCTGAGGCTAGAATTATGTTTAAGATTAATAAATGCGTTAGCAGTGGCATTGATTTATCTCTGGATTTTTGCTTGAGATTGGACTGTGGACCAAATGGTAGGTGGGAAGTTAAGTGGTCTAAAGTCCAGGAAGTGGGCCAAAATGTGAAGCCCACAGAAAGTTATTTTAGGCCTACAGCCCCATTCAACCAAGGCAACCCAGTCAAGGCCAAACTAGTCCACACTTTTAAACCCAAGCCCATCTCTGTCTGGCGGCCCAAAACGAAACAGCTCACTTCCTCCTCTTCTTTTCCAACATGCAAAACCCAAATCCCAGGGATATCTTTGGCATCAGTCACAGCGAGTTCTGTGAGAGGTAATAAGAGCTCTGATGTTGTGATTGCCGAGTCGATGCTTCCTCAAGCTGTTCTCGGTAGCTCTCTGACACTAGCCCACTCGACAAAGGTCGCCGATGAAGCCGATGACGCCAATAATGAGATTCTTGGCTCCGATAAAGCTGATGAGACCAGGTATGGGTCGGCAAACACCTTCGATGGTGAAGAGAATTTGCAACGAGACATCCAGTTGATTCTTCAGGAGCATTCCAAAAACGTTATCAAGAAATGAGGGAATTCAGAGCAGTGGGTGCTTGAATTGCGAGATGGAAGGAGGGTGGCGGTTCCGATCCAGATCTCTCTGCCGCCGGGTGAAGCCACAGAGGTTTCGAAAGACCAAAATCAGTTGGCCTTGGTTCCGATGAAATCTTCAGACTCCTTGGAAGTGTCATTAGCTCAGTATGATGGGGATGAAGTACTTGTGGAGGATTGGGTTTCAGACACCTATTCGGAGGATGCTGAGCTGCCTCTAGCTGTTGAGCCACTTGCTTTCTCACTACCCTTGGCCATGAAAGAACCGGAAGTTGTGGGTGTGGAGAATTCAGTGGGTGTGGATAGTTCAATGAGGCAAGAACCTTACTCAGAGTGGTTCCAAAGCAGATTCAATGGCTTTGATAGCTTCTTGGGCACGTCCCTAAAAGGTTTGGAAAATCAAGCAACTAAACTTTTATTGGCTGTTGAAACTGAATTACAACGGAGGGCTGCTTTGAACAGGAAAGCACATGATTTAAAGAGTGATTTAAAGAGTCCGGGGTGAAAGGGTTAAGAGAGTTGAAGGGTCTATTCAGTTCTATTAATTATGGCTCTACCTCTGCTCGACGAAGTGGTAATAATAGGGATCAGGCTCGCTTTGTTCCTCAATGAACTTAAAATTGCTTTCCTGAAATGTTGGGTTGAATGGGGTAGAAAAGAGACTTCAGATTTGTAATTTGCTACGGACTTGGAGGGATGATATTGTGTGCTTGTAGGAGACCAAACTTGAATGGATTACTAGAGGAATTGTTTGTAGTATATGGAGCTGTCCTTATGTAGATTGGTTGTACCTGGGCTCTGAAGGTGCTTCTGGAGGTATTTTATTGATGTGGGATAGAAGGGTTGTGGAGAAGGTGGAGGAGGCGATGGGCATTTTTTAGTTTCATGCAAATTCAAAAATGTTGGTAACCAATTTGAGTGGGCTTTTACGAGTGTATATGGACCAAATTTGAACAAAAAGCGTAGGAATATGTGGGAGGAACTAACTGGGCTGATTAGTTGGTGGGATTTGCCTTGGTGTCTAGGTGGTGACTTTAAAATAATCTGTTTCCCATCAAAGAGATTAGGGGCTGCAAGTTATACTCGGGCTATGTGTAGATTTTCTGACTTTATCTCTCTTCATGGGCTGATGGATATACCTTTGGAAGGGGGCCTTTACACTTGGTCCAACACATCTTCTGCATCTAGAATTGATCGGTTTCTTGTCTCTCCCCTCTTGGCAGATCATTTCACACAGTTTTCCCAAAAAAGGATGTCTAGAGTACTTTCAGACCACTTCCCAATTTCGATGGAGGGCGGGATTCAGAGGAGAGGTAGAATTCCTTTTCGTTTTGAAAATATGTGGTTGAGGGCAGAAAATTTTGTTGAAAAAGTGAAGGCTTAGTGGGCATCCTATTTGTTCCAAGGAACTCCTAGTTTTATCTTAGCTAAGAAATTGGCAGCTTTGAAGTTGGATCTAAAAAAGTGGAATGAAACGGAGTTTGGCAATGTCACACATAAGAAACAGCAACTTTGGAGCAAGTTGAATGATTTGGATACTAAAGAGGAGACTCACCCCTTAACAGTTGAGAAAAAGTTAGAAAAAGTTAATCTCTATACGCATATTGAAAAGTTGACTCTTTAAGAAGAGATTAGTTGGAGGCAAAAGTCTAGGGTGTTGCACTTGAAGGAAGGAGACAGCAATACCAAATTCTTTCATAGAATGGCTAATTCTAACAGAAGAAATAACAGTATTGAAAGCCTTATGGTTAATGGCAGCTTGTCCTCAGATCAGGGTGAGATTGCAAATTGTTTTACTCAATTTTTCAAGAAGTTATATTCTGAGCAGCAAGTTGATCGACCATTTCCAGATGTATTAGTTTTTCCAATGATATACAGTGACAAGGCGCTTTGGCTAGAGAGACCTTTTGAGGAGGGAGAAATATTTGATGTTATACAGAATTTTAATGGTGATAAAGCTCCTGGATCAGATGGTTTTCCAATGGCTTTTTTCCAAGCTTGCTGGGGGGTTCTCAAACCTGATCTAATGGCTATATTCCATCATTTTTTTGCTAAAGGTCAGTTTGAGAAACGCTTAAATGCAACATTCATTACTCTCATCCCTAAAAAAAATGCAAGTGATGTTAAGGATTTCCGTCCCAATCGTCTTATTGGGGGGGTTTATAAAATTATTGCTAAAGTCTTATCCAACCGTCTTTGCACGGTTATGGAAAATATAATTTCATCATCACAAAATGCTTTTGTGAAGAACCGACAAATCCTTGACCCTGTACTTATTGCTAATGAATGCCTTGATAGTAGATTGAAGGCTGGTTTGCCGGGTTTACTTTGCAAACTAGATATTGAGAAGGCTTTTGATCATGTGAACTGGGGTTTTCTCTTGAAGCTGCTAGAAAGGAGTGGGTTCTCTGCTAAGTGGAGGCAATGGATTTTCTTTTCTACAGTTCGTTTCTCTATTCTGATTAATGGCTCTCCTTGTGGATTTTTTAAGAGTGCTAGAAGGTTGAGACAAGGTGATCCATTGTCTCTATTTGTTTTGGTTATGGATGCCCTTGGAAGAATGTTGAATAAAGCTGTCCATGAAGGACGTATGTCAGGCTTTACGGTGGGTGACTTAGAAAGAAAATCCTTGGCGGTGTCTCATCTCCTCTTTGCGGATGACACCCTAATTTTTTGTGATGCTGATATAGATCAGATTTTGATTCTACGTATGATTCCTATTAGGTTTGAGGCAATGTCTAGTTTAAAGATAAATTTGGGCAAGTCAGAATTGGTCCTTGTTGGAACGGCGCATAACATTGAATTATTGTTGATTGTACTTGGCTGCAAGCAAGGTACTCTTCTAATGAAGTACTTGGGTCTTCCTCTGGGTGCTAAATTCAAGGATAAGATCATATGGAATCCAATTCTAGAGAAGATGGAAAGGCGATTAGCGGGGTAGAAACGTTTGTACTTATCCAAGGGAGGTAGAGTCACTTTAATTAAAAGCACTCTATCTAATTTACCCACTTATTTTCTATCTCTTTTTCCTATACCTGCTGTTGTGGCTAACCAGATTGAGAAACTTCAGCGAAATTTTTTATGGGGTGGCATTGGTGATGAACCTAAATTTCATCTGGTTAAATGGGCTACTGTTTGTTCCCCCATTTCTTCGAGTGGCTTAGGGATAAGGAATGTAAGACTTTTTAATGAAGCCTTGCTTGGGAAGTGACTATGGAGATTTGGGATTGAGAAGGATGCCCTTTGGAGGCAAGTGATAGAGGTGAAATATGGATGTGTATGGGGGGGCTGGTCTACCAGATCTATTAATGGTCCATATGGTGTTGGTTTATGGAAAAATATCAGTCGGGGATGGCCTTCTATTTCACGCCATATTCTGTATGATATTGGTGACGGGTCTAGGGTGAAGTTTTGGCAAGACCGTTGGTGTGGTGAGACATCCCTTGCAATCAGCTATCCTGAGTTATTCAGATTTTGCAAGGATAAGGAGGCTAGTGTGGCTGCACTTATGAAGTACACCAATGGTGTCCTTGTTTGGGATATCAGTTTCTTTAGGGATGTGCATGCTTGAGAATTAGAGGTTATATCAGGCTTCTTGCATACCATATATGGTTCTTCAATAAGGGGGTTTGGTGAGGATAAAATGTGTTGGAAGCCTAGTAAAGATAAGGGGTTTAAGGTTAATGATTATTATAGAATTTTAGTGGGCTCTACTGACTTCTGTTTTCCTTGGAAAAGCATTTAGAAACAGAAGATTCCTTCTCGAGTAGCTTTCTTTGTTTGGACTGCTGCTTTAGGGAAATGCTTGACAATTGACAATTTACAAAAAAAGAAGGTTTGGATATTGGATTGGTGTTACATGTGCAAGTGTAATGGTGAATCAGTTGACCACCTCTTCCTTTATTGTCCGGTTGCTATGGATCTTTGGGCTATGGTTTTGGGTTTATTGGAGTAAGCTGGGTTATGTCACAATCCGTTTTGGGGCTCTTAGAGTGTTGGCAAGGCAAGTTTGGTCGTCATCGAAATGGTTTTATTTGGTTAGTTGTACCCTACTGCTTAATGTGGTGTCTTTGGAGGTAGAAAAATAGTAGGTGTTTTGAGGATATTGAGAGATCTATACCAGACCTCAAGTCTTTTTTCTTTAACACTTTATTAGATTGGTTGGTTGCTATGCAAAACCAATCATTCCCTTCTTATTTTGATTTCCTTGATTCTTGTAATTTTTGTCTTTGAGTTGTTGACCTCTTATACACTCCCTGTGTACTGGGCTGATCCTTTTTTGATATCAATAAAACTTATTACTTATAAAAAAAAAAATCTAACTATCACGACTTTCAAAAAAAAAAATTTATTGTGACAAATTGCCAATTACAATGTTACATAATGAATCTTCTTAAAAAACAATGGATCTATACATATCTAAAAGCTGAAGAGTAGTATTTATTGTTATTGCGTTCCAGTTGAGTTACATCAACATTTACATCATTATCTTCTTCTTCTTTTTTTTAATTTTCCTATTATTGTTTTTTACATTTATTTTTTTAATATTTACACTTCTCTAACCTTCCTCCTTCTCTCACATTTTCATCTCCCCACTACTTCTCTAACATTTTCCTCTCCCTTACCTTTTCATCTCTCCATTACTTCTCCAACATTTTCCCTTCTTATTTTTTCATCTCCCCACTACCTTCTACATTAATACCATTCTTCTTATTTTCTTTCATCTTCCTTTATTTTTTTCTCTTCTTATTCACACCCTCTTACTATAAATTTGTCATTATCTCTTTCATTCTATACATAGTTTTCTCTCACAAAAAATATTGTTTCTCTCTCTCTCTCTCTCTCAACTTTTTGGTGGATTTATTTTTTTTATTTTTATTTTTCTTGTATCTCTACTTTAGGTTGATAATTTTTTTATATTCTTTAAAAGTCTACTTTGGGTTAATGCGTTTAATTTAGTTTTTTAAATTGTTGTTGTTGTTTTTATTTTTATTTTTATTTTTTGTTTTATTTGATTGTTAAATGTTATCATATTGCATTATAAAGAATTAAATATAGCATATAAAAATATAATATTATTATATTACATAGCATGATTTGGATAATTTGGTATTTTTTGTAATTTGGTATTTATTTTATTATATAGTATGATTTTTTATAGTGGTCAATTTAGATCTTAAACTATAAGACGTTACTAATTTTTGTTTATTTTTTAATCCTTTGTAGTGGATAAAGTACTCTTAATAGTTGTATTAGAAGTACTCTATAGTGCCATTTATTTAGAGAAAAGCAAAAGTTAGGCAAACAAAAATAATAAGATGGGTGACAAATTTTAGCTTTTGTAATTTTATTTTAATTATTATTATAATTTTATAACAATACATATATAGAAATTTAATTCTTAGATTTTTCCAATAATTTTTTATTTGATAATATGTTTTGGGTTGACGAAATTACAATTTTCGCAAAGAAAATAACTTTAATAGATTATCAACAACAAATTGTTTCTTAATTGGTCCAGTTAATCATTGTTAAGTTTTATTAATATTTTTGTTAACTTGCCTTTTGAATTTTAGAAAAATTGTATTGTTTTCATTTTGGTACAACAAAATTTATATTTATGATTTTTGATTGTTTTTATGTTACATTTATGATTGTTCCTATAATAAATTATGATTATGAAATACATTGTTCTTTATTAAATTAGTCTAAATTGTAAAAATAAAAAATAAAATCACTATAAAAATAATTATTATGCGCAATACGCGGGATCGCGGCTAGTTACTATAAAATTGGAACCAAAATTGAAAAGTCAAAAATTAAGGAAAGGGAATTTGGAATTAGTAAAAGTAATGTAAAGCAAGTAATAGGATATAAAGAAGTTAATAAATTCCTTGTATAACCAGACACACTATATTATGGTAAAACTAGATTCCCCTTAAAGAGGCAAAAATAGTGAATTAATCAAATCGGGATAACAAAAGCAAGCGGGCAACCTTGTTATATGATGGTGATGGAAGCTCAAAGAAAAGGGATTTTCTAGGTCAGGGTATTTATAATTTACAACACCATATTTTTTTAAGCTTATAATTAAAACACTATAAAACCTTAAAAATAGTAACTATATATGTTAATATAATTTTTTTTTTTTGAGAAAATATAAAAATTTAAATTTAAGCATGCCGTACATATATGTTGGATAGCCTTCTAAATACTGGATTAGAAATTACTTCGATGAAAGTAGTAGGATGACCCTATCTCATTACCCGAATAAAGACTAAATAAATGATTTTTTTTTTTTAGAAGAACATAAATGATAATAATATGATTTAGAAAATTTATTATTATTATCTATATCATCTATATATATATATATATATAAAACCGAAACCTTTAAAATTCTCACAATTTTTCACGTCAGCACAATATTTAAATAAAATTATCATTTTATATATATATATATATATATATATATATAGAACCGAAACCTTTGAAACTCTCACAATTTTTCATGTCAGCACAATATTTAAATAAAATTATTTTTACTTAGTTCAAATTTAACAAGGAGTGAAACTTTATCTTTTAATGTTCAGGTAATTAAAAATTGAGATAAAGTGATAAGCAATTTAAACCCATTACAACATCTAGGTCTTAACAATAGTCTTATCTAATTATCTATTTCACATCAAATTAAACACAATCCTAATCTAATCCAATAAATTAATCTCAATTTATATTTATCCCAATCTAGAGAAAATTAATCAAATGGACTATTTTCTTTTTTCTTTTTTATGCTAAGAATAGAGAATTCTCAACTTATCTATATATATAATAATAGGTGAAACTGAGAGAAACTCAAATAGAATTTCAAATTAGAGTTTCAATTTTGTGCCATGCGTCTAGATTTGGATTCTCAATTTTGCGCCACTTGTCCTAACCAAAACTCAAAAAAAAAAAAAAATTTAATTAGATTGTAAATTTGACTCCAATTTTGTGTCATGTATCTTATCTAAATTTTCTAATTTTTGTGCTCAAATAAATGATGCATTAACATTTAACACGGAAGCCAAGAAAACCACAATGATAATGCTCATTAGCCTAAGCAAGAACATCTCACTTGCACATTTTTATGGGTGAATAGGAATGGCAACTGGTCGGGTTTGGGCTGGGTTTTTCTATACCCGAACCCGACCCGCGGGTCTGCTGCTATAACCCGAACCCGGCCCGTTTACTAAACGAGTTTTTTTCTCCACCCCAAACCCGCCCCGTCGGGCCCCCGTGGGCCCCGTCACTCATGCCCAACCGAGCCTAAAATCAAAAACAAAAATTTCAATTTGTGATTTTTCGGCCCAAAATCACAAACACAAACACAAATCCAAACACAATCACAAACATAAACACAAAAATCACAAACATAGATTTCAGATTTATGATTTTCATTTTTCCCTTTCAAAATCACAAATACAGAAATCATAAATACAAACACAAACACAAGCTCACGTGATTGTCTGATTGAGGCGAACTGAACCCAGAGAGAAAAAAAAAAATGAAAATTATAGATCGGCAGTGGACTGTGCGACGAGGTGGAGTGAGGTTGTGTCATGCTTGTGGCCATAAGCGAGGAAGATGAGAGGGGCGGTGGACTGTGCGATAAGGCGAGATGGCGACGGTGAGGACGAAATGGAGTTAAGTGAGTAGAGTGCTGTGCAGTGGTGCTGTGCAGTGGTGCTTGACTACTTGTGGGCTTGTAGGCTTGTGGCCGTGTGAGTGAGAGAGCTGAGAGATAAAGAGGGAGATCTAGCCGTGTGAGATAGTGGGTGAGAGAGCTGATGTTGTGAGTGAGATTGAGAGAGCTGAAAGAGATGAGAGGCGGAGGTGTGAGCTAAAATGAGGACAGAAATAGAAAAGTTTAGGGTTTTTAAGTATATATAGGAGGGTATTTTAGTAAAAATATATATACATATATAACCGGGTCGAGTCGGGTCCAAGTTCAGGCCGGGTTTTGGAAAAAACCCGGACCCGCTTCAGGTTTTTTTTAAAAGCCCAAACCTGACCCTATTTTTTATCGGACTGAGTAAAATCCGGCCTATTAGGATCAAGCCGAGCCGGGTACCCGCGGGTCGGATAAGAATTGCCATCTCTATGGGTGAACATCTCACCTGCCCACTGCTAGAACTAAGGAGTCCAACGAGAAAGCCTATAAAAGTAAAACATCATCTCCTCTCATCCCATGTCTCCTCCTTCTCTTTCAACCTTTATCAACTAGATCCACACACTACCCTCTCTTCCTCCTTTCAGATTTCTAAGAGCAAAGCTGGGTTCAAACACAATATTCAATTCCACTCTTTCTTACTTCACACTCTCATACATTACCGTTTCATTGGAGTCTTTAAGAAAATTTCAAGCTCAATGTGGAAACTGAATCTACCAAGATGAACATCTTATTATCACAATTGTTAATATTTTCGTGCGTAAGCACGGCCTACATACTAGTTAGGTATAATGTAAAAGTGTTGTATTTAAAATAGATAATTGGATAGTATAGTATGTTTTATAAGAATTGCTAATAGAAAACGTACGATTCTAATGAATAACAAATTTTGAGCTGTCTATAATTCTCTCGTCGCTCACTATTATTGTTTATTGATCATTTTCACTTAACCTTTACGAGATTCATTTGTCACTCTTTGAAAATGATGGCTTCTTTTACTAGATTTCTTTTGTTGTTCACTGCTTTCTCATTGTTCATGCCTTTCCTTTGATGTTTCATATGATGGAAGATCCCTTAAGATTGACGGAAAACCAAAAAATTTATTTTATGGTTTTTCATATGTTTTTAAAAAGTTATTTTTGTACAAGAATCACCAAACTCTCTTTAACCGTTTGTTACAAGATAAAAAAGCTTGCAATAATTGAAATTATTCTTTCAAATGCAACCCATCTTAAAAAATTTATTTTATGGTTTTTCATGTATTTTTTAAAAGGTAATTTTCATACATGAACTCCCAAATATTCTTTAGCCGTTTTTTACAAGATAAAAAATTCTTTCAAATATAACCCATCTTTCTCTTATATTTCTCTATTGTTTAGTCATATATATTTTGTTTTGTTTCAATAATTTCTAAGTTGTGAATCATCTGATTTTTTTAATATTTTTTGGTCTGTAAGAAGTTTTAATATCTAAATTTTTGAGTTATTTTTTTGTAGTATCTAAAATTATTTGATAAATTTTTTATAAGCCATTATACGTTCAAGTAATGACTTCATCAAATTGTAATACAAATTGAAGACATAAGAGCAAATCATGCAATAGTATAATTTCTTAAATTTTTTATAAAACTATTTTAGTTTACCTCACAAATAGGTAGGTTTTCATGCATAACACGGGTTAGTGACTAGTATACTATATAATAAAAGTTGGGCTTAAAAGTTGTGGTTGCGCCAAGTGGCTTCACCAAATTGCAGAAATTTTGTTAAATTTTTAAATATATATATATATATATATATAATTATTGCGTGTTATGTTTGCTGCGTTTTTTTTTTTTTTTTAAGTCCAGCGTGTTGAGCGTGTTGTGCACTGTTCATTGGCCATGAACAGTTATTTTAAGCCAATGAACAGTGCATAACACTGTAGCAAACAGTAAAAAAATTATTTTTTTTTTATTTTTTTCAGTTTTCAGCAAAATAAGCGGTATCTAAACGTACTAAGTGTTCTATTGAGCTTCTTCTTCTTCTTCTTTTTTCTTCTTAATTTTATAAAGTAACAATTTTACTCTTAACTTTCGTGAGTTTTTTTTTTTTTTTTTTTTTTTTTTTTGATAAAAATTTATTCGACATCATCTATTTACGTTAGTTTTTTTTTTTTTTTTTTTTTTTTTTGGTGTGATTGTCTTCTTTTACTACACTTCTCCACTATAAGGATTGTAACTCTTCGTAAAAGCCAAATAATATAAGTTTCTTCCATGTGGCTTAAAGAGTAATTGTTTTTCTTTTTTGTTATTTTGATTTTATGTTTACATCTTTAGTTTTTATTCGAATCCTAACTGTGTCTACCAGATTAGGATCATTAGTTGAGACAAAATTATTGGGCTTAATGTTGAAGCAACCATTCCATCATGAAGATTAGACTGAATTCTTTCAATCGATATGAATAAGAATAATAAAATAAAAAGTAGTCACTCACACGTAAAGCTATATGGAAGGAGACGTCTATCACATTCGTTGGTATTTACTTTTTTTACAAAGATAGTTAAAAGTCCTTATATTTATCTATATATATATATATATATATCATGTTATATCATATCATACACTCTACTATATAATAAAAGTTAGGTTTAAACGTCGTAGGTGTGCCAAGTAATTTCACCAAATTGCAAAATTTTTCTTTAGATTTTTAGATTTAAAAAAAATATATATATATATATATATAATTTTTCTTCTCCTATAATTTCTAAGTTAATAAAAATTTTAATTTGAGTACAACTCAAATTCTTCATTTAATCCATCTAATCCTTTTTTTAACATGTAGTGTATTATAAAAAACAGCAACTTTCTTAATTTCATAAAAAGAGGATATAAATTCGTTATCTACTTTTTTTCAAATATATTTTGTTTTAATTTATTTTATTGGATAAATATCAAATTTTTGGATTAAAAAAAAAGCTAATAACAAATATAACAGGAAAAAAAAAATTGTAATTAACGTTAACAACTTGATTTTTATGGTATTTGATTTTAAATAAATTCCTTCTTTTCTGCTTATATCAACTTCATCACAACTTTCATTGAGGATATATACAAGGGGAGTTATTGATAATAAATTTGTAATCTATTTTTTTATCAAATATTTTTTTTAAATTAATTTTTTTAGAAAAATATCAAATTTTTGGATAACAAAAAGGAAGAAGCTAATAACGTTAATTAACAACATGATTTTAACGGTATAAAAGAAGATAAAAAATTGTAATTGACGTTACAACTTGACTTTTATGGCATTGGGTTTTAATTAATTTTTTTTTTTTTTTTTGCATATATCAACTTCTTCACAACTTAAAATTATTGTTTTAAATAGAATCAACTTCTTATCAACTTTTGTTTTTTGGTTGAAGTTTAATTTTATTTGTTGGATAAATATAGAAATGATTATGGATAAAAGTTTTATTATACCATTACTCTCATCTTTAGAGTTCCAAGACACTTTAAATAATAAGGTCAGATTCATGATTTTTTTTATTAATATTTTGAACATCCAAGTATCTATCAATTTTTAGGGTTATTTGTTCAATTTTGTTTTTTTTTTTATTCATGTTTTTTTTTTCAAGGAGTTTCCTTGAGGTTTCGAAGCACTTGATCAAAAAATACTCTTGGTATTGAGTTTTCTCAAAAAAAAAAAAAAATTGAAGTTTATATTTACACATTTTGTTTTGATAGGCTGAAATTCGGTGCCTCCTACCTCATTTTCAAAAAAAAAAAAAAAATTCAATTTTATGTAAGTTTGTCTAAATTTATTTTTTAATGTTTAGTAATTTGGGTTGTTCATATTTCTTAACTATTACATTGAGGTCACCACTTAAATATATTTAATTCAAGGTTTTTCATTTAAATATGAACTTGAGATTTAATTATGCAAACTCCCTTTATATTTTTTTGGGCATCTCCTTTTATTTTAGTTGATAGTTATCTACCATATTCCATTTAATTAATTTTGGACTTATATATGATTTTATTTATTTATAAAACTAATCTAACACAATATGCATTCACTATATAACTTAAAGTAAAAAGTTACTTTGTTTAAAATAAAATAGAGTAAAATATTACTTTAATTTTGTTATCTATTTAATTTTAATTAAAATAATTTTTTATTTTCATTAATTTACCTGTTGAAATATGAAATTTAAAAGCAAAATGTGGTTACATAAAAAAAAAATGTTCAAGCAATATTTATGAAAGAATATAAAAGTTTTGAACAAGTTTATGGGGTCCCAAATATACGTTTTCTTAAAAAAAAAAAAAAAAAAAAGATGTTGAAGGGTGGGACGTGTGGTTAAATAAAATGTCTCTGGCCACGCTTATCACTACTTTAAAAAAAGGGAAGGAATGCAAAAAAAAAAAAAAATAAATAAATAAATAAAGAAGGAAGGAAAGGAAGTGACATCACAAGGGAACTGACATCAAAAGAAGTGAACTGCATCACAAGAGTCAAAAAAATAAAATAAAATAAATTAGAACAAAATACCTATGAAACTCCACACCTCATAAGAAGTGGAGTAACCTGCCAACTATCTGAAAAGTGGAAATAGTGGGCACGGCTGACCATGAAGTTGAATTGTGGAAGAAAAAATGGACTCAGACTGCTCAATGAACTGATCAGTTAACAGCAAAAATAGGGAAAACTGCTTCTTAGTTCCTCTATAAATTGGAGGGGGAAACACACAAAGAAAAAGGGGAGAAAAAAAAGAAAGAAAGAAAAGGCAGATATACATAGAGAGAGCAAGTACACACGGCAAAGACACAGAAAAAAAAAAAAAAAAGAAAAAAAAAAGAAAAAAAAGAAGAAGCAAAGATAGAGAGTAACACCAAGCAGAGGAGGAATACGCAGCATAGGTATATGGGATTTCAATAGTCCCTTTCTTCTCTAATCTCTCTCTCTCTCTCTCAAATATGAATTTTTGTTTGGTAAAACAAATAGGGTTGGGTTTCATGAGGAGTTCCTACCTCCATACATGAAGTTTTATATAAGAGTCCTTGACTCGTAAATCCTATTTGAAAATTACCAAATAAAAATTCTCTCATCTTAGCACTATCAAAATCTCTCTCTCACCCTTCTTCAAGGTTGAATTTTTATTTGGTAAAACAAATAGGGTTGAGTTTCATGAGGAGTTCCTAACTCTATATATGAAACTTTATACAAGAGTCCCTGACTCTTAAATCCTATTTGAAAATTACCAAATAAAAATTCTCTCAAGTTATGGTGTAGCGCCTTTTTTTTTAAATTGGAGTCCTTGACTCTACCCCATCAATTGGAGTCCTTGACTCTACTAAATTAAATGGAGTCCTTGACTCTACTAAATTAAATGGAGTCCTTGACTCTACACCATTAATTGGAGTCCTTGACTCTACTATTTCAATGGAATCATTGACTCCATCATCAAAATTAATGAAAACTTTAACTCTACCAAATTAATTGTAACTAATTCTTTGGGATTATTGATTCTTTAAAGTTAATAATTTTTAAAGTAAAATAACCATAAAATTGATTTGAGAATATGTTCACAATGATTAAATTGCTTAAAAGGAGTTTCCTTTCCCTTAATTAAATTTGGGAATTTCAATCAAGATATTGTTAAAACTCCGACAAATAAGCAAATGAAAGAAAGAGAAATTTGCTCGATTGTCATAAAAGCATGGTCCTTGAGACTAAAATTGATACTTAAAGACCCATATTTGAAGATCCATTAAAATTGGACAAAACCATATTTGGGACTTTAAATCTAAGATCTCAAAAATAAGAACTACGAAGTGACTTGATCCCCGCCAAGGGTACGTAGGCAACCTAAACAAATTATTAGGTGCAAACACGAATAAATAAAAACACATATCCCCTCAAACATAAAAAATAATAAATAAATAAACTTATGTACAAAGACAACATGGTTGGAATCAAAGGGTCTTCCCTTGAAACAAGGGATTGTAATTAATAGATACATTATCTTGAATGGGCACTACTCACATCAATAAAACTCATACGTCGAAAGGCCTATGAGTAAAATTATGTTTGACGCATTTGACTAATTTGACAATGTTTGTTAAGCATAATTTAACAATATTTGTCAAACATAATTTAACGACGTTTGTTAAACATAAGTTGACAACGTTTGTTAAACATAATCTAACAATTATTGTTAAAAAATTTCATCAACATGATTTTTGGCATGCCCGGTGGGACCCATTCTCCTTTTCATCTCCAACTTTGTTACTTATACATTCGTTTTAATACATTCTACTTTTGCATTGTACATAGGTTTACCAATGGCTCCCCAAGTAACTGTTTACTTCCATAAGCTTCCTGCAACCGCACGAGGAGCAAATGGATGTCGAATGACATTTACCTTTGGTCACCCTTCCGTCAAGCCCGAAGTACCAAATGATGAACGCATCACCAACATCCAAGTTTCATCAACTTCAAAGACTTCAAAGAAAAGGGGGGCAAGGAAAAGTGCTAAGGCTAAGAAATGCCAAACCAAGGGTTCAAATGTGAATGACTCTAACACTATGGGTTTGGCCCTGAGGCATCTCCCTATCCAAATCATGATTGGCTCCATCCCAATCACATTGGAAACAACCGAGTCAGTAATGGTGACTTCGACTGAAGAAAGGGAAGCTAGTCTTACTGAAACCCCGAAGCTTAAGGTCACTAAGAAGTCTCCCAAGGCTTCGAAGAAGGCATCATCACTAAAGAAAAAGGTGATTCCTCGACCAAAGATAATGCGACCTTGCATTCTTGAATCAGCTTCACCTAAGGGTGATCTTGTTGTCAAAGGGAAAGAAGTAGCCTCAAATATTGATGCTTTCTTTGGAACATCACCATCAATCAAGCCAAGCCCTAGAAAAAATACGAGGAGAGAAGAAAGCCAAACTTCTAAATTATTTGATCACTTTCCGTTAACGGCTCTTTGTGTTGAACAATCAAAAAGGGCCAAGTCAAACTTGAAGGTTCAAAAATGGGCATTCTTCTCAGGCTATTTGTTAGAAAAAGAAGAAAATTTTGGATTAGGGACAAGTTCAAAGCACAAAAATGTGACAGAGATTTGTGAGAAGGTTAATAAGTCACCAAGGCCTTACTCAGGTCCTATCACACGCTCTAGGGCCTGCCTCATGTCCCAATCCATTATTGATGATTCTTTAATCTCCACCACTTTTTCCGATACTATGGAAACACAAAGTGATGTTCATAGTCCATTATACGAGGATTTAGGGTCTATTTTTCAAGAAGAAGACTTTCCAAAAATTCTAATGGACCAATTTGGCAAAGTGTAAAAAAATCTCAAATAAAAGTGATTTTGAAGACATGCCAGTTCTAGTAACTAGCACCACAAATTTAGAAGAGCAACTTCAAGAGTTGCAAAGGAAACTCATTGAAAAAGATGCTGAAATAGCAGCCTTGGCAGCCCAAGAAGCGTCTCAAGCAAGTACATCTACAAGAACTCATGTGCCTACAGCCGAAGAAGGGCACACATCATCTAGTTCTATAACACAAGATGAATTAAAGACACTCATTGCTGAGGGAATCAAAGAATTTCAGGCATCTATAAATTTACCCGTTCGTGGGTGTCGAAAGCCTTATCCAGCTCATTATGATACTGTTCCATTCCTAACCGGTTATCAAAAACCAAACTTTGAGAAATTTGATGGTTTAATTGGTTCCCCTCAAGAACATTTGGCACATTTCTATTCGGCTTGTGGAGAATCTGCTTTGACAGATGCCTTGTTGATAAGACAGTTCATACAATCTCTCAAGGGTTCCGTATTCACTTGGTACACCCAATTACAACCAGGGTCAATTCATACGTTGGACGATTTGCAAAGGGCTTTTCTTGCCCAATTTGTGAGTTCAAAGAAGAAAGTTTCAATCATTGATTTAGCCGACGCTCGACAAAAGTCAAATGAAAGTGTCAATGACTTCATCATAAGATGGAGAAGCCTAAATCTCCAATGTTCCGAAAAGTTGATTGAACAATCTGCAGTACAAATTTGTTCAAACAATCTCTTACCAGAAATTGCCACTTTCATAGGGACTGCAGAACCTCAAAGTTTTGATGCATTGGTCTCTAAAGCAAGCAATGTTGAAAGACAAATTGCCCAACAAAAGAGTACCACGCAAAGGGGGCGTAATTTAGAAGAAAAAGATACAGAAGGAAAAAAGCCCCGAAATAATGGAAAAGTAATGGCTACATTTGTTAATAATGGAAGGCAAAATGGAAAAGGTAAAGAAGGCTCGAAAAAGCTCACTCTTGAAGAGAAAAAGAAAGTAAAATACTCATTCCACGATGATAATGTGGAAGGGATTTTTAATGAGTTGATGAAAGAAAAAGCAATACAACTCCCTGAGCCTAAAAGACCTTTTGAAGTTGATAAGGTAGATAACCCTAAATATTGCCGCTACCATCAAATCATTAGCCATCCTCTATCAGAATGCTATATCTTGAAGAATATAATTCAAAAAATGATAAATGATGGTGAAATCGAGGTAGATAGTTCCTCTCGAGTACCAGCTGCTGCATCAAATAGCATTTCTTTGCTTGAGGAGGGACCAAAGTCCACTTTGCCTTGCCCACTAGGGGCAAAACCAAATAATGTTGAAAAGACCAAAAAGACTCTTAATGACAAGGCCGAGTCAAGCAGTCTCCCAAGTCTTTATGAGCTTACGACTGAAGCAAAATTAGACTTTTGGGAAAATTCCTCTAAAGATGAAAGTGAAGAAGAATGGCAAACATATATTGGTAAGCAATCCAAGAAAATGGCTAAAAGGCCATTACCAATCATTATGTCCTTTGAGAAGCCAGGAGTCAAAATCCACGGAAGGATGGATCCCAAGAAAAACAAGAAGAAAAAGAAGAACACTCAAAAGAAAAGCATGAGTTTAGAGGAAGAAAAATATATTCAATCGGAGAGAATGCCAATAACTCTAGTTGAATATCTTCCTAAGGAATTTCTTCAAAATCATTCCGAGGATAAGATGAAAGAGGAAGTTGTGCAATGTTGCATGGTTTCAATTGATGACAATGAACGAGAGGTAGATGAAGTAACTTTGCTTTTAGGCCAATATTTGTCATTACACAGAAAGAAAAATTAAGCCAAAATGCAGAAGATGATGCTTCTAAAGGGAAAGAAGGCAATTCCTCACAACCCTTGTCACCTAGACTATGCGTTTCATGTTTTGCATGCATAATGTTTAGTGATGAGGACCTTCAGCATGGAGAAAAATTTCAGAATCAGTTTTTATATGTCAAGGGCATAATTGGAGATGTATGGTTATCAAGAATCCTATTGGATTACGGATCAACTGTAAATCTTCTCCCTTGTAAGGCACTCAAAGTAATGGGGATGAAGTTCAAACAATTTTCCCCATTCAACTTGACCATTCAAAGCTTCAACCAAGTTGAACAAAGAGCCATGGGAACAATCTCGTTAAAAGTGGAAATAGGAGAATTGTATTCTGAAGCTCTTTTCCACGTAAATACTTCCTACAACGTGTTATTGGGACGCCCTTGGGTACATATATGGCATAATCGGTTCTGCACTTCATCCATGCCTTAAACTTTGTGATGAATATGGAAATGTGAAAATGGTATACACTGATCCTAACCCTTTCACGGGAGAAGAGGTGAATTATCTTGATGCCAAATTTTAAGCAACAACCATACTTATGCATCTGTCCACAAAACAAGAAAATTGAGGAAGAAAGATGACGGACAATGTGTTTACCCTTGTGTAAACGAGAAGTTCATTAAAAATTTCTACAATAAAAAAAAAATGCCCCTTTTGAACTACATGTTGACTTGATCCCCTTTCGGGTACGTAGGCAGCTTGGTATCATTTACTGAGTTCAGTCACATCTTCAAAAAAAATCTCCCTTTTGAAAATTCCTCTTGAATTATGTGTTGACTTGATCCCCTTTTGGGTACATAGGTAGCTTGGTATCATTTACTGAGTTTAGTCACATCCTCAAAAACAAAATCCCCTCATGAACTACGTGTTGACTTGATCCCCTTTCGGGTACGTAGGCAGCTTAGCATCATTTACTAAGTTCAGTCACACCATTCACACAAAAAAAAAAAAAAAAAAAATTCCAAAAACCCTTTCACACCTTAAAAAAAAGGGATAATTATAGTAAACCCACCTGTGGTATGGCCCGTTTTCACTTTGCCTACTCGTGGTTTAAAACTTTACACTTTGCCCATCTGAACTTCAATCCGTTAACCATCCGTTACCCACCTCTCCTTTTGCCGTCAGAAAAACACATTTTTAGGGAAAAACAAACATAAAAAAATCAAAAAGCTAGGGTTTTGATTGCTTAAAAACTTCTACAAGAACAAAGTGGAGGAATAGCACACAAATCCCACTTTGATCTTGGCTTCTCTCCCCACTGTGGTTGGGATTCAAAGTGGGTTTGAAGTTGGAATTGGGTTCCAAACGAGAACATGGGGTAAACGGGTGTCCGAATGAGAATTGGTTCTTCAGGCTTTAAGAGGGTGTCCTAATGTGGTTCAAAGCTTTGGATCAGACATCACAACTGACTGCTCTGGGGATTCCATCTACAACATTTTTCTTGAGTTTGCTTCGAGAGGAAGCTTGTTTGATTTCATCAAGAAAACTGGTTCTGGTATTGGGTTGCCTGAGGTTCTAGTAAGGGATTGCACTCGGTTTATTCTGATTGGATTGAAGCAAGTGCATGACCATGGATTTGTTCACTGTGATATCTAGCCTCACAATGTCCTGTTAGTACCTATAATAGATGGGTATATTCCTAAAGTTGCAGACTTTGGGTTGGCAAAGAGGCACAATGTGAGAGATGGTAGTGGTGTCAGAGGCACACGGTTGTTCTTTTCTCCTGAGGCGATGGTTTTTGGAATTCAGGAAGCACCTTCAGATATTTGGGTACTTGGGTGTACTGTGCTGATGATGTTGACAGGAAAACCACCGTGGGCTTGTACATCTAAATTTGAACTTTTGTCCCAAATTGCAACTGAAACACCGACGATTCCACACCATATTTTAAAAGCAACCCAAAACTTCTTGAGTTGCTGCTTTGTGAGGCATTCTGTGAAGAGGTTGACGGCTACTGAGCTATTGAGTCACTTCTTTTTACTAGAATCAGATGAGTGTAAAGAAGTATTCATTCAAGAATCAGCTGAAGTTTCAAATCAGAAGTATCTTGGAGTAAAGCCTCAATCACAACATCGTCCTTCAGCTTTGCCGAGTTTTATACCTGTTCCTTCTTCATCATCTAAAGAGGAAAATGACATCCCCTGCTGCAGTGGAGAGAACATGTTACAAACAAATCCATCCTTTGGCAATTAAGGGTTGTCACTTTTACTATTTGTGCCAATTGACACATAGCAAACATTTTGTTTGCATTTGTAAATCATTTTTTTTTTATTGTAATTGATTTTTTATTTTTTGATTTCGGACACCCATTTGCCCCATGTTCTCATTTGGAACCCAATTCCAACTTTAAACTCACTTTGAATCCCAGCCACAGTGAGGAGAGAAGCCAAGATCAGAGTGGGGTTTATGTGCTATTCTTCCACTTTGTTCTTGTAGAAGTTCTTAAGCAATCAAAACCCTAGCTTTTTGATTTTTGTTATGTTTGTTTTTCCCTAAAAATATGTTTTTCTAACGGCAAAAGGAGAGGTGGGTAACAGATGAGTAACGGACTGAAGTTCAGGTGGGCAAAGTGTAAAGTTTTAAACCACGGGTAGGCAAAGTGAAAACGGGCCATACCACAGGTGAGTTTACTGTAATTATCCAAAAAAAAAAAAAAAACCATCACCATCCCCCCTTGAACTACGTATTGACTTGATCCTATTTCGGGTACGTAGGCAACTTGGTATCATTTACTGAGTTCAGTCACATTCTCAAAAAATCTCCCATTTAAAAAATCCTCTTTGAACTACGTGTTGACTTGATCCCCTTTCGGGTACGTAGGCAGCTTAGTATCATTTACTAAGTTCAGTCACACCTTCCCAAAAACTCACTCCCATTTCCTGAACTACGTATTGACTTGATCCCATTTCGGGTACGTAGGCAGCTTGGTATCATTTACTAAGTTCAATCACTTGTCAAAAAAAAAAAAAAAAAAAAGACCATTTCCCAAGGTTCCAAACCACACCAAAGAAAATCAAACAAAAACAAAAATCAAGATACGAGTGTCATGCAAGAATCGTCATCGTTCTTACATGACACTCGGGGGGCACTGTTGAAATATGAAATTTAAAAGCAAAATGTGGTTACATATAAAAAAAATGTTCAAGCAATATTTATGAAAGAATATAAAAGTTTTGAACAAGTTTATGGGGTCCAAAATATACGTCTTCTTAAAAAAAAATGAGACGTTGAAGGGTGGGACGTGTGGTTAAATAAAATGTCTCTAGCCACGCGTACCACTACTATAAAAAAGGGAAGGAATGCAAAAAAAATAAAAATAAATAAATAAAGAAGGAAGGAAAGGAAGTACCGTGGGAATGGTTGGTTGCTTTAGCAACATGTCACCTTAAAATAAGAGAACTGACATCACAAGAGTCAAAAAAAAAAAAAAAAAAAATTAGAACAAAATACCTGTGAAACTCCACACCTCAACAGAAGTGGAGTAACCTGCCAACTATCTGAAAAGTGGAAATAGTGGGCACGGCTGACCATGAAGTTAGGAATTGTGGAAGAAAAAATGGACTCAGACTGCTCCATGAACTGATCAGTTAACAGCAAAAATAGGGAAAACTGCTTCTCAATTCCTCTATAAATTGGAGGGGGAAACACACAAAGAAAAGGGGGAGATAAAAAGAAAAGAAAAGAAAAGGCAGATACACATAAAGAGAGCAAGTACACATGGCTAAGACAGAGAGAAAAAAGAAGAAGAAGAGAAGCACAAATAGAGAGTAACACCAAGCAGAGGAGGAATATGTAGCATAGGTATATGGGATTTCAGCAGTCCCTTTCTTCTCTCTCTCTCTCTCTCTCTCTCTCTCTCTCTCTCTCTCAAATATGAATTTTTGTTTGGTAAAACAAATAGGGTTGGGTTTCATAAGGAGTTCTTAACTCCATACATGAAGCTTTATATAAGAGTCCTTGACTCTTAAATCCTATTTGAAAATTACCAAATAAAAATTCTCTCATCTTGGCACTATCAAAATCTCTCTCTCACCCTTCTTCAAGGTTGAATTTTTATTTGGTAAAACAAATAGGGTTGGGTTTCATGAGGAGTTCCTAACTCTATACATGAAACTTTATACAAGAGTCCCTGACTTTTAAATCCTATTTGAAAATTACCAAATAAAAATTCTCTCAAGTTGTGGTGTAACGCCTTTTTTTTTTAATTGGAGTCCTTAACTCTACCCCATCAATGGAGTCCTTGACTTTGCCTCATTTATGGAGTCCTTGACTCTACCCCATCAGTTGGAGTCCTTGACTCTACCCCATCAATTGGAGTCCTTGACTCTACCTCATTTATGGAGTTCTTGACTCTACTATTTCAATGGAATCATTGACTCCATCATCAAAATTAATGAAAACTTTAACTCTACCAAATTAATTGTGACTAATTCTTTGAGATTATTGATTCTTTAAAGTTAATAATTTTTAAAGTAAAATAACCATAAAATTGATTTGAGAATATGTTCACAATGATTAAATTGCTTAAAAGGAGTTTCCTTTCCCTTAATTAAATTTGGGAATTTCAATCAAGATATTGTTAAAACTCCGACAAATAAGCAAATGAAAGAAAGAGAAATTTGCTCGATTGTCATAAAAGCATGGTCCTTGAGACTAAAATTGATACTTAAAGACCCATATTTGAATATCCATTAAAATTGGACAAAACCATATTTGGGACTTTAAATCTAAGATCTCAAAAATAAGAACTACGACGTGGCTTGATCCCCGCCAAGCGTACATAGGCAATCTAAACAAATTATTAGGTGCAGACACGAATAAATAAAAACACATATCCCCTCAAACATAAAAAATAATAAATAAATAAACTTATGTACAAAGACAACATGGTTGGAATCAAAAGGTCTTCCCTTGAAACAAGGGATTGTAATTAATAGATACATTATCTTGAATGGGCACTACTCACATCAATAAAACTCATACGTCGAAAGGCCTATGAGTAAAATTATGTTTGACGAATTTGACTAATTTGACAATGTTTGTTAAACATAATTTAACATTATTTGTCAAACATAATTTGACGACGTTTGTTAAACATAAGTTGACAACGTTTGTTAAACATAATCTAACAATTATTGTTAAAAAATTTCATCAACATTACCCGTAATTCTTGATTAAGCCGTGCCACACGAGCATAATACTAGTTTATACATAAAACCAAAACCTCTAGAGCTCTCACAATTTTCTACGTCACCATGATTTTCTTTTTATTTTTATTTTATATTATTTTTATTTTAGGTTTTATATCTTATATATCTATTATTTCTCTTTAACGTGTAATTATCTTATCAAGTGTTTTAATAATTTAGTTTAAGTAAAACTCTATTAGACATATGTTTTAAAAGCTTGAAAATTCTACTTCAACTAAAATTCTATTACTAAAATTTCAACAAATATAAACCCCGGCCAAGGTCGAAAGCCTTCATACTCACTCAAATGTTCACAAAGAAAACATACACCGCAAATTGAAGATATTGCAAAGAGGGTATGGGACTTCATGAGACCATTTTGTAACGTTGTATCCATGGAGTTGCTCAAAGTAAATGCAGAGGTAAGGACATGTTGACATCTTTCATGTTCTAACTCTCTATGATCACTATTTTATAATATTGTTATTGTTGTGACTTGTGAGTGAGTTTATTAGTATGAAAAATCTACATGTGAAAATTTTAATTGTAAAAATTTGTTTTTACAATTAAAACATTAGATTTAATTGTAATTTTTATTTAATAATTAACAATTTCATCAATCAAATTTTCTCTAACGTTGGTGTAACTTGTACTACCATGTATGTTATATATAGAACCCTCATTTGATCTTGGAAAAACGACTCTATAAAAAAAAATTGCCATCAATAACAAGAAGAAGAGCTTATTCCTAACCATCAAAACCACAAATTTCTTGTCATCAATTATCAATTTTATATTAATGTTGTGATATAGTTCATATGTATTTAAAAAAGAAAAAGAAAAAGAAAAAGAAGTCTAGTCTATATGGGAATGGTTTAGATGGTTCCTACTTAATTTTGGAATCTCAGATTGATTAGTAGAATAATATGGAGTGGGGGGGGGGGGGGGTGTATTATTCATATTAAAAGTGGCAATTCACATTAATAAGAAACTAAACAAGGACGTCTAATAACCTCTATACATATGGTGGTGATGTGGCATTGGTGCATGTGAGAGTTACATATACATCCTACTTTGTTCATACATATACAATACCTATAGTAAACTATTCAAATTCTACTACAATTTATTTGTTCATATCCTATCAATTTTTTTTTGGGATAAATAATAAAACAAAAGTAGCCATTGTCCACCATTATGGTCTTTTTATTTTAATTTAAAACATGCATCTTACTTGGTTGATACCTATACAATACCTATAGTAAACTATTTTAAATTATAAAATAATTTTTCTATTAACTTTTAATTAATAGCTTTTTCATACAAGACTCTCTATTTGTTTTTTTTTAAATATATGTGATTTTAAATTTAATTATCCCGTCCATTGCACGAATTAACGATTAATTATTATTATTATTATTATTGACAAATTATTTAGTAGACGATAATATATGAATAAACGACTTTGTTAAAGCGAGCACCGCATATTGCTTTATTGATGACAGCGACGGTTTGGATATAAAGAAAGAATGTGAGACTTGTTTCATGTAATTTATAGCTGTTTAGCGAAAAAAAAAAAAAAAATGTAACTTATAGTTAAGGTGTCTTTTTCTAATGACTTGCCTTTCTTATTGGACCAATTAACCACGAAAGGTGGTGCAAGTGTGCAACGGGGTAATTATTAAGCATTCTTGAAGCATGATAAGGTGGTGCTTTGTTATCTCACACTCATATTAGATTTTCACCCCTCGCTATAAATAAGAGAGGATGGAATATCAAATTATTGTGTTTCAAAGAATCTTAATAATTTTTTGTCACACAATTTTTTTTTTTTTTTTTAGAAACCTGTTGATGGGGAAGGTGCCGTTTTGAAGGCGCCGTCACCCTCTACCTGGGCGACAGTCCTCTTCTATCCGTCATCCCCGACCAACTCCCCAGCATGTCCCGACAACGTAATCTATACATATCGACGGGGTGAATGGGTGACGGGACAAAGCTGAAGGGATCAACATGTCTTGTGACGTACACTTCCACGAGAAAAAGAATCTTGTCGTGTACACTACCACTTGGGTAGATATCTTGCACAACACGCTTAATCGCCCAAGAAGTATCTTGCGCTCCACGCTACTCAGGGGCAATCCCGGTAAAGTGGAGTCTTTTCCAGCACACCTTGGCTAAGGGCCACCTACTGCTATAAATACCTCCGAGTCCCTCCAAAATTGAGGTACGCGTAATTTAACCCGACTCTGGCACTCTAGAGTTGCAAGCAATACTAACTTAACCATCGGAGGGTCGTTGGCCGGTACCACGCCAGTACTTTCCCCTTTAGGTTCTTTTTACTTGTGCAAGATTACTCGGAACGCGCGAAAACCCTGCGGCTTACTGAGTTGATTCTTGGCATCATCAGTTGGCGCCGTCTGTGGGAAGGCACATACGTAAACTGTGCTCCGTGCTTTCCGAACAAAGAGTTGCATGGTACTCACGCGTTCAAGGGTTACCACCATGAACGATCAAGGCAACGAACAATGCACCACGGCCCTAGAGAGACAAGTCCAGACTCTGGCGGCCGCGGTGGAACGCCTCACAAAACGTAACAACGATTTGGAAGAGCAGCTATTGTGGAGGAACGCGACGGTTGACAACCAGGGAGAAAATGAGGAAAACAGAGCCGAAGAGAGGGATCATGGAGGCCTAGAGGAAAGCAACGCATTGAGCCTACTTGAGGGGCAAGGGACGAGCCGCCCGTCGGCCGCCGACAACGTTTTGCCTAGCTTTGCCGAGGAGATGCGGCTGATGAGGGAGCGTATGGACTTTATGATGAACGCCCTCAAAGGACGAGTATCCAGCGACCTCGACGACCTCGTCCACTGCACAGACTCTCCCTTCACCGCACCCGTCATCTTGTTCCCCGCACCGCCAAAGTTCCGCATGCCCCAAAATAGAAAGCTACGACGGTTCCAAGGACCCACTAGACCACTTGGAATCCTTCAAGACATTGATGCACTTGCACGGCGTACCGGACGAAATTATGTGCCGAGCTTTCCCGGCGAAGCTAAAAGGCTCCACAAGGACCTGGTTCGGTAGGCTAAAGCCCGGCTCTATCGGTTCCTTCAGGGAGCTGAGTGCTCAGTTCGCTACACATTTCATCGGGGGGCACAGATACAAAAAATCCACCGCTTGCTTGATAAACATTAGGCAGCGAGAGGACGAAACGCTCAGATCCTATATAGCCCGCTTCAACAAAGAGGCGCTTTCAATCGATGAAGCGGACGATAAAATACAGGTCGTCGCGTTCACCAACGGGCTAAGGAAGGGTAAATTCTTGTTCTCTCTATACAAGAATGACCCGAAGACGATGTCGGACATATTTTACAGGGCAACGAAGTACATGAATGCGGAAGATGCATTACTGGCCCGGGAGGAGAAGCCTCCCAAGAAAAGGGAGAGACAAAAGGAAGCACAACAAAACAAGGGGCGAAAGGTACCCTGGACAGGAGAAGGTCGAGACAATAGACACCTGAAACCCTCTGCTGGGAAGTTCACAAGCTTCACCCCGTTGACAGCCCCGATCGATCAAGTCCTGATGCAGATCAAGGATGACGGGTCCTTGACGTTTCCGAGAAAGCTAAAGGGGAACCCAGACAGACGCCCCAAAGACAAATATTGTCGTTTCCATCGAGACCACGGTCACGAAACCGCCGACTGTTACGACTTGAAGTAGCAAATTGAAGCCCTCATTAAGCAAGGAAAGTTACAAAGGTTCGTCAGCCAAGAAAGAACAGAAGCGCCCCGACAGGAGCAAGTCCCCCGTCGGGACAATAAGCGTCCCAGACCACCTATAGGGGACATAAGGATGATTGTTGGAAGTGCACAAGCCGTCAGTTCAACAAAGAAGGCTTTGAAATCCTACCTCAGGGCAGTTCAGAACGTTCAGGCCGCCAGTCTTGTCTAGAAGAAGCCACGAATCGATAGCCCCGCTATGGAGTTCACGAAAGAAGATGCTCAACACCTTCATCATCCGCACGATGATGCCCTCGTCGTCAACATCCAGATAGGAGACTATAACACACACCGGGTCTTAATCAACAACAGAAGCTTCGCGGATATCCTTTACTATCTAGCGTTCCAACAGATGTGGATCGATAAAGAACGCTTAGTCCCTACAAAGGCCCCGCTAACCGGGTTCGGAGGGACGAGAGTATACCCCCTCGGCTCGGTTACATTGCCTATCACTGCCGGGGAGTACCCTCGGCAGGTCACTAGGGACGTTACCTTCCTCGTCGTCGATTGCTCCTCCGCCTACAACACAATCATAGGGCGACCCACCCTCAATGCCTAGAAGGCTGCAACCTCGACCTTTGCCTTAAAGGTCAAGTTCCCTACCGCACATGGCATGGGGGAGCTATGGGGAGACAAGGTCGCCGCGCGAGAGTGCTACGTCGTGATGGTGGAGATAGACAGCCAATTACAAGCAATGAATATAGAGCAGAGAGCGGGGGCAGAACCTGTGGAGGAGCTCGAAGAAATAATACTTGACGAGTCCCGGCTGGACAGAACCACCAGGATAGGCGCTCTCAACAGCCACGCGGCCCGCCAGGCGCTCGCGGCCTTCCTCAGGAAAAATCAAGATGTATTTGCCTGGAGTCATGAGGACATGCCGGGTATCGACCTGTCCGTCATGGTGCACAGGCTGAACGTGTCGCCTACCTACACTCCCGTACGACAAAAGAAGAGGGTGTTCGCCCTAGAGCGAGACCGAGCAGTAGCAGAGGAGGTCGGCGAGTTGATAGAAGCAGGATTTATCCGGGAAGTATACTACCCTGACTGGCTGGCCAATGTGGTGATGGTCAAGAAAGCTAGCGGGAAGTGGTGGATGTGTGTAGACTTCACGGACCTGAACAAGGTGTGCCCCAAAGACAGTTACCCTCTCCCTCGAGTCGACACACTAGTAGACTCTACGGCCCGGCACCAGTTGCTAAGTTTCATGGACGCCTTCTCGGGGTACAATCAGATCCGGATGGATGTGGTAGATCAGGAGAAGACCTCATTTGTTACCAGCCAGGGCCTTTTCTGTTACAAGGTGATGCCGTTCAGACTGAAAAATGCGGGTGCCACATATCAGAGGCTCATGAACAAGATGTTCGCCGACCAGATAGGAAGGAATGTTCAGGTATATGTCGACGACATGTTAGTAAAAAGCCGAAGGAAGGAAGACCACCTGAGGGACCTCGAAGAAACATTCGATACCCTCCGATCCTACAACATGAAGCTCAATCCGGCAAAGTGCGTGTTTGGAGTGGCGGCGGGAAAATTTCTAGGCTTTATGGTGTCTCAAAGGGGCATCGAGGCCAACCCAAATAAGATCCGAGCCATAATGGAGATGGCCCCCCCGAAAAACACAAAGGAGGTGCAAAGCTTGAATGGAAAAGTCGCCTCCTTGAACCGGTTCGTGTCAAGGGCGACGGACAAGTGCCTTCCCTTCTTCCGTACGCTGAAGAAAGCCTTCAAGTGGACGCACAAATGCCAGAAAGCATTCGAAGAACTGAAGGCGTATCTCTCTTCGCCTCCGTTGCTCAGTCCCGCGCAGCCGGGGGAGGTGCTCTTCCTATACCTGGCTGTCTCCCCGGCAGCGGTCAACGCGGCCTTGACCAGGGAGGAAGACAAGATCCAGAAGCCTGTGTATTACGCCAGCCGGGCGTTCCGCGGAGCAGAGGGAAGGTACCCGCCTATGGAGAAACTCGCCTTCGCCCTGATCACGGCGGCCCGCAAGCTTAAGCCGTACTTTCAAGCTCATACGATAGTCGTCTTAACCGATAAACCCTTGCGACGTGCAATGCACAACCCCAAAGCGGCCGGTCGCCTAGCCTTATGGGCGATCGAATTGACTGAGTTCGACATCAGGTACAGCCCGCACACCGCCATCAAGGGGCAGGCTATCGCTGATTTTATCGCCGAATTTACAAGCGGTGAAGACTCGGGGGCAGACAAGCACCCTTTATGGACCTTACATTCGGATGGATCGTCGACCAGGCGGGCCGGGGGGGCAGGTGTTGTGCTTTGCTCCCCCGAGGGAGATCAGATCGAATGCATGGTTCGCCTAGATTTCCCCACCACCAATAATGAGGCGGAATACGAAGCGTTGATAGCTGGGATCGATCTCGCCAAAGCAGCAGAGGCCACAAAAGTAGTAGTCTACTGCGACTCCCAAGTCGTCGTCAACCAAGTAAGCGGAGACTACGAGTGTAGAGGCGACAGAATGAGGAGGTATCTTAACCAAGCAAAGAAAATAGTGGATGAGCTCAGGGTAGAAGTGGTCCAAATACCTAGAGAAGAAAATGAGCAAGCCGACCAACTTGCCAAAGCCGCCTCTTCAGGACAAGTGACCACCCCCGACAATGTGCTTTCTTTTGTGCAAGTGTTGCCACTAATTGACCTTGTCAGTATGCAGGAAATAGACTCCGAGGGTAATTGGACCACGCCACTAGTCTCCTACCTAAAGGATGGGGCCTTGCCAGACGAAAAAGAAGCCTCCAGAAGGCTGAAGGTCCGAGCCGCAAGGGTTCGTATTAATGAAGGACGTCCTATATAAGAAGGGTTTCTCTCGCCCGTACCTGAGGTGTTTGGGCCCCGATGAAGCAGATTATGTCATGAGAGAAGTCCACGAGGAAATCTGCGAAAACCACTCAGGATCACGGTCACTGGTGCACAAGCTGATTCGGGCGGAATATTACTGGCCGACTATGCAAAAAGACGCCCAAGCCTACGTCAAAGCCTGCGACAAATGCCAAAGGTTCAACAACATCGTTAGACAGTTGCCCGAAGAGCTGACACCTATGACAGCCCCATGGCCGTTTGCTCAATGGGGAGTAGACATTATGGGACCATTCCCAACGGCTATGCGGCAGCTGAAGTTCCTGGTAGTAGGCATCGACTACTTCACAAAGTGGGTAGAAGCTGAAGCTCTGGCTACCATTACGGAGAAGAATGTGCGGAGCTTTGTCTGGAAATCCATCATATGCAGGTTCGGGATCCCTAGGGTCCTAGTCTCAGACAATAGCAAACAGTTCAACAACGGCTCCTTCCGAGAATTCCGCTCACAGTTGGGGATAAAAAATCACTACTCCTCCCCTGCCCACCCCCAAGCCAACGGCCAAGTAGAAGTGACGAACCGATCCTTACTTAAGATTATCAAGACTCAGCTCGAGGGGGCAAAGGGGATATGGCCTGAGGAACTACCCAGCGTACTTTGGGAGTATAGGACGACGGCAAGGACACCAATAGGAGAAACTCCATTCCGGCTAACTTACGGAAGCGAAGCAGTCATCCCGGCCGAAGTAAGACTCTCAACCTACCGGGTGAACGCCCACGACGAAGGTAGGAATGGTGAGGCATTGCGCCTACGACTGGACCTAATTGATGAAGACAGAGTAGTAGCTGAACAAAGACTCGCGCGGTACCAAGATCGCATGGCCAAGCACTACAACTTTCGAGTCAAGCACAGGGAATTCCGGGCCGGAGACCTTGTTCTAAAAAGAGTCATGGGCGCCACCAGAGACCCTGCCCAAGGAAAGCTCGGCCCCAACTGGGAAGGACCCTACCGAGTCACGTCATGGCATCGAAGAGGCACCTACCACTTGGAAACGCTGGAAGGACAGACACTACCCCATCCATGAAACGCCGAGCACCTACGAAAGTACTACCAATAAGAAAAGAGCGGCAGCTCCTGCTTGTAGTTTGCTTAAATGTATCTTGGGAACCCAATGGGCACTCTTTCCCTTCTTAAAATTAATGCAAGGCTCAGAATTTTATTCAATCTCTCTCGTACTGTGTTAAGTGTTGGACCTTAAAACAGGTATACCAAAGCGACCACCTAAAATCTACAAGGCATAAAAGCGTCAAGCATCAAAGCTGACAGCTTAGAAGCCAACACCTACAATCTATAAGGTATAAAAGCGTCAAGCATCAAAACTGACGGCTTAGAAGCCAACACCTACAATCTACAAGGCATAAAGCGTTAAGCATCAAAGCTGACGGCTTAGAAGCCAACACCAAAAACTACAAGGCTAAAAGCGTCAAGCAAAAACCTGACGGCCTAGAAGCCGACCTAAAATCTACGTGGCATAAAAGCCCGTCAAGCTTAAAAGCCTGACGGCTCTACCCCAAAAAAGATCACATAAGATCCGGTCAAGTTAAAAGCCGACGGCTCAAAAACTGACGGATTCGCCCTAAAGGGAGCGCGTAGAAACCAGACGGCCTCAAAGCGACGGCATTATCCTAAAGGATAAAAAAAAAAAAAAAAAAACCAATAATCCCACCAGGGAAACGTGAAGGCCGATCAAGCATAAAAGCCAAAGGCTTAGAAGCTGACGCCCCCATCCTAAAAACCTGGCAAGAACAAAGGCCAATGGCCTAAAAGGTGACGGTTTGGAAAGCGACGGCCTAAAAGCGACGACATTATCCAAAGGTTTAAAAAATAATAATAATAACAATAATATATGCTGAAGTACAAAACCGACAGCCCTAGAAGATGACGACTTACACTTTAACGGCCCTATGATATCAAATAAAGGGGCATTAATGCCCGTTAAACGTTAAGGGTGACGACCCCGTTGGAAGGTCATGATTTTGCACAAAAAGCATCGAAGGTCCGAAATTGGACTACCGTGAAGCAATAAAAGAAAACCATACACCAGACTTTGAATGAAAAAAAACATTACATATGGGAAAAATAAATTGTCATACCACAAAAATCTTGTTCTTACAAAAGCCCTCAAAACGACGGGGCACCACTTACAAAAAAAAAGAGAAGAAAAATTTTACAAGGCTCAAACGGCAGGAGCATCCGACAAGACCTCGTCTCCTTTGGGGGGGTCTTAGACTACAGGGAAGCCTTCAAAGCCAAAAGGACCGGATGACGGGACCGTTTGAGCGCCGGACGAATCAAGAGCAGGCTGGGCGAGGACGACACCGTCATCCTTCAACTGCATCCCAGACTCGCTGAGACTGTCGTCGTCCACCATGACGGTGTCGCCCACAGGAGTTGACGGCACCAGATCATCCATAGACACCCTCGACAAGTCAAGGTGGGGGAAGAGGGACTTCACCTGCTTGAGGCAGTCCTCAAACCCGTCACCATAGTACGCAGCGCAAGCATCGATAAATGTCTGGGTCGTCTTGAATTCAGCAACGGCGTCAGCCTTCGCTATCTCCACCTGGCCCAAGAGAGACGACAGCTCCCTCTCCGCCGTCACTTTAGCCTCCGTCTCCTTCTCTAGCTGACAGGTTGCTTCTTCAAGCTTGTCTTTTAGCTCTTTTATTTCCCCGTTCAAAGTCTGGCAAGCTTCCTTGTACTGGTCCAACCCGTCAGATAGATTTGTGATGTGCTTTTTCTGACGGGCCAGGAGCTCCTCGTTCTTCGCCCCTTTTACTTGCATGGCCCTCATTCGAACCATTGCCTGTGGAACAAAACTTTCGTCAGCACAGTACCACAAAAAGCAGACGGAGCGAGTAATAAAAAATGTACGTACCCTGGTGAGATCGAAGAGGCCTGAGTCCCCCAACTCCTGCACAAACTGGCTGACGCAAGAATCAGCTTCCCTCGTCAGGCATACCCTTTGTGGGTAAGGATGCAGCGCCCGTCCTCTGGGATGACGGGACCTTGGGGCGACATCAACCCCTTGCCGGCCCCGTGTTTGGGTGACGGAGGTTTCGTGGAGTGATCCCCGAGGGTGACCGTCAATTTCTTTGACGGGCGGCCCTCGGTCCCGTCACCTTTCCTCTTAGGCGCGCCCTTGTCAACGGCCTTTGGGAGGGACGTGGACGCCCCCTCCTTACCCTTCGCTTCCTCCTTTTTATAGGCAACGGCGGCCCTGACTTGAGCCCTCAACTTGGCGGACTCCATCTCTGTAAAAAAAAGACCAAATGTAAAAACGCCAAGTAAAGGTGACGGGAGTGAACGGGTCGATTGAACTTACGTTGACAGGATAACTTGTCTAAACGGCATGCTTCCTCTGTTGGCTCTGGTCCCCCACAGTAGGCGTGAAGGGCGTCAGGTGTGATGAGGTCGCGGCACTTCCTCTCCTCCAAAGGGATCTCCGTCACCTTGAGGATAAAGGCTTCTTGCTCCTCTGTGATCACCGGACGGGCGAAAGCTGAAAAAGAAAAGTAAAACAGACGGGTTAGAACCTTGGATTGAAATAAACCAATAAACAAGGCTGACGGCAACGACCTGACTCCCTGACGAAAGCCCAAGTGTTGTCAAATCTGTGAGGAATCGACCTCACTCCTCCTCACAGCACATCCAATTCGTCCCCTTCACAAAAAAATACCTGCCCTTCCAATTCCTGTTGGAGTCAGGCATGTCCGACACCAACCTCAGCTCCTTCTTCCTCGAGCAGAAGTGGTAAATCCCCTGGGACGAGGCGATGTGGTGTGGACGGTAACACCAAAAGAACTCGTCAAGGGTTAGTTGACGGTGCCCCCCACTTAGACTCCCCCACAATATTTCAGAACCAATAAACACCCTCCAGGCGTTGGGGGCAATCTGGCTGACGGACAGCCCGAGGTAGTTTGCCAGCTGACGGTGGAGCGCCGTCAGAGGCAACCTCAATCCTGCCGCGAACATGGCATCATACATGCCAACGTCCGCGGTCTTCTCGGAGTAACACCTCTCCCTCTCCAAAGGAAGACGGATTGGAATATCGTCTGGGATTTGGTAGCGAGCCCGCAACGAGTTGAAAACCTTATCCGTCGTCGAAGGCAAAAAGTGGTTGACCATCCACTCTTTAGGGAGGATGAACGGACGGTCATCCCCCGAGCCTTCCGACGTGCTCTCCAAGTCTTCATCCCCCGACGAACTCCCATCGCTCCCACTCTCCCTCGCTTGGTCGTCATCTCCACCTTTCCTTATTACTCCGCCCTTGTCCTCTACCTCCTCGTCACAAAACTGTGCCGACGATTCGTCCTCTGACGACCAAGAAGAGTCATCCCCTGGCTCGTGGCCCGGCTGGAAGACCTCATCGTAGCCCGCCCCATCGCGGACTGACGACTGTTCACTCGATGTCTCCCTAGGCATCTTACTACCTACAAGCGACGAGGTTGGTCTAAGAACCTGAGTGACGGCCTTCCCAGAAACTTTTTCCTAAAGCTTAGTATGCAATTAAATCAAAGAAATTAAGAGCAAAGAAAAGTAACTCTCCAAGTTGTAATAGAAGTGCTGATGAAGCTGGCGGTATCAACCAGCGGACGAGAACCAAAAGGCAATTGTAATCTCTTTGAGTTGACGGTTTCTCTCTGATCAGCGGAATTGGAATAAAAGAAGAGAAATGAGGGAAACGGAGCATATATATATAGGTGGTTTGAGGCGTAGAAGACGAAGCGACCCTCCCGTCCAGCTACCTGCTAGTCGGCCAAGGACACGTGTCCTGACATTAGGGCTGCTCGAGGTGACTAGCTATTAATGCCTTGTCTGCCACACGCTGTACTCCCCAATCCGTCAGTTGAGAGCGACGGGATTAAGGAGTAGGGGGCAACTGATGGGGAAGGTGCCGTTTTGAAGGCGCCGTCACCCTCTACCTGGGCGACGGCACGGTAAAGGGCGACGGTCCTCTTCTATCCGTCATCTCCGACCAACTCCCCAGCATGTCCCGGCAGCGTAATCTATACATATCGACGGGGTGAATGGGTGACGGGACAAAGCTGAAGGGATCAACATGTCTTGTGACGTACACTTTCACGAGAAAAAGAATCTTGTCGTGTATACTACCACTTGGGTAGATATCTTGCACAACACACTTAATCGCCCAAGAAGTATCTTCCACTCCACGCTACTCACGGGCAATACCGGTAAAGTGGAGTCTTTTCCAGCACGTCTTGGCTAAGGGCCACCTACTGCTATAAATACCTCCGAGTCCCCCCAAAATTGAGGTACGCGTAATTTAACCCGACTCTGGCACTCTAAAGTTACGAGCAATACTAACTTAACCATCGGAGGGTCGTTGGCCGGTACCACGCCTGTACTTCCCCCTTTAGGTTCTTTTTACTTGTGCAGGATTACTCGGAACGCGCGAAGACCTTGCGGCTTATTGAGTTGATTCTTGGCATCATCACCTGTCATACAATTATAGGTAATACACTCCTCTTGGAGAAATTATTAGGTCCACTAAGAAGACTGCTAACGTGGTCCTCCCTAATCTCCCAGCCAATAAAATGCTGTTTATTTATGTAAATGTGATATCATTTGGTAATTTTCATTTTTTATTTCTTGTGTTGATTAAGAGGCTCACTCATACATTTGCATAAATGACATTATCTCATTGGTCAGGAGGACCACATCAACAGTCCTCCCGATGTAAATAATAATTTCTTCTCCCCTTGCCAATGAGCTACCCTCTTAAATAAGTGTAGTTTAAATGCTTATTTTGCATTTAATAATCATCCTTGCCAATGAACTATCTCTTAAATAATTGTGGTCTAAATACTTATTTTGCATTTAATAATAGGGAAATGTTAATAATAAACTCATTAACATGCATCAATAGAAGGAAGAAACGAAAAAGATTATCAAAAGTTAGGGGCTGCAATCCAAAATTTGAAAGGTCTAATTTTGCATTTTAAATTTTACTTTTTAAACAAATTGTTAAAATAGTGTGGACTTAAAATGATTTGGGAGATTTTTTTTCCGCTAATTATTATTGCGCATAATAATTATATATACATAAGACCACAATTTTAATTACAATGGTGGAAACATAATTTCAGCTCTATCATGCGCACAGTATATAATTATCATTACTTTTTTATTTTAATATAATTGAATTTGTCCTTGAAATCATGTCTGATATTCCATGATATGTCAAATGTCAATAGACTGACAATAAAATGGAGAGCAGAGCCACGAGGCTCTTGGACTTGATTCAAAATTAGTATGCCCAGTAATTATTGAAATGTCAAAATGCATTTTACACCCTCTAAAAGTTTGGGATTGCTTCTAAATCAATTATTTAAATATAAAAACTTGTAATTTACCCAATTGTGTATTACAAATTTACAACAATGTCAATTTGTCTAATCTATTGAAGTATGTCACATTTTCATTGTTAACCCAAAAAAGTGACAAATTATTTTACAAATAATAATAATAAATACAAGGAACAAAATCCACAAATTGGTCTTCATCGGAACAAAATCCATAGATTGGTCTCATCAAATCAAATCATATTCCACAAAGCAACCTGCTTAAAAAAAAAAAAAAAAAACCACAAGCAACCAAATAACAAATCTGCAAATGGTCTTGACTCTTGACCAGAGCAAATATATCAATCCACAAATTGATCTCATCAAACCAAATTAGATTACACAAGTCAACAAACAACAAATCCACAAATTGGTCTCAGTTAGAACAAATTTACGAATTTATTTCATTAAACTAAATCATATTACCACGAATCAGGTTCTGGCTAACTTGTTGCTCTGTTTGCTTGGAAGTGGCATTGGCACATCAAAGATGAGAGAATAAGGTTAGTAGGGAAGAGATTTGATTTGGAAAATACAATTTTTTTTTTAATTCTTCTTGTATTTTTTTTTTCCAATTTGAATTATTCTTCTATATTTACTTTATATTGTTTTTCTTATTCTATGATTTTTATTTTATATTTTTCTATTTTATTGGGGGGAAACGATATGTTTGGATGAGTTTACAATGAAGATGAGACAAATTCAAATAAAAAAGGTCACATTAACATTGTTGTATGCCTGATGAGGTTTTCTATCTGCTGCTTCAAATCGAAACACTCGTCCGTGTCATGCCCGTGATCTCTGTGAAAACGACAATATTTATTCCTGTTGCGCTTGTTGGGATCTCCTTTCATCTTTTCTGGCCATTTCAGGGACGGATCGTCCTTGATCTGCATGAGCACTTGGTCAAGTGGGACATTCAGAGGTGTGTAGTGCTGGCTTCTTCCTGAAGATGAAACTGGCCTTCTATTATCTTGATCCCTTTTCTCCCTAGTGCGGGCCTTCTTTGGACGAGGAGCCTGCTCCTGGTGACGGGGGTTGTCTCCTTCCCTTCTTTTGGCTCTCTTCCTCTTTTTAACTATGATCGCATCTTCTGCATTCATGAAATTTTGGGCTGAATGGATGAGCTCAGCCATGGTCTGAGGCTCTTGCTCATAGAGCTTATGGATGAACAAGTCAGAATTGACCCCGTTGTGGAAGGCTGCCAGTAGCAATTTGTCATCCATCTCGTCCACAGTGAGGGCTTCTTTGTTGAAACGGGTAATGAAGGAGCGCAAGCTCTCATTTTCCCCTTGCTCGATTGTTAACAAACTGGACGAGGAACGCTTATGCCTTTGTCCTCCAATAAAATTGTTGACAAACAGTTTACTCAACTCTTCAAACGAACTTACAGAATTTGAAGGTATTTTGCTGAACCATACTCGTGCCGGTCCTTTAAGCATGGTAGGGAAAGCCCTACACATGATCTCGTCTGGAACTCCCTAGAGATGCATTGTGGTTTTGAAGGTTGCAATGTGATCGCATGGATCACGCGTCCCGTCATATGAGTCTAAGGAAGGCATCATCATTGCATACCGTCCTTGGACGAGGCTTGTACACTTGTCTCAGGACATATGCAAAACCAAAGACATCGCCACGAAACCACCTCCTATGACCGTTGCGGAACGCACGACCTAATAAAATAACCTCCTCAACAGTTATGGAGGTTATTTCTGAATATTCCGACATCCTCCAACCTAGGAGAAGTTATTAAATAACTGCTCCTGACATATATTATATAAGAAGAATAATCGCCAAACGAAAAGGCATGAGAAATATTTTTCCAAGTATTTGGTAATTCCAAAAGTGAGGGAAGACACTAACTTTACCATCGGAGGGTTTCTGGCCGGTCCACCCCGGTCGCCTTTGATAGTTTGTTCATCTCCTCAGGTTTTCAAGTAGATCGTCACTATCGCCGTTGACATCCGAAGCATCCAGCCTACTGATTTTGTTGTGCATCATCAGTAATACTTATGTAAATTGCATGTTTTTAGAGTTGAGTAATCGATTCAAAAAGCAACCCCAAGGGGATGTAAATATGTAATTACCTTAGATATAATTGCCATTTTTGGATGATAAAAACATAGAAGGATTTGTCTTATTTTATATTTTGTATTTGGAAGATTTTATTAGGCCACGTATTAAATGCATAGTTTGATAATTGTTACAACAAATGGAGGAGGACAACTTTGAATCATATTTTCCTTCATAAGGGAGATTAGGCAATGTTAGTGAATAAAAACTGTTAGGTTCTAAGATTTAGGAACTAATGTATTAGAACTTCAATTTGTAATGTTGGCAAACCATGATCAAAACATTCTTTAAAGTGTGTGTTAGACTTGCTCAAAGTATGGCTCTTCATGTAAAGTTGGAATCGAGTTTTATGCAGAATTCACTGTGCACTTTCTGCCTGACTCGATCGATCGAAAATTAGACTCGATCGATCGAAAATCGTGCAGATTATTTTTCTGCAAAATTTTCCAACTCAACCCTAGCCCATTTAATGTATAGTGTTTTATGTTTTGCCCTAAGTATATAAGGGAAAACCCTAGCCACGTTTTTATAGTTCTGTTTTGCTGTGTTTGTGAATCTCATTGTGAGATCTAAAGGTGTTTACCTTCACATACACTTAGAGTTTCCAAACTCAAGATTTATGTCAAGAGCTTGGTGAATCAAACAGTTGCAGAATCAAAGATCTTCAAGAAATACAAGCAGGTGCGCTTGTGGATTGCTGAAGAATTCAAGAAAGAAGGAGTCCGTGGATCTCGGAGCTATCATGGGGTCGTGGTAGTAAGTTTCCTACACTTGGGTAGCAATAGGATGTTAGTGGTCTAAGTCTTGTTGTGTAAATTTCAATTCTTTCATAGTGAATTCAGTTTACCTTGAGGATAGCTAGGTTAAATCCTCCTCAGGTTTTTTACCGGTTTGGTTTTCCTGGGTCATCAGATCTTTGTGTTCTTTATTTTCCGCTGCTTTATTGTTTTTAATATATTTGTGTTAACCTAGTTCTACTTAAATTACCTAAGTTAATCACTTGGCTAATTCTCTAGGTTAATCTGTTGGGTTTAAGGGGTCTAAACGAACTGACAAGTGGTATCAGAGCGGGTTGCTTTTGTTTTTTATTTTTTGATCTTTTAGCTGATCCTTGACCCCTGTTGTCATGGAACACGGACACTCTCTTGTTGTTTCACCTCACTTTAATGGAAACAATTATGCATATTGAAAAGTAAGGATGAAAGCATTCCTGAAATCTATTGATGAGAGAGTTTGGAACTCCGTTGAGTACGGATGGGAGAAGCCCACTACTCCTGTGAGTGAGTGGCAAACTTCTCAAAAGGAGGCAGCCGCTTTCAATAGCAAAGCTATGAATGCTATTTTTAATGCTGTTTCCATGGAGGAATTTAAGAGAATCTCTAATGTTGAGGTTGCTCATACTGCTTGGAATATCCTCCAGACTGTGCATGAAGGCACAAAGGCAGTTAAAATAAATAAATTGCAGCAATTAACTACTAGATTTGAAAGCATTAGAATGAATGATGATGAATCTTTTGATGAATTCTATGCTAAATTGAATGATATTGTTAATTCTGCATATAATTTGGGTGAAATTTATGATCAACAAAAAATTGTTAGGAAGATTCTTAGATCTTTAACTGAGGACTTTAGACCCAAAGTGACTGCCATCACTGAAAGCAAGGATGTGAACTCCATCCCTGTTGATGAACTTGTAGGATCTCTTCAGTCCTATGAGTTGGACCTACTCAAGACAAACAAATCCAAATCAATAGCTCTTAAGTCTGTTGATGATGTTGAGGATGGTGAATTTGATGATGAACTCTCTGCTACAGAGATTGCCTATCTTGCCAAGAACTTTAGAAACTTTCTTAGGAACAATAACAGAAGGGCAAGAGGCAAAAACACTGTTGAACTTAGAAATTTTAAGAGGAATGATCCCACTAAGGTTAATAACACTAAAAAACCTAAAGAGAAAGTAGGTCAATCTTCTAATAATTCTTTGGGACAACAATGTTATGGTTGTCAAGGGTATGGTCATTTGAAATCTGAATATCCTACATACTTGAGGTCTAAGGGTAAGGCTATGGCTGTAACCCTTAGTGATGATGAAGTTTCTGACAATGAATCCGCTAGTGATGAGGAAGGGAACTTCATTACTTTCACTGCTACTACTGTAGTTGATGAAAGCATATCTGTTGAAGAGAACCCTTCTGATGGGGAACTCTCTGAAGATGCATATTTATAAGAAGCCTATAATAAACTTTGCAAAGTTGCTGCAAAGGATGCCATGAATGTTGATTTATGCTTAAAGAAAATTGCATCTCTTGAACTTGAAAAGAAAAATTTACTTGTGAAATTGTTTGATGCAAATGAGCTTTTGAATAATGTGAAAACTGAGAACATGCTCTTACTTAATAAAGTTAAATGTTTGGAACTTGAATTATCTGTTGCTAGAGAACAAACTAATAGGTCTGCAAGCTCCAAACTTGATCACATACTGAGTGTTCAAAAGTCTCCTTCTGATAAAACTGGCTTAGGTTTTGAGGAAAGTATTTCTGTGCTTGAGCCTTCTTCCACAAAATTTGTTCCCTCTTCTGAACCTCCTAAGAGTGAGATTGTCAAACCCTTGGTGAGTGAACCTGTCAAATCTGTAGATGTTACTCCACCTAGAAAGATTAGGGTTGATCTTCAAGCTTCTCATTCTAGAGCTTCTACTTCTATTAAGGGCAAGTTGCATGATAAGCCTGAATGGGTTTGTCATTTTTGTGGAAAGTCTGGACACATTCGTCTAAATTGTTTTAAATTGCAAGCTGCAAAGCGAGCAAATAAACCTAAAGTACCTGTGCCTCAAGCTCATGATCCTATGGTACTTATTGGTGAATTGGTAAAGGTGTTAAACCTTTATTCCAATCCTGGAGTTGGTCAAAATTCTAATATGAATCATAACTCCAATGCAAGAGTTGCATCTAAAAAGTTTTGGATGCAAAAGGCTCAACCTAATTGAGTCTGTCTGACATGGTCCTTGTGCTTCATTGCTCTATCTTTTGTGACCTCTGTTTCTAGGATTTGCATTGCATAACATTCATTCATTTCATTCTAGGATGTTTGTTTCTTCTATAAAAATATATATATATATATATATATTTTTTTTTTTTGCAAATTGTGTTTTTGCTATTTTTTCTTAAATTTGAAGACAAGGTTGGTCAATCAAATTTTGCATAATATGCTTATGTACCTTGTTTAGTTTTAATGAACTTATTTCTATTGCACTTTACTAGCTAAAGTTTTGTTGTGCATGCTGTGTGGGAAGATGCTATATTTGTTGATCACATGATCTTGATCTTGAAGTCTTATGTCTTTGATTGTCGGACTTGGTCTTATTGAGAAAGGCATAAATAACCATCTCACCACTGTTTACTAGCCAATCATGAACACCTTAGTGCATATCGTAAGATTGTGTACTCGAGAAAGTGTAGCACGTGCACAAAAAGAACATAAGGTGTAGCCTCTAAATAAAATTGGTGTGTACATTATTGGGCTATAATAATATCACAATTCAAATAAAATTGGTGTGTACATTATCCTAGCTTTTATTAAGTTTCTAATCAATTAAAATTTGAATATTACTGTTGAGGCAAATAAAAAAACTTACATGATTGCAAGCTTTTATTCTAGGAGATGTGAGAGTTATATGATGTAACTCTTTAAGTAATAATCTCTTTCAAATTCATGTGATGGATTTTGTAGAAATTGTGATTGATTACTATGTGCATGTCACCTCACATGTTTCTCAAACTTTTTCTAGTTGCACACACTACACAAGTTATTCTTTGCTAAAGTGTGTACATGTTATTGTGTGTGTTTTTGGTCTGACCAACCAAGTTTGAATATTTCTGAAAATCTTAATCTGAGAGATCTGGGTTAAAAACATGGGTTTTTGGAAAACATCTAATCTCATACTCATGCATTCTTTTCATAAAATTTAATGCTTTGAGGAGTTTTTGAGCTAATTTGTTTCAATTTTCAAAAATTCAATTTTTTCAGATTTTTGATCGATCGAGTCTATTTTTCGATCGATCGAAAATGTTTTTAAAATCTCAGTAAACTCTCTGTGTGTTTCGATCGGTTCTCGATTGATACTGGATCAATCGAAGGATTTTCGACCGATCGAATCTGTTTTTTGATCGATCGAAAATTGGGCTGAGTGTTTTTTAAAAAGACTTTTCTCACGTGGATTCTTTACTTTTCAAATTTTTTTCAAACTTTTTGTCTCCTCGCCAACCGGTCAAAGAGATTTTTGCTGTTTTTAGCGTTTTCCTCCGATCTTTTTGCATAAACTCTCTCTCCCAAGACCGGTAAGACATTTTTGCCCTCTCTTTTGATTTTATTTTCATGTTTTATGCATTAATTCATGCATTTTTGGGGTATTTTCGCCATTTTAGTTTTTGGTATTTTTGAGTATGATTTTGGCTCTTTCTTTTTCAAATGCATAATGGGTTTTTGTGGGGACACTATACACAAGCATTGTATGTGGTTTAATTTGATTAATTTGGTACTTTGTGGAATTTTTAAAATTTTAGGGCTTGAAATTGGGGATTTTGGGTTTTAGTTCAATTTGATTGAAATTGATGAAATTGACTTGTTAGTTTGATTAATTTGATCATTATATTGAGTTGCATGACTGCTGTGTTGATCAATTTATCAATTAATTGTGTTTTGAAAAATTGGGTTTTTCAAAATTGGATATTTTTCATTTAAACCTCTTGCTCAAGTCAATTATGTTAATTTGGATTATATTTGAACTTGTCACTGCATTAGTTCATGCATAATTTGCATATTTTGTTCATGCATCATATAGAATTGATATTTCTATATTTTTATGTTGTGCTAACTTGCAGTCTGCGCTTGGTTTTTGTCTTTACTCCTCTCTTTATTCCTTAGCATCATGCCTAGGAAAACTAGAGCCCATAGGACTTCTGACCCTTCACCTTCTTTCGATAGTGTTCGGTTTCCTAGTGAGTCGAACCAAGTGACCTATGAGACCCTTAATCTTAGGCGTCATATCTGGGCTGAGCGTAGGGTCATACTAGATGAGGTAGATCTTGAGGTGAGACGTAACTTTGAGCGTCAGGGTTGGTTATCTTTGCTCGAGTTTGAGCATCCTCCTCCTCTTGCCACCTTGATTAGAGAGTTCTATTCGAACCTCTCTATCCACATCTATGATACCAACACCTTAGTTAAGGTTTGGTTACGAGGTGTAGAGTATCGCATTACCCCTACGGTGGTGTCTGATGCTCTTGGGGTGCCCATTGTTAACCATCCCGTTTTTCCTTATGAGGAGTCTCCACCTCTTGATGACGTGATATCATACATCACTGGGTCTTTTATCCAGTGGGGTTCTGATCCTTGGATCACGTTTGCTGAGCTCTCTGAACTTCATTACCTTTTCTTTAGGATTGCTTGTCATTCCTTGTGGCCTATTTCTCGTCTCCACACCATCCCTCTTGAGCGATGTGTGTTTTTGTATGCGCTTGTTACTGATGCTTCTATCAGTTTTCCTCATTTGTTCCTTCGTTCTTTGAACGAGGTTCATCGGTCTAGCTCTACGGCTCATGCGTTATTCTTTCCCGTTTTTATTCGTAGGATTCTCCTTTATCTTGGTTTAGGTGATTTTCCTACGTCTGAGCATGTTTATGTTATTGCTCCTATAGGTGCTACCTTTTTGAGGCAAAGGGCTGCTTAACTTCGAGCCAGCTCTAAGCGTTCTAGGGTAGAGCCTTCCGGTGTCACTTCACCCCCTTCTTCTTCTACAGATACTCCTGCAGCTGGGACGTCTTCTGATCCTGCTGTTGCTGTTGCTGCTGATGTTCCTCTACCTTTTGATGATGTTTCTGACCTTCGTCGGACTCTTAATACTGTCGTGACCGTTCAGGCGGCTCATGGTCAGCTTCTAGTGGACATCCTTGATGAGCTACGTGCGTTGCGAGCAGATTTGGCGAGTTCTCATCGTTCTCCTTCACCTCCTTTTGATGATGAGTGAGTGCCCTTTGGCAATTCGTCACAAAAAGGGGGAGTGCATTCTATTGAGTAGTTCATATGTATCTAGGAGAATTTTTTTGTGGAGATTTTCTTTTTAGGGGGAGTTTAGCACTTTGTAGTGATACTGCGGAGCTTGTGGAGTTATTAGATTATATCTAGGCGCTTCACTGTGTATTTACATTTTTAGCTCTTGTTAGGAGATATTTTGCTGAGATACTTTTTGATGTATATGTTTCTTGTTTCACTATGCTACTCTGCTTATTGATTTATATTTATGATGTTATTCATGATATATGTCTTTATTTTGTGTCATGTGAAATCAAGAAGTTTTTTTTTTTATTATATATATTTCCTTTTTTTTTTTTCCATACATGCATTTATGTGTTTGTTAAGTGTTACAGGAATATACAGGTTGATTCAGTCGTGCTGCTGTCTATTTTTGCAACTGTTAGATAGTAGTTAGGTTGAATTGTTTAAGTGGCTTTTTATTTTGTAATGGGCTGTTTCATTTTGTAAACTTTGAGTTTTTTGTTAAGTCTGTGTTTTGTCACGGATTACCAAAGGGGAAGTTTGTTAGGTTCTAAGATTTAGGAACTAATGTATTAGAACTTCAATTTGTAATGTTGGCAAACCATGATCAAAACATTCTTTAAAGTGTGTGTTAGACTTGCTCAAAGTATGGCTCTTCATGTAAAGTTGGAATCGAGTTTTATGCAGAATTCACTGTGCACTTTCTGCCTGACTCGATCGATCGAAAATTAGACTCGATTGATCGAAAATCGTGCAGATTGTTTTTCTGCAGAATTTTCCAACTCAGCTCTAGCCCATTTAATGTATAGTGTTTTATGTTTTGCCCTAAGTATATAAGGAAAAACCCTAGCCACGTTTTTATAGTTCTGTTTTGCTGTGTTTGTGAATCTCATTGTGAGATCTAGAGATGTTTGCCTTCACATACACTTAGGGTTTCCAAACTCAAGATTTATGTCAAGAGCTTGGTGAATCAAACAGTTGCAGAATCAAAGATCTTCAAGAAATACAAGCAGGTGCGCTTGTGGATTGCTGAAGAATTCAAGAAAGAAGGAGTCCGTGGATCTCGGAGCTATCATGGGGTCGTGGTAGTAAGTTTCCTACACTTGGGTAGCAATAGGATGTTAGTGATCTAAGTCTTGTTGTGTAAACTTCAATTATTTCATAGTGAATTCAGTTTACCTTAAGGATAGCTAGGTTAAATCCTCCTTAGGTTTTTTACCGGTTTGGTTTTCCTGGGTCATCAGATCTTTGTGTTCTTTATTTTCCGCTGGTTTATTGTTTTTAATATATTTGTGTTAACCTAGTTCTACTTAAATTACCTAAGTTAATCACTTGGCTAATTCTCTAGGTTAATTTGTTGGGTTTAAGGGGTCTAAACGAACTGACAAGAACTATATACATACTTTGGGAGTACTATAAATATATATTTCTACTTCCCCTCTCACATGAATTTAATTATCAAGACTCAATTTAACATGTCTTTGATACATCATGATTTTGGCTAAAGTGCCTTACTTGAACATTAGATTGTCCTCACATTACCTTTTTTTGTATGGAAATTAAGTTTAGAGGGAAATTAAGTATATATAATTAATTTCTAGTGGATTGATGTCTTAATTAACACGTGAAGTGAGGCATAATTCTACCAAAAAAAAAAAAAAAAAACCAGTGAAGGGATAATTAAAAAAAGAGAGAGTAAAATTACATATATTTGTAAATTACACAAATCATCTTTGGAATTTATCAAAATGACACTTTATCAAATGTTTGTGTTAAATAAACTTCCCCGAACTTTCTATAAATGAAAGTATGCAATTGATAAGTTTATAGCATCTCACATTGTTACTTTCTAACAAAATATTATATTTATGAAAATATTCATACTCATCTAGTCATTTATACAAACCTCAAGGAAGAGTGTTATTTGTACAAACCTTAAGGGAGGGAAGTATCATTTCATCCATAATTTAGGTATGACTTTAAAAAAAAAAAAATAGAAGAAATTGTTAGAAAAATTCGATTTATCAGTTGCATTTATAAAAACCCCAATGAGAGAATAATTTATACAAATCTCAATGAAGGAAATGTCATTTTATCTATAGTTTGGGTATAAATTTTATTTCAAAAAAGATTATTCTGCTAGAAAAATCATACATGAATTTATATTTTACATTAATAAAGAATTGAAAAAAAGAAGTATTATTTATACAAATGGTCAAAATTTGTATAAATTTTCAAAATTTCTATTACAAAACTCATCAAGCTTTGTAGATTGTGGAAATAACAATGCTACATAACAAATTTTGCCAACTTTTTATTAGAAAATAACATTTAATATGAGATGAGAGATTATAATTATTATAACATCGCTTTCACAAGAGATCACCACAAAACCCCACCATTATGGGATTTGTCACTTATCAAGGAAATAGACAACCCCAAATGTGAAAAAGTATTTATGTTTTTTTTCTTCCTTTCCTTCTAAGAAAGCATATTATTCTCTTCAAAAATAGAAAGCATGGTATGTTCTTGATATATGTTACCTTCAGTAAAATGTTATGTTATAAGTGAGATGTTATATATATATATATATATATATATATGTATGTATGTATGTATGTATGTATGTGGTTGTGTGAATTGTGATGTTATATTATGAGACTAATGGTTATTACACACACTTTTAAAAAAAATAAAATCTTAACTTCAACTCATAATTTCAATTAAAAACAAGAAATGTATATGCTGAGTATGTTAATATGTAACAATCATTTTCCATATTATTATAGGAAAAGGTTAACTAATGCTTGGGCATTAATTTAAAAAATATTTTTAGAAAATTTATATATATATATATATATATAAAGAATAATATTTTGAAATTTTTTTAAAACTCCTACAAATATAGAACCAAAACTTTTCTAAAATTCTCGATTAACAAATACCCTAATAACCCGTTAACCGCATCCAATATAGAATAGGAAACAAAAGAATGTGAAATCTGATTCCCATTCCCACTCTATCCATTATTTTACTAGTATTTTCTGACATGCTGATGTGGCTGGATACAATTATGTCTTGGGAGTCCTGCACTCCCACCTGTGACATCTTACCACCCAATCAACACACCCCAAATTGTCACACCTCCCCACTTCGGTCAATAACATAATTGACTCAAAATAAATAAACAAACAAAAAATAAAGACTTCCCAAAAGAAAAGTGTGTCCCTTTTGATTGAGACAGTAATAGCGATGAGAGGAAAAGTAAAAAGTATAGAGTTTCTATTTTGATTCTCAGCATTGTAAAAAGAAGAGAATCACACAAATTTCACAATTCACAAATCACAAATCACAGCGATCCATCTTCCATCAAAATCTGCTGAACAATGAAGAACCAAACCACATCATCACAATCAACAACAACAACACCACCACCACCACCACCGCCAAAGCCAGCAAACACAGTGTTACCTTATCAAACCCCAAGACTCAGAGAACATTATCAAATAGGCAAGAAGCTAGGCCAAGGCCAATTTGGTACAACATACCTTTGTACCCACAAGTCCACAGGGGCTCTCTATGCCTGCAAATCCATCCCAAAGCGCAAGCTTTTATGCAGAGAAGACTATGAAGATGTTTGGAGAGAGATTCAGATCATGCATCATCTTTCAGAGCACCCAAATGTGGTACAAATCAAAGGGACTTATGAGGACTCTTTGTTTGTTCACTTGGTTATGGAGTTGTGTGAAGGAGGTGAGTTGTTTGATAGGATTGTGCAGAAGGGTCAGTATAGTGAGAAAGAGGCTGCCAAGTTGATTAAGACTATTGTTGGGGTTGTGGAGGCTTGTCACTCTCTTGGGGTTATGCATAGAGATCTCAAGCCTGAGAATTTCTTGTTTGAATCTCCTGCTGATGATGCTAGGCTCAAAGCTACTGATTTTGGCTTGTCTGTCTTCTATAAGCCTGGTTCGTTTCTGGGTTCCTTTCATTTTCTTTACTTTTCATTGAAAATGCTTGTTTGGGTTTATTTATTTATTATTATTTTTTTGCTTGTTCATTTCTAAATTAGTAGTATTGTTCAGCTTTTTTATTTTTAATTAGTGTATTTTATTTTTTAAGACTAATTGATCTTGGTTGCGATTAATTATTCAAGTGGGCATCTTTCTCTTTATCTATAAGATTTAGGACTTTTCTGTTTATTTTATAGTTATCATAGGATTTGAAACCATTACACCTGCTTACCACCGGGCCAATACATCAATTGGTTTTTAAGTATAGGTGGGATTCAAACTTGGTCCCTTGGTCGATTACAAGAGACTTTACTAGTTAAACTAACTGGAATCCAAAACTTTCCAGTGTTTTTGATTGATTGGAATGTATGGTTGGTTGAAGGGTACATATATTTATTTTTTTAATTGCTTGGACATTGCAGGTTCTTGAGTTTCTCTGTTTTTTTTTTTTTTTTTGGACTGAAATTTTGTATTAAGTTTGTGGAATCAGGCAATGTGCCTTTTATCCATCTGGAACCTGGTTGATTAGTTGGTGTTTTCCCCTTTTTTGTGGTTTTGCTGTTGTCATTTGGTTCTCCCTGGCTTGTTTCCAATTTGGTTGTTTTCTCTTGGAATCCAATTGTTCTGTCTCTGTCTCTAAATTCCTTTTGATATGCGTTGATAGTTTCCTCAAACAAACTGCTGGGTTTTAATTTGCAGATTTGAGACTATTTTTTCTCTTTGATTAGAGGACCTATTGGTTGGTTAGCATGTTTACATAGAATTCCTAGTTTTTATTTATTTGTTGGAGTGGACTTGTTGGTATCATTTTGTGGGATAAATTGTTCTGTGTGTGTGTTTTAGTTAGGATTGTGGTTGGTCAATGATTTTTTTCCCGATTCCGTCAATTTCATTGTTTACAAATTTCATTCTTCCTGTTTCTTGTGTTCAATCTTAAATAATTCCAATTTCTTGCCAAGTTAAAGTTTTGAAAGGTTTTCTCTATTTATTATTTTGCACTCTTGAAACTGCCATTTTTAATTGTCCTCTCTCCTATTTCCTTTTGTACCAATGCTTTTAGTGTCTGTGTGACAGATGTATGTTGCATGTTTCCTTGATTATGAGTGTTTTTTCCATGGTATTCTTTTGAAGTGAAGAACAAATCAAATACAATTGGTATTGATGATAAGAATCTTGGTTCTCACAAAAGTCTTTACATTCAAGTCATAAGTTCTTGGTCTATGTTACCCAGCAAAAAAAGTTCTTGGTCTATGTATTGCACTTTTGTGTTTGATTTCTTCTTAGGAATCTTCTTTAAGTCTTTTAGAATAAAATGGCAACTTTTGATTCTCTTTGTTAATATAGATATATATATTATATATATATATATATATATATCACATGATGTACTGTATTATTTAGAGATGATACTTACCTAAAAGGCTAAAACAAATAAAAAATAAAAAAATTCTAGAGATGGTATTAGAAGTTGAGACGAATTCTGACACTCTCTCTCTTTTTTCCTTGAAATGTACATTTGTTGTTAGCTTGTCCAATTCAGATATTCTAGTCATTCATAAATAAGAGCTCTCTTTCATAATTCTTGCAATTATATTTTTGATTTGAGCTTTATAAAAAAATAATCATGACTTCGATAAGAAGACCTAAGCTTTAGTAGCCTGGTGGCTGGCTTAAGTTTGTGTTTCAAATTCTTGAGCCTTATGTTTTCCTTCAAGAGTGCTAAAGTGGCTGGGTCCACTCTTCTATGGATAAACCAAGAAACTACTCCTAAAAGTAATAAAGTTTGCTCCTGGATCATGGTAGTGTTCATAAACACGCAACTTCTACTAGGATTTCTTAAAAATGTTTTTTGAACCTGACTGTGTGCTTTCACCTGCATTCATGGCTGCAATAGAGATCAGAAATAACTTTGGAAACCAATAAATTTTCATGTAGATAAATTTTGGCCAACAGTGGGAAACTTTGTCATGTCACAATGTGATAAGTGGATTGGATCATTGGAGATTGTGGGAATTGGTTTCCTAACTAGAAATTGCATGCTCTGGTTCCCTCCATGGTAGCTTTCTTTGAGTTGATGGTGGCTCTGACAAGATCTTGACTATTGTGGGTTTCTTCCACTGGTGGTTTTCCTAGGAATGATGGCTCCAATGATCTATCTTTTTGCATTTTTAATACCTTATTTTTGCTTTACAGTTTTATATTGGTGTATACGTTGATTATTTTCCATATACTTGGGGCTTGATCCTTACATTCATTCCTTTATTGATTTTTATTATCAAAAACTAAAAATAGGAAAGTGTAAGCTATGCTGAGTAGCAGGCCAGATACTTTGTTATAGTCATACAAGAAATATAAAGCAGCACTCATAAATAATGCTTACAGTCTAAGATGTAGGAAGTTAGATGAAAAAGGTTACTATACTTTAGAAAGCATAAAAATGATATATTTTTGTGGAAAAAAAAGAAAAAAAAAGAAATACTGGGACAGAGAATAATTTTTTTTCACACAACGAATAGGATTGATTTAGGAAGCGCATTTCCAAATGACAGGAAGAATGGAAAGTGTGGGCATAAACTTTTAAAAGTGAAAAAAGCAATTTGAGAGATTTGTGCTTGTATGTGTATCAGGAGCTCAATATGTGAGGTGATTTCTAAGTGCCAAAAATTCAGCTTTGAAGGCAATACTTTTTTCCCCCCCTTTTTGTATATAATCTTTTAAGGCAATATATTTTTAAAAAGCAATTCCTCATAAGCAGGCTTCTCACTTGGTGACTTTGGTTGAATTGACTGACATGGTAGGACTTTTAAAAGGAGGGTATCCCATGAAAGTTATTTAACAGAGTAGTAGGCATTGCTTTATACATGGAATGATTTCAATGTCATTTGACAGAGTAGTAGGCATTGCCTTGTATTAATATGTTCTATTGGTAACTGGTATAACTGAGTTAGATTGTTTCTTCTTTAGTTTTGTCATTATTAAAGCAATACATATTTATTTTTATTGGATAGTATGTTAAACTTTTCACAGATGCATACTGTTGATGTTTCCTGAGTGGCAGTTTACATTTGGAAGTTGACATCCACACGTGTTGCAGACATGAAAAGTGCTAGCAAATAGCATGATAATGCCAAAACCAATGGTTTATCTCATCGTACTTAAGTCTCCAGCTTTATGTATTTCTATGCACCATTTTAAATGTTCAGGCTTGGAATTTCCAAGAGATTCTTCAGATAATGGCCCATTGCACACCTTCTCAGTTGCCAATCTTTTCTGTTAGTCTTTCAATGTTTTGTTTTTAAGTTGGAACTGTTGATTATTTTTCCTGATGTCACTCCTTTCCTGTAGGACAAGCTTTTTGTGACGTAGTTGGAAGTCCCTATTATGTTGCACCTGAGGTGTTGCGAAAGTATTACGGACCTGAAGCAGATGTTTGGAGTGCTGGTGTTATCCTTTACATCTTATTGAGTGGAGTTCCACCTTTTTGGGCAGGTAGTGATCTTGATAAGCTAAGATCCCGTATATTCTGGATTCAAAGCTGTATACCTGGGAGTTATATTCTATTTTGCATATTTTAACCTGAGCTGTTACTACCTTTTCCAATTACTTGCAGAATCTGAAACAGGAATCTTCAGACAGATTTTACAAGGCAAAATAGATTTTGAATCTGCACCATGGCCTAGTATTTCAGAAAGTGCAAAAGATTTGATACGGAAAATGCTTGAGAGGGACCCAAGAAAACGAATTTCTGCCCATGAAGTCCTGTGTGAGTTGTTTTATACCTGTCATGCCTAGTGTGCTTGCTACTCGTAGAAGTAGGGGGTTTAGTAATGTTCCTTCCTTTGTTAAAGCTCTTATTCCTGTGTAAGCAATAACAATAAAGTATATTTGTGTATCAGGTCACCCATGGATTGTGGATGATAGAGTTGCTCCAGATAAACCTCTGGATTCTGCAGTTTTATCACGGCTGAAGCAGTTCTCAGCAATGCATAAACTTAAAAAGATGGCTCTGCGTGTATGTTTCTCTTCCCTAAGTTACTTCCCCTTTATTCGTTTTCAAATGGATTTCTGTCTAAATATATTATCATAATGATCTGGTTTTGAACTGATTAGAGATCAGATATTGAACTTATTAGACCGGATATCATCATATGAATCTTCCTGGTTTAATATATAATGAGTGACTTTATTAAAAAGAAAGAAAAAGAAAAAGAAATACAAGCCACATCTCAAGTACACAGGAAGTGTACTATGAGAAGAAAAGCAAAAAAAGTCAACATAAAGTGCACACATCTGAAAAACTCTACAAAGAGAAAGACAGGTCATTCAAACTTGATATCCACTCAAACAAAGTATGCAAAAGAGATCTTTTCAGCTCAAGAATGGAAAGTTCCTCTCCCTCATAGATGTGATGGTTCTGTTCTCGCCAAATCAACCACATTAGGCACAATGGAACAGCCTCCCAAATTACTGCTAATCAACGATGCCCAAAATTCCCCCTCCAACAAGCCAATAATTCCACCGCCCTCTTAGGCATCACCCAAGAAATGCCGAACAGACACAACATCATTGTCCATTGGCTCTGCATGTGATGATGAGACAAATGCATGCCTTTTGGAAATGTGAAGGATATCTGCTTTCAAGGCAAAGCTGACAGAAAAAATAGCATAATAAATTAAGTTCCATAATTTGAAATCATCTCAAACTCAATGCAACTCAACTAAGCCTTAGTCTCAACTAATTAGGTTCAGCAATATGGATCTTTTTATGCCTCTGGCCCTTTCTAGGGCCATGCCCCCATATACCTCATTAGTAATCATGTTTTTCCCTATATCTTCAACCCACATCATAACTTGGGATTTTCTTGAAATGAATGACATAATGAGGAAATAGTTCTAACTTGTTTTCGGGAGTAAATGCAACTTAGTGTGTCAAAATTAAAAAAAAAAAATATATATATATATATATATATTGTGTCTGTGTGTGTTTTGGTTGGTGAGTAAAGATGCTTGTATTACTGTATAGTCAAAGGCCAGTAAACTTGAAGTATAAAAGATGCAATGGCCTTATGAGGAGAGCAAAGGTCCTAGAAATATAAAGAAAAGATATGGCTGGCGAGAGGTGTGAGCTACATGAAAGGAATTACGTTTTAAGAAAAATATTTTTGTAGTTTCTAGGCATAGCTATCTCTTATATTGGATTCATTTAAAATTCCAATCATATTAAAATTGATAGGTTACACAAATTCAGCAACATAAATTGTTGAATAATGTACTTAAAAGAGTTTTGTGATGGAAGGATTGTTTTGCATTCTAGGTGGATTTTATATTGTCATAAATGTTTGGTTGCATAAATAGCACTTCAGGTGCCATGAGAGGAATGAATGAACTCATCATTCTTCATGGGTGAAAATCTTCTTTCATTCATAAGTATGAAACTAGTGACAAAAATCAATTGTTTTGGTCCAGGCCAGAAGTGATTATTATATCCATCAATTTTCCATGTCTACAAGGTGGGAGAAATAGTCACAATAACTGGAATTTTTATTTCCCTCTGTAGATGTTTACTTCTGTAATAACCTTTAATTCAAGTCATGAGTTAAATGAATCCACTTGCATATTCTCATTCGATATTGAACCAACCTTTACTTCCCATGAGATGAATATGAATGCAGTTTTAACTGTGTGACCCTTCCTTTCTCAGTTAAATGTATGCTTCTGTTTCCAGAGTTGCCACTTCTTAATTGTTTCAGTATTTATGCAAATTTTGTATTTATTTCTTGCTATGGAAAATTTTGTTTTTCAGGTCATAGCAGAAAGACTTTCAGAGGAAGAGATTGGTGGTCTGAAAGAGTTGTTCAATATGATTGACACAGACAATAGTGGGACGATAACATTTGAGGAACTTAAAGAGGGTTTAAAAAGAGTGGGCTCTGAACTGATGGAATCTGAAATCAAGTCTCTTATGGACGCAGTAAGTAGATCATCATAGACTGTGACTCGAAAGTTATGTAGTTTTGCTGATTTTCAATTTATTTAGTATATATTCTCTATTATAACATAATTGAGTTGGTTTGGCAGGCTGATATAGACAATAGTGGATCGATAGACTATGGTGAATTCCTTGCTGCTACTTTGCACATGAATAAGATGGAGAGGGAGGAGAATTTGGTTGCAGCCTTCTCCTTTTTTGACAAGGATAATAGTGGTTACATCACCAGTGATGAGCTTCAACATGCTTGCAAAGAGTTTGGTCTAGGTGATGTCCACCTGGAGGAGATGATCAAAGAAATCGATCAGGACAATGTAAGTCCCTCTGGTTATGTTATTTATTCTGCTTAAAATGTTCTATTTTTCTGTTAAAAAAATCTTAGATGGAGTTTTACTCATTAAAAAAAAAAAAATTCTAGATTGTGTTTCATGTAATCATCATCATGGCTCACATGTTTCAGTTATATGTTGCTTACCCTTTTTTGTTCCTCTGATATGCATATAGAACCGATATGCCTTTATGGAATTAAAACTGTGAACTCACCCTCCACCCCATGCTTTTGGGGGGGAGGAGATGCCATTTGGTCCAAGATCATGTGCTGATCCCTTTTTGTTGGAGTTAAGGATATGGGTCATAGTATATCTAAAGGCATTAACTCTCGTCTTAACTTTTAGTAGATATATTGCATAATGATCGTAGTGATGGTTTGTCCTCTTGGCAACTTCTGTGTGTAAGTAAGTATGGCTTGGAGATTTTACATGGACTTTGGGTTACAAGATAAAATTTTAGGTTCCTAGCACCCCCTACCTCGCTTCACCTCTTTCTACAGTCAGACTGAAATTTTTGGTTATGGTTTTGTGATTAAAATTTTTGAGGAAAGATGGATCTTAACAGAAACCTTTTCTTTTAGACTCAAGGGATGGAAATTAAGTTTGATTATTACTAGTGGTATTTTCTCGTTTAGCCTTACTTACTAGCAGCTGCGCAGAGAATGAATAGGTTCTAAAGGGACTGCTTTCACATGGACTTGAAGTATTACCATGGATATTATTGGAGTATTAGAAAATAAATTGCTATAGAATAAAGGTCCAAGTGTTGATCAATCATGTTTTCTTTAATGATTAACAAAGTCAGTCAAATTAGTCGGTTTAAATATTTTTGGGGGAAAATTTTATGTTCCATCAATGAGAATGCAGTGTAGTTCCAGAATTGTTGAGTATAAAGATGTGGATAGATGACATAGTTGTCCTGGAAGAAGTTTCTAAAAGGAGTTCATTTTGATTGTGGTTTTTCCAGAAGTGGGTTGGGGGGAGGTGGGGGCTGGGGAGAGGGATTGATATTTTTGGATTTCTGGCCCATGGCAATGGGCCAGAGAGAGAGAGAGAGAGAGAGGTGAAGAAGGTAGGTGGTTTGTTAAGGTTATCTTTGTGGTAAAAAAGCCGTGTATATTATATTTGAGGACAGATGCTAGAGGTGCTAACTACATCCTCTGATCCTCACTTGTGGATGCTTGATTTTGGTAATGCATAATATATCAATTTTGCTCTGTAGATTTCCATATTTAGATCATCACACTTACATTTTGGAAGTCATTATCCTATTTATTTATTTGGGGTTGGATTGGGGGGAGGGGGGGGGGGTGGGGAGTTAGTTCACTGCCTATTGTGACTCATGTGCACTGTACATGAGGAATTTGTACAGTATCTTTATCTGTTTCTTATTTGTTTGAAGCGAATGGTTGAGTTTGATTTGCTTTTCAGCAATTTGTTGTATTATCACCAGCAGTTAAAGTTTTTGGTTTTAGGGAGCATATAGCTTTTGAAGAAAGTCAGATCTGACGTGGAGGATGATTCTGTTTTCCATTGTTACTGTGGTGTTGGTGTTGGTGTTGATCAATTTGAACTATCCTACACTCTATGAGAATTGTAATAGAAAAAATTGACTGCAGGACATTCCCCAAATCTGGGGGGAAGTTTGAAAATATGAGGAAGACCATCAAATTACTCAAGAAACACTTTATTTGTAGAAGGGACACCACTACACTCTTGAAATATAAGTTTACCATAATGTGGAAATACAGTTGTATACAGAAATGATGACTCTTTTGAATCAGTGAGCTTTGGTACCTGTATTGTGGTTTGACAGACGGAATCATTAAACAAATAGACTGCTCATTACCACATTTTTGAGAGAATCATGGCCTTGTTATTTTCCAAGAATAATTTTTAAGTTTTTATGTTTTTTTTTTTAATAACTACAGTAGCATTTTAAAAGTGTGCATGTGTGCAGAGCTTTTTTTATGTCCATTTTCAGTTTTTTCCCCTTAAATTTACTTTTTATGCTTGCAAAACATATTGGTTGTGACTTGTGAACCTCAACAATTGCAGCTCGTGATCACCTGGCGAAACTCAGAATCATAAGTTGCAGACACTGACCTCAGTTTTGTAGTTCTGTTAGTGAGATGAAGTATTGATTTTCTATACGTACTGATTTTTTTATAATGATTACTTATTCATGGACCCTTATTTGCCACATTTTGTTCATATTTCCCAATAGACTATAGAATGAATCAAGATTAGAAAATACTTATGTTAAAACGTTTGTTCTAATTTGGGTACTATAATTATCACTTTGCAGGATGGCCGTATAGATTACGGGGAGTTTGCAGCAATGATGAGGAAGGGTGATGGAGGAGTTGGGAGGAGCAGAACTATGAGAAGCAATTTGAACTTCAATTTAGCTGATGCCTTTGGAGTAAATGACTCAACCGTTGACACTAACCAAAAGCAATCCTCTGTATAGTTACGAAATAAGAAGGCAATATTCGCAGTTTTAGATCATAATTATTCTCAGTTCTTGTTTTAGCTGGAACGATGCATACTTTTCTCTTAATTGGGTTATATCCGCGTTTATTTGTAATGTTTTAGAACGACCATGCCTCATCTGTGTTGTGTAGTTTCAACTTTCAGGGGAGTGAAGTTGATGTTAACAGAAAAAGCAGCAGCTTTAATGAAATAGATGTTCAGTGTATGTGCTAACATTATAGATTTTGTAGCCATGGGGCTGTTGTTTTGATTTGGAACTTTGAGGCAATGAAGACTAATGGCTATTGTTATAACATTAGATTGTCTTTTAATTGACAACAATGTCAGTAAAATATGCATGAATTGTGTTGCTCTATGATTTTTGAAAAGATGGATTACGTAAGTGATCTTGGCCAAAAAAAAAAAAAAGCATTAACCAGATATAAGACACGTGGCATTAAAAAAAATCCAATGGTCTTAAAACAATCATCTAAACCACACGTCTTACATGTGACTAAAAATCGAAGGATTTTAATTGAGGTGGATGTTTTTTTTTTTTTTTTGAAACACACACACAAAAGAGAAAGGGTTTTTTACACAAAGACAATATAACATCTAGCATTGGTGATGCTAAAAATAGTAATATAACTTTTTAACACCATCAAATACCAAAATGTGGCTACATTGGTGGAGCCAAAGTCAAAATGTGCACGATCTCATATGTAAAAAAAAATTATTACTAAATTGTTGTATTTACACGGTTTTTTAATAAAAAAAATCTCTTTTGGTTGTGTTCACGTTGCTTTTTAATGAGTTTTTTTTTTAAATATTTTTTAATCAAATGGCTAAAAATATAGATTTACAGATGTTGAGTGTATTGTAAAATAAAAAGGTAAAATAAAAAAAATAGCTTTTTATAAAGTCATATTGCTAAATTTATGGAAACTATTAATGAGGGCATTCTTTTGGGCCACATTATATCCGACCTCCTAGTCCAAGAGTTTTGAATGAATGAGATTACATGGCATTGGACTTATATGTCCAATGAATTTATAGATGACACTACATGTCATTGAGCCTTGAAACCCAATGTATTTACATATGAGTCCAAATCTTCCGTTCTACTTTTTTTGCTCTACTCTATACTCCATCAATAAAAACTTACCTCGTGTTCACTTAATTAATTAAATATCATTATTAATTAATAACGGTAGTATTAATAAGTCAATAATTATAGTATTTAATTAATTAGGTGAACACGTGACAAGTTTTTATTGGTAGAGTATAAAGTAGAGCAAGAAAAGTGAGACAAAAAATTTGGACTCATTTACATAAGAGGCAAGGGCTATTAGGCCATAAAGTCAAATGGATTGGAGCAAGGCTCACGAGTTTGACCCATCCAATAAATGATGTGGGCTTCTAAGGATACAAATGCTGGATTGAGATCAGGCGCATGATGTGCAATTGCTCTCAATGGATTGAGATAGAAAGTTTCAAACCATTAAGTAAAAAGAGTTTAAAAAGTTAGAGAAGTGAAAAGTGAAAAAGTAAAGAAGTAAAATTTTTTTGTGAGAAGAATAGGGGTAATTGGCTAATTGCTCCCATGCAATACCTAGGTCCTAATTCACAAATGCTTCTACTTATTGGACCTTCTTGCCTTAAGGGGGCACCTCCCCCCTAACCCATTGAGTTACGTCTGTTCTATCTCTAATAGCTTATACTTCATATAGGTTGAAGAAGCAATGTTACATACGTGACCATAAAACCTTCACCCCAGTCTTGAAAGAAACTTCAAGGGGTGGCTGATATTGGGGTAAATGTAACATTTCTATCTTCTCGGATGTATATGTGCTGTAAGATAAGACAATTATGGTTGTCTCAACTATCCGTTTGGGAATCCATTTTCAGTAGCTTTTCTGTACTACAATTTAAGGGGCTTCTCCTGTTTGAGACGGACTTTTCGTTTGTTCAAAAATACCCCTACATTACTAAGTTTAAACCATTATTTGGGAGAAGAGAATGAAATTGAATGGAAATGAATGAAAATAATAATTTAAAAAAACTCTTTCATTCCCTTGTTTGGGAGTTTTAATGGAAGGAATGAAAAGTTCATTCATTTGTTTGATACTTTAATTGAGAGAATGAAATGGGTAAGAGAGAATACTCATTCATCTTTATTTCCTTAAAATCTCAAATTTTCATTCCCTCCAAAACTGATAGGACCTGGAGGGAGTGGAATTAGATTTAATGATTTTTTTACTAAAACTTTCAAAATACTCCTATATATTCAATCACTTATTTTAAAGTAGGAGTTTAATAGTAATATTGTCATAAAACAATTCCATTCATTTCTCTTATGACTATTCCATTTCATTGACTTATGAACTCCCAAACGAAACCTAAGTAGAGATAAAATTAAAAGATAATTCGGTAAAAAATACATTTCTAACATCCATTAAAACATTGCCTACAAAATAGGAATACTCTCTATTCACATATTTGATCTACTCCAACTATTAATATTCTTTCATCACTAAACTCACGTTTTTTTAACTATTTATACCACCGCATACCCTTAGTACAATGGTCACTCCACAAGTATAAGTGCTTATGGGATATGAGGGGTAAGGGTCGGGGTTTAAGTCTCTAGGAGGGAGTTTCACACACATATACACTTAGATTAGGTTAGAGTAGAATTCTACCTTGTATATATAAAAAAAAATATTTATTTACTTTTTTTAAAACTTTTATCAAGTCTTAAGTTCTTAACCGTTTCTTCTTCTATTTTTTTTTTTTTAATTTGTGGTTTCCTTACTCTCACGTTTTTTTTTTTTTTTTTTTTTTTTGTGTCTTGTTTTTTCTTTCAATCCTCTTATTCTTTATTTTGAAAAAAAAAAAAAAAAATCACTTCTACTATAACTTCTCATCCATAAATTTCATTACTACCATATATATCTTTATTTTTTTTTTCTGAACTGTAACCTTGCCAAAACAAAATATAAATAAATTTCTTTTCCCCTCTCTGTTTCACTTTGAGGCATAAGTAGAAGTAATCTTCTTTTATTCAAGTTTTTTTTTTATATTTACTTCATCACATGTTTGTATGTATGTGTTTATTTTACACAAGTATATAGTTTTGAATGATTTTCCTGAACTCTTTTTAGCTGTTCAAACTTTTATACTCTTTTACATTTATTGTGTGACAAACATCTAGTTAGCTTTTATAAAAAAAAAAACATCTAGTTAGCTTATTTTCCAAAAATTTTAGTTAAGACATCTGGACAAAAAATAAAAAATCCTATATATATATTGGTTTGAAAAGCGGATAGGAATAGGATAGACCTGCTTCCCAGCGTAAAGAAGAGTGAGACAAAAGAACCAAAGCTGTGAGCTCTGAGACAAGAGAGAGCAAATTGCAACAATGGCTTCTGTGACACTTTCCTTATGCTCATCTCTCGCAACCCATTGCAGAATCTCTCCAAAGCAAAACCCATCAACACCAACACTCTCTTTCTCTAACAATACCAATCTCACCTTTCTCTCTCTCTCTTCCCACAACCACTCTCGCTCTTCTTCTTATTCTTCACACACGTTCCATTTCCTCCCCAAATCCTCAGAATCAGAATCAGCCGTGCTCGATTCCGAGACCCAATCCCCCGAAGTCGATTCTCCAGAGCCTGAAGCTGCTCAAATCGTCGAAACCTCCTCAGAACAAGTCCCCAAGCGTGAGCAAGTGTTCGCTGTGGTCATGGTGAGTAATGGCAAAACCGCAATGCTTTATGCTTTCTTTTAGTGATTTTGAGGTGACCCATTTGATATTTTTATTGTTATTTTCTGTTTTTGGAGTAATTTTTTTGCTTACCCAGAAAATGTTTTGTACTGTTTTACATATATGTTAGTGTAAAAAGGTAGCTTATGTGTGTTTTCAGAGTAAATTTCAATCCCCAGTGTTATTTTCTTTCATAACTAATTAGTGTTTTAGTGTAATTTTGTCCAACAATGCTATAGACTCACCAAATTTCACAACTTGTTGAGGTGGTAGATTGTAATTAGTACAAAATCACTTTCACTTAGTGCAACATCACTTTTATTGTGCACCTATCACAACTTGCTACTTCCAACAATTGTGAAATTTGTTGTGTCATTAGACTTGTTGAATTTTGGGGATACGGATGATATATTGATTATTATTTTTGTCTTTGGAGTGCTTTAAGGATATATACGAATCATTATGTTTATTCTTTGAGCGTGTTTGTTATGTTTTGGCCTTGTTTAGGTTGGATCACGTCAATACATTGTTTTTCCTGGTCGGTTTATATATACTCAGAGGCTTAAAGACGCTAATGTCAATGATAAGGTATGTATTGAATTCCTGTGAATTCTTGTTTATTATTGTTGATTGCTTGAAATCTTATCAAGTTTGTTGCACTTTTCGGAAAACTTAATAATGTATTATCCTAGTCTTGTCTTTAGTTGGGTCGTTTGATTTGAAACCTTTTTTCAATGTGATAGTAGACATTTGTTTCTCAACATTTCTAATGCTCCTTGTATGTTGAATGACAAACACAATGCTATCCCTTTGTGGAAATTTTACTTTATCTATTAATTAATTTATTTCTTTTAGATGCATTTTGTAATTTTAGTTGCTGGGCTTTCCTTGCGATATCAAAACTTCCTTTCTTACCAGGGGAAAAAAAAAATCTGTTATTGGCTCAATCCACCAATTGATTTATTACCCTACCAACCCTGTGTTCTAATATCAAACAATCATATGATTTGTATCCCTAAACAACATAACTTGAATCTATTTATGAATTATCATTCCTAGTTTTCTTATCTATCAGGAGAAATGATATCTTGAGAACTGAAAGATAAGAATTTGAGTGTGTTTTGTTGCATAGATTTTATTCTCTTGCATTGCTCTTTGGATATAGGAGAGGATTGTTTGACAAAATATCCAAGAATATTACCCTTTCCATTAGCATTCCAACTCTCATGAAACATGAAAATTCAAAATCCCACATCTTAGGTAGAAATGTCAATTCTTGCATACTTTGTCTTTTTGAGAATCACTAATGTAATACAACAACAAAAGCGAAAGCTTTTGTCCCTAAATTCTCAACAAAGTAATTGGGGTTGGCCACATGTATTCTTTGTTGCCATTTTATCCTATCCAACATCATACTCTATCACCTCCTTAATTAACACATCCTTTATTATTACTTCTACTAATGTTATCTTAGGTCTTCTTCTACCTTTTTTGTTCATTTGACTTAAATAAAATCACTCCTCACCGTTGCATTGATTGCTCTCCTTTGCACATGAGCAAAGCATCTCAAGCACCTCTTCCTTATTTTTTCATCAATAGGAGCTACCCTTATCTTTAAACAAATTTCTTCATTTCATATCCTATCTTTCCTTATATTTTTACCTATGCATCTTAACTCTAATTTCAAATACATTTATTTTATGAACAAGTTGCTTCTTAACAGCCTAACATTCAATACCATATAGCATATCTGATCTCGTGTCTTAAAATTTTTTTTCCTTTAACTTCATAAATATATTTTAATATTTCACAATACCCCTGGTGTGCTACCCCATTTTATCTATTTTGCTCTTATACCGTGATTCACGTTCTCTTGTATCTCCCATTCTTTACAAAGTATTGCACTCAAGATATTGAAAGCTCTCACTTGTTGGAATATCTTGACCATCAAGTTTTACAATCCCTTCACCTTTGTTTCTAATTTTTCTTTTCCATCTTCTAATACAAATATCCTATGTTGAGTGCTTATTCTCTCTTCTAGCATCACTTTGCTATTGCTACCCTCCTTTTTTGGGCTTGGGACTGGCAATGAGCAGAAGGACATTAAGCGTTGACATAGTGGAGTTTAATTACTTATGTGATACTTAAATTTGAATTTTCACTGTTAAGACTTAAGAGTAACTACATTGAATTAATTTTATAAACAAGAGTTTATATCTCACCGAAAAGTATTATTATCAATGTTTAAGGAAGTTTTAAAATACTATCCATAATAGTAAAAATTGTTATTTCTGTTGCTATGAAATGGGTTTGTATAAGTATATAAAACTATTTAAAACAAATCAAAGTTTATGTTTCGAAATATAGTGTTGTCTAAGATGTGGTATAAATTCACATTCTAAGCACATCTAAATGATAACAATGTAATTAATTCTCGTGAGTTTAAACTTTCAAAATCAGTAACCCTTTAAAGTCGAAAATTTTCAATAGCAGGATAGACCCTTATTAACTCTTCAATGCAGGAACATATGATAGTGACAGTGACTCCTTGTCTCATAACAAAAGAAAAGAAAAAAAAAAAACAAGGATTCTTTTGAGAGCAACAGATGTGGGCTCACCTGAATTACCTTCTTTCAAACAGCCCTTAAGAGTCTAACAATTTGGCCTGGAGAAGATGAGAGGAATTTACACCCTTATTACACTCTCAGCACTATGGGCATCCTCTAGGAAAGAAGAACACCACCTTCATGCTGGTCTTGCTTTAGCACTCTGATGCTTTCTGCATGCGTATTAATGACAAGCCAAAGTGATGAAATAGACAAACTTCTTGCATCAAACCTAGAGCAAAGAGTATAGCTCGTGGACATGTCTTCTATGCTGTTTAAAAGATAGCCTATGATCTGTAGAGAAACTTTTTATGAATCACTTGTGGTTTTTTGGCTTGTTCACAATGACTATGATCTGTAGAGAAACTTTCTTTTGTTTTAATATATTTACACTTTCTATAAACAGTAGAAATTTTAAATCATCGTGCTTATGTCGCTGTGATTCCTTCTACACATGTTCATAACTTGATGTTTTTGTTAAATGTCATCATGCATTCCAGAGTTAAAGGTATCTCCTTATCTTAGCATATATGAATATGAAACTAGGATATCACAGAGTAGAGATATGCCTTTGTGTCCCTATTTTACTTTAAGAAGCTCTCATTCACACCCCAAAAAAGGTCAAAATGAAAGTGAAGAGCTCTTATGTTTCCTGCACAACTATTCTCCTATTTTATATTAAAAAGGGGCTAGTTGTAACTGTTTTGAAAAGGGTTATTAGTAGTATATGAAAAGAATGGCTCTCTAATCCATTCTAATGCATGGTGAATTTGAACATTAATGCTTTTCTTCTTCTCTTGGTATGATTGTGTCAAATATCTTCCCATAATAACATCCCAAAATTGATGCGGTTACAATTTTTCCCTTTTCAAACATAAAATTCTTTTGAGAATTACAGATTGTTATAATTTAGAAATGCTTTACTGTTATAAATGCATGGATGCTCTGTGTGACCACTTTGGTACTACGCATTGGGTTTTTAAGTTTTTCCAGGGCTGCTGGGCATTATAATAATTATTTTCAGCATTTCAATGTAGTGAGCAAGTCCTGTTGCTGAAACATAAATATATCTGAATTTAGTTCAAGTGCAAAACAAGATGGTCTGTCTAGCTGCCTTAATGAGAGTATTCTTTAATTTCAATAGTTTTAGCTATGAAATATTTTATTTTTTATACTTATCAAAAAATTTTTATTTTTATTTTTATGGAAGCTATGAATTTCTTATAACTTTGGCTTTTTGACTCAATGAAGTTGTTTGAATTTTCATTCTTGTGCAGATTATCCTAAACAAGGTATTGCTTGTTGGAACCCGAAACAGTACCTACATTGGAAAACCAGTGGTGACTAATGCTGCTGTACATGCTGTAGTTGAAGAGCAGGTAGTTCATTATCTCCTGATACATATAATTAATTGACCAAAATAGTTAGATACATATCATGTGTATCAGGCATGTAAGGCCTGATTATTGTTGTCGTCTTCCTCCATGACCTTTACGTCTTTAATGCAGGGTTTAAATCCCAAAGTAATTGTCTTCAAGTATAAGAAGAAGAAAAATTATCGGAGAAATATTGGTCATCGACAGGTATCGTACAAAGTTTACTAGTATCATTGATGGTAAAGTCGCCACTGTTAATGATTTATTGCATATATATAACTCTGGTGAATGCGTAAAGCAACTGTTATCGCTTTAAAAAAAAGGGTAAACTATGTATTTGGTCTCTATCTTTTACATTATATTTCAATTTGGTCCATAACCTTTCAATTGTGTCAATTTAATCCCTAACTTTTCAGTATTGTATCAATTTAGCCCTTGTCGTTATCTTTTGGATGAAAATTGCCAACGTGACTAATGGCCAAAATAAAATATTAATTTATTGTCATATCAACGAAAACTAATTTTTTTTTTATTTTTTATTTTGGCCATTTACCACATCATCAATTTACATCTAAGAGATAATGATAGGGATTAAATTGACATGACACTGAAAAAGTTAGGAACTAAATTGACACAATTGAAAGGTTAGAGATCAAATTGAAACATGGTGTAAAGGATAAGAACTAAATACGTATTTTACCCAAATAAAAAATTGGCACTAAAACAAGGACTCAAGGAGTACAAGAAGGTTACCATATCATATATGCATTATGCACTTGGCATTAGAGGTGTTGCTCTCTTCCAACATATTTCCACTGTTATCTCTCGCTTGTTTGCAACAAAAAATGAACACGATAATTTCATTTTAAGCTCACAGCTGTGTTGCGGGAGTAATTGTCCAGCCCCGTGCCATGGGGGTTTTATGACAGAATTGAACCCAACTGCCCCTTGGTGGTTGTAAATTACCACCAGGTAGAGACACCTGTGGTCAAGCTTGAGACTTGAGTCGTGTTGCCTGCTAGAAAAATCTCCTTGATGGGTGAACCTCCCACTTTGCTATTTCCATCCTAGCTACAATCCACAAACACAGCAATAGTTCAACTCATATGATTTATCTATATATAATTTAGCTATGAACTTTAATAAAATATCTTTAATATAATTTAAATTCATTCTTCTGTTGGCTAATCTTGTTTAGAATGATTTGAATGTTACTCACTTTTGCAGCCTAATACAAGGATACGGATAACCGGTATCACTGGCTATGAGGACTATCCAGCTGTCACGCTTGAGTCATAGGATTTCTTGGTGAGGTTAAAATTAACATCTGAATGTTTTGTGGAGGCTTTGATCCCACATTTTGTATGTAATTTCCTTTGTAGGGTAGCCCCAGCAATGAATTATAAAAATTATTTTGTGCCGAAATGAATTTTATTCAACTAGAATTTGTTGTGTACATGGTGTTTGATGCATATCAGTGAATTTTGCTTTAGTGAGTTACCTTTCTTGGCCATCCATACGCAAGGTAACAGTGTCACACGCAATTTAATTTATTTATTAAATCACTAAAATCCTCAAACCCTTCAATTCCCTTTAAAGACACGGTTCAATTTTTACCAAAAGCAAATGAAACAAATAACCCGATCTGATTCTTTCAATGTTTTTTGTCCTTGAATAATCACTTCATTAATATGAATAAAAAAAAAACTAGCATTAATAGGAATCAAACAAAACTAGCAGGTCCATACCATCTCGTTCTTCTAGTAGAGGAATTTGTATCACACAAAGCGGCATTATTTCTAATGTGATGGTACATTATTAACTAGCAGTGGCATAATTCCTCTACTAGAAGAATGAGATGATACATTATTTAATTTTTTTAATATCGTATCTTTCTCTTCACATACAAAAAAATTATCCATTTTTTTTCTTTCATTCTCAAGAAACACAGAAAAAATAAAAAATGTTTTGCATAAGCTATAGTAACTTGTATATTTGCATAAGCTCTGTAGCAAAATCCCATTTTGCACAATTGATAACTAAACTGTTGTGGGTTTTTATTTTTTTTATTATTATTTTTATGTGAATGCTATATGAAACCATTTTTACATAGGTTCACATATGAAAGGATAAAGAATTTATTAGTTCTACTACAGAGAAATCCATTAATAAGTATCTTGACTACTACTTACTCTAATACTAGCTCATCACAAGAAGGAAAAAATTAATTTACAAAGAAATTCACTACAATGTGTTTCCTTCCTATCTATATTTGAATACCATCATGACAATAATTGAAAAAGAGACAATCAAAAGCATCCTGCAGTGGGCCTGCATGTCTGGATCATATTCCTAAGTTCTCAACAGGGCAACTTCTAACTTGTAGGAATTTCTTATTTTCCCTTCTGCAACTCAAGTGGTAAGTGAAATATCTGCACTTATATGGTATGGCTATCAACACGTTGAAAAATGAGATGTTCATAAGTGCACACCTCTTTGCATAGAGCCTTAACTATTCATCTATATAACTAAAATGATTCAACAATTTTGACTCATCTAGCTCAAACTGAAAATATCTGCAAGTTCAAAATCACATAAGTAAGTTTAAAAGAAATTCAAAAAAAAAAAAAAAAAAAAAAAAAAAAAAACAATGGCATATGATGAACCTCTATGAAGTTTCTTATAATCGAAAGTTGAGTAATAATGTATATGTGAAAGGACTACGGTTGCAATTGATATTGGGCTTCTTCTAACATTTAGGAAAAAGAAGATTCATTAATATAAACAATTGCAGACTAAAGAAAAATATCAGCAAACCTGTTATCAAAGCACATGAAAATTTCAGTCACACTAGGGTTTATTTGGAATCCGCTTATTTTGCTGAAACTGAAAACTTTTTGTTGAAAGTACTATAGATAAATGTAAAAGTTAGTTGAAATAGTACAGTGGGATCCATGAATAGTACAAAAAGTGCAGTAGAGCCCATGAATAGTAGGAAAAATAAGTCGAATAGTAAAATAAGCTGGTTTTTTAATTTTTGCCAAACACACACCCAAACACCATATTATCTCACATTTGTAAGTTACTATATATTGTGGTCTCTAAATTATACAATCATTTTCAAGTATTTGTGCAGCTTGTTTCATCTGAGCTGGAGTCGGTTACTCTAAAATCCAACATTAACATAATAGTCCAAAAACATGTCTTATTTTCATCTTATATAATTAAACATTAGATCAATATGCCTTGCATTAGTTTTTAGGGAAAATGCAGATGACTGGGGTAAATGGAGAACCAGTAGCAAGATCTCAATTAAGGAGATACTTACAAAGCGAAAGAAAACCACAACTGTTAAGAGCAAAAGCCTTCAAGGTGAATATGAAGACCACTTCTGGTAATTTTCTGCGGGTCAAAGTGGAATTTATCAAATATAGCATATAATAAAGAAATTATGATTAAAGTGATAAACACAAAAAGAATAGAAGAATTAAAAATAAATTAATATTCTTAAAATTTATAACAAAATATTTAAATGCAAGCATTTTATTCTTGGCATTCTGTTTGGATTCTAATCATTTATGCAATATTGCAATTTTCATCTTAATAGCATGCCTAAAAAAAGAGAAAAAAGAGGCAATATATTAATAGCTTATATGGTTATATTCCTACTGCCATTCACCATTTTACAGGATGTCTTGCAAATGGGTCACACATACGGGGAAGCTTTATCTAGCAACAAGTGAAAGTAAAACATATTGCAAAGATGAAAAGAAAAGCTGATCAAACGGGACAGGAAAAAGTACTTCCTCTGCATTATATAAATCCCAATCCCATTCTTCAACCAACAAATCACATTAAGGGTGTGTTTGACAAAAATTAAAAAGCTATCTTATTTTACTATTCAATTTATTTTTTCTATTATTCATGAGCCCCATTGTACTTTTTGGTACTATTCATGGGTCCTATTGTACTATTTCAACAAACTTTTATTTTTAGCTATAGTACTTTCAGCAAAAAGTTTTCAGTTTCAGCAAAATAAGTGGATCCCAAACAGACCCTAAGTTAAGAATTAAGAGAGAGAGAGAGAGAGAGAGAGAGAGAGAGAGAGAGAGAGAGAGAGAAGTTCATCACTAACAAACCATATAACAAATACTCAAAGCCAGGAGCGATATACATCCAAATACTTCAGATACTTCCCAAAATTGATGTCCACATAAGAACTATCCAACTCATGTAGTTGAAATTATTTTAGTTATTCTAGACTCTTCAACATATCAAAGCAACTAGCAATAGTCAAACAATTATCCAAGCCTATAATGCAAAAAATAGGCAAATGAAACTCAAACATTCCCCCGATGATGGCAAATCTTAAAACTCTCGTGAGCAAAAGTAAATAACTCCTTAATCGGCCACATATTTGAATGTATCTAAAAAGTAGTGGATTCAACGGATTATAGTACGATAATAAGTCACAGGACAGATTACAAAACTATTTTGGACCAATCAAGGCTATTTCTCTATATTTAAAAAAAAAAAAAAAAACTAAGAACACAAACAAATCATTAACACAGAAAACAGATTATTTGGAAATTAGAGTTTTGTTTTGATCCTTACCTAAACTGGTGAGTAAATTGGGATGCCGAAAGGAGATAGAGGGAAAAAGAGTAAGCCCGCAAGAGATAAGAAACAAATATACTCATAAGGAGCTATCTATCCAAAACAATCCTCTTTTGACTAGTCTTGCAAGCGAGAGTGAAGATGATTTGGTTCTTTGTTTTTTTGCTTTTATACGGTAACTTGCTCTACCAGTAATTGGTTTTCCATTAAACCTAAATATACGGCTTGGATATTTTTTTAGAGAGTTTCATGACGTCGGCTCCTGATGATAGCTCTTTATCATCAGACCAAGACATTAATCGGTTTTTGGTGTAGGCGAAGATTAAACCCTAGATGAACCTGTTAGGAACCTTGCATGCACTTGTGTTGTATTGAACTATATTGTATAGCAGATAGCATACACTTGTGTTGTATTGCATTGTATTGTATAGTAGATAGTGTTTTGTAGCAGTTGGCACACGTGTGTGTGTATATGGGGTTGTATATTGATTGTGTACTGATTAGGGTGGATTAGGAGTTAGTTAAGGGGTTAGTTAAGGAGGGAAATAATTAACATTCTATTAGGGTAGTAACGGTAGTCAGTTACAGAGATATAAAGGGAAGATTCATTTTGTATGGAAGCTAAGTAATAATACTCTCATGCATCCTCTTTATTCCAATCTCTCTATCTCTCTATGGAGGCATGGTCCCCTTGAAGTGACCAATCTCTTCTTTTGTTTTCCATTTCTTATAAGCAAAATCATAACATTTGGTATCAGAGTAGTTGATCCAGGATTGGGCATCATGATTGAGACAAGATCAAATTCCCAGAATTTCGAGAAAATTGCTGCTTTATCCAAGATTACTGATAGCCATGAACAAACTCTACAAGAAGTCAAGAAGCAATTACAAATTCTCACCACATTTATGCAGATGTGGGCTGATTCTGAGGAGCAACGTCAAAAATCATCTCAGTCTAGAGGGTATTTGGTTAATACTACTGTTACCAATGAAGGCCATGAATAATTACCACTTGGACCAATCAAGAATTTGAGGCTTGAGTTTCCACGATTTCAAGGAGAGGATCCTACTTGTTGGATATACAGAGCCAATCAAAAATTTTTTTTTTCATATCACAACACTCTTGGGCATCATAAGGTGTTACTGGCTTCATATCATCTTGATGGTGAAGCTTTGATTTGGTTTCAAGAGGGTGAACAAGTAAGAGGGTTTGCAAACTAGGAAGTGTTTGTTCAAGCTTTGCAGACTCGATTTGGGACCACTACCTATGATGATTCTATGGAAGCATTGACAAGACTCAAGCAGGTGACTTTTGTGGTGGCTTACAAAGGTAATTTCGAAATTCTATCTAATAGAATCATGGGGTTATCTAAGTCTCACAAATTAAGTTGCTTTTTAAGTGGGTTAAAGGATGAGATAAGATTGCTAGTTAGAATGTTAGTTCCTAAAACCCTTAATGAAGCCTTTGTGTAACGACCCAAGGAAAAACGCTAGCCACATTTGCATTATACCTCAAAAGGACTAATCGCAATTAAAGCTTCTTGTAGTTGTTAATAAAGCCCAAATATTTCCAGTAAATACCCGATGTGGGACTCATCACACACCCACACACATCACACAACCAATCAATCAATCAAATTGGGGCATCACAATCTCCCCCATTTAAATCCTTAACGTCCTTGTTAGGGCCCACTTTGTGGGGTAGTGTCTTCGAGTCTATATGGGTTACTGGGTAAGCTTTAATACCCCGATTTGATCAAATGATCGTCATCGTCATCGTCATTATCAATATAGAGTTGAGGTACAATATGTGTGTGTATAGTAGGATAGGAGTAGACAATTTTGTGGTATTACAAAATAGGTGAGAAGATTAAAGTTTTAGTGCATACAATTTAGTGCGGTAGTTAAATAAATAAATAAATAAAAGAGAAAGATGTTTTATGGGCCTCTTGGAGACTAAAGAGATAAGTTTAAGTGGGTTTTAAACTATAGCCCACTACTCCACTAAGCCCACAAACTTGATGCGTCAAATATAAGGTAGATGAAGAGATAAATTAGGGTTTTCATTAGAAGGGTTTCTTAGTAAAAGTGGATGCCAAAGAAAATTTGAGAGGGAAAGAGAGAGGTAGCGTGACAGAAGAAGGAGGCAAAATTGTACAGGGGCACAAGGTTTGACTACAAAATTCAAGGTGAAAACTCCATCTTAATATTACTTTACTGTTTATAATCCTTGAGATATATATATGGTTTTGGCATCGTGGTAAGATTAAGTCATGTTAATTTGATTACAGTGGAAAGATGTTTATATATTAGTGCTATTCAAATAGAGATCTGATGGTTATACTCTTATGTATATGGTGGTGTTGTAATTTATATTGGTTACCCGTTAAATTTGAGGACTTTGGGTTTAACCAGAGATGATATATACATATTGGATTAAATTGCTAGTAGTCAGTACACGATCTCACTAGGCTGCCTACGGTTAGTATTTTAAAACAAATCATGGAATTTCTAATATTAATTATGAATATGGCTTTAACGTTTGGGGTTATATGTATTAGGTAGCTTTATCGTTCTTCTTTGGTTATATATATATATATATATATATATATATTTATATATTAGAGGATGGCTTTAAAGACCTTAATAAGGTTAATCCAATAGCTGCTGAATCTTTAGAGATAGTTGCAACTTGGAAAAAAAAAGAAAAAAAAGATAAGAAAAGAGGATGGCTTTAACGTTGTTTCGTTGGGATATATATATAATCTCAATTTTGGGCCACTGTGTGTATCCATGAACATAGTCATGGATCAAAACATTATTCATGAATATGGCCTTCACGTTTCATCGGAGTTATATAATTAAATCCTAGGTTGCCCACTGTGTGTCTCTAGAACAAGCCATGGATTACAAATCTCTATTCAAGTATATGGCTCGTACGTTTTCATTGGGATTTTATATTAAATCCTAGGTCAATGATATTTTGGCTACTGCCTTCCTCATGGCAATATGAGCTTCGATTAATGCAATGGATTATTATTGGTTAGAGAAGCTTTAATTTAGTGTTAAAGTGTTATCAGTTTAGCAAAGTATTTTTCTTAGTGAATCAGTTTGTACAATTCAATAAGTTTTATATTTTGTGGAGGATATAAAGTAATTTCTATGATTGAATATAGGTCTTATTTAAGAGTGTTTTGAGGCTTTCTGGAGGTTGTTTCGACTAGACTTTCAGAATGATTCAAGTGCTGTAAGTTTTTTTTGATAAGTAAAAATGATATATAAATGAAAAGCTGCTCTATGCAAGAAAAGACAAAGAGCAAACCCAAGAGGTACAAGGAGAAGAAAACAGAAAAAACAAAAAAGACGACCAAACGACAAGAAAATTACAAAAGAAAGAGAGAGCTAAGGAAAGAGGGTAGAGAATCACTAGACGTGAGTCCCCAAGCCCGAGACCAATCAAAAAGGTTCCCACAAAAAGAGGCAGTCATCTGAACAATAGAACTCTCCAAATCCTCAAAAGTTCTCTGATTCCGTTCCTTCCAAAGACACCAAAGGATGCACAACGGAACTAAGTTCCAAATCTGAGACGAATGTTTCCCCAACCAATTCCACCAGCCAAAAAACAAATCTGGGATCGATCTAGGCATAACCCAAGACAAACCAAAAGTTGTTAAGGCAAAGGAGAAATAGGTGGTCAACCGTCTCTCCACAATGACGACACATAATGCACCAGTCTACAAAATCCAATCCCCTCAATCTTCTCAAGTTATCACCCGTTAGAATCTTATTCCAAGCTACACACCAAACAAAAAAAGAAACTCGCCTAGGAGCCTTCACTCTCCATATTCCTTTCCACGGAAAGACAATTGAGGGAGAATCCCGCAACTTATTATAATACGACCGAGTGTCAAACTCCCCATTAAGCTTCAATTTCCATCTCATCCGGTCTCTAACATCCAAAGGAGGAGTATTAGCACCCAATAATCGAAGAAAAAGCAGCCCTTCATCCATCTCCCAATCATTAAATTCACAAATAAAACGAATATCCCAAGTTCTTCTATCCTCCACCCCTTGCCTTGACAAAGAAGCTTCTACAAATGCCTCCTTATCAATGGCAATACCATACAGCCTTGGGAAAGCCACTTGGAGAGGTTGATCCCCATACCACCCATCCTGCCAAAATCTCACTCTATTACCCAACCCAACAACAAATTGACAGTTCTTGCTAAAATCCTCCCACCCCATGCGAATACCTCTCCACAAACCGCATCCATGAACTCCCCTACCTAGCTTTGAGGTCCATCCCCCCCATTCTTCCCCATATTTCGACGCGACCACCCTCCTCCATAACAAACCCTCTTCCTTCCCAAACCGCCACAACCATTTCCCCAATAAGGCCTTATTGAAAGTAGTAATTTTCCTTATCCCCAAACCACCGTAAGCTATAGGCGCACAAACTTTATCCCAACCTACCAAATGAGTCTTGCTATCACCCCAAAGAAAGTTCCTTTGCAACCTTTCTATCTTGTTAGCCACATATGTAGGAATGGTGAATAGAGATAGAAAGTAAGTAGGAAGACTAGATAACGTACTCTTGAGTAACATCAATCGACCCCCCTTAGACAAATACAACCTCTTCCACCCGGCTAATCTCCGTTCAATTTTTTCCAAAATAGGATTCCAAATTGAAGGGGAGTTATGCGAAGCCCCCAACGGCATACCAAGATAAGACATAGGCAACGATCCAACTCTACAGCCCAAAATTTCCGCCAAGGCATGCACATCATCAACCTCTCCTATTGGAACCATTTCACTCTTGTGCGCATTGACCTTCAAACCTGTTACTGCTTGAAAACTAATTAACAACAGCCGAATATGAAGAATTTGCTCCACATCTGCATCACAAAATAAGATAGTATCATCTGCAAACAATAGATGTGAAATACATTCCCCACCACCCCTCCTACCCTCAACTTTAAAGCCACTAATCAAGCCAGCTTCCTCCACTCTTCTCAACATCCTACTAAACACCTCCATCAAGATCAAAAACAGCATAGGAGATAGCGGATCCCCTTGTCTTAGACCCCTTGAACTACCAAAAAAGTCAGCTGGAGACCCATTAATCAGAATAGAGAACTGAACTGTGGAAATACAAGTACGGATCCACTTACACCACTTCACTCCAAATCCCATTCTATTTAATAAATACAGCAAGGCCTCCCAATTCACATGATCATAAGCTTTCTCAATATCGAGTTTACAAATGACTCCAGGAACCCTACTCTTCCTTCGGCTATCTACACATTCATTCGCAATCAGAATCGAGTCGAGAATTTGTCTCCCACCCACAAAGCTATTTTGAGTCTCAGAGATCAACTAATCTAAGACCACTCTCAATCGATTAGCCAAAACCTTAGCCAAGATTTTATACACACTCCCCACCAAGCTAATAGGTCGGAAATCTCTGATATTTGAGGCGTTATTCTTTTTAGGAATTAAAGCAATGAAGGTAGCATTGAGAGATTTTTCAAACTTACAATGTTGAAAAAACTCATCGAAGACCGCTAGCACATCTTTCTCCACTACCCTCCAACAATGATGATAAAACGCCATCGTAAACCCATCCGGACCTGGAGCTTTGTCCCCCTCCAAATCACAAACAACTTGAAGTATCTCCTCTCTCTCAAACTTCCTTTCAAGCCAAACCCTCTCCATATCTCCAATACTCTCAAACTCCAAACCCTCCACAAAAGGCCTCCACCCCTCAGACTCCTTGTATAAGTTTTTATAAAATTGGACTACCTGATTAATTAACTCAGATTCCTCCTCACAAACCACCCCATCCACCTCCAAGGTCCTCAGATGATTATACCTTCTATGGGAGTTAGCCATTTTGTGGAAGAACTTGGTGTTATTATCCCCTTCCTTGATAAATAACATCCTAGATTTCTGTCTCCAGGAAATTTCCTCCAAGGAAAGAAGATGCTCCACTTGGGACCTCAAATCTGCCCTATGACATTTCTCCCCATCAGTGAGACCAACATCCCCTTCCTTAGCGTCTAAAGACTTCAACTCCTCCAGAAATTGATTCTTTTGACGCTCTACATTCCCAAACTCTCGACGATTCCATTGTACAATGTCCTCTTTCAGAGCTTTTAATTTTTTCGCAAGCACAAAACTGGGAGTACCTACAAAAGAAAGCCGGTTCCACCAAGACTGAACCCCTATCCACAAACCCTTCCGTCTTCAACCACATATTTTCAAATCTGAATGGACTTTTCCCCCTAACCATACCCCCTGTCTCCAAGAGAATTGGACAGTGGTCTGAAATAGGACGAGGTAAGATCCTTTGAATAATATCTGGGAAATGATCCTCCCATTCTGGAGTGACCAAAGCTCTATCAATCCTAGACATCGCTGGTTGATCTGTACCACTTGACCATGTATAGCTTCCTCCTTCCAAAGGCAAATCTATCAAGTTAAGATCCTCAATAAATTCAGAGAATTTCTCCATAGCCAAGGTCAAACTTGTCTCACCCCTACGCTCACTAGGAAAGCGAACAATATTAAAATCCCCCAGGCAACACCACGGGACCCTCCAATATTGCTGAATACCCACCAACTCATCCCACATGTGACCCTTCTCGTTGTTTTCATTTGGGCCATAAACCCCTGAACATGCCCAAATAAGACCATCCCCCACCCCTTGCCACTTTACTGAAACTGAAAATGTACCAACCAAAACTTCCATCTTATCCAAGATCCTCCTATCCCACATAATCAAAATACCACCAGCAGTCCGATCAGCCTCCAGAACAGCCCAATCCACATATGGACAGCCCCACAAACTGCAAACCAACTGCCTATTCATGCTAGCAATTTTCGTTTCTTGTAAACAAACAACATCACACTTCCAATCCCGCAGCAAGGACTTCACCACAAGACGTTTCCGAGGATCATTCAACCCTCTGACATTCCAAGAAATCATTTTTATCTTCATTACCACAAAACAATCCCCACCGACTAACACCAGCACAAAACCAAACCTCTATCTCCCATCATAATTCACCAAAGAGATCAAGTTTCGCAACTCTCTACTTCCCTTATGTTTGGACTTAGCCTCTTTATTGCTACGTGTTACTTTCCGTTGTAACAAATTGGCAGCCTCCATCTCAGTTTCTAGCCTTTGTAAGAGAGCAATGCACAACTTCTCATGTCGGGTCATAGACAACCCAACCAATTTACAGAAACCAGGGATTCTGTATTTCACCCACCCAGAAACATCCATCTTAGCCTCAATACCCAAGACCTCAGTGACCTCCTCCAATTCTGCTGAAGTTGTCGACGCAGTCGGAGCAATAAGCTGTAAAGGAAAACACTCCGACAGTTCTACTTCACCGGGAATACTCCTCAACACCTCCGTAAAACCATTCACTTCTGGTGACACAGTCAACCCCAGATGATTAATAGCAGTCAGGGGGGAAAAACTATCCACATCACCTGTTTCTTCCTCAGCCAATGCCAACACTAGCTGATTCCCCTGAATATCTCTTGCACATACTACTCGACCACCTTCATCTCCATCCTGAATACCCACCTCCGCAGACCCAAAGCTCGATGGGTCCAGTGTATGATTGGATAGCACAAGACTGTTAGATGCCCTGGCACCCTCTAGTTCTGCCTTACCCAGTGAGAATAGAGGCTCACCGGCGCGAGACCCGTCAGAAAAAGGATACCCAGCCACCGACGAGGTCACCAAAGGACAACCCTCCTGGTCCGAGTTCGCCGGCGAGCCCTCGGCGCGACCTCCAGTAGAAAAATACTCAGTGCCGGCCTTCTCCAGTGGCGCCGGAGGCACCGGTGACTCCTTGGCGAGAGATCCAATAGCACTGGTGAGACCCGCTATCCCATTCTGATTAACCAAGGCTTCGTGAGGGAGTGTTACGTGGTTTGATGGTCCTGGGTCACCTGAAGAAGAGTTAACACCCACTTCTATCCTAGTTGGGCCAGAGAGTTTTGGACTAGAGATAACTGCATGGCCCAATAGTGTGTTGCAACTTTGGTTAGAGCCCACTGTAGGAAAAGATTGGGCCCGTGTCCCACTAGAGGAATCCACCACTTCCTCCTTGCTCCTAGCGACCCTTGTAGGACACCTCAAACCATCCATATTATAATTTCCAGCATCACACCTAAAAAGATCTGAGTCCACCACAGGGGAGTTAAGAACCTGTGACTCACTAGAGGGTCCCACCACGTGCTCCCTCTGACTTCTAGAGACCCATTTGGAAATCCTCATCTCACCTTTATAAGGACTCCATGCAGCACTCCTCTTTCCTTTCTCATCCACCTTCACAGTCAGGCCAGCTCCTTTCCAGTAAGAATTCCTTGAGTTGCGTACATTTCCAAAAGCAGCTTCATTCAACTTTGATTTGAATTTCACCAGAAATTTTCTTCTATAGCCTACTTGATTTGTCTCTCCCAATTCAAAATCCACTTTTGAACCCACACCTCTTCTCCCTAAAGTCACCGGACCTGGTCTGATTACTGGTACCTGAGACCCACGCACAGCATCTGCAAAAGATTTGAGTGGTTGAACCCCTGAGTTAACTTTGTGAGGCTGAGCTACAAATTTCGAATGACCACAACCTCCATTTATATAGTTTTCAGGTTCCAACATCTTCCTTAATGCTAACCCAAAAACCCTCCATCCATTCTTTGCCCGGCCTTCTGGAACAATAATAGACCTCCTAGACCCGCCAACTTTCAGTTCAGACAATAGAAGGAACAGGCCATAAGAGTTGGAGTTCCGCTGGAGTGTGAAGGCTACATCACCTTCCCTGAATGTGTAAAAATACTTCGAACTAGACCCAATGACAATCTGTTCTAAACTCTTCATCAGCCACTGAGCCGCATTCCTACCCATGAAAACCGACTTCAAGCAGTACCTACTCCGCTCAAAGATCCTAAAAGAGAAATACCGTCCCCCTTCCTCTACCACCAGTTGAAATAATTTGGATTCAATAGAAAACTACGAGAACCACCCATGATACTACAGAGGCTCAACTATACATAGAACAACTAAGAGAGAAAAGGGTAAAATGCACAACTTCAAACACGCCAAAAAACTTATTAATGCCAAGAGGTTGTTATTAATACCTTCTACATTCATTCTATCTATATACAAACAATAGAAATTTTTTTTAATAACTATATACAGACATAGAATCTTGCCGAAACCAAGTAACCCTTATTGTGGCAAAGACACAGCAAGTGTAGCAAAAATCCCCAAAGGGTTGGCCTAGTAGTTTCTAAAGCCTAATTCATGAGGTCTTGGGTTCGAAAACTCTAGCCAACATCTTGCTGCCAGCCCCTAGGAATTCCTTCTTATAATTACTTGGTGTGTGAGGAACAGGAGACTACACACACCTGGGGCAGTCAGGTACGCAAAAAGCTCTAGACATCCTTGTTAATCAAAACAACATGTAGCAAAAAACACACACAATTTTCAGTTGGATTTTAAGTTAGGAAACACATAGTGCTGTAAGTAATTATGCATAATATGCACAAGTTTTGTCCAATAGGTTCTTAGAAGTTAAAAGTTTTCAAAAGTTTTGTATTTTAAACTTATATTTTCTAAAGTTTACCAAAAGTATTTTTACATCATTGAAAGAGAAATTTCAACTATTAAATAATGTTTTAGAGAGAAACTTAGAATTCTAAATAACGTTTTGAATGTCCGAATCTCATTTAAAAGATGATTTCTAACCTAAACTATTTTTAGAAAATAATTGAGTTTCAAAGTAAGTTTTCTAAAAAGGTTCTTGTTCTTTAAGTTTGTTTAAAACCAAGTGATTTCAAAGTCATATTTTTATTTTTCAAATGGTATTTAAGACGTTTCTTTTAGCAAATTGGGTTTTCAAACTTACTCAAGAATTGTAAATATATATATATATATATATATATATTTAAACTCTTCAGTTCTTATCCATTCCCTAAGAGAGTTAAGCATTCTTTGATTTATGTTCAATTTGATATTGTGATATTCGCTATGCCTTTATATTTGGAATAATTGTTAATATTAAGAAAATTATTCTATTTTGTATATATTTTGTTTTGTGATATGTGACTCAAAATGAATGTTTTTATAATTGATTAGATAAATGTGTAAATTCGCTCACAGGATTGTATATGAGAATATGTGTTGATCCCTCACCAGCAGGGGTTAGATGTTGGTATCCACTCACAGGATTGTACGTGAGAATATGTGATGTGTATATGTGACACTGTGCTTGATCAATTATATGAATTTGATTTCTAATGATTGTGAGATGTGATTACATATGTATTAAGTGATTCATTATATGTTTTGGAATAATTATTTTTGATATCATTGAATGAGTTTGTGAAAAAAAAAAAAATACTCGTACTTTGCTTGACTCTATTCAGTTGTGTATTTTGTATAATTACTTACTAGATGTGTGGTTCACCCCATCAATTACAATTTTCAGATTAAAGTTTAGTTGGGGTACTGAACCATTGGATTGCTTTGTAAGGTGCAAGGTAGAGCATGGAAGTTTTTAGGCGAAGTCAATAATACTTAAAGCCTTAAAGGATTATTAGTTTTTTTTTTTCCAAGTTGCAACTATCTCTAAAGATTCAGCAGCTATTGGATTAACCTTATTGAGGTCTTTAAAGCCATCTTCTAATATATATATATATATATATATAACCAAAGAAGAACGATAAAGCTACCTAATATATATAACCCCAAACGTTAAAGCCATATTCATAATTAATATTTGAAATTCCATGATTTGTTCTAAAATACTGACCGTAGGCAGCCTAGTGAGATTGTGTACTGACTACTAGCAATTTAATCCAATATGTATATATCATCTCTTGTTAAACCCAAAGTGCTCAAATTCAACGGGTAACCAATATAAATTACAACACCACCATAAACATAAGAGTATAACCATCAGATCTTTATTTGAATAGCACTAATATATAAACATCTTTCCATTGTAATCAAATTAACATGACTTAATCTTACCACGATGCCAAAACCATAAATATATCTCAAGGATTATAAACAGTAAAGTAATATTAAGATGGAGCTTTCACCTTGAATTTTGTAGTCAAACCTTGTGCCCCTAAACAATTTTGCCTCCTCCTTTTGTCACGCTACCTCTCTCTTTCCCTCTCAAATTTTCTTTGGCATCCACTTTTACTAAGAAACCCTTCTAATGAAAACCCTAATTTATCTCTTCATCTACCATATATTTGACGCATCAAGTTTGTGGGCTTAGTGGAGTAGTGGACTGTAGTTTAAAACCCACTTAAACTTATCTCTTTAGTCTCCAAGAGGCCTATAAAACATCTTTCTCTTTTATTTATTTATTTATTATTTTAACTACCGCACTAAATTGTATGCACTAAAACTTTAATCTTCTCACCTATTTTGTAATACCACAAAATTGTCTACTCTTATCCTACTATGCACACACATATAGTAAACTCTATATTGATAATGACGATGACGGTGATGATCATAAGATCAAATTGGGGTATTACATTTTGGGTTAGCAAAGATTCAAGAAGAATATGTAAACAGTTGTAGGAAAGGATTTAGAGGTGTAGCTGATAATGGGAAGGCTTCAATTTTGAGTACCCCTAAATTGGAAGCTAGGGTAGAGTCAAGAACTAAGGTCCCATTGCAAAGGTTGATTGGTGCACAAATGGAGGAAAGGAGGAAACAGGGGTTGTGTTACAATTGTGATAAGAAGTGGCAGATGGGGCACAAATGTAAGGGAGCTAAATTGTTTTTGTTGGAGGAAATATTCATGGAAGTGGACCCTAAAGCTTCAGGTGTGCAGTTGGTTGAGATTTCTGATAATGAGGTGTTGTTAGAGCCTCAAGGTGCAATTCAGAGGAGTGGGGTTGACAAGTGTGGAATTGGCCCTGCTAAAATTACTTTATATGCATTAGTAGGGTGCCATACTTCGAAAACCATGAGGGTAAGGGGAAGAATCATGAAACAAGAAGTGGTGTCTCTCATTGATTCTGGGAGCACCCACAATTTCTTGGATGCTTCTATGCTACCAAGATTGCAGCTGCAACTTGATACCTCTTGGGTATTAGAGGTTAAAGTAGCTGATGACACAGTTATAAAACTTTAGATAGCTGTCAAGGAGTCACTATCACTATACAAGGGTATCAGTTTGTCATAGACTTTAATGTCTTACATTTGCGAGGTTGTGAGGTGGTTCTTGGTACTCAATGGTTGAGTACTTTGGGGGAGATTAGCTAGGACTTCCAGTTATTGACCATGAAGTTTATGCACTTGGGTAAAAGGGTGTTTTTACAAGGACTACAACCTACCCCATCAACCATTTCAGAAGCTGCAGAAGATGAGAGGGTTATTAGTAGTTCAGAAAGGAAAGGCCTAGCTCTGCATATCTCAGCATTTTCTGCAGTTGTTGCCACCCTTGCTCAGTCTCCATTGCCTGATGTGCTTGCTGATTTGTTGGTGGAATTTTCAAAGGTTTTTGCTATCCTTACTGGTTTACCACCTGTCAGGGGTCATGAGCATGGCATTACTCTCAAGGAAGGCTCCCAACCTGTCTGTAAAAGACCTTACAGGTATCCTTACATTCAAAAATGTAAAATTGGGAAAATTTTGAATGAATTGCTGGAAATGGGTTATATTCAGCCTAGTCAAAGTCCATTTTCTTCACCTGTTTTGCTTGTAACGAAGATTGATGGTAGTTGGAGGATGTGCATTGACTATAGGGCTTTAAATAAGGCAACCATTAAGGACAAGTTTCCAATTCCAGTAGTAGATGAATTATTGGATGAACTAGCAAGTGCTTCCATTTTCTCTAAACTTGATTTAAGGTTAGGTTATCATCAAATTAGAATGAAGAGTGAGGATGTGCCCAAGACTACCTTTAGAACTCATGAAGGACACTATGAGTTCCTAGTCATGCCTTTTGGGCTGACTAATACCCCATCCACATTTCAAGCATTGATGAATTCTATTTTTAGACCTTTCTTGAGAAAATTTGTCCTAGTATTCTTTAATGACATCCTTTTTTTTCAGCCATTGCATGGATGATCATGTTTCTCATTTAAGGACTGTTTTAGGGGTCTTGCTTTCTCATCAGCTTTATGCTAAGCAGTCTAAATGTGTTTTTGGGTGTTTTGAAGTGGAATATTTAGGCCATATAATCTTTGGAGAGGGTGTTGAGGTTGATCCTAAGAAAATTTTTGCAATGCTTTAGTGGCCAATACCAGAAATTGTGAAGGCTTTAAGGGGTTTTCTAGGTTTAACAGGGTATTATAGGAAGTTCATTAAGGGTTATGGCTTAATTGCTCAGCCTTGAGAGTATTATTGCTTAGCTTCCATACAAAATGAATCTTCCCTTTATATCTCTATAACTGACTACCCTTGCTACCCTAACAGAATGTTAGTTATTTCTCTCCTTAACTAACCCCTTAACTAACTCCTAATTCCTAATCCACCCTAATCAGTACACAATCGATATACAACCCCATATACACACATGAGTGCCAACTGCTACAAAACACTATCTGCTATACAATACAATGCAATACAACACAAGTGTATGCTATCTGCTATACAATATAGTTCAATACAACACAAGTGCATGCAAGGTTCCTAACATTACCCCTCCCATTCAAAGCACCTTCCCCACAAGGTGAGGGAAGGCAAGCTGTAACTAATGCAAGGACTCCCAAGTAGCTTCAACAGATGAAAACCATCCAAGTCCTCAAAAGGAGACAACTTTAAATTGGTGTGAAAGGAAATGTTGAACCATAATTCAGCCAAGGGAAGATAGGTTGCTCACTGATGTGGTCTGTCATTGGTGAAAGCCCTTAAATATTGTTCTAAGCTCTTGTTAACAGTCTTAGTTTGCCCATTTGACTGAGGATGATATACTAAGGACATACTAAGCCCTTAAATAGTTTGCCCATTTAACAATTTTGGCTGCATTATAGGGATGGGAAACTGGAACAAAGTGGGCATATTTAGTTAATCTGTCCACAACTACCAAAATCACCTCATACCCCATGGACTTAGGAAGACCTTCTATAAAATCCAAGCTCACATCTGTCCAAGGAATGGTGGGAATTGACAGTGGCTGAAGCAGCCCAGCTGGGGAAGTAGTATCAGATTTATTCCTCTAACATACATCACAATCCCTCACAAACTTCTTAAGATTAGATTTCATTCTAGGCCAATAAAACTCCTTTTTAGCTCTTTGATAAGACTTCAAGAATTTTGAATGACTAGCCAAGGGATTGTTGCGGACATGATGCAAAAACTGAGATTTGAGAGAACAATGTGGACTGATATAAAACCTACCCTTGTAAAACAGTAACCCAATCTGGAAGGTGAATCCCTTAGGTGGATTTCCAGCTTAAATAGAAGCAATAATAAACTGAATAGAGGCATCTTGTGAATAACTATCTCTCAATAAGGACAGCCAGGTAGGGTTAAGGATTGAAAGAAGGAACAAGCAACTAGTCTTGGAATTAGAAACAGAACCTAACCACTCAGAATTGAAATTAGGATTCCTTGATAGAGCATCAACCATTTTATTGTCACTACCCTTTTTATATTCCACCACAAAGGCATATCCCAATAATTTAGCTAGCCATTTCTGCTGAGGTGGAGTAGCAATTCTTTGTTCCAATAAAAACTTTAAACTCTGGTGATCAGTCCTAACCACAAAGGGTCTACCAAGCAAATAGGATCTCCACTTCTTGATTGCAGTAGCCAAAGCTAGTAACTTAGTCTCATAAGTGGACAAATGAAGATTCTTCCCTTTCAAAGCCTAACTATGAAATGCAATTGGTCTCTGATCTTGCATTAACACAGCTCCTAAACCATAACCAGATGCATCACACTCTATAACAAATGGTCTAGAAAAGTCTGGAAGGGCTAGCATAGGAGGCTGAGTCACAGCCTCTTTTAGCGTGGTGAATGCTGCCAAAGCCTTGTCATTCTAATGAAATGCATCTTTTCGAAGAAGGTTGCCATCAGTAGGCAGGACCAGCAAGATACTAGTCATCCCTCCGAGTTGGAAGTCAGAGCGTTGTGCATGGCGCAAGAGATGTAGACAATGAAAGAGAATATGGATATGATGATGAATGCCTTGAAGGGTCGGGTGTCCACTAGCTTGGACGAATTTGTCCATCGTACCGACTCTCATTTCACTTCATCGGTCACTTCTTTCCTTCTTCCAGCCAAGTTCAGAATGCCACAAGTGGAAGCCTACGACAGATCGAGGGACGCCCTCGACCACATAGAATCATTCAAAACCCTCATGCATCTGCAAGGGGTTCCAGGCGAGATCATGTGCAGAGTCTTTCCCACCACACTCAAAGGACAAGCTCGAGTATGGTTTAGCAAGATAACTCCCAATACCGTCTCAACCTTCAAGGAGTTGAGTGAGCATCACACATTTCATTGGAGGTCAGCGATACAAGAGGTCCTCAGCAAGCCTCTTAAACATCAAGCAGCGGGACGACGAGAGCTTGAGGTTGTATGTCACTCGATTCAACAAGGAGGCGCTACTCTTTGACGAAGCCGACAATAAGGTCCTGGTCACGGCCTTTACCAACGGACTTTAATCTGGAAAGTTCTTAATCTCGGTTTACAAGAACGACTCAAAGACCATGGTTGACATGTTGTGCCAAGCCATGAAGTATATGAACGCTGAAGATGCCCTGATTGCTAGAGGGGGTGGACCGAAGAAGCGAGAGAAGCATGACGATCCCCGTCTGGAGAGGGGAAGGAAGGTAGCCAGAATAGGCGATAGAAGGGACGAACAAAGGTTAAGACCCCCATTAGGGCGAATGGCCAATTTCATCCCACTCAATGCCCCCCTCGATCAAGTCCTGATGCAGATCAGGGACGACCTCGCTTTGGCATGGCCCAGTAAGCTAAAAGGTGACCTAAACATAAAGTCGATGAATAAGTACTGCCGCTTCCACCGTGACCATGGGCACAACACCTCAGATTGCTATGACTTAAAGTAACAAATAGAATTCCTTATTAGACAGGAAAAATTGCAATAGTTCATAGGGAGAGAGAGGACAGGAGAAAACCCACCAAGGGACCAAGAGCCAAATCGACGGGTTGAGGAGTGACCTAGGGCCCCACTTGGAGAAATAAGGTGATCGTTGGGCGGGGGGGGGGGGGGGTACAATGATCGGGTCCTTAAGGAAGTGAAGGAAGACATGCTTATGGACGGTACAAAATTTCCAACTCACCGATTGTCCGCCCAAGCTTTCCCGGATGGACGATCCGGTGATCAGCTTTACTGAGAAAGATGCCTGATGGGTCCATCACCCACATGACAATGCCTTAGTGATCAACCTGACCATTGCAGACTTCAATACCCGATGAGTCCTAGTGGACAATGGAAGCTCGGCTGACATCCTCTACTATGCAGCCTTCCAACAGATGAGGATTGGAAGGGAATGGTTCATACCAACAGACGCCCCTCTAGTGGGCTTCGATGGGACAAAGGTTCTACCCATTGGGTTCGTCACGTTGCCAGTCACCGTCGGCACCTATCCTCAGCAAATCACAAGGGATGTCACTTTCTTGGTAGTGGATTGCTCGTCAGCTTACAATGCCATTATAGGACGACCAATGCTCAAAGCGTGGAAGGCAGCCACCTTCTACTGAAATTCCTAACGGAGTATGGGATTCGAGAGGCCTGAGGAGATCAGGAGGTAGCTTAGGAATGTTATGTAGCCATGCTGGAGACGGACGAACAAGTGACCACTATGAACATTGAAGAGCGACAATTAAATGTATAGCTGACAGAGGGATTGGAACCATCTCCCTAGATGAAGGACACCCAAATTGGGTTACTCGCACCGGCACACCAGCCAGCCCTTCGACTCGGGATGGACTGAACCTTTTTCTAAGGAACAAACTGGACATCTTCGCCTGGAGCCATGAAGATATGCCTAGGATTGACCCAAGCATCATGGTCCACCAGCTCAATGTTTCCCCATCCTTTCCACCCATCCACCAAAGAAAAAGGGTCTTCGCTCAAGAGAGGGACAATGCCATAGCTAAAGAAGTTCATAAACTATTGGACGTAGGCTTCATTAGAGAGGTTTACTACTCTGAGTGGTTTGCCAACGTGGTCATGGTAAAGAAAGCAAATGGGAAGTGGAGAATGTGCGTGGACTTCACCAACCTAAATAAAGCTTGTCCAAAGGATAGCTACCCCTTCCCACAGATCGACCCCCTTGTGGATTTGACGGCTGGGCATCAGTTGTAATGCTTCATGGATGCTTTCTCTAGCTACAACCAGATCAAGCTTGAGGAGTCAGACCAAGAGAAGACATCGTTCGTCACTAGCCAAGGCCTTTTTTACTACAAGGTCATGCCATTTGGATTAAAGAATGTTGGGGAAAAATACCAAAGGGTTGTGAACAAAATGTTCGTCCAACAAATCAGATGGAACGTTGAGGTATACGTAGACGACATGTTGGTGAAAAAAAAAAAAAGAGGATCATCACCTGAATGATCTTAGAGAGACATTTGAGACTCTTCGTCTCTATGGAATGAAGCTCAATCCCAGCAAATGTGTGTTCGAGGTATCATCGAGAAAGTTCCTTGGCTTCATAGTGTCCCAACAGGGTATCGAAGCTAACCCCAATAAGATCCAAACAATCCTAGAGATGAGCCCCTCGAAGAATGTCAAGGAGGTACAGAGCCTAAACGGAAGAGTCACGACTCTCAACAGATTCGTCTTCTGGGCAACCAGCAAATGCTTGCCATTCTTCAAAATCCTGAAGAAAGCCTTTGAATGGACCGACAAATGTCAGAATGCATTCAAAGAATTGAAAGCATACCTAGTGTCTCCACCACTCTTAAGTCCATCTGAACCCAATGAAGAGTTGTCCCTATACTGGGCCATGTCCCCCACGGCTGTCAGTTCAGTCCTGATCCGAGAAGAAGAACGTGTACAATTGCCCGTGTACTATACCAGTCGAGCACTAAAGGGAGAAAAAGAAAGATATCCCCCAACGGAAAAGTTAGCCTTCGCTCTAATCACAGCAGCCCGCAAGCTGAAGCTATACTTCCAGGCCTATACCATAGTGGTTCAAATGGACAAGCCTTTTCGGAAGACAATGGATAATCTAGAGGCTGCTGGACGATTAGTCCTATGGGTGATAGAGTTGAGCGAATTCGATATACGATACTACCTGAGGACCGCAATTATGGCCCAGGCCTTAGCGGATTTCATCGCAGAATTCACGACAAGCGAAACCTACGACTGAGGGGCAACCCCTTGGAAGGTTTGAATGGACGAATCATCCAACAATGGGCTGGAGGGATCGAAGTCGCCCTTCAATCCCCTGAAGGGGATTGCATCGAGTGCACTGTCCGACTCCAATTCCCGACGACCAATAGCGAGGCCGAATACGAAGCCATTCTCATGGGGCTTGACTTGGCCAAAGTAGCTGGGGCCTCATCAGTCGTCCTTCATAGCGACTCCTATGTTGTCAATGGGAATATCAATGGGGATTACGAAGCCAAAGGTGACTGAATGAAAAAGTATCTCGACCTTATTAGAAGACGGACGAATCAAACCTTTGCGATGAAATTCTTGCAAGTCCCGAGAGAAGAAAATGAACATGCCGATCGATAGGCCAAAGCTGCGTCTATGGAACACATTATGGTCAATCGACATATCCTATCCTTCGTTCAGCAGTTCCATGCCATTGAGGAGTTGGAGATACAGATGATTCCAAAGGACGCTAACTGGACAACTCTGATCGTCTTTTACCTTAAGAACGGGACACTTCCTGAAGACCGCGATGAATCCCGACGATTGAGAGTTCGGGCAGCACGCTTCAAGCTGATAGCGGATGTACTATACAAGAGAGGCTTCTCCTGACCATACTAAAGGTGTTTAATCCCCAAAGCAGCAAACTATGTCATGAGGGAAGTCCATAAAGGGGTGTGCGGAAACCATTCAAGGGCGCGATCATTGGTCCACAAACTCATACTAGCAGGTAATATTGGCTTACAATGCAGAAGGATGCCCAATCCTACGTGAAGGCTTGTGACAAGTGTCAACGCTTCAGTATTGTCATAAGGCAACCGTCTGAACCACTTACCTCGATGAACACCCATGGCCTTTCGCTCAATGGGGACTGGACATCATGAGACCCTTTCCAATGGCAATGCGACAACTCAAGTTCCTAGTTGTGGGGATCGAGTACTTCACCAAATGGGTAGAAGCAGAACCATTAGCAACCATCACAAAGAAGAATTTCTGTAACTTCTTTTGGAAGAGCATCATTTACCGATTTGGGATCCTTAGAGTTCTTATCTTTTACAATGGCAAACAGTTTGACAACAATGCATTTAGAAACTTTTGTAATCAATTGGGGATCAAAAACCACTACTCTTCACCCGCCCACTCATAGGCCAATGGGAAAGTTGAGGTTACAAACCGATCCTTGCTCAAACTAATCAAGACTCGGCTAGAGGGGGCAAATGGGATATGGTTGGATGAGCTACCAAGCGTCTTATGGGCATATTAAACAACCGCTCGGACACCTACAGGAGAAACACTGATCTGTCTAGCATTCAGGAGTAAGGCTGTCATCCCCGTAGAAGTAGGAATGACAAGCTACAGGATAGCCCACCATGACGAAGGGAAGAATGAAGAAGGGATCCGTCTGCACTTGGATTCGCTGGATGAGGTAAGAATGGTTGATGAGCAACAAATGACCTGATACCAAGACCTTATGGCCAAGCATTATAATGCCAAGGTGAAGCCTTGACACTTCAGCATCGGGGACCTCGTCCTGAGGAAAGTGACCACAGCCACCAAGGATCACGCGTAAGGGAAGTTAGGACTTAACTAGGAAGGTTCATACAAAATCATTGATTGCAACAGGAAGGGTACCTATTATTTGGAGACATTCGATAGACAAAGGCTACACCACCCTTGGAATACCGACCACATTAGGAGATACTACCAGTAGTGCACTAGTAGCGACTTCCAGTAGCAAGTTATGTTATCGCTTATGTTATCACTTTCCATTTTTGTTTAAGTAGTTGACAGACCAATTTTTTGGCTGATCAAATAGCAAGTTATCAACATTTTTATTGAGTTATTTTTAAAGGGAATTATTATTGTCTACAAATGAGGAAAGGCTTATAAAAATTGAAGCCTTATTTCAAGGGCAAACAGATGATCAAGGATGCCCTCGTGCACTTAATCAAACCCTAAGTCCTACCTAAAGGATGGATAGACGATCAAGGATGCACTCGTGCACTTGATCAAATCCTGAGTCCTACCTAAGGGATCGACAGAAGATCAAGGATGCCCTCGTGCACTTGATTAAATCCTAAGTCCTACTTAAGGGGTGGATAGACGATCAAGGATGCCCTCGTGCACATGATCAAATCCTAAGTCCTACCTAAAAGGTGAATAGACGATTAAGGATGCCCTTGTGCACCTGATCAAATCCTGAGTCCTACTTAAGGGATTGACAGACGATCAAGGATGCCCTCGTGCACCTGATTAAAGTCTAAGTCCTACCTAAGGGATGGACAGACGATCAATGATGCCCTCGTTCACCTGATCAAATCCTAAGTCCTACCTAAAGGATTGATAGACGATTAAGGATGCCCTCGTGCACCTGATCAAATCCTAAGTCCCACCTAAGGGGTGGGCAGATGATCAAGGATGTGCTCGTGCACCTGATTAAACCCTAGGTCCCACCTAAGGGATGGATAAATGATTAGAGATGCCCTTATGCACCAGATCAAATTTGAAGTCCTACCTAAGGATTGAATAAACGATCGAAGGTGGGCATGGGCATACTTGGTCCTTGCCAAAACTCAAAAGAGCGTAAACCAACGACTGGGGGGCAGAATGGTTGAGATAAAGTGACCGAAGAATCCTCACCCTTGCACCTATAATGGAATAAAATCGCTAAATCGACGATTAAACAATAATAAAGGAAACTAACGATTCAACAATGAACTATGGCAAACCAACGATTCGACGAGGTGCATCAGCAGCCACCTCGCGCATTTTTGGACGAGTGGTTGAACCACTCACACCTTTACCCCACAATTGAACATCGGGGGTGTGCTTCCTCTTCTTGGAGGCATGAGTGGGCTGGGTCGACGATCCCCCACCTTGAGCTCTCAAGGCAGCGGCCTTCTTAATCTCCTCTTACCTGTTTTTTTCTTCTTGTTTATTCTTTGCTTACCCCATCTCTGAAACCGATGGGGTAAACTCAAGCAAAGTAAGAGTGACGATAAAAAATACTTAAGAATTCAAGAGAAACAATCTAACCGTCGGGCTTATTCAGAAGGGACGGGTCCACCACAAAAGGTGTGTAATGTGTCTAAATTAACAAGCTTTTTCCAAGACCTATCCTCGAAAGGTATCTCGAAAACCCTCTCCAAAAAAGCCTTCTGCTCAAGTAGGATCGTTGGCCGTACTGTAGCTGAAACAAGCAGAAAGGGTTCGTTAGTAAAATAAAGAATGTAAAAGGGGAACTTATGCTATTTAGAAACCGACGACCCAGACAAAACCAATGACTCACCAAAGTTATTTAGAAGCCCCCAAGAGTGGTTGTAAAAGGACTTTATGCTATTCCACTTAACGGGTTGACACACCCAATTAACCCCTTGCACAAAAAAGAACCTGGCTTTCCACTGACGATTGGAATCTGGCATATAAGATATCAACCTCAGGGCAGCCCGGTGACACACGAAGTTATAAAAACCCTTGGATCGAGGGATCCCTTGGGGTTTATAACAATAGAAAAACTCCTTTAGAGTTAAGGGGTGACGGCCTCCATTGAGCTGACCTCACAGCGCCTCAGCTCTAATAAAGATCCTCAAAGCATTGGGGGCTATTTGACTAACGGACATGCCCATGAAGGAGGCTAGCTGACGATGTAAGGAGGAAAGGGGCAGACGAAACCCTGCTATGAAGGTGATCTCGTAAAAGCCTACGTTAGACGACCTCCCGTCATAACACTTCTCCCCTATAACACCCTTCCTAATGGGCACATCATCTGGTATTTGGAAATGGGGCCTTAGTCTACCCAAGACTTTGTCACTCATGTCAACTGGGAAGTCATGAATGGACCAATAATCGGGAAGGATAACCTCCCTTGGTCGTTGCCCCGAAGGACTGGCTTCCCCTGAAGAAGGATCAAATGTAGACTTCCTATCAGACACTGATAAGTCGTCTAATGAGTACCCAAGTGTACAACTAACAAAAAAAGAAAGGTAGGGGGAGAAGAAAAGACACCGATGAAGCATACCTAGGGAACGGATGAACGAAAGACTGATGAAGCAAAGAAACCGACGATTGAGCTCTAGGATCAAAATGGAAAATTTTCAAGTAATGAGGACAATAATGGCATTGGACTATATAGGATGGTTTGGCATGGGAAATGAAGTGTCTCAACATTTGGTTCCCCCAATTAGGAGGTGACACATGTTATTAACCCTGTCAGAAGAACATAATTGCCACTATTTATGATGTGACGCATTTATGACAACTTTGTGACCAGTTGGCCATCCCAACGACTCACGGAGTAGGGGGCAACTAATGAGGATAATTTAAAGGTGAATAAGGCAAGGGGTGCCGAACCTTTGAGGGGGACGACTCACCCTAATAGGGGGGGGGGGGGGAGGGGGACGACCAACCCATAGGGTGATGGGTTAGGTAGCCCCTGATCCTGACGACCCGTTCTCCATAGGTTGGTTCATGTAGGGCCCATTCACACGTCTTAACATGGGGATTACTTGCACATCATGGCCAAAAGCCCTACCACGTAACTAGATCTTCCCTATATGGAAAGGTAATCTCGAGTATCTTGGAACCTTTCTCTCTACAAGGAAATTCCCCAGTATCACGGGATTGGGGGCGGTTCCCTACCGCTATATAAACCGCGAGCCTTACCTTTCTTGAGGTACGTGAATCCTCCATAGCTCTTGCACTCTTAAGTTCTTGGAGATTCTTCTATCACTGACTTAAACTTCAGAGGGTCTTTGGCCGATACCCCACCGATGCCCTTTGATTGGTTCTTTTCATTTGTTCTTTAGGTACACCCATTGGCATGTGTGTGGACGATCAACTCATTGACAATTTTTGTGCATCATTTGTTGGCAACATCTGTGGGGAACGTCTGATAAGTTGTATCGCCGTTTCAAAGACAAAAAAGTTGTATGGTCTAGACATGATCAATGGCCACCACTAACCAAGAGACCGAGGACCTGTCCAATGCGTTGGAGAGGCAGGTGCAAACCCTAGCCGCAGCAGTTGAATAGCTCACTCAACAAAACCACGAGTTGGAACGACAGTTGGAGTAGCAGAATGATCAGGAGCTGAACGATCAGAACAATGAGCAGAATAGGGACGAACGCAACAACGATAGTCCCCCGACGAATGATCATCAAGAGAGGGACAACCAAGAGGAAAGCAATGCCATTAATAGGCAGGACCAGCAAGATACTAGTCGTCCCTCCAAGTTCGAAGTCGGTGTGTTGCGCATGACGCAAGAGATGTAGACAATGAAAGAGAAGATGAATATGATAATGAATGCCCTGAAGGATCGGGTGTCCACTAGCTTGGATGAACTAGTCCATTGTACCGACTCTCCTTTCACTGCACCGGTCACTTCTTTCCCTCTTCCAGCTAAGTTCAGAATGCCACAAGTGGAAGCCTACGATGGATCGAGGGACCCCCTCGACCACTTGGAATCATTCAAAACCCTCATGCATCTCCTTGCAAGGGGCTCCAGGTGAGATCATGTGCAAAGTCTTCCCCACCACACTTAAAGGGCCAGCTCGAGTATGGTTTAGCAAGATAACTCCCAATACCGTCTCAACCTTCAAGGAGTTGAGTGGGCTCTTCGTCACACATTTCATTGGTGGTTAACGATACAAGAGGTCCTCTATAAGCCTCTCAAACATCAAGTAGCAGGACAACAGGAGCTTGAGGTCGTAAGTCAATCGATTCAACAAGGAGGTGCTACTTATCGACGAAGCCGACGATAAGGTCTTGGTCACGGCCTTCACCAATGAACTTCAATCCAAAAAGTTCTTATTCTCGATTTACAAGAACGACCCGAAGACCATGGCTGACATGTTATATCGAGCCACGAAGTATATGAACGTTGACGATGCCGTGATTGTTAGAATGGGCGGATTGAAGAAGCGAGAGAAGCATGACGATCCCCATTCGGAGAGGGGAAGGAAGGTGGCTAGAACAGGCGATAGAAGGGATGAACGAAGATCAAGATCCCCGTCAGGGCGAATGGCCAACTTCACCCCACTCAATGCCCCACTCGATCAAGTCCTTATGCCGATCAGGGACAAGCTCGCTTTGGCATGACTTGGTAAGCTAGAAGGTGACCCAAATAGAAGGCCGAGGAATAAGTACTGCCGCTTCCACCGTGACTATGGGCACGACACCTCAGATTGCTATGACCTAAAGCAACATATAGAATCCCTCATTAGACAGGGAAAATTGCAACGGGTTGTAGGGAGAGAGACGACAGGAGAAAACCCACCATTGGACTCTTTGGATGTTTCACCATTTTGGTAAAGCTTTTAAGCTCTAGTATTGATGCACCTTTATTCATAAAGTAAATTTGTCCTAAAATTTTAATTGGACCATCACCACTGATTTCATGATGGTTGTCGATGTGGACTATACTACTGTGTTGATAATTTTATAGCTGGATGAAAAGAATTTGAATTCTGGATGTCTCCGTTAAAAATACCATGTGGTGTTAGCCAAAGCTAAGATTACATCATTGAGGAAAATTTTCCTTAATATCTACTTCCTCTTCCTCCATCTAAAATTGTTGGTCATGCTTAGAAAACCCAACTTTTTTAACGGAACATCTTTTATTGTCTTATCTTTTAAATAAAAAGAAATTCAAAATTACTCTTCAAAAAAGTTCTAAAAATTTTGGAATATGGAGTGCAATAAAAAAAATTCCAATTTCACTTGGCATCAAAAAGTATCCTAAGTATATTCAGAAGGCAAATCCAAATTCAAACTTATCCTTTATATCAAACTAGCATGTAGTCCGTGCTTACGCATAGAAATATTAACAATTGTGATGATAAAATATTCATCTTGGTAGATTCAGTTTCCATATTGAGCATTATGAATGGAGGTAACTTAACACCAACATTTAAAAATCAAATTGGACACTCCTTTCTAAAAAAAAAAAAAAAAAAAAAATCAAATTGAACACATAGCACAAAATTAAACTACAATTAGAAATTGGACACATAGCACAAAATTAACGACAAGAACTGATCATTGAGCTTGAAATCTTCTTGGAGGCGCCAATGAAGCGGTAATGTATAAGAGTATGAAGTAAGGAAGAGTGGGATTGAATATTGTGTTTGAACCCGGCCTTACTCTTAGAAATTCGAAAGGAGGAGGAGAGGGTAGTGTGTGGATCTAGTTGGTAGAGGTTGAGAGAGAAGGAGGAGATATAGGATGACGATATAGCATTAGGAGGAGATGATGTTTTACTTTTATAGTCTTTTTCGTTGAACTCCTTGGTTCTGGTAGTGGAATTAGAAGAGCTCCAAACTCTATTGAATTCACCCATAAAAGTGTGCAGGTAAGATGTTCTTGCTTAGGCCAATGAGTATTATCATTGTGGTTTTCTTGACTTCCGTGTTAAATGTTAATGCATCATTTATTTGGGCACAAAAATTAGAATCCAATTTATAATCTAATTAGATACAGAGTTCACCCATAAAAGTGTGCAAGTGAGATGTTCTTGCTTAGGCCAATGAGTATTATCATTGTGGTTTTCTTGACTTCCGTGTTAAATATTAATGCATCATTTATTTGGGCACAAAAATTAGAAAATTTAAATAAGATACATGACACAAAATTGAAATCCAATTTATAATCTAATTAGATTTTTTTTTTTTGAGTTTTGGTTGGACAAGTGGCGCAAAATTGAGAATCCAAATCTAGACACATGGCACAAAATTGAAACTCTAATTTGGAATTCTATTTGAATTTCTCTCTACTTCACCTATTATTATATATATAGATTAAAAAAAAAAAATACCCCTAATACAATACAAACTCTGTCGGCTTGGCTTCCAATTCAGACTTATCATTGAAATCAAATCCAAAAAAAAAAAAAAACTCCTACTGGCTACTACAATGTTTCTATGCTTTTTTTTTATTATTATTTATATATTTATTTTATAAATTTTTTTTAATGCTTCTAGCAATAAAGTAGCAATTATGCTAGAACTACTACTTTGCCACAAGTTTTCCACGTTGCGAGTTGTAAGTGGTAGAGTTGTGGACCCACATAAATCTACCACTTTACTCCAACATCACAACTCGCCGTGCAGGCAAGTTGTGACTTTAGTTGTGAATATAGTAGCATTTTTTTATAAAGGATGGCAATAGTAGGAAAGTTATTAAATTAGGGAGTTTCAATTTTAGAAACATGACAACATATTGGAACATTATAAAATGAAATACATGACCAAAGGTTTGGGATGGAGGGAGTATTAAATAAAAATCTTATCATTGTGATAGTTATTGTAGAGATGTGCAACCCAACCACCGATTCACCAGAATCAACCCAATTGAGTTGGGATAGGTGTCAATTGATTGATAAAGCAGCCTAACCTAACCAAACCCACCTATTTTTAAAATATACATTATATGATTTTGTAATTTATTACATGGTTTGATGCGTTAATTAAATTATTCATGTTGGATTGGTATTAAGCTCAAGTTTATAAGGTTATGAATTTGCTACTATTTGTGTTGGTTTGGTGCTATGCTTAGGTTCAATTAGTGCATCAAACCAACAAAAAAATAATTACAAAATTCTATTGTGTTATGTGTTGGTAATCTTATAAATCTGATATTTTAATTATTAGAATTTAAAAATAAAAAATAAAATTTTCCAACTTGTGGATCCAACCAAATCCACTTGGGTTGAGTTGGGTTTGGTTAGACCTCTATGATGAGTTGATTTGGATTAAGTTTTCTTCAACTCAAATATGGTCAGTTGGATTGAAAAAACTTTTCAACCTGACCCATGCGAATCTCTTGTTATTATTGGGTATCTATTATAATTATGTTTTTATATGACACTATTCAATATATAATTATTGTAATTGTTATAAATGTATTTGTATATAAAACTATCTATTCTACCTTTTAAAAAAAAAAATGGTATGTTAAGATTCTAGTTTAGTGTTTAAATATAAAACATAAAATAAACTCAATTAAAAAAATAAATATTAAAATATCAATGTGTAAAATTGTGATGCCTCAAAACTTTATGTGGCAAAATATCATGAAGTCAACCAAAAGTCAAGCATCTTTTTTTTTGTAGTTATTAATGGGTATTAATTATGATTTGTGTTTTGTATGGAATTATTAAAAATATAATTATGTTAATTATTAATATGTATTTATTATGGCTGTGTTTTTTTTTTTTTTTTTGACAAAAAACTCACATACATAAGGGTAGAGGGAAGAGGATTTTTTAAAGACTTAATAGATTAAAAAAGGTGTATTATAATGGTTGTGTTTTTAGATGGAAATATCTATCCCACTATTTTTTTAGATATAAAAGAATGATGTGTTAACATTGTAATTGAGTATTTAAATGTGGGATAGAATTTAAACACAATTAATTGAGTTTAGATTCTATTCCACATCTAAACGCTCAAATAAAACTATGAGGCCTTAAAATGTTCTGTGACTAAATATGATGAGGTCATCTATAAGTCAAACACCTTTTGTTTTATATAATATATGTTATATTAGTCAATAATAAGATTATTTCTCACAATTATTATTGTTTTCCAAATATGAAATTTTACAATTATAGTAGTTATTAAAAGTAATTTAATATATTTTTTTGAGAAATCAAAAGTAATTTAATATGATTAGGTTAGTTTATGGAAATAAAAACTCTATTATTAGGCACTTATTATAATTCTGTTTATATATGAAACAATATATTAACCAATAAAATAAAATATAATGTGTCAAGATTCTAATGGAGAGTTTTTTTTTTTTTTTTTTTTTGAGAAATTAACGGAGAGATAAAGTATAGAATAAAATTTTATAATCAATAAAAAAAACATATTAGAATAATGATATGTGAATTTGTGAGGTCCCAAGAACTTATGTGGCATAATATTATATTGTCAAACAAAAGTCAAATATCTGCAATTTATATATATCAAAGTTGATAAAATATTTTTTTGAATAGAAGTTGATAAAATATTTAAAATCATATTGAAGAGTTATAACTAATCTTAATTTTATTCAAAATTAATTTTCTAAACTTTTATGCTTCCGTGTAGTATTTCTTGCCTAAATCCATTGTAGCTCAAAAAATTAATGAATTTACTACTTTTATTTTGAGCTTTAAGGATTTGGCATTGCTACTTGTGAGATACGTTGTATAGAAGTTAGCCTAATTTAATTTGAAACATAAATTACTTAATTAATCCAATTTTTGTTGATGATAAATTTTCTACATTTTTGCCCCAAAATCTCAAATAGATCTAATACTTATTTTGGGATAATCTAGCAAGATAAGTGGCTCTTTACTTTTGGTCCTCTCAAAATATTGGGAAAATGTATTTTAAGTCTTAGAAATTTCGATACATTTGCCATATCGGTTTAAGTGAAATTGACCAATTAGGGCGCTGCCTTTTTTTTTTTTTTTTTGATGAAAAACTTGTAACTTTATTAAGAAAAAGATTAATTCATTACATCATGAGTTAGCTATATGATTAGGTTGGACATAAGAAGATAAATCCAAAATCTCAATTCCTCTAATTTTATATATAGAGTTAGACATATGATTAGGTTTTTTTTAATAGTTTTTTATAATGAACTCCTTGTTGTGGGTTCCAGTTAGCTCAACTGGTAAAGTCTCTGATGACTGTATAAGAGATCTGGGGTTCAATTCCTGCCTACACCAAAAATTGATTAGTGTCTTGGTCTGATGAACAAGAGCTATCATCAGGAGCGGACGCCATAGGTTGAAACTCTCTCTAAAAAAAATAAAAAAAAAACTCCTCGTTTTCTATATTGAATTAACTCACTTGGCATAAAAATTAAAAAAAAAAAAAAAGATTAGATAGGACACGTGGTGAAAAATTAAACTCTAATTGAAATCTAATTTTTATACTAAATTAACTCCTTTCTCAAAAAAAAAAAAAAAAAAAAAAAACACTGAATTAACTCACTTGACACAAAAATTTAAAAACTTAAATTAGATGAGACACATGACATAAAAGTAGAATTTAATTGAATTCCAATTTGAAATCTAATTGGATTTCCTTTCAGATTTGACTATTAATATATATATATATATATATATATATATATTAGATAAGTTAAAATACAAGTTATCCTCTTTGCTTTGGGCACTCTATAAATACCAGCAAAGTACTTTTGGTCATTTCAAAATACCAGGTAATATTATTGTAAGTATTTGGATACATTTGCCATATCAGTTTAAGTGAAAATGACTAACCAATCCACCGCCTTGTTATTTCTACTTATTGTCCTTGGATTCAACTCAGGTAAATTCTTTTTCCCATAGTAAATAATATTTTAGGGATTAATTTTCTATTTTTTTTAAATAATAAACTCACACACACAAGGGTAGAAGGAAGAGAATTTTAAAAGACTTACAATAGGTTGTATCTTAAGTATTAGAAATTTGAAATACCTACTGAGAGATCAAGGTTGATAGTCTTACCCACAAATTTTTTTTTTTTGGTTCTCAAATTCAAACCCATGATCTGTCCCTTTTGATCAGGAACAGAACCAGGATTCGTACTTGGGGGGGAGGGGGGGCCAAAGCTTAAAACCAATTTTTTTTTTTTTTACGAAAAAAAAAACTAACATCTATATCATATTCAACAAAATACTACATACAAAATAAGTATTTCTTAAACATTTCATATTATAAAACATATCAACAAAGTATAACATACAAAATAAGTGTTTTTTATTTATGCGCGATTTTTGTTTAGTCTATATTTATTTTTTTTATTTTGTTTTTGTAGTGAAAGGGGCATGAATTTTTATTTATTTATTTTTTTTCATGTAGGTCAATATCTAAATATTTTAGAGGAGGAGAGACATAATATATATATATATATATATTTAAGGGAAAATTTTAATTTTTTTATACTAGTTTTTTTTTTTTTTTTTTTTAGAGGGGGTGGGGGGGGGGGGGGGGGGGGGGCATGGCCCCCCCCCCCCCCCCCCTCCGCATGCCCCCCCCCCCCCCCCTCCCTGCCCTAGTGTAGGTCCGCCCCTGCTTTTGGTGGAAGAATATTGCCATTGCATTAAGGCTTGACCTCTAAATTGTGTTACATGATAATAAATTTACAAAAAAAATTATGATGAATATTTTATGCAAAATTTAATGGTCGAAAATGATTTAGCTATGTAATGATAATGTGGGTTGTGATTCTGTGTCAGGGACCATGCTTCTTACGGTGAACGCTGTTAGATGTGCTGCTAATATAGGTTCATGTAGCAGTGATTTCATTTGCAATGCAATTTGCAGTACGGATTTCCTGGTGGTCGAGGATTTTGTAACATAGTGGGAATGGGAGGTTCAAGATCGTGTAACTGTAATTACGATTGTCCTCCAACTGGTTCTTCCTCAAAATTATGTATTGATGGTTCAGGAATATGTAACAATAGTTGAAATGCCAAGTGCATTACTACACATCCAAATGGTCAAGGAAGCTGTGATGGCTTTTCCATGAGGTTGTGTTTTGTTAGGCATATTCATATCTGCCATATATTAATCTACGCAAAATAAATGCAATGAGAATAAAAGAATAAAAAAACCACAGCTTTAGCCAAGCAAATAATCTCCTTGCCTCTCCAAGATTGTATTCCAAATATGTTATATTAATTTTAGGAGAAAAATGAGATAAGGTTAGTGGGAGAAAAAAACAAACACTGTAAAAAGGAAGAAGAAGAAGCACCGTCTTATTTAGCAGGGTCGATAGTTACTTTGTTTGCCTTGTTTTGCGTGCCAAAAATCCCATATTTTTGACAAAGAGTTAGAAAAATTACCATTTTGATCCTATGATTTATGAAATACTATAAATGTTGGAATTTATCCCAATTGCATGTTAGATTACTTAATCCAACCCACCTATATTTAATGTATATTTAAAAAATATATTATATGGTTTTATTATTTAATTATTTTATGGTTGGATGCGCTAAAAAAAAAGGTAAAATATCATTTTCGTCCCTAAACTTTCACAAACATTCGTTTTTCATTCCTAAACTTTCGAATGTTTGTTTTTCATCCCTAAACTTTGCAAAATTTTATACATTACATCCTTATGTCTATGTCCGTTTGTTTATATCCTACGTGGCTTAATAGAATGTTGACGTGGTGTTTGACTTAAACCAAACTATTTGGTTCAAAAATTATGGACACATGGCATGCATTTATTGGCACACGTGGAAAACACATTCCCATTCCATGCCAATACATAGCCAATTGGGTTTGACTCGAAAATGAGTTTCTGTAGTTCTCGTTTGGCAACTGAGAAACTGGAGGAAAATAATTTATAGTAAGCTATTTTAGGTTCAGCTAAGTTTTTCCAAAGTTCGAAATCCAAAGCACTACAATGTGAAACGTTTAATTAAATTTCATGTGTTTACTTTATGTCCTTCCATTTTCCTTTTAATATTGTAAGTAACCAAAAAAAATGTCAAGGATTTTCAAGTTCACAAAAACTTAAAATCTAAACAATAGTGAAGGAGGAGAATCTAGCTAGATTTTGATGATTATCATACTAGAAATCTTTCAAATTTGCTAGATTTTGACATGGGAGAGAGTTACAAACCGACGGAGAGGAGAGAGAGAGATTCAAGCTCAGGATTGGGGATTTTCAATTTTCAAGTTTAATAATGAAAATCCTCATAGTAAACAATGTAATTTAAAATGGCACGAGTGATTTGGTTACGGAATTTATTCACTCACAAGGCAAACAAAACCCCATCACCAGCCCAACTCCTCTCTCTCTCTCTCTCTCTCTCTCTCTCTCTCTCTCTCTCTCTCTCTCTCTCTCTCTCTCTCTACTGCTTTCAACATTTTGTCCACCAAATCTCATGAGTAAACCTTTCAAGATGTGTGTGCAAGCCTTAAATCTCTAAACGAAACCTATATGCCCCAAATACTCATTCACTTGTTTTTATTTCTTATTTTTGACTTTTTCTGCGATTTCTATAAAAGAGTTTTCTGGGTAGTGTCTGTCTTTGTTGTCAAAGAACAGGCTATTATCAATTTTGCTAAGAGACAAAAAGAGGCTAATGGATAAGAAGAGAAAGTGAGTTATAATGGTGATGTTCAGCAAGGAAAGTTAGATGAGTCGGTATTATTGTTTTCCACATGTGCCAATAAAGGCAAGCTATGTGTCCATAATTTTTTTAAACAAAATGGTTTGTGATGGGGGTCATCTGAAAGGTGCCGTCACCCTCATGAGGGTGACGGCGCGGTATTGGACGGCGACGCTTTCGCTCCCGTCACCCAAGGCCTACATCCCAACGCGTCCCAACGGAATGGTCTATGCGAACTGACGGAATGGGCAAGAGACGGGGGAAAGCTGATGTCACCAACGCGAGTATTGTCATGCACACTCCCGTGAGAGGAAGAATCTTGTCGCGTACGCTACTACTTGGATAGAAGCTTGTCGCGTACGCTTGAGACATGTCTTGCCCAACACACTTGCTGTCCAAGAAGTGTCTTGCGGTCTACGCTATCTAGGGGCAATTCTGGTAAAGTGGTATCTTCTCCAGCACACCTTGGCTAAAGGCCACCTGCTGCTATAAATACTTCCATGCCCTCCCAAAATCGAGGTACGCACAATTCTACCCGACTCTGGCACTTTAGAGTTGCGAGCAATACTAACTTAACCATCGGAGGGTCGTTGGCCGATACCACGCCAGTACTCCCCCTTTGAGTTTCTTTCTACTTGTGCAGGTTTATTCGGAACGCGCGAAGTCCCTGCAGCTTACTGAGTTGATTCTTGGCATCATCAATTGGCGCCGTCTGTGGGAACTTAGGCGTACGTAGACCATGCTCCGTGCTTTTCGGACAAAGAGTTGCGTGGTACTCATGCGTTCAAGGGCTACCACCATGAACGATCAAGGCAACGAACAATGCACCACGGCCCTCGAGAGACAGGTCCAGACTCTGGCGGCCGCGGTGGAACGCCTCACGAAACGTAACAACGATTTGGAAGAACAGCTACAACGGAGGAACGCGATGCTTGACAACCAAGGGGAGAACCAGGAGGAAAACAGTGCCAAGGAGAGGAACCGTGGTGGCCCTGAGGGAAGCAATGCCTTGAGCCGACCCGAAGGACAGGAGACGAGCCGTCTGTCGGCCGCTGACAACGTTCCGCCCAACGTTGCCGAGGAGATGCGGTTAATGAGGGAGCGTATGGACTTTATGATGAACGCCCTCAAGGGACGAGTGTCCAGCGACCTCGACGACCTCATCCACAGCACGTATTCCCCCTTCACCACACCTGTCATCTTGTTCCCTACACCGCCAAAGGTCCGCATGCCCCAAATAGAAAGCTACGATGGGTCCAAGGATCCACTAGACCACTTGGAGTCCTTCAAGACATTGATGCACTTGCACGGCGTACCGGACGAAATTATGTGCTGGGCCTTCCCGGCGACGCTAAAAGGCTCCGCAAGGACCTGGTTCGGCAGGCTGGCACCTGGATCTATCAGTACCTTCAGAGAGCTGAGTGCTCAGTTCGCTACGCATTTCATCGGGGGACATAGGTACAAAAAATCCACCGCGTGCTTGATGAACATTAGGCAGCGGGAGGATGAGACGCTCAGATCCTACATAGCCCGCTTCAACAAAGAGGCACTTTCGATCGATGAAGCAGACGATAAGATACAGGTCGCCGCATTCACCAACGGGTTAAGGAAGGGTAAATTCTTGTTCTCCCTATACAAAAATGACCCGAAGACTATGTCGGATGTATTTTACAGGGCAACAAAGTACATGAATGCGGAAGATGCATTACTGGCCCAAGAAGAGAAGCCTCCCAAGAAAAGGGAAAGACAAGAGGACGCACGGCAAGACAAGGGACGAAAGGTGCCTCGGACAGGAGAAGGACGAGACAATAGACGATCGAAACCCCCTGCCGGGAAGTTCACAAGCTTCACCCCGTTGACGGCTTCGATCGATCAAGTCCTGATGCAGATCAAGGACGACGGGTCCTTGACATTTTTGGGAAAACTGAAGGGGAACCCAGACAGACGTCCCAAAGACAAATATTGCCGCTTCCATCGAGACCACAGCCACGACACCATCGACTGTTACGATTTGAAACAGCAGATTGAAGTCCTGATTAGGCAAGGGAAGTTATAGAGGTTTGTCAGCTGAGAAAGAGCAGAAGCACCTCGACAGGAGCAAGTTCCCCGCCGGGACAACGAGCGCCCCTGACCCCCCATAGGGGACATAAGGATGATTGTTGGGAGTGCGGCAATCGTCGGCTCAACGAAGAAGGCCCTAAAAACCTACCTCCGAACGGTTCAGAATGTCAAGAACGCGAGCACTGCCCAGAAGAAACCGCGAGTCAACAGCCCCACTATGGAGTTCACCGAAGAAGATGCCCAACACCTTCACCATCCGCATGACGACGCCCTTGTCGTCAACATCCGGATAGGAGACTATAACACGTACCGGGTCTTAATCGACAATGGAAGCTCCGCAGATATCCTCTACTATCCAGCATTCCAGCAAATGCGAATCGACAAAGAGCGCTTGGTCCCCACCAAAGCCCGCTTACCGGATTTGGAGGAATAAGAGTATATCCCATCGGCTCGATTACCTTGCCCGTTACTGTCGGAGAATACCCCAGACAGGTCACCAGGAACGTCACCTTCCTCGTCGTCGACTGCTCTTCCACCTACAACGCCATCATAGGGCGGCCTACCCTCAACGCCTGGAAGGCTGCAACCTCGACCTATGCGTTAAAGGTCAAATTCCCCACCGAGTACGTAGTGGGGGAACTATGGGGAGACCAGGTAGCCGCGCGAGAATGCTACGTCGCGATGGTAGAGATGAATAGCTAACTACAAACAATGAACATAGAGCAGAGAGCGGGGGCAGAACCCGCAAAGGAGCTCGAAGAAATAATGCTCGACGAGTTCAGGCCTGACAGAACCACCAAGATAGGCGCTCTCAACAGCCCCGCGACTCGCCAGGCGCTCGTGGCCTTCCTCAAGGAAAACCAAGATGTATTTGCCTGGAGTCATGAGGACATGCCGGGTATCGACCCGTCCGTCATGGTGTACAGGCTGAACGTATCACCCACCTACAGGCCCGTACGACAGAAGAAGAGGGTGTTCGCCCCAGAGCGAGATCGAGTGGTGGCAGAGGAAGTCGGCAAGCTGCGAGAAGCGGGATTCATTCGGGAAGTATACTACCCCGACTGGCTGGCCAATGTAGTGATGGTCAAGAAAGCTAGCGGGAAGTGGCGGATGTGTGTAGACTTCACGGACCTGAATAAGGCGTGCCTCAAGGACAGCTACCCCCTCCCTCGAGTCGACACACTGGTAGACTCTACGGCTTGGCACCAACTGCTAAGCTTCATGGACGCCTTCTCGGGGTATAATCAGATCCGGATGGACGTGGCAGATCAGGAGAAGACCTCATTTGTTACCAGCCAGGGCCTTTTCTGTTACAAGGTGATGCCGTTCGGATTGAAGAATGTGGGCGCCACGTATCAGAGGCTCATGAACAAGATATTCGTCGACCAGATAGGAAGGAATGTTCAAGTATATGTCGATGACATGTTAGTAAAAAGCAGAAGGAAGGAAGACCACCTGAAGGACCTCGAAGAAACATTCGACACCCTCCGTTCCTACAACATGAAGCTCAACCCGGCAAAGTGCGTGTTTGGAGTAGCGGCGGGAAAATTCCTAGGCTTTATGGTGTCTCAAAGAGGCATCGAGGCCAACCCAGACAAGATCCGAGCCATAATGGAGATGGCCTCCCCGAAAAACACGAAGGAGGTACAAAGCTTGAATGGGAAAGTGGCCGCCCTGAACCGGTTCATGTCAAGGGCGACGGACAAGTGCCTTCCCTTCTTCCGTACGTTGAAGAAAGCCTTCCAGTGGACGGACGAATGCCAAAAAGCGTTCGAAGAACTGAAGGCGTATCTCTCTTCGCCTCCGTTGCTCAGTCCCGCGCAGCCTGGGGAGGCGCTTTTCCTGTACCTGGCTGTCTCCCCGGCAGCAGTCAGTGCGGCCTTGACTAGAGAAGAAGGCAAGGTCTAGAAGCCTGTGTATTATGCCAGCCGGGCATTCCGCGGAGCAGAAGGAAGATTCCCGCCTATGGAAAAACTCGCCTTCGCCCTGATCACTGTGGCCTGCAAGCTTAAGCCGTACTTCCAAGCTCATACGATAGTTGTCTTAACCGACAAACCCTTATGACGGGCAATGCACAACCCCGAAGCTGCCGGTCGCCTGGCCTTATGGGCCATCGAATTGACTGAGTACGACATCAGGTACAGCCCGCGCACCGCCATCAAGGGGCAGGTTGTCGCTGATTTTATCGTTGAATTCACCAGCGAAGAAGACCATGGGGCAGACAAGCACCTTTCATGGACCTTTCATTCGGATGGATCGTCGACCCGGCGGGCCGGGGGGGTAAGTGTCGTACTTCGCTCCCCCGAGGGGGATCAGATTGAATGCATGATTCGCTTAGATTTCCCCACCACCAATAATGAGGCGGAATACGAAGCGTTGATAGTTGGGATCGACCTCGCTAAAGCAGCAGGGGCCACAAAAGTAGTAGCCTACTGCGACTCCCAGGTCGTCGTCAACCAAGTTAGCGGAGACTACGAGTGTAGAGGCGACAGAATGGGGAGGTATCTCGATCAGGCGAAGAAAAGAGTGGATGAGCTAAGGGCAGAAGTAATCCAAATACCTAGAGAAGAAAATGAGCAAGCCGACCACCTTGCCAAGGTCGTCTCTTCAGAGCACATGACCACCCCCGACAATGTGCTTTATTTTGTGCAAGTGTCGCCACTAATAGACCTTGTTAGTGTGCAGGAAATAGGCTCCGAGGGTGATTGGACCACGCCACTAGTCTCCTACCTAAAGGATGGCGCCTTGCCAGACGAAAAAGAAGCCGCCAGAAGGCTGAAGGTCCGAGCTTCAAGGTTCGTATTAATGAAGGACGTCCTATACAAAAGGGGTTTCTCTCACCCGTACCTGAGGTGTTTGGGTCCCGATGAAGCAGACTATGTCATGAGGGAAGTGCACGAGGGAGTCTGCGGAAACCACTCAGGATCACGGTCACTGGCGCACAAGCTGATTCGGGCAGGGTATTACTGGCCCACTATGCAAAAGGACGCCCAAACCTACGTGAAAGCCTACAACAAATGCCAAAGGTTTAGCAACATCGTCAGACAGCCGCCCGAAGAGCTGACACCCATGACAGCCCCATGGCCGTTTGCTCCATGGAGACTAAACATTATGGGACTATTCCCAACGGCTATGCGGCAGCTGAAGTTCCTGGTAGTAGCCATAGACTACTTCACAAAGTGGGTAGAAGCTGAAGCTCTGGCCACCATTACGGAGAAGAATGTGCGGAGCTTTGTCTGGAAATCCATCATATGCAGGTTCGGGATACTTAGGGTCCTAGTCTCGGACAATGGCAAACAATTCGAAAACGGCCCCTTCCGAGAATTCTGCTCACAGCTGGGGATAAAAAATCACTACTCCTCCCCCGCCCACCCCCAAGCCAATGGCCAAGTAGAGGTAACGAACCGATCCTTGGTTAAGATTATCAAGACTCGGCTCGAGGGGGCAAAGGGGATATGGCCTGAGGAACTACCCAGCGTACTTTGGGCATATAGGACGACGGCAAGGACCTCAACAGGAGAAACTCCATTCCGGCTAACCTACGGAAACGAAGCAGTCATCCCGGCCAAAATAGGACTCACAACCTACAGGGTGAACGCCCACGATGAAGGTAGGAATGATGAGGCATTGCGCCTACGGCTGGACCTAATTGACGAAGATAGAGCAGTAGCTGAACAAAGGCTCGCGCTGTACCAAAATCGCATGGCCAAGCACTACAACTCTCGAGTCAAGCACAGGGACTTCCAGGTCGGAGACCTTGTTCTAAGAAGAGTCATGGGTGCCATCAGAGACCCTGCCCAAGGAAAGCTCGGCCCCAACTGGGAAGGACCCTACCGAGTCACGACGTGGCATCGAAGAGGCACCTACCACTTGGAAACGCTGGAAGGACAGACACTACCCCATCCATGGAAAGCCGAGCACCTAATAAAGTACTACCAATAAGAAAAGAGTGGTAGCCCTTACTTGTAGTTTACTTAAATGTATTTTGGGAACCTAAAGGGCATGTTTTCCCTTCTTAAAATTTATGCAAGGATCGGAAGTTTATTCAGTCTCTTCTATACTTTGTTAAGTGTTGGACCCTAAAACAGGTGAGGTAACAAAAGTCGACGGAATAAGAACCGACGGCCCAAAGCGACGATGGCCTAAGAAATCTACAAGGCATAAAAGCGTCATGCATAAAAGCTGAAGGCTTAGAAGCCAACATCCTAAAAAATCTACAAGGCATAAAAGCGTCATGCATAAAAGCTGACGGCTTAGAAGCCAACATCCTAAAAAATATACAAGGCAAAAAAGCGTCATGCGTAAAAGCTGACGGCTTAGAAGCCAACATCCTAAAAAATCTACAAGGCATAAAAGTGTTATGCACAAAAGCTGACGGCTTAGAAGCCAACGTCCTAAAAAATCTACAAGGCGTAAAAGCGTCGAGCATAAAAATTGACGGCTTAAAAGCCCGTCAAGCTTAAAAGCCAATGGCTTGGAAGCTGACGGTTTTATCCTAAAATGATCACATAAGAAACTAGTCAAGCATAAAGGCCGACGGCGCAAGCAGACGATGGCCCAAAAGGGTAAGGCATAAAAGCCTATGAACCAAAACCCACGATGCGCACCGGTGTTATCCTAAGCGGATGCGCAAGGCAGAAAATGCCAAAGTACAAAACCGACGATGGCTTACACGTTGACGGCCCTATGCTATCATATAAAAGGGCGTTAAAGCCCGTTGAACGTGAAGGCTGACAACCCCGTTGGAAGGTCATGATGTTGCACAAAAAACATCAAAGGTCCAAAATTGGACTACCGTGAAGCAACAAAAGAAAACCATACGCAAGACTTTGAATAAGAATGATACATTACAAATGGGAAAGATAAATTGTCATATCACGAGAATATTGTTCTTACAAAAGCCCTCAAAATGACGGGGAACCATTTACAAAAAAAAAAAAGAAAAAAGGAAAATTTTACAGGGATCAAACGGCAGGAGCATTCGGCACGACCTCATCACCTTTAGGGGGGTCTTGGACTGCAGGAAAGCCTTCGAAGCCAGAAGGATCGGATGATGGGACCGTTTGAGCACTGGATGGATCGAGAGCAGGCTGAGCGAGGACGATACCGTCATCCTTCAGATGCATCCTAGACTCGCTGAGACTGTCATCGTCCACCATGACGGTGTCGCCCACAGGAGTCGACTGCACCGGATCATCCATGGACACCCTCGACAAGTCAAGGTGGGGGAAGAGGGACTTCACTTGCTTAAGGCAGTTCTCGAAGCCGTCACCGTAGTACTTGGCGCAGGCATCGATGAATGTCTGGGATGTCTTGAATTCAGCAACGGCGTCAGCCTTCGCCGTCTCCACTTGGCCCAAGAGAGACGACAGCTCCTTCTCCGCCGTCACCTTAGCCTCCGTCTCCTTCTCCAGCTGACGGGTTGCTTCCCCAAGTTTTTCTTTCAGCTCTGTTATTTCCCCGTTCAAAGTTCGACAAGCTTCCTTGTACTGGTCCAACCCGTCAGATAGATTTGTGATGCGCTTCTTCTGACGGGCCAGCAGCTCTTCGTTCTTCGCCCCCTTGACTTGCATGGCCCTCATGCAAACCATTGCCTGTGAAACAAAACTTCCGTCAGCACTGTAACACAAAAGCAGACGGAGCAAGTAACAAAGAATATACGTACCCTGGCAAGATCGAAGAGGCCTGAGTCCCCCAACTCCTGTACAGATTGGCTGACGCAAGAATCAGCTTCCCTCTTCCCAAGTATGGAGTCCAACCGCTCTAGGGCATACCCCTTGTGGGTAAGGATGCAGTGCTCGTCCTCTGGGATGACGGGACCTTGGGTCGACATCAACCCCTTGCCGGCCCCGTGTTTGGGTGACGGGGGTTTCGTGGAATGGTCCCCAGGGGTGACCGTCAATTTCTTTGCCGGGCGACCCTCGGTCTCGTTGCCTTTCCTGTTGGGCGCGCCCTTGCCGACGGCCTTTGGGAGGGACGTGGACGCCCCCTCCTTACCTTTTCCTTCCTCTTTTTTACGGGCAACGGCGGCCCTGACTTGAGCCCTCAGCTTGGCTGACTCCATCTCTGCAAGACAAAGACCAAATGTAAAAATGCCAAGTAAAGGTGACGAGAATGAATGGGTTAATTGAACTTACGTTGACGGGATAACTTGTCTAAACGGCGAGCCTCCTCTATTGGCTTGAGTCCCCCACAGTAGGTGTGGAGGGCATCAGGAGTGATGAGGTCGTGGCACTTCCTCTCCTCCAAAGGAATCTCCGTCACCTTGAGGATAAAGGCTTTCTGCTCCTCTGAGATCACTGGACGGGAAAAAGCTAAAAAAGGGAAGTAAAATAGACGGGTTAGAACCTTGAAATAAAATAAACCAATAAGCAAGGCTGACGGCGACGACCTGATTCCCTGACGAAAGCCCAAGTGTTGTCAAATCCTTGAGGAATCGACCCCCACTTTTCCTCACGGCACACCCAATTCGTCCCCTCCACGAAAAAATACCTGCCCTTCCAATTCCTGTTGGAGTTAGGCATGTCCGACACCAACCTCAGCTCCTTCTTCCTTGCGGAGAAATGGTAAATCCCCTGGGACGAGGCGATGTGGTGTGGACGGTAACACCAAAAGAACTCGTCGAGGGTTAATTGGCGGTGCCCCCCACTTAGACTCCCCCACAATATCTCAGAACCAATGAACACCCTCCAGGCGTTGGGGGCAATCTGGCTGACGGACAGCCCGAGGTAATTTGCCAGCTGACGGTGGAGCGCCGTCAGAGGCAACCTCAATCCTGTCGCGAACATGGCATCATACATGCCAATGTCCGCGGTCTTCCCGGAGTAACACCTCTCCCTCTCCAAGGCAAGACGGGTTGGAATATCGTCTGGGATTTGATGACGAGCCCGCAGCGAGTTAAAAACCTTATCCGTCATCGACGATAGAAAGTGGTTGACCGTCCACTCCTTGGGGAGGATGAATGGACGATCGTCCCCAGAACCTCCCGATGTGCTTTCCAAGTCGTCGCCCCCCGTCGAACTCCCGTCACTCCCACTCTCCCTCGCTTGGTCGTCATCTCCACCTTTCCTTACTACTACACTTTGGTCCACCTCCTTGTCAGAAAACTGTACCGATGATCCGTCCTCTGACGACCAAGAAGAGTCCTCCCCTAGCTCGTGGCCCGACTGGAAGAACTCGTCGTAGCCCGCCCCATCGCAGACTGACGACTGCTCACTCGACGTCTCCCTAGGCATCTTACTACCTACAAGCGACGGGGGTGGTCTAAGAACCCGAATGACGACCTTTCTAGAAACCTCTTCCAAAAGCTCAGTATGCAATTAAATCAGAGAAATTAAGAGTAAAAAAGTAACTCACCAAGTTGTAAGGGAGGTTCTGATGAAGCTGACGGTATCAACTAGCAAACGGGAACCAAAATGCAATGGCAATCTCTTTGAGTTGACGGTTTCTCTCTGATCAACAGAATTGGAATAAAAAAGAAAAATGAGGAAAAGCGGAGTATATATATATAGGGGGTTTGGGGCGCAGAAGATGAAGCGACCTTCCCGTCCAGCTACATGCAAGTCGGCCAAGGACACGTGTTCTGACACTAGGGCTACTCGAGGTGACTAGCCATTAATGCCTTGTCTGCCACACGCCGTACTCCCCAATCTGTCAGCTGAGATCGACGGGATTAAGGAGTAGGGGGCAACTGATGGGGGTCATTTGAAAGGTGCCGTCACCCTCATGAGGGTGATGGCGTGGTATTGGACGGCATCCTAACGCGTCCCAACGGAATGGTCTATGCGAACCGACGGAATAGGCAAGAGACGGGGGAAAGCTGATGGCACCAACGCGAGTCTTGTCATGCACACTCCCGTGAGAGGAAGAATCTTGTCGCGTACGCTACTACTTGGATAGAAGCTTGTCGCGTACGCTTGAGACATGTCTTGCCTAACACACTTGCTGTCCAAGAAGTGTCTTGCGCTCCACGCTATCCAGGGGCAATTCTGGTAAAGTGGTATCTTCTCCAGCACACCTTGGCTAAAGGCCACCTGTTGCTATAAATACTTCCATGCCCTCCCAAAATCGAGGTACGCATAATTCTACCCGACTCTAGCATTCTAGAGTTGCGAGCAATACTAACTTAACCATCGGAGGGTCGTTGGCCGGTACTCCCCCTTTGAGTTTCTTTCTACTTGTTCAGGTTTATTCGGAATGCGCGAAGTCCCTGCAGCTTACTGAGTTGATTCTTGGCATCATCAGTTTGGTTTAAGTTAAAAACCATGTCAGCATTCCGTTACGCCACGTGAGATATAATGAACAAGCAAGGCGGAAGGATGTAAAGTAACGTTTTACAAAGTTTAGAAATGAAAAACAAATCTTTGAAAGTTTATGGATGAAAAAAAAACTTTTGTGAAAGTTTAGGGACGAAAATGATATTTTATCCAAAAAATAATTTGTGTTGTTTTGGTATTATGCTTAGGTTGATAAGGTTATAAATTTGTTATTATTTGTGTTGGTTTGGTGCTTTTCTTAGGTTTGATTAGTGCTTCAAACCAACACAAATAATATTATAAAAATATGTTGTTATTTGTTTTGGTAATCTTATAAAAATGTTGTTCTAATAATCAATATTTTGTTTATTATACAAAAAACTTCAACTTGTGGGTCCAACTCGATTCGCTTGGGATGGGTTGAACCCCTATGATGAGGTTTTTTTTTTTGAGAAACCCTATGATGAGTTGAGTGGGAGTGGGTTTATTTCAACTCAACCATGGTAGGTTGGATTAAGAAACCCATCAACCCGATCTATACACACTCCTATCTTATCAATGTGTATCTATTATAATTGTGTTTTTATATGAACTATTTAATATATAATTATTGTAATTATTATAATTGTATTTGTATATGAAGCTACCTATTTTATTAATTAAAGAAAATATGATATGTTAAGTTTTTAGTTGAGTGTTTAAATATAAAAATAAATTAAATTAAAAAAATTACATATTAAAATATTGATGTGTAAAATTGTGAGGTCTTAAAACTTTAAGTGACAAAATATCATGAAGTCATCCAAAAGTGTGTATATATATGTGTGTGTTTGTGTGTGGTGTGTACATATATATATATATATATATATATATATATAATGATATGTTAAAATTCCAATAGTGTTTAAATATGGAATAGAAGTTAATCAAAAGTGAGGCCTCATGTGACAATATATTATGTGGTCAACCTTAGGTCCTGTTTCATAGGTTCCTCTTTTAAGATTTTGCTATGTGGATTTTTTCTCATGAAATGGAAGTATATTTTTTAGTTAAGTAGTCACTGTAGGAGGCAAAATTTGAAGCCAGTTATAAAATGCCACATCAAAATTTAATGGCAAATTCTAAATTAATGTCATTGAATTAATTAAATTAGATGATGACATGTGTCATCCAAATTGACATCACGTTGGCATATCAAAATTTGCCACGTGTCATTGGGCCTATAAGATAAAGATAAATTTCCTATTCAAAATTTAGAGATAATTATCTTTATTAAAATAAATAAATAAATAAAATAAAGATAAATTTTCTATTCAAAATTGATAGGTAATTATCTTTATTAAAATAAACTAAATAGAGATAATTATTTATCTTTATTGATTATTATCTTTATCAAAATATGATATTTATCAAAATAGATAAATAGAGATAATTATCTCTAAGAAGAATTTGGGCCAATCAAAAGTCTACATACTTTCAAGTATATCAATTTGAAGTGGAGCTTATCCTCTAAAATCACTATAAATAGAGGACATCCCCTCTCATTTTCAGGAGGAAGTTTTTCAAGAGGCCCAAGCTCTGGAGAAATTCTGTTTCAAGAATCTTTGAAGAACTTGAAGCATCTTTGAAGAACTTGAAGAACATTCAAAGGGCTTGAAGAACTTGAAGGACAACAAATCTCTAACAAGCTCAAGGCTAGAGATTCGTTGTGAAGACCGTTCAATCCATTTTCCAACCAAAGTCAAGAAGATCTCTTGTTCGAGTTCTTTGAAGTTCTATTGGAATTAAGCTAAAAAGCCTCCATAAACTTCAACAAACCCAAATCTTTGAAACTCGACGGATCAAGCCTCTAAAGCCTCGAAGAACTTCAACCTAAAAAACCTTCACATTCAAAGACTTGAAGAACAATAAATCTCTAACAAGCTCAAAGCTAGAGATTTGTTGTGAAGACCGTTCAATCCATCTTCCAACCAAAGTCAAGAAGATTTCTTGTTCGAGTCAAGTTCAAAGAAGACAGAATCAGAGGGTATTCTTTTGTAAAAGAATTGAAATAGAGATTGTACTCATTATTTATCAATACAAATTTATATTTGCAAACCATATTTCTTTTCAATTGTTTGATTTTCTGCAATTGAGAAAATTTGTGTTTATAGTCACATGGCTAAATCTTAAGAGAAGAACTTAAGGAACCTAAGGAACATCACTTAAAGTAATGTATCTAAGTTTTGTAATTTATATATTATATAGTATACTAGACATGAAGATTATTCTCCCTATTATTATTTTTTGTCTAAATATGAAAATTTATAATTAAAGTAGTTATTAAAGTCATTTATTATGATTATGTTTGTATATGGAAAAAAAATCTTATTATTAGGCATTTATTATGACGGTGTTTATATATGAAACAATATATTAGAGAATTAAAATCTAACATAATGTGTCAAGATTCTAATGGAGAGTTAGAGTATAAAATTAAATTTAAATTCAATAAAAAATATGTATTAGGATAAATGTCTGAATTTGGTAAGGATGGGGTGTAAAACTCATGTCTTACACCATCCAATAAGAGATTGTGACATTAGCTTTTTACCTAAAACTCAATTTTTCCTACCATAGCTAATAATATTTTAATAAACTCCCAATTTAGATAGAATGTTAGATGGGTATTAGAATTGATTGGGTGTGATCGTGCTTATTTTTTAATATGTGATAAGATGATATGGTATGTTCAGATTGGAGGGTGTAAAACTTAAGTTTTACTCCATATCCTTAAAGACTATGATGTGTACTAGCAAGATACATTTTCCAACCTTAATCCATTGCACATCAAGAAATCAACAAATTTATAACTTTTTTTTGGCTTCAAGAATTTGGCATGGCTACTAGCGAGATTACTTGACTAAGTTTGCCTAATTTCATTTGTAACATAAATTGCTTGACTAATCTAATTTTTGTGGATGACAAAGTTTCAGTAAATTTTCTAGATTTTTGCCCCAGAATCCCAAATAGATCAACTACATATTTTGTGATTGGGATAATCTAGCAAGATAAGTTGTTTTCAATTTTTGGTCACCTCAATATAGTATTTTAATTATTAGAAATTTGGATACATTTGCCGTATTAGTTTAAGTGAAAATGACTAACCAGTCCACCAACATGTTATTTAAATTATTTAACTTATTTCTACTTGTTCTCCTTGTATTTTTTTTTTTTTTTTTTTTTGAAAGGGGAATGTTCTTTCAATTAAAGAAGTGAAATGTCATGATACAAAGCAGCAAGTGCTGGTGGGGGAGAGTCCTCCATCCAGTAAACATCCTCATCTAAAGTATTTCTAGCATATTGGGGCAAAACATGTGCTACTCGATTTCCACCCCTCCTAATATAGCAAACACTAAACCATTGCAAACCCCTCATCAAATGTCGAATATCATCCACAACATTGCCAAACAGTGAAGTGTTTTCTAAAGAAGAAGAGATAGCATGAATAACATTAATGTTGTCCCCTTTAATTACCATCCTTGAAAAACCAGCATTCACAGCAAATTCTATGGCTCTTCGGCAAGCAAGAAATTCTGCTTCATCACTTGTGCGCACCATCGGACCACTAGCAGTCATAGTAGCCATTGCCTCTCCATTTTCATTTCTAATAATTGCACCATATCCTGTTCTGCCTGAATCCGAAAATACAGCTGCATCAAAATTCAGTTTGTACGCCTCTGTTGGTGGTGGCTGCCATGTATCTCTGTTTGGTTGTTGCCCCATTTGTGCATCCAGCTGGGTTTGCGCAAGCTTGAATTCTGCAATATACTCCTTAGCCCGTTTAGTCAAGCTACTCGGGACCTTCATTTTTCCTCCATGTAGCAAGCAGTTACGCTGGTTCCACACTATCCACGCTTGGGTCCAAAATAACTCAAACTCATCTTTAGTAAGGCGCTCCAAGAACTCCTCCATCAAGTGCATCATATCAGACTGGCCGTGTATAGTTTTCTGCAACTTTCGAGAACTTCTAGCCCAGATATCTTGAATTGCTGCACAATTCCAAAGTGCATGAATGGTGGACTCCGTTTCCCTTGTACAGACCGAGCATTTATCCTCAGTAATCACCTTTCTTCTAGTCAGATTCGTTGCAGTTAAAAGTATCTCGTGACAAACTCTCTAGGCGAAAACTTTTATTTTGTTTGGGAGCCGAAGCTTCCATATTGCAGTCTAGACATTTTTTGCAGCACATTCCCTCGATGTTCCACCTCGGTTCACATCAGTTAAGTGCCTCCTAGCCACATGATATGCAGACTTAACAGTGAACAGACCCCTTGAATTATACAACCAAAAGACAGAGTCAGGGGCATTTCTTCGGCTCAATGGAATTTGGCATATAACTTCAGCTTCATCCCTATGAAATATAGCCATGATATCCTCATATTTCGATATGTTCTGCTCTGAATTAATCATATCCACTACCATCAACTCACCCCAATTTTCCTGAACCGAATTAAGGACTCTGTTTGTTGGGAAATTAGGCAGCCACCTATCCTTCAATGCATTGATTGAATATCCATTACCAACCCTCCAACAGTGACTGGATTGAAGAATTGGTTGTGCTACCATCAAGCTCCTCCACCCATATGAGCAATTAGGGGATTCTTTAGCCTCAAGGAATGATGATCTCGGAAAGTACCTTGCCTTAAGCATTGATAAAGCAGCTATTCGTTGCCTTGAACCATCCTCCACCCTTGCTTGGCCAACAAAGCCAAATTGAAAGCTCTTAAATCTCGAAACCCATTCCACCTTCTTTCTTTGAAGCCGTTAGCTTATCCCAACTCTTCCAATGAATTTTTCGTTCATTGCCAATTTGACCCCACCAAAATTTTGCACACAACGCATCCAATTCAGTGCACAATTTCAGAGGGATTTGAAATACACTCATAGTGTATGTGGGTATGGACTGTGCCACAGCCTTGATGAGGATTTCCTTGCCAGCCCTAGACAACAATGATGGGTCATCTAGAAGACGCCGTCTGCTTCACGAGGCTGACGGTGTGATGATGGACGACGACGCCTTCTCTCCCGTCACCCAAGGCCAACTCCCCAGCACGCCCCGACGGTGTAGTCTACACATCGACAAGATGAATAGGTGACGGGGGAGAGCTGAAGGGATCAATACATGTCTTGTGATGTACGCTTCCACAAAAAGAAGAATCTTGCCATGTACGCTACTATTTGGACAGGTGTCTTGCGCGGCACGATTGCCCCCTAAGGGATGACTTGCCCAACACACTTGATTGCCCAAGAAGTATCTTACGCTCCACGCTACTCAGGTGCAGTTCCGGTAAAGTGGTATCTTCCCCAGCACGCCTTGGCCAAGGGCCCCCGCTACTATTATAAATACTCCCACGCCCTCCCAAATTGAGGTACGCGCGTAATTCAACCCGCCTTTGGCATTCTAGAGTTGCGAGCAAATACTAACTTAACCATCGGAGGGTCGTTGGCCGGTACCACACCGGTACCTCCCTTTGAGGTTCTTTCTACTTGTGCAAGTTTACTCGGAACGCGCGAAGACTCTGCAGCTTACTGAGTTGATTTTTGGCATCATCAAACAACATGCCCTTCCATCCTTGGAGCTTCTTCCAAATTCTGTCCTTCAAGTATGAGAAGGTGTTCTCCTTGTATTCGATTATGGAGAATTCACTCTCCTATTAATAAAGTTTCAATAAATATACTAGATTTTTGCCTTAAATTTGCAAATAGATCTTCTACTTATTTTGTGATTGGTATAATCTAGCCAGATAAATTTTTGTTTTAAATTTTTAGAATTATCTAGCGAGATAAGTTGAATACAAGTTATCCTCTTTACTTTTTGGCACTCTATAAGTACCAGCAAAGTACTCATGGTCCTCTTAAAATACTGGGCAATATTATTTTAAGTATTCGAATTTTGGATACATTTGCCATCTTGGTTTCAGTGAAAAATGACTAACCACTCCACCGCCTTGTTATTTGTACTTGTTCTCCTGGTATGCAACTCAGGTAGATTCTTTTCCATATTAATAAATAGTAATTTAAGGGTTTTTTTTAATAAATAAAACGAAAATAAACTCTCACACACAAGGGTAGAAGGAAGAGAATTTTTTGAAATGCTTACAATACAGTATTATTTAATTTATTTTAAGTATTAGAATTTTTCTTTTGTTGGGATGTATTACAAATTTGTAATACATTTGCGATACATTATTAGGGGTTAAGTGAAAACACCTAACAGTGCCTCCGTCTTTTATTTTTATTTTTATTTTTTTTTGGAGACCGTCTTTTAATTTCTACTAGTTCTCTTTGTATTAAACTCTAGTAAAATATTAGTTTCAAAAAAAAAAAAAAAAAACTCTAGTAAAATATTTTTCCAATATGAATTAGATTTTTTATAAAATTTTTAAAATAAAATAGAATTGTTTGTTTGTCGTCCCCATTAGTCCAAATAGAAGGTTCTTTGAAAGAACCAATCAAAGAATTTTATTATATCCCTTCTCAGATCAGTTCGTTTTTTACTTTGTTCGGTATTTCCTTATACACTGATAGAGAATTTTGTATGTTATTAAAACTAATAAGTAAAATCATTATAAAAGAAACTCTTAAATAACTATAAAAAATAAAATATTTGGACATCTTTTAGTTTAATAATGGCAAATGACAACTTCGAAGATATCAAGGTTGATACTTGCCATCACATTAAAAAGCTCAACCCCTAAATTGTATTACACATTTAGAAATAATGGTATTATGATGAATATTTTATGCAAAATCGAAAGGTCCAAAATGGTTTATATATGTAATGATAATGTGGGCTGTGATGTTGTGTCAGGTACCCTGCTTCTTACGGAGAGCGCTACTCCACTATGTCCTGCTGGTTTGGTTAGATGTACAACCAGTGCAGGTTGTAGTCAAGCCTGCAGGGACAATCATTACTATGGTCAAGCAGCTTGCGTCTTTATAGGAGGTGCAAATGTGTGTGAATGTTATTACAAATGTCCTCTAGCTAAATCTCCCTGAAAATTATGTATTAATGGTTTAGGAATAAGTGACAATAGTTGCAATGCCAAGTGTCTTATCAAACATCCAAATGGTCATGGAAGCTGTGATGGCTCTTCCATGAGGTTGTGTATTGTTAGGCGTATTCATATCGGCCATGTATTAATCTACACAAAGTACATGCAATTAGAATAAAAGAATTTGAAAAAAAAAAAAAAAAACCAATGCTTTAGCCAAGCAGGATTTCACCTTTTCTCCAAGATTGTATTCCAAATGTTATCTTAATTTTAGGAGAAACTTTAAATAGATAAGGTTTTTTTTTTTTTTTTTTTTTTTTTTTTTTTTTTGAGAGGGATAAAGAGATAAGGTTAGTGGGTGAAAAAAAAAAAAAGATAATGTATTTTATCGTTCCAAAATCCCATTTTTTACACAAAAAATTACAAAACTACCATTTTGATCCCATGATTTAGGGAATGCCAAAAATGTTGGAATTTGCCCCAATTAGATATTAGATTACCCCACTTTTCATGTTTGAGGAAAAAAATGACCAAAATGCCCTTGTTGACCAATCTTTAACCCAGGTTGACTGTAGTTGTAAGGGGCATATTTTTATGTAATTAGCATATCCTTTGATAAAACGCACTTTACTTGTATTTGGGTAAATCTAAGTAAGTTCAAGATGATCATTACAAGTGGTTACATTGAAGACATGCAGATTACTTAATAACTGCTAAAAAAAAGTGCAATCTGCAGGTCTCGATACCTCCTTGACAGAAGCTCGATCTGTCGAGACTCATTAAAGCTCGACATATGTCTCGATCTATCGAGCTTACGGTATTCAGATTATAGCCAGCAACATGATTATTCTAAAATGGTATTTGTTTATAGGTTTGTATAATCCTTATTGGACTAGGAAAGTCTAAGGTTTATGTATACCTATTTGGAATAGGAAAGCCCATTGAGCTCTTATTTAAACAAGGAGGTGGAAAAAGAAAAACCTAACCCTAGAGAGCTTCATAAGCTTTCTTTTTGAAACCCTAGCCTCCTCCTACAGAAGAAAGAGTTCTTACTGCATTTCTTGTACGCCTTTGGGTTTTGTAACCAAGCAAAGTCTCTCACACCATCATTGAAGATTCTATTGGTGTTTCTATGTGAAGCTGTTGCAAATCAACTACATCAATCAAATGGTCGTTGTGGAGTTAGTCACGTACTGGGATTCGTGCAAAAGAGTTAGTCACGTACTGGGATCCGTGCATTATTGGTTAGTCACGTACTTGGATTCCTGCATTGAACAGAAAGATTGCCGCTACAATATAAGTCCAATTGGATATTGAGATAAGGGTTCAACTGTAGATTGGTATTTCGGGATAGGCCAAAGGGTTTGGTAAGATTCCTTATACTTGTAACCGCTTGTGATTGATAATAGTGGATTCTTGGGAGTGGTGACCTTAGAATCACTCGGTAAGGTTTAATCTCGATGGTTTTCCCCATTCATAAACAAATCACCTGTATTAAATTTATTTTCCGTTGTATTTAATATAATTGGTGATTTGTTTGTGCTACCATGCTATTGCATGTAATTGAACCTAATTAATTAACTTGGGTAATTAATTAATTGCAAGGGGTCAATTAATTTTAACCTAACAGTAGTTAAACTAATTAAGTAAAAAAATTTAGTGCAATCGCTAAATTTTACACTTTTTTGTCTAACTAAATATTTCCAAACACTTTTTTAAAAGTTTGATCAAATTTGAACACGGTCAACTCATATTTGTGTAGTCCCAAGAACTTATGTGGCATAATATTATATTGTCAAACAAAAGTCAAATATCTTCAATTGATATATATTAAAGTTGATAAAATATTTAAAATCATATTGAAGAGTTGTAACTAATCTTATTTTTTATTCAAAATTAATTTACTAAACTTTTATGCTCCCATGTAATATTTCTTGCCTAAACCCATTGCACCTCAAGAAATTAATGAATTTTACTAATTTAATTTGAAACATAAATTACTTGATTAATCCAATTTTTGTTGATGATAAATTTTTAATATTTTTGCCCAAAATCTCAAATAGGGGTAATTCTACGGTACCCACTAGTAAATAACCTGCTATATCAGGTTACTTTTTTCTCACATTTGATGGTTCCATCCTCACATTGTGCAGTTCTAATCTCACATGTAACAGTTCTTTTCTCACATTTGGTGGTTCCCTTACTTTTTTCTCACATTTGACGGTTCCATCCTCACATTGTGCAATTCCAACATTACATGTAACGGTTTTTTTCTCACATTTGGTGGTTCCCTTACTTCTTTCTCACATTTGACGGTTTCATCCTCACATTGTGCAATTCCAACATCACATGTGCCGGTTCTTTTCTCACATTTGGTAGTTCCTTTACTTTTTTTTTTCTCACATTTGACGATTCCATTCTCATATTGTACAGTTCCAACATCACATATAACAGTTCTTTTCTCACATTTGGTGGTTCCCTTACTTTTTTATCACATTTGACGGTTCCATCCTTACATTGTGCAGTTTCAATATCGCATTTAACAATTCTTTTGTCACATTTGGTAGTTCCCTTATTTTTTTCATATTAGATGGTCCCATTATCGCATCATGCAGTTCCAATATCACATCTGACAATTTTTTTTGTCACATATAATGGTTCCTTTATTTTTTTTTTCTCAAATTTGATGGTTCCACTGTCATATTTAGCAGTACCAACATTGCATCTACTCTATTTTTGTCACATGTGATAGTTCTTTTGTCACATTGGATGGTTCCCTTATTTATTTATTTTTTTTTTACATTTGACAGTTCTATCCTCACATTGTGTAGTTCCAACATCACATGTGACAGTTCTTTTCTCACATTTGGTGGTTCCCTTATTTTTTTTCTCACATTTGACGGTTCCATTCCATATTGTACAGTTCCAACATTACATGTGACATTTCTTTTCTCATATTTGGTGATTCGTTTACTTTTTTCTCACATCTAACGCTTTCATCCTCACATTGTGCAGTTCCAACATCACATTTGACAGCTCTTTTATCACATTCGGTGGTTCTCTTATTTGTTTCTCACATTTGACGGTTCCATTCTCACAATGTGCAATTCTAACATCACATTTGACAGTTATTTTGTTACATTTAGTGGTTTCTTTATTTGTTTCTCAAATTTGATGGTCTCATTATCACATTGTGCAGTTCCAATATCAAATTTGACAGTTCTTCTATCACATATAGTGGTTCCTTTAATTTTTCTCAAATTTGATGGTTCCAATGTCACATTAAGCAGTACCAACATTGCATTTGACTTTATTTTTGTCACATTCAGTGGTACCCTATTTTTTATTCTCAAATTTGATAGTTCCATTATTATATTGGGCAGTACCAACATTACTTCTGACCATACTTTTGTCACATTCGATGGTACCTTATTTTTTTCCTTACAATTGACAGTTCAATCGTCACAGTAGGCAGTACCAATATCACATTTGACCATAATTTTACATTTGGGCCCACCACTGAAGTCACTTTTTTACTTATTAATAACCGCTCACCACAATAGTAATTTTTTTAAAGTTATTAAAAATTTTAGATCTCAAATCTTAAAAAAAAAATCCCAAGAAATTAGCCCAACCACAAAAATTGCTTTTGTTCACAAAAAAAAAAAAAAAAAAAAAAATCAACTGGATTTACTTTGGTTTCTTCCACAAATATTTGAATATACCAATTAACTTCCTACGTATCTCCCTTGGTAGCTTCCATCAGATTCAGGGCATACCTCACTATAAAATAACATAGTTAAGGTCACTCTCTTGATGTTTGTATTTTTATTATTTATATATACTATAAAATCGATGATGTGTAACCTTATGTGCTCTCTAATTGTTCTTATGCAAGCAACTTAATCACAGTAGTGTGTTTATTGTGGTGTCCAAGGTTGTTGACAATTTTAAAATTTTCAGTAAACACTTGAATTTAAACTACAGATCCAGTATGAAATAGTCATCAATCAAGGCTACTACACTAGGTTTTATATTTTTTAGGCATTTTCATTAAATCCACGTGTGCAAAAGTGTCCCAAATGACTATGTTTGACACGGGTATAACCACCCCAACTAAAGTGTTTATGGAATTTTGTTTCATAAAATTATTATTACATTTAGACCCATCTAAAACAAAATAAACATCCCAAAAAATTTTCACAATAACAAAAATTACCAATAGAAGAGCTAAAAACAATTAAGCATAATTGACCAATTTTACCCAAAACAAACAACCCAGTCTTTTTAAAAAAATTTATCAAAATAATTTTGTCTTTAGGAGTTTAGCATTTCGACCATAATGATAAGTGTGAGCCTCATTTGAGTCAGCAGAGACTCCATTAGCTAAGTCTGAGAGAGCCCTAATAGCAATGAAATTTTTTCGTTGTTGAAGACTTATCAGTGCCACAAAGCAATTATCTCTCTCTCTCAGGGTTTCGCAAAATTTATACAAACTTTTCATTCTAAAGCCGTTTGGTATTTGTTCTTATAAAATATTGGAAAGTGTAATTTGAACATAATTGGCTATTAAAAGTTCAATTTTCTGAAAGTAGTGTGTGAATGTACAAAATTCTATAATAATCTTTATTTTCTGATGTGCTATAGATGGAAGAAACCACTTTTATTTGGATAAGTTTGTCTTGTCAATGGAATTCTCCTCTGTTGAACTGATGGAACATTAGAAAATGTGTTCTAAAATACTATTGGGCTTTATAGAATTTCTTAGGCATACTTATCTTGATTTGTGATATACTTGGAATGGAGTGGATTCTTTTTATCTGTTATCACCATTCATTCATTAGTATGGCACTGTTACCAAGAAATAATCCATCACCACTAGCATTGCAAGAAATAATGCATAAATTATTTTAGGTATCTAAAAAGACTAAACCTTCTCTTTCCTCCTGTCCACCCCTTCCCTGTAGCATCATAATTAGTGGGAGATGCCATTGGAATCCATTGTGGGCAAGTTATGATTCATTTTAAAGTTACAAAACTTTGAACTTACACATAATTGTACTCCTAAGTTAAGTTTGTAGTTCATGAACTGCTATACCAGTTAATAGTTTTAAGTTAACAGTTAAATTTTAAGTTAATAGTTTCAACAAAAAATGTCATAGTTTTAACTTTTAACAAACAAATGAAGTCCAAGCATGAATGAATCAAGTTTCGCAATTGAATCAAGTTTCGCCATAGAATTAAGTTTTGCTAATAACTTTGTTTTGGCTAAAAACTCTATAATATCACATTAGAATCCATACACTGTAGCTACATTTTCTCAACAACCAAAACTAATTTGCTCTTTCAAAAGTTGTAAATACTTAACAACCAAGTCTACAAATATCTTGTCGATGGATGGTGTGCACCTTGTCCTTAAACCTTCCAGCTTTGGTTGATGACTGGATTCACTGTCCATCTACATGTGTAGAAAATGTAAAGTGCATATTTTGTTTCACAGGATCATCCACTACCTTTCCTCCTCCTTAAATTACCCATTGAACAATTTCAGCCCTCTGAGAGAAGAGATCATAGCTAACAGTTAAACACATTTGAATATTTAATACCTGTCTCAAATTCATTACTACATACCAAAAAAAATAAAAGAACATAATAAAAAATATATTCAACCAAAAAAATAAACAAAAAATATTGAGAATTAGAAACAATTAGCAAAACCCAAAAAATGCATGCTAGTAAGTGTAAAAAGAGCAATCAAGTTCTCAAAGCCAACAAATACTTTTTCTTCTAAAATCTTACAACATATCCATAACTGCTTCCAGTGTTCAAACCAATCTGTAGAATCTTATTTGATAATTTATAATGCCAACTTTAATTAAGATACACACAGTCTAAAGCCCCAGATCTAGGGGGATTCAATGTGTGTATGTGTATATAACATTATGATGAAAATATTAAAAGGTTGATTTAAAGTTAATGGAAAGAACTTAGAAGCCTAATCCAAACCAAATTGTTTAATATATAAGCAACATGTTCTCTACCATTAAATATAGAATTCTTAACATAGCAACCAAAGACCTTCAGCTTCAGGTAGGTTTACAAGACTGCAAGTTCATGTTTCACATTCCAAGTCCTATTTAGTGCACAAATTTTCTTTTTACAAATGACATTGATAATATTTTCAAGAATTATTAAAAATACCTAGTGTACATTTCTCTACATTTACAACTAGAGGCACATAAGTGAACTTCTAAATAATGATAATTATACAAAGGCCATGGTTCTTTTAGTGCAAAATTGAAGGAATTTTAACAACTTACCCTATCCTTAGGAAAGGATTTTGAGAAGCAAAATACTCTCGTCTTGAACACACTTGTTGGCTTCTCATTTTTAACACTTGAATCATGTTGTGTCTTCTTTGACCCCTTTTATTTATCCATCAATTGACCATTACCTTTACCATTTATGATAGGAAGTTGACTTTGCTCTGAAAATTTTGAAGTTGCTTGAAGAGAACTGTCCTAGTTCAAGTTGATTTCTAACCTCTCTTCTTTGTTTTTCTCCAATGATAGCTATCTAATTCCAGAGTTCCTATTCCTCAGTACCTAATTAGATGACATGCTAGGATGAACTGTGGAGCTCAAACCACTGCTCCTCTTGTGGAGCAAATACAATCTATGTGATCACAATTTACAAGTTAAGATTAAAATGTATAAGATACTCAAAAGTTTGACAAGTACCAATCAAACAAACGAAAGAAATAAAAATAGCCCACATAACGATATAAGTCCGGCTTGAACTAGGATGTGAAATTTAAAACACTCACACACAAACCAGGACTTTTAATATAGAAATAAGCAAACCTTTTGGAAGAAGTAGATCATAGGCTATGTATCTCAGTAGAACATGGATCTCTTACTTCTCGCAATCACAATCTTCTAGCCATGTGCGTTTAACTACATAAATGACACCCAAAGCTGCAAGGCTCCTTACCTCCTTTTTCTCACTAAGAAATTACAAAAGCAAGTGAGAGATGAAGCTAATACAAATAAGGGAAGATATTCCCCAACTTAGCAAGCATAACAGAGAGCCAACGCGAATAAAAGGAATATCACATTAATGTCATAAGTCACCATACTAGCAAGGGACCTTAAAGAATTGCTTAAAGAAAGAACCAAATTTTTTTTACAAATAATCTTTTTGTTTAAAAGAGTCAAGGACTTATTACATCTCTGAAGGAGATCCAACTACTATGTGTGTCAATTATCATTGAATGACATATACTGGGATCCTCCACCTCTACGCACCATACTGACTAATTTATGCATTTTAGAACTTCAAAGCCATTGAACAAAAAGAAAGATACACTAGCAATCATAAATGAAAAACCAGAATGAGTGCAAAGATTTATGTCATGAAATCAAATTTTCTATATAATAAATAAATACGTAAAAATTAAAGTTTCACATTACAAACTTGCTGAGGGATTCTTCAATGGGAAATTTTCACAGGGGGTTTCCATTGGGGGAAAAATCGAAGCAAGTGGCTTGATTTGCAATTCAAATCTGCCTAGTACGAAATTTCAATTCAGATTTCACAACATCACTGCTCCAAAATTCTTAGAGAAAAAAAAAAACCAATCAAATAGGCCCAAATCTTGACGATAAATTCAGGGAAAAGGGAGAAGGGACGAAGAAAAAACCTATCCTACTTAGACATTCAATTGAAATAAATCATTAATTAAATCCATCATTCAAAAACCCAAATCTTGATGATAAATTCAAGGAAAATGTATGAAGAATAGTTACTTGAGATTTGTATGAAGATGACGTGAAGATCGGCCAAGAACGATGAGGAGGAGCAAAATTAAAAGAACACAGCGGAGAAGTAGAGAGAGCACACGAGATGGTGAGGTGAGAGAGAAAAAAGAAAAAAGAAACATCTGTTTTTTCCGTGTTTGATTTTATATGTTACCTGCTTGACTGGTAACTGGTAATTCATTAAAATCACATAAATGGCCAGGATGAAAACAAGTGAAATAAATGGTTAGATCAATGGGTGCGTACCGACCCACACAAAAAAAAGGTGGGTATGGTAGAATGACCCCTCAAATAGATCTAATACTTATTTTGGGATAATCTAGCAAGATAAATTGTTCTTTACTTTTGGTCCTCTCAAAATATTGGGAAATTGTATTTTAATTCTTAGAAATATCGATACAATTGCCATATCAGTTCTAGTGAAAATGACCACCTGGTGTGCTGCCTTATTTCTACTTATTCTCCTTATATTTAACTCAAGTGAATTCATTCTCCCAATAATAAAGTTTCAATAAATATACTAGATTTTTGCCTTAAACTTAAAATCCTAATTAACTACTTATTTTGCAGTTGAGATAATCTAGCAAGATAAGTTTTTGTTTTCTATTTTTAGGATAACTGAGCAAGATGAGTTCAAAACTAGTTATCATTCTTTACTTTTGGCACTCCATAAATACCAGCAAAGTATTCTTGGTCCTCTCAAAATACCAGGCAATATTATTTGAAGTACTGGAAATTAGGATTCATTGGTAATATTGGTTTTCGTGAAAATGACTTACCACTCCTTCGCGTTGTTTTTTCTGCTTGTTCTCTTTGTATTCAACTCAGGTGAATTCTTCTTTTCATTAATAAATAGTATTTTAATTTTTTTTATTTTTTATAATAAACTAGACACACATGGGTAGAAGGAAAAGAATATTTGAAAGGCTTACAATACGGTAGTAATTTAGAGCCTGTTTGGTCGCCCGGTTTAAACACTAGTGTTCAGTGTTTAGACACTGAACACAAGTGTCCAAAGCCCAAAAATCGTGTTTGGTCAGCCATCCTTGTGAGGGGTTGTTTGAAAAACATGTCTCAAAAATCCATTTTTAAACAACTGGTTTTGAAATCACCTGCGGCTTGTTTTTAAACAACAAACACTAAACGCGGTGGCAATTGCGTAAATATATTGAATATTGTATGGCCCACCTGTTCAGAGATGCGTCTGTGGTTGTCTCCTCTCTTCCTCTCCATCTCTTCACTTCCTTAGACCGGATGACCACGCTCCAGCTTCATTTATCTCACCCACCACCATAACTCCCTTCACCGACCCATCCATCAAAGTCTCTCCCTCACCCAGCGCCATTAATCCTCACCGACCCATCCAAGAAGACACGTTACACACTCAGCTTACACCGCATATCTCACATTAACCCCTTTCTCAGAGTCATAAAATTAGACCCAACTGCCCCTAATCCTCGTGAAGATCCCACACTCACCGAAACTCTCAAGGTGCTAAACTCACACAGTGCGAAGGGCTTGTGAAGGTAATATTTGAAATTGTCTTAAATTATTGGTTGTAGCTTTCTTTCACATCCCAATCTAACTCAGATCAGCTTACATTAATCCAGCTTAGGGCTTATTTAGGTCCACATCTTCATTCAGATGGAAGCCTCATCCTCATCCTCGTCCACCTCTCTGGTGCTATACAGAGCATCAGTGCCCTCCTCTGCTTCGTCCTCTGCTTCCTCCTCTCACAGTGTTCCCCTACTGGTAAGTCTACCTAAACAAAAACTGTTTTTGGTTTGCTTGTTCTGTTCCAATTTCGTACCTAGGTCATGCATTTTGTCTTCATTTTGTGGCTTCTATTGTTGCCTTGAAATCCTTGAGATCAGTAGGTGTAACTGTAAACTGTAAACATGTATCTGTGAAATTAGTATACTTTTTTTCTTCTTCTTTTTATGTAAATGTATCGATCTTCATTCATGAACTTGAAATAATCAAATGGATTTTACATCCTGAGCAACAGCAAGTTACAAAGCCATCTATACTCTGGGAATATCCTTTTTTATTTTTATTTTTATTTTAATGAATAGAGGGCGCATATAGTATTAGTATGCAATTACACATTTAAGTTTTAGTTTATCATATTGAATACTTATGCATTATTGTAAGCATGATTTTATTCTGTGGGATATCATCCCATTCCTTTTGTTTAAGGTTATTCTCAAAAGATTTTGATAGAATGAATAACTTGCCTTCAATAGTTTCTGTCACCTATATTTGAAAAGGTAAATTAATCATAAACGGATAATTTGGCAAAAAGTTATTTAGCAGCATTTTTAAGACATTGTCACCTTTGTTCATTTGGATGAACTTCCATTAACTTATTTTTTATGAAAAAAAAAAATAGAATTAAGGTTTTATGTTAAATAAACAAAATATAATAAAAAGTTGTAGCTAAGAAATAAACAATATATGTTAATGAACTGAAACTCATACGGTCTATGTATATGAAATGAAACTCATATCAACAACAACAACAACAAGCATTGGATAACTCATGACCATATCCTCCATTAATTTGATATAAGAATATTAAAAAGTAAGTTATGTCAAATTAAATAATACATAGAAGATTTCAAACATGAATAATAAAGATAACAAGGGTTGGTTTCATTTCAATAACCAACTAAAAAAAATTATAGTTTCACTTTGTCTTGATTACAAAATATTGTCTATGATTAAAGTTTATTGAACAGCATAAACTTTTTTGTCATCGAATAATTAATATATATATATATATATATATGGAATACAATATATTAAAAATTAATGGTACTTATTTCAAATGTATTTCACTAGAAATGATTGTTGTTGTGTTCATATGAGTTATAGAGAAATGAATGTTGTTGATATGAGTTACTGAGATATAAGTTATATGTTCTTCAAATGTCCAAATTGTTGTTAATCCTCTCGCTTAGCAACCTTGCAGCCACTGAATTCAATTGGCTTCTCATATCATATATGATCTTTTAGGGTCCTTGTTCTTGCTGATATTCAAATTCAGAAAATCTATCTGAAATTGATAAATGGTGACCTTAGTTTTTCTAATATGTCGGCTGCTTGGTAGTTTTAGTGAGTAGGAAGTTAATGTTTTATAATCCGTATTATACAATTTCAAATGACAAGTCTATGTAAGTATACCAAAATTTTTTAGATAGAAAATGCCACAACTGATGCGGAGGATGGGAAGTTGTGGCCTTCTGCAGTCGAGAAGCATTTCATTGATGTATTGTTAGAAGAGGAAGCTAAGGGGAATATGCCCCAAGGGCAGTTCAAGACTGGAGCTTGGACAGCCGTTATGAACGAGTTTAACAAACGCACGAATAAAAATTACAACAAGACACAACTTACACAAAAATATCAACGAATGAAAGGTCGACACTGTACATTCTCCCAACTCATTAGACGTACTGGAATGGGATGGGACCCCATTGCAAATACGGTGATGGGAAGTGATGACGCATGGGCTGCTGCAATTGCGGTAATTTACAAAACATACTCCAACCAAAATTTATTACAATTAGCCTAGGTGCATGGTTTATGGTTGTAATTAAAATGATGGTGAAATCTACCTTGTGTGAAATAGGCCAATCATAAAGTGAAGGAGTTCAGGAAAAAGGGCTGCAACACTACGAGCTGTTGGGCAGGCTTTTCAATTCGAACACAGCCACTGGTTTTCTCCAAATATCATCTGCCCAACCAGCTCCAAACAGTGACGAAGAGAGAGAGCTGGATGTAGCCTTCCTATCATCGGGTGTACATGTCACTCTCGACCCCGACAGTGTGGACGACGTGGAGGAGCTACCCACAACGAGTGAAGGGCAAAGCCAAAGGCGACCTGAAAAGTGGCCAGCTGAACCGTCAAATTCAAGCGGAAAAAGGAAGAAAGGGAACTCCCTTGAAACCATGACTGAGGCAATTCGGGGGTTTACTGAGATGAGGAACCGGAGGGGGAAAAAGTCCACCGACAATGGAGAGTCTGGTGTGGGGGGTGACACTGAGTCAATTACGCAAGCTGTAACACTGCTCAACTAGCACACCGATGTTGATCATGTCACATATTGCAAGGTCGTGCAGGAGCTTCATAACCCCAAGAGTAGAGCCGCTTTTTTTGCTATGACGGGTGATAGAAGAAGGGGTTGGATTGAATTTATTGGGGGTGGACTGCAGTAGTGGTGGGGGTGGTTGATGGTGTGTGCTGTTTATATAGCCTAGGGAGTTTATTAATACTCTTATTTTGCTTTAATGGACTTAGGCAAAGTATGTATTATGTTAATACTTTGGACAATGTGCCCGTGCTGCCTTCCTGTATTATGTTGAATGCATTGGATGTCTATGTTACTGATGTATGAACAATGTTATGTTACCGATGTATGAAATATGTTATGTTAATTAGTACTTTTATGAATTGCTTTGTTTGGTGATTTATATATATATCAGAAAATGTAATATGTTTTTTACGGAATTGCTTTGGTACACAGTCGCATCTATACTGAGTACTCCCTTGCATACAGCAAGATATACTCACATAAGTATACATACAGCAGTATATACTTTCTTCGTTATAATTATATATACATACAACAATATATACTCATTTATATATATACTCACTTACCCATATATACATCCAACAATAAGTGAGTATATATGTCTACAGCAACATATATATATATATATACATATATTCTTATGTACTTCTCTATAGTGGCTCACGTGAACTCATTGGCTACCCACAGGTGTGATTTAGTTATGGCCGACACCGATTCAGATCAGGATTCAATCATGGCAGCCCCCGATTCCGATAAGTACGATAGTGATGTTGAGCTCGAGATTGCCACAGCCTATGTGCAGTTTTGTATAGAGTATGTGTAAAAGTACTACATGAAGAGACCTATGTGTACTAGTATCCTGAGTGGGAGTTCGTATGTCCACGAAGTGCTCGAAGGAAATCCCCAAGTGTGTTACGACATCTTCCGCATGGACAAGATCATTTTTAGGCACTTGTGTAATGAGTTGAAGCGGCTACAGCTATTAGAGGAGGACATTGGTATTGTTTTAGTGGAGGAGGCCGTTGGGGTATTGCTATTTATCGTCGGACACAACGCTGACTTCCGGGTAACTGCGAACCGCTTCCAACATTCTCTCGAGACCATTCAAAGGCGGTTCCGACGTGCCTTGCGTGTTGTCCATGCTCTGGGATGTCTCATCATCCGGCCCGACGTTGATGCAGCTGAGCTTCCTCATTCACTTCGAGGGAATGAGAAATATTATCCATGGTTTGAGGTATGCTTTGCTTTTGCTTTTTTAGTTCTTAGATAATTATCACTTTGATACATTAAAATGTGAAAGCTCTGTATTTGTCCTTTTTTTTTTTTGGGACCCCATTGCTGGTGTTGACTAGCTAGAGTAGTAGCCTTTGTAAATGTTTTCTTGATTTTATGGAAGTTGTGAAACCAAATTGTGGAAGTTTATAGTGGCTTTTAGGACAAAAATTTTATATAATTGACCATATTATTAAGAAAGCTACAGCTACTATAAACATCTTTGGATCACTGAAGAAGTTAACTGATCAAGGTCTAATTTTAGAAGTTTGCAGGACAGAACAACATAAGACCATAAATCATTTATTTTATATATTTATCTCAATTAATGTTTATGTATTTTGATGTCTCCCCAGCTTGATTCCATGTAGTCACCATCCCAATATCGACGCCATGAATCTTATTAAGTCTGAACCACTTATCTTAGAGATCAGTGGCCACCAGATCTCTACTGTAATACATCATGTCCCCATCATAGATTCTTAGTATCAAAGTGAAGGCACTATGAGCTGCACCATGAATCTGTATTCTTAGTATCAAAGTACTTGGTTTTAAGTACTTGGTAATTTGTGTGTTATATTGTATTCTTGCTGTTTGTTTGTATTATTCAATCAGGAGATTTGGTCCATTGAGGTGGGTTGATATTGGGGACCAGTGTAGAAGAAAATCATAACAATAATAAGTTACTGATTTTGCATGTTAGGTACCTGAATTTTTTGGTTTATACAATTGAATTTTTCCCAAAAGTTGTCTTTTTGAAGTAGGTTGTTCGTGGGTACTTGTGGAGGTGTATTACACAAATGTAACAGTTAAAATTTTGCTTTGTGGTTAGGCAGGTCATTTGGTGAATGATTGTGGGTTGAGCGTAACAAGAATGGAAATGGGATATTTTTTGTGAAGTTGGTGAACATGTTAGGATTTGTCAGTGGGGATAGTGACAGTAATTCAATATGTACAGCTTTATGTTCATTACTCATTGAACAGTAGTTTACATAGCTTTATGTCCGGGGTTGCTGACTGATCAATACAGGGCTGTGAGAGAAGAAAGAGGCACAATAGGGGAGGAATATTGCCAATCAGTAGTCTCGCAACTGTGACAGAAGAGAGAAGGTGAAAGATGAGGAAAATGTAAGAAATGGGAAATGTTTAGGGTTGATAATGGGGTGGCGGGTGAGGTTTTGGGTTCAAAATCTGTTGGGTGCATGTGAAACTCTAACAAATAAAGTCAAGAGCTACCCCACAGATCAGTGGCATTGCCTGCACTACTTTATAAGGAGAGGCAGCGTTCAACTCCCCTCTTCTCCATTGTTATTATAAATATTAAATTATTGAAACAGAAAAAAGAAAAAGGCACGAAAAGTAACTCTATGAACAAAAAATCATTTGATATGTTCAGTTGTTGTCTTACGGTGATGTTTCTCAAAATTCCTTATGTTGTCTGAATTGAGATGGTATTATGCAGGAGCTATGGTTGAAATTATTAACCAGTAATATATGTACAGAAAATTTGTTTCCTCCAATTAACATGCATGGCCTTATTGTTGAGTTTGGTGCATGGCACTCTGTGATCTGTGCATGTTGTTTTACTGTGATGGGCATTTCTGAAGGTGCTCTGTGATGTGTGAAATGGGGCCTTGGAGATGCTACATTTTCATCCATCCATGCTTCTCTTTTTATTTATCTTTGACAATTTTATTGTTTATGTGTACTTTCATTCATGGATATATGCAGTTGATCAATCTACTATTTAAATCTACTTTCTTTTTGACATTTCATCTACCTTCTATGTTCACTAAATTCTATAGAAAGCAAGAACCTAGTGATAGACATAAGTGGTACATATTTTCTTAACAGAAATGTGTGGGGGCCATCGATGGGACGCACATAAGTGCTTCTGCCCCATCCGGTAGGACCACCGCATTCAGAGATAGACGGAGTGACATCACCCAAAATGTGATGTGTGCATGCAACTTCGACATGCGGTTTACGTATGTGCATTCTGGTTGGGAAGGGAGTGCGAATGATTCACGAGTCATGCAGGACGCACTTGGACATGCCGAGTATGAGTTCCCTTGGCCGCCTAGAGGTAAAAATTTATTCAATTCAGTATTCCAATTGTTTTTGTAATAGCAAAAGGATGTATGGGTTTGTACTTCATGCTTTATTGGTTGCGTCTATTTCTAGGACAACGCACACACAAAAAAAAAACCCACACACACACACATGAAGAACTGCGTAAGTTGGATCATATTATTAGGCACTTGTGTAATAAGATTGATCATAGAATAAACTAGTTCAATGGACTTATTATTGCAGGATCGTACTATCTCGTGGACTCGGGCTATGCCATAGGCAATGCATTCCTCCCCCCACACAAGTCCACGCGCTACCATGCCCAAGAGTTTCGGGGTGCGGACCGGCAGCCTACTAGCCCACAAGAGTTGTTCAATTATAGGCATTCGTCATTGCGGATGGTGATTGAACGATGCTTTGGAGTGTTGAAGGCGAGGTTCCCGATCCTGACTGCAATGCACTCTTTCTCCATCTCTAGACAACGGCTGATTGTGACTGCTTGCTGTGCACTACACAACTTTATCTGCATGTATAACCGGGCGGATGACATGTTCCATGTGTGGGAAGGATCATTTGCGCGTAATAACGACGCAGGCATAGCGGGAGCTACATGCGTAGGCAGTGGCGGCACTGAAGAAGCTTTTAATGCTTGGGCACAACGAGCGATGTCGGAGTACCATGATGCAGTAACTGCTGCAATGTGGGCAGATTACACAGCCAACACTTCAAATGGAGCTTTTTGAAAAACTGTATTTGTGGATAACATGGAACAAATTGTTGTTGACGTTGATGCTCTTGTTGTTTTACTTTGTTGTGCTTATGTGGCCTTTCCTATGATTATTAAGAAATTATTAGTATTTTTTTGTGTATGAGATGCTATGGTAATGGCAGGAATGATCTAAAATTGGCATACTGTTGTATATGGTATGTATGATTCAAATTTGCTTGGCCAAGCTAGGATTGATTTTGGTTTTAGATTTGTGATTAATTGGGCTCTCTTGTTGTTGAGATTCAGTCAATAGATAGTGTCCTAGGAAATTGCAATAACTTGTTTCTTTTGGTTTATATTGTATTTATTTATATTACATTGGTTGACTTCTTATGATATGATTGCCCTGCTCAAATGTTTATCATAAAATACATGGACCTATGGTGTTTCATTTTGCTATTAGTTGAAGATGTTTAGTAGGATGCTTTATATTTCCTTTCTTCTAATTGATGTGTATTTTTCATTTTTGAAGCCTTCACACTTGAATCTTTGATAAATTCTGTTCGTAATTGGTAGGGATCTTTTCATGTATATGTATTCCCCTTAATCATAGATGTTTTCTATTTTTCCTGAGTTGTGTTTGTTTTATTAATTGTCACAGCTCGCCAAGACAGCCTAGAAGTGCATGCAGAAGTTGTCAGGAAAAGAATTTGTCGAAGGTATGAACTGCCGGAGTGTACTTTCCGCATTATTTTTTTGTAGAGTGTATTTTTGCTTTGTGGCTCTTTATAGGAGCTAATTGGCAATTTGTCTTATAGGCACTGACAATGGTAGCAGACATTCTTATGAATCTGTCAATGCGAAGTCTCCATTGAGCCCGATTGCACGCAAATGTGGTAGATGTGGTAGCACTACATGCCAATGCAGCATTTCGTGTAATTCAACCCATGCATCCTCAAGTGTTTAGTTGATCTTTCCTTTTGCTTCTTCCTTTAGTTATCTTGTACTTAGTTGGCTGATAGATGTTCTTTTCTAGTCCAGATTTATCTGTCCAAAGATCATTGAACAGAGATCATCGTTTATGCAGAGAAAGTATTAATTGAATTATAAAGCTCTTGATACCTACAAGTTGTTATTGTCGAATAACACCAGCACTATATATTGTACACCATTACACCAATACATAGAGCCAAGTTGAAGTGGTTTTAAATCAGATCAAATGAGTTCATAAAATTGATTTTTTTTTTTTCTTAAAAAAAAAAAAAAAGCTTTGCCACTAAGTACCCTGTTAAGAATAATACTTCTTAAGCCATGAACTACATACCACATAATGAACATTGGATAACTCATTAAGGGCCCATTTAATGTGTAAATAATACAGGGCTGTTGGGACTGATGATGTTTCAATAAAACTTACACACTGTGGAGGAGTTCATTGATGGACTAATTTACAAAATATTAATCTAATAAAATACTATTCTAATAGTCAAGAGTCAGCCCCATACATATACCTAGAACTAGCAAAATTGAAGACTGACAATTATCCAAAAACAATAGTACACAACGCATCAAGTACATGAGGAGTCCGTCGTACATTAAAATTACTATGGTTACACAGCAAGGACGAAGTGGCCATCATAACAATTTCGTTTACGCCATTGTCATAGTTAGCAGTAGTGCAAGCGCGGTGCACAACAGACACCATCCAATGAACATAATCTTTACCATTTTTTTTGTCTCAACAATCTGGTGGACCTTGTCATGCATAAGCCTCAATTCCTCTCGCAACACACACAACTCTTCTTGTAGTTGCTGGATTTCCTCCGCATATGACAATTGCATCTTCAAGGGCATACACCACTGAAAAAACCGACATGCATCCTTTGGGCAACATTGGAAAAGCCTGTATCAGTTCTCATTTCGCTTATCCGAAATCCTCACGCTTGCTCTCAAGCCACAGAAACAGTTTTAATTTTGGAACCGAAGGCCATCGTCAATATCCTCACGTATTGCGTCCGACATTTGCAGGAAGAAGGCACAAATATTTCAACATATGTGCAATTGATAGAGTGCCTTCCATTTTGCATACAGCAATTTATGAAGCTGTCTTACAACAAACAATTGTAGTAGAGATGGTTATGGGCATATACTGACATGATGGGGATTTAGAACGATACAACGAAGTTAGTCAACAATTTTTATTTGAATCATATATAAAGATGCTCTACAGCTGGATAGTTTTAATCAATATACCCAAAATTCTTCTGAAAAAATGGGATATGGTTCAAAAGCCAGTGTATATTACAAATGAATGTTTTTCCCTTTTTGTGCGTTTGAACAAACACTATTAAACAATCATTTCAACACGCTATCAATTTGTGCAACAAAAACTATAGCAACATATAACTGCAGAGGGGGGTATGCAATTTCCTATCATTGTTTCCCTTTTCGGTGCAAGAGTAATACAAAGTAATTGCATTTTGAATTATAAAACCATCATTCACAGAACAAGAACAGAGAAAACCAACTACTCCTTGCTTACGCACACCAAAACCATGAGTTGAGATAGTCAGAAATTCCCAAAAAAAAAAAAAGAAAAAGAAAAAAGAAGAAGAAAACAACAACAAATCCAGAAGAAACCCAAGTAATATTATAACACAGTCACAAAAACCAACATTCTCGCTCACCACATTTAAAATCGAAAACAAAAACAAAAACAAAAATAAATTAAAAAAAGCCCCTCTCGCTTCAACAGCCATAGCTTTTGAAATCTGTGAGTGAAGAAGGAAGGTGAAAGTGGAGACTCGAACCTGGATATTCGAGTGATGGGTCGGCGGCGACCAAAGCCCTGTAAGTTGCTGGGAAGGTGAAAGCGGAGACTCGAACCTGGATCTTCGACTGATGGGTTGGTGGCAACCACAGCCCTATCAGTTGCCAGGAAGGTGAAAGTGAAGAATCGAAGCTGGATCTGGAGTGCTGGGTCGGCGGCGACAACAGCGCTGTAAGTTGCTGGGTCTTGGCGTGCTGACAGTGGAGATGAGTTCAGTGCGTGGGTTTGGATTTTGGCTCTCAGGGAAGACAAGGGAAAAAGAAGGAACAATCTCAGAGAGCAACGGGTCTCCTGAGTAAAAAAATGTTTTTTCGGTCAAAGTGTCAGCTTTTTCTTTAAATTAAACACACACATACCAAACACATATTTTAATTTTTGAACACACAAAATGTGTTGTTTAAACCATAATACCAAACACATTTTTTTATTTTTTAAACACTTAAAACACGTATTTCAACAACATTTTTTAAACTACAGTTTTCACATCATTTTAAACAACAATTTTTGAAATCCATGACCAAACGGGCCCTTAGGTATTAGAAATTTGAAATACAGTTTCTAGATATTTTTTGGGTTAAGTGAAAATGCCTCATTGCGCCACTGCCTTTTCAATTAGGCGAAAATACTATTTTCATTCTTACATTTTCACCCAATTTTCACTTTGGTCCCTATTTTTTATTTTTACCTCTTTTAGTCCTTATTTTGAAAAACGTGTTCCATTTTGGTCCCTACTGTCATCTCAGTAACAGTAATATCCTGTGTGACAAATAGATTGCTGTGTTGGCACACTAAATGATGACGTGGCCAAAAAAATAATAATAATAAATTTTAATTAAGATTTAAATAAATCCATGTCAGCATTTAAAAATTTGATGTATACACTTTTTTTTTTGGTAAATTGCAAATTACACCCCTAACGTTTGGGGGTGATTGGATTTTACACCCCAACGTTTCGAAACTTTGATTTTACACCTCAACGTTTGGTTCCATTAGCAAATCACCCCCCCCCCCCCCCCGGTTAGTTTCTACTGTTAACTGCCATGTTATCTTGCTGATTTTTTTTTTTTTTTTTTGCCAAATAAGCCCCAAAACGACACAGTTTCAACTAATAATAAAAGCTTACCTGTCACAGTAAAAACGGTGGCGTTTTCCATAGTGCTAAAACACAAAGAATCTAAACTACACCGTTTCATCCTATTTCTAAAATCCCAAACCAAAACTGAAAACCCATGAAGAAAGGAGACGTGAGTAAGTTCATCGAAGGCTCCAAGTTTGCTCCAAGGCGGCAGCAGTAGCGGCGACGAGTACAGCCAAAAATTCTTTATGGCTCTCTTTCTCCCTCTCTTTTTGGATTTTTCTTGCCATTGCTGGATTGAAATTTTGGGTTTTTTATTGGGTTTGCTGGGGCTTTTTTTGTTCGGGTTTGTTGAGGTTTTTGTGTACTTTTTTTTGTTTGGGATTTTGTTGCTGGATGCACATAATATTTGGAGTTTTTGTTAAATTTTTTGGGTGATGGATTTGTTGCTAGAACTCTCTATGTGTGTGTGATTTAAACTCATTTACTTTGCTACTGGAACATTGAGTGTGTTTATGGTGGAGTTTGTTGTCAGTGCAAACAACAATGTTCCAATGATTTAAACTCTCTAGAACTCTCAATGTTCCAGTAGCAAAGCAAAGTAAATGACTCAGTGTTTATGGTGGAGTTTGCTGGATGCACAAATAACTCAGTGCATTATTTCGTAGCAGTTTGTTGTCAATGGTTTATGATATATTTGGTTGTGTTTTTTTTCTGGAACTGGTTACTTTATTGATATTTAATTTTGGTGGGTCAGCCTGTGAGGATGAGCTGTGTGTATTGAATGGTGTAAAATAATGCATTGAGTGGTATGGTTGTGGTCCAACTGAGTGGTCCATGTGTTTTGCTTTATAGCTCTTGTATGCATATAGTATTATATTTATTTTGATAATGACTTATGTCCATTGAAAGAAGATGATGATGTTAGTATTGTGTTAATTAAATGTTATATTATAGTAATGCCTCTTGTATACATGTATGTGAATTATATTTTATTAATTTATTAATTAAATGTAATATTTTAGTAATACATTTATATGTGTATGCAGGGCTTTGAATATGGATTAACCATTTGACATTTCTATACATCATGGAGGGGTATTCATTACACATAGTGATACATATGTTGAATATGCTAGAGGGACTGAATCAAGGGTCTCAGATGTTGATCCTGACACTTTTGCTATTTTTGATATGCCAAAGTATGCCAACGATCTTGGTATTACAAATGTAGCATAATTTTTTTACCGAATTCCTCATATGGAACTTCATATTGGCCTATTTCCATTGAAAAAAGATAATTATGTTAGGGCTGTATGTGACTGGTTAGAATTTGCACCTAAAAGGTTAATACACATATATGTGAAGCATGTTGAACAAGCTTTTAACGAAAAAAGTTGATGAGGATCAAGGTAATAAAGGTGATGATGAGCATGAGTTTCATAAAGAAGTTGACGAAGGAGTTGGAGTAGATGACAATTTTTTTGATGAGGGCTATGCTGATTTGGTAGGTGACAGTGAATTTGATATATTTGAAAGACCATCCTCTCCCATTGACCCATCCACTTACATTGCTCCATCCATTCACATTGTCCAAACCACTGCCTATGACCAATCGAACGTAAACCCTTATGAGCAGAACACATCAAATTGGGTACCCACTTGCTTTAGTGATGTGGAGCATAATATAAAAAGTGGGGAAAGTGATTATAGGCACTCTGACATTTTGTGCACACCTGTCAACTCTAAGGATGATGAAGAGCACCCTAAGTACATTGAATTTAGAGCTGAGGTGGATATGTCCGACCCCGTTTTTGAGTAAGGGATGTTGTTTAGTGACCACAAGGAGTTTAAGAGGGCTGTGCAATCTTATAGAATCAAGCACGGATATCCATTGTTAATTGTTAAGAATGAGTCTCAAAAGGTGAGTTACAAATGTGAGGATTGTGAGTGGTATATTTATGCTTCATGGGACCATGAAGAAAACTCTTTGCTTGTGAAAACCTATCGTGAAAAACATACATGTTCTAGGGCTTTTCATAGTAAAATGGTTTCCGCAAGGTGGATTGTAGTTGCATGGCTAGAGGTGTTTAGAGGGAGACCTAACATCAAAAGTGCTGAGATACAGGAAGGTATAAAAAATCAGTTTCAAGTAGAGATTTCCTTGGACAAGCCTTAAGGGCTAGGCAGATTGCATTGGAAATGCTTAAAGGAAGGTTTGCTTACCAGTTTGAAAGAGCTAGAGATTATTGTGAAGAGTTGAGAGTTTCTAATCTGAGCACTACAACCAAAATTAATGTACACACACCCACACTGCACTTCAAGAGAATGTATGTGTGTCTAGCTGCTTGTAGAATCGGGTTTTTGGAGGAATGTAAGGCAATTACTAGTCTTGATGCTTGTCATTTAAGAGGGTTTTTGAAGGGGGAACTATTGGCAGCTGTTTGGATTGATGGGAATGGCGGGATGTACCCAATAGCATTTGTTTTTTGTGAGGGTGAGACCAAGGACAGTTGGTTATGGTTTCTGGAGTTATTGTTAGCTGATATTGGTCCTATGAGGGAAGGTGGCTGGACCTTTACTTCTGACCAACAGAAGGTATGTGTTTCTTTTTTGTGTAAGTTTAATGTTGTATTTATTGTATATATTTAAATTTAAATTTAGTGTTCAAATTATTTAATATCTACGTAATAACCTCTTTTTTTTTTTTAATGTAGGGCTTACTTCGTACTCTTGCAACAGTTGCTCTTGAAGCACATACAAGGTTCTGTGTTAGGCATTTATGTGCCAACTTCAAGAAGGAGCACAAGGTTATGGACAAAAGTATCCTATTTTGTGTTTGTCAATAATTTACAGAAACGTTATGAGAACAATTGTTAGCTGTTTTGGAAGAATGATTAACATTTTGGTCATATATTGCATATATCAGGTTTGACAATGTGCCAGGTGTTTGTTTTACAATGGTATAGTTTCTTCTGCAGTATAGCTTCTTCTTGTTTGGCAAAATTTGTTAGTCATTGTTCCTGTTTGCCCACAATTGCACTTTGCAAGTCCAATGTAATTGCTAGGTGCATTTATGGATGGCTAAGTGCCAATTTCCATAATAATAAACAATATTCCAATAAGAGACAAAACTAAGTAAGAATTTCCATTGCAAGAAACGTATTTCAATTTCCATTACAACATAAAAACACAAGTGGCTATTACAATTGTCATTACATTAAACAAGATAATAAGTTGCCTACTATCTCAAAATGTTTGTCACTACAATCTTTCATAGTGACTAAACTACAATTCACCTATTCTCAATACAAGTTCTTTCCTTGGCCTTTTGTTTTCACTAAATAAACTAAGATGATCACCATAACAACAAACCAACTTAAATGCATCAATTGTATGTTCATAGCAGTCTTTTTATCTTCTAAATCAACAATCTTCATCTAAGGTGCATTATTATCCTTCTCTTTCAATTTTGTTTTCTGCTTGGGTTGTTATTTGTCCACGATGTCTTCAAGATTGTAGGAAATTGGCGTTTACATTTCACCTTATGATCGTTGCCATAATTCAACGTTCCAAAACTACTTGAAGAACTTCCCACTTGACATATCCTACAATATAAAATATTTCATAGTAAGTTTTTACAGCTTTGAATAATATAATGAACCTCATTCACACAATTTTTAACGATACTGTTAACCACACTCACAGACTTTGAAGTATACAAAACAACATAGAACAATAGACAAAATTGTAGAATGAATTGTATAAAAGGATAGTTGTTTCAATAGCTTTGCAAAAGTACTGAAGCCTCTGAAAAATTACTTCATTTACTTCACCAAGTTGCGCCTCACATAATCTAGATTAAATAAGGACTGAAGTTTCAGAAAAATTAATTTACCACCTTGGAACCTAACAAGGCTAAGACCTAGGCCAGGTGAAATACAACTATCAAAGGTAAACAACTATCAAAGGTCTACAGTAGGATTTATGGCTAAGCAGTAAGATTATGCTTTGATGAATAAAATAAATAAGGAATAAAGAAAATTATACTAAAAAGGTCTTACCCAAAAGAACTCACACTGAAGTCCAGTGACTAATACTAAACATGGGAGCGGCTCTTTGGCAAATGACATCCAGATTTTAATGTGTCATTTTCAATGTTTTATGGTGCATTAATTGTTTGAATTGATTTTATCATAAGGTTAAATGGCCAAACCAAATAGCTAACAAATGCTATGGATGCATTAGTTTACATGCAGTTGTGAAAATTAGTAAACCAATAGATTTTTCTTCCAATCATTTTCTTTTCAAGACAAGCTAAACAAATGAGTTGGAAAAAGGGGTACTACCACAATACCACTTCATAGTTCTAATCCCAAAAATAGTGGAATGCATATGAATTTTGATTTTGATGTATGCTTCTCAATTAGGCAAATGTGTCAATGCAATAAATTAACAAAGAATGAATTCTACGTCCATTGATTGGACTTCTTTGTACTTAAACAAATGATTTACGTGGCCGCTTATAGTTATATACACATCAATAATACATATCCCAATTCTTGCAGGACCCAATTTATGCACATACCCTAATGCACAGTTCAACACTTTTCACCATAACTAACACACAGCAAAAGGTCTCAACAACTTAGATAGAAAAAACTACAACAATGAACATAGAACCCCCAAAAATTTGTTAAAGAAAGAGAAAGCAAACCACAGCAATGAATCCCCAACAAATCCAAATCCAACAATGACAAGAAAAAGTGAAATCTAAAAAGAGAGAAAAGTAGAGCTGGAGAGAAGAAAAAGAGTCTCACTATGGCGCAGCTGTGGCTGTCGTTGTGGCCGCTGTTGTAGATTCACGATGGGTCTCTGCCCTGTGAGCTGGGAGGGAACTGCTTCCTTCGTGGGTTTTCAGTTTTGGTTTGGGATTTTAGAAATAGGATGAAATGGTGTAGTTTATGATTAGATGTTTTAGTTAAAACTGTGTTGTTTTGGGGCTTATTTGGCAAAAAAAAAAAAAAAAAAAAACACACCAACAAGATGACATGGCAATTAAGAGCAGAAACTAACAAAGGGGGTGATTTGATAGCGGAACCAAACGTTGGGGTGTAAAATCAAAGTTCCGAAACGTTGGGATGTAAAATCCAATCAACCCTAAACTTCAGGGGTGTAATTTGCAATTTACCCCTTTTTTTTTAATACTTTGTTATTGTTTTTTTTTTTTTTTCTTTCTTCATAACTCCAAGCTTCGAATCTCCATCTCACTCCCTGTCCCTTTCTTAATGGAAAATGTATATGATGTTTTAGGAACTCCAAATTAGCATACAGCTGGTGTTTCTAAGACCAATAAAAAATTGACACCTGGCATAAAAAAATGACACATCAGTTCATTAAGCCATTTAAATAAAATGACTAAACTATCTTGAAATAATTTCAAACACCTGCCACTTTACTCTCTACACAAACAAAAACCAAATACTTCACCTCTTTTCAAAATCTAATCTCATTCTCTCTCTCCCCAATACTCACACCACCATAACCCCTACTCTCTCTCAAACCCCCAACCCCAACAGCCACTGCTTAGTTACAGAGTCTCCGGTGTCACAACATTACCGAACATTTCAAGTTCCGATGAAACCAACCTTTGTCTTGTCAGAAAGCCTCAGAATCTTCTTTTTCTAGCAAAACCATCCTATGCCGGCAGCTTTCTTGCTCCTTCCAACACCTGACATTCACAAGAAGGTTTCTCTCTCTCTCTCTCTCTCTCTCTCTCTCTCTCTTTTGTATTTTCCCATCTTTTTTGTATGCTTTTTTGTTCCCAAAATTATAGATTAAAAAAAAAAACAAAAGAATTTCCAAATGTGTTTGTGTAGAAAGGAAATTTGTACTTGTTTGATAAAATGTCTCAATGAAGATGGATGCATTAATTTTTTCTTAAACTATTATCAATTAATAGAATATACAATATACAGTAATGGGTTAATCTTTTTTTCTTTTCCTTTCTTTTTAAAAAAAAAATGTTCTTTTGAATCAGATTAAAGTTGGGTCAGATTAAAGTTGGGGTTTTTTTTCAACTTTTTTTTTTTTTTTTTTTTTTTTTTTTTTTTTTTTGTGTTATAGTTTCATATGTTGAAACATAAAGCTTCTTTCTTTGTTTGACAAAATCTTGCCCCCGTCAATTTGGGGACAGTTGAATGTATTTTTTTCAAAAAAATTAATTATTTGCTGATACGATGGTTGAAAATTTGATCTTGAACAAGTTAATTTCGTGTGTGAAGGTTGTTGACCCCAATCCCATACGTTGTATTGCGTTAGTTGTGTTTACTAATGAAGGTACTTTGAAGTTGTGCTGCATACCTGTCCCCAAAAACCCTAAGAATAAAATTACCCCAAATTGAAAACATTGAATTTGGCCACTCTCTCAATTCCAGATCAAGTGGAGAAAGAATTTTGTGTGTTGTTAGGTAATTTTTCTTCCTAAATATTTTCTCAGGCCTCTCACTTTACACCCCTCACTGATCCCCACAAATTAATTTTTTTACATGATTTACAAATCACTAAATTAAATTCCAAATCTATAACTGCATCTTCTTACCCAACTATTATTTTATCCTTCATTTCAACATACATGTGCATATGGCAATTTGAACAGGGGCAGTAAGCAGAAAGAGTGACCTGACCATACTTCAAATTTTGTTACTTTTAAGTCCTTACCAGATTTGCTAGATAGTTATACTTTCTTATATATTAGTTTGCTGTTGTTATGGTTCTTAGCATGTTGCCTGCTTTGTCTTTTTCTTTGTACCTTTTAATCATAATTGTAGTGAAGTTTTATTTACCTATCCAAAAAAGAAAACAAATTCAGTATTGTTGTTAGCTATACTAATTATTGATTTTTTGTTTCTTGTTGGATTATTATAAGGGTCGTCAACTATGTAAGATTTTTAATTAAAGCGATGAAGATGTCAAATATAAAGCAGTGGAATAATTGAAGCTTTGAAGTATCAATCAATGATGAATAAATACAAAGTAGTCGTGAAGAAGCTAAAGTAGGCATCAATATGGTAATGACTATTTTTTGTAGTTTGTTTTGGTGTACGCTGGCAAAACAAAAGCAGCCTATATGCTATTACCTTAATGTAACTTTTTGAATATTGATGCCAATAATAGTGATGCATTAGAAAATGTATCTTTATGTTAGCTTTTGGTTTACTAGACAATTGTAGATTAATGTCACCTTTTGTTGAGTTTATGAAGTTCAATGAAAAGTTAGCTTTATGTTATCTTTGACAATCATTGGGTACCAAAGACAGACAACACCAATGGTCCGATACCACTAATTAAGGCAGGTAAACAACATTGTTGCATTTTATATAATCTAAATTATAGGTATTAAGGCAGACAACACCAATGGTCCGATAACACTAATTAAGGCTTAAACAACATTGTTGCATTTTATATAATCACAATTATAGGTATTAAGGCAAATAACAACGATACACTATATATAATCTAAATTCTAGAACCGTGTCTAGAAAAAATAAATCTTACTCAAGCTTTGATAGAATAAGTATTTCATTTTGCAGTAACATATTTTCAAGACCACCATATTATAATAAATTCATACACTTCAAATGAACATCTTCAAGACCACCGTATCATCAAACTTAATCATCAGGTAAATCTAACCATTTTAGAAGGAAACACCATCACAAGGTAGAATCCAATCATTGTCTCCCATACTACAAGCAGCCTTCTCACCTTGGCATAAACAAAAAAGAAATTGATCAAGTAATTATCATATTTCATTACCACCAAAAACTATTGATTTATGATCTCCCCGAAAACTACATATGAAACTATAACAAAAAATAAAGTGGAATAAAAAACACCAACTTTAATTTGATTCAAAAGAATATTTAACTAAAAAAAAAAAAAAAAAAGGATTAACGCATTACTGTATATCGTATATTACATTGATTGGTAATAGTTTAAGAACAAAGGAGTGCATCCATCTTCATTGAGACATTTTATCAAATAGGTACAAATTTCCTTTCTACACAAACATTCATTTGGAGTTTCTTTAATTTTTTTTTTCAAATCTATAATTTTGGGAACATAAAAGCATACAAAAAAGATGTGAAAATACAGAAGAAGAAAAAAAGAAAATGAGAGAAAAAAAAAAAAAAAAAACCTTCTTGTGACTGTCGGGTGTTGGAAGGAGCAAGAAAGCTTCTGGCATAGGATGGTTTTACTAGAAAAAGAAGATTTTGAGGTTTTCTAACGAGATAAAGGCTGGTCTCGTCGGAACTTGCAATGTCTGGTAGTGTTGTGCCGCTGGAGACGCTATAGTTGGGTAGTGGCTATCAGGGTTAGGGTTGAGAGAGAGAAGAGACTATGGTGGCGTGAGGACTAGGGAGAGAAAGAATGAGATTTGATTTTGAAAAGAGGAAAGGTATTTGGTTTTTGTTTTTGCAGAGAGTATGGCGGGTGTCTGAAATTTTTTTAGAGATAATTAATCATTTGAAAAAAATTTGGATTTAGATGATGGGAGTTTCTCTCTACCTCAATACTCTAACTCTCTATCGTGTTAAACATAAGGCCTTGGTCTCTACACTCAACAATTGTGGCTGTGATAATAGAGTTTATGATAAAAGACTAGCACAAAGCTGTGCGTTTTGTCTCAAAGGGAAAGACGTGTGACAGTCTTGTAATAAAGTCTAACGTGTATTTACTTAAAGCCAACCACAGCGTTTTAATCTTCAGACTCTTTCCTCCATCAATCAGCTCCAAATATCAGTTATAATTGTTGGAGTTGATTGCAACAGATTCTTGCTAGGCTGTACATCTAGATATTTTCCTATAGATTCTTGCCAGGCTGTACATCTATAATTATTGATCCTCAATACATGTATAAATACTCAAACAGAGTAATGTATTAGTTAGTTGAGCAATATACAGATTTCATTCAGTCTCTCTCTTTCTTTCACTCTCTCTCTCTCACTCTTTCTTGATTTCTGTTATTTTGCCATTGTTGTGCTCAGTTTAAGCTTTACAAAATTTTCATATCACACAGCTCACAATGGCTAACAAACAAGCTACTTTTTCGGACTTTCTAACTCATTCTTAACTCACTGGGTCACTGTTCATTGCCTTGATCTTTGCTTCTCTTCCTTTTGTTCTAGCCATCACTGACCCTTCTAACGGTAAATTTCGTTTCTCTTTCTTTTTGTACTTTTTGGTTCATTGTGATCAGTTTGCTTTTAGTTTGGTATTTATTTATTGTGTTTGATCGGCAAGGTTGTTTTAGTTTTTGAAAATATTTAATTTGGATTTAGATGTTGGGATGCGCATAGACTATTTGGGCACTGGGTTTTCTTTTTTATGATTTTATTTTTGCAGAGTTCAATCCTTTGAACCCCGTTTGGTTGCCTAGAAAATGTAGAAAAACTAAACATGTTGGAAGATGTGAACTTTTTTGCTTTTTTTTTTTTTAGCTCAACTTTTTCATTAACCAAATGGGTAATTTATGTGGGCTATGATAAGAATTCATTAACCATTTGGTTAATGAATTCTCATAAAGTAATAAGATGTGAACTTTGAACCCTGCTTAGCTCTCTCTTCGTTCTCTCTTCCTTCACACCAGAAAATACCTCTCTCTCCCTCAAGCTTAAGCTCAAATCCATAAGGTTTCAAACTCAGCAAAGACAACAAACTCCACCACCAAAAAGCTTTCTTGCTAATTTACCCACAAATCCACGCTATATGTTGCCGTTTAAAGCTAGGTGGTTAGGTTCGAATCTAGGAGGATGGCAGCTGGGTGGGTTGCAATTTAGGAGGATGGTGGTTAGGTGGGTCGCGATCTAGGGGAGATTTTTGGTATATGTTGCCGTTTAAAATTGGTCCACTGGTTTAGTGAGATTTTTTTTTTTTGGAATGGTTCTTAAATACATGGTCGTTTATGTCCTTTGGATATATTGGTTTGAGCTTGAGAGTGAGTGAGAGAGAGGGTTTATGTTTTGGGCAAAGAACAGAGTGAAAGAAATAGATAATAAAGATGAAATTAAGAAAACAAAAAATTTCGGAGACGGAACAGATGGTATTACACACCATTAGTGTTTATGGACTAAATTGGTGATTTTCAAAAACCTTTGGATGTTCTTGGTATTTCTCCAAACCTTAGGGGAGGTTGTTGTAATTTTCCCAATTTTTTATTATTACTTTATGACAAAATGACATGTCCACAATATTTTTACAACAAATCTTAAGTGGCAGGTTGTTACTAATTGTTATTGTTGGAGCAAAAAATTAATTTTAGTGTTAGGTTTAAATTTGAACTAATAACAACTAACCACCTATGATTTGTTGTGAAAATGTTGTGGACGTAGCACTTCTCTTATTTTATTAGCCACGTCATCATTTAATGTGCCAACATAGCAATCTGTTTGCCACGTAGGACATTTCCAAAGTGGAAATGGAATGAAAATATAGGGACAAAAAATAGTATTTCCGCCTTTCAATTATACTTGTTCTCTTTGTATTCAACTCAGGTAAACTCTTTTTCCCAAATAATTTAGATTTGTGATAATATTGTTATAATAAAATAGAACTGTTTTGTTTGTCGTCTACATTAGTCCTAAGAGCAATTACATCAGCTTGTACATAAATGTGCAAAATGGAAAAAGTAACTACTTTTACACAATTTGAGCAAAAAATCACCCACATCAGTGGGTGTAAACTTGTGTAAATACACAATTGCTACAGTAGCCGTGCATATATGCACAGTTACTGTAGCATGTGTATTTATTATTTTATTAATTTCATTCGCACCTTTTTTTCTCTCTCTTCTCCGTGCACAACGAACTTAGTCTTCCTCATCTTCTTTTTTCTCAGATGCACATAAGCACACCCACACACAAACACATCCACACAGACAAATCAACACAGAAACACACTCACACACAAACAAACCTACACAGACAAACCCTCACAGTTCTTTTTCCGATTATTGTATGTGGTTGTTGTGGTTGCTGTTGTAGTTGTTGTTGATGGTGAGCAATCTGGGTCGATGGGTCAAGAAAAAGACTCGAGAGGTTGGATCGGTACGAGGGTTGTGGAGCTTGGTTCATGGATCGGCCGGTGAAGAAGTAATCTAGGTTGATGGGTCGAGAAAAAGACCCAGGACGTTGGATCAGTAAGAGGGTTGTGGAGCTTGGTTCGTGGATCGGCCGGTGAAGAAGTTTGGGTATAGAGATGGGTAGGGAGATAGGTTGGTAGTTTTTGAGAGAGAGAGAGAGAGAGAGAGAGAGAGAGAGAGAGACGTGATCTATTCAGAAATGGGTATAGAGATGGGTAGAGAGATGGGTATAGAGAAAGAGTAACAAATCAGAAAAAATGGAGAGAGAGAGAGAGAGAGAGAGAGAGAGAGAGAGAGAGAGCGTATGTATGTAAAGGGTAGTTGAGAGAAATAATAAAAAAAAATTGAGAAGAATGAATATTTTATTGAAATATCTTGTAAAATGGATAAACTGATGTAAATGTTTTTTAAAAATGATGATGTAAAATAGAAAAAGTAAGTTTTAAGTATAAAATAGACGGAATTTTATGTACAAACTGATGTAATTGCTCTAATAGAAGCTTCTCTTGAAAGAACCAGTCAAAGAATTTTGTTATATCCCTTCTAGGAATATTTTCTATTCCGTCCGGTATTTCAATGACACACAAATAGAGCATAGAATAATTTTTTTTTATGTTATTATAATTAATGAATATAACTATAATAAAAGAGTTTTAAAAAAAATTTTGAGATGCCTCTTATGCTAATGACTGCACACGAGATTTGGAATAGAGTCAATTTTTAATAGAGTATTAAGTCATATGTTCTATGTAAGCCATAATGTAGTTCCCCTTAGAAAGGATTCTTCGATTAATTTTAATCATTTTTGTCAATAGCTCCCGCAGCTATAGCCTATATGTACACGGCATTATTAAGGTGTATGGAATATAAATTCTAGCTAGAAAGTAAAGTAATTGAGAGAGAGAGAGAGAGAGAGAGACTTTTTCTTTTTCTTTTTTTTCAGAATACTAAGTATTTTTTTAACACACATACGGAAAAAAGGGAAAAAGTTTTTTAAATGGTAGTGTCATCAATTTGATAAAAATGTTGTATTTAGTGCCCAAAACTTTTATTTTTATTACTTTTTGGAAGAGATTAAGGTTGATAGTCTTATCCCCAATTTTTTATTTCCGGAATGGCTGGTTCTCTAACCTTAAACCCAAATGAGTCCCTTTCAGTGGAAAACACCTGTCATCACGTTAAGGTTCAATACCTAAATTGAATTACACATTTAAAAAAAGTAATATTATGATGAATATTTTATGCAAAATTGAAAGGTCCAAAATGGTTTATATACGTAATGATAACGTGGGCTGTGATGTTGAGTTAGGTACCGTGCTTCCGACGGAGAGCGCTACTCCTTTAAATATATTTACTGCTGATTTGGGTACATGTACCACCATTATAGTTTGTCGTCAAGACTGCCTAAGCAAGCAGCCCTATGGTCAAGCAGCTTGCGTCCCTGTGCGAGGTTCATATATGTGTGAATGTTCTTACAACTGTACTCTAGCTAAATCTCCCTGAAAGCAAGCAGCCCTATGGTCAAGCAGCTTGCGTCCCTGTGCGAGGTTCATGTGTGTGAATGTTCTTACAACTGTACTCTAGCTAAATCTCCCTGAAAATTGTGTATCAATGGTTTAGGAATATATCTTTAGCTCTATGTACTGCTGTTTTGGGTACATGTACCACCAATATAGGTTGTCGTCAAGACTGCGTTAACAATCAGTATTATGGTCAAGCAGCTTGCGTCCTTGTGCGAGGTTCATATGTGTGTGAATGTTATTACAGCTGTCCTCTAGCTAGATCTCCCTGAAAATGATGTATTAATGGTTTAGGAATATGTGACAATAATTGCAATGCCAAGTGTGTTATTCCATAAGGTTGTGTTTTGTTAGGCATATTCATGTCTGTCATGTATTAATCTACACAAAACACATGCAATAAGAGTAAAAGATTAAAAAAACCACCGCTTTAGCCAAGATTTTATTCCAAATGTTATTATTAATAGAGGTGTGCAGCTACCCAACTAATTTGCCAAAATTGATCTAATCCAACCCAACACGGTGGATTTGGGTTAGGTGTAGGTAAGCCAATTCACAAATCCGTTTAACGCAACCCGACGCACTTATATTTAAAATACATATTATATGATTTTTATTATTTAATTATTATATGGTTTGATGCACTAATAAAATAATTTGTGCTGGTTTGGTATTATGCTCAGGTTTATAAGGTTATAAATTTACTATTATTTGGGTTTGTTTGAAGCTATGCTCAGCTTTGATTAGTGCATTAAACCAACAAAATAATATTATAAAAATCTATTCTTATGTAGGGATGGCAATGAGGCTAGGTGGGGCCAAAGGATGGGGTCTTCATCCTTGTCTTGTATGGTTTTGTCTTGCCTCATCCCCGCCCCGCTCTGCATGATAGGAAAGATGTTCTGCCCTATCTTTGCCCCTTAGGGCCCTGCGAAGCCTTGACCCACCTCGTAAAACTCTACTTCTTGTTAATTTGCCCACAACTATTACAATTTTTTTTTAATAAAACATTTTTCATTAATAAAAATATACTTGAAAATAAAAATAAATTTATCCCATTAAATCAAACTAATTTGTAGCAAAAACCGAATAATATTTAAGTGTTTAACAAGACAATATCACAACAACAAAATCTCATAATACAAAATCAATAATTCAATAGTATATAAATTTGTTTCTAATAAAGACAAACTAAAACGTTAAAATTGGTACCTTATTTCCAACTTTGCTAGAGCGGAAAAAGAAGCAAAGAGCCACATTGGGTAGAATAAAATAAGCTAATGATATGTGTCAGTTCGTTTAGACCCCTGTAAAACTAGATTGTTTAACCTAATTAATTAACCAAGTGAATACTTAGGTTTATTATTCAGATCTAGGTTAAAACAATATCAATCATATTAAGTAAAGCAGCAGAAAAATAAATAACACAACGATATGATGACCCAGGAAAACCAAACCGGTAAAAAACCTGGGGAGGATTTAACCTAGCTATCCTCAAGGTAAAATAGCAAATCCACTAGAAAGAATTGAAGTTTACACAATAGCGACTTAGACCACTAACATCCTATTGCTACCCAAGTGTAGGAAACTTACTACTATGACCCCATGATAGCTCCGAGATCCACGGACTCCTTCTTTCTTTAATCTTTGCAAAAACACAAACACCAACGTTTGTGACTTTGAGACTCCACTCAAAGGTTTAGCAACACAAACTCACTTGTTTGTGACTCCAAGACCACCCTTGAAGGTTTAGATCATCAGCTCCTTTGATGACTAGAGAAGGCAGCAACTTCAGCAATACCAGATCTTGAGATTCTTCAAGGAACAACACCGGTAGAAGTTATAAGAGAGGTTTTAGGAACAAAACCCTAAATACAAAAGAGGCACACTCTTTTCTCTCTAAAAAGCCTTGTAAAAAACGTGCTTAGGGTTTCCTTTATATAGTGGGAGAAGTAGATCTGAAACCCTAATCCTTAATGGGCTAGAACTGCTGTTTGGGCCAACTTAAAATTCTGCAGATATGACTTTCGATCGATCGAGCCTGTTTTTCGATCGATCGAATCAGGCAGATTCTGAAATCTTCTTTCTGCAGCTTACATGTTCTTGTGTGCTCACGATTTGCCAATTGTTCTAAACTTTTAGAACCTAACAATCTCCCCCTTTGGCAATTCGTGACAAAACTTTCATACAAAATGAAATGTTAAAATACAAGAACAACCCAATACAATAAAATGCCCAATTACATCACAAATCCCAATCTAAGACTCTTAACCTAGAAGTTGCCAAGAAGAGGTAGAAGGTCTTGATCAGAATGCACCTGTCTTTCCTGAAACACTCAACAAACACATCACCGTATGTGTGAAAAGAAAGACATATAAACAAAATGAAGCACAATATAAAAAAAAAAATAAATTCTAACTCTCCCCCTAAGTTAGATACATCAAAAAGTTTTTATATTCTCCCCCTAATCAAAACAAATTTTTCTCCCTCTAAACAACACAAACAGGATTCCCACATTTCATCTATTTCTCCCTCTTTTTGTCACGTATTGACAAATACAACTCAAACAAAGAGTAAACATGAGAGAAAAAGAGAACCAAGATTAGCTCTATAGAAAAAAGAGATAACTCCCCCTATAAAGAGCAACAACTCCCCCGATGAACAACAAAGGCTTAAAAAAAACTTTTATCCCCCTATAAAAATAGGAAAAACAAAACAAGTTTTAGGAAAAACAGTTTTGGGGAAAATTTAGGAGGTGGGGATAAATAAAAAACACACAAACCAAAAAAAATAAAGTTGAGGATACACATGAAGAAAAATATTCTCTCTTTTAATAAATGCAAACTTGACACTATGTGAGCCATAAACAGTTGCATGAGTAGAGAAAATATTTGCACATTATTATCCATCATATCTCTTAAGAAAAATATTTTCTGCAATTCGCACATCAAGAAAAATAGCATATACTAAAATGTACAAAGGACTCAAAAATTAATCAATCAATTTTTAAATCAAGTTGAGTACCCAATTTAGCAAAGTGTATGCATGTTATGTGTGAAAACAATGAGAGATATGACTGCAAAACTGCAAGATGGATACAAAAACAATGCAACTCATGTGAATCCTAACCATAAATGATGCATGAAAAAATTTGGTCAAAAACCCTAAAAACTGAAAATTTTTCAGTTTCGATCGATTGAGTATCGATCGAATACCAATCGAGTCAGACAGAATCAAACCAAAATTTCAATCACAATTTCGATCAGTCGAGAAACAGCTTCGATCGGTCGAAATTCTGGAAAACTCAAATTTTTGAAAAACAGAGCAATTTTATGCAGAAACTCCTCAAAGCATAGTATTTCATGAATGAAATGCATGAGTATGAGACTTAAAGTTTTTAAAAAACACTTGAATTCAACCCAGATCTTTCAAAATTAAGATTTTCAATCAATTTGTCCTTAAAACTTAAATTTTGCATCAAAATAAAGGAATATATAATCTTGGATGGCCACAACAAAATCACACACAATAACATGTACAAAGTTTAGCAAAGAGTAACATGTGTAGTGTGTGCAACTAGCAAAAGCTTGAGATACATGTGAGGTGATATGTGAATAGTAATCAATCATAAAGTCTACAAAATTCATCACATAGAATTTGAAAGAGACTATCACCTAAAGAGTTACATCATATAACTCTCACATCTCCTAGAATAAAAGATTGCAATCATGTAAGTTTCTTGATTTGCCTCAATATTCAAATTTATTGATTAGAAACTTAATAAAAGCCGGGATAATGTACACACCAATTTTATGAATTATGTGAAATTATTATAGCCCAATAATGTACATACCAATTTTAGTTAGAGGCTACACCTTATGTTCTTTTTGTGCATGTGCTACACTTTCTCGAGCACAAAATCTTGTGATATGCACTAAGGTGTTCATGATTGGCTAATAAACAGTGGTGAGATGGTTATTTATGCCTTTCTCAATAAGTTCAAGTCCAACAATCAAAGACATATGACTTCAAGATCAAGACAAAGTGATCAAAAACTATAAACATCTTCCCACACAACATGCACTACAAAACTTAAACTAGTAAAGTGCAATAAATAAGCTCATCTAAGCTAAACAAAGTACATAAACATGTTATGTAAAGATAATATGGCCAACCTTAATTATAAATCCAAGATATATAATACAAAACACAAAATTATTTTTGGTTTAAAAGAAATTTTATGACAAAAAACAAAAAGCACACATTATGCTAAATGATTAAAAAAAATGCAAATGCAATGCATGACAGTGCTTAACTAAGCTATAGAGGGTACACAAACAAGAAATATCAATTTCTTAATTAACCCATGAGTACATGTACAAAATAGTACATACTCAAACAAAATCAAAAAATAGCTTAGGACTTATAGAACACATGCTATTCAAGTTTCTCCACAATGTCAAGCATGTTCTAAATCAAGAGAGATATCATAATCCATGTAATCCTCAAGAAAAATAAAACTAGACACAAAATAAAATATTTTTGTCTTTTTGAAATTTTTCAATGTTTTTGGATTTTTTTTTAATAAAAACAACCTAAAAAAAACAAAACAACCAAAAACAAAAACAAAACATGTCCACAAATAATTGAAAGAATTCAATCAGGGACAAGTCAACAACACTCACCTTAGAGAATCTTTTCTCACCCATATAGCACGAGTCTTCGGCTTTGTAGGTGAAAATCCATGTGAAGCAGAGTGTATTTAAGGAATTACACCAATCTTCTGAGAAAGACTGAAATCCTGCAAATTCCTTTCACAAGCCAACAAGCTTAAATTTTTCAAAAGAATATGAAACAATTTATTTGGACTCATGGTAGGAGAAATATCATCACATGTCCTAGACTGAAACACAGAATGCTTAAATTTCAATTTATGAGAAGTAGGACGAATGTGACCGGAGACACCACAAAAGTGACAAACAGGAACAAATTTAGGAACATCAGTATTCCTAACAGCAAATCTAGTCTCAGATTTTGGTTTTTACCTCAACAAAGAACAATTTGGTCTAATATGACCAACAACACCACACAGGTGACAAGTAGGCACAAAAACAGATTTCTTATACTCTCTAACAGTAGGTTTAGACTTAGGTTTAGAAACTTCAGCGTCTACATCAGAACTTTTACCTTTGTCTAACCTAGCAAAATAAGCCTTTTCTTTATTATTCCTCTTGAATGGAGGGATATAAACTTTTTCAGTATTAGGCTTAAGAGAAACAGAAACACTTCTGTTAACAACAGCAGGCTTGGTACTAGTCAAATTTTCAATTTTAGCCTTAGATTCAACTAACTCTTGTTCCAAACTTTTCATCTTCTCATCTTGAGAGGAAATTTGATTTCTCAAAAATTCATTCTTTTTATTAGATTCATCTAATCTAACAATCAATTCCTCTTTTTCAAGATTAGCCAATTTTAACTCTTCTTTAAATTTCTTAGCAATTTTCAAAGACTTAGATAATTCCTTACGAAGAGTTTCAAAGGCATCAATAAAATCAACAGAAACAACAGTGTCCTTTTTATTCAAATCATCACAATCAAAAACAGTAAGACACTTAAAATTATCCATGATAACAGGGATCAAGGATCAACTCTTAGATCAAAAGATCTACAACAGAAGAGCTACCCGCTCTGATACCACTTGTCAGTTCGTTTAGACCCCTGTAAAACTAGATTGTTTAACCTAATTAATTAACCAAGTGAATACTTAGGTTTATTATTCAGATCTATGTTAAAACAATATCAATCATATTAAGTAAAGCGGCGGAAAAATAAATAACACAACGATATGATGACCCAGGAAAACCAAACCGGTAAAAAACCTGGGGAGGATTTAACCTAGCTATCCTCAAGGTAAAATAGCAAATCCACTAGAAAGAATTGAAGTTTACACAATAGCGACTTAGACCACTAACATCCTATTGCTACCCAAGTGTAGGAAACTTACTACCATGACCCCATGATAGCTCCGAGATCCACGGACTCCTTCTTTCTTTAATCTTTGCAAAAACACAAACACCACCATTTGTGACTTTGAGACTCCACTCAAAGGTTTAGCAACACAAACTCACTTGTTTGTGACTCCAAGACCACCCTTGAAGGTTTAGATCATCAGCTCCTTTGATGACTAGAGAAGGCAGCAACTTCAGCAATACCAGATCTTGAGATTCTTCAAAGAACAACACCGGTAGAAGTTATAAGAGAGGTTTTAGGAACAAAACCCTAAATACAAAAGAGGCACACTCTTTTCTCTCTAAAAAGTCTTGTAAAAAACGTGCTTAGGGTTTCCTTTATATAGTGGGAGAAGTAGATCTGAAACCCTAATCCTTAATGGGCTAGAACTGCTGTTTGGGCCAACTTAAAATTCTGCAGATATGACTTTCGATCGATCGAGCCTGTTTTTCGATCGATCGAATCAGGCAGATTCTGAAATCTTCTTTCTGCAGCTTACATGTTCTTGTGTGCTCACGATTTGCCAATTGTTCTAAACTTTTAGAACCTAACAATATGTTTGTTTAAATAGCGAGTTTTAGGGTATGAAAAATTTACAAATTAACCCTTATCATCGCGGGCAAGGTGGGGCAGGGATGGGGCAGAGCAAAGTGGGGTGGGGTGGGTCTAAAAAATCTAAACTCATCCCCGTCCCAACCCGCCCCATGGTGCGGGGCTAAAATCTCGCCCCATCCCCAACCCACCACCTCTGCGAGGAGGGGAAAACTCACGCGAGGAAGGGGGGGTCAAGTGAGGCGGAGCAAAATTGCCATCCCTATTCTTATGTATGTTGGTAATCTTATAAATTTGCTGTTATAATGATCAGTATTAAAAAAAAAAAAAAAAAAAAAAAAAAAAAAAAAAAACCTGTAAAACCCATGGATTGAGTTGGACACCTTTGATAGGTTGGATTGAATTAGGTTTTTTTTAATTCGACCATGGTAGGTTGGATTGAAAAAACCCCTCAATCCAATCCATGCAAACCCCTAGTTATTGACAGGAATCTATTATAATTGTGTTTTTATATGAAACTATTGAATATATAATTATTGTAATTATTATAATTGTATTTGTATATGAAACTATCTATTCTACTAGAAAGAAAATATGATATGTTAAGATTCTAGTTGTGTTTAAATATAAAACATAATATAAACTTAATTAAAAAAAATACATATTAGTAGGGATGGAAATTTTTCATACCCTAAATCCCTAATACTTAAAAAAACAAATCCATACTAGCTTATTTAAATGTATGGATTTTAAGATTTTTGTTTTTGTTGTGATATTGTCTTGTTAAAAACTTGGATAATATTATTCAGTTCTTTCTAAAAATTAGTTTTATTTTATGGGATAAATTTAGTTGTAATTTCAAGTATATTTATATTAATAAAACATGTTTTATATTTTAAAAAATGTAATAGTTGCAGGGCAAACTAACATGAAATATAATTTTATTGGACGGTGCAAGGCCCAAGGGACTGGTTTGGGGCAAAGAAGTTTTCCCCGTTATACGGGATGGGGATGAAGATCTTATCCTTCAACTCCGCCTCTCCCCATTATCATCCCTACATATTAGAATATCAATGTGTAAAGTTGTGAGGCCTCAAAATTATAGTGGCAAAATATCATGAAGTCAAACATCTTTAATTTTATATATATTAATGGGTATTAATTATGATTTATGTTTTATTTGGAATTGTAGGGATAAGGGCCCAAAATCATATATTGGGCTTTGAGCTTTATCCGAGGACGGTGAAAGGTTTGAAGAGAGATAAACAATTACGAAGGATCGTAGGCTGGAGTTTAATAAATATGAGATGAGTGAGAGTAATCCGAGGAGGTATATCTTCTCAGACATGATGAGTATAGCCCATGGGTGTATTTAGCTGATGAAAGTGATCTTTGCAGAAACCCCGACTATAGAGACGTGTTTCATGAATATACGAGAGGAAGGAAACCCCAAAAATATCTAAGGAAAAGCTGCTACCACCACATTAAATGCGTTGCAGCTATTTTTCTGGTCGCATTTATGTGGAGAAGACCCCTAAATAGTGTGGCCTTGGCTACTGTAACTCACAGAAAGTTAAAGAAGGTGTCTGATGGGATGGGCACTCAAATGAGGGCTCAGATGATCAACAAGTGTAGGATTAAGATGGTCCAAAAAGAACTATATAATGTGAAAAAACCCTCCATAAAGGGAGGAGGAAAAAGAAAGAGAAAAATACTGTAGCATTCAATAGTTAAACTTGTAATCACATTTGAAAGAAATATATAAAAGCTGGTCCCCTCGAACATTTGCTGAGGACGATTTTCTGAAGTTGAACTAGTTTATTTTCCTTTTCTTATAATCTAAACCCATCCTATCTATTGTCCAACTCACCTAAGCCCAGTTTTCCCAAACTACTCTTTACAAATCTATTGTTTTGGGCGTTTTGGGCTAGTCTATCCATCATAGTGAGTGGGCTCAAGAAGAGGTTGGATGATTCTAAGGGAAGATGGATAGAGGAACTACTACATGTTCTTTGGATATACCGGACTACACCTCAAAGGTCCACTGGAGGAACTCCTTTTTCAATGACTTATAGGGCTGAGGCTGTTATTCCACTGGAAACAGATTCCCTACATTGAGAATGAGCTCTTTCTCTCCGAGCAGCAATGATGACTTACTGAAGAAGGGTTTGGACTTAATTGAAGTACGAAGAGAAAATGCCATTATCCAATTGGCCTACTATCAGCATAAACTTAAGCAAGGGTACGATGCCAATGTGAAATTAAGGCCACTAGCGCCTGGAGATTTGGTGTTGAGAAAAGTTGTTGATTCTGCAAAGAACCCAACCTGGGAAAATTTGGACCCAACTAGGAAGGACCATATCGTATTATATCTGTGGCAGGAATAGGTGCATACTATCTGGAAGATCTAGATGAGAGGGCTGTGCCACATTCCTAGAATGTAAATAACTTGAGAATGTATTATTATTAATGAGAACGTACTTTATCACATATGACTTTGTTGTATTACATACTATGTGTGGTCATTGTAAGTATTAAACAGATACTATATGAAATTTATCTAAGTGTCAAACAGACCATTGGTCATGCTTGGTTCCTTGAACTACATATCTTGGAAAAATTGATATCTTCCTATTATTGCTGTAAGTATTAAACAGACCCTTATCTATGTCTGGCTCCTCGAACCACTTGCTTTGGGAAAATTAATATTGTGTGAAATTTGTCTAAGTGTCAAACAGACCCTTGGTCATGCCTGGTTCCTCAGACCACATACCTTGGAAAAATTGATATCTTCCTATTATTGATGTAAGTATTAAACAGACCCTTAGCTATGTTTGGCTCCTTGGACCACCTGTTTTGGGAAAATTAATAATGTGTGAAATTTGTCTAAGTGTCAAACAGACCCTTGGTCATGTCTGGTTCCTCGGACCACATACCTTGAAAAAATTGATATCTTCCTATTGTTGCTCTAAGTGTTAAATAGACCCTTAACTATGTCTGGCTCCTCGGACCACCTGCTTTGGGAAAATTAACACTCCACGATGTTCATTTAAGTGACAAACAGAATCTTGGTCATACCTGGTCTCTCGGACCGCATACCTTAGGTGAGCTAATACTTTATTTTTATTTTATCAAAACCTAAGTCATACTTGATCGTTCGGGTCATATGTCTTATGATACTTAACGTCACAGTACTTATCGGTTTTTCATTAAGCATCAGATCAGACGTTGAATTATACCAAACTCCTCGAATGGTTGGTTTTGAATATATGGTAAACCCCCCCCCCCCTTGCTACAAAAACTTGAGAAAAATTGCTTGGATTGTTAGCAGCGTGCTATTGCTAGTTCTCATTAGAGTCACAATAATGATTATCTGAAGCTATTTGAAATAATAAAGCTCGAAGTGCAACAAATAAAAGTGCAAGAGGTAGAGAGGAAGATAACTCCATTAAGTGAAACAAAAACTACATTTTTTACAAAAGCATACGATCATTACAAAATCAAAAACAGGAAACAAAATAACAAAGGGAACTATTACAAGGAAATCCTAAGTGCTAAGCCTTGGCTTTGGGAGCAGGAGGGTCTTCTTTCTGGCTCAGCTGAGCGATAGGAACATCCTTGGCCTTGGGATCATCTTCCTTGGTTTTGGCCTCTGTTTCCTTTGCCTCAGCTGCAGCATCCTTGACCTTAGAGTCAACATTCGTAGTCTTGGCTTCAGCTTCCTTGGTTTGGCAGCATTATGGGCTTCTAAGAAGGTGGCATCTAGGATTTCGCAGATATCCAGGTGGTAATATATGCTCCCAGATTGCCTTAGAGCCGAGTCTATAGGGACACCTGCAACGTTAAGGGCCTCATCCCACGTCGCGTTAATATTACAGTAATCCCTACAAGCCTCGACTAGCTCCTCAGTAAGCCTAGCTTGCGTTTCTTCAACGCCGAGCAGATAAGACCCTCATTTCTCTGCCTCGGATGCTTCTTTGGCTAATTAAGTTGCCTCATTGGTCCTCTGCAGCTGCGCCTTCAAATCCAACACAAATTGCCCTGAAGTGGCCAGCTCTAACTCAGTTTGGTAGAGTAATTTGCACTGATCCTCAACTTGAGTCTCGGCATTCTTCAATCCTGCCTGAGGACTCTGCACTCTTCCTCTCCCTTTCTTCGATGGTTAGTTTGGAGAGCAGATCCTTATTCTCTGCTTTTGCAGCACCCAAGGCTTTCTCAACTTTAAGGCAGAGGTTAACTTCATTTCTAGCGTCACTCCGAGCCTCCTTTACCCATTCCTTGGCCACAAAGACTTCCTAGGTGACCTGCACAAAAGAAACATAATGACCCCATAAGAGAAAAAACTCATTAACAATCAAACGAATAAGAGGTGTGCAATTGTGAACCTACCATGTCAAGATCCATTTTTAAGGACTAGAACAGATCTTGTTACTTCAGCTTCCTCACAGCCTCCAAATCCTTGGGCAGGAGGAGTGGCTGTTCCAAGGCCTCAGCTATATGTGCACCTTGGCCTCTTCGATAATCCCGGACCGAGGCATCCCAAGAGATGGCGGCCCCATCTACCTCTAGCCGAGGAGACCAAGTGTGTTGCGGAAGGCGCACCTTAGCCCTATTTTGCTCCTCCCTACTATCCATAAAGGAGGACTTTTTGTCCCGAGGTTCTTTGGAGACCTTCTGCTGCTTAGTCCCTTTCTGAGGACCCACCTCCCCTTCTTCAAGGTCCAGAATTGGCTTTTTCTTCTTTAGGTCTGGGATGACCTTCAAACCGAGGTCGGAGGGGGGTGGAGGAGGAGGAGGGAATGTAGGAGGAACTTTGGACTTATGGACTTCTTTTGAAGTTGCCCATTTGTTCCTTGCAGTCATAAGTTCTCTCAGTCCCTTTCCCTTCTGATTCGACGCCATCTCTCCTTCTTCTTCTTTAGAAGTGCTTTTTAGGCAGGTAATCACAGGAACAAGGGCGTGAACACCCAAGTGTTTATCGGTCTCGTCCTCAGCGTTAGGATTTGAGTCAGTACTGGCTTTGGATTCTCCTCTTCTTTGAATTGAAATTTGTCTATCTCCTCTTCCAATGTCAAATGTGAAGAGGCGATTTCTTCTTCTACTGCTTCTGCTACTACGAGCGGAACACGTTGTGGTGGTATCGCGAGTGGTGGAATGTTCTGACGGATTGGTAGTACAGCTGGGGGAAGATCGTAAGTGGTGAGGAAGTTCGGCCTCGACACGTTAATTCGTTTTATTCGAGGATCACCGGCTCTAATGTCGTGGCCGATATCTTGAAATGTCTTTGAGATGGGCTCAAAGTCTGGAATCTAGTGGATGACTCACAGCTGTCCATCCTCGTTCGCAAAAATTTCTAACCTGAGCAGATAATTGAGAGCCGAAACATTGGTGAGGTTAAGCCGAGGAGCTACTTGGTTTTTATCTATAATACAGCCGAGAAACAAATACAGTTAGAAAACTAAAATCCGCCATCAAAAGAAAACAAAAATGAAAGGGAAATAATAACATGGTTAGGGTTAAAGAATCTAAAACTCTTGCTAGGGAACCTAACTTTAAGGTATCCCACTTGGGTCCCCCTCTCGGACAGGGCAGTGAACATCGTCATGCCGTGCTCCTGAAGCTATAAGGTAGTCGTCTTTCATGCCCTTATTAGATTTGGGAAGGCATGAAATGAGCCTAACGATAGGCGATCTGGACTTGACGTAATACCCCCCCTGTCGGCTTGTGAGTGGCATTCGTACATATAGACCACATCATGCCAAGTAAGCCCTAAACCTAGATGCTCATTTAGAGAATTGATGCAACTAGAATCTTAAAGACATTGGGTGCGCACTGATGAAGGCACATCCTATAGTTAAAAAGGTAATCTCGGGTTATTTTACCCATTGGGAGCGTCATTCCTCTTTCTATAAAAGCTATCACAGGAATGACAACCTCCCCTTCCTCCCTATCAAAATCTATTCGGTCAGGTTCACAGTATCACAGAGCTACTCCCTGCGGGACGTGATATTGGTCCTTAAAAACCTCTATTTTGGCAGGGGTGTCCACTAGATGTTTAAATCTACCTATATGGACGAGTTAGAGGGAAACAATTCAAATTGGCAAATAGAGAAGTAAGAACTAAAAGGCAGAGGAGATTGGCCGAAGAAAAGAAGAGATAAATATAAAGAAATAGGAACTTACAAGAATTGGAATGTGTGTTAATCCCTGGAATCTTAAAGAAAACCTTTAAGAGTCTCTTAAAGGAAAGATTCGAAGAACTTAATGGTTTAGAAGGCTTAGTGGGTTTGGTTACTTGGGATCTCTAGAGGGCTTGAGGAGTGGCGAAATAAAGGAAGTGACTTCTCCAGGTGCTTTATATAGAGGGCAAGATTGAGTGGGAGTTATTTCGCTCAAAACTCAAAGAAAGATGCTAGCCGTTGGATCAGCGCCTCACCATTGGATGTGGGGAACATAACGTCACCTGGAGCAATTAATGATGCCTTGCGGACTTCGAAGCGTCAGTAACAATCATGAGACGTGCAAAATGATAATTTTGCATGTGTGAACTAGGGAAATAAATGGACTTATCTCTTTAAAATCAAAACCCCACTTTTTCTCCTCGGATAAGAGGGAAAAACCGGAGTTTTGAGGGGCTATTGTAAGGATAAGGGCCCAAAATCATATATTGGGCCTTGAGCTTTATCCGAGGACGGTGAAAGGTCCGAAGAGAGATAAACAATTACAAAAGATCCCAGTCTAGAGTTTAATAAATATGAGATGAGTTAGAGTGATTCGAGGAGGTATATCTCCTCGGATATGATGAGTATAGCCTAAGGGTGTATTCAGCTGATGAAAGTGATCTTTGCAGAAACCCCAACTATAGAGACGTGTCTCATGAACATACGAGAGGAAGGAAACCCCAAAAATATCTAAGGAAAAGCTACTACCACCGCATTAAATGCGCTGTAGTTTTTCTTCTGACCGCACTTATGTAGAGAAGACCCCTGAATAGTGTGGCCTTGGCTACCGCAACTCACAGAAAGTTAAAGAGAGAGTCTGATGGGACAGACACTCAAATGAAGGCTCAGATGACCAACAAGTGTAGGATCAAGATGGTCCAAAAAGAACTATATAATGTGAAGAAACCCTCCATAAAGGTAGGAGGAAAAAGGAAGAGAAAAAGACCATAGCAATCAATAGTTAAACTTGTAATCACATTTGAAAGAAATACATAAGAGCTGGTCCCCTCAGACATTTGTTGATGACGATTTTCTGAAGTTGAACTAGTTTATTTTCCTTTTCTTATAATCTAAACCCATTCTATCTATTGTCTAACTCACCTAAGCCCAATTTTCCCATCCTACTCTCTATAAATCTATTGTTTTGGGCCTTTTGGGCTGGTCTATCCGTCGTTGGGATCGAAAGGCCAAATCTGTGTCCCTACAGGAATTATTAATAGCTATTTATTGTGATTGTGATTTTTTTTTCTTTGACAAAAACTCACATAACTCAAAAAGGCTTACTATAATGGTTGTGTTTGAAGATGGAAATACCTATTCTATTTTTTATTTTATTAAAGTATGATATGTTAAAATTATAATTGAGTGTTTAAATATGGAACATAATAGGAATTTATTATAATTATGTTTATACATAAATATATATATATATATATAGAAGAATAAGGAACTATATATATATACACACACACACACACACATATATATATATATATATATATATATGAGTTAGTTTTAACCTATGGCATCCGCTCCTGATAATAACTCTTTATCATCAAACCAAGACACCAATTGGTTTTAGCATAAGAGCTAGGATTGAACCCCAGATCTCTTATTCAACCATTAGAGACTTTACCAGTTAAGTTAACTAGAACCTATGATATGGAATCATATATTAGACCTTAAAGAAAATATAATGTGTGATTCTAATTTGTAATGGAGAGTTAAAAGTATAATGAAATTTAAATTCAATAAAAAAACTGTGTATTAGAATATTGATGTGTAAATTTGTGAGGTCCTAAAAAGTTTTGTGGCACGATATTATGAACTCAACCAAAGTCAAATATTGTTAGTGTGTGTGTATATATCAAGGACGGACCCAAGTGGGGGGACCTAAGGGGGCCCGGGCCCCCCTTGGGCCCAAAAAAAAAAAATTTTAGTAGGTAAAATTTTCAAAAAAAAAAAAAAAAAAAAGACTTGGTCCCCCTCAGTTTCATGAACGGATGAACCACAACCACCCAGCCCAGTCAACAACCCATGTAAATTTATTAAAAAAAACGGCAAAACCAAACGGAACAAGTGAAAAAGTGAAAAATGAAGGAAAAAAAAAAAAAGAAAAAAAAAGAGAGAGAGGCGAGACAGAGAGTGAGAGGTAAGACTTAGAGAGATTCACGTCGCCGCTCATGCCACCACCATTTGGCCCAATAATCAGCCCACGTTCCTCCAAAACCCCTTATTCACCTTTTATAAATTCCAAATTTGCAACATGTATAAACGCACCAAAAAAAAAAAAAAAGTTATTGTGTACTATCCCAGTTGCATCACTTGCCATGGCTAGTTAACCACGCCGCCAATGTCCTTGCTGGGAGTCTGTAATGCCACTCCTCGATGGCAACACTAGTACACCTCTTTCTCTCTTGCCGCTCTATCGTTTGTTTGCTTAACACTGCTGTTATATTTGTTAATAACTGCTTAACACTGCTGTGAAGCATTTCACTTTGACAGACTAGTAAGCTTCTAGACTGAGTAATGAAGTGTTGTACAACTGTACAACATTTCACATATAATACTTTTATCTTTGTTTATTTTTTTATTATTATAATTTGATATATTAGTTTTGTTACACAATCTCAAATTCACATTTATACATTTTAAACAACTTTACACACTTTTTCACACACTTTTTCGCTCACACAAATTTCAAAAAACTACAAAAATCCCATCTTAAACTACTCTATCAAACACCCCCTAATGTTCTTTACACAGTACAATAATAATAATAATAATAATAATAATAATAATAATAATAATAATGTGGTTTATATTAGATTGTCTATTTATATCTAATAATAGTAGGAGGACAAATAATTGTTTAATTGTTTGATTTGATCTAATTGCACTTAAATAGTAATTTGCACTTCATTGTTCACACTTTTTTCTAACAAAAATTATTGTGTAAATCTTCAAGATTTCATACCTATTAATCAATTTTTTATCCTAAATGCTGAAACATTAGATGCAACTCCTTAGAAAAACTCTAAAATGTAAAAAGGTAAGTTCAAACCTAAGTACAAATAATTTAGTACAGTGAAAAAAATGTAGGCACAAGTTTACTAAAAGCTAGTTTATGAAATAAAGTAATTTATTTTTTGCCACAATTTGGGCCAAATTAACTTGAGTTTTTTACATTTTTGAGCCAATGTAGGCAGAACTAATGTAGGCTTAACCCATTAACACAATGTAGGCAAAACTAACTTGCCCCTCATAAGAAATTTTTTTGGCTCTGCCACTGACTATATGGATGTATATTTGAATTTTTTTTTTTCGCTTATCTTTGGCCCCCTAGCGTGAAATCCTGGGTCTGTCCCTACTTTGGGGTCCACACTCCCACGATTTTGTTCTCCCCCAAAGCACACAACAATAGGAGAAAATACCTCTACACATTAAAGGGAGTTCACTCCTTATAAGCACATTTCCATGTTCTTTACCTAGTGATGTGGGATTTCATGGATTGCAGACCCCCTATTTGGTCTCTATAATCCACCTCCCTTATGAGCACACATGTCCTTGTGTGTGGGGCCCACACTTTCGACTGGGGCATGGCTCTGATACCATATATAACGACACCGCTCCAACTGTTTAGATGTTGTATGCGCTAGGGCTCATATCCCTCATAGTTTTGTTTTCCCCCCAAAGCACACAACAGTGGGGGAAAAGGTCTCCATACATTAAAGGAAGGTGGAGCATGGCTCTGATATCATTTGTAACGACCACACTCCAACTGTGTATATATTATTCATTTTAGGGCTCATACCCCCTTACAGTTTTGTTCTCCCCCCAAAGCACACAGTAGTGGGGGAAAATGCATCAACATATTAAAAGGGGGTCACTCCTAGACAATGTGGGATTCCATGAATTGTAGGCCTCCTTTTTGAACCCATACCCCTCATAGTTCCCCCCCCCCCGGAAGCACACAGTAGTGGGGGAAAAGGCTTCTACACATTAAAGGAAGGTAGAGCATGGCTCTGATCCCATTTGTAACCACCACACTCTAACTATGTAGATATTGTTCACTTTGTGGCCCATACCTCTTACCGTTTTATTCTCCCCCCAAAGCATACAGTAGTGGGGGAAAAAGGCATCAACACACTAAAGAGAGGTTACTCTTAGACGATGTGGGATTCCATGGATTGCAGACCTCCCTTTTAGGTCTCTACAATAGCGCAACTACAATCATTGTACTTTGATACATTATATAGGGAAGTTATTCATATTTCACTAGGAATCCACGTCTAGTGAAATTTGAATACCTAATAAATTTTCCGTTTCTGAGCCGCGTGCCATTGATTTACATTCCATTTTCCTTTGATCCCATGCTGCCAACAAGTGTTCATTTGGGTCTTGTATCCCATAGTATCTATAAAACCATGAAATGCACCATTTTTATTTCTTTAAAATGTACCTTATTTATGGTACACATTCAATGGTGACTCCAGAATTGTTTTTCAAGGGTGTGACTAAGAAACTTAAATTAAACAAAATTTGGTGAAAAGAGAATTTGAATATATCGAATTATCGACAAAAAAAAAAAAATGCAAATACATGAAGTTTTACAATTCCCTTTTAAGAGTTTTCATTGTCTGAAATAGTTACATGATAGTTCATTATTAATGGTCATTATCTATTATCAATATGGATAGGTGTGATCATTTTATTTTCTTAAGTTTGTATAACATTGTTTTTATAAAAAATATTTTAAACTAAATGACAAAACGAAACCCTTTGGCATTGTATTAATTATTAACCCACATTGCCACATTCATTTATACATTAATAATATACTAAGTGTCTACTTAATTAATCAAATACTTAAAACATCATTTACTTTTTAACATTAATATACACACATATAACAAACTCTATGTATTTTCTAATTATTAAATTATATAAAGTTATATTATATATATAATATACATGCACACATTCACACACATCATAATTCATACAAATAATATTATGGAAAAATAAATAAATAACGCATACAACCAGTATCACACACATACATAATATAAATTTATAATAAAAAAAGATACTAATTTAGATAGTCAAATAAAAAAAAAGAGATGAGATGAGATTCATAAGAATGAAATTAGAAATCAAATCAAAGAGAGAAAGTGAGAGTAATCTATGTTGTTTTTGGTTTTGAGACGGGCTAATTTGTGTTGTTATTTGGTTTTGGATTGGGTTGTGATCAAGGGGTGCAAAAATACTTTTAAGTATAAGTCAAACTAATGAAAGAATATTTTATATACATAATATTTTTTTAATTTCCCAGTCAGGGGGTTCATTTGAACCTCCTGAAGATAATCTACAACCGCCCTATACACATTGTGTGATTTATAATGTTCTAAAATATTTTAGTAGGTTTCATTTAGGTTAAAGTTTCCTCTTGTCAAACAAGGGGCTTGGAGTTCAAACCTCGCCTATATTAAAATGTATTGGTGTCTTAGCCTAATAATAAAAACAATTATCATGAAGTGGTCATCATAAATTAAAATTCCAACCTATTTATTAAACAAAATATTCTAACATATGTGCTCTAGTCCACCCCTAGTGAATTTGAATACCCAATAAATTTTCCCTTTCCACGCAGCACCATTGATTTACATTCCAAGACAAGCAAATTTTCCTTTCATCCTATGCTGCCAACAAGTGTTCCTTTGGGTTGTGTATCCCATAGTATCTATAAAAGCATGAAATGTACCATTTTTAAAAAAATAAAATAAATGTACCTTATTTATGGTACACAATGTGTGATTTAAAATGTTCTAAAATATTTTAGTATGTTTCATTTAGGTTAACCAGTTAAAGTTTCCTCTTGTCAAATAAGAGATTTGGAGTTCAAACCTTCCCTATATTAAAAACTTGTTTGTGTCAGCCTAGTAATAAGAACAATAATCATGAAGTGGACATCATAAGTTAAAATTCCAACCTATCTATCAAACAAAATATTCTAACATATATGCTCTAGTGGTACTGTAAAAATTCTTCACCTTCTTTTAAGAGATTGCGGGCCTGTTTGGCAGAGAAGTTTGAGTAACGTTGTTTAAAATTTCCAAAAGTGTGGTTTAAAAAGTGTTGTTCAAAATATGTATTTATAGTATTCATAAAGAGAAAAATATGTTTGGTAATGTGTTTTAAATAGATATTTTGGTGTTTAGAAATATGATGTTGTATGTTTGGCCAAAATTGGAAATTAACACTGTTTGTCAAACAATATAATTAGTAGACACTGTTTTCAAACTATATATATTACTAACATCTCCAGTCTCAAAGACTCGGTTTCCATGATCTGATCACGTCTGATGTGGCATTTTTTCACATGGCGTCTACTTGGAAATCGAGTCTTAGAAACTCGATTTATAAGCCGACCCTTTAAAACAAACAAAACAAAACACTTTACATTTAATATTATTTAAACATTATCAGTGCTGCTGCTGCTGCTGCTGTTGTTGTAACCCATGGAAGAAGCTGTCACTGAAGGAATTCTACCCAGTTGTCCATTCATCCACTTACCCAAACTCAACCTGCTTCTCTTCGACTCTCCGATTTTCGCTCTGTCTTTGGTTCAGACCCTCCATAAGCGGCATCAGTGTTTCCCCCAACGACCTCAGGCTACTGGATCTCGCTATCAATGCCGCCTTATGTTAGGCCGCGTGGTGGCTTTTCTTTCATCGGAGTAAACCGGACATTATCGTGGGTGATCAGATTTGAGTCGAGCTGTTGGCACGTGACTTGGACGGTGAAAGTCCTTGGACTACTTCTTCTTTTAGTGCCAAGAAGAAGCCTTGCTTTCTCTCCATTGTTAATGGAACCAAAAAATAAAAGCTTAGAATGAAAACGTTGTTGTTGTTTTTTGTGTTTGTGCTTGTTTGGTGGTGGTTGGGTTGTTGTAGAGGCGGCGGCGGTTGATTTTGGCTGCTGGTTAGTCGGTCGTGGGTTCACGATTGTGGGTCTGCGAGTTGGGTGTTTTGTGTTAGCAGTATATATGGGTGTTTGGGCTGTGTGCGGCGATCACAGTGGGTTGGATTTTGGGGTTTGTCTGTCACGGTGGTTGTTGGTGTTTTGGCGGTGAATGGGTTTTCGTGGGTTGTAATCAATGAGTTTGTGGGTTGCTTATGGTAGCATTGAGATCGATGGTTGTTTTGTTTTGTGTGGATGCGGTGGTTGTTGGTGTTTTTGCTGTGGTTGTGATCACCATTGGTTGTTAATGTGAGAGAAGCAGAGGGACGAGAGGAGAGAGAGGCCGAGAGATGTTTTTAATCTTATCTTAATTTTTTTTTTCCTAAACATAAATCGAGTCTTAGAGACTCGATTTTTAAGTGGATGCCACATAAAAAAAATGCTACATCAGACATGATCAGACCATAGAAACTGAGTCTTTAAGATTCGATTTATAGACCCTAAATCGAGTCTTTTAAACTCGAGATGTTAGTAATATATATATATATATATATTTTTTTTTTTAAACAGTACTTACAAATTATATTATTTAACAAACAGTGTTAACTTTCAATTGAACAAAATTTTTCTCCAAACTTGTTTGGAGAGACACCCTATAAACTCATCATATATCTTTATATTGAGTGTGAATTTTGAAAATCTAACCGTTAGATTGCATGTTCTTATTACTTTCTAAATGCTTACAAAATTTCAAGATCAAAAATCAATTGCTATGTTATCAAATAAATGTTATAATTTCAAGTTTTTGTGATCTAAAGTTGTATATAAAAAATAAGTTAATTGATCAAATAGTAAATAACATCTAATTTAAAAGAAATTTGATACGTACGTTAAAAATACAAGAAACATAAAATTTAACAATTAAAATTTTAAAATTCACACCTAAAAATATATATATATATATATATATATATATAAAATGTTTGAAGAGTTTCTAGTACGGAGAGAAACTTGATTCTTTTCAATTTTGGCCTGTATGGTTGGTGGGTATGCTTTTATTTTTTAAAAAGCTGCCACCGGACAGAGCACTTTATTTCACATAAGTGGAAGACTGATAACCCATAAGGCCATAACGGTCTACAACTCACACCGCGCAACACCCTCCCCTGTTTCTCTTGCCTCTGTGAAAACATCTCTACCTCACTTTTCACTTCTCTCTTTGCAATACCAAACCAACATCAACAATACCAATTTGCAGATTCAGCTCTTCCCTCATATCCATCGACGCAGACGACGATTGAAGACTGGGCTTCAGCTTCCGTCGGATCTCTTCCAAACGGGGCCGTAACCCTCCCTACCCCAGCAACAGCCAGGGCTTTCGCCGCCGCTGAAGCAGGAGAAGAATGTTCCACTTCACCACCGAATACCCAAGGTCTTCCACCAAATCCAGGTTCGAAATGCACTTTCCCCTTGGTTCTTAATGGGTGTTTGTAACAAGATTGTTGGTTTGCTCCATTTTTATCTGCAATACCCACCATGGAAATCATCAACAGCTGCTGGGTTTTGGGTATTTGGAAGCAGAAGAAACCCTTTTTCTTAGATGCTGTTTTTTTCTAAACAAAGAAGGGCCATATCATCATTGGCATTTTCGTTTTGATCTCTATAATCGATTGATTTTTTTTTTTTTTTTCCCTCTCTTTGTTTCTTTTATGTGTATTATTAGTTGCCTAATAAGTGCTCTGAACTCAATGCATAGAAAAAAAGAAAAAAAAAAAAAGAAAGAAAAGATTTAATTGGAGAAAAACTAAGAAAGTCATGTGAAAAATTATCTCATCTATATATACAATAGGGACAGGTAAGATTTGACACTATTCGAGAATTCTGAAATTAATTGCTGTTGGCGTTACTTGTGCAATTTATATGAACATTATTGAATCTATAGTCTTTAAAATATGACTGATCAGCATCAACTAATTAATCATGGTTGTTGACAGTATTATTGACCTTCCAGATTGGAAATATTAGCAAACTCCAATTAGATATTGATATGAAACATCACCTCAGTATGGAAAACTGGTTCGCTTTATTGCACAAAATGTAGTTTTTACTCCTTGGTTGAAAAATGTTGTATTCAAGATACTAACATTGCAACTGAAATTTTTTTTTAACTACATGTATAACTTGAAGTTAGCAATAGTCACTACCATTTCTTGAAACTTTATTAGAATTGGTAATTAAGTGGCATTGCCAAAAATTTAGATAATTAAATGAAGAATGAAATTATAACACAATACAGTATTACAGTGCTATATAAAACTAAAAGTTTAGGAAGGGCAAGACTTAGGTACAATACTTAAGTGCTATTTTTTAGGTTTCTATTTTAAGATTTTTCCATGTGGAGTTTTTTCTCACGGAATGGAAGTGTATTTTTTAATTAAGTAGCCACATGTTTGAATCTTAAGAAAAGAACTTAATGAGCAGCACTTAAGGTACTGTACTTAAGTTTTGTCCGTTTAGGAATTAGGATATATACGTCAAGTGGTCAACGATATTTAAGCCCCTAGAGAACCTTTTTCAAATTTAGCTCCCCAAAATTTGCATTCTGTTAAAGAATATGACAAATGTAATTGATTGCAAAGAATAGCCTAACCACCAGACTTATTACCTGAAAGTTAATAATGGCCCCTCTTTAGTTTCACAATTTTTTTTCTTCCTTTTTTAATTATTTTCCATTTTTCCTCCTGGAAATAAAGGATGAGCAACAATCCACTTAAACTTCAAGTACGGTTAAAAAGAAGGAAAATTTAAAGCAATTGCACCTATGCTTTCAAGGTTCCAACTTTGGTTACTGTGTTTAGCATTGGAACCTTGAAAGAAAGTGAAAATTACTGTGTTTGGGAACTAGTTTAACATGTATAACACTGACACACGCACACACACACACACACACACACACACTGTCATATTAGTGTCCTTTGCTGGAATTCTCCTTGACACTGTAAACCATACAATGCTATATGATTTTAATGTTGCTACATTTTTTGTGCCCAAAACTAATGCTATTTCTCACTTTCCTATGCCATTTTAAGGGTACCTAAGAGGCTTATTCTCTTCGAGTATGGAAAATGCTTTTAGTCCCAAGTTAGCGGCCTGGGGAGAGCTTGAGTTCCGAAAGGCATTCCTAATCCTAAGTTACATCGGGGAGTAAGTTTTCCTTCCTTATATATATATATATATATATATATATATATTTTGGCCTCCTGCATAATAAGCTCTGAATATAAGCTGCATATTTGTTTTTTCTTTTTATATACAGAAACCAGCTCGAGCATGTTGACATACCTGCAGATGAAATTAGAACCTTAAAGCATTTAGGAAACTGCACCATTACAAATGCAACCTAGTGGTCCCAGCAGTGCATATGGTGGAAATTATCAACCTCCCTCAAGGTCGCCTTATGGAGCATGTGGAACTCCTGCTCCGTATCAGCCCCCAAATATATTCCTTCCATCACAGACACCTTCCTAGGTATTTTTGGTTCTATGGTTCATCTAGTACTATTGGTTTTTATTTGGTGTTTAGTATATAAAATTTCTCAGCAATGCTATAGACCTGCTAAATTATGCGTATTTATATTTGTCCTGTTCTAATGCAGGGGGCACAAATTAGAAAGCACATTGATGGCACTCTAGGAAGTGGAAACCTAAGGGAGGCTGTAAAACTTCCTACTGGGGAGGACTTGAATGAGTGGCTTGCTGTCATGTTTGAAGGCTGGAAATTAATTAGGCCACCATTTGGATGTGTTCTTTTCTTTCTTGCTCTCTTTCTTAATTTTGGATCTGAATGTTGAAACTTGAAATGCACTAATGGAAACATAATTCTATCTTAATATTTTTTTTACAGTTTTTAATAATAGACTTTCAACAACTTAGTTAGCTAGTTGGTCCTACCATTTCAGTTTAGTTCAGTTAAATTTTTTATTTTTATTTTTCCAGTTCGTTTATTTTTCATGACAAACAATGGTAAGACCATGATATCTCTCTTGGATTTTATGTGGGACTCAAATCTTAAGACACGTTGCTCCAAAATAAGCCGGACAAGAGGTCATTTTCCATTGGACTCAAATTTTCCCATTGTCGTTGAAATGGCTTCAATTATTAGCGAACGTACAGTCAAGCACTTGGAGGAGAAGACCCCAAAAGCAAGTTTTAGTCCACCAATATGTACACTCAAGAATATTTCCTGTGAGGTAATTACTAGTAGTTACACAACAATTTTTTTTTTCATTTTCCCTACTCAAAATCTCTGATGGATTTTTATTTTTTTTGAGTCCCTTACATGAATATTTTTATAATGATGAATATAAAATTTCAGATGCAATGCAAGGCACCTTGGGAAGAAATTGCTCACAAAACAGCACTCTTAATACTCAGCAAATTGTCAAACTATTCCTGGGATGCAAAGGCAGTATTAACCCTTTCAGCTTTTGCTTTGGACTATGGGGAATTCTGGCTAATTGCCCAGATTCAGTCATCGGGCCAGCATGCCAAATCAGTAGGAACCTTGAAGAGAGTACCTATCCTCCTAAAGCGCCCAACACTGCAGAAACATAAGCAAGCACTTATTGAGCTTAACAATGTGATCAAAGCCACACTGGAAGTGATTGAGTGCATCTTTGAGTTAGAGAAGCTATCAAACCATGACATAAAAGATGTACCAGCATTATCAACAGGCATGGAACATATCCCAGTTGATGTATATTGGGCTATTGTGACTGTAGTAGCTAGCACCACTCAGCTTTGTTGCCTCATTAACGATGAGTACGTTCAAATCCAAGCCAAAAATACTTTTTTTTTTTTTTTAGAATGGAACTTTGTCTTACATTCATGTTTTAGTTAAATAGTGGTATAAATGATTATATCTTATTATTTTCAGGGAAAAGAAACCAGAACTATCCCCATTTTCTCAGAAACTCAATATCATTGTCACCAAGCTTAAGAGGCAGATAACAATTATCAGACAACAAATAGGTTAGATTTTTTTGGTTGCTTTACTTGTACAGATATATATATATATATATATATGCAATTTTCCTTGCATGTATTGAGTATAATGAGGAAAGATTTTGGTTAAATGCAGAGGAGACAGAGGCTTACTGGAAGTTGGTAAAGGTTTTTCGAATCCCTACGGAGATCATGGAGGTATTTAAGGGACTGATCAATACCAAGGATAGTGTGCACCCTCTCATTGATGGTTCAACTAAAAAACCGGTATGCACTAAATCACAGACTGATTTAAAGGTTTTTTACACTCATTTTTTCATTTACTTGGCAGGAAAAAGAAAGAAAAAAACAAAGAACTTTTTGTTTTTACTAAGTAAAAAAAAAAAAAAAACTTTTTGATTCCCCGTGCACGTTGTTAAAAAGTGAGCGAAGATGTTTGTTAAACATTTAAAACTGCTCTAAAATTTCGAATTCAGGCTTTGTTTTTTGTTTCTTGGTGAATATCAGGCTTTGAAATCACCACGTATATGCCTAGTCTTCTTTTCATAATGTATTTTATCTGAAACCCTTGCACCCCATGACCAAACGAAATCAAGGTTCAAATAATTTTACAATCCGGAGTTAATTCCCCTAAAAGAATTCAGATTAAGAGCATTAGCACTAGGGGTGTAAACACCTAGTTGCTATTTTTTTTTTTTTTGGCCTCCTGCATAATAAGCTCTGAATATAAGCTGCATATTTGTTTTTTCTTTTTATATTCAGAAACCAGCTTGAGCCTGTTGACATACCTGCAGATGAAATTAGAACCTTAAAGCATTTAGGAAACTGCACCATTACAAATGCAACCTAGTGGTCCCAGCAGTGCTTATGGTGGAAATTATCAACCTCCCTCAAGGTCGACTTATGGAGCATGTGGAACTCCTGCTCCGTATCAGCCCCCAAATATATTCCTTCCATCACAGACACCTTCCCAGGTATTTTTGGTTCTATGGTTCATCTAGTACTATTGGTTTTTATTTGGTGTTTAGTATATAAAATTTCTCAGCAATGCTAAAGACCTGCTAAATTATGCGTATTTGTATTTGTCCTGTTCTAATGCAGGGGGCACAAATTAGAAAGCACATTGATGGCACTCTAGGAAGTGGAAACCTAATGGAGGCTGTAAAACTTCCTACTGGGGAGGACTTGAATGAGTGGCTTGCTGTCACGTTTGAAGGCTAGAAATTATTAGGCCACTATTTGGATGTGTTCTTTTCTTTCTTGCTCTCTTTCTTAATTTTTATTTTTTGTTTTTTAGTTTTCAGTGTTCTATTCATTGCAGCTCCATTTGACATGTTATCATGTTTGGAGAGCCTCCATTGTATGCACGTAAGTTATGACATTTTTGGATCATACTTGCAATAAAAATCAGTGATTTTTTGGTTCTTGGATTAATGTATATTTTCAGTTACTGTTAGTATTAGGTTGCCAAAAGTGTAACTTTCGGGAGTCATGTTATACGTATTTGATCTATTCATGACACAGAAAGTTGATCCTTAAAAGTGTAATTATAACTAAACCAGAATTTTCAATACCCCTTTTTTTTCTTCTTCTTTCTTATTTCTTCTTTTATTAATTCCACTTACCATTTTCTGCAATTAGCACCACTGCTACAAAACTCAACTTAATGGGAGTGCATTTCAGTGGTGATCAAACTGAAGATTGATGAACTCAAATGCTGTTCTGTTTTGGTTAAATTTTGGATTTGAGTTTTTCTTTTTGCCCCTCGTTAATGGACACTAAGGCTGAAGAATGCAGCTACAATGCAGAGAATCCCTATGTGGCTTTGGTGATTATTGATGGTTTCTCAAATCAATAGTGGGTTCTGAATGTAGAAAGAAAAGTGTTTAATAATTTTGGGTTCTGAATGTAGTTCATTGATTCACCTCTTTTAAAATATTGGCTCATAAATTGAAGGAAGATAAGGGTGGCCCAAATCAACATTCTTGTAGCCCTGATTCATGTAGACCACGGACACATACATCCCTACCCAAAACCAGAAAATCACAACAAATCGATATAAAGCATTGAAATGATAGTGGAATTGATAGCAGGACCAACTGCTACCAATGCCCCCATCAAAATCTGAATATTATTTACACTTTGAAGTGCTCATAATTTCAAGCGAGAGAGTACTTAAAACAGAGAAAGAGAGAGTCAGAGAATAACTATTACGAATATAATATAAACCCACATAATACACCATAAAAACACAGAGTAAGTTTGAGTTCAACTCCACATAATCAACCAGTTCATTATTCAAATGCCCACTGATTCTCCCTACGAACCTCTTCCTCTTCCTCAGGGGCGAAGTCATTCTTGATGTTAAGGTCTTGCGGATCTCCTCTGGTGTCTTACCCTTGATCATGTCTGCTATGGTCTGGCATGTCAAATGTAGTAATAATTGCAATCAGATTGACAAAATCAATCAGATGTCAAAACATAGTCTGGAACTACACAGCTAGAGAAATATACAGCTAGCATAATTTTCCTTCCCAATAATTAAAAAAAGAAAGTTTTACATACATAATGACAGAGGTCTCACTCATGTAGAAACTGCAATAAAGTTCATTTAAGTACAGGTACCAAATATGCTTCTTCAACCAAAAAAAAAAATAAATAAATAAATAAAAATCACATCTTTTGACAAGTTATTGCAGAAATCCCTGCTTAAGATGTTCTACTGGGAGAAATCCATTGTTCAGAGTAAAAATAACTGAGGTTAAATGATACAACCAATGTCATAGTTATGGAAAACCCAGAATGTAAAGAATGAGAACGTAACAAAAGAACTTGGAAGTCAATCAATAGCTTAGCCTATTCCTCAAATTACACATACATAATTTTCTAATTCACAAAATTAAACTAATTTCACTATAGTACCCAAAAGCATCAAATTCACTGAACATTAAATGTAATGGCTACCTATACAAATGCTAGATTATGAGAATAAAGACAACAATTCCAGCAACCACCACAAACATCAATGCATTGGCAGATTATATATTAATGGTACTTACTCTTAGAGTATGGGGAGATTATATATCAATACGTAATGCAGTCATGCAAATTCTCTATGCAGGTCCACTAAAGGCTTAGGCTGTGTTTGTTTCAGCTGTAAAGAAAATTAGGAAAACAGTGTACACCATGCTTGCTATTTAGGATGGTATAAAGATTCAATCAAACGATAAATTATTTTCAATGCACGAAAAGGCAGAAATCCATTTCGAATGCTGTAACGACTCAAGGAAAAGCGCTAGCCACATCTGCGCTACACCTCAAAAGGACTAGTCACAATTGAGGCTCCTTGTAGTTGTTAATAAAGCCCAGATCTACCCAGTAAATACTCGATGTGAGACTCATCACACACCCACACACATCACACAATCAATCAATCAAATTGGGGCATCACAATCTCCCCCACTTAAATTCCTAACGTCCTCGTTAGGGCCCACTTTGTGGGGTAGTGTCTCCGAACCCACACGAGGTTACCGAGCCGGCTCTAATACCATATGTAACGACTCAAGGAAAAGCACTAGCTACATCTGCGCTACACCTCAAAAGGACTAGTCACAATTGAGGCTCCTTGTAGTTGTTAATAAAGCCCAAATCTACCTAGTAAATACCCGATGTGGGACTCATCACACACCCACACACATCACACAATCAATCAATCAAATTGGGGCATCACAATCTCCCCCACTTAAATCCCTAACGTCCTCGTTAGGGCCCACTTTATGGGGTAGTGTCTCCGAGCCCACACGGGGTTACCGAGCTGGCTCTGATACCATATGTAACGACTCAAGGAAAAGCACTAGCCACATCTGCGCTACACCTCAAAAGGACTAGTCACAATTGAAGCTCCTTGTAGTTGTTAATAAAGCCCAGATCTACCCAGTAAATACCCGATGTGGGACTCGTCACACACCCACACACATCACACAATCAATCAATCAAATTGGGGCATCACAAATGCAATGCAAGAAAAGGTAGAAAAATGGAAATAAAATGAAATGTGAGGGAGAAGAGGAAACAAACTTGTTTCAACTTTCTCTCAAGAATGGTTGCCTGTGTACTCTGCCCACATAGCTGCTGTGATCTCATCTCGAAACTGGGACATGGCTTGTTGTACCTGAGGACTAAAGGCTTCCGCGTTCCCACCACCTCCAACTCTTGCACCACCCGAGGTACTTGCATCGCCAGGTTCCAGGTCTTGTCCTTCCCATGCATGAAACATTTGATCGGCGTGGCTATACATGCGGATAAAGTTGTGCAATGCACAACAAGCGGTGACGATCAATCGTTGTCTAGACTGTGAATAGGAGTGCATGTCCTTAAGAATTGGGAACCTCGCCTTCAACACTCTGAAACACCGCTCAATGACCATGCGGAGTGAGGAATGCCTGTAGTTAAAGAGCTCCTGTGCAGTTCTAGGTTGTCTGGCAAAACCTCTGAACTCTTGTGCGTGATATCTGACCGACTTATGCAGTGGGAGGAATGCAGAACCAATGGCAAACCCTGAATCCACAAGATAGTATAAGCCTACAACAACACATAAAAGAGACTTAACACGAATAGCGTAACTGACACTATAACAACATGAATAATTGGATTAACCAGGGTAGATACGGTGTTCACCTATGGGCGGCCAAGGGAATTGAAATCCCAGATCTCCAATGGCCTCCTGCATCACCCGCAAATCATGAGCACTACCCTCCCAGCCAGCATGCACATACATGAACCTCATGTCAGAATTGCATGCACACATCACATTTTGAGAAATGTCACCGGATCTATCCCGGTAGGCGGTGCTTTTACATCCCGGTGCATGAGCACTGACGTGTGTACCATTAATAGCTCCTACGCATTTTTGTTGACAGAACATACATATCAACTGACTTGTCATATGGTAAGAATAGTATAAATTAATAATTGAAATGAACAATTTGCATTCACTGCCACACTATGAAATGAACCCCCTACTAACAAAAGAAGATCACATTTTAAAGTTCATTGAACCTATGTTTGGTGGAAGCAACTAGTAACAGTTGACTCAAATACAACATGTGATTCCCTACGTGACAAGAATATGAAGATCTGCTAACACTATTGGGGTTTCAATCTTCACGACTCAATAAAACCTTCTACATTTGTTACTGCATTTGTAATTGAAGAAAACTACTCAAATATTAGTACATAGTCTCATATGAACATACCAATTCATTATAGTCCCAAACGGATAATAGTCATTCTTAAAAACATGTGAAAAAATGAAAAATCCATCCACAGCTCAACCGACTTAAATCTATACCAACTCAATTAGGACGTTGGAGCTAATTTATTTATATACTAATTAAATGTAATTATGATCTCAATCTGTCCTTGGTCATGTATCATATTCAAAGAAAGGCCTATATAGGTGTGAAGTCTAATTAATTGACCTTTTTTTGGGCATATAGTTTATGGCAATGCCTTAGTGGTTAATCTTTACATTGATTATTCTCATGTAGGTTTTGTTGCTTAGGCATTGTTTCATAGTTAAGAATGATAACTTATAGGGTATTCTAGGTTATTGTTCCTCACCTTGTATGTGTGGCATCAGTAATGGTTTACCTGCCTTAATTAGTGGTATCGGACCATTGGTGTTGTCTGTCCTTGGTACCCAATGATTATCAAAGATAACATAAAACTAACTTTTCATTGAACTTCGTAAACTCAACAAAAGGTAACATTAATCTACAATTGTCTAGTAAACCAAAAGTTAACATAAAGATACATTTTCTAATGCATCACTATTATTGCCATCAATATTCAAAAAGTTACATCAAGGTAACAGCATATAGGCTGCTTTTGTTTTGCCAGCGTACACCAAAACAAACTACAAAAAATAGTCATGATCGTATTGATGCCTACTTCAGCTTCTTCACGACTACTTTGTATTTATTCATCATTGATTGATACTTCAAAGCTTCAATTTATTCCACTGCTTCATATTTGATATCTGCATCGCTCTAATGAAAAATCTTACATAGTTGACAGCCCTTATAATAATCCAACAAGAAACAAAAAATCAATAATTAGTATAGCCAACAACAATACCGAATTTGTTTTCTTTTTTGGATAGGTAAATAAAACTTCACTGCAATTATGAATAAAAAGTACAAAGAAAAAGACAAAGCAAGCAACATGCTAAGAACCATAACAATAGCAAACTAATATATAAGAAAGTATAACTATCTAGCAAATCTAGTAAGGAATTAAAAGTAACAAAATTTGAAGTATGGTCAGGTCACTCTTTATGCTTACTGCCTCAGTTCAAATTGCCATATGCACATGTATGTTGAAATGAAGAATAAAATAATAGTTGGGTAAGAAGATGCAGTTATAAATTTGGAATTTAATTTAGTGATTTGTAAATCATGTAGAAAAATTAATTTGTGGGAATCAGTAAGGGGTGTGAAGCAAGAGACCTGAGAAAAAATTTAGGAAGAAAAGTTACTTGAGAACACACAATTCTTTCTCCACATGATCTGGAATTGAGGGAGTGGCCAAATTCAATGTTTTCAATTTAGGATAATTTTATTCTTAAGGTTTTTTGGGACAGGTATGCAGCACAACTTCAAAGTACCTTCATTAGTAAATACAACTAACACAATACAACGTATGGGATTGGGGTCAACAACCTTCAAACACGAAATTAACTTGTTCAAGATCAAAATGTCAACCACCATATCAGCAAATAATTATTTTTTTTTTGAAAAAAATACATTTAACTGTCCCCAAATTGACAGGTGCAAGATTTTGTCAAACAAAGAAAGAAGCTTTATGTTTCAACATATGAACCTATAACCCAAAAAAAAAAAAAAAAGGTGGAAAAAACCAACTTTAATCTAATTCAAAAGAACATTTAAAAAAAAAAAGAAACAAAAGAAAAAAAAAGATTAACCCATTACTGTATATTGTATATTCTATTGATTGATAATAGTTTAAGAAAAAATTAGTGCGTCCATCTTCATTGAGACATTTTATCAAATGGGTACAAATTTTTCTTTCTACACAAACACATTTGGAGATTATTTTGTTTTGTTTTTTTTTTTTTTAATCTATAATTTTGGGAACAAAAAAGCATACAAAAAAGATGGGACAATATAGAAAAGAGAGAGAGAGAGAGAGAGAGAGAAAACCTTCTTGTGAATGTCAGGTGTTGGAAGGAGCAAGAAAGCTTCCGGCATAGGATGGTTTTGCTAGAAAAAGAAGATTTTGAGGTTTTCTGACGAGACAAAGGTTGGTTTCTGTTAGGTTCTAAGAAATTAGGAATTAATGTATTAGAACTTCATTTTACAATGTTGGCAAACCATGATCAAAATGTTTTTAGTCTTATTTAGACTTGCTCAAAGTATGAGGCTTTTATGTAAAGTTGGAATCGAGTTACTGCAGATATTACTGTGCAATTCTGCCTGGCTCGATCGATCGAGAATTAGACTCGATCGATCGAAATTCGTGCAGATTATTTTTCTACAGAATTTCCAACTCAGCCCAAGTCCGTTTAACGTGTAGGGTTTTATGTTTTGCCCTAAGTATAAAAGGGAAAACCCTAGCCATGTTTTTACAGTTCTGAATATTGTGTTTGTGAATCTTATTTGTGAGATCTAGAGGTGTTTACCTTTATATACACTTAGGGTTTCCAAACTCAAGATTGATGTCAAGAGCTTGGTGATCATTCAGTTGCAGAATCAAGAGCTTCAAGATATACAAGCAGGTGTGCTTGTGCTTTGCGAAGAATTCAAGGAAAGAAGTAGTCCGTGGACTCGGAGTTGTCACGTGATCGTGGTAGTAAGTTTCCTACTCGAAGTAGCAATAGGATGTTAGTGGTCTAAGTCGCTATTGTGTAAACTTCAATTCTTTCATAGTGAATTCGATTTTACCTTGAGGATAGCTATGTTAAATCCTCCCTAGGTTTTTACCGGTTTGGCTTCCTGGGTTATCATATCGTGTGTTCTTTATTTTTCGCACTTTTGCATGATATGATTGTTGTTGTGTTAACCTAGAGTTGTTTAAATTACCTAAGTTAATCACTTGGCTAATTATCTAGGTTAATCTGTTTGGATTTGGGGGATCTAAACTTTTTACAAGTGGTATCAAAATAGGTAGCTTTTTGTTTTAGATTTTTTGATCTTAAAGCTGATTCTTGACCCTGGTTGTCATGGAACACGAACACTTTCTTGTTATTTCACCTCATTTTGATGGGAATAACTATGCTTATTGGAAAGTAAGGATGAAAGCATTCCTGAAATCTATTGACGAGAGAGTCTGGAACTCTGTTGAATATGGTTGGGAGAAGCCCACTACTCTTGTGAGTGAGTGGCAAACTTCTCAAAAAGAGACAGCTTTCAATAGCAAAGTTATGAATGCTATTTTCAATGCTGTCTCTATGGAGGAATTTAAGAGAATTTCTAATGTTAAGATGACTCATACTGCTTGGAATATCCTCCAGACTGTGCATGAAGGCACAAAGGCAGTTAAAATAAATAAGTTGCAGCAATTGACTACTAGATTTGAAAGCATTAGAATGACTGATGATGAATCTTTTGATGAGTTCTATGCTAAACTGAATGATATTGTTAATTCTGCATATAATTTGGGTGAAATCTATGATCAACCTAAAATTGTTAGGAAGATACTTAGAACTTTGACTGGGGATTTTAGACCCAAAGTGACTGCTATCACTGAAAGCAAGGATGTGGACTCCATTCCTGTTGATGAACTTGTAGGATCTCTTTAGTCCTATGAGTTAGACTTACCCAAGACTAACAAATCCAAATCAATGACTCTTAAGTCTATTGATGATGTTGATGCTGGAGGATTTGATGATAAACTCTCTGCTAAAGAGATTGCTTACATTGCCAAGAACTTTAGAAACTTTCTTAGGAACAATAAAAGAAGGGCAAGAGGTAAGAACACTGTCGAACCTAGAAATTTTAGAAGGAATGATCCCACTAAGGTTAATAACACTGAAAAACCTAAAGAGAAAGTAGGTCAACCCTCTAATAATTCTATGGGACAACAATGTTTTGGATGTCAAGGGTATGGTCATATGAAATCTGAATGTCCTACATACTTGAAGTCTAAGGGTAAGGCTATGGCTGTAACCCTTAGTGATGATGAAGTTTCTGACAATGAATCAGCCAGTGATGAGGATAGAAACTTTGTTGCTTTCACTGCTCTGCTGTAGTCAATGAAAGCGTGCCTGTTGAAGAGAACCCTTCTGATGGGGAACTCTCTGAAGATGCAGATTTACAGGAAGCCTATAATAGACTTTGCAAAATTGCTACAAAGGATGCTATGAATGTTGATTTAGGCTTAAAGAAAATTGCATCTCTTGAACTTGATAAGAAAATTTTGCTTGTGAAATTGTTTGATGCTAATGAGCTTTTGAATAATGTGAAGACTAAGAACATGCTTTTGCTTGATAAAGTTAAAAATTTGGAACTTGAATTATCTGTTGCTAGAAAACAAACTAATAGATCTACAAGCTCCAAACTTGATTACATGTTAAGTATTCAAAAGTCTCCCTCTGACAAAATTGGCTTAGGTTTTGTGGAAAGCATCTCTGTGCCTGAACCTCATTCCACAAACTTTGTTCCTTCTACTCAACTTTCTAAGAGTGAGATTGTCAAACCTTCTGTAAGTGAAGTTGTTAAATCTGTAGAAGTCACACCTCCTAAAAAGATTAGGGTTGATCTTCAAGAGTCTAATTCTAAGGCTTCTAATTCTTCTAAGGGCAAGTTGCATGATAAGTCTGCATGAGTTTGTCACTTTTGTGAAAAGTCTGGGCACATTTGTCCAAATTGTTTCAAGTTGCAAGCTGCTAAGCGAGCAAATAAACCTAAAGTATCTGTGCCTCAAGTACAAGATCCTATGGTACTTATTGGTGAATTGTTAAAGGCGTTAAACCTTTATTCCAATCTTGAAGTTGCCGAGAATTCTAATGTGAATTATAACTGCAGTGCTAAAGTTGCATCTAAAAGGTTTTGGATGCAAAAGACTCGACCTAATTGAGTCTGTCTGACTTGGTCCTTGTTCTTCATTGATCTACCTCTTGTGACCATTTTTTTTAGGATTTGCATTGCATAACATTCATGCATTTCATTATAGGTTTTTTTTTTTTTTTTTTTTTTTTAAAGGGTAACAAGAATGGGTTTGGCAATATGTGTTTTGCTGAATTTTTCTTAAATTTGAAGACAAGGTTGGTCAATCTATTTTTACATAACATGTTTATGTACCTTGTTTAGCTTGGATGCACTTATTCTTATTGCACTTTACTAGCTGAAGGTTTGTAATGCATGTTGTGTGGGAAGATGTTTATGGTTTTTGATCACATGATCTTGATTTTGAAGTCATATGTTTTTTGATTGACGGACTTGAACTTTTTGAGAAGGGCATAAATAACCATCTCACCACTGTTTATTAGCCAATCATGACCATCTTAGTGCATATTGTAAGATTTTGTGCTCGAGAAAGTGTAGCACATGCACAAAAAGAAAATAAGGTGTAGCCTCGGTTAAAATGTTAAAATTGATGTGTACATTATTAGGTTATAATAATCTCACAATTCGTATAAAATTGGTGTGTACATTATCCCGGCTATTTTAATAAGTTTCTGATCAATTAAAATTGGTATATATTATGAGGCAAATCAAAAAACTTACATGATTGCAAGCTTTTATTCTAGGAGATGTGAGAGTTATATGATGTAACTCTTTAAGTGATAGTCTCTTTCAAATTCATGTGATGAATTTTGTAGAAATTGTGATTGATCACTATTTGCATATTACCTCACATGTTTCTCTGCTTTTGCTAGTTGCACACACTACATAAGTTATTCTTTGCTAAACTCTGTACATATTATTGTGTGTGTTTTTGGTCTGACCAACCAAATTTGAAAATTTCTTGAAAATTGATGCAAAACATGTTTGCTGTTTGAGATTTTGAGGAAAATTATGTGAAAATCTTATCTTTGGGAAACTGGGATAAATTCATGTGTTTTTGAACAGCATTTCATCTCATACTCATGTATTTTATTCATAAAATCTAATGCTTTGATGAGTTTCAGCACTGAAATTGTTTCGTTTTTTAAAAATTTGTTTTTTCCAGAATTTCGATCGATCGAATCTGTTTTTGACCGATCGAAAATGTTTTTAAAATCCTTGGAAAGTTTCTGTGTGTTCGATCGGTATTCGATTGATACTGGATCAATCGAAGCATTTTCGACCGATCGAATCTATTTTTCGATCGATCGAAAATCGGGCTGAGAGTTTTTTTAAAGAAATTTTTTCATCACGTGTTCATCACTTTTCAAAACTTTTCAAACTCCTTTTTCTCTCTCACCAACCGATCAAGTCTTTATTTGGAATTTTTGTCATTTTCCTCTGATCTTTTTGCAAGGATTCACTCCTCTAGGCCCGGTAAGACTATTTTACCCTTCTTTTTGCTTTTACTTTCATTTTTTCATGCATAAATTCATGCAGTTGTTGGGTATTTTCGGACTTCATTCTTTTTGCATTTGTTGATGTTTTGGTTGTTTTCTTTCACAATAAATTGTTGGGTTTTTGTGGGGACACCATATACAAATGATACAAATGGTTTAATTTGATTAATTTGATGTTTTATGGAGAATTGAAAATTCTAGGGTTTGTAAAATACCGAATTTGGAGCTTTTGTTCAAATTGATATAAATTGATGAAATTGGCTTGTTAGATTGACTTATTTGATCATTATATTGTGTTTTCTAACTGTTGTGATGATCAATTTCTCAATTTGTTGGGTTTTATGAAATTGGGTTTTTCAAATTTGGGATTTTTTTGCTATAAAATTCTTGTTCAAGCCAATTTTGTGATATTGAATCATATTTGAACTGTGTGTCATTGCATTAGATCATGCATCATTTGGTTATTCTGCTCATGCATCATATAGAATTGTTATTTCTATATTTGTGTTGTTCTAACTTGCAGTCTGCCCTTGGATTTTTTTTTTTTTTTTTTTTTGTGTCTCTCAATCCTGTCTTTAACATCATGCCTAGGAAAACTAGAGCACATAGGACTTCTGCCTCTTCACCTTCCTTTGATAGTGATAGGTTTCTAAGTGAGAAGCATCAGGAGACATATGAGACCTTTAACCTTAGGCGTAACATTTGAGGTGAGCATAGGGTTCTTTTAGATGACGTTGATGATGAGGTGAGGCGTAATTTTGAGCGAAGGGGCTGGCTACCCTTGTTAGATATAGATCATCCGCCTCCGGCTACCATGATTAGAGAGTTCTACTCAAACCTCTCTATCCACATCTATGATTCCAACACTTTTGTTAAAAGTTGGATACGAGGTGTAGAGTATCGCATTACCCCTTCGGTAGTGTCTGATGCTCTTGGGGTGCCTGTGGTTTCTCATCCTGTCTTTCCCTATGATGAGTCTCCTCCTCTTGATGACGTGATGTTATACATCACTAGGTCTTCTATCTAGTGAGGTTCTAATCCTCGGATCACCTCTACTGAGCTTTCTGAGCTGCATTATCTTTTCCTTAGGATTGCTTGTCATTCCTTATGGCCCATTTCTCAACTCCACACTATCCCTTTTGAGCGATGTGTGTTCCTATACGCTCTTGTCACTGATGCTCTTATCAGTTTTCCTCATTTGTTTCTTCATTCCTTGAACGAAGTACATAGGAGTAATTCTACTGCTCATGCTTTGTTCTTTCTTGTTTTTATTCATAAGATTCTTCTTCACTTAGGTTTAGGTGATTTTCCTGCTTCTGAGCCTGTTCATATCATTGCTCCCATAGGTGCCACCTTTCTGAGGCAAAGGGCTGCTCAGCTTCGAGCTAGCTCTAAGTGTCTTAAGGTAGAGCCTTCCGGTGTCACTCCACCTCCTACTTCTTCTGCAGGTGCTCCTTCGGCAGAGACGTCTACTGATCCTGCTGCTGCTATTGATGTTCCTCCACCTTCTCCTTCGGATGTTTCGGACATTCGTTGGACTTTAGACACTGTCATGACCGTTCAGGCGGCTCATGGTCAGTTTTTGGTGGATGTGCTTGACGAGATTCGAGCTTTAAAAGCAAATTTGGCGAGTCTTCGACGTTCTCCTCCGCCGCCTCCTTTTGATGATGAGTGAGTGCCCTTTAGCAATTCGTCACAAAAAGGGGGGAGTACATTGTGGAGTACTTTGTAGGGGAGTTTTTGTCTTAGGGGGATTTTTTGTTTCTTTTTGTGATACTGTGGAGCTTGTGGAGCTTTTAGATTGTATCTAGGTGCTTCATTATGTATTTACATTTTTTGACTCATGATAGGGGGAGATATACTTGAGATACATTTTTTGTATATGTTTCTTGTTTCACTATGCTACATTGCTTATTGATTTATATTTATGATGTTATTCATGATATGTTTCTTTATTTTGTGTTATGTGAAATCAAGAACTTCTTTTCTATGTTACTTGTATTTTCCACACATGCGTTTATGTGTTTGTTAAGTGTTACAGGAATATACAGGTTGATTCAATCGTGCTGCTGTCTACTTTTGCAACTGATAGATAGTAGTTAGGTTGAATTTGTTTAGTTGGGCTATTGTTTTGTAATGAGCTGTTTATTTTGTAAACTTTGAGCATTTTGTTAAGTTTGTGTTTTGTCACGGATTGCCAAAGGGGGAGTTTGTTAGGTTTTAAGGAATTAGGAACTAATGTATTAGAACTTCATTTTGTAATGTTGGCAAACCATGATCAAAATGTTTTTAGTCTTGTTTAGACTTGCTCAAAGTATGAGGTTTTTATGTAAAGTTGGAATCAAGTTACTGCAGATATTACTGTGCAATTCTGCCTGGCTCGATCAATCAAGAATTAAACTCGATCGATCGAAAGTCGTGTAGATTATTTTTCTGCAGAATTTCCAACTCAGCCCAAGCCCGTTTGACGTGTAGGGTTTTATGTTTTGCCCTAAGTATAAAAGGGAAAATCCTAACCACGTTTTTAGAGTTCTGAATATTGTGTTTGTGAATCTTATTTGTGAGATCTAGAGATGTTTACCTTCACATACAATTAGGGTTTCCAAACTCAAGATTGATGTCAAGAGCTTGGTGATCATTCAGTTGTAGAATCAAGAGCTTCAAGATATACAAGCAGGTGTGCTTGTGCTTTGCGGAGAATTCAAGGAAAGAAGTAGTCCGTGGACTCAGAGCTGTCATGTGGTCATGGTAGTAAGTTTCCTACTCGAGGTAGCAATAGGATGTTAGTGGTCTAAGTCGCTATTGTGTAAACTTCAATTCTTTCATAGTGAATTCAGTTTTACCTTGAGCATAGCTAGGTTAAATCCTTCCTAGGTTTTTACCCGTTTAGTTTCCTGGGTTATCATATCGTGTGTCTTTATTTTCCGCACTTTTGCATGATATGATTGCTGTTATGTTAACCTAGAATTATTTAAATTACCTAAGTTAATCACTTTGCTAATTATCTAGGTTAATCTGTTTAGGTTTATGGGGTCTAAACTTCTTACAGTTTCATCGAAATTTGCAATGTCCTGAAACATCATATACTTTCTCCATTAAGAAAGGGACAGAGAGTGAGATGGATATTCAAAGCTTGGAGTTATGAAAAAACAACCATAACAAAGTATTAAAAAAATGGTAAATTGCAAATAACACCCTTGAAGTTTGGGGTTAATTGGATTTTACACCCCAACGTTTCAGAACTTTGATTTTACACCCCAACGTTTGGTTCCGTTAGAAAATCACCCCCCTGGTTAGTTTCTGCTGTTAACTGCCATGTCAAGGGAAGGAGCTCCCTCCTAGCTCGCAGGGCAGAGACCCATTGTGAATCTATAATGGCAACCACAGCTGCAGCCACAACGGCAGCAATAGTGAGACTCTTTTTCTTCTCTCCAGCTTTATTTCTCTCTCTTTTTAGATTTCACTTTTTCTTGTCATTTTTGGATTTGGATTTGTTGGGGATTCATAGTTGTGGTTTGCTTTCTCTTTCTTTAACAAATTTTTGGGGGTTCTATGTTCATTGTTCTAGTTTTTTCTGTCTAAGTTATTGGGACTTGTGTGTTAGTTATGGTGAAAAGAGTTGAACTATGCATTAGGGTATGTGCATAATTGGGTACTGCAAGAATTGGGATTTGTATTATTGATGTGTATATAACTATAAGTTACCACGTAAATCATTTGATTAAGTACAAAGAAGTCCAAACAATGGACGTAGAATTCAGTCTTTGTTAATTTATTGCATTGACACATTTGCCTAACTGAGAAGCATAAATCAAAATCAAAATTCATATGCATTCCACTATTTTTGGGATTAGAACTATGAAGTGGTATTGTGGCAGTACCCCTTTTTCCAACTCATTTGTTTAGCTTGTCTTGAAAAGAAAATGACTGGAAGAAAAATCTATTGGTTTACTAATTTTCACAACTGCACATAAACTTATGCATCCATGGAATTTGTTAGCTCTTTGGTTTGGCCATTTAACATTATGATAAAATCAATTCAAACAATTAATGCACCATAAAACATTGAAAATGACACATTAAAATCTGGATGTCATTCGCCAAAGAGCTGCTCCCATGTTTAGTATTAGTCACTTGACTTCAATGTGAGTTCTTTTGGGTAAGACCTTTTTAGTATATTTTTTTTTTATTCCTTGTTTATTTTATTCATCAAGGCACAATCTTACTGCTTAGCCATAAATGCTACTGCAGACCTTTGATAGTTGTTTACCTTTGATAGTTGTTTTTCACCCGGCTGAGGTCTTAGCCTTGTTAGGTTCCAAGGTGGTAAAGTAATTTGTCTGAAGCTTCAGTCCTTATTCAATCTAGATTATGTGAGGCGCAACTTGGTGAAGTAAATGAAGGAATTTTTCAGAGGCTTCAGTACTTTTGCAAAGCTAGGCTTCAGTACTTTTGCGAAGCTATTGAAACAACTATCCTTTTATACGATTCATTCTACAATTTTGTCTATTGTTCTATGTTGTTTTGTACACTTCAAAGTCTGTGAGTGTGGTTAACAGTATCGTTAAAAATTGTCTAAATGAGGTTCATTATATTATTCAAAGCTGTAAAAACTTACTATGAAATATTGTATATTGTAGTATATGTCAAGTGGCAAGTTCTTCAAGTAGTTTTGGAAGGTTGAATTATGGCAACGATCATAAGGTGAAATGTAAACACCAATTTCCTACAATCTTGAAGACATCGTGGACAAATAGCAACCCAAGAAGAAAACAGAATTGAAAGAGAAGGATAATAATGCACCTTAGGTGAATATTGTTGATTTAGAAGATAAAAAGACTGCTATGAACATACAATTGATGCATTTAAGTTGGTTTGTTGTCGTGGTGATCATTTTAGTTTATTTAGTGAAAGCAAAAGGCCAAGGAAAGAACTTGTATTGAGAATTGGTGAATTGTAGTTTAGTCACTGTGAAAGATTGTAGTGACCATCATTTTGAGATAGTAGGCAGCTTATTATCTTGTTTAATGTAATAACAATTGTAATAGCCACTTGTATTTTTATGTTGTAATGGAAATTGAAATACGTTTCTTGCAATGGAAATTCTTAGTTAGTTTTGTCTCTTATTGGAATATTGTTTATTATTATGGAAATTGGCACTTAGCCATCCATAAATGCACCTAGCAATTACATTGGACTTGCAAAGTGCAATTGTGGGCAAACAAGAACAATGACTAACAAATTTTGCCAAACAAGAAGAAGCTACACTGCAGAAGAAGCTATACCACTGTAAAACAATCACCTGGCACATTGTCAAACCTGATATATGCAATATATGACCAAAATACTAATAATTCTTCCATAACAGCTAACAATTGTTCTCATAACGTTTCTATAAATTATTGACCAACACAAAATAGGATACTTATGTCCAGAACCTTGTGCTGCTTCTTGAAGTTGGCATATAAATTCCTAACACAAAGCCTTGTATGTGCTTCAGGAGCAACTGTTGCAAGAGGATTAAGTAAGCCCTACATTAAAAAAAAAAAAAAAAGGTTATTACGTAGATATTAAATAATTTGAACACTAAATTTAAATTTAAATATATACAATAAATACAACATTAAACTTACATAAAAAAGAAACACATACCTTCTGTTGGTCAGAAGTAAAGGTCCAGCCACGTTCCCTCACAGGACCAATATCAGCTAACAACAACTCCAGAAACCATGACCATCTGTCCTTGGTCTCACCCTCACAAACAGCAAATGCTATTGGGTACATCCCGTCATTCACATCAATCCCAACAGCTGCTAATAGTTGCCCCTTCAAAAACCCTCTTAAATGACAAGCGTCAAGACTAATAATTGGCCTACATTCCTCCAAAAATCCGGTTCTACAAGCAGCTAGACACACATACATTTTCTTGAAGTGCGGTGTGGGTGTGTGTAGATTAATTTTGGTTGTAGCCCGAATTAGAAACTCTCAACTATTCACAATAATCTCTAGCTCTTTCAAACTGGTAAGCAAACCTTCCTTTAAGCATTTCCAATGCAATCTGCCTGGCCCTAAAGGCTTTGTCTAGGGAAATGTCTACTTGAAATTGATTTTTTATACCTTCCTTTATCTCAGCACTTTTGATGTTAGGTCTCCCTCTAAACACCTCTAGCCATGCAACTGCAATCCACCTTGCAGAAACCATTCTACTATGAAAAGCCCTAGAACATGAATGTTTTTCCTAATAGGTTTTCACAAGCAAAGAGTTTTCTTCACGGTCCCATGAAGCATAAATATACCACTCACAATTCTCACATTTGTAACTCACCTTGCGAACTCATTCTTTACAATTAACAATGGATATCCGTGCTTGATTCTATAAGACTGCACAACCCTCTTAAACTCCTTGTGGTCATTAAACAACATCCCTTTCTCAAAAACGGGGTCGGAAAAATCCACCTCAGCTCTAAATTCAATGTACTTAGGGTGCTCTTCATCATCCTCAGAGTTAACAAGTGTGCACAAAACGCTAGAGTGCCTATAATCACTTTCCCCACTTTTTATATTATGCTCCTCATTACTAAAGCAAGTGGGTATTCAATTTGATGTGTTCTGCTCATAAGGGTTTACGTTTGATTGGTCATAGGTAATGGTTTGGACAATGCGAATGGATGGAGCAATGTAAGTGGATGGTTCAATGGGAGAGGATGGTCTTTCATATCTATCAAATTCATCATCACCTACCAAACCAGCATAGTCCTCATAAAAAAAATTTTCATCTACTCCAACTCCTTCATCAACTTCTTTATGAAACTCATGCTCATCATCACCTTCATTACATTGATCCTCATCAACTTTTTCCTTAAAAGCTTTTTCAACATGCTTCACATATATGTGTATTAACCTTTCAGGTGCAAATTCTAACTAGTCACGTACAGTCCCTCTAGCATATTCAACATGTGTATCACTGTGTAATGAATACCCCTCCATGATGTATAGAGATGTCAAATGGTTGATCCATTTTCAAAGCCCTGCATACACATATAAATGTATTACTAAAATATTACATTTAATTAATAAATTAATAAAATATAATTCACATACATGTATACAAGAGGCATTACTATAATATAACATTTAATTAACACATTACTAACTTCATCATCTTCTTTCAATGGACATAAGCCATTATCAAAATAAATATAATACTATATGCAGACAAGAGCTATAAAGCAAAACACATGGACCACTCAGTTGGACCACAACCATACCACTTAGTGCATTATTTTACACCATTCAATACATACAGCTCATCATCACAGGCTGACTCACCAAAATTAAATATCAATAATGTAACCAATTCCAGACAAAACACAACCAAATATATCATAAACCATTGACAACAAACTGCTACGAAAATTCTTTAAAAAATTTGTCCCAATCAACAGTATCAAAGTGCTACAAAAACCCAAAAAAAAAATTAAATAAAGAGAAACAAACTCCACTATAAACACACTCAAAGTTCCAGTTGCAAAGTAAATGAGTTTAAATCACACACACATAAAGAGTTCTAGCAACAAATCCATCACCCAAAAAATTTAACAAAAACTCCAAATATTCTGTGCATCCAGCAACAAAATCCTAAACAAAAAAAATTACGCAAAAACCTAAACAAACCCAAACAACAAAAGCCCCAGCAAACCCAATAAAAAACCCAAAATTTCAATCCAGCGATGGCAAGAAAAATCCAAAAAGAGAGGATGATAGAGAGCCATAGAGAATATTTGGCCGTACCCGTCGCTGCCGCTGCTGCTGCCTTGGAGCTAACTTGAAGCCTTAAATGAACTTACTCACGTCTCCTTCCTTCATGGGTTTTCAGTTTTGGTTTGGGATTTTAGAAATAGGATGAAATGGTGTAGTTTAGATTCTTTGTGTTTTAGCACTGTGGAAAACGCCACTGTTTTTACTGTGACAGGTAGGCTTTTATTATTAGTTGAAACTGTGTCGTTTTGGGGCTTATTTGGGAAAAAAAAAAAAAAAAAAAAAAAAAAAACACATCAACAAGATGACATGGCTATTAACAGTAGAAACTAACCGGGGGGGTGATTTGCTAACGGAACCAAACGTTGAGGTGTAAAATCAAAGTTCTGAAACGTTGGGTGTAAAATCCAATCACTCTCAAACGTTAGGGGTGTAATTTGCAATTTACCAAAAAAAAAAGTGTGTACATCAGATTTTTAAATGCTGACATGGATTTATTTAAATCTTAATTAAAATTTATTATTATTTTTTTTTGGCCACGTCATCGTTTAGTGTACCAACACAGCAATCTATTTGCCACGCAGGTTATTTCCATTACTGAGATGATGGAAGGAACCAAAACGGAACACGTTTTTCAAAATAAAGACTAAAAACGGTAAAAATAAAAAGTAGGGACCAAAGTAAAAATTGGATAAAAATGTAAGAATAAAAATAGTATTTCCGCCTAATTGAAAAGGCAATGGCACAATGAGGCATTTTTACGTAACCCAAAAAAATATCTGGAAAATGTATTTCAAATTTCTAATACCTAAATTACTACTGTATTGTAAGCCTTTCAAATATTCTCTTCCTTCTACCCATGTGTGTGTAGTTTATTATAAAAAATAAAAAATAAAAAATAAAAAATAAATAAAAACTTAAAATACTATTTATTAATGGAAAGAAGAATTCACCTGAGTTGAATACAAAGAGAACAAGCAGAAAAAACAAGGCGGAGGAGTGGTAAGTCATTTTCACGAAAACCAATATTACCAATGAATCCTAATTTCCAGTACTTCAAATAATATTGCCTAGTATTTTGAGAGGACCAAGAATAGTTTGCTGGTATTTATAGAATGCCAAAAGTAAAGAAGATAACGCGTATTGAACTCATCTTGCTCGATTATCCTAAAAATAGAAAACAAAAATTTATCTTGCTAGATAATCTCAACCACAAAATAAGTAGTTAATTTATGGGTTATGCTTACGAGTACCCTTAGAGCATTGGTTAAGGATCCATTTTAAGAAAGTAAGAAAGTGTTAAATATAAGGAGAATAAGTAGAAATAAGGCAACACACCAGGTGGTCATTTTCACTAGAACTGATATGGCAATTGTAGCGAAATTTCTAAGAATTAAAACACAATTTCCCAATATTTTGAGAGGACCAAAAGTAAAGAGCAATTTATCTTGCTAGATTATCCCAAAATAAGTATTAGATCTACTTGAGGGGTCATTCTACCATACCCACCCTTTTTTTTTGGTGTGGGTACAGTACCCACCCATTGATCTAACCATTTATTTCACTTGTTTTCATCCTGGCCGTTTATGTGATTTTAATGAATTACCAGGTACCAGTCAAGCAGGTAACATATAAAATCAAACACAGAAAAAAACAGGCGTTTCTTTTTTCTTTTTTCTCTCTCACCTCACCATCTCGCGTGATCTCTCTACTTCTTTGCTGCGTTCTTTTAATTTTGCTCCTCCTCATCGTTCTTGGCCGATCTTCACGTCATTTTCATACAAATCTCAGGTAACTATTCTTCATATATTTTCCTTGAATTTATCATCAAGATTTGGGTTTTTGAAAGATGGATTTAATTAATGATTTATTTCAATTGAATGTCTAAGTAGGATAGGTTTTTTCTTCATCCCTTCTCCCTTTTCCTTGAATTTATTGTCAAGATTTGGGCCTATTTGATTGGTTTTTTTTTTTTTTTTTTCTCTAAGAATTTTGGAGCAGTGATGTTGTGAAATTTGAATTGAAATTTCGTAATAGGCAAATTCGAATTGCAAATCAAGCCACTTGCTTCAATTTTTCCCCCAATGGAAACCCCATGTGAAAATTTCCCATTGAAGAATCCCTCAGTAAGTTTGTAATGTGGAACTTTAATTTTTACGTATTTATTTATTATATAGAAAATTTGATTTCATGACATAAATCTTTGCACTCATTCTGGTTTTTCATTTATGATTGCTAGTGTATCTTTCTTTTTGTTCAATGGCTTTGAAGTTCTAAAATGCGTAAATTAGTCAGTATGGTGCGTAGGGGTGGAGGATCCCAATATATGTTATTCAATGATAAATTGACACACATAGTAGTTGGATCTCCTTCAGAGATGTAATAATTCCTTGACTCTTTTAAGCAAAAAGATTATTTGTAAAAAAAAATTGGTACTTTCTTTAAGCAATTCTTTAAGGTCCCTTGCTAGTATGGTGACTTATGACATTAATGTGATATTCCTTTTATTCGCATTGGCTCTTTGTTATGCTTGCTAAGTTAGGGAATATCTTCCCTTATTTGTATTAGCTTCATCTCTCACTTGCTTTTGTAAATTCTTAGTGAGAAAAAGGAGGTACAGAGCCTTGCAGCTTTGGGTGTTATTTATGTAGTTAAACGCACATGGCTAGAAGATTGTGATTGTGAAAAGTAATAGATCCATGTTCCACTGAGATACATAGCATATGATCTACTTCTTCCAAAAGGTTTGCTTATTTCTATATTAAAAGTCCTGGTTTTTGTGTGAGTGTTTTAAATTTCACATCCAAGTTCAAGCCGGACTTATATCGTTATGTGGGCTGTTTTTATTTCTTTCATTTGTTTGATTGGTACTTGTCAAACTTTTAAGTATGTTATACATTTTAATCTTAACTTGTAAATTGTGATCACATAGATTTTGTTTGCTCCACAAAAGGAGCAGTGGTTCGAGCAGCCAGCATAAATCAAAGTAAAAACTCCACAGTTCATCATAGCATGTCATCTAATCAGGTACTGGGGAATAGGAACTCTGGAATTAGATAGCTGTCATTGGAGAAAAACAAAGAAGAGAGGCTAGAAATCAACATGAATCGAGACAGTTCTCTTAAAGCAACTTCAAAATTTTCAAAGCAAAGTCAACTTCCTATTATAATGGTAAAGGTAATGGTCAGTTGATGGGTAAAAAAAAAGGGAAAAAGAAGACACAACATGATTCAAGTGTTAAAAATGAGAAGCCAACAAGTGTGTTCAAGACGAGAGTATTTTGCTTCTCAAAATCCTTTCCTGAGGATAGGGTAAGTTGTTAAAATTCCTTCAATTTTGCACTAAAAGAACCTTGGCCTTTATGAGAATGCCTTCATAGCAAGGCTACGTCTACCCCTTTCCTCCTTGCATCGTTGGCTAGCCTCCTTCATGGGCGTGTTTGTCAGTCAGATAGCTCCTAACACTTGGAGGATCTTCATTGGAGCTGAGGTGCTGTAGGGTTAGCTCAATGGAGGCCAACGCCTCTTAACTCTAGAGAAGTTTTTCTATTGTTATAAACCCTAAGGGATCCCTCAATCCAAGGGTTTTTATAACTTCATGTGTCGCCGGGCTGCCCTAAGGTTGATATTTGATATGTCAGATTCTAATCGTTAATGGAAAGCCAGGTTCTTTTTTGTGCAAAGGTTTAATTGGGTGTGTCAAACCGACGAGTGGAATAGCATAAGGTCCTTTTACAACCACTCTTGGGGGCTTCTAAACAAGTCTGGTGAGTCGTTGGTTTTGTCTGGGTCCTCGGTTTCTGAATAGCATAAGTTCCTTTTACATTCTTTATTTTACTAATGAACCCTTTCTGCTTGTTTCAGCTACAGTGCGCCCAACGATCCTAACTGAGCGGGAGGCTTTTTTGGAGAGGGTTTTTGAGATACCTTTTGAGGATAGGTTTTGGAAAAAGCTTATTAATTTAGACACATTACACGCCTTCTGCCTCGGTCTTGTGCCTTCCCCTGTAGATGTTTCCTACCTTTTTGGATTGCATGAAAATAGTCTAGTCGCTTTTGCATTTGATTGTTCTCTTTTTCAAGACAAGCAAGTATGTTGGTAAGTTCGTCTCTAGGTAACTCAGCTGAACGTGCCTTGGGAACTTGTAACTCGTTCCATTGACAATACACCTCCAACTCACATCTCTTCTCGTATAGCGTTGACCACGGTGGTTCTACTGTGGTGAACTCTATTGTTGTGGTATTTGTGCTTAGTTGTATAGGTTTGCCGACCATGATGTGTTCGACACTTCCAAAACTCTCGTGTATGTAAATTAGAACATTAACGAAATCTCTTTTCTTTCTAACTCATTTCCCTCCATAGTGGTCTGTGTATGTCTGTAGTTGTTGCTCTGTTGGAACTTCTGATGATGCATATGTTGAAGTAGATCCAAACTTGTTTCACACAGTACGATTAGATCTTGAGGCATTACGATTCATACATTAGTCAATCTAAGAAGCTAGAGTGGTAGAAATAAACCAATCAATATTGTGGTGCATTTGTAACCTAAGTTCATGGTCCAAAAATTATTAAATATATGAGTTTTTAGGTTTTGTCATGTCAATATAGGCTAGAAAAACAATATAGGAACAGGATTACCTATGTTCCGAATGTTATAGTGATATTTCAGCAAGCTTGCAGCGTATTTTAATAGTTGCAATGTACTTTTACAGAGCGTGAGGGTCCTTTTTTGGACAATACACAGGCCCAAGTAGAAACAAGAATCTAGGGCCCTTTACTTGTTGTTTAGTGGACTGGGCTTGGTTCACTGCAACTAAATGGGGGCTGATTACAAACTAAGTTATGCACAAATCACATAAATCTCCTCAAGGCAAAAATGCGATTCCTCCTAAGCAATAAAATACCATTATAAGTGTTTTAGTGTCATAAAATGTCCATTTACTCTTACGAAATAAGTAAAAGTAGTATTCATAATATTCAAAATTAGAAGGAGATTGAAATAGAATATTTAAGGCTTATCTTTTATTGTGTGAACATTTAAAAAAATTCCTTCACTTGGTACCCCGAGCGTATTATCGTGGTACCCCGGATGTGATGTCGTGGTTCCCAGGGGTACTAGGCCTGTAAGAACCCAGAATGCAATTCTTTGAACTATATGATCTTTCTCTATGCTTATTATACAATAGAGTTTTGTCATTTCCCTTTACCTCTATAGGTCTTGCATAAGAACACACTATACAATACACATATTTAAATAATTGTTAGTTTCTAATATTAGGATATACATTTTAATACATATACACATATGTAAATGAATTTCATGAGAATGATTCAGCCACGAGGATCCTGGCCCCAATTCTCACAGACTTAGTGCTTTTGCACAAGACTTGTGTGATTTGAAACTCAAGTCCAAGTGGCTTTGCTTGGGCATTGCCTTCTAAGATAGTTAGGTGAGGAGGATTTTTGTGGGAGAGAGTGATATCTGATGTGTGCATGTTTTGGCATATGTTTCTTTGGAGACTAAGTGGTATTTTGAATGATCTTAAGGATATGGGACAAATTCCTTCATCTTGGCTCTCTTATTTTGTTTCTTTCTTTCTCTTCCTTGCTAGGCTATTAAAGTTCTAAGAATATATCTTTTGAACCTCTGAACTATCCCTTTGAATCCCCATTTTTCTCCCCCCCCCCCCCCCCCCATTCTGCTATGCCTTAGTGTTCCTTTTATAGTGGACATGGTCTGGTACCCCAGGCGAGGACGTCCTTGGTCTGATAGGTAAAACCATGTCCTCTGGAACTTAAAAAGGTGCATTGGGTAGAGGTTTAGCTTAATTAGGTAATTATAACTTAAAATGGGCATTTCTCTTTAGCTATAAATGAAAGATTCCTTCTTGTAAAGTCAAAGGAGTGGGTGGGCTGCTCAGTATACTGGATAACAGCTTTAGTTGAAAATGACAATTGAGAGGAAATTGTGGGGAGGTGTCGTGCACATGGGGGAACTGAGTTTTCCATTGGTTTATGCATTCCAAGCAAATATATGAACCAAGGGAAACCTTCGGGATCCTTCTTTCACTAGAAATCACTCCCCTACCGACCAAACCATTTCTCCCTTACTATCTACTCGAGATCCCACGGGGTTGGATCATGGGTTACAAAGATAATACATGGTTTTGCTGGACTTTTAATGGCTTTTTTTACTGGAAATCTAAACATACATAGGGCCTTGATGTTGAGTCTTCTTGCTGCATATCCTCTGGTCTGACCGAGATCCTTGCTGCATGTCTTCTAATCTTACCCGAGATCCTTGCTGCATGTCCTCTGGCCTAACCAAATCTAGGTCCTCTTCTTCTTCTTTTTTATTATTATTATGATTATTTCTTTCTTTTTCCTTCTTTTTGGAACTTTGGGCCTTCATGATCTTAACTTCATGAATTGGGCTTTCTTTTATTTAGGCCCATGGCCTTTCCTTACATGAAATGAACTTTCTTGTGAAATTTTGGTCCTCAACACAAAGCCCCATCTTTAATTGACACAGTGCTATGTAGTATGCACCAGGATACAATCTGAAAAAAATTTACGTTATGCATCATATGTGAGTGTTAGCATTTAATTTTTAGCGTGTAATACTACATAAATTTATAAATGTCTTCATCGCGTACCATCTTATGCGGCTTTACATTATTTACCAACAGTTGGTGCACATTGTTAACTCGATCATTTGATGGTTGTAGCGTACTTTTACATAGTTGCAATTTACTTTTACAAAGCCCCATCTTTAATTGACACAGTGCTATGTAGTATGCACCAAGATACAATTTGAAAAAAATTTACGTTATGCACCATACGTGAGTGTTAGCATTTAATTTTAGAATGTAATACTACATAAATTTATGAATGTCTTCATCGCGTACCATCTTATGCAGCTTTACATTATTTAGCAACAGTTGATGCCCATTGTTAACTCGATCATTTGATGTTATTGAAAACAGTGTCAATATCTTATCTTGGTAACCCTTTAATGTATAGGTCTCACGATGTGTTCTCCACGATAAGTCATTGCTGGGTATTAGAAGATGAGTTCAACTATCCAGTCAATCCCAATATACGAAATAATGCACGGGTTCATAATGCCATGAGACAGGAGTGGACTTGGTTACTCCGTGAACAGGAGATGTTTTATGATGAGTTGTTCAGTTATAAGTTGCCAGTGCCTCGTTGACTTGCATCGCAAATGCCAAGAGACACTATAGATGGACTTCATAGAGCATTGAGTCGCATAAAAGAAGAAAATAATCGAATGAAGATATGTCTTAATCGATATCGGACTTAAGTCGAGATTCGAGAATTAGTAGAGTGTAAGTTGTGCGAGCATGCACGATATATGCAATCACTTCTTGCAGGAGACATTTATTAGTCGAATGTGGAGATGTCAGATGAAGAGTAATCGTGTTATGGGACTATCGCACGTTGTTGTATAACTATTTTTCTTAACTATGTTTTAGATGTATATATGTCACTGTTGTTGTACTAGTACTATGTAGTTTTACTTTTAGGGGACAATGTAAAACTTATTATCGTTGGTACAAACATGCACATTGAAACATTATCATCCACAAAAATTGGATTAGTAATTTATGTTACAAATTAAATTAGGCTACTTGTATGCAATGTATCTCGTTGGCAAAGCTAAAAAAAATAGTTATAAATTTAATAATTTTTTGATGTGCAATGGATTTTGGCTGGAAAATTTCACTCGTGAACATAAAAATTTACTAAAATATTAGTGGGGATTGAACCCCAAATCTCTTATTCAACGGTCAAAGACTTTATCAGTCGAGCATCCACAAATATATATATATATATATATATACACACACTATACTCCACCAATCATAATATGTCATATGCTTGATTTTTTTTTCTCATTTATTAATTTGGTTATTTTATAAGGAGAGTTAAATTAATATATTATAAATTATAATTGGTAGAGTATAAAGTGAAACAAAAAACAAAAAATAGACAAAGGATTTGCATTTTGATATGAAAGTTGTAAATTAAATAAGTCGGACCATATGTTAAAATATAAATATTTCAAAAAATAAAAATAAAAAAAGAAGAAGAAGAAGACAATGGCATACAATAAAATAAAATAAAAATTATAATATTCAGAAATATTATTCAATTTTTATTTGTATTATTTTCATTATTATTGTGTTTACACTAATAAAGTGCACAACATTCATCTGTCGTGATGCTAACACGTTTATCACATGTTAAAGAAAGTCTCAAAAGAAGAAAAAGTAAAGTGGTCTACAGTTCCATGCTAAAGAGGCTTTAATAGATAGCGGCTGATTATGGCCAAAATGGCCAAATACCACTAATTTCGGAATTTTGTAGCAAAAAAGCACTGTTTCGGAACTAAACAGCAATCTACCACTTTTCTGGTACTCGAGCACAGTAAACTTGAGTACTCCCCTTTCCTTGCCACCGTGGCACAGCTGACATGGCATTACCAATTAAATATTCCACATGGTACTCGAGTTTAAGGGACTTACAGTACCCGAGTCTAGAAAACTCAAGTATGGCTTGGGTAGAATTCCATTGCAACAGGGTTCATACTCGAGTTTTATGGACTTGGGTACTGTTTACATAGTACCCGAGTCCCTTAAACTCGAGTTTGGCCTCTTTAAAAGTCAGAATCTCCCTCTCTCTTGCTCACACTTAACTCGAATCAGAATCACCTCACTTTCTGAATCTCCCTCTCACTCTCTCACTCTCGCTAGTTACTATCTCACGCTCTCAATCTCCCTTGCTGAGCTCTCGCTTCTCACTCTCCCTGTAGCTCGGACTCTCCCTCTCCCTCGCACTCTCACTCTCCATCTCACTCTCCCTCTCCTTTGCTGTCTTGCTCTCGCTCTCGTTGACTCTTGTCTATTGCTCACGCTCTGTATTCTCATTCTCAGGGTGCATCTTCAGTTTGGAATCACATGGTATGCTCCTGATCCGAATATTTGTTTGAGCATTTGAGCATTTAGGGGTTAGGGTTATTTGTGGGTATGTAGGTATTTGTGGGTATTTATGGGGTAAAACAACAACAAACAAAAAGGAAAGTAATGATTAAGTGCTAAACTGTTTGCCATTCTAGATGATATGTAGTTTGGTTTCAGCTTGTTTCAGCTTGCATTGTTTCAGCTAAACTGTCTGCCATTCTGCGAACATGTATTGCGTGTCAAATTTCTTCTATCTTGGTGTGTAAAATTCTTCTTTATAGTGAATGAAGTAGATAATGGTTATATCTATGTAATGGGGTTACAACCCTGCACTAAATCAGAACCGTATAGATTCTTTTGCTTTGAAAAAAGAAAGGATGAAAAGTCCATTGCAAGAGAATCAATAGCATATTAGAGAGGACAAAAATAAAATAAAAATAAAACCAGAGAGAATTTGATTAGCACACTGCTAATAAATAAGCTAGTTGAACTTGATAAAATGGGAATAAACCAGTCATGACAATAAGATATAAAAGAACAACTTGAATGTGACTCGCTCAGTCATAGCTTTAAGAGATGATTATGACACAACAACAAATACTAAAAACATAAAACATAAAAATACCAAAGAGATTATGAATAGCAGGACATTATGCATGCATACAATATACAAGGTATAAGTTAGCAAGTTTAGAGAGGGGGGGGGGTAGGGGTGAGGGGAGGAGATTGTATTACCAAAAATGTATTTTCATATGCATTTATTTGTAGTCAACATTTTATCTATCATCACCTAAAAAAAACATTGTACCACATTTGAAATAGGGAAGGAGAGAGAAAGGGGGGGGGGGGGAGAGAGAGAGAGAGAGAGAGAGAGAGAGAGAGAGAGAGAGAGAAGCTGAATGAATTTCTAAATTAGATGTAGCTGATTCTACAGACTACAGGGAATGCTAGTCACACAAATTATAGACAAAAATCTCTGAGAATGTCGACAATTAACCTAGTAACAATATAATAGCCAAGTGTAAATTAATTCTTTTGTAAGTGTTTTGAACAAATGTTGTTGAGAAATTAATAGGATAAACTCGTGTTTGTTGGATGTTACAAAATCAACATATATAGCATTCGTGGGTGGAACTTAAAAATTATGTTCATTACTTTATTTATCACCTTGTTTTTTAATTTTATTATTATCTTTTGAAAAAAATCATAAAAAATATGTTTGCAGTAGTGATTGCAACACAAAAAATAAATAAATAAATTGAAGGAGCTATTGTCTAATTAGCTTGCCTGCACTTACAGATTTTGATTTTTAATTCAAAAAAATTCAATGTATTACTCTCTACCTTTTTTATATAATAAATGAGGGAATCAAACTTAAGTTCTCTACCTGACATCAAGAACATCCTAAAACTGCCAAAGCTCTAGATGTAAACCTTCTTAGCCGTTTTTTGAGCAATCTGAGCCAGTGGTTCATTAGTAAATCGAAAATGGATCTCAAAGTGCATTCCCTTAGCTTTCACAAAATGTGCTCTATCATACTCCTTTTTCACTAGTTTTCCCCTGGATCTCTTCTTTCTTTTGGCTTTTGATTCATTCTTTTTGTCCTTTGATTTATGCTTAGAGGATTTTCTTGATTGTTCATATGATATATCTTTGGCATCAACTGGCTCACAATCACATCATTTTTAGTAACTTCAATTTCATTCTCAACCTGATCAATTTCACTTTCAGAGCCAGCTGATAGCCCCCCTTCATTTCATTCCCTGCAGAAGCATCATCATAATCTCATCTATTAATTGCTATTTTCTCTTTTGTACATCCAAACCCAGATCATCAAACACTCCATGCAAGCAAAATCAGCATCTTCCTCACGCTGTGATCTGTTGCCAAAATGATGAAGTTATTCTGGGATTTGCAAGAACATACTCGAGTTTAAGGGACTCGGGTACTGTGTAAACAATACCTGAGTTCATAAAACTTGAGTATGAACCCTGCTGCAATGGAATTCTACCCGAGCCATACTCGAGTTTTCTGATCTTGGGTACTGTTTACGAAGTACCCGAGTCCCTTAAACTCGAGTACCATGTGGAATATTTAATTGGTAATGCCATGTCAGCTGTGCCACGGTGGCAAGGAAAGGGGAGTACTCGAGTTTACTGTGCTCGAGTACCATTTGGAACTCGAGTTTTAAGAGCTCGAGTACTAGAAAAGTGGTAGATTGCTGTTTAGTTCCAAAACAGTGCTTTTTTGCTACAAAATTCAGAAATTAGTGGTATTTTTCCATTTTGGCCGGCTGATTACTATTCAAAATTGGCCACCAAACTATTGTGAAATTTTTGTTCTTTTTTGGATTTGATTTGTGATGGAAGCCTTATTTGGTTGTTTAGTGCTTGCTATCTGATTAAGTGGGGGCACAACTAAAAGTGGCAAAGCACTCAAACAAAAAGAAAGAATTCACTGGCTGATTGTGTCTCTGCATTTTTTGCAATCAAAGCCAGTGAGTGTGCAACACATTATCATGTGTTGATCGATTCAAATCTCAAAAAAAAAAAAAAAAAAAAGTTGATCAATTCAGAATATTACTATTCACTCTCCTCCCATATTTGCAGCTTGTTTGAGTTAGCAGCCTTGGCCTTTCACAATTCACATTGAGGTCAGTTTATCTTGGATGGTGACAACTCCTTCAATTTCTGGTTCCGCCACTGACTCTCCTTGTGCTGAGAACTTTTTTGCTCCTATTGGATATTCATCTCTTGTTTTCTTATCAATAGCATTCTATCGTTTTCGATAAAAAAGAAAAAGAAAAAGAAGAACATGAAGTATTTGCTTTTTGTGTCAAGTCCTAATCTATAGGACTGAGCAGGCCACACCTATCAAATTCCCATAGGAAATAAACTACTTCCAGGGAGTTGAGGTATGAGAGGAACTGAAGTCTCCAATTCAAGGCACAGTTGTTACAAATCCACATTTGAATAGGTGATGCAAAAAATTGGATATAATAAGAAGCCATAATTCGTAATCTATTTCTGCTTAACAACTAATTAATGGTGCAATCTTCTAAATGAGGGTGAAGAATTGTTTCGGCAAGCTGTATCATGCTGCACGTATCACGAGTAAGGTCAATGTAGCTGCCTGTAGCATGGTGAGACATGCAATGGGTTTTGCTACTCCCACGAACTTGGCTGAGGGAAATCGGATTTCTAACAATATTTTATACCTCAGTTTTTCAAATTCAATAAAGTTCTATCTTTCACTTAAAAAAAACTACGGAGTACCTGAAATTTGTAATATTAGTTTGATGTTAGCTTATATAGTTATTTGCTAAAAGGATAAGCTATTTCGAAAAAGTGGTAATCGGTTATTTTTAGATGATGTCTGTAGTTATTTATTTATTTATTTTTATTTTTTACCGAATGGAATAGCTTTTTCTTGATAGGAACCGTATATAGTGGAAAATAACTTTTTGGGTAGGTTTTTTTTTTTATGGATTTTTTATTTTTTTTTTATTATAGAATGTGGGTGGGATGGTGTTTTTTTTAATTTGTCTATTTACAATTTTAACCTATTTTTTATATATATATTTTTATGGATACAAGATAAAAATTTTATTCTAATATTATCTTAAGTATATATGTATGTGAAACTTCAAACTGAAAATCTGAACCTTGGTTCTTGCCCTTTATCCCCAATTCTCACAAATAAAAATTTTTTTTTTTTTGGTTCTATTCCACAAATACTTATACTTTAAAAATAATGATAAGTTAATTAAATTAAGAATAATTTTTAAAGAAAAAAAAAAAGCAATAAAGACAAGCAACAGGAGCAATGCAAACAATTTCTGAAAATTGATATAAATAGCTATTTTTAAAAAATTATATCATCATTTTCTATATAAAAAAATTATCACATCACACAAGCAATTTCTAAAAAATAAAATTATTAAATCATCGCGCTTATGACATGACATTTACGGCGTGCACCCCAAATAAGATGCCACCAAATCCCTGCTTCCTAACTCATCCATTTGTTAGACACTGAACTATCCAATGCATGTGTTAGATATTGAACTGTCCAAATTATAACCAAATTTTCTTTTAAAATTAGGCAGGGGCCGCGCAAAGTAGGCCCCCAGTGCAACAAATAATGACGTAGGATCTTCTACTTGGTAAGACCTTAGGCTGGCACCCCTCCTTTATGTGCAATAGAGGTCACCAACCAAGCCATGAGCCTTTTCATCACCCATTGACCAAAACATAAAAAACACCCCTGGAGCAATAGTAATAATTTTTAGCTTAATTGCTACAGTGCACATCTATCTATAGATGTGCACTGTAGCTTGGAGCAAAAAAAAAAAAAAAAAAAAAAAATTATTCGGCCCGAGGTTAAAATAATATAAGTTTGGTTTTTTTTTTTTCGTTATTTTATTCTCACGCCCCTCTCTCTCTCTCTCTCTCTCTCTCTCTCTCTCTCCATCTGAAAGCTCTCATCTCATCTCTCAAAACTCTCTCAAGCAAACGGTGAGATCTGTGTGCGTTGGTATCGGGGTTGAGATCGGTGTGTGGTTTCAACATTTGGATAGCTGGATTTGGGTTTGGTGGGTTTCGGCATTTGGGTTGCTGGATTTCAGGGGTCACGGTGGAGATGGTGGTGGTGGTGGTGGGTCGTTTTGCTGGTGGTGGGTCGTATTGGCGTGGGTTCGGCATTTGGGTTACTGGATTTCAGGGGTCACGGTGGAGATAAAGGTGGTGGTGGGTTGTTTTGCTTGTGGTGGGTTGTATCGGCGTGGGTTCGATTTGTGATTTGTGGGTCCGATTTGTGATTTGTGGCTGTGGGTTTGTTTTGTGGTGTGTTGTGGGTTTGTTTTGTGGCGGCTGTAGGTTTGTTGGTAATGCTGTGTTGGTGGTGGTTGTGCCGCTTTTTTTTTTCCCTGCTGTGGACTGGTGGTGGTGGTGGTGGTGGTGGTGACTGTGGCTGTGGTTGTGGCTGTGGCTGATGGTAGAGTTGGTTGTGGTTGGTGCTGTGGATGATTTTTTGGAAAGTGAGATATATTATTTTATTGTAGTAGTTATATTATTTTATTATATAGAAAGCTAAAATAGATTTACTGCTGCAGCATGTGTGTAGGTAAAATAGATAAAGTAACTTTTTGTGAAGCTAAATAGCTAAAATTATTGCTCCACTGCTGTGGATGCTCTGAGTACCTACGCTATGTGGCATTGCATTTCTTAAAGGGTCCTCCAAGGCTCTAGGAAATTAATTACTCGAATGTAGTTAAGGACAAACTTGAAGTTTAAGCCAACCAAAATATAGGTCTTTCATTTAATACAGAAGTTTTATAAGTTGTGATAACTGATAATTCAGGTCACCATAATTAAGGGAGAGACAATAGTCATATGCTCATACTCATAGAATTTTAATTTGTAGGCACAAAAGGCATTTCTTTTATATAACTTGTGATGTTATACAATTAAAAATAATCGCAATTAAAATACACATTATATATAACTAGCCTCTGAGCACGCGCGTGTTCAAAGACTCTTTTATTTTGTGAGTAAAGGTTAATAATTTGCATAAATAAAAATTTGAGATTAATATATTTTCCAATTACAAAAAAAAAATTTTGGGGTGTGATAAGTGGTAAGCTCTTGACTTGCAGTGTTTTTAAGAGGAACTTACATTGCAAGTCAAGAACTTACATATCAAGACGTGGTAAGACGTAAGTTCTTCTTTATATCCGAGTGGTCTGCTCTTTCTGCAATACTTATCAATCATTTGACCATACAGTAATTCAGAACATGATTGATAAAGTAACAACATGTAGCTTAAACTTCTTTCGGTGTGCCCATGGCTAAAAATGGAGTGAGATTTTTCTTTTACATGTTGTTATAATTTCTCATTGTAACCCCCAATATTTTAACCAATTTGACCATAACGCTTTCGAGAAGTTAGAAATTGATGAGTGTGTTAGAAATGAATGAACAAGGGGTATGAGTGGCCTAAAAATTAATATTTTGAAATTAAAATTTCTATGTTTTATAATGCTTCTATTTAAATAAATAAAAACATATGTTTGTGCATTCAAATGAAAAAAATTACTTATTTTTTATGTTTATGTTTATTGGTTGATTATTAAAAAAAAAAAGTATAAGGAACTCAAGCTTGCCAAACTCGAGTTCCATATTACAAGGAACTCTCTAGCTTGGTAAGCTCTAGTATCATAGAAGGAAGAAGAAGAAGAGCATTACGCTCAAGTTTTGTATTTACAAAGAACTCGAGCTTAAGAAGAAGAAGAAGAGCATTACGCTTGTATTTACAAAGAACTCGAGCTTGGTAAGCTCGAGTATTGTGTTGCATAAAACTTGAGTTTACCAAGCTCGAGTTCCATGTAACATTTTTTCAATAAAATAATCCATGACAACACAAGTTTTTATGAAACTCGAGTGTTTAAAACTCAATTTACACAGCAAACTCAAGTTTCATGAATTCGAGTTTCAAAAAAGTAGTCTATTGCTACTTATTTTGTAAATAGTGGTATGTTGCCAATAATTTCCGCGAAAAGTGATAAATGGCCAATTTGGTAGGTGAAAATAGCCAAAGACCACGTTTTGGCCAAATTTGTGTCAAACTAACACTGTTTTAGAAATATTTAGCAATTTACCACTTTTTTAGTACTCGAGTTTCACAAAATCGAGTTCTAAATAGTACTTGAGTTCAGTGAACTCGAGTTCCTAGGTATGTCGCTAGCGTGGCACTGCTAACCTGGAAGTTCTTTAATTAAAAAAGTAATATAGTTTTTTTTTTTCTTTGTACAAAACTTTTAAAAGTACAGAAAGTTGAATCTGAAAGTTTTGTTTTGGGCCTAAACAACTGGTGTTTATGTCCATTCTCACAACTTATCCATCAATTCAGACACTCAGGTGCGTTTAGATACCGCTTATTTTGCTGAAAACTGAAATCACTGTAGCAAAATAAATTTTCAATGTGTGAATAGTATCATATGACCCATTTTTAACGTAAAAGTTACTGAAAAAAGAGAATTAAGGGTCCCGTGAATAGCGCACGAGATCCACTGGTGTGACACATTTTTGCTAGTTAAAAAATAAATAATTAAAAAAAAGAAGAAAAGAAAAGTGCAAACGCAGTGCACGGAAAACGTTATCCAAACGCACAATGTGCGTTTGGCTCCAAATTAAAAAAAAAAAAAAAAAAAACTAGCTTATTTTACTATTCAGCTTATTTTTGCTACTATTTATGGGTCCCACTACACTTTTTGGTACTATTCATGGGTCCTACTATACTATTTCAGCTAACTTTTACATTTATCTATAGTGTTTTCAGCAAAAAGTTTTCAATTTCAGCAAAATAAGCGGATCCTAAACAAACTCTAAAACTATCACTACTCCAACACCAACATGATTATGTTTTTATTTTAACAAATATTACCAAAAAAAAAAATCCTCGCTCCCTCGCGGATTCACAAGTCATTAAACAATTTAAACTAAAACTAAATCAAACCTAAAGACTAAAAGGAAACAAGAGATTCACTTACTCTCCCCAGCCATCGCCGTCTATCCCTATTCAGTAACACTAACAATAACTACAATTGAACTCCACAAGCTTTATATTGTAAACTTTATATATTTGCGTGTTTTTTTATTATTGTTGTTGTGGTGGTTGTTATCAATATATAAATTTTTTTTTTAGATTGTGTAATTTATACTTTTTGAGGAACACCCTGAAAAAAAATTTTAGAACCGCCACTAAATTGTCCTTACAATAATGTTAATTTCTTTGTGTCAGCTTTCAAATCATAACTGGTTTATTTTGGGCCTTTTGGTTATGGTTTTTAGGACTTGAGTTTCACAAAATCGAGTTTTAAATGGTACTCGAATTCGGTGAATTCAAGTTCTAAATAGTACTCGAGTTCGGTGACTTGAGTTCCTAGTGAGTCGCCAACATCACACTACTGACCTAAAATTTTGGCTATAAAAAAAATAATGTGGTACTCGATATCCTGAAATTGAGTTTATAGCACTTGAGCTATATACAGTCAATTACTTTTTTTTTTTTGTATAACAAAACTTTTACTTAGGAAATGCTGACCTGTTTTCCACACTATTACTGTGTTGTCTAAAAGGTTAGATTTGAGCAGATTGTGATGTCTAAAACTCTGAATGACGAGGGAGGAGATAAAACTTAAGAAATGTGAGTTTTGAAAGCTCGTTGATGTGGGTACAAACATGTGATTGTGAACTTTTTGGGATTTTGTTTTTTATTTCTTAATTTAATTTGCTTAAAACTTGCACGCTACACAATTATTGTCATTCATAATATTGTGCATGCAATAAGGATTCATAAGCAATAACATTGTTGGCTGTTGATTGTTCATAATATTGTGTACATTATGCAATAAGTGATTTTTAACTTTCACATTTATTGTATTTGTTTATAATTATCCAAAAATGTGAATTTTATTTCTAGAAAAATTATAAATAAATATTTTTTTAATCCCACTTTATTTTAGATTTTTTAACAATATTAAATTAAATTCATTATTTTATATAATAGTAATAATAATAATATGAGTTCATTAAATTTGAGTACTAAAAAGTGATAAATTGTTAAATATTTTTAAAACAGTGTTAGTTTTAGTTTGTCACAAATTTTACCAAAATATGATATTTGGTTATTTTCACCTTAATCAGACCCAATTTGTAATTGGCTAGTGTCCAACAAATGGGAGTGTTTGGGAGATTAGTTTGAATTATGTTGTTTGAGTGTTTTTAATATACATGTGAGTAAAAAAATTAAAAAAAAATATGTAATATTATTTAAAAGGCATAGTTTTGTGTTTGAACAAGCTTGCGAAACACCCCATAAAATGCAAAATTGAATGATTGCTATCTTATCAAGTGAGGCCCGATGAGTGAAAAGTACTGGTTGATAATTTAACAATCTGACTGTGTCAGGCTTTCAGCAAACAATTGCTGAATGATTGCGAAACACCCCCTAAAGAGCCCTGCTAGTACCACACCAAACTCCACAACAAAAGCCACAACTCGCCACATGGCGAGTTGTGGTTGGTGGAAGGGTGGTGGTGGGACCACCCTTCCACCAACAACAACTCGCCATGTGGCGAGTTGTGGCTTTTGTTGTGGAGTTTGGTGTGGTACCAGACTTTTCCCCCCCTAAAAATCAAAACTGAATGATTGCTATGTTATCAAGTGGGGCCGGTTGAGTGAAAAGTAATGGCTGATAATTTAACAATCTGACTGTGTCAGGCTTTCAGCAAACAATTGCTCTTGGGTGTAGCTGTATTCAACTATTAGTAAGTCCTTGATCAGACCTTTTGGGCCTAGCAGAGAATTGAAATTAAATCAGGTACAGTAATACTAGTAACTATTTTTTACTTATCACTTTTTAACTGTTTTGAATTTCTTTTTAATAATTAGATTAAAAGTTTTTTTTAACTCTTAATTTTAATTATTTTAAAAATAATTGCACATACCTAAACTTGATCTCAACGATTTTGTAGTCTTCAATGTCCCCTCCTCTCTGATATTTTAGTCTGAGATGAGATTGATTTAGGCTTTTCTATTGACATTTAGTTTGAGCCTTGTTAGTGGTTTTATTATAATTTTTTTTTTCTAAATTTTCTTTCAAGGTTTTTTTTTTTTTTTTTTTTTATGGTTTTATAAACTAGTAACGTGAAAGAATTGGAAAAGAAACTGGTTACTAGTTTTTTGGTCAGACTGAGATCCAATCAATAGTGGAACCGGTGATGTCATAAATAATATAATTAATAAAATTTTAAATTGTATAAATAAAAATATAATAAGTTTATTACTAATAATATGATAGTAAATCGTAAAAACATAATATTTAGTGACACTTTTCTTGTAAATTTAATCAAATATCCTTAGAATGAACAATCACATGTTTAATTATAATCATAAAAATAAAAAGTTTATTTTATATATATAATGAATTAATTAACGTTATATAAAAATTAAATAACTTTTAATTTTATTCAGTTAATTACTAAAACTACTATTTTTTCTAATCAAAATTATCAGAAAAAGAAAAAAGAAAAGTAGTTGTACAATGAAAAAGGTTCAATTTATATGATTTTGACCAATTAGTTGTATAATATATATTATAATGTTTTTAAATAAAAGTAGTCATACAATGACAATGTGTCAGGTAAAGTAAAAACTAAAAGTAATGCCATAGTATAGATTTAAAAGAATATAACACCATATGATTCTTTTTGTTTAAAAGATCTTAATATATTGTTACGTTGCTCAAATTATAGACTAAAATTTAATTTTATTGACGTAAAAAAAATTTAAAGTATTCCCAAAAATATTAATCAACCACTTCAATGATCAATAATTAGAGGAAAAAAATACGTACACACAGGTAATGTGTTGATACAACGTGAAATTAAATATTTTCACAGAAAAAAAAAAAAGAAAAAAGTGTTACTCGATATCCTAAAATCGAATATGTCTTTACAGAAATGCTGACCTGTTTTTTACACTATTGCTGTGTTGTCTGAGAGGTGAGATTTGTAAAGATTGTGATGTCTGAATGATGAGAGAGAAGATAGAACTTAATAAATGTGTGATTTGAAATCTCATTCACGGGGGTACGAACATGTGATTGTGAACTTTGTGAGATTTTGTTTTTTACGCTTTGTTTCGATGTAAAATATTTGTAATAATAAAATATTTGTTAGAAAATATTTTTATTTTATAATGTTTGGCAGTGTACATAAAAATATTGTGTAAAATATTTTCCAGTGTTTGACAAAATGTAAAATAGGAAAAAAAAAAAACCGGTAAAAATTTAAAACATTTTTTTATTAACTTCCAAAAAACACAATTGATCAAAACAAGAAGACAAGCACACAATTATAGCAAGCATATCACTAATTAACCTTTCAAAAAAATTATTCCAAAAATAATGTAGTTACAAATTTTCACAACTTGGTTATTATCCCAATCATTATACAAACTATTAAGTCTCAAATGTCTAGGCACCAAATAAATAAAAATCAGAGCTCAGATTGACAGTTCCAAGTTCCATACATTCACCGCTTTCTTACAGATATTATTAATGTCTGAAACATCTTTATAACATACAAGACAAAACTAAGGGATCCTTCTGCGTTACAGGTGCAGCTTGCTCAAACTATGGAAATGCAAATAATATACACCCACCAGTACCACCCAATTCAAATTTTCCAGTAACCATCATATAGCGTCCAACACCAATAGCCAAACATTCCATCAACTAATGCATGATCTGATTATGACTACCAGGCAACCAAAACTGTTCACAATGGACAAAGTAAACTGCACCACTACGCTCCAAACAATGGGAAAGAAAAGGTAAGGAGGTCCTTAAAAAAAAATCATATACTATACTCTTTTACATCTCCAAGAGCCAAAGTATATTTGGCACATATAGGTATCAAGTCTCTAGGTGTAAAATTTCATATAACAAGATAACAACAAAAAGAGAGACTTAACCATAACAAGTTATAGTTTCCTGTTTCATCAGAGTTACAGCAGTATATGCATCACTATTTTGTAAAGATAAAGCTTATAATACTGCGATTACCATTCATTTATATAAACATCCATCCAAAAAGCTGAGAGTCCAGCTTCCAATAATAATAGAACATGTATCAACAATGCCATCCTGATCACATTGAAAATGATGAGATATGTGAACATACTGAAGTTGCTTCATCATCACAGACATTGTTGTCAATAGAAGGTAAAAAAATAATAATAATAACTCCAAAACATGTCAATCAGTGTTGCATAATCATCCATAAACAACTTACAATAACAAAACCCAAAGTCTATGACCATATAGCTAACATTAACACATAACCTTCCAAAATATGGAATTGTTCCATAATTATTAATAACCTAAAGAATACTGTGGTACCACTAAAACCAAACATAAAGTATTTAGCAACTTCAAGTTAAAAGGTTTTGTTGAAAAATTTCTCTAACCAAAGCTTTCTCATCCTATCATTTTTAGCCATAAAGGCCCTTCCTGCCTTTTCATCATTAATCAAGTGATCAAAAGCTTCATCAAGCATGTCTTCCTCAAAGCCTTCAACATTTATCACTACTTTATGAAGCTTATTTGTATTTACTGGGCCATGACTAAGAGTTGTAACAGCTACTGCAATCTGTTTGAGTTGTTCAGTCATCTCACTAAAAGGACCATCTTCATTCATGGCTGCATAAGTTCTCTTTCTATGGCTCCTTCCCTTAGATGAAGTTCCATTGGAAGCTTCTTGGGCATCTTTTGGCAATGTATCAGAGTCACCTTCAAATTCTGGATTTTGGATGTCATTCTGTGGGGTTTCATTTTCAACCAATGGAGAACGTTCACTCTATTGCTTTGAAAAGCTACTAGTTGCCATGTCCTTACCAACAACAATAGCCATCTCATCATACTGTTCAATTTTTTTATTTAACTATGACGCATGAGCTAGATGAGCCTGTTCAAAGAAATATGACAATGTCAATAAATTAGATGATTTAATATAATAAATGTATAAATCATTATTGATCCTCAAAAAAAAAAAAAAAAATGAAGGTCATTAATATAAATTTCATACCAGCACTTCAGCATCATAAGTTTGCTTGTCATATGTGATCATTTTTAAATTATCATCCCAACCAAATCCACTTTTTTTCCGAATCTCCTGAATGAGTTTCCACTCTTTTCTAACCGTACGAAGACGGTTATGCACATGTGATGCATAACACTCTACATTAAACTTCACACCAATTTCTTTTGCGACTTTGTCAAGGGATTGAGGCTTATATTTGTTTGAGGGCTTGTTGCAAGTGTATATGCCTTAACAACCAACATTTTAAACAGCATATCACGCATTGGTTGTGTCCACCTAAGTTGAGATCCTGGTTCTTTCCCCTTGTTCTTGGACATTGCTATAACCAAAATGATAATCTAATGAATCACAACCAAATACAAAACCAAATAAAGTTGATAGCACTTATGCTTAGTTAGCAAAAATAAAGTTACCTACAGATTATGAATTAATTAAAAAAAAAATTCAAACAGCACATAAATATTCAATTATGCATTTTAAAAAGTGTACAAGATATCCACTTATGCTTAGTTAGCAACCAAATACAAAGCCAAATAAAGTTGACAGCAAATAATCATAGAAAGCTGTAATACATCATCCACAAATAACTCCAAATAGCTTAGACTGAATAAATTTATGCATGTCTTCTAATTATGTAGTCAGCCCACATTGCTTGACATATCTCATCCCTCTTATTAGTCCATTCTCTACTTTCCATTATAGCTTCACGTCGGCTAGGTTGGACTCGATCACTAGACTCTGTCTCACATGTTCCAGCTTGCATAATTGGGTCATTAAGATCAACCCCCATGATGTGATTGTGAATAACACCACATGCTAAAACTACATCCACTTGTGTATTAAAAGACCAAAATGGTTCTGCATCCAAGACACGAAAACGTTTTTTTATAACTCCAAACCCTCGCTCAATGGTAGTTCGCAACGAAGAATGACGAAGGTTGAATAATTCTTTTGCATTTTCAAGTGGATGATCACTAAACTCTTTCAAATGATATCTAACACTTCGATAAGGAAACAAGATTCCAGGTCTATTTCCATAACCAGCATCACCAAGATAATATTTACCTACAGATTATGAATCAATTTTTTTTTTTAAATCCAGCATAAAACCAAACAAAAAGGCTAGTTATCTATATAATACCTTCTGGAATTTTAAGTCCCCTTGGTCTACTAAGTGCATCATTTAAAATACGAGAATCATGAGCACTGCCTTCCCAACCAGCTAACATATAGGTGAATCTTAAGTCAAACGAAATTGTAGCTAACACATTTTGTGTTGTCCCCCCCTTTCGACCATGAAACCTTCCTTGGATTTCAATTGGAATAGATGCACGGACATGAGTTCCATCAATTGCTCCCACACAATCCTAATGATGACCAATATTAAGTAATGTTCATTTAAAAAATCACCTAACAAATAAAAAAACAACAAACAAAATTTGAAAAGTTTACCTTAAAGTAAGGATAAAACCTTCTACTATTCCTTATCTCTGGGGGTGTAGAGTTGTAAGGTAATCTAACAACATGCCTATATAACTGCAAAACTGCTTTAAGGACCATTTTAAAATATCGATAACTTGTCTCAATCGATCTATGGAACCTAGCAGCAATGACTCGAAACCTAACATTATGGCCAATAGTATGCAAAAACATCAACACCTGCTCTATAACAGGCATGTAGATAGTCTCACGTACCAAGTTTCTCTCAACAAGAATTTTACATAATTCATAGAAAGCTACAGGTCTCATTCTTATCATAAAAATGCAACGTGCGTCACCTCGATGAAGAATATCACTTATAAAACCCTCTCTTTCATAATCCCGGTTCACATGAGGTTGCCTAATTATAAATCTCCTAAACCTAATATCTTCTAATATTATAGCTCCCACAGCAAGGACAGATGCAACTGTGGCAAGAACTGCTGCTCGGATTTTTTGGTTATCCATCTACATAACAAAAGCAAGATAATGGGGTTTTTTAACAATTCTTTAGCCACACAAAACTTAAAAAAAAAAATAGAAAAAGCCAATCCTGTTAAAAATGTGTCATCAAAAATAAGAAATAATCCAGAGGGCACGGATATAAATGCTTTATATTTTAAGATAAATTTTTAAATAAGTCCTGCTAAGGCATTATTACATTATGGATGCTTTGACATTAGTTAATGACACTCACATGCACGTGTATGAATTTTAAATGTATTCATGTTGTACAATTAGAATAATTTGGTGTTAGTTAAGTTATTTGGTTACCTAACTAAAGGCAGTAAGGCTATATAAATACACACTAGCAAAGAAGGAAAAAGAAAGAGAAAAGAAAAAACTAGAATAAGAAAATGCAAGCTGCTGTATTAAAAAAAGAAAAAGAAAATGCAAACTACAAACACTATCATCCAAATCCTCCATTTCCTAGGTAAAACTTTATTCTCAATAATTTTTTAACACTTTTATAAAATAACCAAGGATTTTTTTGGTGAGTAATGAGAGGGAATAAAAGTACATATTAACATGAATAAATAAGCTTACCACACCTAAAGGAATCTATGGTTACAGAATATAATAATAGATAAGAACACTTATCACTTTAAGAAATCTACCTAAGAATCAGAGTTTAACAAGAGAAGAAATCTTCTCAAAACCTAAAGGCCAAAAATAATACTCAATTTTCTCTGATTTCCATCTATAGTGCATATGAGATTGGCCTTATATATAGAATCAACTTGGAATAACAAATACAACTAATTAATAAGACCCGTTAATAAGAGTTATGAATTGTAAAGGAAACTTTAGAAAACAACCACGCAAAGGGATTCCCTAACATACATTGACGTTTCTCATGGTGCATAGGCAATTTTAACTAGACCATACTAATGTCGCAATGCATATACACAGTTTATACCAAATGAATGGGTAATCAACCTCTGGCAAAGCAGTGAATATAGTGCTGCCAGAATCACTTTGGTCCCATTTCAATAAATATATTCATAATAGTTTTATTTAGAATAATGATGATATTTTGTGGATGTCTGCTACACTAAAATTTATGAAAATTTTCATAAATTGTTGAAAGTGGAAATTAGGGGTAAAAGTGCGGTTTTTTGTTAATTTTATTTTATTTTTAAATATTTTTCTTTCTGTCTAGCAATTCACTAGTAAGGAGAGATAGCACACAATCCACAAAGTAGATTCTTTACATTAGGGAATAATAAGGAAGATTGAGTTATCATTTAGCTATAACCTGTGTTTGCACTATGTGACATGACCCCATTTGCACTGACAAATGCTTTCCTAAAATTCACTTGAAAAAGTGTAGGAAAGCACTTGTTAAAAGTGAAAATATGGTGTAGTGAAGTATCTTATCATCATTTTTCCTGAGATACAAAGTCATGCATTACATATAATTTGGAAATGCTGCTATAGGATGCATATTATGATGCTTATTCTTATTTGATGAGTAATAAAAGTGTATTCACAAGAGGAAAAATGAGTACAGCCCTAGTACATGAGGAATGCAACAGATACACAAATGAAAAAAGAAAGAGGAAAATAAGGCTAATATTGCAAAGATCTGTCAGATGAAAGAGAGATCATTATGACAAATTTAAGGAGTCTGTGTCTACAAGTGTATATGCACGAACCACCAAACACCTCCTCCCCCCCCCCCCCCCAAAAAAAAAAAAACTAAAAACCACCAAAAAAGAAGAAGCAATGATCTTGGTCTCACCTCCAAAAAATACAAAATCAGATTGAATAAGTCTTGGTTCCTTTGTGCAGGGGTTTTAAATAAGTTAATGCTACTTCTAGGCTTTCAAAGTTAAAAAAAGAAGAACAAAAGTAGAAGAATAACAATAGAGATATTCTTATTTAAAGATATTGTATCAAAAAACAATAAAGATATTAAAGAATACTGCTAAGCTTCGGCAAGCCCATTGTTTCCTTTAAAATATCACAACCACATAAAAGATTCTATTATTCAGTGAAAAAAAATAGGCTAAGTTCTATGAAATAAAATCTACAGGATTATTAAATAAAAAGAAGAGAGGAATTAAATCAAATTAAACAATATTAAACAATCTCAAATCTCACCCTCAAAATGAAAAACAATATTAATCACATTTTAAAAAAGGTTGGAGAGTTTGGTGACAATCACACCCAAAACTACTCCCACACACAGAATGTGAGGATGCATGGTGGTAGGTAAATGAAAGCCCCATGATTAAGAATGGGGAGAGACTTTAAAGCACATGAAGTAGCTACCAACCAAACAACCTCAGCAATTACTCCACTACTGTTCTTCTTTCTCTTCTTAAATCCACTTCTTCTGGGCATTCTGTTTTTGGGTTCTCTTGTATTAAAACTAAGACTTTCTTGCTCTTGTGAGTTTGACTCTGTTTTTCTTCTCTATCTGTGTTTCTACATTTTTTTTTTCAAATGGTGTGGTTTTTAATCACTTGCTTTGATGTTAGCCTTATGTGTTTAAATCCTTGGCAATTTTTGGATGTTGGGTTTTATTTTTTCGAGTTTAAAGTTTAAATTTTTAATCATTATGCCTGTATTTTTTTTTTTTAATATTTGAAGAATGGAATAAACTGTTTTCTTGTCCCACTTTTGCAGTTTGTTATTTGAAGCTAATTCTTTGTTGAAAGTAAATTCATTTCTGTTTTTCAATCAATTTTTGTATACCCAGTTGACATTCTCATGATCTAAGTTGTATATTTATGCAGTTTATAGAATGTCCTAATGTCAACAAATGAAGACGGTCATTAGGTTCTTAAACATACATTTTGTGTTAAGTATAAATGTTTAGCATCCAAAATTGAAGAACTACCACAGTAGCAGACATACCAAACTTTTTAACTAATATCATATCAAGATCCATTGTTTTTAATGATATCATTAGGTCGTACAACAATTATTAGTGTTTTTCTGTTTTACAGATTTTCTTTTCATTGCTTTAGATATTAGTGTCTGCAAGATTGTGTTTTAGATAGTGTCAATGGTCTTTTGCCCAACTGGCACATCAACCCCAGCAGTGGGACATGTCTGAGAGTTGATTCTCCTCAAATAACAAATTGCAAAACCCAAAATCTCATATAGCAAAACCCAAAATCTCATATAGCAAAACCCAAAATCTCAGAATTGTTACAAAAGCCACTAGCTTTATATCCAGTGGCAAACCCAAAATCAAGCAATCATCAAGTTTAACAACAGTACCCAGCAACAAGAAGCAATCACCGATCCATTTTCAGATTGAAAAAATCAAACAAGCACGCACCCAGCAACAAGAAGCCAGCACAAAAGCCAAAATGAAACAAAACCAAACAACACACTCAGATATATATATATATATATATAAAAAAAAAAAGATCGAACCTAAGAAAGCCAGAGAAGGGTTAGAGACGAAGAAAAACGAAAAGAAAAGGAGAAATCTAATCTAAAAAGGCAGAAAAATACCTGGTTTTGCCGGCGATGGGCGGCGCCGGCGGAAGCTGGAGCTGGCGGTGGTGCCTTGGACCTTGGAGCCGGAGATTGGCGAGAGAGGGGACCGGAGTTGGCTGGGATATTTGGAGAGAAATCTGTGATTGTGGCTGGATTTTTTTGGAGAGATATACGAGAGGGAGAGTTTTAGCGCGAAAGTGCGGGAGTGATAAGTATCGGGTTGTGAAGGATTGAGCATATGTAAAATGTTTTCCCAAAATTTTAAGCGTAAAATATTTTACATAAATTTGCTTAGGTTGTTTTGGTTGACTGAAAATATTTTATTCTTGACCAAATATTTTACTGTAAAACAAACACTGTAAAATTGGAAAATATTTTCCTGAAAATATTTTACATTGAAACAAATAGAGCGTTAGTTGCAACTTGCCCTGAAAAGGCTGAAATGCAAGTGATTTTCCTTCCAGGTTGGCTTTGGAAACTTAGAATATACCCCCAAAGAAAACACTGTTGTTGGCTTGTTTGCCTTATCTTTTTTCGAACATTGTTAAAAATGATACATGGGGTGTTTGTCTTTTTCTTCTAAATTTGTTGAGAGTTAATGTTTTTGTTTTCATAACTGTCCAAAAAGTGCTTAGTTCTTGTCTTAGGGTGACCAACTTGCGGTCGAAATTAAATTTATTTTTTGTGATTAGAGTATATCCTATTATCTTTTGACTGATAATTTTTCCATCTTTGCTTTAACATTGTTTAGGAGGGGTCAGCTGACTTTTTAAAGTTGGATGTTTCTTGTTTGTTTTGCTATTCTTTAAACACTATCATCATATCTTCTTAAAATAACGCATGAATTGCAGTTGCTTTTAATTAATTAACTCATAGTTTTTTTTTTTTTTTTGAGGATAATGAACTCATAGTTAAACCCGAAAACATATGGAAATGTATACCTTTCTTTTTTATTTTTTTATTTAGGGGGGCCCCGTAAAGTGTGGCAAAGCAATTTGTAGAAGAAATTTTAGAGAATGACCTGTTTATATACAATTGTTAATTAATCATTTGATTACTATTGGGTTTAGTTAATATCTAACAATCATTATGCAACATGAATTGGAATCTTTAGCAGAACTTAATGGATTATTAAAAAAGTGATGGGGTTGTATAGGACCTGATTGTAGGTTGCAAAATTTTGCATATGAAGTAAATGTGAGATGGAATTCAGATATGTCACGTGCGACAGTCTTGTTCTAAAGTCTCACGTGTGTTTACTTAAAGCCCGCCACAACGTTTTGGTGTGCATGTTTAAACACACATTTTCACATTTTAAACAACTTTACAAATATTTTAACACACTTTTTCATCCACATGTATATTAAAAATACCCAAACAATATTACTCAAACTTCACTACCAAACGGACTCTTTCCTCCATTAATCAGCTCTAAATGTGAAAATGTTGAAACACGCATTTTCACATTTTAAACAACTTTACACATATTTTAACACACTTTTTCATCCACACATATATCAAAAACATCCAAGAAACAGAGCATAGCTCTTAACATGAAAGGCAATTTACCCCTTCCTTTAAAACAGTAGGTAGATGATAAATTAATTGACTTTTTAACATGTAGCTCAATTTAAAAGCCAAGTTACTAAACGAAAAAGGTTGATTGACTATTTTTTGAGTTTACCTGATCAAGTATAATGATTGAAATAAATATTTAAAACGCTTAACAGTGATAAACGTCAGGTACAACAAAACACAAGTTCATCTACAAATATAACTTGTAACTAATATAACTAACAAATATTTGGAAAATAATTTTTTGAGCCAGGCTGTACATCTAGATATTTTCCTACAGATTCTTGCCAGGCTGTACATCTATAATTATTGATCCTCAATACATGTATAAATACTGTATATTAGTTAGTTGTGCAATGTACAGATTTCATTCAGTCTCTCTCTTTCTCTCACTCTTTCTTGATTTCTGTTATTCCGCCATTGTTGTGCTCAGCTCAAGCTTTACAAAATTTTCATATCACACAGCTCACAATGGCTAACAAACAAGCTTCTTTTTCGGACTTTCTAGCTCGTTCTCAACACACTAGGTCACTGTTCATTGCCTTGATCTTTGCTTCTCTTACTTTTGTTCTAGCCACCACTGACCCTTCTAACGGTAAATTTCGTTTCTCTTTCTTTTTGTACTTTTCGTTTTGTTAACATTTCCCTTTATTTATTGTGTTTGATCGGCTTGGTTGTTTTAGTTTTTGAAAATATTAAATTTGGATTTAGATGTTGGGAAATGCGCATAGACTATCTGGGCACTGGGTTTTCTTTTTTATGATTTTATTTTTGCAGAGTTCAATCTTTTGAACCCCGTTTGGTTGCCCAGAAAATGTAGAAAAACTAAACACGTTGGAAGATGTGTACTTTTTGGCTTTTTGCTTTTTTTTTTTTTTTTTTAGCTCAACTTTTTCATTAACCAAATGGGTAATTTATGTGGGCTGTGATAAGAATTCATTAACCATTGGTTTAATGAATTCTCATAAAGTAATAAGATGTGAACATTGAACCCCGCTTGGCTCTCTCTTCGTTCTCTCTTCCTTCACACCAGAAAATACCTCTCTCCCCCTCAAGCTTAAGCTCAAATCCATAAGGTGGGTAGTGATATGTGGATGGTTACACGATTCTCACCGCCGTATGTCTGGGTTTTGTTTTGAATTTTTTTTGATTTGGGTCTTTTTGAGTTGGGATGTTGGATGGCTGATTGGTTGAGTTGATTTATGTTTGGTTGTCTTGTGTGATGCTGAATCTAATTGGGTTGATCTTGGTTTGATCATTTGATGCAGTGAGATTTTTGTTTTTGAATGTTTCGTAAATTTTTTTCCCAAATTGAGTCTATGGTTTTGGAAAATTGGTCTACTGGTTTAGTACGGTATTTCTTCAAACCTCTGGAGAGGCTGTTGTAATTTATCCAATTTTTTATTATTACCTAGGAATAATATGTTGGTAACATTTTTATAATATTTTTATAATAAATATTAAGTGAATATTTTCATAATATTTTTACAACAAATTTTAAGTGACAAGTTGTTATTAGTTGTTTTTGTTGAGGCAAAAAAATAATTTTGGTGTTAAGTTTAAATTTGAACTAATAATAACTAACCACCTATGATTTGTTGTCAAAATATTATACAAATTTTGTGGACGTAGCATATCTCTTATTTTATTGGCCATGTCATTATTTAATATGCCAACACAGCCATGTCATTAATTAATATGCCAACACAGTAATACGTTTGGCACGTAGGACATTTTCAAGGTGAAAATATAGGGACACAAAGATAGTATTTCCGCCTTTTCTTTTTGTATACAACTCAGGTCAACTCTTTTTCCCAAATAATTTAGATTTGTGATAATATTGTTATAATAAAATAGAACTGTTTTGTTTGTCGTCTACATCAGTCCTAATAGAAGCTTCAAAGAACCAGTCACAGAATTTTGTTATATCCCTTCTAGGAATATTTTCTATTCCGTACGGTATTTCAATGACACACAAATAGAGTATAGAATTTTTTTTTTTTTTATGTTATTATAACTAATAAATAAAACTATAATAAAAGAGTTTTTTTATTTTTAATATTGAGATGCCTCTTATGCTAATGACTGCACGCGAGATTTGGAATAGAGTCAATTTTAAATAGAGTATTAAGTCATATGTTCTATGTAAGCCATTATGTAGTTCCCTTTAGAAAGGACTCTTCATTAATTTTAATCATTTTTGTCAATAGCTCCCGCAGCTATAGCCTATATGTACACGGCATTATTAAGGTTTATGGAATATAAATTCTAGCCAGAAAGCAACGTAATTGAGAGAGAGAGAGAGAGACTTTTTTTTTTTTGTGTGAAAATACTAAGTATTTTTTTAACAAACACACACGGGAAGAAGTGAAAAGGGGAGAAGGTTTATTAAATGGTAGTGTCATCAATTTGATAAAAATGTTGTATTTAGTTCACAAATTTTTTTTACTTTTATTACTTTTTGGAAGAGATTAAGGATGATAGTCTTATCCCCAATTTTTTTTTTCCGGAATGGTTGATTCTCTGACCTTAACCCATAATGAGTCCCTTTCAGTGGAAAACACCTGCCATCACGTTAAGGTTCAATACCTAAATTGAATTACAAATTTAAAAAAAGTAATATTATGATGAATATTTTATGCAAAATTGAAAGGTCCAAAATGGTTTATATATGTAATGATAATGTGGGCTGTGATGTTGATTTAGGTACCATGCTTCCGCCGGAGAGCGCTACTCCTTTAAATCTATGTATTGCTGGTGAATGTAACCCCTATGCAGGTTGTAGTCAACAATGCGTTAACTATAATTACAATGGACGAGGATCTTGCGGCCTTGTGCGAGGTTTATATAGGTGTAGCTGTTCGTGCTCTAGCTAGGTCTCCCTGAAAATTATGTATTAATGGTTAGTTGCAATGCCAAGTGTGTTTCTTTTTTCTTTTCTTTTTTTTGGATGGAATGTCAAGTGCGTTATTCCATAAGGTTGTGTTTTGTAAGGCATATTCATATCTCATGTACTAATCTACGCAAAGTACATGCAATAAGAGTAAAAGATTAAAAAGACCACTACTTTAGCCAAGATTGTATTCCAAATGTTATTATTAATAGAGGTGTGCAGCTACCCAACTAATTCGCCAAAATTAATCTATTCTAACCCAACACAGCGGACTTGGGTTAGGTGTAGGTAAGTTAATTTACAAATCTATTTAACTCAACCCGACGCACATATATTTAAAATACATATTATATGATTTTTATTATTTACTAGTGTTGGCTGCACGTGCAAGGCACGTGCTGTCCTTGTAGTGAAAAAATTAATATAAATTGTCCTTGTAGTGAAAAAATTAATATAAATTGTGTGTGGAACTATGAATTTTGGCTCATCCAATCTGATTATATTAAAAAAGAAGTTTAAGAATATAACAAAATATCACAATATTTTCACAATATCTTCATTTTTAAGATCTGAATAGATATTTTTTTATTTTATTTGAGAAAAATGCTACATTCATAACATTTTAGAACAAATTCTAAATGACAAGTTGTTATTGGTTTTAAACTTATAAGGTTGTTATTGTTATTCTCAAAACATTTATTTTCGGTTGTGGTTACTCACAGTCTCATATTTTATTATTTTATTTCGATTTGTAAGAAATTGATACTTCAATATTTGTAAAAATATTATGAAATTTGTTGTGTCGATATAACAATATATATGTTAGTTTACATAAATATTTAAAAGAAAAAAAAAACACAAACCGATTACTGGGGAAAAAAAAGTTTAGGCACTGTAGAAATTAATGTTAAAAACCAAATAAGCAAAACCACACCAAATAAATATTTAATGTTAAACAAATGATTAACCTAATAAATTAGTCAAGTGATAACTTAGGTAATTTAATTAAATCTAGGTTAACACAAATAAGCAAAAACAACAAAGCAACGGAAAATAAATAACACAAAGATATGATGACCCAGGAAACCACACCGGTAAAAACCTGGGGAGGATTTAACCTAGCTATCCTCAAGGTAAACTGAATCCACTATGAAAGAATCGAAGTTTACACAATAAGACTTAGACCACTAACATCTTATTGCTACCCAAGTGTAGGAAACTTACTACCATGACCCCATGATAGTTCCGAGATCCACGGACTCCTTCTTTCTTGAATTCTTCAGCAAATCTACAAGCGCACCTGCTTGTATATCTTTGTGCTCTTTTGATTCTGCAACTGTATTGATTTACACAACTCTTGACATGAATCTCAAGTTTGTAAACCCTTAGTGTATGTGAAGGTAAACACCTCTAGATCTCACAATGAGATTCACAAACACAGCAAAACAGAACTCTAAAAACGTGGCTAGGGTTTTCCCTTATATACTTAGGGCAAAACATAAAACCCTATACATTAAATGGACTAGGGCTGAGTTGGAAAATTCTACAGAAAAACAATCTGCCCGATTTTCGATCGATCGAGTCTAATTTTCGATCGATCGAGTCTGACAGAAAGTTAACAGTAATTCTGCACAATAACTCGATTCCAACTTTACATTAAGACCCATACTTTGAGCAAGTCTAACACAAGACTAAACATTGTTTTGATCATGGTTTGCCAACATACAAATTGAAGTTCTAATACATTAGTTCATAATTCTTAGAACCTAACAAACTCCCCCTTTGGCAATCCGTGACAAAACACAGACTTAACAAAAGCTCAAAGTTTACATATTGAAATAGCCCATTACAACATAAATAGCCACTTAGACAATTCAACCTAAACTACTATCTAACAGTTGCAAAGTAGACAGCAGCTCGACTGAAAACAACCTGTATATTCCTGTAACACTTAACAAACACATAAACGCATGTGTGGAAGAAAAAAAAACAAGGAATATAAAATAAACTTCTTGATTTCACAAAACACAAAATAAAGACATATATCATGAATAACATCATAAATATAAATCAATACGCAATGAAGTATAGTGAAACAAGAAACATATCAGTAACCAATGTATCACAAAACATATATCTCCTAATCAAGAGCCAAAAAAGTAAATACAAAGTGAAGCGCCTAGATACAATCTAATAACTCCACAAGCTCCAAGGTATCACAAAAAACTACAAAAGCTCAAAACTCCCCCTAAAACAAAAATCTCCTCTACAAAAATCTCCAAGATACAATATGCACTCCCCCTTTTTGTAACGAATTGCCAAAGGGCACTCACTCATCATCAAAAGGAGGTGGAGGAGAACGATGAGAGCTCGCCAGATCAGCTCGCAAGGCACGTAGCTCATCAAGGATGTCCACCAATAACTGACCATGAGCCGCCTGAACGGTCACGATAGTATCCAAAGTCCGACGAAGGTCGGAAACCTCATCAAACGGTGGAGGAACATCAGCAGCAGCAGCAGCAACAGGATTAGCAGATGGCTCAGCTGCAAGAACATCTGTAGAAGAAGAAGGGGGTGGAGTGACACCAGAAGGCTCTACCCTAGGACGTTTAGAGCTAGCTCGAAGTTGAGCAGCCCTTTGCCTCAAAAAGGTAGCACCAATAGGAGCAATAATATGAACAGGCTCAGAAACAGGAAAATCATCTAGACCGAGAAAAAGAAGAATCCTATGAATGAAAATAGGAAAGAATAGCGCATGAGCCGTAGAGCTAGACCAATGAACCTCGTTCAAAGAACGAAGGAACAAATGCGGAAAACTGATAGGAGCATCAATGACTAGCGCATACAAAAAAACACATCGCTCAAGAGGGATGGTGTGGACATGAGAAATCGGCCACAAAGAATGACACGCTATCTGAAAGAAAAGATAGTGCAGCTCGGAAAGCTCAGCCGAAGTGATCCGAGGATCAAAACCCCACTGGATAGAAGACCCAGTGATGTATGACAAGACATCATCTAGAGGAGGAGACTCCTCATAGGGAAAAACAGGATGGTCCATAATGGGCACACCAAGAGCATCAGACACTACCCGAGGGGTAATGCGATACTCCACACCACGTAACCACACCTTTACCAAGGTGTCATTATCGTAGACATGAATAGAGAGGTTCGAATAGAACTCTCTAATCAAAGAAGCAGGAGGAGGACGCTCAAAATCAAGTAGAGGTAACCAACCCTGACGCTCAAAGTTCCGTCTCACCTCAGGATCAACCTCATCTAAGATAACCCTACGCTCACCCCAAATTTGACGCCTAAGATTAAGGGTCTTATAGGTCTCTTGGTTCTGGGCACTAGGAAACCGATCACTATCGAAAGAAGGTGAAGGGTCAGAAGTCCTACGGGCTCTAGTTTTCCTAGGCATGGTGCTAAGGAATAAGGAGAGACACAGAAAAAGAAGAGCAAAAACCAAAGACCAAGGGCAGACTGCAAGTTAGCACAGCATAAAATATAGAGAAAGATAGCAAATCTATATGATGCATGATCATGAACACCAAATGATGCATGTACTAATGCAGTAACAAGTTCAAACATGATTCAAATTAACAAAATTGGCTTGAGCAATTAATTTTATCAAAAATACCCAATTTGAAAAACCCAAGTTTTCAAAACACACCAAATTGAGAAATTGATCAACACAATAGTTAATTAACACAATATAATGATCAAATCAATCAATCTAACAAGCCAATTTCAATCAATTTCAATCAAATTGAACAAAAACCCCAATTTTTATCAATTTCAAGCCCTAGAATTTCAAATTTTCCTCAAAACACCAAATTAACCAAAATAAACCATATGAAGTGTTTGAATACACTGTCCCCACAAAAACCCATGAAAAATTTTAAAGAAAATGAGCCAAAATCAACCCCAAAAAGACAAAAATGCTAAATGCCGAAAATACCCAAAAATGCATGAAACATGAAAATAAATTCAAAAGGAGGGGCAAAAAGGACTTACCGGCCTTTGGAGAAAAAGATTTAGCAAAAAGATCGGAAGAAAACGACAAATCCACCCAAAAATAGCTTGACCGGTTGGTAGGGAGACAAAAAGGTTGAAAAAGTTTTTGAAAAGGTAAAGAGATCACGTGGAAAACTCATTTTTCAAAATATTCAGCACGATATTCGATCGATCGAAAATTACATTCGATCGGTCGAAAAACAGCTTCGATTGATCCAAACTCAGCGTGGATCGATCGAGTCAACCAGAAACTTTTCCATTGATTTTAAAACATTTTCGATCGGTCGAAAAACAGTTTCGATAGATCGAAATTCTGGAAAAATTGATTTTTTGAAAAACACACAAATTTCAGTGCTGTCACTTCTCAAAGCATCAGATTTTATGAGAAAAATGCATGAGTATGAGATGAGATATTTTCCAAAAACACATGAATTCAACCCAGATTCTTCAAAGCAAAATTTTCTTTCAATACCAAAAAAAAAAACTCAAACAAGCAAACATGTTCTGCATCAATTTTCAGAAATTCTCAAACTTGGTTGGTCAGGCCAAAGAAACACACACAATAACATGTATACAGTTTAGCAAAGAATAACTTGTGTAGTGTGTGCAACTAGCATAAGTTTGAGAAACATGTGACGTGATATGCACATATTGATCAATCACAATTTCTACAAAATTCATCACATGAATTTGAAAGAGACTATTACTTAAAGAGTTACATCCTATAACTCCCACATTTTCTAGAATAAAAGCTTGTAATCATGTAAGTTTCTTGATTTGCCTCATTATTCAATTTAATTGATTAGAAACTTAATAAAAGCCGGGATAATGTACACACCAATTTTATTTGAATTTGTGAGATTATTATAGCCCAATAATGTACACACCAATTTTAATAGAGGCTACACCTTATGTTCTTTTTGTGCATGTGCTACACTTTCTCGAGCACAAAATCTTATGATATGCACTAAGGTGTTCATGATTGGCTAATAAACAGTGGTGAGATGGTTATTTATGCCTTTCTCAATAAGTTCAAGTCCAACAATCAAAGACATAAGACTTCAAGATCAAGATCATGTGATCAACAAATATAGCCTCTTCCTACACAACATGCACAACAAGACTTTAGCTAGTAAAGTGCAATAGTAATAAGTGCATCAAAGCTAAACAAGGTACATACATATGATATGTAAAATTTGATTGACCAACCTTGTCTTCAAATTTAAGAAAAAATAGCAAAAACACAATTTGCAAAAAAAATTTTATTTTTTTTTATTTTTTTTTTATATCAAAGAACAAACATCCTAGAATGAAATGCATGAATGTAATGTAATGCAAATTTTAAAAACAGAGGTCACCAAAGATAGAGCAATGAAGCACAAGGACCATGTTATACATACTCAATTAGATTGAGCCTTTTGCATCCAAAACTTTTTAGATGCAACTCTTGCATTGGAGTTATGATTCATATTAGAATTCTGAGCAACTCCAGGATTGGAATAAAGGTTTAACGCCTTTACCAATTCATCAATAAGTACCATAGGATCATGTGCTTGGGGCACAGGTACTTTAGTTTTATTTGCTCACTTCGCAGCTTGCAATTTAAAACAATTTGGACGAATGTGTCTAGGTTTTCCACAAAAATGACAAACCCATGCAGGCTTATCATGCAATTTGCCCTTAGTAGAAGTAGAAGCTCTAGAATGAGAAGCTTGAAGATCAATCCTAATCTTCCTAGGTGGAGTAACATTTATAGGTTTGACAGGTTCACTCACCAAGGATTTGACAATCTCACTCTTAGGAGGTTCAGAAGAGGGAACAAATTTAGTGGAAGAAGATTCAGGCACATAAATACTTTCCTCATAACCTAAACCAGTTTTATCAGAATGAGACTTTTGAATGCTCAGCATGTGATCAAGTTTGGAGCTTGCAGACCTATTAGTTTGTTCTCTAGCAACAGATAAATCAAGTTCTAAACATTTAACTTTATCAAGTAAGAGCATGTTCTCAGTTTTCACATTATTCAAAAGCTCATTTGCATCAAACAATTTAACAAGTAAATTTTTCTTTTCAAGTTCCAAAGATGCAATTTTCTTCAAGCCTAACTCAACATTCATGGCATCCTTTGCAGCAACTATGCAAAGTTTATTGTAGGCTTCCTGTAAATCTGCATTCTCAGAGAGTTCCCCATCAGAAGGGTTCTCTTCAACAGACATGCTTTCATTAACTACCGTAGTAGCAGTGAAAGCAATGAAGTTTCCATCCTCATCACTAGCGGATTCATTGTCCAAAACTTCATCATCACTAAGGGTTACAACCATAGCTTTACCCTTAGACCTCAAGTATGTAGGACATTCAGATTTTAAATGACCATACCCTTGACAACCATAACATTGTTGTCCCAAAGAATTATTAGAAGGCTGTCCCACTTTCTCCTTAGGTTTTTCAGTGTTATTGACTTTAATGGGATCATTCTTCCTAAAATTTCTAGGTTCAACAGTGTTCTTGCCTCTTGCCCTTCTGTTATTGTTCCTAAGAAAGTTTCTAAAGTTCTTGGCAAGATAGATAATCTCTGTAGCAGAGAGTTCATCATCAAATCCACCATCCTCAACATCATCAACAGACTTAAGAGCCATTGATTTGGATTTGTTAGTCTTAGGGAGGTCTAACTCATAAGATTGAAGAGATCCTACAAGTTCTTCAACAGGGATTGAGTCTACATCCTTGCTCTCAGTGATGGCAGTCACTTCGGGTCTAAAATCTTCAGTTAAAGATCTAAGAATCTTCCTAACAATTTTAGGTTGATCATAGATTTCACCCAAATTATAAGCAGAATTAACAATACCATTCAATTTAGCATAGAATTCATCAAAAGATTCATCATCATTCATTCTAATGCTTTCAAATCTAGTAGTTAATTGCTGCAATTTATTTATCTTAACTGTCTTTGTGCCTTCATGCACAGTCTGGAGGATATTCCAAGCAGTATGAGCAACCTCAACATTAGAGATTCTCTTAAATTCCTCCATGGAAACAGCATTAAAGATAGCATTCATAGCTTTGCTATTGAAAGCGGCTGCCTCCTTTTGAGAAGTTTGCCACTCACTCACAGGAGTAGTGGGCTTCTCCCATCCGTACTCAACGGAATTCCAAACTCTCTCATCAATGGATTTCAGGAATGCTTTCATCCTTACTTTCCAATAAGCATAGTTGTTTCCATCAAAGTGAGGTGGAACAACAAGAGAGTGTCCGTGTTCCATGACAACAGGGGTCAAGGATCAGCTAAAAGATCAAAGGATCAAAAAACAAAAGCTACCCGCTCTGATACCACTTGTCAGTTCGTTTAGACCCCTTAAACCCAACAGATTAACCTAATAAATTAGCCAAGTGATAACTTAGGTAATTTAATTAAATCTAGGTTAACACAAATAAGCAAAAACAACAAAGCAGCGGAAAATAAATAACACAAAGATATGATGACCCAGGAAACCACACCGGTAAAAACCTAGGGAGGATTTAACCTAGCTATCCTCAAGGTAAACTGAATCCACTATGAAAGAATCGAAGTTTACACAATAAGACTTAGACCACTAACATCTTATTGCTACCCAAGTGTAAGAAACTTACTACCATGACCCCATGATAGCTCCGAGATCCACGGACTCCTTCTTTCTTGAATTCTTCAGCAAATCCACAAGCGCACCTACTTGTATATCTTTGTGCTCTTTTGATTCTGCAACTGTATTGATTTACACAACTCTTGACATGAATCTCAAGTTTGTAAACCCTAAGTGTATGTGAAGGTAAACACCTCTAGATCTCACAATGAGATTCACAAACACAGCAAAACAGAACTCTGAAAAATAGAACTCTGAGAAACAGAACTCTGAGAAACAGAACTCTAAAAACGTGGCTAGGGTTTTCCCTTATATACTTAGGGCAAAACATAAAACCCTATACATTAAATGGACTAGGGTTGAGTTGGAAAATTCTGCAGAAAAACAATCTGCCCGATTTTCGATCGATCGAGTCTAATTTTCGATCGATCGAGTCTGACAGAAAGTTAACAGTAATTTTGCACAACAACTCGATTCCAACTTTACATTAAGACCTATACTTTGAGCAAGTCTAACACAAGACTAAACATTTTTTTGATCATGGTTTGCCAACATACAAATTGAAGTTCTAATACATTAGTTCCTAATTTTTAGAACCTAACAATTTTCGTGCACCATCACCATGCAAGCTTGAGCGAGAATTATGATAGGAGAAGAAGAATGGAAGATTTACTGCTACTCTTCCTTTCTCTAATAATAATAAGCTTGCTCACGTTCATTTGCATGGCTATTCTATCGGTCCCAGTATACATTCTTCCTTCGTCCATAATTATCTTATCTTTCCCAATTCTAAAATCTCTCACATCTCGAAATTCCACACAAAAATTGTTACTAAAAGTTGATAAAAAACAATTCGATCAAAATACTTGATAAGAAGAAAAGAATAGTGTATTAAAAAAAAATGTTAACAAACAATTTAAATTATTTGTAAAAGTGATACACCGGACAATTAAATATGAAATCCAATTGACGTAACCACGATTTTTTGGACCCAACTTTTACTATGTACTATAATATATAAACTTGGAAGAGGTTCATTAGCTATAGAATTTCAAATTGTAAATAGATTTCTAATTAAACCTCTTCTCCAAAAAGATTTATAATTAGCCTAGAAATTATAAGAGGAGTTTGGTTTATCTCTAGTACTTTTTTAACTGGGCATGCCATTTTGTTTTAAATATACAATGGCAAGTGGTAGTGAGTTTTAATTTCTACCTTTTATTTAGTTAGTGGATGATGTGACAGTTTCTCATTAAAACAAAAAGAGATTCCAGTTAAAAATATACTGAAAGTAAGCCAAACCCTTATAAGAGAAGGAAAATTATTGACAATAATGGTATATTAGGAATAAAATTGTCACACTTGATATAATGGAAGATGTTTTACCTCACCTTTATGTTGTAATTCCACGGTTGTTTCTTAATAAAACTTACTGCTTCTTTCTTAGAAAAAAAAAAAAAATGAACCCATTGCTCAAACCCAAAACATCAATGCCCCCTCTTCAACTTCTAGTTAGGATTTTCGTATGGGCGTAGGCCCATTTTGTCACACAAACTCAAGGATCCACCAGAAGGTAAGTCGAGGTAGTTTAAATTCGGTCATTTTTTATCATTTTTTTTAACAATTCCTTTAATAGAACACGTGCTCGTGTATTTTTGATCTGTCAATGTACATATTTGTGTGTAACAATTTCATTTTCTGAAGCTCACTCGATCGAATTGCACTTTCTCAACTGAAATTCTGGACAAAATGGGCAAATGCCCTTTTCGTGCAAAAAAAAAGTGCCATTTTGCCCCCTTTCGCAAACTAATTAGGGAAATGCCCCTCTTTTGTAACTCGATTTTCTAAAAATTGAGTTTAAAAAAAAATTTCCTGGAGCCCTATGGCGGCGTTTTAAGAAGCCTATATGGCGGCGTTTTAAGAAGCCTATAGTGACGTTTTAAGGACCTATAGTGACGTTTTGGAACTCGAACTCCATGAACTCGAGTTATAGGCAAATCTTTTTATTTTTTTTTTTACCTATAACTCGAGTTCATGGAGCTCGAATTCCAAAACGCCAATATAGGTCCTGAAAACATCACTATAGGCTCCTTAAAAATGCCACTATAGGGCTTAACTCGATTTTGAGAAAATCGAGTTTCAAAAGAGGGGTATTTCCCTAATTAGTTTGAGAAAGAGGGCAAAATGCTGGATTGTTTTTTTAAAAAGGGCATAGGCCAATTTTGTCCCTGAAATTCTTCAATATTTCACATTGAACAGAAAATTCTGGCATATCCCACTTGTACACCCAACACTATTATAATGAAAATTGTTCATCAATTAAAAATAAATTTGTCGTGTAATTTTCCTGTAAAAATTATATGAACATAAATAAGTAACATAAAACTGTTGTTCTTGGTTTCTGCCATTCTATATTTCTGACATTATGTAGAAAATAAAGAAAGTAAAGATAACTTCTACAACCAACCAAAGCATAAGCACAACAAAACTAAGGAATGAAGAGTTTATAGGTGTATATTTATTTATGGAACTCCATGCATAATTATCCAAAGATTACACACACACCAAACATCTACATGAGATGAGTGGAAAGAGATACAATACAATACAAATAAAAGCATAAGCGCAACAAATTAAGCTAAAGAGTCATAATTATTTAAGGAATTCCATTACTGCCCAAAGAGTACATGCACAACAAACAATCTGAAAGTTTGAAAATCCAGATCCCTTGCACAAAGACTCAAATTCTTTCTTAGTTCTCTCTTGCCCTTCAAGGTGCAACAACATGGCATTGTCAAGTCTAGACACATATTGAGAAGCCTTACTTGACTCTGGTGCTTCTGGCATGAGTAGTTCAATAATAACTACCTTCCCATTATTTGGAAGTGCTTCATAGCAATTCCTCAAAAGTTTCATGCAATTCTCATCACTCCAGTCATGGAGTATATTCTACAAGAGAAATACAGATACATCAATGATTTCTTCTATAAAAAAATTGCCAAAAAGTTCCACTTATTCTCTATTGTATCCAAATTCTACCTTAATCATAATGGCATCCCCTTTAGGTACATTTTGAAACATATCTCCTCCGACATGCTCAACACCTGCATCAAATATAAGTTGTGCTCTTCATTTAGGAATCATCCATATGGATAGGCCACTTTGATACAATTTGAAGTCTAAGACAATAACTTCACGTGTATTTCTTTTCTTATAATTAAATATAAATTAAAGAATATATATTTAAAATTTAATAATTAAGTTTTTGCATTCATATTTTTCTAATATTAATTTACATTTCAATTCATAACATGGTTAATTCACTTTATCTCTCTTGGAACATAATCAATATTAGCTGAGATTTTATTAATTTTAGTTTTGAAAATTTTCTTTTTGTATAAACTACGGTAACAAGTGCTATCAATAAAACTAGTCAACTATTTTTTTATAATTTAGTTCATGACTTGGAGTATTTTTTTTTTTTTTTCCATTTGTAAAGGTTCTTTTAAATTTTATAGTTTTGAAAATAAATCCAAATGATCAAAAAATTTCACCTAAAATTTATATTATATTGTTTTATTGCTAGTAACAAATTTCTCCGGAGTTCTTTTTGAGTCTCAAGTAAATCTTCTATTCTTTTTTTTTTTAATGTCTTCTAATTTCCAAATTCATATTTTTCCTAGTATAATTTTATAATGAAAAATATTTACAAATGAAATAAAAAAATATATATAAAAAATATACTTATCAAATACACAATCATAGGTTTACTTATCAATAGAATCTCTTAATAATCTCAATACTCACAAGTGCAGTCAAATTCATTTTAAAATCAAATTTTCATAATTTTTCACAACAATTGTATATGTAGCATAATATATAAAAACAAAATAAACTTGACACCATAAGCATAGTAAGTTTCTTAACCCTTTAATTCTTATTTTGTGTGTGTGTATGTTTATTTTTTTTTAATAATTTGATGAGTTTTTTTTTTTTTTTTTTCATCTACTTATTCTTCTTGATTCTTACTATATATCCCTCACTTGGTACCAAAAGCATAGTAAGTTTATAAACCTTCTACTAAATTTTTTTTTTCATTCCTGCAATTTTTTTTTTTTTGGGTGAGATTTTTCATGTATTATCATTATGAATTTTGAGATTTTACTATTTTCAGGGATGGTATTATTTATTGCAAAATAACATACGTATGTGTTTCTATTTGGTGACATTTTTTTATTTTTAATTATTTTATTTTATTTTTTGTTCTGTGGGTATAATAGTATGTATGCTTATTTGGGATAACTTGGAAGTCTATTGGAGTCTTGTGTAAAATAATAGTAATATACTATTATTATATGAAGGCTCTTATGGATGATGTATGGTTGTTGTTGCATCAAAAGAAATAAGAAGAAAGATACAGGTATTTGCTCATTGCTGTGTAAAGCAGGGAAATAACTCTACCACAATCATAGCCTTTCTTTTTTTTTCTTTTGTAATTTATATTACAATAATGTCAATGTCAATGTAGGACAGTTGCATATTTACTTTTCGTTTAAAATATATCAATGTCCCCCAACCCACTCCCACCCCTTGTCATTTTGTAATGAGTACTTTATCCTATCCGTTATTTTAAGCCACACGATAAAAGACTTTAGTACCTTGCGATAACAAATACATCACATGCATAATAATGAGCTTAATATCCTCCAATTACAAACACCGAAACACATCACATGCATGTGATGTGTTTGTTATTGAAGGATTATAAAGTCATTTGTGGGTTTGAAAAGCTTGAAAAAAGAATTCCGTTAATTTGATGTAAAATAATAACAAATGAGGTAAATGTTCATTATAAAAAGATAAGCAAGAAAATTGTTCTATTTAAAAAAAGAAAAAGGAAATTGTAACTATCCTATACTTAGGCGCAAGGAAAACTGCAATTTACCCTACTTTTTAATTAAGTAATGTAATAGGATTTGATCTTAATTAGTTACTAATCCTTAACAATTAATACTTCCTACCAAACCACGATACTTGAGACATTCTCTTACACAAAATACTTAAGAGTCTAGGGGAAAATGATTCAAGCAATCGGAAACCACAAACAAGCAAAAACAACAAACTTTAAGCAATAGAGGTCACCAACCAAGCCATGAGCCTTTTCATCACCCATTGACCCCATCCAGGTAAGTATGCTGCTTCGTGTGCGTTGCGCCTGCTTTATACAATGCGTTGGGCTTTCCTGTCTTGTTTCCAATCGATGTGGTACTTGAATAACGATTCTCAAAGATAACAAACCCCGAGGACGCACAATGTAATTGTTAGGCATAGTTGTATGTTAATAATAAGAGGGTGCTGGTGTTGGAGTGCAGTACAGGCTGTGATAGCAGAGGTTGCTGTCATGCAATGCAGGCTGTGATAGCAGAGGTATGATGCAGCAGTGACTAGTCTAGCTGTGATAGTGTGCTAGTTGTACACGTGCCTAAGTGTTCATATGTGAGGTTTATCAGACTTGGTTAGTGCCTGTGTAAGTCAGTTAGATTTAGTTAGTGGCTGGTGGTCGTTGACAGCTGTTTTGGTATTGCATAAGAGACCAATGGGTTGTATAGTGGGTAACCAAGCAAAAAGTGTATTTTCCAATGCAATCTTTACCTTCTCTCTTCTCTGTTCTTTCCTTTCTCTCAATCCTGAAGGCCTAGCTGACCTCGAATCCAACTACACAATAAATCCACAAAACCAATCCTAGCAGTAATGATTTAGAAATCAAGATAGTATTTTACAGAATATGACAATAAAAAAAAATTATAGAATCTTTTTGATAATCTATTTATTATTAATATTATATATATATATATATATATAATATGATGCTGGCTGAGAGCATTTGCAGCAGTGTAGCTAAATAGCTATATTGCTATTTTAGCTACACCAAAACATAAAAAACACCCCAGGAGCAATAGTAATAATTTTTAGCTTAATTGCTACAGTGCACATCTATCTATAGATGTGCACTGTAGCTTGAAGCAAAAAAAAAAAAAAAAAAAAAAAATTTATTCGGCCCGAGGTTAAAATAATATAAGTTTGGTTTTTTTTTTTTTCGCTATTTTATTCTCACGCCCCTCTCTCTCTCTCTCTCTCTCTCTCTCTCCATCTGAAAGCTCTCATCTCATCTCTCAAAACTCTCTCAAGCAAACGGTGAGATCTGTGTGCGTTGGTATCGGGGTTGAGATCGGTGTGTGGTTTCGACATTTGGATAGCTGGATTTGGGTTTGGTGGGTTTCGGCGTTTGGGTTGCTGGATTTCAGGGGTCACGGTGGAGATGGTGGTGGTGGTGGTGGGTCGTTTTGCTGGTGGTGGGTCGTATTGGCGTGGGTTCGGCATTTGGGTTACTGGATTTCAGGGGTCACGGTGGAGATAATGGTGGTGGTGGGTTGTTTTGCTTGTGGTGGGTTGTATCGGCGTGGGTTCGATTTGTGATCTGTGGGTCCGATTTGTGATTTGTGGCTGTGGGTTTGTTTTGTGGTGTGCTGTGGGTTTGTTTTGTGGTGTGCTGTGGGTTTGTTTTGTGGCGGCTGTAGGTTTGTTGGTAATGCTGTGTTGGTGGTGGTTGTGCCGCTTTTTTTTTTCCCTGCTGTGGACTGGTGGTGGTGGTGGTGGTGGTGGTGGTGGTGGTGACTGTGGCTGTGGTTGTGGCTGTGGCTGATGGTAGAGTTGGTTGTGGTTGGTGCTGTGGATGATTTTTTGGAAAGTGAGATATATTATTTTATTGTAGTAGTTATATTATTTTATTATATAAAAAGCTAAAATAGATTCACTGCTGCAGCATGTGTGTAGGTAAAATAGATAAAGTAACTTTTTGTGAAGCTAAATAGCTAAAATTATTGCTCCACTGCTGTGGATGCTCTGAGTACCTACGCTATGTGGCATTGCATTTCTTAAAGGGTCCTCCAAGGCTCTAGGAACTTAATTACTCGAATGTAGTTAAGGACGAACTTGAAGTTTAAGCCAACCAAAATATAGGTCTTTCATTTAATACAGAAGTTTTATAAGTTGTGATAATTGATAATTCAGGTCACCATAATTAAGGGAGAGACAATAGTCATATGCTCATACTCATAGAATTTTAATTTGTAGGCACAAAAGGCATTTCTTTTATATAACTTGTGATGTTATACAATTAAAAATAATCGCAGTTAAAATACACATTATATATAACTAGCCTCTGAGCACGCGCGTGTTCAAAGACTCTTTTATTTTGTGAGTAAAGGTTAATAATTTGCATAAATAAAAATTTGAGATTAATATATTTTCCAATTACAAAAAAAAAATTTTGGGGTGTGATAAGTGGTAAGCTCTTGACTTGCAGTGTTTTTAAGAGGAACTTACATTGCAAGTCAAGAACTTACATATCAAGACGTGGTAAGACGTAAGTTCTTCTTTATATCCGAGTGGTCCGCTCTTTCTGCAATACTTATCAATCATTTGACCATACAGTAATTCGGAACATGATTGATAAAGTAACAACATGTAGCTTAAACTTCTTTCGGTGTGCCCATGGCTAAAAATGGAGTGAGATTTTTCTTTTACATGTTGTTATAATTTCTCATTGTAACCCCCAATATTTTAACCAATTTGACCATAACGCTTTCGAGAAGTTAGAAATTGATGAGTGTGTTAGAAATGAATGAACAAGGGGTATGAGTGGCCTAAAAATTAATATTTTGAAATTAAAATTTCTATGTTTTATAATGCTTCTATTTAAATAAATAAAAACATATGTTTGTGCATTCAAATGAAAAAAATTACTTATTTTTTATGTTTATGTTTATTGGTTGATTATTAAAAAAAAAAAAGTATAAGGAACTCAAGCTTGCCAAAATCGAGTTCCATATTACAAGGAACTCAAGCTTACCAAACTCGAGTTCCATATTACAAGGAACTCTCTAGCTTGGTAAGCTCTAGTATCATAGAAGGAAGAAGAAGAAGAGCATTACGCTCAAGTTTTGTATTTACAAAGAACTCGAGCTTAAGAAGAAGAAGAAGAGCATTACGCTTGTATTTACAAAGAACTCGAGCTTGGTAAGCTCGAGTATTGTGTTGCATAAAACTTGAGTTTACCAAGCTCGAGTTCCATGTAACATTTTTTCAATAAAAAAATCCATGACAACACAAGTTTTTATGAAACTCGAGTGTTTAAAACTCAATTTACACAGCAAACTCAAGTTTCATGAATTCGAGTTTCAAAAAAGTAGTCTATTGCTACTTATTTTGTAAATAGTGGTATGTTGCCAATAATTTCCGCGAAAAGTGATAAATGGCCAATTTGGTAGGTGAAAATAGCCAAAGACCACGTTTTGGCCAAATTTGTGTCAAACTAACACTGTTTTAGAAATATTTAGCAATTTACCACTTTTTTAGTACTCGAGTTTCACAAAATCGAGTTCTAAATAGTACTTGAGTTCAGTGAACTCGAGTTCCTAGGTATGTCGCTAGCGTGGCACTGCTAACCTGGAAGTTCTTTAATTAAAAAAGTAATATAGTTTTTTTTTTTTCTTTGTACAAAACTTTTAAAAGTACAGAAAGTTGAATCTGAAAGTTTTGTTTTGGGCCTAAACAACTGGTGTTTATGTCCATTCTCACAACTTATCCATCAATTCAGACACTCAGGTGCGTTTAGATACCGCTTATTTTGCTAAAAACTGAAATCACTGTAGCAAAATAAATTTTCAATGTGTGAATAGTATCATATGACCCATTTTTAACGTAAAAGTTACTGAAAAAAGAGAATTAAGGGTCCCGTGAATAGCGCACGAGATCCACTGGTGTGACACATTTTTGCTAGTTAAAAAATAAATAATTAAAAAAAAGAAGAAAAGAAAAGTGCAAACGCAGTGCACGGAAAATGTTATCCAAACGCACAATGTGCGTTTGGCTCCAAATTAAAAAAAAAAAAAAAAAAAAAAAAAAAAAAAAAAAAACTAGCTTATTTTACTATTCAGCTTATTTTTGCTACTATTTATGGGTCCCACTGCACTTTTTGGTACTATTCATGGGTCCTACTATACTATTTCAGCTAACTTTTACATTTATCTATAGTGTTTTCAGCAAAAAGTTTTCAATTTCAGCAAAATAAGCAGATCCTAAACAAACTCTAAAACTATCACTACTCCAACACCAACATGATTATGTTTTTATTTTAACAAATATTACCAAAAAAAAAATCCTCACTCCCTCGCGGATTCACAAGTCATTAAACAATTTAAACTAAAACTAAATCAAACCTAAAGACTAAAAGGAAACAAGAGATTCACTTACTCTCCCCAGCCATCGCCGTCTATCCCTATTCAGTAACACTAACAATAACTACAATTGAACTCCACAAGCTTTATATTGTAAACTTTATATATTTGCGTGTTTTTTTTATTATTGTTGTTGTTGTGGTTGTTATCAATATATAATTTTTTTTTATTAGATTGTGTAATTTATACTTTTTGAGGAACACCCTGAAAAAAAATTTTAGAACCGCCACTAAATTGTCCTTACAATAATGTTAATTTCTTTGTGTCAGCTTTCAAATCATAACTGGTTTATTTTGGGCCTTTTGGTTATGGTTTTTAGGACTTGAGTTTCACAAAATCGAGTTTTAAATGGTACTCGAATTCGGTGAATTCAAGTTCTAAATAGTACTCGAGTTCGGTGACTTGAGTTCCTAGTGAGTCGCCAACATCACACTACTGACCTAAAATTTTGGCTATAAAAAAAATAATGTGGTACTCGATATCCTGAAATTGAGTTTATAGCACTTGAGCTATATACAGTCAATTACTTTTTTTTTTTTTTGTATAACAAAACTTTTACTTAGGAAATGCTGACCTGTTTTCCACACTATTACTGTGTTGTCTAAAAGGTTAGATTTGAGCAGATTGTGATGTCTAAAACTCTGAATGACGAGGGAGGAGATAAAACTTAAGAAATGTGAGTTTTGAAAGCTCGTTGATGTGGGTACAAACATGTGATTGTGAACTTTTTGGGATTTTGTTTTTTATTTCTTAATTTAATTTGCTTAAAACTTGCACGCTACACAATTATTGTCATTCATAATATTGTGCATGCAATAAGGATTCATAAGCAATAACATTGTTGGCTGTTGATTGTTCATAATATTGTGTACATTATGCAATAAGTGATTTTTAACTTTCACATTTATTGTATTTGTTTATAATTATCCAGAAATGTGAATTTTATTTCTAGAAAAATTATAAATAAATATTTTTTTAATCCCACTTTATTTTAGATTTTTTAACAATATTAAATTAAATTCATTATTTTATATAATAGTAATAATAATAATGAGTTCATTAAATTTGAGTACTAAAAAGTGATAAATTGTTAAATATTTTTAAAACAGTGTTAGTTTTAGTTTGTCACAAATTTTACCAAAATATGATATTTGGTTATTTTCACCTTAATCAGACCCAATTTGTAATTGGCTAGTGTCCAACAAATGGGAGTGTTTGGGAGATTAGTTTGAATTATGTTGTTTGAGTGTTTTTAATATACATGTGAGTAAAAAAATTAAAAAAAAATATGTAATATTATTTAAAAGGCATAGTTTTGTGTTTGAACAAGCTTGCGAAACACCCCATAAAATGCAAAATTGAATGATTGCTATCTTATCAAGTGAGGCCCGATGAGTGAAAAGTACTGGTTGATAATTTAACAATCTGACTGTGTCAGGCTTTCAGCAAACAATTGCTGAATGATTGCGAAACACCCCCTAAAGAGCCCTGCTAGTACCACACCAAACTCCACAACAAAAGCCACAACTCGCCACATGGCGAGTTGTGGTTGGTGGAAGGGTGGTGGTGGGACCACCCTTCCACCAACCACAACTCGCCATGTGGCGAGTTGTGGCTTTTGTTGTGGAGTTTGGTGTGGTACCAAACTTTTCCCCCCCTAAAAATCAAAATTGAATGATTGCTATGTTATCAAGTGGGGCCGGTTGAGTGAAAAGTAATGGCTGATAATTTAACAATCTGACTGTGTCAGGCTTTCAGCAAACAATTGCTCTTGGGTGTAGCTGTATTCAACTATTAGTAAGTCCTTGATCAGACCTTTTGGGCCTAGCAGAGAATTGAAATTAAATCAGGTACAATAATACTAGTAACTATTTTTTACTTATCACTTTTTAACTGTTTTGAATTTATTTTTAATAATTAGATTAAAAGTTTTTTTTAACTCTTAATTTTAATTATTTTAAAAATAATTGCACATACCTAAACTTGATCTCAACGATTTTGTAGTCTTCAATGTCCCCTCCTCTCTGATATTTTAGTCTGAGATGAGATTGATTTAGGCTTTTCTATTGACATTTAGTTTGAGCCTTGTTAGTGGTTTTATTATAATTTTTTTTTTCTAAATTTTTTTCAAGGTTTTTTTTTTTTTTTTTTTTTTATGGTTTTATAAACTAGTAACGTGAAAGAATTGGAAAAGAAACTGGTTACTAGTTTTTTGGTCAGACTGAGATCCAATCAATAGTGGAACCGGTGATGTCATAAATAATATAATTAATAAAATTTTAAATTGTATAAATAAAAATATAATAAGTTTATTACTAATAATATGATAGTAAATTGTAAAAACATAATATTTAGTGACACTTTTCTTGTAAATTTAATCAAATATCCTTAGAATGAACAATCACATGTTTAATTATAATCATAAAAATAAAAAGTTTATTTTATATATATAATGAATTAATTAACGTTATATAAAAATTAAATAACTTTTAATTTCGTTCAGTTAATTACTAAAACTACTATTTTTTCTAATCAAAATTATCAGAAAAAGAAAAAAGAAAAGTAGTTGTACAATGAAAAAGGTTCAATTTATATGATTTTGACCAATTAGTTGTATAATATATATTATAATGTTTTTAAATAAAAGTAGTCATACAATGACAATGTGTCAGGTAAAGTAAAAACTAAAAGTAATGCCATAGTATAGATTTAAAAGAATATAACACCATATGATTCTTTTTGTTTAAAAGATCTTAATATATTGTTACGTTGCTCAAATTATAGACTAAAATTTAATTTTATTGACGTAAAAAAAATTTAAAGTATTCCCAAAAATATTAATCAACCACTTCAATGATCAATAATTAGAGGAAAAAAATACGTACACACAGGTAATGTGTTGATACAACGTGAAATTAAATATTTTCACAGAAAAAAAAAAAAGTGTTACTCGATATCCTAAAATCGAATATGTCTTTACAGAAATGCTGACCTGTTTTTTACACTATTGCTGTGTTGTCTGAGAGGTGAGATTTGTAAAGATTGTGATGTCTGAATGATGAGAGAGAAGATAGAACTTAATAAATGTGTGATTTGAAATCTCATTCACGGGGGTACGAACATGTGATTGTGAACTTTGTGAGATTTTGTTTTTTACGCTTTGTTTCGACGTAAAATATTTGTAATAATAAAATATTTGTTAGAAAATATTTTTATTTTATAATGTTTGGCAGTGTACATAAAAATATTGTGTAAAATATTTTCCAGTGTTTGACAAAATGTAAAATAGGAAAAAAAAAACCGGTAAAAATTTAAAACATTTTTTTATTAACTTCCAAAAAACACAATTGATCAAAACAAGAAGACAAGCACACAATTATAGCAAGCATATCACTAATTAACCTTTCAAAAAAATTATTCCAAAAATAATGTAGTTACAAATTTTCACAACTTGGTTATTATCCCAATCATTATACAAACTATTAAGTCTCAAATGTCTAGGCACCAAATAAATAAAAATCAGAGCTCAGATTGACAGGTCCAAGTTCCATACATTCACCGCTTTCTTACAGATATTATTAATGTCTGAAACATCTTTATAACATACAAGACAAAACTAAGGGATCCTTCTGCGTTACAGGTGCAGCTTGCTCAAACTATGGAAATGCAAATAATATACACCCACCAGTACCACCCAATTCAAATTTTCCAGTAACCATCATATAGCGTCCAACACCAATAGCCAAACATTCCATCAACTAATGCATGATCTGATTATGACTACCAGGCAACCAAAACTGTTCACAATGGACAAAGTAAACTGCACCACTACGCTCCAAACAATGGGAAAGAAAAGGTAAGGAGGTCCTTAAAAAAAAATCATATACTATATTCTTTTACATCTCCAAGAGCCAAAGTATATTTGGCACATATAGGTATCAAGTCTCTAGGTGTAAAATTTCATATAACAAGATAACAACAAAAAGAGAGACTTAACCATAACAAGTTATAGTTTCCTGTTTCATCAGAGTTACAGCAGTATATGCAACACTATTTTGTAAAGATAAAGCTTATAATACTGCGATTACCATTCATTTATATAAACATCCATCCAAAAAGCTGAGAGTCCAGCTTCCAATAATAATAGAACATGTATCAACAATGCCATCCTGATCACATTGAAAATGATGAGATATGTGAACATACTGAAGTTGCTTCATCATCACAGACATTGTTGTCAATAGAAGGTAAAAAAATAATAATAATAACTCCAAAACATGTCAATCAGTGTTGCATAATCATCCATAAACACACTTACAATAACAAAACCCAAAGTCTATGACCATATAGCTAACATTAACACATAACCTTCCAAAATATGGAATTGTTCCATAATTATTAATAACCTAAAGAATACTGTGGTACCACTAAAACCAAACATAAAGTATTTAGCAACTTCAAGTTAAAAGGTTTTGTTGAAAAATTTCTCTAACCAAAGCTTTCTCATCCTATCATTTTTAGCCATAAAGGCCCTTCCTGCCTTTTCATCATTAATCAAGTGATCAAAAGCTTCATCAAGCATGTCTTCCTCAAAGCCTTCAACATTTATCACTGCTTTATGAAGCTTATTTGTATTTACTGGGCCATGACTAAGAGTTGTAACAGCTACTGCAATCTGTTTGAGTTGTTCAGTCATCTCACTAAAAGGACAATCTTCATTCATGGCTGCATAAGTTCTCTTTCTATGGCTCCTTCCCTTAGATGAAGTTCCATTGGAAGCTTCTTGGGCATCTTTTGGCAATGTATCAGAGTCACCTTCAAATTCTGGATTTTGGATGTCATTCTGTGGGGTTTCATTTTCAACCAATGGAGAACGTTCACTCTATTGCTTTGAAAAGCTACTAGTTGCCATGTCCTTACCAACAACAATAGCCATCTCATCATACTGTTCAATTTTTTTATTTAAATATGACGCATGAGCTAGATGAGCCTGTTCAAAGAAATATGACAATGTCAATAAATTAGATGATTTAATATAATAAATGTATAAATCATTATTGATCCTCAAAAAAAAAAATGAAGGTCATTAATATAAATTTCATACCAGCACTTCAGCATCATAAGTTTGCTTGTCATATGTGATCATTTTTAAATTATCATCCCAACCAAATCCACTTTTTTTCCGAATCTCCTGAATGAGTTTCCACTCTTTTCTAACCGTACGAAGACGGTTATGCACATGTGATGCATAACACTCTACATTAAACTTCACACCAATTTCTTTTGCCACTTTGTCAAGGGATTGAGGCTTATATTTGTTTGAGGGCTTGTTGCAAGTGTATATGCCTTAACAACCAACATTTTAAACAGCATATCACGCATTGGTTGTGTCCACCTAAGTTGAGATCCTGGTTCTTTCCCCTTGTTCTTGGACATTGCTATAACCAAAATGATAATCTAATGAATCACAACCAAATACAAAACCAAATAAAGTTGATAGCACTTATGCTTAGTTAGCAAAAATAAAGTTACCTACAGATTATGAATTAATTAAAAAAAAATTCAAACAGCACATAAATATTCAATTATGCATTTTAAAAAGTGTACAAGATATCCACTTATGCTTAGTTAGCAACCAAATACAAAGCCAAATAAAGTTGACAGCAAATAATCATAGAAAGCTGTAATACATCATCCACAAATAACTCCAAATAGCTTAGACTGAATAAATTTATGCATGTCTTCTAATTATGTAGTCAGCCCACATTGCTTGACATATCTCATCCCTCTTATTAGTCCATTCTCTACTTTCCATTATAGCTTCACGTCGGCTAGGTTGGACTCGATCACTAGACTCTGTCTCACATGTTCCAGCTTGCATAATTGGGTCATTAAGATCAACCCCCATGATGTGATTGTGAATAACACCACATGCTAAAACTACATCCACTTGTGTATTAAAAGACCAAAATGGTTCTGCATCCAAGACACGAAAACGTTTTTTTATAACTCCAAACCCTCGCTCAATGGTAGTTCGCAACGAAGAATGACGAAGATTGAATAATTCTTTTGCATTTTCAAGTGGATGATCACTAAACTCTTTCAAATGATATCTAACACTTCGATAAGGAAACAAGATTCCAGGTCTATTTCCATAACCAGCATCACCAAGATAATATTTACCTACAGATTATGAATCAATTTTTTTTTTTTAAATCCAGCATAAAACCAAACAAAAAGGCTAGTTATCTATATAATACCTTCTGGAATTTTAAGTCCCCTTGGTCTACTAAGTGCATCATTTAAAATACGAGAATCATGAGCACTGCCTTCCCAACCAGCTAACATATAGGTGAATCTTAAGTCAAACGAAATTGCAGCTAACACATTTTGTGTTGTCCCCCCCTTTCGACCATGAAACCTTCCTTGGATTTCAATTGGAATAGATGCACGGACATGAGTTCCATCAATTGCTCCCACACAATCCTAATGATGACCAATATTAAGTAATGTTCATTTAAAAAATCACCTAACAAATAAAAAAACAACAAACAAAATTTGAAAAGTTTACCTTAAAGTAAGGATAAAACCTTCTACTATTCCTTATCTCTGGGGGTGTAGAGTTGTCAGGTAATCTAACAACATGCCTATATAACTGCAAAACTGCTTTAAGGACCATTTTAAAATATCGATAACTTGTCTCAATCGATCTATGGAACCTAGCAGCAATGACTCGAAACCTAACATTATGGCCAATAGTATGCAAAAACATCAACACCTGCTCTATAACAGGCATGTAGATAGTCTCACGTACCAAGTTTCTCTCAACAAGAATTTTACATAATTCATAGAAAGCTACAGGTCTCATTCTTATCATAAAAATGCAACGTGCGTCACCTCGATGAAGAATATCACTTATAAAACCCTCTCTTTCATAATCCCGGTTCACATGAGGTTGCCTAATTATAAATCTCCTAAACCTAATATCTTCTAATATTATAGCTCCCACAGCAAGGACAAATGCAACTGTGGCAAGAACTGCTGCTCGGATTTTTTGGTTATCCATCTACATAACAAAAGCAAGATAATGGGGTTTTTTAACAATTCTTTAGCCACATAAAACTTAAAAAAAAATAGAAAAAGCCAATCCTGTTAAAAATGTGTCATCAAAAATAAGAAATAATCCAGAGGGCACGGATATAAATGCTTTATATTTTAAGATAAATTTTTAAATAAGTCCTGCTAAGGCATTATTACATTATGGATGCTTTGACATTAGTTAATGACACTCACATGCACGTGTATGAATTTTAAATGTATTCATGTTGTACAATTAGAATAATTTGGTGTTAGTTAAGTTATTTGGTTACCTAACTAAAGGCAGTAAGGCTATATAAATACACACTAGCAAAGAAGGAAAAAGAAAGAGAAAAGAAAAAACTAGAATAAGAAAATGCAAGCTGCTGTATTAAAAAAAGAAAAAGAAAATGCAAACTACAAACACTATCATCCAAATCCTCCATTTCCTAGGTAAAACTTTATTCTCAATAATTTTTTAACACTTTTATAAAATAACCAAGGATTTTTTTGGTGAGTAATGAGAGGGAATAAAAGTACATATTAACATGAATAAATAAGCTTACCACACCTAAAGGAATCTATGGTTACAGAATATAATAATAGATAAGAACACTTATCACTTTAAGAAATCTACCTAAGAATCAGAGTTTAACAAGAGAAGAAATCTTCTCAAAACCTAAAGGCCAAAAATAATACTCAATTTTCTCTGATTTCCATCTATAGTGCATATGAGATTGGCCTTATATATAGAATCAACTTGGAATAACAAATACAACTAATTAATAAGACCTGTTAATAAGGGTTATGAATTGTAAAGGAAACTTTAGAAAACAACCATGCAAAGGGATTCCCCAACATACATTGACGTTTCTCATGGTGCATAGGCAATTTTAACTAGACCATACTAATGTCGCAATGCATATACACAGTTTATACCAAATGAATGGGTAATCAACCTCTGGCAAAGCAGTGAATATAGTGCTGCCAGAATCACTTTGGTCCCATTTCAATAAATATATTCATAATAGTTTTATTTAGAATAATGATGATATTTTGTGGATGTCTGCTACACTAAAATTTATGAAAATTTTCATAAATTGTTGAAAGTGGAAATTAGGGGTAAAAGTGCGGTTTTTTGTTAATTTTATTTTATTTTTAAATATTTTTCTTTCTGTCTAGCAATTCACTAGTAAGGAGAGATAGCACACAATCCACAAAGTAGATTCTTTACATTAGGGAATAATAAGGAAGATTGAGTTATCATTTAGCTATAACCTGTGTTTGCACTATGTGACATGACCCCATTTGCACTGACAAATGCTTTCCTAAAATTCACTTGAAAAAGTGTAGGAAAGCACTTGTTAAAAGTGAAAATATGGTGTAGTGAAGTATCTTATCATCATTTTTCCTGAGATACAAAGTCATGCATTACATATAATTTGGAAATGCTGCTATAGGATGCATATTATGATGCATATTCTTATTTGATGAGTAATAAAAGTGTATTCACAAGAGGAAAAATGAGTACAGCCCTAGTACATGAGGTATGCGACAGATACACAAATGAAAAAAGAAAGAGGAAAATAAGGCTAATATTGCAAAGATCTGTCAGATGAAAGAGAGATCATTATGACAAATTTAAGGAGTCTGTGTCTACAAGTGTATATGCACGAACCACCAAACACCTCCTCCCCCCCCCCCCCCCCCCCAAAAAAAAAACTAAAAACCACCAAAAAAGAAGAAGCAATGATCTTGGTCTCACCTCCAAAAAATACAAAATCAGATTGAATAAGTCTTGGTTCCTTTGTGCAGGGGTTTTAAATAAGTTAATGCTACTTCTAGGCTTTCAGAGTTAAAAAAAGAAGAACAAAAGTAGAAGAATAACAATAGAGATATTCTTATTTAAAGATATTGTATCAAAAAACAATAAAGATATTAAAGAATACTGCTAAGCTTCGGCAAGCCCATTGTTTCCTTTAAAATATCACAACCACATAAAAGATTCTATTATTCAGTGAAAAAAAATAGGCTAAGTTCTATGAAATAAAATCTACAGGATTATTAAATAAAAAGAAGAGAGGAATTAAATCAAATTAAACAATATTAAACAATCTCAAATCTCACCCTCAAAATGAAAAACAATATTAATCACATTTTAAAAAAGGTTGGAGAGTTTGGTGACAATCACACCCAAAACTACTCCCACACACAGAATGTGAGGATGCATGGTGGTAGGTAAATGAAAGCCCCATGATTAAGAATGGGGAGAGACTTTAAAGCACACGAAGTAGCTACCAACCAAACAACCTCAGCAATTACTCCACTACTGTTCTTCTTTCTCTTCTTAAATCCACTTCTTCTGGGCATTCTGTTTTTGGGTTCTCTTGTATTAAAACTAAGACTTTCTTGCTCTTGTGAGTTTGACTCTGTTTTTCTTCTCTATCTGTGTTTCTACATTTTTTTTTTCAAATGGTGTGGTTTTTAATCACTTGCTTTGATGTTAGCTTTATGTGTTTAAATCCTTGGCAATTTTTGGATGTTGGGTTTTATTTTTTCGAGTTTAAAGTTTAAATTTTTAATCATTATGCCTGTATTTTTTTTTAATATTTGAAGAATGGAATAAACTATTTTCTTGTCCCACTTTTGCAGTTTGTTATTTGAAGCTAATTCTTTGTTGAAAGTAAATTCATTTCTGTTTTTCAATCAATTTTTGTATACCCAATTGACATTCTCATGATCTAAGTTGTATATTTATGCAGTTTATAGAATGTCCTAATGTCAACAAATGAAGACGGTCATTAGGTTCTTAAACATACATTTTGTGTTAAGTATAAATGTTTAGCATCCAAAATTGAAGAACTACCACAGTAGCAGACATACCAAACTTTTTAACTAATATCATATCAAGATCCATTGTTTTTAATGATATCATTAGGTCGTACAACAATTATTAGTGTTTTTCTGTTTTACAGATTTTCTTTTCATTGCTTTAGATATTAGTGTCTGCAAGATTGTGTTTTAGATAGTGTCAATGGTCTTTTGCCCAACTGGCACATCAACCCCAGCAGTGGGACATGTCTGAGAGTTGATTCTCCTCAAATAACAAATTGCAAAACCCAAAATCTCATATAGCAAAACCCAAAATCTCAGAATTGTTACAAAAGCCACTAGCTTTATATCCAGTGGCAAACCCAAAATCAAGCAATCATCAAGTTTAACAATAGTACCCAGCAACAAGAAGCAATCACCGATCCATTTTCAGATTGAAAAAATCAAACAAGCACGCACCCAGCAACAAGAAGCCAGCACAAAAGCCAAAATGAAACAAAACCAAACAACACACTCAGATATATATATATATAAAAAAAAAAAAAAAAAAGATCGAACCTAAGAAAGCCAGAGAAGGGTTAGAGACGAAGAAAAACGAAAAGAAAAGGAGAAATCTAATCTAAAAAGGCAGAAAAATACCTGGTTTTGCTGGCGATGGGCGGCGCCGGCGGAAGCTGGAGCTGGCGGTGGTGCCTTGGACCTTGGAGCCGGAGATTGGCGGGAGAGGGGACCGGAGTTGGCTGGGATATTTGGAGAGAAATCTGTGATTGTGGCTGGATTTTTTTGGAGAGATATACGAGAGGGAGAGTTTTAGTGCGAAAGTGCGGGAGTGATAAGTATCGGGTTGTGAAGGATTGAGCATATGTAAAATGTTTTCCCAAAATTTTAAGCGTAAAATATTTTACATAAATTTGCTTAGGTTGTTTTGGTTGACTGAAAATATTTTACTTTTGACCAAATATTTTACTGTAAAACAAACACTGTAAAATTGGAAAATATTTTCCTGAAAATATTTTACATTGAAACAAATAGAGCGTTAGTTGCAACTTGCCCTGAAAAGGCTGAAATGCAAGTGATTTTCCTTCCAGGTTGGCTTTGGAAACTTAGAATATACCCCCAAAGAAAACACTGTTGTTGGCTTGTTTGCCTTATCTTTTTTCGAACATTGTTAAAAATGATGTTGGGGTGTTTGTCTTTTTCTTCTAAATTTGTTGAGAGTTAATGTTTTTGTAATCATAACTGTCCAAAAAGTGCTTAGTTCTTGTCTTAGGGTGACCAACTTGCGGTCGAAATTAAATTTATTTTTTGTGATTAGAGTATATCCTATTATCTTTTGACTGATAATTTTTCCATCTTTGCTTTAACATTGTTTAGGAGGGGTCAGCTGACTTTTTAAAGTTGGATGTTTCTTGTTTGTTTTGCTATTCTTTAAACACTATCATCATATCTTCTTAAAATAACGCATGAATTGCAGTTGCTTTTAATTAATTAACTCATAGTTTTTTTTTTTTTTTTGAGGATAATGAACTCATAGTTAAACCCGAAAACATATGGAAATGTATACCTTTCTTTTTTATTTTTTTATTTAGGGGGGCCCCGTAAAGTGTGGCAAAGCAATTTGTAGAAGATGAAATTTTAGAGAATGACCTGTTTATATACAATTGTTAATTAATCATTTGATTACTATTGGGTTTAGTTAATATCTAACAATCATTATGCAACATGAATTGGAATCTTTAGCAGAACTTAATGGATTATTAAAAAAGTGATGGGGTTGTATAGGACCTGATTGTAGGTTGCAAAATTTTGCATATGAAGTAAATGTGAAAGGCAATTTACCCCTTCCTTTAAAACAGTAGGTAGATGATAAATTAATTGACTTTTTAACATGTAGCTCAATTTAAAAGCCAAGTTACTAAACGAAAAAGGTTGATTGACTATTTTTTGAGTTTACCTGATCAAGTATAATGATTGAAATAAATATTTAAAACGCTTAACAGTGATAAACGTCAGGTACAACAAAACACAAGTTCATCTACAAATATAACTTGTAACTAATATAACTAACAAATATTTGGAAAATAATTGTTTGAGCCAGGCTGTACATCTAGATATTTTCCTACAGATTCTTGCCAGGCTGTACATCTATAATTATTGATCCTCAATACATGTATAAATACTGTATATTAGTTAGTTGTGCAATGTACAGATTTCATTCAGTCTCTCTCTTTCTCTCACTCTTTCTTGATTTCTGTTATTCCGCCATTGTTGTGCTCAGCTCAAGCTTTACAAAATTTTCATATCACACAGCTCACAATGGCTAACAAACAAGCTTCTTTTTCGGACTTTCTAGCTCGTTCTCAACACACTAGGTCACTGTTCATTGCCTTGATCTTTGCTTCTCTTACTTTTGTTCTAGCCACCACTGACCCTTCTAACGGTAAATTTCGTTTCTCTTTCTTTTTGTACTTTTCGTTTTGTTAACATTTCCTTTATTTATTGTGTTTGATCGGCTTGGTTGTTTTAGTTTTTGAAAATATTAAATTTGGATTTAGATGTTGGGAAATGCGCATAGACTATCTGGGCACTGGGTTTTCTTTTTTATGATTTTATTTTTGCAGAGTTCAATCCTTTGAACCCCGTTTGGTTGCCCAGAAAATGTAGAAAAACTAAGGTTTATGGAATATAAATTCTAGCCAGAAAGCAACGTAATTGAGAGAGAGAGAGAGAGAGAGAGACTTTTTTTTTTTTTTTTTGTGAAAATACTAAGTATTTTTTTAACAAACACACACGGGAAGAAGTGAAAAGGGGAGAAGGTTTATTAAATGGTAGTGTCATCAATTTGATAAAAATGTTGTATTTAGTTCACAAATTTTTTTTACTTTTATTACTTTATGGAAGAGATTAAGGATGATAGTCTTATCCCCAATTTTTTTTTTCCGGAATGGTTGATTCTCTGACCTTAACCCATAATGAGTCCCTTTCAGTGGAAAACACCTGCCATCACGTTAAGGTTCAATACCTAAATTGAATTACAAATTTAAAAAAAGTAATATTATGATGAATATTTTATGCAAAATTGAAAGGTCCAAAATGGTTTATATATGTAATGATAATGTGGGCTGTGATGTTGATTTAGGTACCATGCTTCCGCCGGAGAGCGCTACTCCTTTAAATCTATGTATTGCTGGTGAATGTAACCCCTATGCAGGTTGTAGTCAACAATGCGTTAACTATAATTACAATGGACGAGGATCTTGCGGCCTTGTGCGAGGTTTATATAGGTGTAGCTGTTCGTGCTCTAGCTAGGTCTCCCTGAAAATTATGTATTAATGGTTAGTTGCAATGCCAAGTGTGTTTCTTTTTTCTTTTCTTTTTTTTGGATGGAATGTCAAGTGCGTTATTCCATAAGGTTGTGTTTTGTTAGGCATATTCATATCTCATGTACTAATCTACGCAAAGTACATGCAATAAGAGTAAAAGATTAAAAAGACCACTACTTTAGCCAAGATTGTATTCCAAATGTTATTATTAATAGAGGTGTGCAGCTACCCAACTAATTCGCCAAAATTAATCTATTCTAACCCAACACAGCGGACTTGGGTTAGGTGTAGGTAAGTTAATTTACAAATCTATTTAACTCAACCCGACGCACATATATTTAAAATACATATTATATGATTTTTATTATTTACTAGTGTTGGATGCACGTGCAAGGCACGTGCTGTCCTTGTAGTGAAAAAATTAATATAAATTGTGTGTGGAACTATGAATTTTGGCTCATCCAATCTGATTATATTAAAAAAGAAGTTTAAGAATATAATAAAATATCACAATATTTTCACAATATCTTCATTTTTAAGATCTGAATAGATATTTTTTTATTTTATTTGAGAAAAATGCTACATTCATAACATTTTAGAACAAATTCTAAATGACAAGTTGTTATTGGTTTTAAACTTATAAGGTTGTTATTGTTATTCTCAAAACATTTATTTTCGGTTGTGGTTACTCACAGTCTCATATTTTATTATTTTATTTCGATTTGTAAGAAATTGATACTTCAATATTTGTAAAAATATTATGAAATTTGTTGTGTCGATATAACAATATATATGTTAGTTTACATAAATATTTAAAAGAAAAAAAAAACACAAACCGATTACTGGGGAAAAAAAAGTTTAGGCACTGTAGAAATTAATGTTAAAATGTTGTGGACTTAGCATTTTTTTATTTGATCTATAAGAAAATGAGATCTCAACAATTAAAAATATTGTGATAATAATAAGTGTTATAACATTTTTTCAAAATATTTATTTTCAATTGTGGTTGGTCACAGTCTCATATTTTATTGTTTTATTTCAATTTGTAAGAAATTGACACGTCAATAATTGTGAAAATATTGTATAATTTGTTGTGTCAGTATAACAATATATATGTTAGCTTACAAAAACATTTCAAAGAAAAAAAAAAAAAAACACAAACCGATTACTGGGAAAAAATAAAAATCTTTAGGCACTGTAACTACAATGCCTGTTGAATAAACCAAAAGTACTATAGCTCTAGTACTATCCATCAATAATAGCTTATCTATGATTTGTTATGAAATTAATGTTAAAATGTTGTGGACTTAGCATTCTTTTTATTTGATATATAAGAAACTGAGATCTCAATAATTGTGAAAATACTGTGATAACAATAAGTGTTGTAACATTTTCTCAAAACATTTATTTTCAATTATGATTGGTCACAGTCTCATATTTTATTTTTTTATTTCAACTGGTAAGAAATTGATACCTCAATAACTGTGAAAATATTGTGAAATTTGTTGTGTCAGTATAACAATATATATGCCAGCTTATATAAATATTTAAAAGGAAAAAAAAAAAAAACACAAACTGATTACTGGAAAAAAAAAAAAAAAAACTTTAGGCACTGTGGAAATTAATGTTAAAATGTTGTGGACTTAGCATTTTTTTTTATCTAATCTATAAGAAACTAAGATCTCAACAATTGTGAAAATATTGTGATAACAATAAGTTTTGTAACATTTTTTCAAAACATTTATTTTTAGTTGTGGTTGGCTACAGTCTCATATTTTATTATTTTATTTCGACTTGTAAGAAATTGATACATCAATAATTGTGAAAATATTGTGAAATTTGTTGTGTCAATATAATAATATAAATGTCAACTTACATCAATATTTAAAAGAAAAAAAATACAAACTGATTACTGAAAAAAAAAGTGACTAACTAAACCATAATTGTGAAAATATTGTGAAATTTATTGTATCAGTAGAACAATATAAATGTTAGCTTATATCAATATTTAAAAGAAAAAAAAACACAAACCGATTACTGGAAAAAAAGTGACTCACGAAAATGGCACTATAGATAAACAGTGCCAAAACACTGGATGTATAGAGCGAAAGCACTATAGCGGCATTGTCAAAACATTTATTTTCAGTTGTGGTTGGCTACAGTCTCATATTTTATTATTTTATTTTGACTGGTAAGAAATTGACAAGTCAATAATTGTGAAAATATTCTGAAATTTATTGTGTCAGTATAACAAAATAACTCTCAGTTTACATCAATATTTAAAAGAAAAAAAAAACATAAACTGATTACTAAAAAAAAAGACTAAGTAAACCATAATTGTGAAAATATTATGAAATTTATTGTGTCTGTATAACCGTATTAATGTCAGTTTACATCAATATTTAAAAGAAAAAATAAAACACAAACTAATTAATGAAAAAAAAAAAAAGACTAACCAAAACGGCACTGTAGATGAACAGTGCAAAAACACTGAATGCACAGTGCCAAAGCACTGCAGCGGCATAGCCCTTTTATATATAAGAAAATTGTTGTGTCAGTATAACAATATAAATATCAGCTTACATCAATATTTAAAAAAAAAAAACAAAAAAACAAAAACTGATTACTGGGAAAAAAAAGTGACTAACTAAACCATAATTGTAAAAATATTGTGAAATTTGTTATGTCAGCAAAACAATATAAATGTCAGTTTACATCAATATTTAAAAGAAAAAAAAAACACATAAACTGATCACTGACAAAAAAAAAAGAAAAAGAAAAAAAAAGTGACTCACGAAAACAGCACTATAGATGAACAATGAATAACACTACATGAACAGTATAAAAACACTGTTATATAAAAATTTGTTGTATCAGTATAACAATATAAATGCCAGCTTATATCAATATTAAAAAAAAAAAAAAAAACACAAACCGATTACTGGAAAATAAAAAGTGACTAACGAAACTATAATTGTGAAAGTATTGAAAAATTTGTTGTGTCAGTATAACAATATAAATGTCAGCTTACAACAACATTTAAAAGGAAAAAAACACACACACACACACACAAACTGGATACTTAAAAAAAATGGACTCACGAAACGAAGGTGTTGTTGCCGCTACAGTGTTGCATAGTGATTAACATTGGGTGCATAGTGCCGAAGCACTGTAAATAAAAAACAAAAACCGATTACTGGAAAAAAAAAGTGTCTAACTAAACCATAATTGTGAAAATATTGTGAAATTTTTTGTATCAGTAAAACAATATAAATGTCAGCTTACATCAACATTTAAAAGAAAAAAAAAAAACATAAATCGATCACTGAAAAAAAAAAAGGGAAAAAAAAAAGTGACTCATGAAAACTGCACTATAGATGAACAGTGAATAATACTGCATGAACAGTACAAAAACACTGTTATATAAAAATTTTTTGTGTCAGTATAATAATATAAATGCCAGCTTACATCAATATTAAAAAAAAAAAAAAAAACAAAAACCGATTACTGGAAAAAAAAAAGTGACTAACTAAACCATAATTGTAAAAATATTGTGAAATTTGTTGTGTCAGTAAAACAATATAAATGTTAGCTTACATCAATATTTAAAAGAAAAAAAAAACAAATAAACCAATCACTGACAAAAAAAAAAAAAAAAAGTGACTCACGAAAGCAACACTATAGATGAACAGTGAATAACACTACATAAACAGTACAGAAACACTGTTATATAAAAAATTGTTGTTTCAGTATAACAATATAAATGCCAGCTTACATCAATATTTAAAAAAAAAAAAAACACAAACCGATTACTGGAAAAAAAAAAAAAAAAGTGACTAACGAAACTATAATTGTAAAAATATTGGGAAATTTGTTGTGTAAGTATAACAATAAATGTCAGCTTACAACAACATTTAAAAGGAAAAAAAAAAAAACACACAAACTGAATACTGAAAAAAAAAAGGACTCACGAAACAAATGTATTGTTGCCTTTACAGTACTGGACAGTGATTAACACTGGGTGCACAGTGCTGAAGCACTGTAAATAAAAAACACAAACCGATTACTGGAAAAAAAAAGTGTCTAACTAAACCATAATTGTGAAAATATTGTGAAATTTGTTGTGTCAGTAAAACAATATAAATGTCAGCTTACATCAATATTTAAAAGAAAAAAAAAACATAAACCGATCACTAAAAAAAAAAAAAAGGAACTCACGAAAAATGCATTATAGATGAACAGTGAATAACACTGCATGAATAGTACAAAAACACTGTTATATAAAAATTTGTTGTGTCAGTATAACAATATAAATGCCAGCTTACATCAATATTTAAAAAAAAAAAAAAAACACAAACCGATTACTGAAAAATAAAAGTAACTAACGAAACTATAATTATGAAAATATTGGGAAATTTGTTGTGTCAGTATAACAATATAAATGTCAGCTTACAAGAACATTTAAAAGGAAAAAAAAAAAACACACAAACTGAATACTGAAAAAAAGGGACTCACGAAACGAAGGTATTGTTGTCGTTACAGTGCTGCACAGTGATTAACACTGGGTGCACAGTGCCGAAGCACTGTAAATAAAAAACACAAACTGATTACTGGAAAAAAAAAAGTCTAACTAAACTATAATTGTGAAATTATTGTGAAATTTGTTGTTTCAGTAAAACAATATAAATGTCAGCTTACATCAATATTTAAAAGAAGAAAAAAACATAAACCGATCATTGAAAAAAAAAAAGGGAAAAAAAAAGTGACTCACGAAAACTGTACTATAGATGAACAGTGAATAACATTGCTTGAACAGTACAAAAACATTGTTATATAAAAATTTGTTGTGTCAATATAACAATATAAATGCCATTTTACATCAATATTTAAAAAGAAAAAAAAATACAAAACGATTACTGGAAAAAAAAATGTGACTAACGAAACCATAATTGTGAAAATATTGTGAAATTTGTTGTGTCAGTATAACAATATAAATGTCAACTTACAACAACATTTAAAAGGAAAAAAAAAAAAAAACACACACACACACACACACACACACACACACACACACACACACACACACACACACAAATGGAATACTGAAAAAAAAAAAGGGACTCACAAAAAGAAGGTATTGGTGCCGCTACAGTGCTGCACAGTGCTGAAGCACTATAAAAAGAAAACACAAACTGATTACTGGAAAAAAAAAGTATTTAACTAAACCATAATTGTTAAAATATTGTAAAATTTCTTATGTTAGTAAAACAATATAAATGTCAGCTTACATCAATATTTAAAAGAAAAAAGAAACATAAACCGATCACTGAAAAAAAAAAAAAAAAAAAAAAAAAAAAGTAACTCACAAAAACTGCACTATAGATTAACAGTGAATAACACTACATGAACAGTACAAAAATACTGTTGTATAAAAATTCGTTGTGTCAGTATAACAATATAAATGCCAGCTTATATTAATATTTAAAAAAAAAAAACACAAACCGATTACTGGAAAAAAACTATGTGACTAACGAAACCATAATTGTGAAAATATTGTGAAATTTGTTGTGTCAGTATAATAATATAAATGTTAGCTTACAACAACATTTAAAAGGAAAAAAAAAAAAAAAAAAAAAAACACACACACACACACACACACACACACAAACCGAATACTGAGAAAAAAAAAAAAAAAGGACTCACGAAACGAAGGTACTGTTGCCGCTACAGTGTTGCACAGTAATTATCACTAGGTGCACAGTGCTGAAGCACTGTAGCGGCATTGCCGCTTTTTATATATTAAGATTAATTATTATATGGTTTGATGCACTAATAAAATAATTTGTGCTAGTTTGGTATTATGCTCAGGTTTATGAGGTTATAAATTTACTATTATTTGGGTTTGTTTGAAGCTATGCTCAGCTTTGATTAGTGCATTAAACCAACAAAAATAATATTATAAAAATCTATTTTTATGTAGGAATGGCAATGAGGTGGGGTGGGGCCACAGGATGGGGTCTTCGCCCCTGCCTTGTATGGTTTTGTCTTGTCTCATTCTCGCCCCGCTCCGCATGATAGGGAAGATGCTCTGCCCCATCTTTGCCCCTTGGGGCCCTACAAAGCCTTAACCCACTTTACTTCTGGTTAGTTGGCCCACAACTATTACAATTTTTTTTTTAATAAAACCTTTTTCATTAATAAAAATATACTTAAAATTAAAAATAAATTTATTCCATTAAATCAAACTAATTTTTCGCAAAAATCGAATAATATTATCCAAGTGTTTAACAAGACAATATCATAATAACAAAAAATCTCATAATACAAAATCAATAATTCATTAGTATATAAATTTGTTTCTAATAAAGATAAAATAAACATTAAAATTGGTACCTTATTTCTAACTTTGCTAGAGAAGAAAAAGAGGCAAAGAGCCACATTGGGTAGAATAAAATAAGATAATGATATGTTTGTTTAAATAGCAGGGTTTTAGGGTATTAAACATTTACAAATTAACTCTTATCATTGCGGGCGGGGCGAGATGGGGCAGAGCAGGGCAGGGTGGGGTGGGGTGGGGTGGGTCTGAAAAATTTCGCCCCATCCCCACCCTAACCCGCCCCATGGTGTGGGGCTAAAATCTCGCCCCATCCCCGCCCCACCACCTTTGCGAGGGGGGGAGGGGGGGGGGAAAACTCGCGCGAGGAAGGGCGGGTCATGTCATTCCTATTCTTATGTATATCGGTAATCTTATAAATTTGCTGTTATAATGATCAGTATTTAAAATAAAAAAAAAAAAAAAAAAAAAAAAAACTAAAACTGTAAAACCCATGGATTGGGTTGGAGACCTTTGATAGGTTGGATTGAATTAGGTTTTCCTTAACTCGACCATGGTAGGTTGGATTAAAAAAACCTCTCAATCCGATCCATGCAAACCCCTAGTTATTGATGGCAATCTATTATAATTGTGTTTATATGAAACTATCTATTCTACTAGAAAGAAAATATGATATGTTAAGATTCTAGTTGTGTTTAAATATAAAACATAATATAAACTTAATTAAAAAAAATACATATTAGTAGGGATGGAAAATTTTCATACCCTAAATCCCTAATACTTAAAAAACAAATCCGTACTAGCTTATTTAAATGTATGGATTTTAATATTTTTGTTTTTGTTGTGATATTGTCTTGTTAAAAACTTAGATAATATTATTCAGTTCTTTCTAAAAATTAGTTTGATTTTATGAGATAAATTTAGTTGTAATTTCAAGTATATTTATATTAATAAAACATGTTTTATATTTAAAAAAATGTAATAATTGCAGGGCAAACTAACATGAAATATAATTGTATTGGACGGTGCAAGGCCTACGGGATTGGTTTGGGGCAAGGAAGTTTTACCCGTTATACGGGGCGGGGATGAAGATCTTATCCTTCGACTCCGCCTCTCCCCATTACCATCCCTACATATTAGAATATCAATGTGTAAAGTTGTGCGTCCTCAAAATTATAGTGGCAAAATATTATGAAGTCAAACATCTTTAATTTTGTATTTATTAATGGGTATTAATTATGATTTATGTTTTATATGGAATTATTAATAGCTATTTATTGTGGTTGTGATTTTTTTTTCATTGACAAAAACTCACATAACTCAAAAAGGCTTACTATAATGGTTATGTTTGAAGATGGAAATATCTATTCTATTTTTCATTTTTATTAAAGTATGATATGTTAAGATTATAATTGAGTATTTAAATATCGAACATAATAAGCATTTATTATAATTATGTTTATATATATATATTGAAGAGGGTAAAATTCAGTATGGTGACGGATCTTAATTGAGTTGATGGGTATTAATGTTTATACCTGGAGTGGACGGATCCATAGAGAACGGGAACGGTGTAGACAGGTACGCTTGTCATCATTTTATAAATGGAAACAACTTGCACCCCACGCATTGCTAGGATATGTAGAATCCCAATGGAAATAGAATCCAATTATAAAGGGAATTCCGTAATAATCGCCCAATAAAAAGAAAGACCAATAAGGAAAAGATTTCTTATACAAGTACAGAAGGTCGGTTCTACACTACTATAAAAACCCCAAAGGCTCTCACAAGAAAAGGTACGTATACTATTCCCCAACTCTAGCACTCTAGGGTTGAGAGCATATTCTAACTTAACGTTTGGAGAGTCCTTGTCCGGTACCACATCGGTACCCTTTCAAGGTATTTTGTGTTTGGTGTTTTGCAAGTTGCATCGAGTACGAACGAGAGAACCTTGTAGTTTACTGACGATATTTTGAGCATTATCACACACACACACACACACACACACACACACACACATATATATATAGAAGAATTAGGAACTATATATATATATATATTTGAGATAGTTTTAACCTATGACACCTGCTCCTGATAATAATTATTTATCATCAAACCAAGACACCAATTGGTTTTTAGTGTAGGAGCTAGGATTGAATCACAGATCTCTTATTCAACCATCATAGACTTTACCAGTTAAGTTAACTAGAACCCACTGTTGTGAAATTTTAAAATACTCGCAAGTGTACGAACCGTACCGAAGTATAGTTTGACAAGAACGAGGTCGAACCCACAGGGACTTGAATGAATGTAGGAAAATTAATTAAACCTTAACCAAATTAATCCTAATCTAGTTTAATAAAAATTGGTTTTTCTGAGATTAAATAAACTAAGCAAATAATAAAATTAAGCAAATAGTTAAACTAAGCAAAAGATATAAAGCAATTAAAAGATGTAAACAATCAAGAGAAAGGAATTAAGGTTTTGGAATCCGCCTTGTAAGTCATATCAGCATATATTTATGATCATTAATTTTTCCCAACTACTGCATGATAATCTAGAAATCAATCTTGCTATCATGGAAAATATCATCATTAAAACTTATGTTTAAAAATCTAAAGCATGTTCTTCTTTGCTTCTTAAGTATAAAACCAAATCATCAATTGTATCCGTAGCCAAACAAATCACAAGATATATCCAATTCTAAAAATCAAATCATAAATTGTATCCATTGACAAACAAATCACAAACGATATCCAATTTTATAATCAAGAATTAATAAACCAAGCATTCAATTAATTAAGACAAATCCTAAATCATGAGAAAAACATGATTGAACTCATATCTAGAATCCCATCTTAGTCAATTGATATGAAGCAAGAACAATTTAAATCATTAAAGAACAATTATTGTGGGAAAAATCAAATCACATAAATATTACTAATAATCCTTAACAAGGTTTCATCCTCAACCCTAATTATAAATTTAGCTACTCATGATAATTGAAATAAAACACAAGAATAAAATACTAAACATTAAAATAGACAAATAAAATAGAGAAAGAAATAGTCACAATGCTATCATGGAGAAAAGCTACAGAGAAGCCACATGTGGCACTGCCTCTTTCTCCAATTTTCTGCTTTGCATCTCAGCCCTAGCACTAGCCTCCTTGAATTTTGCCCTAAAAAGCCTTTAAATAGGTCAAGGAATCCTATTACAAATTGAATTCCCGTTTGGAGAAAATCCCAGATTTTTAGGCTTCACTTAACCGACTATTTTGGCCCATTTAACGTCAGAATTTGGACTTTTGGTAAACTACAAAGTCGTAGCCCTTTAAGTTAACTTTCCAGCCCAACTTGAATCATCTCGATTGGACATCTGAGCCGAAAGTTATGCCAAAAATACTAACTGATGTGCAGGCTGGAATCCTAATCCGAATTGGACTTGGATTTGGTGCAAATTTCCTTTGATTCCTTGCTCCAATTGGACTTAAATTTAATTGGGTTGACCTTTTTTTTAACTTCATCATGGCCCTTGTAAAAGTAAAGTCCATTAGCTTTCTTCTTTGCACAAATTCACTTATTTAATTCCATTCTCCTACAAAAAACAAATTCACGCAATAAGATTCAATTAAGCACAAAATTGATTATTCAACATTATTCCAAAATCAAATATAAAATGCATGAATTACCTCAAAATAAGTATGATAATGCTTTCTAATAGTGATATAAATATGCAAAATTAAGTTATTATCAATGCACATCAAATACCCCCAAACCTACATTTTGCTAGTCCTCGAGCAAAACAGATAAAGAGTAACAAAACAAAGAAATTAAAGAAAAAGAAAATCCTAACTAATCCACTTTCGCTGGAATTTTCGATTGCATTTAGCGTATGCAACAAGCCTTTAAACCCCTAGTTTACACTAGTGGACGAGTTGTAGTCTCGTGAGGGTTTGCAGGGAATATACCCACAAAATTCTGAGAATGAATACTAAAATAAACAAAACAGAGAAAATCAAAAATTTTTTTTTTTTTTCAATTGCCTTTTGCAAAGAGGATTAGTTCAAGTTTAAAAACACTACAAATGCTAAAGAAATTTCTCATGCCATCAAAACTCAATGTGAGTGAAAAGTGGTAGCCAACCCAAACATACTCTTAGTTTTAGAATAAACTTGACTCGAATCTCTATTTGAAGGTATGCTTCAACTCAAATCTTTCCGGTGTTATCACTCAACAAATGAAATCACTCTGAAATGGGGTGTAACACTCTCAACAATATATGTGAGCGGAATAATGTAAGCAAAATCAAGCACCTCATATATAAATTACATGAAAAACGCTTAATCAAGAAAGAACAAGTAGTCTCATGAAAGGATGCCAAAAAGAATTTATACCACACTTTTTATTCAGTCATATCAATATTTGAACTGCACAATCTTTAAGATCAAATAAGGACTTTATTAGGACGTAATGTAGGGTAAAAGCAAAGGAAATGAAACAAAAATGGGTAAAGGTAAATAATAAGAAGTGTTTTCAAGATTTGTCGGAATGTCAACTATTTTTTTGGAATTTCCATTCAACATTTTTTTTTCAACTCTTCTTCTTCAAAGCAGTACTCCCTTACATTTCATTTCTCAAAATTTGATGAGAACCCTTTTTATTTTCTTCTTTTTGACACTTTTCCTTCTTCCTTTTTTCTTTTTTTTCTCTTTTTTTTTTTTTTTTTTTTTTGAATTCACTTTTTCTTTCTTCTTAGAATTCTTGCACAAACCACCGCATTGAAATAAACTGATCAAATTTCATCTTGAAACACTTTGGATAAGGGCTTTATGAAAGAAAGGCTAATTAAAAGGCTCAATGGGGTGACTAGCGATAATGTATCAAGAAAGAAAAAACGCATGTATGGCTCAAAGTGGACAAAAATGGCCTAATCTCATCTCTTAAAGACTAGTATAATTCATTCAATATCAATGACTTCAAAAGATTCAAGTGTGGCATAAAATCAAATTATTTTTTTCTTGGCCAAAAGAAAGAACAATGAGACTACAACAAGGGAAATATGTTACGCACTTCCAAATGAACTTTAAGATTAGAAACAATAAATAACCCTCCAAAAATAATGATTGGCTCAAAACTCACAGGGGTTACAGTCTCCACATTGTTATCATCAAGATTTTCTAATCATTTTTATCCTTCAACAACAAGTTGTGTTTGAGTGGCTACGTGCATGTGCAATGAATTGAGCATGAAAGCAATGAAATTCTTTAAGCAAGAGTAGTATAATGAACTCAAAACATAAACCTCAAGCTAGGCAAGAGATTTTTTTTTTTTTTTTTTAACACAACTAGACAAAACAAAACAAAAAGATAGAAATCTATATACATCCCCCCCAAACCTAAACCAAACATTGTCCTCAATGTTAAAAATGATACTCTCAAATTTATCTCCTGAATGAAAATAGAGCAAAATATTAATATGCAACAAGAGAACCAAGTAGAAACAAGTAAGGTAAGGAGAAGGAGGAGACGTACCTTGATCAAGCTGATTGTTATAAATTTTAAGTTCTGTCAAATATCAGCTAGAACAAAAGCAAATAAAAATAAACAAGAAAATAAACACAAAGTCTAATTTAGAAGCAGAAAATAAACAAGAAAAAGATTTTTTTTGGCAAAAAGATTTAACACAACTGGAGATCAATCCTGATAAACAGGACCATCCAAACCTCAACAACACCATGGAGATAAATAATGCATATTATGAATGGACTAATCCAATGAGATTGTAACTTACCTGGGTCAAAAACATGTTGGGAGGCTTTAGCAATCCCTTCCAAGTGAATTCTATCCATAACCACAAAGGGACTAATATCCTTAATATCAGCAATTTTCCAACCTATAACTTCCTTTTGCTCTTGAATTATACTTACCAATTGGTGTTCCCAAAAGTCATCCAAATTTGGTGACTCTACAATAGATAGGAATGGGGATGAAGAAAGTGGAAAAGGGACCACTTTTGGCTGCCATCTATCAATACTTAAGAGAGGAACAGAATCCATAAATGCATTGACCTCCTCAATTGATTTTTCAGTATCCAAATTGCAATCAACACGGGTTAAGCAAGCCTTTAGGGAATCCTCACAACTTGATTGTAGGAAAGTATCATGGACTAGGCTCCCAATCATGTTAACCTCACATATATCCTCATTGTTTGGTACTTGCTTACTTATGTCAAAGATATTAAGCTCAACAGTCATATTCCCAAAAGAAATCTTCATCACACCACTCCGACAATTAATCAAAGCATTGGATGTGGCTAAGAAAGGGCGACCCAAAATGACATGGATTTGTGTACTAGCATTTAGAGCAGGCTCAGTGTCTAACACAACAAAATCAACAGGAAAATAGAATGCATCCACCTTAATCAGCACATCCTCAACAATACCTCTAGGGATTTTCACAGACTTATCAGCTAATTGAAGTGTCATGGTTGTTGGTTTTAACTCCCCCAAACCTAGCTGTAAGTATACTGAATATGGCAATAAGTTCACACTTGCTCCCAAATCTAGCAAAGCTCGCTCAATGAGGTGATCCCCAATCTTGCATGAAATTGTAGGAGATCCAGGGTCCTTACATTTCATTGGATATTTATTCTGAATAATTGAACTGACTTGCTCGGTCAAAAATGCCTTTTTAGGGACATTTGTCTTTCTCTTCATTGTCACAAGATCTTTCAGAAACTTGGCATAAGCAGGAACTTGCTGAATTGCATCAAGAAATGGAATGTTTATTTGCACTTGCTTAAAATCCTCTAAAATGTCTCCAAATTGTGTACTTTTCTGAGAACTGATTAACTTTTGAGGAAATGGAGCTTTAGGAACAAACCTCTTATCAAGGGGGGAACTAAGATCCTGAATTGGAGTGGTGGGTGGGTTGCCCTTCTTTTCTCCATGATCATCATGTGAACTATGAGTTCCTTTTTCCTCTGACACAATATTTTCATCATCCTCCACTTCTGGCAATTTCACTTGATTATCAACTTGCTTACCAGACCTAAGGGTAGTAATAGACTGAACATGTTCTTGTCCATGAGTAGAACTAGAAGAACCATTGATGGCATACTGTCCTTTTGGGTTTGGTATAGGTTGACTAGGAAACTTTTTTTTTTCCCTCTCTCCAACTTGGGTTGCTAACTGGCCAACTTGATTTTCCAACTTTGAAATAGCTTGAGTATTCAAATGGGTGGAACTTTTCATCTCTTGAATGGCTTGGCTAGTTGATTGCATGAAAGTTTTGAGAGACTCCTCCAAAGATGGTTGTTGTCTTGGTGGTGCTACAAACTGTGGTGTTGATTGAGGAATGGGAGGATATGCTTGAGTAGGTGGACGAAATTGACTTTGTTGATGCACTTGTTGTCCACCTACATTTGTGGGAGGCTGATTTTGCCTCCATGAGAAATTAGGATGGTTCCTCCAATTTGGATTGTATGTCTCTGAAAATGGACTAGCAAATGGTTTTCCATAATTATTCAGTACATTTGCTTGCTCAGTATAAAAATCAGGGTACCCAGCTGCAGAAAGACACATTTGTGTTGTATGCATAGGACTTGCACAAACAGAGCATGTTTCACTTTGAACTTGATTGACAGAATTCATCCCTCTACCTAAAGCTAAAGCCTCAACCTTACGAGTGAGATTGTCCAACCTAGCTTTTATGTCTAAATCTTCACTAACTTCATACAATCCTCCTTTCTTAATTGTAGGGGCAGATCTCTCTTTACGGTTGGAAAAATCCCATTGTTGTGAACTTTCAGAAAAATTCTCAAGAAATTTGTATGCCTCATCATCTACAAGATTCAAAAATCCACCACCATTCATGGACTCAATCATGTTACGATTTGTCTGAGTCAAACCATTATAAAAGTATTGTACTAGTCTCCATGTTTCAAAACCATGATGAGGACACTTTAAGATCAAGTCCTTAAATCTCTCCCAACTCTCATAAAATTTCTCTTGTTCATCCTGATAAAAATCTGCAATTTCTCTCCTCAAAGCATTGGTCTTGGCCATTGGAAAAAATTTAGAGAGGAATTTTGTGACTAACAGTTCCCATGAAGTGATAGATCCAGGTGACAAAGAATTAAGCCATGCTTTTGCCTTATCCTTCAAGGAAAAAGGGAATAAACGCAAGCGAATAGAGTCATCAGAGAAATTCTGGAACTTACAAGTAGCACAAATCTCAAGAAAATCTTTCACATGCATATAGGGATCTTCTCTATCCAATCCATGAAAAGTAGGAAGAAGATGGATTATCTGTGGCTTCAACTCAAAATGTGCAGCAGTGGTTTCAGGCAAAACTATGCAAGATGGAGGGTTGATGGTTATGGGTGAGAACAACTCCCTAAGAGTTTTTGAATCTTCTCCTATTTCTCCCATTGTGGATGAATAATCAAAACTAACAAGACGATTTTCTTTATCACGTATCCAAGTTCTCATACACCATGCACAAAGAAATAAAATTTTTTTTTGTTTTTTTTTTTTATTTTTAAAAAAAATTCAACTACAACTAGTAGAAGGAAAAATTCAATTAAGACCTAATTTATTTTCCTAACCAAGTCCCCGGCAACGGCGCCAAAAAAACTTGTTGTGAAATTTTAAAATACTCGCAAGTGTACGAACCGTACCGAAGTATAGTTTGACAAGAACGAGGTCGAACCCACAGGGACTTGAATGAATGTAGGAAAATTAATTAAACCTTAACCAAATTAATCCTAATCTAGTTTAATAAAAATTGGTTTTTCTGAGATTAAATAAACTAAGCAAATAATAAAATTAAGCAAATAGTTAAACTAAGCAAAAGATATAAAGCAATTAAAAGATGTAAACAATCAAGAGAAAGGAATTAAGGTTTTGGAATCCGCTTTGTAAGTCATATCAGCATATATTTATGATCATTAATTTTTCCCAACTACTGCATGATAATCTAGAAATCAATCTTGCTATCATGGAAAATATCATCATTAAAACTTATGTTTAAAAATCTAAAGCATGTTCTTCTTCGCTTCTTAAGTATAAAACCAAATCATCAATTGTATCCGTAGCCAAACAAATCACAAGATATATCCAATTCTAAAAATCAAATCATAAATTGTATCCATTGACAAACAAATCACAAACGATATCCAATTTTATAATCAAGAATTAATAAACCAAGCATTCAATTAATTAAGACAAATCCTAAATCATGAGAAAAACATGATTGAACTCATATCTAGAATCCCATCTTAGTCAATTGATATGAAGCAAGAACAATTTAAATCATTAAAGAACAATTATTGTGGGAAAAATCAAATCACATAAATATTACTAATAATCCTTAACAAGGTTTCATCCTCAACCCTAATTATAAATTTAGCTACTCATGATAATTGAAATAAAACACAAGAATAAAATACTAAACATTAAAATAGACAAATAAAATAGAGAAAGAAATAGTCACAATGCTATCATGGAGAAAAGCTACAGAGAAGCCACATGTGGCACTGCCTCTTTCTCCAATTTTCTGCTTTGCATCTCAGCCCTAGCACTAGCCTCCTTGAATTTTGCCCTAAAAAGCCTTTAAATAGGTCAAGGAATCCTATTACAAATTGAATTCCCGTTTGGAGAAAATCCCAGATTTTTAGGCTTCACTTAACCGACTATGTTGGCCCATTTAACGTCAGAATTTGGACTTTTGGTAAACTACAAAGTCGTAGCCCTTTAAGTTAACTTTCCAACCCAACTTGAATCATCTCGATTGGACATCTGAGCCGAAAGTTATGCCAAAAATACTAACTGATGTGCAGGCTGGAATCCTAATCCGAATTGGACTTGGATTTGGTGCAAATTTCCTTTGATTCCTTGCTCCAATTGGACTTAAATTTAATTGGGTTGACCTTTTTTTTAACTTCATCATGGCCCTTGTAAAAGTAAAGTCCATTAGCTTTCTTCTTTGCACAAATTCACTTATTTAATTCCATTCTCCTACAAAAAACAAATTCACGCAATAAGATTCAATTAAGCACAAAATTGATTATTCAACATTATTCCAAAATCAAATATAAAATGCATGAATTACCTCAAAATAAGTATGATAATGCTTTCTAATAGTGATATAAATATGCAAAATTAAGCTATTATCAATGCACATCACCCACGATATGGAATGTTATATTAGACCTTAAAGAAAACATAATGTGTGATTCTAATTTGTAAGGGAGAGTTAAAGTATAATGAAATTCAAATTCAATAAATAAATTATGTATTAGAATATTGATGTGTAAATTTGTGAACTCAACCAAAGTCAAATATTGTTAGCGCGTGTGTGTGTATATATTTGTGGGTTCTAGTTAGCTCTACTAATAAAGTCTCTGACGGTTGAATAAGAAATTTGAGGTTCAATCTCCACTCATTTTTTAGTAAATTTTTATGGTCACGAGTGAAATTTTCTAGCCAAAATCCATTGCACATCAAAAAATTATTAAATTTATAACTTTTTTTTTTAGCTTTGCCAGCGAGGTACATTGCATACAAATAGCCTAATTTGTTTTGTAACATAAATTACTAATCCAATTTTTGTGGATGATAAAGTTTCAACATGCATGTTTGTAACAATGATAATAGGTTTTACATTGTCCCCTAAACGTAAAACTACATAGTACTAATACAACAATAGTGACATATATACGTCTAAAACATAGTTAAGAAAAATAGTTATACAACAGTGTGCGATAGTCCCACAACACGATTACTCTTCATCTGACATCTCCACATTCGATTGATAAATGTCTCCTGCAAGAAGTGATTGCATGTATCGCGCATGCTCGCACAACTTACATTCCACTAATTCTCGAATCTCGACTTAAGTCCGATATCGATTAAGACATATCTTCATTCGATTATTTTCTTCTTTTATACGGTTCAATGCTCTACGAAGTCCATCTATAGTGTCTCTTGGCATTTGCGATACAAGTCGACGAGGCACTGGCAACTTATGACCGACCAACTCATCATAAAACATCTCCTCTTCACGGAGTAACCAAGCCCACTCCTGTCTCATGGTATTATGAACCCGTGCATTATTTTGCATATTAGGATTGATTGGATAGCTGAACTCATCTTTTAGTACCCGGCAACGACCCATCGTGGTGAACACATCGTGAGACCTATACATTAAAGGGTTGCCATGATAAGATATTGACACTGTTTGCAATAACATTAAATGATCGAGTTAACAATGTGCATCAACTGTTGGTAAATAATGTAAAGTTGCATAAGATGGTACGCGATGAAGAATTCATAAATTTATGTAGTATTACATACTAAAAATTAAATGCTAACACTCACATATGATGCATAACGTAAATTTTTTTCAAATTGTATTCTGGTGCATACTACATAGCACTGTGTCAATTAAAGATGGGGCTCTGTGTTGAGGACCAAAATTTCACAAGAAAGTACATTCCATGAATAGTAAGGAAAGACCTTGGGTCTTAACAAAAGAAGGCCCAATTCATGAAGTTAAGAAAGCTCATGAAGGCCCAAAGTTCCAAAAAAAAGGAAAAAGAAAGAAATAACAATAATAATAATAATAATAATAATAATAATAATAATAATAATAATAATAATAATAATAATAATAATAATAATAAAGAAGAAGAGGACCTAGACTTGGTCAGGCCAGAGGACATGCAGCAAGGATCTCGGGTAAAACCAGAAGACATGCAGTAGGGATCTTGGTCAGGCCAGAGGATATGCAGCAAGAAGAATCAACATTAAGGCCCTATGTATGTTCAGATTTCTAGTAAAAAAAAGCCATTAAAAGTCCAACAAAACCAGGTATTATCTTTGTAACCCATGGTCCAACCCCGTGGGATCCCGAGTAGATAGTAAGGGAGAAATGGTTTGGTTGGTAAGGGAGTGATTTCTAGTGAAAGGAGGATCCTGACGGTTTCCCTTGGTTCATATATTTGCTTGGAATGCATAAACCAATGGAAAACTCAGTTCCCCCATGTGCATGACACCTCCCCACAATTTCTTTTCAATTGTCATTTTCAACTAAAGCTGTTATCCAATACATTGAGTAGTCCACCCACTCCTTTGACTTTGTTAGGTTCTAAAAGTTTAGAACAATTAGCAAATCGTGAACACAAACTTGTCTAGATATAGATCTTAGAGTCTGTAGGCTTTATTAGACAATTTCAAGTCAAGATTCAAGAACATATAAACTGCAGAAAGAAGAGTTCAGAAATTGCTTGGTTCGATCGATCGCAAGACAGGCTCGACCAATCGAAAGTCGTATCTGCAGAATTTTAAGTTGGCCCAAACAGCAGTTCAAGCCCATTAAGGATTAGGGTTTCAAATCTACTTCTCCCACTATATAAAGGAAACCCTAAGCATGTTTTTATAAGGCTTTTTAGGGTTTTGTTCCTAAAAAGCTCTCTCATATTTTCTACCGGTGTGGTTGCTTGAAGAATCTCAAGATCCGGTATTGTTGAAGTTGCAGCCTTCTTTAGTCATCAAAGGTGCTGATGATCTAAACCTTCAAGGGTGGTCTTGGAGTCACAAACAGGAGAGTTTGTGTTGCTAAACCTTTGAGTGGGATCTCAAAATCACAAACGTGGGTGTTTGTGTTTTGCAAAGGTCAAGGAAAAAAGTAGCCCGTGGACTTGGAGTTGTCACGTGATTATGGTAGTAAGTTTTCTACTCGAGGTAGCAATAGGATGTTAGTGGTCTAAGTCGCTATTGTGTAAACTTCAATTCTTTCTAGTGGATTTGCTATTTTACCTTGAGGATAACTAGGTTAAATCCTCCCCAGGTTTTTTACCGGTTTGGTTTTCCTAGGTCATCAGATCTTTGTGTTCTTTATTTTCCACTGCTTTATTGTTTATGATTATTTGTGTTTACTCTAGATCTGAATAACACACCTAAGTATCCACTTGGTTAATTAATTAGGTTAAACAATCTAGTTTTACAGGGGTCTAAATTCTAACAAGTGGTATCAGAGCAGGTAGCTCTTTTGTTTTAGATCTTTTGATCTAAGAGCTGATCCTTGATTCCTATTATCATGGATAATTTTAAGTGTCTTACTGTTTTTGATTGTGATGATTTGAATAAAAAGGACACTGTTGTTTCTGTTGATCTTATTGATGCCTGTGAAACTCTTCATAAGGAATTATTGAAAACTATGAGAATTGCTAAGAAATTCAAGGAAGAGTTAAAATTAGCTAATCTTGAAAAAAAGGAATTGGTTGTTAGATTAGATGAATCTAATAAGAAGAATGAATTTTTGAGAAATCAAATTTCCTCTCAAGATGAGAAGATAAAAGGCTTGGAACAAGAGTTAGTTGAATCTAAAGCTAAAATTGAAAATTTGACTAGTACCAAGCCTACTGTTGATAACAGAAGTGTTTCAGTTTCTTTTAAGCCTAAAGCTAAAAAAGTTTATATTCCTCCTTTTGAGAGGAATAACAAAGAAAATGCTTATTTTGCTAGGTTAGACAAAGGTAAAAGTTCTGATGTAGATGTTGAAGTTTCTAAACCTAAGTCTAAACCTACTGTTAGAGAGTATAATAAATTTGTTTTTGTGCCTACCTGTTATCTTTGTAGTGTTGTTGGTCATATTAAACCAAATTATTCTTTGTTGAGGTAAAAACCAAAATCTGAGACTAGATTTGCTATTAGGAATACTGATGTTCCTAAATTTGTTCTTGTTTGTCACTTTTGTGGTGTTCATGGTCACATTCGTCCTAATTGTCATAAATTAAAATTTAAACATTCTGTGTTTCAGTCTAGGATATGTGATGATATTTCTCCTGCCATAAGTCCATATAAATTGTTTCATATTCTTTTGAAAAATTTAAGCTTGTTGGCTTATGAAAGGAATTTGCAGGATTTTAGTCTTTCTCAGAAGATTGGTGTAAGCCCTCAAATACACTCTGCTTCACATGGATTTTCACCTACAAAGCCGAAGACTCGGGCTATATGGGTGAGAAAAGATTCTCTAAGGTGAGTGTTGCTGACTTGTCCCTAACTTAATTCTTTCAATTAATTGTGGACATGTTTTCTTTTAGTTTTTTGTTGTTTTATTTTCTTAGGTTGTTTTTTTTTTAAAAAAAATTCAAAAACATTGAAAAATTTCAAAAAGACAAAAATATTTTATTTTGTGTCTAGTTTTAATTTTTCTTGAGGATTACATGAATTATGATATCTCTCTCTCTTGATTTAGAACATGCTTGATATTGTGGAGAAACATAAAAAGTATGTGTTCTATAAGTACTAAGCTATTTTTTGATTTTGTTTGAGTATGTACTAGTTTGTACATGTACTTAAGGGTTAATTAAGAAATTGATATTTCTTGTTTGTGTACCCTCTATAGCTTGATTAAGCACTGGCATGCGTTACATTTGTATTTTTAATCATTTAGCATAATGTGTCCTTTTAGTTTTGGTCATAAAATTATTTTAAACCAAAAAGATTTTTATGTGTTTTGTATTATATATCATGGATTTATAATCAAGGTTGGCCATATTATTTTTACATAACATGTTTATGTACTTTGTTTAGCTTGGTTAAGCTTATTTTCTTGCACTTTACTAGTTTGAGCTTTGTAGTGCATGTTGTGTGAGAAGATATTTATAGTTTTTGATCACATGATCTTGATCTTGAAATCACATGTCTTTGATTGTTGGACTTGAACTTATTGAGAAAGACATAAATAACCATCTCACCACTGTTTATTAGCCAATCATGAACACCTTAGTGCATATCATAAGATTTTGTGCTCGAGAAAGTGTAGCACATGCACAAAAAGAAAATAAGGTGTAGCCTCGATTAAAATGTTAAAATTGGTGTGTACATTATTGGGCTATAATAATTTCACAATTCAAATAAAATTGGTGTATACATTATCCTGGCTATTTAAATAAGTTTCTAATAAATTAAAATTGGTATATATTATGAGGCAAATCAAGAAACTTACATGATTGCAAAATCTTATTCTAGGAGATGTGAGAGTTATATGATGTAACTCTTTGGGTGATAGTCTCTTTCAAATTCTATGTGATGAATTTTGTAGACTTTGTGATTGATTACTATTCACATATTACCTCATATGTTTCTCAAGTTTTTGCTAGTTGCACACACTATACAAGTTACTCTTTGCTAAACTTTGTACATGTTATTGTGTGTGATTTTGTTGTGGCCATCCAAGATTAAAAATTCCTTAATTTTGATACAAAATGTGTTTAAAGTTTGAGATTTAAGGTCATATTGATTGAAAAACTTGTTTTGGAGAGTTCTAGGTAGAATTCATGTGTTTTTGAAAAACTTTTAGTCTCATACTCATGCATTTCATTCAAAAAATATTGTGCTTTGAGGAGTTTTTGCATTAAATTGCTCTGTTTTTCAAAAATTTAACTTTTTCAGATTTTCAATCGATCGAATCTGTCTCTCGACCAATCGAAATTGCGATAAAAAATTTTGGTTTGAATTTATTTGACTCGATTGGTATTCGATCGATGCGTGATCGATCGAAATTGAAATATTTTCAGTTTTTAGAGTTTTGAACAAATTTTTATCGGGCATCATTTATGTTTAGGATTCACATGAATTGCATTGTGTCAGTTCGTTTAGACCCCTTAAACCCAACAGATTAACCTAGAGAATTAGTCAAGTGATTAACTTAGGTAATTTAATTAAAACTAGGTTAACACAGATAAGCAAAAATAACAAAGTAGCGGAAAATAAACAACACAAAGATCTGATGACCCAGGAAACCACACCGGTAAAAACCTGGGGAGGATTTGACCTAGCTATCCTCAAGGTAAACTGAATCCACTATGAAAGAATTGAAGTTTACACAATAGACTTAGACCACTAACATCTTATTGCTACCCAAGTGTAGGAAACTTACTACCATGACCCCATGGTAGCTCCGAGATCCACGGACTCCTTCTTTCTGGAATTCTTCAGCAAATCCACAAGCGCACCTGCTTGTATATCTTTGTGTTCTCTTGATTCTGCAACTGTAATGATCTACTCAACTCTTGACATAAATCTCAAGTTTGTAAACCCTAAGTGTATGTGAAGATAAACACCTCTAGATCTCACAGAGAGATTCACAAACACAGCAAAACAGAACTCTAAAAACGTGGCTAGGGTTTTCCCTTATATACTTAGGGCAAAACATAAAACCCTATACATTAAAACGGGCTTGGGCTGAGTTGGAATTTTCTGCAGAAAAACGTTCTGCACGATTTTCGATCGATCGAGTCTAATTTTCGATCGATCGAGTCATACAGAAAGTGAACAGTACTTCTGCATAAAAACTCGATTCCAACTTTACAATAAGACCCATACTTTAAGCAAGTCTAACACACGACTAAACATTGTTTTGATCATGGTTTGCCAACATACAAAATGAAGTTCTAAATACATTAGATCCTAATCTTTAGAACCTAACACATTGTTTTTTGTATCCATCTTGCAGTTTTGCAGTCATATCTCTCATTTTTTTTTTCACACATAACATCCATACACTTTGCTAAATTGGGTACTCAACTTGAATTAAAAATTGATTGATTAATTTTTGAGTCCTTTGTTTATTTTAGTATATGCTATTTTCCTTGATGTGTGAACTGCAGAAAATATTTTTCTTAAGAGATATGATGGATAATCAATGTGCAAATATTTTCTCTACTCATGCAACTGTTTCTGGATCACATAATGTCAAGTTTGCATTTATTGAAAGAGAGAATATTTTTCTTCATGTGTATCCTCAACTCAATTTTTTAGGTTTGTGTGTTTTTATTTATCCCCACCTCCTAAATTTTTCCCAAAACTGTTTTTCCCAAAACTTTTTTTGTTTTTCCTATTTTTATAGGCGGGGAAATTTTTTTTTTAACCTTTGTTGTTCATAGGGGGAGTTGTTGCTCTTCCTAGGGGGAGTTGTCTCTATTTTTTATAGAGTTGAACTATTTTGTATTTCCTTAATTCTCTTTTTCTCTTGTTCTTTATTGAGTTGTTACTCTTTGTTTGAGTTATCTTTGTCAATACGTGACAAAAAGGGGGAGTTTTAGATGATATGTGGGAATGTGAGTGGAAAATACAAGAATGTTCTGTTTAGGGGGAGTTGAAATTATTTTTGATGTATCTAACTTAGGGGGAGAGTTAGTTTGCATATTTGTTGTTTTACTATTTTTCCTTTCCACACATGCGGTGATGTGATTGTTGAGTGTTTCAGGAAAGACAGGTGCATTCTGATCAAGACCTTCTACCTCTTCTTGCAACTTCTAGGTTAGGAGTCTTACTTTGGGATTTGTGATGTAATTGGGCGTTTTATTGTGTTGGGTTGTTCTTGTATTTAAGCATTTCATTTTGTATGTAAGTTTTGTCACGAATTGCCAAAGGGGGAGATTGTTAGGTTCTAAAAGTTTAGAACAATTGGCAAATCGTGAACACAAACTTGTCTAGATATAGATCTAAGAGTCTATAGGCTTTATTAGACAATGCTCAAGGTGATTCAAGTCAAGATTCAAGAACATATAAGCTGCAGAAAGAAGAGTTCAGAAATTGCCTGGTTCGATCGATCGAAAGACAGGCTCGACCAATCGAAAGTCGTAGCGCAAGAATTTTAAGTTGGCCCAAACAGCAGTTCAAGCCATCAAGGATTAGGGTTTCAAATCTACTTCTCCCACTATACAAAGGAAACCCTAAGCACGTTTTTATAAGGCTTTTTAGAGAGAGAAGAGTGTGCCTCTTTTGTATTTAGGGTTTTGTTCCTAAAAAGCTCTCTCATATCTTCTACCGGTGTGGTTGCTTGAAGAATCTCAAGATCCGGTATTGTTGAAGTTGCTGCCTTCTCTAGTCATCAAAGGTGATATAAAGGAAACCCTAAACACGTTTTTATTAGGCTTTTTAGAGAGAGAAGAGTGTGCCTTTTTTGTATTTAGGGTTTTGTTCCTAAAAAGTTTTCTCATATCTTCTACCGGTGTGGTTGCTTGAAGAATCTCAAGATCCGGTATTGTTGAAGTTGCTGCCTTCTCTAGTCATCAAAGGTGTTGATGATCTAAACCTTCAAGGATGGTCTTGGAGTCACAAACAGGAGAGTTTGTGTTGCTAAACCTTTAAGTGGGATCTCAAAGTCAGAAACGTGGGTGTTTGTGTTTTGCAAAGGTCAAGGAAAGAAGTAGTCCGTGGACTTGGAGCTGTCACGTGGTCGTGGTAGTAAGTTTTCTACTCGAGGTAGCAATAAGATGTTAGTGGTCTAAGTCGCTATTGTGTAAACTTCAATTCTTTCTAGTGGATTTGCTATTTTACCTTGAGGATAGCTAGGTTAAATCCTCCCCAGGTTTTTTACCGGTTTGGTTTTCCTGGGTCATCAGATCTTTGTGTTCTTTATTTTTCGCTGCTTTATTGTTTATGATTATTTGTGTTTAACCTAGATCTGAATAATACACCTAAGTATCCACTTGGTTAATTAATTAGGTTAAACAATCTAGTTTTACAAGGGTCTAAATTCTAACAGACTTTCCAAGAAGGAATCTTTCATTTATATCTAAAGCTAAATGCCCATTTTAAGTTATAATTACCTAATTAAGTTAAACCTCTGCCCAATGTACCTTTTTAAGTTCCAGAGGACATGGTTTTACCCATTAGACTAGGGACGTCCTCGCCCGGGATACCAGACCATGTCCACTATAAAAGGAACACTAAGGCATAGCAGATTGGGGGGGGGGGAGAAAAATGGGGATTCAGAGGATAGTTCAGAGGTTCAAAAGATATATTCTTAGAGCTTTAATAGCTTAGCAAGGAATAGAAAGAAAGAAACAAAATAAGAGAGCCAAGATGGAGGAATTTGTCCCATATCCTTGAGATCATTCAAAATACCACTTAGTCTCCAAAGAAACATATGCCAAAACATACACACATCAAATATCACTCTCTCCCACAAAAATCCTCCTCACCTAACTATCTTAGAAGGCAATGCCCAAGCAAAGCCACTTGGATTTGAGTTTCAAATCACACAAGTCTTGGGTAAAAGCACTAAGTCTGTGAGAATTGGGGCCAGGTTCCTCGTGGCTGAATCATTCTCATGAAATTCATTTATATATGTGTATATGTATTAAAATGTGTATCCTAATCTAAGAAACTAACAATTATTTGAAGATATGTGTATTGTATAGTGTGTTCTTATGCAGGACCTATAGAGGTAAAGGGAAATGACAAAACTCTATTGCATAATAAGCATGGAGAAAGATTGTATAGTTCAAAAAATCAACATTCTGGGTTCTTATAGGCCTAGTACCCCTGAGAACCACGACATCACGTCCGAGGTACCACGATAATACGCTTGGGGTACCAAGTGAAGGAATTCTTTTAAAGGTTCGCAAATAAAAGGTAAGCCTCGAATACTCTATTTCAATCTCAAATGGACATTTTATGAAACTAAAACACTTGTTATGGTATTTTATTACTTAGGAGGAATCGCATTTTTGCCTTGAGGAGATTTATGTGATTTGCGCACAACTTGGTTTGTAATCAGCCTCCATTTAGCTACGGTGAACCAAGCCAAATCCACCAAACAACAAGTAAAGGGCCCAGGATTCTTGTTTCTTCTTGGGCCTGGGTATTGTCCAAAATGGACCCCCACACTTTGTAAAAGTACATTGCAACTATATAAAAGTACGCTGCAACCATGCTGAAATATCACTGTAACATTGGGAACATGGGTTATCCTGTTCCTATATTGTTTTTCTAGCCTATATTGACATGACAAGACCTAAAAACTGATATATTTAACAATTTTTGGACCATGAACTGAGGTTACAAATGCACCACAATATTGAATGGTTTATTTCTACCACTCTAGCTTTTTAGATTGACTAAGGTATGAGTCGCAACGCCTCAAGATCAAATCGTATTGTGCGAAACAAGTTTGGATCTACTTCAACATATACATCATCAGAAGTTCCAACAGAGCAACAACGATAGACACACACAAACCACTATTGAGGGAAATGGTTTGGAAAGAAAAGAGATTTCGTTAATGTTCTAATATACACACACGAGAGTCTTGGAAGTGTCGAACACATCATGGTCGGCAAACCTACACAACTAAGCACAAATACCACCACAATAGAGTTCACCACAGTAGAATTATCGTGGTCAACGCTATACGAGAAGAGATGTGAGTTGGAGATGTATTGTCAATGGAACGGGTTACAAGTTCCCAAGGCACGTTCAGCCGAGTTACCTAAAGACGAACCTACTAATATACTTGCTTGTCTTGAAAAAGAGAACAATCAAATGCAAAGGTGACTAGACCATTTTCATGCAATCTAAAAAGCTAGGAAACATCTACAGGGGAAGGCACAAGAGCGAGGCAAGAATATTTAAATGGTCAAGTTAGGAATCTCTTTTGTGAAGATACTGTGTCAACTAGGATATGGATGTGTCCACTAGGATATGGACGTGTGTACTTGGGTGATAAATTCTAATAACTTTGGGCTTGTGGTAAATGAGGATCCTCTGGATTCATGTTGGCTTGGAACAACTTTTGTATGAGGATTTTTGTTTTTGGTAATGCCCTTGTTTTCACTTTGTACATAACACCATTAAGGCATGAGAGAATGCATAAGTGGTTGAATCTGGACTCTACATGTGGAGCAGCTGTGAGGGAAGGGAGAGTAGGTGTTGGCTAAGGGATTTTGTCTTGGTCCATGCTAAAGGCGTGACTACCTTGGGAAGGAAGTAAGATTTACACCTAACATGGTACTCAAGCACTCACAAAAAGGGAGATAGTGACTTTTTAAGGTCAAAGGCTATGAGGACACCCCTTATTGGTTGAGTGCACAATGAGTCACCTTAGCAACATGTATACCAATCACAGTACTCCTAATGTCCCTCTCAATGTCCAAGACTTGTCTCCCAAGCAGTGGCAAAGCTACCTACCTACGGGTCCCAGTGCCAAATTGGCGCAATTCTTATCCCTTAGTCAGCAAATAATATCACAACTATGAAAAGATCTCAGAGAGAGAATATGATGACTTGACTCATGTCCTTGTATTCTGCCATATTCCTTAGAGTATAAAAGGAATATGCAACTGTGCTACTAGGGCAAGAACCCAAGTAGATATTTTGAGATGAAAGTGGAGAGTTGGTAGGAAAGAAAGGCAATTTCATTGTAAAATGATCTCTTTTTCATACGTAATACAAACTGAGCCGATCAAGAATATTATGTTCTTTCTCAAATCGTGGTTTTTTATCCCCTCCCTAGGGTTTTGCACATACATCCTGTGTTGTTTTGATAATCAGCTTCTTCTTCTTGTTTAAATGTGCGTTTTTTTTATGTCCTACCATCACTTTCTTTATTTCTTGCTTGAGTGTCATGACAAAGCTTGCATCTTTTTGAGCTTTCTCATGTAAATGTACTGTTAGATAACTTATTTCACTCTTATAAATAAGCTCAAATCTAACTTGCACGTACACACTTAAACTATAATTTTCGGCCTAAATGTAATTGTTATGCTCTCCAAATTCTAAAAGTGCCCTGTGTTCCTTTATCAATTATATGTTTTTCATTGGGCTTTACTTGTTGTCCCTTATGTAGTCAAGAGATACTAATTTTAATCTTTCTTTTCGGGATTTGATAAATCTTACAAATGGCTTTTCAGTTTAATGGTACCTTTTCTCCTATTAAAGATGGAGGCCTACAGTTTGACTTATTATGGATCGGATTTATAAGGTAAAGTGTTCTTCTATCCTTTACCTTGGATTGGATTTATGGGTCTTAGGTTTAAACGTTATCAAGGAGATAGAGTGAGTTATGTTAGAAGAACCATACACAGATGTGCATGTTTTTATGATGATTTTTCTTATCAGATTATGAAATTTGATTTAATGTATATAAAGGAGAAATGAAAGACAATCATAGTGCTACAAACCATATACACTATATTTTAGTACAACTTAAACATGTATTAGGTAGCTAAATCAAAGCCTCTACGAAATAGGACCAATTTTTTTTGGCCCGGATGACTTCTGAATGTTGTAACAATAGCTTATTTCTTGCCTCCATTGACTTTTTTTTTAAGTTAAATATTTCTAATGATGCAGTAATTTGCAGGGTTATTTTGGTGGCAAGGAGCTTGATTGAACTTCCTTTAAGGACTAAAGAGTTTGATTGAACTTCCGAAACATTTGAATATTAAGTGATGGAAGAAATTTTACTCCCATTCGCTCCACCCTAACAACATGAACACCCTCCACATCATCAAAAGCTCAATGATCTTTTCATTTCCTCACAGTTGCCATAACCGGTCTCGTCTTACCTAAAATATTATACACCACATAACATAAATGCGCACATTCCCTAAAAGCCAGAGTAGAGTTTAATAAGTGGGAAACTGAAGTATGTACATGAGTGCGTAGCGATCTTCGCAAACCATCTACCGGCTTAATATTTTCACTCCCTATCTATTCAATCTATACAGCCAGTTCATGGGGAATAGGAAGTGAAGGATCCTGGGTGAGCTCGGCATGAACTAAAGGTGGGGTCAGTCGACTAGGTGTGGGTACAAATATACAGCCACCCTAATGGGCAGATCCGGTGAACAATGGGGGAGACAACCATGTGGGTAGTGGGGATCGAGGGTTGGCATACGTATGGGATGTGTGCTCCTCACTATCATCATGGGACGTACATTGGGATGACAATGTGTCCTCATGGCCAACGGTGTGGGATGGCCCAGCATCAGCATCAGACATGCATCGCGGTGTCTCGACGCAATCGACATACGTGTCACAAGCACCCTCATCCTACAATTCCTTTGTAACTGACTCATCCTCGTCCTCATTGGCGTGTTCTAGCTCAGGCGTACGGACACTCGTCTCACTTGCCACACGCGCGTTCTCCAATGTTGTCTGATGAAGCTCTTCCACGATCTGCTGTGTATGCTTAAGGTGATTGTACATATCGGAGCCTCACTCACAGGTCAGTAGTAATTTAACATTAGACTCAACATGTCAAACAAGGGAGTAGTGTTAGTAGGGTGGAAGAGAAAGCATGAAGCAACACACATATATCGTCAAACCATAAAAAGAACCATTGAATTTTTGCCTTACCAAGATTTCCCATTATGTAGACTCTCACGTAATGAATTATCTAGTCATGTCAATATACCACTTCATATAAGCATCAAGGAATGTCATGTCACCATCCAAGATCGGTGCATTGCGAACACATTGCCCTCGGTTCAACCATTGTTGAATATAAAAAGCATGTTCTACGGCCCAATCCTTGACGTATTCACCTTATAGTGATATCTTGTGAAGGTTTTTTAAAATATCCACAAAACCCGGTGGTAGTTGCTTCATCCCAAACTGACTGAAGACACGTTTAGGATGATGCTTCTCTACTACCTAAAAATAAATCAAAGGCACGATGAACCTCTATATATGCTGGCTAGCAGTGCAATAGGTGGGCAGAGAGTCCAACACATCCTTGTACAGCTTCCATACAATCTGAAAAACAAATCCAAAACCTATTTATTTCTGTCATAAATGTCAGACATAACAACCATGTATCTAATACAAATGGTGCAACTAGATTTTCGAAATTTTATGTGTGATTAACCTATAATAGATATTAAATAAAATGTGATTCAAGAAAAGATTGATTTATGAAAATTAAATGAATGATATACCATTTATCCAAATTGCATTAAATGTAACATAAATCAAACCATCTAGCAATAATATATCTCACAAAAATATAGTGTTAAGTGCAATAAAATCTTATTAAATTTAACCTCTATATGAAAAATTTTAAGCAAAGTAACCTATTGTTTATAAATACCAATAGAAAAACAAATATACATGTGAATAAATTTACAAAAGTAACTATCAATACCTGCATCAAGAAGAATCCAATTTTAGCTTCAAAACACACTTAAGGAAGCTTCCAAATTATCCTCAATTTCAATTTTTTTAAGCCTAATTTCATATCAAATCCCCATATAACATCTACTATATATAAGATTATCTTGTCATTGTGCCAAACAAGATATACATTGTCCAACTCAAAGGATTTTCATGCCATTGTGTCAAAGAATAAATACTTGCTCCAAAATAAAGAAAACAGTAGAAAGAAAGAAAGAAAGAATAAACAAAGCAAGTAGGCAAGGCATATGCTTGCTTGCCAACTTAGACTTAAATACTCCATAGTAACATTTCCTATTTCTTTTTTTCTATTTTCTCATTCATTTATAAGATTTATTTATGCATCTCTTTCTAGGTTATACACAAATGAAATTTTATCTCTTGTGTTATATTTAAATGATGAATTTTGAGCTAGAATTTACTCAAAATTTAACTTTGGAAATTACTAATACTAATTTATACTGTTTATGTTAACAAGAAAGGACAACTCAAAAGTTCTATAGAATTTTATACATTTTTATACTCAGTACACACACACACACACCCCTACACATATATGCACAACCGCAAGGCCATGTCAAGCTAACAAGCACACACAGTGATAGTGTAGCTTGAATAAAAGGTGTACCCAACGTGTGCCACATGCATTATGTCAAACATAATGACCATAGAACAATATTCTAATCGCATGATTTCCATCTGTGATCGATCTTTTATTGTCATGATTTCCATACGTTTATTTTTATTGCCATGACATAAATGTGGCAGAATACTTGGTATGCCCGTAATGTAGATAGTGACGCACGATAGACAGCTAGGACATGTGTGGCATGCTATGTGGTGCACTTTGGCCAGTTCCATCTAGCAAACATACAGTTTGACAAAATGCTCATTAGTTATTTACGCAAAATCAATGCGGCTTTAAAACATTACAAGATGCATATTCACCAACAGATAAAGAATTCCAAATTATGGATAAAAATTAACGTACCTGCAAGTAAGGGGACATGCTTGCATCGTCTGTTGCAGCGGCTTCGTAATTGGGTATATCTGTGGAAACCTTGAATAAGCCCAAAGTTGCACCAACATAAGAGCTCCTCTAATTTGCATTGCCTTCAAGTTCGATGCCTTATATAGGTGCCTGTAGAGCCAATCTAAGGTTGCACTGCCACAACTATACTTCTTTGCATCATTGATTGGGTCGAAGAACTATGGAGGCATGAGTGAGATCCGTTGTGCTGACTTATCCATAAACAATAGGGACCCCAACTGAAGAAGTATATGATAGCGGGCATATCTTTGCACTACAAAATCACTTCTATCTGCAGCTAGGGGATCCCTAATCTATTTAGCAAGCCAGTGGCTTTGTATCCTCGCCCCAGCAAAGATAGACTTGTTTTTATTAGGATGGGATACCGAGTGTGGAGGAGTAAAACCCAGCAACTTCGTGAACACGTCCTTCCATGTTGAAAGTTCAAATAGCGTATAAAACACTATGAATGTTTAGACAACCAATTTACAAATTACCAATTCAAGCTTAATATCAAACAAATTGTGTGCAGAAAATGAACATAAGCTTAAAACAGAATTGGTAAACAATCTAAACCAAATAAAATCATATCCACAGCAGAAATTAAATGGCAAAGATTAAGGGAAGAGAGATGCAAACACAAGGACAACACATTGATGTGTTTTTGAAGAGGAAACCGAAGCTCTCGGCGTAAAACCTCTCCGCCGCCCTCCAAGCAGTCAATAATCCACTAAAGAATGTAGTTGGGATACATGGACAGCAGTAGACCCTCCAAGCCTAATCTACCCAGTGTACCTAAGCCCTCCAAGCTCCAACTCCAACGAAGTTACACCGAACCCATTTCTTATTTAGCTTACCAGATTTCACTATAGCCCATAGCATCAACCAATATCAATTGGTTCCTTTCTAACTGCTTCCCAAAGCACCAAAAAGCCTTCTCACAGATATGAGTATGGTGAGAAAAGGATTTAGCTAAAGAACCTCTTAAGGATCTAACAATGGAGAGGGTGAGAGTAGACGAATTTGAAGAGTCTCTATGTGAAGATTGTGAATGAGTCAATCTTATTTTTCTCTAGGGTTTCTCTCTTAAAATTATTTCTGGAAGCTCTCTACATTTTGTGGGTATAAGGGGTATTTATACTGGGGTGAGAAAGGAATGCGAAGAGTCAGTTTTTCCAAAACAGAGCTGGCTGGTAGCTTAGCCTTGCAACTTGACTGAGTTGCGAATTCAAGCCGCGATCTAACTAAATGGCCAAGCTGGACTTTTTGTCGTGTAGTACAACAGCTGGCAGACAGTTCAGCTTCTCTGCATGCTTCACTCGTGTGCATCTTCTGGCGGATTACCAGTCGCGAGCTACCCGCTAGATCCAGTTGCGAGTCTCTACTTCACTGCGCAATCTTGAGCATTTTTTCACACTCTCTCACACACTATCCTTACATGATTCCCATCTAAATACAGGGTTTCTAAGTGCTGAAATACAACTGAATTGACACGGAATAAAACCAACAAAATGGTTGATAAATTTCAACCTTACAATCTCCCCCTTTGGCTATTCCGTGACAAAACCCTACAACCAACTCTAGACTTAATGCGTGAGTTTGGAATAGTTGAACAAAACTCACTTAAACCTAACTCTAGAATTTGTGAAGCTCTTGAATCATAAGAACAAGTATCTCCTGAAAAAAAAAAAACACATAATATGATCATTGTATGCAGAAAAACTTATAATGCATATGAAGCAAGCATAATGCGCTCAAGCAATATAGATTAAGGCAATAAAGCATGGCTTGATCAAAAACAAACAATCACTATAAATAGTGATCACAATGCTCATTCACACATGGAATAAACATTCGGACATGTAAGCTAATAAGCTCATTGCAAAGTATCATTTGCATGTCCAACACTCAACAAATGCAACAATACAAGGTAATTGCATTAAGGATATAAAATCTAACAAAGGGCACAAGAGTGATGTACTTAAAGAAAATGCATAACATTTAGCAACAAGTACTTAAGCCACAAAGCAAGGGTACAAAAAGGCTACAAAAGCAAAGGTACAAAATAACCAAAATAGAATGTCATCTAATATATAAAAACCAGAGTACCAACAGCTTCCAACTGCTTTAAACAATTTAAAACAAAATATATACAACCAAAAGTATATATGTAAGAACTATAAGGGCATGTTTGGTAGACTGTAATAGGCATTGTAATGTAATAGTTATTCCTATGGTTTAATTATTCTTTAGTTTGGTTATGTTTTTATTACAAGGAATAGTCATTCCTTATGAATAACTATTCTTCAAAATGAGGAATAATTATTCCTCCTTAAAAGGTTGTATTAGCTATTCCTTAGTAAGTGCATTAATTTCAAAACTTAATATATTTCCAAATAAATAAACTTTCCATACACATCTAATAATTATAAAAATAAAAAATCATAAAAAATAACACATATCTCTCTTAAATTTAAAAATAACAATTTTTAAGAAAATATAATTGTATGAGTAAGATATTTCCTAAAATAAATATTAAGTTTCATTCTAATGTTATAACTCACAACCAAACTAATGAATAGGTTTAGTTATTACATTACAGCACATTTTATTACTAGTAATAAATATTACAATTCCTATAGTAATCCTCATTCAGTGTACCAAACACAGTGTAAATGTACTGAGGTTAAGTCAAAGATATGTAAATAACTCCCCTTTTCACTGTGCTCACTCCCCCTTCCAATGTACTCCACTTTCATTCTCCCCCTTTTTGTCACGAATAGCTAAAGGCTATTCTCAATCTTCTGTTGAATAGCATCTAACTGTGCCTCGATGCTGGTGAATCGCATGTGAACTGAGTTATTGTATGAGAGGAGTAGTTTCTCTAGTCTGGAAATACATTGATGTACACCATCAATCAGAGTGCTCAACTTGTCATCTGGAACTCTAGGATGTAAAGGTTGAGTGCTAGGTGTCTGCAACTTCGGGGTGTGTGGAGAAGCTGTCTTGGTATGCATAGGAGGAACAGAATCATGACCAAATGGAGTGGCTTGTGTGACTGGCTCATTCTTGGGTGCCTTAGAGGAGTGACTCTTGCTTGCTTGCTTGAAGAGTGAACATGGATATTGGTCGTAGACGTGGCACAATTTTTTCATTTGTTGGTGGATGTACACCTTCTTGAAGCATGATCTTCATGATGAGACTACTGAATGAGAGACAGGTTCATGCTACTGATCGAGCTACCGTTTTCCCAATAGTTTGGAAGATGTGGGCACAGATGTCAATTGGAGCACCGGTAATGAGATCACATAAAAATTGGGCTCTTCCAAGATTGATGAAAGCAGTGTTAGACAATGGGTAGAGATTGGAGAACATGATCAATTTTAGAGTCGTCAGGTCAGGAGAAAACTTTGCAGTTCCTATAGACGAGCCTTTGCTTCTAATCTCATGTTCAAGCCCAAGAACTTGAAGAATGTCTTGTACCTGAGGAAGTCTATCATCATATGGAGTTTTATACACATTTTCTGGTCTTTTAATATGAAGAACCCTTGCAATATAGTCTGTATTGATGACAAATTCCTTTCCTCGTACCCAATAATGTAGTTCAATTCCAAAGAATCTAGCGTTCGAGTAGAACTCCCGAACAAGTTCATCAGATGGATCTTCGAAGTTTCCAAATAGATCAGCTCAATCCTTTGTTTCAAAAATCCTAGGGATAAATGTTGTTCCCAAGGTTTCAAATTGTACTACTCGTTCCACAATAATAGGAGCATCTACAAAGATGTTGGAATATGTCTGTGAATCAATTAGAGTCCTGAATCTCTTACTGTTTGTGTCTTGAGACGATTGGGATGAGCGTCGAGTCCTCTTAGCAGTAGGGGAAGGAACATCAGTTACAATCTTTTTTCCTTTAGAGGAATGGCGTGACATTTGTAAAAGAATAGACACACAGCAGAAAACCAAAAAAAAAAAAAAAATCCAAGACACAAACAACAACTTGTTTAGATTCAAGTTAGATAGAGAACTGAATACGCATTGATTTCAAAGAGTTATAACACTCAACCACAGAGTACGAACCAATTCAGCAACAAGTAAACATGGGAAACACAAATGCATTATGTACAGAAGTATGTAACAGGTTGCGAAAATTTTTTGAATGTGCAGGCACAACAGAGAACAGTGTAACCTATGGACATCACAGAGTTGCAAGAGACTGTCATTATGACAATCTACTGTGAACATGGCATGCACAACACAGTATTGGCAAGAAACTTAACCCAACAATAGAAGTCAAACATGAAAGCATGTGACACAAGCAACATATTATCATAAGCAATAGAACCCATATAATCAAACTCAACAAACTACCCAAGCCATGGACGAATCACCAAATTACACAAAAATCAAACACCAATGCATAAAACCAAGAAAACAAGGCTGTACTCATGAAGAATATAGTGAAAATAAGAAAACTCATACCTTTTCCTGAAGATTGAAGTTGAAATGATGAAGAACAAAGAAGGTTTATGAGAGAAACATGGTGAGTTTAAGAGAGGAATATACGGACAGGGCAATGAATAGTCACAAATATTCGAGGAAAAAACTAAAAAGTTTATTAAAAAACTAACTTGAAAGCGCAAAACACGCGTTTTTTGCGACTGAACCAAGTTGCATGCAAGTTGCCAAGCTCAGTCACCAGAACACTTGAAACAAAATTTTTTTTTTTTTAAATTTCTAAGTGTTTTTCACGACTGGAAGTTCAAATCGTGAGAGAGTTGTGAATTGAGCCGCAAAACTTTCTGTATGATTCTCGCGACTGAACCTCCACTCCCGAACAAGTCGCTACATTAAGTCGCAAGAAACTTCAAAAACCAAAATTTGAAAATTTTCTAAGTATTTTTCACAACTGGAGCATTGACTTGCCAGTGAGGCGTGAAAACCTACTGTATTGGGCTCGCGACTGGGGCATGCGACTGGACTGACCCGCAACCAAGTCCCCAAAATAAGGCAACACAGTTTTTGAAAATTTTGATAAGTTTTTGTAAAAACAAAATACTTTCCAAAAACAACTAAAAACACTTAAAAATCTTTTTGTGCTTGATCAGCTAAAGTTGAGCATATGAAACACGTTTAATCAAGTACAATTACACATATGAATAAGGCATTCATTGAACATAGGCATGTGTGATGTGTGTGGATGTCAACAATGAGATAGTCCCTAGTCTAATGTGAAGCTTCAATGATCAATTCAACCAAGGCATACACAATTAGCACTAGAGAATGTGACCCATCTCAATTATAGAAATATGCATATATGACCTTCCACAAAACTTGATAACAAGATAGCATAACATTGAAGCTTTTCATTTGGCTCCAAATACATCATCTCTTTTGATCTTTTGAATCACAACATCCCATTTGGAGATCGATGCCTGAATTTTTGATATTTCAATTCGATGAATAAGCCTTTGGCTTTTTGGGCATCATATAATTGTTTTGGGTCGCTTTTCCTTTTTCCTAGTTAAATACTAGTATGTGCGAGGCTTTTGCAGCTCAATATCTCTTTTCATTTGGAGATTTACATTTGTAGAGCTCTTTTAAGCAAATAAATAAATAAATAAATAAAGAGTGGGAAGATATATAGGCACAAATCTATGCATGTCTCAAGATCAACAAAGCCATTGACTAATCATTCATGACAAGTTTGAAGATCGATTTACAACAGTCATAATAGATTTCAAGATTTTTCCCACAGTGATATGGGTGCAATAAAAACAAGTTATGCTCGTGAATGCACACAGCCATTAGTACAAAGGTACAAGGCAAAACATGTTTAAGACAAAAACTCAACAAAGTCGATTAAACTTTTTAGATTTTCTACTTTTTATGTGTTTTTGGATTTTTGACACAAAAGAAAGAAAAGATTGATCAAAAACAATAATGTAAAAACATTTAAAGTAGAAACAAATAAACAAACAATTTTTTTTAACTTAAGCAAGCACAAAACACGCAGCCAAGCATAGTCACAAAAACATAGGAAGTATTAATGCATGGACATGTTGTAATGCTTATGCATGAGTACCCTTTTTTACCCACACGTCACGTGCGTTTGGAGTGATATTCCTATAGGATTGGGTACGAGTGTTAGGACTTTCAATCTTCTGGTGAAGCTTTCCAAGCAAGTGGTGAATGCACCAATCATCTTTATCACATCCACCATTTCGAAATTACCATCTTGTCCTCTTGATTGCTCAACAGCCCAAGTCCTCTTGCCATTTCTTGGTCCTCTCGACCTTTGATCACTTGCATTATTCAATGCTCTCAGTTTGTGAAAATTAGGTCTGGTGTGCCCTTGAAGTCCACAATGATGACAAAAATGATTCGTTCTCAGACCTCTTTGTGATCTTGAAAGTGATTTCCCTCTAGCTTTAGGTTTAACCACTGAATGGTTACAGGGCTTATTCAGCACCCTTTGCTCAATCACATTCTTCTTCTTTTCATTCTCTTCTTTCTCAGGAATGGATACAGGCACTGCTGGCTCTTTCACTTTCACAAACTTCACTTCCTTGGCAATTTTGATTGCTGAACTACTTTCTCCGGTATATCCCAACCCGGATTTTTCTGAGAAATGTTTTTGTGAAGAAATTACATCATCAAGCTTCTTGGTGGAAACCCTTTCTACTTTGGCATTTGCTTGTACCACCTCAAGTTCAAGGAATCTCACCTTTGCATGAGCTTCTGACAATTCTCCATTCAGCTTCTCTACCTCACACTTGGCCTCCTTATGTTGTACTAGGAGACTTCTATAATCTTCCTCTGCCCTCTTCATCTTTTTAATGGCTGCGTTAGCCACTTTTGCATATTCACTGGTCTTCTTGATAAGAGAATTGTAAGCATCTTGCAATCCCACTGTACCTTCATCTTCCTTATCATCGGATTCCTCTATTATCCCTATGGACTCCAATTCATAGTGCTTACCAAGCTCTTCTACAAGCACACTCAAGTCATTTGACGATTCAACATGATCAATGGTTATAAAAGCAGAGTAATTCCCTTCACCGTCATAACTTTCGTTCGAATCTGAGTTTGAAGAATCTGAATCACTAAGAGTCGTGGCATATACTTTTCCCTTCCCTCTTAAATAATTGGGACACTCTTTCTTAATATGTCCATGTCCATTGCACTTAAAACATGTGATTCCTTAAGAGGATTGAGACTCCTTCCCATCTTTCCTCTTAAAGTCCTTTTTCTCCTTTCTGAAACTTGGGAATTTTCCTTTCTCAGCAAATTTTCCATTCTACTTGTACTTCAAGAACTTTCGGAAATTCTTCACAAGATATGCCATATCTTTATCGGCCTTATCCTCATCTGATGAGTCATGAGCTTCCACCTTCTCATTAATTGTCTTAAGAGCAAGGGATTTGCTCCTCCTTTGTGATGGCAAAGATAGCTCATAAGTTTGAAGTGAGCCAGATAGTTCTTGAACTTTGATATCATCCAAATCCTTACTCTCTTCAATTGCAGTAACTTTTACACGGAAGCTCTCTGGCAATGATCGAAGGATTTTCCTTACTATCTTTGAGTCATTCGTTTTCTCACCCAAGTTGAACTTGCCGATAACTACTTCATTCAGCTTGCTATAGAAAGAGTCAAAGGACTTGTCCTCACTCATTTTGAGCTCCTCAAAGCGAGTGGTCAGCATCTGCAACTTAGTGTCTTTCACTTTCTTGGTTCCTTCATATGTGGTCTCCAATATTTTCCATGCCTCCTTAGCAACCGAGACGTGAGATATCCTGTGAAACTCATCTGGAGACACACCACAGAAAATTGCATTCAAAGCTTTACTATTAGCGTTAGATGCCGTAAGGGCTGCTTTATCCCAAGTGGATTTTTTGGCCTCGAGCCTAACCTATCCAACATCAACAGCATCCTAAACAGATTCATCAATAGAACACAAAAATGCCCTCATCCGGACTTTCCAAAAAGCATAGTTGCTATCATCAAAACATGGTGGTACATTTAAAGATTGAGACTGGTCCATCTCAAAATGGGCTCAAGGATCGCACTAAGGTGATTAACCACAGCAAGCGCACCCACTCTGATACCAATTGAAAGTTCAAATAACGTATAAAACACTATGAACGTTTAGATCCCCAATTTACAAATTACCAATTCAAGCTTAATATCAAACAAATTGTGTGCGGAAAATGAACATAAGCTTAAAACAGAATTGGTAAACAATATAAACCAAATAAAATCACATCCATAGTAGAAATTAAATGGCAAAGATTAAGGAAAGAGAGATGCAAACACAAGAACAACACAGCAATGAGTTATCGAAAAGGAAACCGAAGCCCTCGGCGTAAAACCTTTCTGCCGCCCTCCAAGCAGTCAATAATCCACTAAAGAATGTAGTTGGGATACATGGACTGCAGTAGACCCTCCAAGCCTAATCTACCCAGTGTACCTAAGCCCTCCAAGCTCCTACTCCAACGAGGTTACGCTGAACTTATTTCTTCTTTAGCTTACCGAATTTCACTATAGCCCATAGCATCAACCAATATCAATTAGTCCCTTCCTAATTGCTTTTCAAAGCACCAAAAAGCCTTCTCACAGATATGGGTATGGTGAGAAAAGGATTTGGCTAAAGAACCTCTCAAGGATCTAACAATGGAGAGGATGAGAGTAGAGGAATTTGAAGAGTCTCTATGTAAAGATTGTGGATGAGTCAATCTTATTTTTCTCTAGGGTTTCTCTCTCAAAATTCTCTCTGGAAGCTACATTTCGTGGGTATAAAGGGTATTTATACTGGGGTGAGAAAGGAATGCGAAGAGTCAGTTTTTCCAAAACAGAGCTGGCTAGCAGCTTGGCCTCGTGCCTTGACTAAGTTGCGAATTCAAGCTGCGAGCTAACTAAATGGCCAGACTGGACTTTTTGTCGTGTAGTGCAACAGGTAGCAGACGGTTCAGCTTTTCTACATGCTTCACTTGGGTGCATCTTCTGGAGGCTTGCCAGTCACGAGCTATCCGCGAGATCCAGTCGCGAGTTCCTGCTTCACTGCACAATCTTGAGCATTTCTTCACACTCTCTCACACACTACCCTTATATGATTCCCACCTAAATACAAGGTTTCTAAGTGCTAAAATACAAGCAAATTGGCACGGAAAAAAGCCAACAAAATGGTTGATAAATTTCAACCTTACACATGTCAAATTAGTCTGCCCAACCACTGGCAAATCATCCACAGGAAGCCTCAGCATCACGTCAATATCTTGTAAGGTGATACCCATTTCTCCATCAAGTAAATGGAATGTGTGCGTCTCCGGACACCAAAGCTTAACCAAAGCAGTGATCAACACATGATCAAATGCCAAATCTAGGACATAGAATAGCCTTTCTAAACCAGCCTCTTTGATATAATGGGTGTTTCGTGGGTCTAACCCTGCCCCGAGGTAGCGAAATGGGTCGGCGCCGACACTCTAGTACGCCTAGCACTTGCTGCACATGAAAGAACATTGGGATCAGAAAGTGCATAATAAGATATAGCAATATATGATGAAGATACATTAAGATATGATGGAGATAAGTAACAACAAAACTACTCAAAAGTGCTGGAAATATACTATGACGATTGAAAAAGGTAAATCAATCCACCCCAGAAAATGCAATATATAATGGTTTCCCTAACAATATCCATGGTATCACTATTTTTATACAAGTCATCATCAATGTTAAAACCAAATAGTGAAGTAGTTCCTTCAACATTACCATCTATAAATAAACATTTACAAGGGCTAGTGGCCAATGAAAACCATAGGCTATGTCCCACTACACTAATTGGCAAGTCATTAGCAACATTCTTTGAAGACTCCTTAATAAACTACTTCATCCATCTGCATCTTTTGTGATCAAATCCCTATCTATGTAATTGTTGAACTTCATACAAATTCTTTGTTCAACTTTAGGAAATCAAGCAGCCAAGCACAGACTTTCAGGTGCCAATTCCAATAAATAAATTAAAAATACCAGGTTTCCCAGCTCAAGAGCAAATTGTCAGAGTAGGTGTAAATAATCAAACAATAGATCTGACCAAAATGAATGCAAACTAGAGGTCTAAAGCTTAGATAAGCCACTTCAAGCTTTCATAATACAAAACTCACAACAACGTTTCAAGTTGGGGTAAACCCAAATTCTAGTTTTGTGATAAATTCACCTCCCATTGAATCTTCTAATTCCCTCCATTTTTTTAATGTAAGACATGTAGCATTTAAAATAAATATACGAATAAATTGATATTCATTATAAATCGATATTTCTATTAAAAAGTAAATATTAAAAAAAAATAGGTCGAATAGAAATAATACGAGGTATAGGACCTTTTGGGGAGTGATTGGTCCGCGAGACCAGAAAGGGTAATGAAACTCCATTTCTTACACTTTCATTCATTGATTCATTTATTTTGTTAAGATTAGATAGACATATTTTTATCTTACACTAAGCTCAGAAATGCAAAAAAAAAAAAAAAAAAAAGGAAAAAGAAGAAGAAGATAAATCTAGAAATTTGGGAAAAGGGATAGGGATCAACAAGTTATTGAAAATTGTTTTTCTCTAAGAATAGAGTTAGAGAAACAAGTAAAAAAAATCTTTTTATCAATGATTTGAGGAAATATCTTAGATCTATATTGAATTGGCAAGTCTATGTATCAATCAAATGAATTTCGTTATGATGTGGATCAATTCAATTAGGGTCGATCTTGAAAAAATTTCTTGTGTTGCTATTTAGTAAATCCAATCTTAATAAACCATTTTGAGTTTACCCATAATCACTAGTTTACTCTATACTCACTAGAGAAATTGAATTTCTTGCTCCTGAATGGTCCACCATGTGCATAAGATATATATGTGCACTAAACTATATAAATGTACATCTATAGATTAGAATGTACATCCATCTATAATCAGTATATGCACTAGACTCATAGGGGCGAATGACTTATTCAGTAATTGAATAAAAAAAAAAAAGGGCCCCTCTAACTCAGTGATAAAGTAACACTATGGTAAGGCGTAAGTTATCAGTTCAAATCCGATAAGGGGCATTGGCTTTTTTCATAAAATCCCAGTCAAAGTATTCTTATTTCAAGGGGAAATAGAGATATTGGTGGTATTTCTGCTAATACTAAAAAAGTAACAAACCTGATCATTCAATTTCATAATTTAATGATTTATGTAATGATAATAAGTTATTATTATAATGAATAATAGTATAGTAATTATAGTTATAAAGTGGAACATTTATTTATTTATTAATTTATTCTATTCTTTTTATATTTGTATTCTAATTTAAATTTAGATTCTAATAATAATAATAATAAATATATATTATTATGAATTTGGAATAATTGTCCTATTATTATTATTTTATATTTAATATTAGCTATTTGAAATTATTATTTATTATTATAATTATAATGAATAATATTATATTATATTATATTTAATGTAATATTCTATTGAATAATGAAGAGTCGTCTCCTTGAGTCGATAAATATCCCTTTCCATTATTCCAACCAAATCCATTCTAAAGATTAGAAAACAACAAAGAAAGTAAGTGAACCTAACCTATTGAATCATGACTATATCCACTATTTTGATATTAAAATTGATAACTCGATAAAGATGAAATTGTAACAGTCAGTAGATCCCTTTTATTTAATTTTCATATTTATTTTCTTTTGGCTCTGCAAGAATTTGTCGATATTACTGATTCAATATTATCATTCATAGATGGGTTATAGGGAGAAATTAATATTTCCTTCTTCTACGAAGAAAGGCTTATTCCAAGTCACAACATACGAGCGGTTTTAAATTAAATTTAAATATATTTTTAAATTCCAGAACACAAGACAGGACAAATTTAGATCTATATAAATCTTATATAGATCTAAATTGATCAGAACATGTACATGTACCAAATATTTCCATATTGATACATGTGAAATTTTTGTTCCAACAACGGGATAAAAATGTATGCGAGAAAGCTTCTTTCATTTATAGTTTTTATTATTAAATTAAATATAATATCAATATTAAAATAAAATAAAATTAGGAAATTCATTCTCATTTTTAATGATTTTTCTAACAGATAAAGGTAAATAGAAAAAAATCTTCGAAGTGCATTGCTTGCTTTAAACTGCAAAAAGATATACTTCCGAGTTGTATATTCATTTGAGAGAAAAATAAATATAACACAATAAAAGAAAATGAAAGAGTTAAAGTATAATGTAATAAAATATATGATACTATAGTAGTTTAATAAGTAGTTTAATACACATAGAAATTATACGGAATACATAAAGATATTTATTTTTATCAATCTCACAAACAAGATTCAAGAATAAGATTGGTTGACGAAACGAGAGGAATATGTCTGGGGATCAACTGGTAGCGAGAAAAGGAATCACTTGTTTCTTGAACAGTTCTTTCAAAAAATTAATCTATTTGATCGATGAGTCATAAGACAAGGCAATTCAAGGTTCAGGTGGTTGGTTAGTCAGACTAGAAAAAAAGAACTAAATTGAAGTCATGGATTCACCTCAGTTAGGTTATGTACCAATAAATGATTTTTAGATTCGAAACCCATTAGAAAGAAGGGGTAGTGTACAAGAAATCAAATCATATAGAAATGATAGACATCTTGAACTCCCTGAAAATGCTATGAGGTGTTCGAAAATGGTTGAAGCAGTTGAATAGGAGGATCACTATGACTATAGCCCTTGGGAAATTTACCAAAGATGAAAATGATTTATTTGATATTATGGATGACTAGTTACGGAGGGACCATATCATTTTTGTAGGTTGGTCCAGTCTATTTCTCTTTCCTTGTGCTTATTTTGCGTTAGGAGGTTGGTTTACAGGTACAACCTTTGTAACTTCATGGTATACACATGGATTGGCGAGTTCCTATTTGGAAGGCTGTAACTTCTTAATCGCGGCAGTTTCTACTCCGGCTTATAGTTTAGCACACTCTTTGTTGTTACTATGGGGTCCAGAAGCACAAGAAGATTTTACTCTTTGGTGTCAATTAAGCGATCTATGGACTTTTGTTGCTTTCCATGGCGCTTTCGGACTAATAGGTTTCATGTTATGTCAATTTGAACTTGCTCGATCTGTTCAATTGCGACCTTATAAAGCAATCGCATTCTTTGCTCCAATTTCTGTTTTTGTTTCTGTATTCCTGATTTATCCACTAGGTTAGTCTGGTTCGTTCTTTGCGCCTAATCTTGGTGTTGCAGCTATATTTTGATTCATCCTCTTTTTCCAATGGTTTCATAATTGGACATTGAACCCATTTCATATGATGGGGGTTGCCAGTGTATTGGGCGCTGCCCTTTTATGCGCTATTCATGGTGCTACCGTAGAAAATACTTTATTTGAAGATGGTGATGGTGCAAATACATTCCATGCTTTTAACCCAACTCAAGCGGAAGAAACTTATTCAATGGTCACCACTAACCACTTTTGGTCCCAAATCTTTGGGGTTGCTTTTTCCAATAAACGTTGGCTACATTTTGTTAGGTTCTAAAAGTTTAGAATAATTGGCAAATCGTGAGCACACAAGAACATACAAGCTGCAGAAAGAAGATTTTAGAATTTGCCTGATTCGACCGATTGAAAAACAGGCTTGATTGTTCGAAAGTCGTATCTGTAAAATTTTAAGTTGGCCCAAACAGTAGTTCTAGCCCATTAAGGATTAGGGTTTCAGATCTACTTCTCCCACTATATAAAGGAAACCCTAAGCACGTTTTTTATAAGGCTTTTTAGAGAGAGAAGAGTGTGCCTCTTTTGTATTTAGGGTTTTGTTCCTAAAACCTCTAATATAACTTTTACCGGTGTTGTTCCTTGAAGAATCTCAAGATCTGGTATTGTTGAAGTTGCTGCCTTCTCTAGTCATCAAAGGTGCTGATGATCTAAACCTTCAAGGGTGGTCTTGGAGTCACAAACAGGAGAGTTTGTGTTGCTAAACCTTTGAGTGGGATCTCAAAGTCACAAACGGTGGTGTTTGTGTTTTGCAAAGATTAAAGAAAGAAGGAGTCCGTGGATCTCGGAGCTGTCACATGGTCGTGGTAATAAGTTTCCTACAGGCAGGTAGCAATAGGATGTTAGTGGTCTAAGTCGCTATTGTGTAAACTTCGATTTTTTCAAGTGGATTTGCTATTTTACCTTGAGGATAGCTAGGTTAAATCCTCCCCAGGTTTTTTACCGGTTTGGTTTTCCTGGGTCATCATATCTTTGTGTTCTTTATTTTCCGCTGCTTTACTTGATATGATTGTTTTGTTTTAACCTAGATCTGAATAATAAACCTAAGTATTCACTTGGTTAATTAATTAGGTTAAACAATCTAAGTTTACAAGGGTCTAAACGAACTTACACATTTCTTAAGTTATTTGTACCAGTAACTGGTTTATGGATGAGTGCTCCTGGAGTAGTCGGCTTGGCTCTGAACCTACGCGCCTATGACTTCATTTCTTAGGAAATCTGTGCAGCGGAAGATCCTAAATTTGAGACGTTCTACACCAAAAATATTCTTTTAAATGAAGGCATTCGTGCTTGGATGGCGACTCAAGATCAGCCTCATGAAAACCTTATATTCCTTGAGGAGGTTCTACCCTATGGAAACGCTCTTTAATGGAACTTTAGCCTTAGCTGGTCGTGACCAAGAAACCATAGGTTTCGCTTGGTAGGCCGGCAATGCCCGACTTATCAATTTATCCAGTAAATTACTGGGAGCTCATGTAGCCCATGCCGGATTAATCGTATTCTGGGCTAGAGCAATGAACCTATTTGAAGTGGCTCATTTCGTACCAGAAAAGCCCATGTATGAACAAGGATTAATTTTACTTCCCCACCTAGCTACTCTAGGTTCGGGGGGGGGGGGGGGGGGGGTAGGTCCTAGTGGGGAAGTTATAGATACATTTCCATACTTTGTGTTTGGAGTACTTTACTTAATTTCCTCTGTAGTATTGGGCTTTGGCGATATTTATCACGCATTTCTGGGACATAAGACTCTTGAAGAGTCTTTTCCATTCTTCGGTTATGTATGGAAAGATAGAAACAAAATGACTACAATTTTGGGTATTCACTTAATTTTGTTAGGTATAGGTGCCTTTCTTCTAGTATTCAAAGCTATTTATTTTGGAGGTGTATATGATACTTGGGCCCTAGGAGGGGGAGACGTAAGAAAAATTACCAACTTGACCTTTAGCCCAAGCGTTATATTTGGTTTTTTACTAAAATCCCCTTTTGGAGGAGAGGGATAGATTGTTAGTGTGGACGATTTGGAAGATATAATTAGAGGCCATGTATGGTTGGGTTCCATTTGTATTCTTGGTGGAATCTGGCATATCTTAACCAAACCTTTTGCATGGGCACGCCGTGCGCTTGTATGGTCTGGGGAGCCTTACTTGTCTTATAGTTTAGGTGCTTTAGCTGTTTTTGGTTTTATTGCTTGTTGCTTTGTTTGGTTCAATAATACCACTTATCCTAGTGAGTTTTACGGGCCCATTGGAGCAGAGGCTTCTCAAACTCAAGCATTTACTTTTCAGGTTAGAGACCAACGCCTTAGGGCTAACGTGGGGTCTGCCCAAGGACCTACCGATTTAGGTAAATATCTAATGTGTTCTTCGATTGGAGAAGTCATTTTTGGGGGAGAAACTATGCGTTTTTGGGATTTGCGTGCTCCCTGGTTAGAACCCCCTAAGGGGTCCCAATGGGTTGGACTTGAGTAGGCTGAAAAAAGACATATAACCTTGGCAAGAATGACGTTCCGCGAAATATATGACTCATGCTCCATTATGTTCTTTAAATTCCGTGGGTGGTGTAGCTATCGAGATCAATGCAGTCAATTATGTCTCTCCTAGAAGTTGGTTAGCTACCTCTTATTTTGTTCTACAATTCTTCCTATTCGTAGGTCATTTATGGCATGCAGGTGGGTAAAGTGTAATTTTGCCCGCAATAAATATATATATATATATATATATTGCTATGTTAAAGTTGGCTAGTGAGGTTTCCTATTACAACTTATATTTGGTTTAGATTACCAAATTGGGCTGGGCAATTCAAGCCATACTGGCCCAATATCAACAACTATTTTATAAGTGCAATCATGAAATCAAAAGTCCTCAGTTTATAGTTATTAATGGGTATTAATTGTGATTTGTGTTTTATATGGAACTGTAACTTTTGCATATGTACAGGTACAATTAAAAAAAATCACAATTATATGGTTCAAATTATACATTTTTTTTTTAAGATGTTCAAATTATACATGGTATCAGCATACACATTTTTAAAATATGTAATTCTTTCTCGTTCAGCTAAATACAACACAAAATAAAAATATAGTCTAAAATATGTAATTCTACTAAATACAACACAAAATAAAAAGAATAGATTGGTATAAGATCTTCGTTCAGCTTAATTATAATTTTTTAGGTTCAAAATCTTTGCATACAAAATATTTGAATAAAAATAGTATAAAAAATTATGCTCATTAATTTTTTTAAAAAATAACAGTAAAAATCTAAACAATTTAATTTTTATGGAATGCTAATAAAAGCAAATTCAATTTTGATTGTAACTGAATTTTCTCTAAAGCTTTGGTTTAATACACACACACACACACACACACACACACACATACATATAACCTAGTTTGTAATGGACCATACATAGTAATGATATATTACATAATGACTTACTTATAAATTTGAATTATTATTAGTTACACAAAAAAATAGATCATAAATATAAAATCATCCAAACTCTCAATTCCTCTAATTTTATATATAGAGTTAGACATATGATTGGGGGGGTTCTTTTTATGGTTTATTTATATTGGACTTCTCGTTTTCTTCATTGAATTAACTCACTTGGCATAAAAATTAAAAAAACTTAGATTAGATGGGATACATGGCGCAAAATTAAATTCTAATTGAAATCCAATATTTACACTGAATTAACCCACTTGGCACAAAAATTTAAAAGTTTAGATTAGATGGGACATGTGGGGCAAAATTAAAATCTAATTGAATTCCAATTTGAAATCTAATTGAATTTCCTCTCATATTTGGCTATATATATATATATATATATATATATAGATTTTTTTAAAAAAATGATATGTTATTAGTGCTTCTCTAATTTTTTAAAACTAAATGGTTTGGTTTAAGTTAAATACCAGATTAGCATTCCGTTACGCCACGTGGGATATGATTAATAGACATAGATGAAAAAATGTAAAGTAAAACGTTTTGCAAAGTTTAGGATTGAAAAACAAACTTTCAAAAGTTTAGGGACGGAGAACGAGCTTTTGTGAAAGTTTAGGGACGAAAATGATATTTTCTCAAAAAATAATGTGTGTTGGTTTGGTATTATACTTAAGTTTATAAGGTTATAAATTTGTTATTATTTGAGTTGGTTTAGTGTTGTGCTTAGGTTTGATTAGGGCTCCAAACCAACAAAAATAATATTATAAAAATATGGTGTTATTTGTTTTGGTAATCTTATAAATCTGTTGTTCTAATGATCAGTATTTTGTTTATTATAAAAAAACTTTTACTTGTGGTTCCAACCCAATCTGCGTGGGTTGGGTTGGGTTGAACCATTGTGATGGGTTGAGTTGGATTGAGTTTATTTCAACTCAACCATGATAGGTTGGATTAATAAAAACCATCAACCTAACCTATGTACACCCCTATCTTATCAATGGGTATCTATTATAATTGTGTTTTTTTTTTTATAAAACTATTTAATATATAATTATTGTAATTATTATAATTGTATTTGTATATGAAGCTATCTATTTTATTATTTAAATAAAATATGATATGTTAAGATTTTAGTTGAGTGTTTAAATATAAAAGGTAATATAAAATCAATTAAAAAATTACATATCAGAATATTGATGTGTGAAATTGTGAGATCTCAAAACTTTTAGTGACAAAATATCATGAAGTCATCGAAAAGTATGTGTGTGTGTGTATGTATATATAATGATATGTTAAAATTCTAATAGAGTGTTTAAATATGGAATAGAAAATCAAAATTGAGGCCTCATGTGACAAAATATTATGCGGTCACCCTTTCAAATATTATATATTATACTAGACGTTAAGATTATTTGTCTCTATTTTTATTTTTTTGTCTAAATATGAAAATTTATAATTAAAGTAGTTATTAAAGTCATTTATTATGATTATGTTTGTATATGGAAACAAAATCTTATTATTAGGCATTTATTATGATTGTGCTTATATATGAAACAATATATTAGAGCATTAAAATATAACCTAATGTGTCAAGATTCTAATGGAGGGTCAAAGTATAATTTTTTTTTTTTTTTTTTGAGAAAGACTTAAAGTATAAAATTAAATTTAAATTCAATAAAAAATTTTGTATTAGAATAAAAATCCGAATTTGGTAAGGATGGGGTGTAAAACTCATGTATTACACCATTCAATAAGAGATTGCAACATTAGTTTTTTACTTAAAACTCAATTTTTTCTACCACACCTAACAACATCTCAATAAACTCCCAATTTAGATAGATTTTTAGATGGGTGTTAGAATTGATTGGATATAGTTGTGCTTATCCTCTAATATGTGATAAGAATATGATGTGGCATGTTGGGAATTGAGTATAAAACTTAAATTTTATACCATATCCTTAAAGACATTGATGTGTACTAGCAAGATATGTTTTCCAACCATAATCCATTGCACATCAAGAAATCAAGAAATTTATTACATTTTTTTTAGCTTTGAGAATTTGGCATGGCTACTAGCGAGATTACTTGACTAAGTTAGCCTAATTTATTTTGTAACATAAATTACTTGACTAATCTAATTTTTGTGGATGACAAAGATTCAGTAAATTTTCAAAATTTTTGCCCCAAAATCCCAAATAGATCAACTACTTATTTTGCGATTGGGATAATCTAGCAAGATAAGTTGTTTTTACTTTTGGTCGCCTCAATATAGTATTTTAATTATTAGAAATTTGGATACATTTGCCATATTAGTTTAAGTGAAAATGACTAACTAGTCCACCGCGTTGTTATTTGAATTATTTAACTTATTTCTACTTGTTCTCCTTGTATTCGATTCAGGAGAATTCACTCTCCCATTAATAAAGTTTCAATAAATATACTAGATTTTTTCCTTAAAATCGCAAATATAGATCTTCTACTTATTTTGCGATTGGTATAATCTAGCAGGATAAGTTTTTATGTTAAATTTTTAGAATTATCTAGCGAGATAAGTTTAATACAAGTTATCCTCTTTACTTTTGGCACTCTAAGTACCAGCAAAGTAATCATGGTCCTCTCAAAATACTGGGCAATATTATTTTAAGTTTTCGAATTTTGGATACATTTGCCATATTGGTTTCAGTGAAAAATAACTAACCACTCCACCCCCTTGTTATTTCTACTTGTTCTCCTAGTATGCAATTCAGGTAAATTCTTTTCCATATTAATAAATAGTAATTTAGGGGGTTTTTTATATATAAATAAAATGAAAATAAACTCACACACACAAGGGTAGAAGGAAGAGAATTTTTGAAATGCTTACAATACGGTATTATTTAATTTATTTTAAGTATTAGAATTTTTTTTGATGGGATGTATTAGAAATTTGGAATACATTTGCCACACATTATTTGGGGTTAAGTGAAAACACCTAACAGCACCTCCGCCTTTTAATTTCTACTAGTTCTCTTTATCCAAGATGAATTAGATTTGTTATAATAAAATACAATTGTTTTATTTGTCGTCCCCATTAGTCCAAATAGAAGGTTCTTCGAAGGAACCAATCAAAGAATTTCATTATATCGCTTCTAAGATGAGATCGTTTTCTATTTTCTTCGGTATTTCCCGATACATTGATAGAGAATTTTTTTTATGTTATTAAAGCTAAAAAGTAAAGCCAAAATAAAAGAAACTCTTAAATAACTATAAAAAATAAAATACTTGGACATCTCTTAGTTTAGTAATGGCAAATGACAACTTGGAAGATATTAAGGTTGATAGTTTTACCCCCCAATTTTTTTTTCCGGAACAGTTGGTTCTCGAACTTTAATCTATAATGAGTCCTTTTCGGTGAAAGACACTTGCCATCACGTTAAAACTCAACCCCTATATATTGTATTACACTTTTAAAAATACTAGTATTATGATGAATATTTTATGCAAAATTGAAAGGTCCAAAATGGTTTATATATGTAATGATAATGTGGGCTGTGATGTTGTGTCAGGTACCCTGCTTCTTGTAGAGGGAAAATTCTTAAGTGCTCCTAGAGTACGGAGAAATGGTGCTTCCTCCTCTCACATTCATAGTAAACTCTACTATAAATTTAATGAGTGAACCCCACTATAAATGTGAGAGGAGAGAGTATTATTCTTCATATTCCAGGAGTACCTAATAATTAATCCTTACGGAGAGTGATACTCCTCTATGTACTGCTGGTTTGGGTATTTGTACCATCAATGCAGGTTGTAGTCGAGCCTGCAGGGACAATCATTACTATGGTCAAGCAGCTTGCGTCTTTATTGGTGGTGCAAATGTGTGTGAATGTTATTACAAATGTCCTCCAGCTAAATCTCCCTGAAAATTATGCATTAATGGTTTAGGAATAAGTGACAATAGTTGCAATGCCAAGTGTGTTATTAAACATCCAAATGGTCATGAAAGCTGTGATGGCTTTTTCCTTGAGGTTGTGTTTTGTTAAGCGTATTCATATCGGCCATGTATTAATCTACACAAAATACACGCAATTAGAATAAAAGAATAAAAAAAAAAAAAAAACCAATGCTTTAGCCAAGCAGGATTTCACCTTTTCTCCAAGATTGTATTCCAAATGGCATCTTAATTTTAGGAGAAGCTTTAAAGATATATGGTAAGTGGGTGAAAAAAATAATAAAAAAAAGGAAGAAGAAGAAGCACCGTTTTATTTAGTAGGGTTGATATTGTATTTTATCCGCCTAATTTTGGGTTCCAAATTCCCATTTTATACACAAAAAAATTCAAAAACTACCATTTTGATCTCATGATTTAGGGAATGCTAAAAGTGTTGGAATTTATCCCAATTAGATATTACATTACCACACTTTTCATGTTTGAGGTAAAAATGACCAAAATGCTATTGTTGACCGATCTTTAACCCAGTTTGACAGTAGTTAAACCAAGTAAAAAAACTTCATGCAAACACTAAATTTTACACATTTTTTTGTCTAACTTAATATTTCCGAACACTTTTTTAAAAGTTTGACCAAGTTTGAACACAGTCAACCCGTATTTGTGAGGTCCCAAGAACTTATGTGGCATAATATTATATTGTCAAATAAAAGTCAAATATCTACGATTTATATATATCAAAGTTGATAAAATATTTAAAATCATATTGAAGAGTTATAACTAATATTAACTTTATTCAAAATGGGCAAAACTTAGGTACAATATTTTAGGTACAGTACCTTAGGTTCCCTATTTAAAATATTGACATCTGTCCCACTTAACATTTTCAACCAAACACCGTTAAAACTAAAATTTCTTTTTTCTTTTTTGTTCCTTTTACCTTCTTTTTCCTGTTCTTACTGCAGAAAGCTTCTCTTCCAAACCCAAAACCTTTCTCCCTCATTTTCTTAGTAACCAAACAGGAAAGATCAAAAAATAAAATGAGTTTGAAGAAAAGGAAAATAATAAAAGAAGCTACTTGAAGAAAAGAAAAGTAACGTGGAAGAGCTAAAAAAAAAAAAGGGTACTGTTCGACAAGAAAAAAATAACGCCAGCAACATTTCCTTTTGTTTTGGTTTTTACTTCTGCCTTTGGTTCTTTCTTTGAGTCCGGTTTTCTTGGAAAACCTTTCTCTTGCCCAAAACTTTTCTCTTCCAAACCACCCATCAGACCCAGATCTTCGAAACCCAAAACCCAAAAAAAAAAAAAAAATTCTCATATCTCTCCCTCTTTCTCTCTCGGTACATGTGTGTGTTTCTTTTCTGATCTGTGGTTCTTTCTTTTCTGATCTATGGTTCTTTCTTTCCCTCTTTCTCTCTCGGTACATGTGTGTGTTTCTTTTCTGATCTATGGTTCTTTCTTTTCTGATCTGTGGTTCTTTCTTTTATGATCTATGGTTCTTTCTTTCCCTCTTTCTCTCTCGGTACATGTGTGTGTTTCTTTTCTGATCTATGGTTCTTTCTTTTCTGATCTATGCTTCCTTTCTTCTTTTTTGATCTATTATTCTTCTTTCTCTCTCTCTCTGGACAAAATAATGAAGGCTGTGATGATGGCTTTGTTAATGTTAAGAGTGTGGAAGTTTCGGGTATAGCTGAAAAGGGTTCCTTTTTTGGTTTGAAACCCAGTAGATCTGGCTTTTATTTTTTGACCTTTTCTGTTTGGTTACTGAGAAAACGAGGGAGAAAGGTTTTGGAAGAGAAGCCGTCTGTAGAAAGGAAGGAAGAAGGAAAAAAAAAAAAAAAAAAGTCTTAACGGCGTTTGGTTGAAATGTTAAATTGGACAGATGTCAAAATTTTAGGTGGGGAACCTAAGGTACTGTACCTAAAGTGCTGTATCTAAATTTTGCCCATTCAAAATTAATTTACTAAACTTTTATGCCCCCGTGTAATATTTCTTGCCTAAATCCATTGCACCTCAAGAAATTAATGAATTTATTACTTTTATTTTGAGCTATATAGGTTTGTTTGGATTGAGTGGAAGGGAAAGAGAGTAGAGTAGAGTAAAATAGAGTAGAATTGGCTGAAAATAGGCTATTTTTGGGCCAAATCTACTCTACATCCCTTCATTTCCCCTCCATCGAAACAGGCTTAAGGATTTGGCATTGCTACTTGTGAGATATGTTGTATACAAGTTGGCCTAATTTAATTTGAAACATAAATTACTTGATTAATCCAATTTTTGTTGATTATAAATTTTCTACATTTTTGCCCAAAATCTCAAACAGATCTAATACTTATTTAGGAATAATCTAGCAAGATAAATTGCTCTTTACTTTTGGTCCTCTCAAAATATTGGGAAATTGTATTTTAATTCTTAGAAATTTCGATACAACTGCCATATCGGTTTATGTGAAAATGACCAACTAGTGCGCTGCCTTATTTCTACTTATTCTCCTTATATTTAACTCAAGTGAATTCATTCTCCCATTAATAGAGTTTCAATAAATATACTAGATTTTTGCCTTAAACTTGAAATCCCAAATAAATTAACTACTTATTTTGCCATCATGATAATCTAGCAAGATAAGTTTTTGTTTTCTATTTTTAGGATAATCTAGCAAGATAAGTTCAATACAAGTTATCCTCTTTACTTTTGTACTCCATAAATACCATCAAAAAATTTGGTATGGACGGGTTGTAAAACCCATGTTTTACCCATGGGTATTAGAATTTAATCTCTAAGTGAAAAGGACTAACTAGGGCGTTGCCTTATTTCTACTTATTCTTCTTAGACTTAGCTCAAGTGAATTCATTCTCCCATTAATAAAGTTTCAATAAATATACTAGATTTTTGCCTTAAAATCCCAAATAAATTAACTACTTATTTTGCGGTTGGGATAATCTAGCAAGATAAGTTTTTGTTTTTTATTTTTAGGATTATCTAGCAAGATAAGTTCAATACAATTTATCCTCTTTACCTTTGGCACTCCATAAATACCAGTAAAGTATTCTTGGTCCTATCAAAATACTGGGCAATATTGTTTGAAGTATTGGAAATTTGGATTCATTGGTGATAATGTTTTTTTGGTGAAAATGACTAACCACTCAACCGCCTTGTTTTTTCTGCTTATTCTCTTTGTATTCAACTCTGGCGAATTCTTCTTTCCATTAATAAATAGTATTTTAAGTTTTTTTTTTTTACTTTTTTTTATATATATTTATAATAAACTCACACACACATGGGTAGAAGGAAGAGAGTTTTTGAAAGGCTTACAATACGATAGTAATTTAAGCATTAGAAATTTGGAATACAGTTGCCAGACATTTTATTGGGTTAAGTGAAAATGCCTGTGTCAGTTCGTTTAGACCCCTAAAACCCAACAGATTAACCTAGAGAATTAGCCAAGTGATTAACTTAGGTAATTTAAACAGAACTAGGTTAACACAAATAATCAAAAACAATAAAGCAGCGGAAATAAAAGAACACAAAGATCTGATGACCCAGGAAAACCAAACCGGTAAAAAACCTGGGGAGGATTTAACCTAGCTATCCTCAAGGTAAACTGAATTCACTATGAAAGAATTGAAGTTTACACAATAAGACTTAAACCACTAACATCCTATTGCTACCCAAGTGTAGGAAACTTACTACCACGACCCCATGATAGCTCCGAGATCCACGGACTCCTTCTTTCTTGAATTCTTCAGCAATCCACAAGCGCACCTACTTGTATTTCTTGAAGATCTTTGATTCTGCAACTGTTTGATTTACCAAGCTCTTGACATAAATCTTGAGTTTGGAAACCCTAAGTGTATGTGAAGGCAAACACCTCTAGATCTCACAATGAGATTCACAAACACAGCAAAACAGAACTCTAAAAACGTGGCTAGGGTTTTCCCTTATATACTTAGGGCAAAACATAAAACCCTATACATTAAATGGACTAGGGCTGAGTTGGAAAATTCTGCAGAAAAACAATCTGCACGATTTTCGATCGATCGAGTCTAATTTTCGATCGATCAAGTCAGGCAAAAAGTGCACAGTGAATTCTGCATAAAACTCGATTCCAACTTTACATGAAGAGCCATACTTTGAGCAAGTCTCACACACCTTTAAAGAATGTTTTGATCATGGTTTGCCAACATTACAAATTGAAGTTCTAATACATTAGATCCTAATTCTTAGAACCTAACAGCCTGATTGCGCCATTGCCTTTTTAATTATACTTGTTCTCTTGCATTCAACTCAGGTGAACTCTTTTTCCCAAATAATTTAGATTTGTGATAATATTATTATAATAAAAAAAAAGAACTATTTTGTTTGTTGTCCACCATCAGTCCAAATAGAAGCTTCTCTAGAAAGAACTAATTAAAAAATTTCATTATATCCATTCTAAGAATATTTTCTATTTTGTCCGGTATTTCAATGACACATGAATGGAGTATAGAATATAATATATATATATATATATATATATATATATTATAACTAATTAATAATGATGAGGATTATTTAAAGGTGAAAAAGGCAAGGGGTGCCGAACCTTTGAGGGGGATGACTCACCCCAATGGGGGGGACAACCAACCCATAGGGCGATGGGTCAACCAGCCCCTGATCCCGGCGACCCGTCCTCCAAGGGTTGGTTCACGTGGGGCCCACTCACACGTCCTAACATGGGGATTACTTGCACGTCACGGCCAAAAGCCCTACTACGCAACTAGATCTTCCCTATATGAAAAGGTAATCTCGAGTATCTTGGAACATTTCTCTCTACAAGGAAATTCCCCTGTATCACGGGATTGGGGGTGGTTCCCTACCACTATATAAACCGCGAGCCTTGCCTATCTTGAGGTACGTGAATCCTCCATAGTTTTTGCACTCTTGAGTTCTTGGAGATTCTTCTATCACTGACTTAACCTTCGGAGGGTCTTTGGCTAATATCCCACCAGTGCCCTTTGATTGGTTCTTCTCTTTTGTTCTTCAAGTACACCCATTGGCATGTGTGTGGACGATCAACTCACTGACGATTTTGTGCATCATTAGTTGGCACCGTCTGTGGGAAACGTGTGATAAGCCGTATTGCCGTTTCAAAGGCAAAAAAGTTGTATGGTACAAAAGCGATCAATAGCCACCACCAACGAAGAGATCGGGAACTCGTCTAATGTGTTGGAGAGGCAGGTGCAAACCCTGGCCGTAGCAGTTGAATAGTTCACTCAACGGAACCACAAGTTGGAATGACATTTGGAGCAGCAAAATGATCAGGAGCTGAATGATCCGAACGACGAGCAGAATAGGGACGAACGCAACAATGATCGTCCCCTGATGAATGATCATCAAGAGAGGGATGACTAAGAGGAAAGCAATGCCATCAATAGGCGAGACCAGCAAGATACTAGTCGTCCCTTTGAGTTAGAAGTTGGCGTGTTGCTCATGGTGCAAGAGATGCAGACAATGAAAGAGAAGATGGATATGATGATTAATACCCTGATGGGTCCGGTGTCCACTAGCTTGGATGAACTAGTCCATTGTATTGACTCTCCTTTCATTGCATCGGTCACTTCTTTCCTTCTTCTAGCCAAGTTCAGAATGCCACAAGTGGAAGCCTACGACGAATCAAGGGACCCCCTCGACCACCTAGAATCATTCAAAACTGTCATGCATCTACAAGGGGTTCTAGACGAGATCATGTGCAGAGTCTTCTCCACCACACTCAAAGGACCAACTCGAGTATGGTTCAACAAGATAACTCCCAATACCATCTCAACCTTCAAGGAGTTGAGTGGGCTCTTCATCACATATTTCATTGGAGGTCAGCGATACAAGAGGTCCTCAGCAAGCCTCCTAAACATCAAGCAGCAGGACAACGAGAGCTTGAGGTTATATGTCACTCGATTCAACAAAGAGGCGCTACTCTTTGATGAAGCCGACGATAAGGTCCTGGTCACGGCCTTCACCAGTAGACTTCAATCCAAAGACCATGGCTGACACGTTGTATCGAGCCACGAAGTATATGAACGCTGAAGATGCCGTGATTGCTAGAGGGGGCGGACCGAAGAAGCGAGAGAAGCATGATGCCGTGATTGCTAGAGGGGGCGGATCGAAGAAGCGAGAGAAGCTGACATGTTGTATCGAGCCATGAAGTATATGAACGCTGAAGATGCCATGATTGCTAGAGGGGGCGGACCGAAGAAGCGAGAGAAGCATGACGATCCCCATTCGAAGAGGGGAAGGGAGGTAGCTAGAACAGGCAATAGAAGGGACGAATAAAGGTCAAGACCCCTGTCAGGGAGAATGGCCAACTTCACCCCACTTAACGCCCCACTTAATTAAGTCCTAATGCAGATTAGGGACGACCCCGCTTTGGCGTGGCCCGGTAAGCTAAAGGCGACCCAAACAGAAGGCTGAGGAATAAGTACTACCGCTTCCACAGTGACCATGGGCACAACACCTTAGTTTGCTATGACCTAAAGTAACAGATAGAATCCCTCATTAGACAGGGAAAATTGCAACAGTTTGTAAGGAGAGAGAGGATAGGAGAAAACCCACCAAGGGACCAAGAGCCAAACCGACGGGTTGCGGAGCGACTCAGGGCCCCACTTGGAGAAATAAGAGTGACCGTCGGGGGGGGGGGGGGGGGGGAGCACAATGATTGGGTAAGTCGAGGTAGACATGCCTACGGACGGTGCAAAATGTCTAACTCACCGGTTGTCCACTCAAGCTTTCCCTGATGGACGATCCGGTGATCAGCTTCACTGAGGAAGATGCTAGATGGGTCCATCACCCACATGACGATGCCTTGGTGATCAACCTGACCATTGCAGACTTCAATACCTGACAAGTCCTAGTGTACATGGAAGCTCGGTTAACATCCTCTACTATGTAGCCTTCCAACAGATGAGGATCGATAGGGAATGGCTCATACCATCAGACGTCCCTCTAGTGGGCTTCGGTGGGACGAAGGTTTTACCCATTGGGTCCGTCACGTTGCCAGTCACCGTTGGCACCTATCCTCAGCAAATCATACGGGATGTCACTTTCTTGGTAGTGGATTGCTCGTCAGCTTACAATGCCATTATAGGATGACTAATGCTCAATGCGTGGAGGGCAGCCACCTTCTACTGAAATTCCTAACGGAGTATGGGATAGGAATAAGAGAGACCTGAATAGATCAGGTGGCAGCCCGGGGCCATGCTGGAGATGGACGAACAAGTGACCACCATGAACATTGAAGAGCGACGATTAAATGTAGAGTTGACAGAGGGATTGGAGACCATCTCCCTAGACGAAGGACACTCGGATCGGGTTACTCGCATAGCACGTATGCCAGCCCTTCGACTCGGGATGGACTGATCCTTTTCCTAAGGAACAACCTGGACATCTTCTCCTGGAGCCATGAAGATATACCTAGAATCGACCCAAGCATCATGGTCCACCAGCTCAATGTTTCCCCATCCTTTCCACCCGCCCACCATAGAAAAAGGTCTTTGCTTAAGAGAGGGACAATGCCATAGCCAAAGAAGTTCATAAACTATCGGACATAGGCTTCATTGGAGAGGTTTACTACCCCGAGTGGTTGGCCAACGTGGTCATGGCCAAGAAATAAAATGGGAAGTGAAGAATGTACGTGGACTTCACCAACCTAAATAAATCTTGTCTAAAGGATAGCTACTCTCTCCCACAGATCGACCTCCTTGTGGATTCGACGGTTGTACATCAGTTGTTAAGCTTCATGGATGCTTTCTCTAGCTATAACCAGATCAAGCTTAAGGAGTCAGACCAATAGAAGACATTGTTCATCACTAGCCAAGACCTTTTTTGTTACAAGGTCATGCCATTTGGATTAAAGAATGCCGGGGCAACATACCAAAGGCTTGTGAACAAAATGTTCTTCTAGCAGATCGGACGGAATGTTGAGGTATATGTAGACGACGTGTTGGTGAAAAGCAAAAAAGAAGATCATCACCTAAATGATCTTAGAGATACATTTGAGACTCTTCGTCTCTACGGAATGAAGTTCAATCCCAGCAAATGTGTGTTTAGGGTATCATCGGGAAAATTCCTTGGCTTCATGGTGTCCCAAATATGTATCGAAGCTAACCCCAATAAGATCCAAACAATCCTAGAGATGAGCCCCCCGAAGAACGTCAAGTAGGTACAAAGCTTAAACAAAAGAGTCACGGCTCTCAACAAATTCGTCTCACAGGCAACAGACAAATGCTTGCCATTCTTCAAAATCCTGAAGAAAGCCTTTCAATGGGTCGACAAATGTCAGAATGCATTCGAAGAGTTGAAAGCATACCTAGCGTCTCCACCACTCTTAAGTCCATCCAAACCTAATGAAGAGTTGTCCCTATACTTGGTTGTGTCCCCCATGGCCTTCAGTTCAGTCCTAATTCGAGAAGAAGATCGCGTACAATTTCCCGTGTACTATACCAGTCGAGCACTAAGGGGAGCAAAAGAAAGATATCCCCCCATGGAAAAGTTATCCTTCGCTCTGATCACAGCAACCCGCAAGGTCAGGCCATACTTCCAGGCTTATACCATAGTGGTTCAAATAGACAAGCCTCTTCAGAAGACAATGGATAATCTAGAGGCCGCCGGACGATTAGTCTTATGGGCGATAGAGTTGAGCGAATTCGACATACGATACCGTCCAAGGACCGCAATCAAGGCCCAGGCCTTAGCAGATTTCATCACAGAATTCACGACAAGCGAAACCGACGACTGAGGGGCAACCCCTCGGAAGGTTCGAACAGACGGATCATCCAACAAACCTGCTGGAGGGATTGGAGTCGCCCTTTAATCCCCCAAAGGGGATATCATCGAGTGCGCCATTCAACTTCAATTCCCGACGACCAATAACGAGGCCGAATACAAAGCCATTCTCATAGGGCTTGACTTGGCCAAAGTAGCTGGGGCCTCATTAGTCATCCTTCATAGCAACTCCCGGGTTGTCATTGAGCATATCAATGGGGATTACGAAGCCAAGGGTGACTGAATGAAAAATTATCTCGACCTTATTAGAAGATGGAAGAATCAAACCTTTGTGGTGAAATTCTTGCAAGTCCCGAGAGAAGAAAATGAACATGTCGATCAATTAGCCAAAGCTGTGTCCGTAAAACACATTATGGTCGATCGATAGATCATATCCTTCGTTTAGTAGTTCCCTACCATTGAGGAGTTGGAGATACAGATGATTCCAAAGGGCGCTGACTAGACAACTCTGATCATCTTTTACCTTAAGAACAGGACTTCCTGAAGATCGCTAAGAGTTCGAGCAACACACTTCGTGCTGATAGCGGACGTACTATAAAAGAGAGGTTTCTCCTGACCATACTTAAGGTGTTTAATCCCTGGCAAAGTAGACTATGTCATGAGGGAAGTCCATGAAGAGGTGTGCGGAAACCACTCAGGGGCGCGATCATTGATGCATAAACTCATACGAGCAGGGTACTATTGGCCTACAATGCAAAAGGATGCCCAATCTATGTGAAGGCTTGTGACAAGTGCCAACGCTTCAGCAATGTCATAAGGCAACCGTCTGAATCACTTACCTCGATGAACGCCCCATGGCCTTTCGCTCAATGGGGATTGGACATCAAAGGACCTTTTCCAATGGTAATGCAACAACTCAAGTTCCTAGTTGTGGGGATTGACTACTTCACTAAATGGGTAGAAGCAGAACCATTGGCAAGCATCACGGAGAAGAATGTCCGTAGTTTCGTCTGGAAGAACATCATCTGCCGATTTGGGATCCCTAGAGTTCTCATCTCTAACAATGGTAAACAGTTCGACAACGATGCGTTCAGAAACTTTTGCAATCAATTGGGGATCAAAAACCACTACTCTGCATCCGCCCACCCACAGGCTAATGGGCAAGTGGAGGTTACAAACCGATCCTTGCTCAAACTGATCAAAACTCGGCTAGAGGGGGAAAAAGGGATATGGTCGGACGAGCTACCAAGCGTCTTATGGGCATATAGAACAACTGCTCGGATGCCCACAAAAGAAACACCATTCTGTCTAGCATTCGGGAGTGAGGCTGTCATCCCTGTAGAAGTAGGAATGATAAGCTACAGGATAGCTCACCATGACGAAAGAAAGAATGAAGAAGGGATTCATTTGCACTTGGATCCGTTAGACGAGGTAAGAATGGCTGCTGAGCAACGAATGACTTGATACTAAGACCTCATGGCCAAGAACTATAACGCCAAGGGGAAGCCTTGACACTTTAGCATCGAGGACCTTGTTCTAAGGAAAGTGACCACAGCCACCAAGGATCACACACAAGGGAAGTTAGGACCTAATTAGGAAGGTCCATACAGAATCTTTGATTACAACAGGAAGGGTACCTACTATTTCGAGACACTTAACGGACAAAAGCTGCACCACCCTTGGAATACTGACCACCTCAGGAGATATTACCAGTAGTGCACTAGTAGCGACTTCCAGTAGCAACTTATGTTATCGCTTTCCTTTTTGTTTAAGTAATTGACAGACCAATTTTTTGGTTGATCAGATAGCAAGTTATCAACATTTTTATTCAATTATTTTTAAAGGGAATTATTATTGTCTACAAATAAGGAAAGGCTTATAAAAATCGAAGCCTTATTTTGAAGGCAAACAGACGATCAAGGATGCCCTCGTGCACCTAATTAAACCTTAAGTCCTACCTAAGGGATGGACAGATGATCAAGGATGTCCTCATGTACTGATCAAATCCTAAGTCCTATCTAAAGGATGGACAGACGATCAAGGATGCTCTCGTGCACCTAATCAAACTGTAAGTCTTACCTAAGGGATGGACAAATGATCAAGGGTGCCTTTGTGCACCTGACCGAACCCTAAGTCCTACCTAAAGGGTGGATAGACGATCAAGGATGCCCTTGTGCACCTGATGAAACCCAAAGTCCTACCTAAGGGGTGGACAGACAATCAAGGATGCACTCGTGCACTTGATCAAATCCTGAGTCCTACCTATGGGATCGACAAAAGATCAAGGATGCCCTCATGCACCTAATAAAATCCTAAGTCCTACTTAAGGGATGGACAGACGATCAAGGATGCCCTCGTGCACCTGATCAAATCCTAAGTCCTACCTAAGGGGTGAACAGATGATCAAGGATGCACTCGTGCACCTAATCAAATCCTAAGTCCTATCTATGGGATTGACAGACGATCAAGGATGCCTTCGTGCACCTAATCAAACCCTAAGTCCTACCTAAAGGATGGACAGACGATCAAGGATGCCCTCATGCACCTGATCAAATCCTAAGTCCTACCTAAGGGTAGACAGACGATCAAGGATGCATTCGTGCACCTGATCAAATCCTGAGTCCTACCTAAGGGATCCACAGACGATCAAGGATGCCCTCGTGCACCTGATCAAATTCTAAGTCCCACCTAAGGGGTGCGCAGTCGATCAAGGATGCACTCGTGCACCTGATTAAACCCTAAGTCCTACCTAAGGGACGGACAGACGATCAGAGATGCCCTCGTGCACCAGATCAAATACAAAGTCCTACCTAAGGATTGAACAGACGATTAAGGGTGGGCATGGGCATATTTGGTCCTTGCCAAAACTCAAAAGAGTGTAAACCAATGACTGGTGGGCAGAATGGTTGAGATAAGGTGACCGATGAATCCTCACCCTTGCACCTATAATGGAATAAAAACGTTAAACCGATGATTAAACAATAATAAAGGAAACCGACGATTCAATAATGAACTCTGGCAAACCAACGATCCGACGAGGTGCATCAGCAGCCACCTCGCGCATTTTCGGATGAGTGGATGAACCACTCACGCCTTTACCCGACGATTGAACATTAGGGTTGTGCTTCCACTACTTGGTGGCATGAGTGGGCTGTGCCAACGATCCCCCACCTTGAGCACTCAAGGCAGCGGCCTTCTTAATCTCCTTTTACTTGTTTTTTTTTTTTTTCCCTGCTTGTTTGTTCTTCGTTGACCCTATCTCTGAAACTGACGAGTGGGTTAGAAAAGGCATGAGTCTAAACTCAAGCAAAGTAAGAGCGACGATAAAAAATACTTACGAACTCGAGAGAAACGATCCAACCGTCAGGCTTCTTCAGAAGGGACGGTCCACCACAGAAGGTGTGTAATGTGTCTAAATTAACAAGCTTTTTCCAAGACCTATCCTCGAAAGGTATCTCAAAAACCCTCTCCAAAAAAGCCTCCTACTCAAGTAGGATCGTCGGGCGCACTGTAGTTGAAACAAGCAAAAAGGGTTCGTTAGTAAAATAAAGAATGTAAAAGGAACTTTTGCTATTCAAAAACCGACGACCCAGACAAAACCAACGACTCACCAGACTTGTTTAGAAGCCCCCAAGAGTGGTTGTAAAAGGACCCTATACTATTCCACTCATCGGGTTAACACACCCAATTAACCCCTTGCACAAAAAAGAACCTGGCTCTCCATTGACGATTAGAATCTGGCATATCAGATATCAACCTCAGGGTAGCTCGGCGACACACGAAGTTATAAAAACTCTTGGATTGAGGGATCCCTTGGGGTTTATAACAATAGAAAAACTCTTTTAGAGTTAAGGGGCGACGGCCTCCATTGAGCTGACCCCACAGCACCTCAGCTCCAATGAAGATGCTCCAAGCGTTGGGGGCTATCTGACTGACAAACCGCCCATGAAGAAGGCTAGCTGACGATGCAAGGAGGAAAGGGGCAAACGAAGCCCTGCTATGAAGGCAGTCTCGTAAAAGCCTATGTCAGACAACCTCCCGTCATAACACTTCTCCCCTATAACACCTTTCCTAATGGGCACATTATCTGGTATTTGGAAATAGGGCCTCAGTCTGTCCAAGACTTCGTCACTCATGCCAACTTGGAAGTCATGAAAGGACTTATAATTGGGAAGGATAACCTGCCTTGGTCTTTGCCTCGAAGGACTGGCTTCCCCCAGGAGGGATCTGCCGTAGATTCCCTATCAGACACCGACGAGTCATCTGATGAGTACCCTAGTGTACAACTAATAAAAAAAAAAAAAAAAAAAAAGGTAGAGGGAGAAGAAAAGAGATTGATGAAGCATACTTAGGGAATAGACAAACGAAAGACTGATGAAGCAAAGAAACCGACGATTAAGCTCTGGGATCAAAATGGAAAAGTAATGAGGACAATAACGGCATTGGACTATTTATAGGATGGTTTAGCATGGGAAACGAAGCATCATAATGTCTGGTTCCCCCAATCAGGAGGAGACACATGTCATTAACCCTGTTAAAAGGACATAATTGCCACTATTTATGACATGACACATTTATGACAACTCCGTGACCCGTTAGCCATCCTGACGACTCACAGAGTAGGGGGTAGCTGATGAGGATAATTTAAAGGTGAGCAAGGCAAGAGGTGCTGAACCTTTAAGGGGGACGAGAAACCCCAGTAGGGGGGGGGGAGGGGACGACCAACCTATAGGGCGACGGGTCAGGCAGCCCCTGATCCTGACGACTTGTCCTCCAAGGGTTGGTTCACGTGGGGCCCACTCATATGTCCTAACATGGGGATTACTTGCACATCATGGCCAAAAGCCCTACCACGCAACTTGATCTTCCCTATATGGAAAGGAAATCCCGAGTATCTTGGAACCTTTCTCTCTACAATGAAATTCCCCTGTATCATGGGATTGGGGACAGGTCCCTACCACTATATAAATCGCGAGCCTTACGTATCTTGAGGTACGTGAATCCTCCCTAGCTTTTGCACTCTTGAGTTCTTGGAGATTCTTTTATTACTGACTTAAACTTCGGAGGGTCTTTGGCCGATGCCCCACTGGTGCCCTTTGATTGGTTCTTCTTTTTTGTTCTTCAGGTACACCTATTGGCACTTGTGTGGACGATCAACTCACTGACGATTTTTGTGCATCATCAGTTGGCGTCGTCTGTGGGAAATGTGTGATAAGCCGTATCATCGTTTCAAAGACTAAAAAGTTGTATGGTCCAGACACGATCAATGGCCACCATCAATCAAAAGACTGGGGACTCGTCCAATGCGTTGGAGAGGCAGGTGCAAACCCTGGCCACAGCAGTTGAACGACTCACTCAATAAAACCACGAGTTGGAACGACATTTAGAATGGCAAAATGATCAGGAGCTGAATGATCAAAACGACAAGCAGAATAGGGATGAACGCAACAATGATCGTCCCCCGATGAATGATCATCAAGAAAGGGACGACCAAGTGGAAAGCAATGCCATCAATAGGCGGGACCAACAAGATACTAGTCGTCCCTCCGAGTTGGAAGTCGGCATGTTGCGCATGGCGCAAGAGATGCAGACAATGAAAGAGAAGATGGATATGATGATTAATGCCTTGAAGGGTCAGGTGTCCACTAGCTTGGATGAACTAGTCCATTTTACCGACTCTCCTTTCACTGCATTAGTCACTTCTTCCCCTCTTCCAGCCAAGTTCAAAATGCCACAAGTGAAAGCCTACAATGGATCGAGGGACCCCCTCGACCACCTGGAATCATTCAAAACCCTCATGCATTTACAAGGGGCTCTAGTCGAGATCATGTGTAGAGTCTTCCCTATCATACTCGATGGGCCAGCCTGAGTATGGTTCAACAAGATAACTCCTAATATCGTCTCAACCTTCAAGGAGTTGAGTGGGCTCTTCATCACACATTTCATTGGAGGTCAACAATAGAAGAGGTCCTTAGCAAGCCTTCTAAACATCAAGCAGCGGGACAACGAGAGCTTGAGGTCGTAAGTCACTCAATTTAACAAGAAGGCACTACTTATCAACAAAGGCGATGATAAGGTCCTAGTCACAGCCTTCACCAACGGACTTCAATCAGAAAAGTTCTTATTCTCGATTTACAAGAACGACCCTAAGACCATGGCTGACATGTTGTATCGAGCCACGAAGTATATAAACGCTGAAGATGCCGTGATTGTTAGAAGGGGCGGACTGAAGAAGCGAGAGCAGCATGACGATCCCCGTCCAGAAAGGGGAAGGAAGGTGGCCCGAACAGGTGATAGAAGGGATGAACGAAAGTCAAGAACCCCGTTAGGGCAAATGGCCAACTTCACCCCACTCAACGCCCCACTCGATCAAGTCCTGATGTCGATCAGGGACGAGCCTGCTTTGGCATAACCTGGTAAGCTAAAAGGCGATCCAAACAGAAGGCTGAGGAATAAGTATTACCGCTTCTACAGAGACCATAGGCACGACACCTTAGTTTGCTATGACCTAAAGTAACAGATAGAATCCCTCATTAGACAGGGAAAATTGCAATGGTTCGTAGGGAGAGAGAGGATAGGAAAAAACCCACCATTGGACTCTTTGGATGTTTCACCATTTGGGTAAAGCTTTTATGCTCTAGAATTGAGGCACCTTTATTCATAAATTAAATTTGTCCTAAAATTTTAATTGGACCATCACCACTGATTTCATGATGGTTGTCAATGTGGACTATACTACCATGTTGATAATTTTATAGTTGGATGAAAAGAATTTGAATTCTGGATGTCTCCGTTAAAAATACCGCGTGGTGTTAGCCAAGCTAAGATTACAGCATTGAGGAAAATTTTCCTTAATATCTACTTCCTCTTCCTCCATCCCAAATTGTTGGCCGTGCTTAGAAAACCCAGCTTTTTTAACGGAATATCTTTTATTGTCTTATCTTTTAAATAAAAAGAAAAAAAAAATTCAAAATTACTCTTCAAAAAAGTTCTAAAAATTTTGGAATATGGAGTGCAAAGAAAAAAAAAATTCCAATTTCACTTGGCGTCAAGAAGTATCCCAAGTATACTCAGAAGGCAAATCCAAATTCAAACTTATCCTTTATATCAAATTAAAAAAAAAAATACCCCTAATACAATACAAATTTTGTCAGCTTGGCTTCCAATTCAGACTTATCATTGAAATCAAATTTAAAAAAAAAAATCCTACTGGCTACTACAATGTGTCTATGGGTTTTTTTGTTTAATTCTTTTAATGCTTCCAGGAATAAAGTAGCAATTATGCTAGAACTACTACTTTGCCACAGCTTTTCCACGTTGCGAGTTGTAAGTGGTGGAGTTGTGGATCCACATAGATCTACCACTTTTCTCTAACATCACAACTCGCCACGCAGGCAAGTTGTGGCTTTAGTTTTGAATATAGTAGCATTTTTGATAAAGGATGGCAATAGTAGGAAAGTTATTAAATTAGGGAGTTTCAATTTTAGAAGCATGACAGCATATTGGAACATTATAAAATGGAATACATGACCAAAGATTTGGGATGGAGGGAGTATTAAATAAAAATCTTATCATTATGATAGTTATTATAGGGATGTGCAACCCAACCACCAATTCACCAAAATCAACCCAATTGAGTTGGGTTAGGTGTCAATTGATTCATAAAAGCCTAACTTAACCAAGCCCACCTATTTTTAAAATATACATTATATGATTTTGTAATTTATTACATGGTCTGATGCATTAATTAAATAATTCATGTTGGATTGGTATTATGCTCAAGTTTATAAGGTTATGAATTTGCTACTATTTGTGTTGGTTTGGTGCTATGCTTAGGTTCAATTAGTGCATCAAACCAACAGAAAAAATATTACAAAATTCTGTTGTCATATGTGTTGGTAATCTTATAAATCTGATATTTTATTTATTAGAATTTAAAAATAAAAAATAAAAATTTCCAACTCGTGGATCCAACCAAATCCACTTGGGTTGAGTTCAGTTTGGTTGGACCTCTATGATGAGTCGATTTGGATTAAGTTTTCTTCAACTTAACTATGGTGAGTTGGATTGAAAAAACCTTTCAACCTAACCCATGCAAATCTCTTGTTATTAATGGGTATCTATTATAATTATGTTTTTATACGACACTATTCAATATATAATTATTGTAATTGTTATAAATGTATTTGTATATAAAACTATCTATTCTACTATTTTAAAAAAATATATGGTATGTTAAGATTCTAGTTTAGTGTTTAAATATAAAACATAAAATAAACTCAATTAAAAAAATAAATATTAAAATATCAATGTGTAAAATTGTGATGCCTCAAAACTTTATGTGGCAAAATATCATGAAGTTAACCAAAAGTCAAGCATCTTCATTTTTGTAGTTATTAATGGGTATTAATTATGATTTGTGTTTTGTATGGAATTATTAAAAATATAATTATGTTAATTATTAATATGTATTTATTATGGCCGTGTTTTATTTTTTATTTGACAAAAAACTCACATACACAAGGCTGAAGGGAAGAGGATTTTTTAAAGACTTAATAGATTAAAAAAGGTGTATTATAATTGTTGTGTTTTTAGATGGAAATATCTATTCTACTATTTTTTTAGATATAAAAGAATGATGTGTTTTTTGAGAGAGAGTTTCAATTTATGGCGTCCGCTCCTGATGATAGCTCTTTATCATTAGACTAAGATATCAATCAGTTTTTGGTGTAGGCGGAGATTGAACCTTAGATCTCTTATACAACCATCAAACTTTACCAGTTGAATTAATTAGAACCCACTAAAAGAATGATGTGTTAACATTTTAATTGAGTATTTAAATGTGGGATAGAATTTAAACACAATTAATTGAGTTTAGATTCTATTCTCAAATAATACTATGAGGCCTTAAAATGTTCTGTGACTAAATATTATGAGGTCATCTATAAGTCAAACAACTTTTGTTTTATATAATACTAGTTAAAGGCCCGTGCGTTGCACGGTTTTATGATAAAATTTTTAGAATATATGTAAAAATAATTATTATGAATAAATAAATAACTCTTATTAGTTGTGTTATAATATTATTTATAGTTACATGTATCAAACTATTTGCATTTGAATTTTGCATTTAATGAATCTACATATGATTACAAACCTTTCTTAGGATATGCTTGAAATCTTTTATGACAAACCTAAAAAAAAAATCAAGAAGAAAATTAAATTGAATTAAATAAAAAAAAATAGAACCATATAGATTGTAAAGTTTCATATGAGTCTATGACCGCTTTAAAATAAAATTTAAAAAATAGCTATCATTTCAACTTTGATTTTACTATTTTAGTCAAATAAGCTTGATAGTTGCAAAGGAAAAAAAAAAAACCATATTTTATAGTGATGGCTCAAGAGTAAAAATAATCAATGCACTAAAAAATTGATATTAGAAGAATGATGACTTTTTAAAGATTATGAAAATCCAAGAATTAAAGTTCCAAAATTTTGCAATTAAAAACCAAAAAAAAAAAAAAATTGATTAATGAAAATTTGTTGGGAATAAAAAATGATACCAATAATTAGCAAAAAATATTGATTAATGTTGCAAACCAATACATAATACCATGCATACTTTACATAAATAAGTATTAAGTGATAATATTCAAAATATAAATATAAAAAAAGTAAAGAAAAAGGGAACAACATGAATAACTCCAATTTGAAAAAATAAATTTCATTTTGTTTAAAAAAATTATATAAAAAAATCCTATTAACTTAATAGTGGTGTATTTAAATGATCCAAAAAAATAATAAAGCATATACTTTTGTGCCTAATCACATCTAGCAAATAATAAAGCATTCAAAATATTGAAAGGCAATTTTAAATTTTAAATTCATGTATGCTTGCATGAAGTTGGAAAAAAACACAAAAACAAAGAAGAGAAATACATACCTGTAATACTTTGGATGGTAGGTTTGATAAAAGCTTCTACTATGGATTTCACAGACATCAAATTGCCTAAGTAATAAGAAAAGAAAAAAAAAAGAAAAAAAAAAAACAAAGGAGAGTTAGATTTCTAGACAACATATAAATTATAAAAGAATGAGAATTATTAATAATAACGGGGGAGAGAAAAGAAGAAGAAGTTGTTATGCCTAAGAATATATAAGAATACACGGAAAAATAAAAGATATATAGAAAACGTGAATGATGCTAATCAGGAAATAGGATAGATTTTTTATTTTAAAGTTATAATCAATTTAGAATTTTAAAGTTATCTAAAGAAGAAGAAGAAGTAAAGCTCAATGTAACTTATTTTTTAAAGTTATCTAAAGATGATTTATTTACAATTTTTTTTTAAATATTTCAAGCACCTAATTTGGAATTTTTTAGATAAAAATATGTCATTTATATCAATTAATGTAGGCCTGGGCCTCATGTGTATCAATTAGTTGGAACTCTACATTAACGTTAATCATAATTTTATATTAAATTTTAGTGTTTATCCAAAGAATTAAAAAGTGAAGGAAGAGTTTGGATGAAGAGTTTGGATTGTAATCAAATTAAAATTTTTAATCAGGTTAGAAATTATAGGAGAAGAAGATAACAACAAAAAGAATTTATATTTATTAGCTAGATTGATATTAGAGTCCTAATTTTTTAAATTAGAGAAAGAATGAATTAGAGATTTAGAGTTCTGATTAATCTAATATTAATCTGCATTTTTATTAGACATAAATTTGAGTCCTGATAGTATACTATTCATTTTTAAAAATCTAAAAATTTAATAAAATTTATAGATATAGAGGCTAAGCCTACGTAACAATTTTTTTTTTTTTTTAGAAACAGCCTACGTAACATTGCAGAGAAAATTATTCAATAATCCAAGAACAGTATTCCTTCCTCTACATGAATCCAAGAATCCACTTACCAGGACATAGAGACCAGTGACTGAAGCAAAGGAAGATCCCAAGGAAGCACCAGGAAGAGGCAGCTCTCCTAGATGACCAGTGAACATCACTGATACAATTTGTAAGCTGTACTGCAACAAACTAACTGCTATAAGAGGCCCTCCTAGCCATAGTTGCTTTTTTGCTTCTTTAACATATTTTGGTCTCCAGCCATGGTTTTCTGATCTTTCTTCTTGTTCAACTTCCATATGATGAATTCTTACCAGTGGCGGCTCCATGAATTTTGTCTAGGGTGTTCCTATTCCACTTTGAAAAAATTTTGGGTCATTTCAGTCTATTTGGGGACGTTTTGGTAAATACCTTCCAAAATTCAAGATTTGGCCAGCATGAAGTTTGGGCATAAAAAAAAAAATAAATATTCTTAAAACCAAAACAAATTTGCATTCAGTACACCAAAAAACCTCAAAAGGAAAAAAAAATGAAAAGAAAAGAAATAAACAAAAGTACCTGTACAATAAACTATAAGTTCATTTGAAATATTAATAATAAACTATTAGTTGTTTCATAAATTTGTTTGTCTTTTATAAACTATAATTTGTTGTATTGTTATTTCATTAATTATTAAATTATTAATTGTTATTTAGCCTAACATAATTTAATTTGTTTGTCTTTTATAATGTATTAGTTAATTAAATTATTAATTATTGATGTTTAGTTGCTTCATTAATTTTTTTTTACTAAGTATTAGTAGTCTAGCACACACCCCACTGTGCATTAGCACACACCCCACTGTGCATTAGATTTTAGTTCAAAATTTGTTTGGCAAAAAAATTTTGAGGGTGTTCCTGATATTGCTTGAGAGTGTTCTTATTTTTTTTTTTTACTAACTACTAGCAGTCTAGCACACACCCCACTGTGCATTAGCACACGCTAGCATACATCTCATTGTGCATTAGCACACACTAGCACACACCCCACTGTGTATTAGATTTTAATTCAAAATTTGTTTGGCATAAAAATTTTGAGGGTGTTCCTGATATTGCTTGAGAGTGTTCCTATATTTTTTTTTTTATGGATGAACAAATAAAAAAAATTTAAATTATTATACATAAAAAAAAAAAAGAGATTTCAAGTCAGGGTGTTCCTAGGAACACCCTGAACTATAAGTGGCGCCGCCACTGATTCTTACTTGGGTTGTTGTCTACAGATTTATATAAATAAATATATATATATATATATATATATAAAATCCAGTAGCAATTAAAAAAAAGTATATTAAAAAAACATAAATATAAATATAAACAATTAAAAAACATTCAACATCTATACCCACAAAACAATTCAACTTAACAATCTATAACAATTTTCTAAATTGTATTAAACTTAAGGAAATCAACCTAAACAAATACACAAAATATATTCAATTTGATGGGAAAAAAAAAAGTAGAGTAAACAAATACGTATTTATAAGGTTGTAGGTAGAAGAAAAGAAGAATAGCGCAAAAAAACCTTATGGTTGGTATTAATTATGAATTATTTGATATATATATATATATATATATATATATACACACATTCCACATTGAAGAATTTTATATGAACAAAATGTCTAAAGCTAATGAAACTTTTTTTTTTTTCTTAAAATCTAAAAATCTAAGAAATTTTTTGCAATTTGGTGCTGCCACTTGGCGCAACCACGGCGTGTAAGCCCAACTTTTATTATATATAATACTAGTCGCTGACCCGTGCGATGCACGGGAAACCTATTGACTATGAAAAAAAAATTCAACAACGAAAGAAGAATTTAAATTATCATTTATGCAATGTTGTTGACAATGCCAAATAGCTTTAAAAATAAACTTATAGATCATAAAAATATCATTATAAATTAATATAGTATTGATAACGCACTTGGACTTTGATATGTTTAATATAGAACTCTTGATCTACCACCGCACACTCTTGGTGCGATGGTCACTCCACAAGTATAAATACTTGTGGGGTGTGGGGGGCAAGGGCCGAGGTTCAAGTCTCTAGGAGGAGTTTCACATACATATACACTTAGATTAGGTTAGAGTATAATTCTATCTTATATAAAAAAAATAAAAATAAAAAATAAAAAGAACTCTTGATCTAACTTCAAAATAAATTCTACAAAATAGGAATATATTTATTTTTTAAAATCAAGTTAAGAAAATAGAATAACTATTAAATTCATAAAAGCAATCTTAGAAGAAAGTGAACAAATAGCAATGCTATTTCCATTCAATGACACATTGAGAGTATATAGGAACAATAACGATACAACTCAAACTTGTGAGCTACTATGAGTTAAAAAAAAAAACCCCTTGTGTAATAGCCTCAATTGATGGCTATTACATATTGGATCTATTTCAACTGATTTTCAATTCAAGTGTTTATCTAAAATTTTAAAATTTTCATCAATCTTTGGATTGAATTTTTGCATAACTTGGTTAATTGTGTAGTCACCCTATTTTTACCCTTAGACACCACATGAAACACACAACTATGATTAAGTTGTCACAGAAGGTTTATATATATATATATATATATATATATATATATATTCTTTTTCAATTCACTGATCTATGAAGGTTTTGGGGTTAAGGTGAAAATTCTAGAGAAATCAACAAATAATCAAAGGCTTCGATTATATTATACAGTCACACTATTTCCACTAAAGTTTTAAATTCCGTTTTAGAGGCTATTTCGAATTAGCTACTAGAACGGAATATTTTGGCATCAGTGTGTGCTGGTGCACCGTTTCAAGATTACGCACTGGGTATATATTTAAATATATATATATATATAATAAAATTACTATTATTTATTATTATTAAGCTAAAGTTTTTAAATTGATTTCTACAAAAAAAAAAAAAGTTTAAAAAATGATTATGTATATAATTCTAATGAAGGAACGTTCAAAATTAAATATGCTATTATTGTAAATAAGCAAGCATAAAAGCATATTTGTAAAACATGCAACTTTCCTGGAAACTTTTCAAAATTTCATCATTCCCAAGCACGTGACTCGCAGCTCCATATCTCGTCAACCACTACCCTTCTTCCTTTCTTATTTTTACTTTTTCATTATCACAGAACCTTTTCAAACTCTCTCCTCATCTTTTTTCTCCTTCCTTTAATTTAGAGTCTTTAGCCAAAACTCTAACCTTCTCGCCAAATCACAATAGTGTTGAGTACCTCAAAACAATCAGACCTACTCATTCCCTATGATCAACTGAGATCAAGTACACGGAATCGAGCAAATCAGCAAATAAGGCCAGCTTTTTAAATGCTGAAATTTCAGACTTTTTTTCCCCTTAGAAGATGTGGGTGGTCTTGGTTTGTATTGGGCTTGTGATATAGAGGGAGACGGGAATGAAAGGAAGCAGAAAGGTCGATTGGGATAGATGAGTGGTGGGGGAATGGCAGAGAGCTATATTGGGTTTGACTGTGAATCTGCGTTTTAGAGAAAGGAGAAAGCTATATTGGGTTTGGCTGGCAGAGCATCGGGTTTTAGAAAAATTTTTATTACGTTTTTTGTTTTTAAATTATGCTGACGTGGAAAATTGTGGGAGCTTCAGAGGTTTCGGTTTTATATATATATATATATATATATAGATGATATGTTATATTAGTCAATAATAAGATTATTTCTCACAATTATTATTGTTTTCCAAATATGAAATTTTACAATTATAGTAGTTATTAAAAGTAATTTAATATTTTTTTTTTTTGAGAAATCAAAAGTAATTTAATATGATTGGGTTAGTTTGAAATAAAAACTCTATTATTATGCACTTATTATAATTCTGTTTATTTATGAAACAATATATTAGACCAATAAAATAAAATATAATGTGTCAAGATTCTAATGGAGATTTTTTTTTTTTTTTTGAGAAATTAACGGAGAGATAAAGTATAGAATAAAATTTTATAATCAATATAAAAAACGTATTAGAATAATGATATGTAATTTGTGAGGTCCCAAGAAGTTATGTGGCATAATATTATATTGTCAAACAAAAGTCAAATATCTACAATTTATATATAACAAAGTTGATAAAATATTTAAAATCATATTGAAGAGTTATAACTAATCTTAATTTTATTCAAAATTAATTTACTAAAATTTTATGCTCCCGTGTAGTATTTCTTGCCTAAATCCATTGTAGCTCAAAAAATTAATGAATTTACTACTTTTGTTTTGAGCTTTAAGGATTTGGCATTGCTACTTGTGAGATACGTTGTATACAAGTTAGCCCAATTTAATTTGAAACATAAATTACTTAATTAATGCAATTTTTGTTGATGAAAAATTTTCTACATTTTTGCCCCAAAATCTCAAATGGATCTAATATTTATTATGGGATAATCTAGCAAGATAAGTGGCTCTTTACTTTTGGTCCTCTCAAAATATTGGGAAAATGTATTTTAATTCTTAGAAATTTTAATACATTTGCCATATCGGTTTAAGTGAAAATGACCAATTAGTGCACTGCTTTTTTTTTTTTTTTTAATGAAAAACTTGTAACTTTATTAAAAAAAAGATAAATTCATTACATCATGAGTTAGCCATATGATCAGGTTAGACATAAGAAGATAAATACAAAATCTCAATTCCTCTAATTTTATATATAGAGTTAGACATATGATTATGTTTTTTTTTAATAGTTTATTTATAATGAACTTCTCATTTTTTATATTGAATTAACTCATTTGGCATAAAAATTATATAAAAAAAATTAGATTAGATGAGACACGTGGTGAAAAATTAAACTCTAATTGAAATCTATTTTTTACATTAATTAATTCACTTGACACAAAAATTTAAAAGTTTAGATTAGATGAGACACATGACATAAAATTAGAATTTAATTGAATTCCAATTTGAAATCTAATTGGATTTCCTTTCATTTGACTATTAATATAAATATATATATATATATATATATATATAGTTATATTAGATAAGTTGAAATACAAGTTATCCTCTTTGCTTTGGGCACTCTATAAATACCAGCAAAGTACTTTTGGTCATTTCAAAATACCACCAGGTGATATTATTGTAAGTATTTGGATACATTTGCCATATCAATTTAAGTGAAAATGACTAACCAATCCTCCGCCTTGTTATTTCTACTTATTCTCCTTGGATTCAACTCAGGTAAATTCTTTTTCCCATAGTAAATAATATTTTAAGGATTAATTTTCTTTTTCTTTTTTCTTTTTTTAAAAATAATAAACTCACACACACAAGGGTAGAAGGAAGAGAATTTTGAAAGACTTACAATAGGTTGTATCTTAAGTATTAGAAATTTAGAAATTTGAAATAAGTATCGAGAGATCAAGGTTGATAGTCTTACCCACAATTTTTTTTTTTTTTTGGTTCTCAGACTTGAACCAATGATCTGCCCCTTTTGGTGGAAGAATATTGCCATTGCATTAAGGCTCGACCTCAAAATTGTGTTACATAATAATAAATTTACAAAAAAAAATTATGATGAATATTTTATGCAAAATTTAATGGTCGAAAATGATTTATCTATGTAATGATAATGTGGGTTGTGATTCTGTGTCAGGGACCATGCTTCTTACGGTGAACGCTATTAGATGTGCTGCACTGCTGCTAATATAGGTTCATGTAGCAGTGATTTCATTTGCAATGCAATTTGCAGTACGGATTTTCCTGGTGGTCGAGGATTTTGTAAAATAGTGGGAATGGGAGGTTCAAGATCGTGTAACTGTAATTACGATTGTCCTCCAACTGGTTCTTCCTCAAAATTATGTATTGATGGTTCAGGAATATGTAACAATAGTTGAAATGCCAAGTGCATTACTACACATCCAAATGGTCAAGGAAGCTGTGATGGCTTTTCCATGAGGTTGTGTTTTGTTAGGCATATTCATATCTGCCATATATTAATCTACACAAAATACATGCAATGAGAATAAAAGAATAAAAAAACCACAGCTTTAGCCAAGCAAATAATCTCCTTGCCTCTCCAAGATTGTATTCCAAATAAGTCAGTGGCGGCGCCACTTATAGTTCAGGGTGTTCCTAGGAACACCCTGACTTGAAATCTCTTTTTTTTTTTTTTTTTTTTTATATGTATAATAATTTAAATTTTTTTTATTTTTTTATCCATAAAAAAAAATATAGGAATACTCTCAAGCAATATCAGGAACACCCTCAAAATTTTTATGCCAAACAAATTTTGAATTAAAATCTAATACACAGTGGGGTGTGTGCTAGTGTGTGCTAATGCACAATGAGATGTATGCTAGCGTGTGCTAATGCACAGTGGGGTGTGTGCTAGACTGCTAGTAGTTAGTAAAAAAAAAAAAATAAGAACACTCTCAAGCAATATCAGGAACACCCTCGAAATTTTTTTGCCAAACAAATTTTGAACTAAAATCTAATGCACAGTGGGGTGGGTGCTAGTGTGTGCTAATGCACAGTGGGATGTATGTTAGTGTGTGCTAATGCACAGTGGGGTGTGTGCTAGACTACTAATAGTTAGTAAAAAAAAATTAATGAAGCAACTAAACATCAATAATTAATAATTTAATTAACTAATTCATTATAAAAGACAAACAAATTAAATTATGTTAGGCTAAATAACAATTAATAATTTAATAATTAATGAAATAACAATACAACAAATTATAGTTTATAAAAGCCAAACAAATTTATGAAACAACTAATAGTTTATTATTAATATTTCAAATGAACTTATAGTTTATTGTACAGGTACTTTTGTTTATTTCTTTTCTTTTCATTTTTTTTTTTCCTTTTGAGGTTTTTTGGTGTACCGAATGCAAATTTGTTTTGGTTTTAAGAATATTTGTTTTTTTTTTTAAGCACAAACTTCATGCTGGCCAAATCTTGAATTTTGGAAGGTATTTACCAAAACGTCCCCAAACAGACTGAAATAACCCAAAATTTTTTCAAAGTGGAATAGGAACACCCTAGACAAAATTCCTGGAGCCGCCACTGAAATAAGTTATATTAATTTTAGGAGAAACTTAAATGAGATAAGGTTAGTGGGAGAAAAAAACAAACACTGTAAAAAGGAAGAAGAAGAAGCACCATCTTATTTAGTAGGGTCGATACTATACTTTGTTTGCCTTATTTTGCGTGCCAAAAATCCCATATTTTTCACAAAGAGTTACAAGAATTACCATTTTGATCCTAGGACTTATGAAATGCTATAAATGTTGGAATATATCCTAATTGCATGTTAGATTACTTAACCTAACCCACCTATATTTAATGTATATTTAAAAAATATATTATATGGTTTTATTATTTAATTATTTTATGGTTGGATGCGCTAAAAAAAAGGGTAAAATGTCATTTTTGTCCCTACTTTCACAAACATTCGTTTTTCATTCTTAAACTTTCAAAAGTTCGTTTTTCATCCCTAAATTTTGCAAAATTTTCTACATTAAATTCTTATGTCTATAACCGTTAGTTTATATCCTACGTGGCTTAATAGAATGTTGACGTGGTGTTTGACTTAAACCAAACTATTTGGTTCAAAAATTATGGACACATGGCATGCATTTATTGGCACACGTGGAAAACACATTCCCATTCCATGCCAATACATAGCCAACTGGGTTTGACTGGAAAATGCCTTTTTGTAGTTCTCGTTTGGCATCTGAGAAACTGGAGGAAAATAATTTATAGTAAGCTATTTTAGGTTCAGCTAAGTTTTTCCAATGTTCGAAATCCAAAGCACTACAATGTGAAACGTCTAATTAAATTTCATGTGTTTACTTTATGTCCTTTCATTTTCCTTTTAATATTGTAAGTAACCAAACAAAATGTCAAGGATTTTCAAGTTACACAAAAACTTAAAATCTAAATAATAGTGAAGGCGGAGAATCTAGCTAGCTTTTGATGATTATCATACCAGAAATCTTTCAAATTTGCTGGATTTTGACATGAGAGAGAGTTACAAAGCGACGGAGAGGGGAGAGAGAGAGAGAGAGAGAGAGAGAGAGAGAGAGAGAGATTCAAGCTTAGGATTGGGGATTTTCAATTTTCAAGTTTAATAATGAAAATCCTCATAGTAAACAATATAATTTAAAATAGCACGTGTGATTTGGTTAAGGAATTTATTCACTCACAAGGCAAACAAAACCCCATCACCAGCCCAACCCCTACCCCTCTCTCTCTCTCTCTCTCTCTCTACCGCTTTCAACATTTTGTCCACCAAATCTCATGAGTAAACCTTTCAAGATGTGTGTGCAAGCCTTCAATCTCTAAACGAAACCTTTATGCCCCAAATACTCATTCACTTGTTTTTATTTCTTATTTTTGACTTTTTCTGCGATTTATATAAAAGAGTTTTCTGGGTAGTGTCTGTCTTTGTTATCAAAGAACAGGCTATTATCAATTTTGTTAGGAGACAGAAAGAGGCTAATGGGTAAGAAGAGAAAGTGAGTTATAATGGTGATGTTCGGCAAGGAAAGTGAGATGAGTGGGTATTATTGTTTTCCACTTGTGCCAATAAAGGCAAGCTATGTGTCCATAATTTTTTTAAACAAACTGGTTTACGTTTAAGTTAAATACCCATGTCAACATTCCGTTACGCCACATGAGATATAATTAACAAACATAGATAAAAGGACGTAAAGTAGAACATTTTGCAAAGTTTAGGAATGAAAAACAAATTTTTGTGAAAGTTTAGGAACGAAAATGATATTTTATCCAAAAAATAATTTGTGTTGTTTTGGTATTATGCTTAGGTTTATAAGGTTATAAATTTGTTATTATTTGTGTTAGTTTGGTGCTTTTCTTAGGTTTGATTAGTGCTTCAAACCAACACAAATAATATTATAAAAATATGTTGCTATTTGTTTTGGTAATCTTATAAATCTGTTGTTCTAATGATCAATATTTTGTTTATTATAAAAAAACTCCAACTTGTGGGTCCAACCCAATTCACATGGGATGGGTTGAAACCCTGTGATGAGTTGAGTGGGAGTGGGTTCATTTCAACTCAACCATGGTAGGTCGGATTAAGAAATCCCCTCAACTTGATCTATGCACACCCCTATCTTATCAATGTGTATTTATTATAATTGTGCTTTTATATGAAACTATTTAATATATAATTATTGTAATTATTATAATTGTAATTATATATGAAGCTACCTATTTTATTATTAAAAGAAAATATGATATGTTAAGTTTTTAGTTGAGTGTTTAAATATAAAAAATAATATAAAATCAATTAAAATAAATTATATATTAGAATATTGATGTGTAAAATTGTGAGGTCTGAAAACTTTGAGTGACAAAATATCATGAAGTAATCCAAAAGTGTGTATATATATTTGTGTTTGTGTGTGTGTGTGTGCGCGCGCGCGTGTATATATATATATATATATATATATATAATTATTTGGTAAAATTCGAATAGAGGGTTTAAATATGGAATAGAAGTTAATCAAAAGTGAGGCCTCATGTGACAAAATATTATGTGGTCAACCTTAGGTGTTGTTCTATAAGTTCCCCTTTTAAGATTCTGCTATGTGAATTTTTTCTCATGGAATGGAAGTGTATTTTTTAGTTAAGTAGCCACATGGCTAAATCTTAAGAGATGAACCTAAGGAATAGCACCTAAGATACTATACCTAAGTTTTGTCCTTTATATATTATATAGTATACTAGACATTAAGATTATTCTCTCTATTCTATTTTTTGTCTAAATATGAAAGTATATAATTAAAGTAGTTATTAAAGTCATTTATTATGATTATTTTTTTTGAGAAAAATTTATTTTGATTATGTCTGTATATGGCCAAAAAAAAAATCTTATTATTAGGTATTTATTATGACTGTGTTTATATATGAAACAATATATTAGAGCATTAAGATATAACATAATGTGTCAAGATTCTAATGGAGAGTTAAAGTATAAAATTAAATTTAAATTCAATAAAAAATATGTACTAGAATAAATGTCTAAATTTGGTAAGGATGGGGTGTAAAACTCATGTTTTACAGCATTCTATAAGAGACTGTGATATTAGCTTTTTACCTAAAACTAAAATTTTCCTACCATAGCTAATAACATCTTAATAAACTCCCAATTTAGATAGATTTCTAAGTGAGTATTAGAATTGATTGGGTGTAGTTGTGCTTATTCTCTAATATGTGATAAAATGATGAGGCGTGTTCAGATTGAAGGGCGTAAAACTTAAGTTTTACACCATATCCTTAAAGACTATGATGTGTACTAGCAAGATACCTTTTCCAACCTTAATCCATTGCACATCAAGAAATCAACAAATTTATAACTTTTTTTTAGCTTCGAGAATTTGGCATGGCTACTAGTGAGATTACTTGACTAAGTTAGCCTAATTTAATTTGTAACATATTGCTTGACTAATCTAATTTTTGTGGATGACAAAGTTTCAGTAAATTTTCTAGATTTTTTCCCCAGAATCCCAAATAGATCAACTACTTATTTCGTGATTGGGATAATCTAGCAAGATAAGTTGTTTTTAACTTTTGGTCACCTCAATATAGTATTTTAATTATTAGAAATTTGGATACATTTGTCGTATTAGTTTAAGTGAAAATGACTAACCAGTCCACCAACATGTTATTTAAATTATGGGATAATTACAGTAAACCCACCTGTGTTATGGCCCGTTTTCACTTTGCCTACCCGTGGTTTAAAACTTTACACTTTGCCCACCTGAACTTCAATCCGTTACCCACCTCGCCCTCTGACGTTAGAAAAACACCCTTATGTTAAAATCAGAACATAACACCGATCAAAAACACGAACCATTAGTTCTTTTCCTCACGAGCCCTAGAAACACGAAAATCCCCTAGAGAAACCCCATTCTGCATCTGATATTGAAATAGTGCTGCAAGTATAAACCTAGACAAGCAACGAATTGGTCGAGGGACTCAAATCCTGGTAAGAAATCAGTCACTGTTTGAGTTTTTAGTTTGGGCTTGTGGTTGTTTTATAGTTTTTTGAGTAATCTTTTATTTTTGGTAGAGGTTTTTTGAGTAATCAGTCAATGGTCAATGTTACATGTATGTAATGAGAATATTGGTTGTGTTTGTTGATGTAATGTTACCTGTTGTTTGGATTTGTGTTTGTTTATGGGCATTTTGTCTGTCGTGGTCATTGTGTCTCACAGTGGTCCCAAATTTCTATTTTAGTGTTTGCCATGTGTGTGTTGCATGTATGGGCATTTTTGAGTAATCAGTCAATGGTTTAAATTTTAGTGTTTGCCATGTGTGTGTTGCATCCCGGAAGCAAAGCAAAAAAAGTGGTCCCTCTGATGTGTGTGTTGCATCCCAAAAGCAAAACAGAAACATGTTTGTGTATATTGTTTACAATTCCTTAATTGTTAATTGTGTACGTGTCAAATGCTAATTAGTTATTGCAGATGGCTGATGAGGAAGTGAAATTGGAGGTACATTATGGGGGTACTTTTCTGTGGAACCCTAGTTTAGAATACTTTGGTGAGAAAGTTGAAATAGTGTGTAGGGATCTTGATAGGCTTAGTTATTTTGAAATAAAAGGTATAGGTGAGGAATTAGGGATTGATGAACCGTGTAGGGTTCATTATTTAGGTCCTGGGGGCAACTTCGAGCAAGACTTAAGGCTCATACAAGATGATAAAGATGTGGTGCCCATGTGCAAGCTTAATGTGGGAGGGTCAAGAGACACCATCATACTGTATGTGGAGAGTGGTCATACTCCGCTTGCAGTTGAAGTCCCTGATGGTGCAGGGGTTGGTGCAGGGGGTCATGCAGGAGCTGCTACAGGGGGTGGTGCAGGAGCTGCTACAGGGGATGATGCTAGTGTAGGGATAGAGGAGGAGTTTGATTGGTTGAATGAAGGTTTGGAAGGAGAAGACTTTGCTGATGACATTTTTGGTGAGTCTTCTCCACCTCACGATATTCCATCTGACCCTAACACTATTCCAACCACTGATACACCTCAACCAACCACTGATACACCTCATCCAAACAATAATACACCTCAGCCAAACACTAATACACTTCAGCCAAACACAGATACACCTGGCCCAAGCAATGTTCCTCCAAACATAGATTTAGATGAAGAGTGGGCTGAACCAGCTTTAAAGGATGATATTGCAAGTGTAGATGGTTCTGATGATGAGCAGGGGCCTAGAAATCTAGAATTCAATGAGAGGACTAATATGAAAAATGTTAGGTTGGTGGTAGGGATGAAGTTTCCAAACTCCAAGGTGTTTAGGCAGGCTTTGAGGGAGTATGTGATTCAGCATCACATTGATATCAAGTGGAAGTTGAATGAGAAGAAGAAGATTTATGTACATTGTAAGAACAATTGTGGATGGAGGTGTTATGCATCAATGGTGACTAGAGAGTGCACATTTGAGATCAAGACACTTAATCCTGAATGTACCTGCCCCCTGACATTTCAAAATGGGTAAGTTACATCAGCCTATGTGGCAAAGAGGTATTTAGAGGATTTTGGTAAGAATCCTAATTGGGAGGTCTCAGGTGTTAAGCACCATGTAATGCAGCAGATTTCAGTGGATTTAAGTATTAGTCAAGTGTATAGATCAAGGAAGGCAGCTAGGGGTTTGATTACTGGGAATGAAGAGGCTCAGTATGGCCTACTTAGAGATTATGCAGAAATAATAAGGAGAACAGATGTAGGAAGCAAGGTGATTCTACAAACAGAGATGGAAAATGAGAATGCAGAACCCAAGTTTAAAAGGATGTACATTAGGTATAATGCTCAGAAAGTTGGATTTCTAGGTGGTTGTAGACCCTTTGTTGGGCTGGATGGCTGCCACTTGAAGGGTAGGTTTGGTGGGCAATTATTGTCTGCCACTGCCAAGAATGGAAATGACAATATATTCCCAGTGGCAATGGCTGTGGTTAAGCAAGAGAACAAGGACAGCTGGACCTGGTTCTTGGAGCAGTTTGCAGATGACATTGGCAGGCCAGAGGAGCTCAATCTGGTATTCATTAGTGACAGGCAGAAGGTATTATTATCTAGCTCATGTTCATGACTTCATTACTTGCTTACTTGCATAGTTGCTTACTTGAATGCTTACATGATTGCAAGGCCTTCTACCTGCAATGGAGACTCTATTCCCAACTGTGGAGTACAGGTATTGTGTGAAGCACATATACAACAACTTCAAGGTTAACCACAAGGGCATGGAGTTGAAGAATGTACTGTGGAGGTGTGCTGGCACAACATCAGTAAGGGAATTTGAGAGGGGGATGGAGCATCTTAAGAGTTTGGATAAAGAAGCTTGGAAGTACCTTGCTGATATAGAGCCTGCACAGTGGACCAGATCCCACTTTTCTCCAAGAGCTTTGACAGATTGTCTGGCAAACAATCTGAGTGAGAGTTTCAACTCTATGATTGTGAAGGCTAGAGACAAGCCAATCTTATCAATGCTGGAGTGGATCAGGGTTAGGCTTATGAGTAGACTGTATGTGAAGAATATTGGCATAGAAAAGTATGGTGGCAGGTTGTGTCCAAGCATACAGGGCAAGTTGGAGAAGTTAAAATTAGAGTCTAAGACCTTCTGTGCAATGCCATCTGGGAGGTTTGTGTATGAGGTTGCCAGTGAGAGGGAAAGGCATGTGGTGGACTTGGTAGGAAGGACATGCAGTTGTAGAGCATGAGACTTGATAGGAATCCCCTGCAAGCATGGAATTGCAGCAATTTTTGTGAATCATGAGATGCCAGAAGACTACACCCATCCATGCTACTACAAGGATGCTTATGTGGAGACATACAAGACACCTATACCTCCCATGCCTGGCCAGTCTGAGTGGGTGTCAAGTGGCCAACCCAAGCCTGTTGCACCTATTATCTATAAGCCACTGGGCAGGCCACCCATGAAGAGGAAGAGAGATGCTGATGAGCCAAGGAACCCTTATAAGGTGTCTAGAGCAAACAAGCCAGTGAGGTGTGGAAGGTGTCAAAAGGAAGGGCACAATGTAAGGGGATGCAAGGCCAATATTACTGGTGAGACACCATGGGAGAGGAGGAAGAGATTGCAGAAAGAACAATCTGTAAGTCTTTACAAACTTTCTTTATTAAATGCAAAATGCCAATAACTGACACTGTAAACATGATCATTTTTTTTTTTTATAAGGAAGTGGAAGGCCCTCTACATGCAGACAAGCCCCATCCTCATCTCAACCCCCACCAACACATCAGCCTTACACTATGGGCTCATCCTTATCCAACCAGGCAGCAGGGTCACAACCACCAGCTACACAACCACCAGCTACACAACCACCAGCTCGACAACCACCAGCTACACAGCCACCAACTACACAGCCACCAGCTCAGATTCCATGGTCACAACAACCAAGTCAGTGGTACTCTTCAGACTTCAGGTACACAGTTAGAGGAGCTCCTTGGTTTGCTTTAAGCTAGCTAGCACCACATACCCCTGCAGAAACATGGGACAGTAGACCACCTGCTACAAGATCACCTGCTACCAGAGGAGCTGCTTTGAGAGGAAGGGGTAATGCAGCTAGGACTCAGAAATGTAGAACAAGAGGTGGAAAGGCCAACAGTGGTGGGAGAGGCAGGGGCAGGGGCAGGGGCAGTAAATGAAGACTATGTCAAGACACTTTGTTACTATGTATTAGGGTTTTGTAATGTTAGGGTCATATGTAATTTGTAGACAATGGCAGGGCAGAAAAGGTATGGTGGCACTTTTTTATATATGCTATTCAATCACTTTTCGTATTTTTGTTAAGTTTTGTAAACAGGGGCAAGTGCAACTATTTTGGTTGTTGTACCAAATGCCCTATATTTACTGGCGCTTGATGAAAGACTATTCAATGCTACCTTAAATATGTATACAACTTCCTAACTTAATGGCAGGTGTTCAAAATTATTATTTTGGTTATTGCAGTTGAACATATGAGTTTGTTTATGTGTGTATGTATTGAATATAGCAGTCACTTTTGAATAGCAGGTGTATATGTTGAATAGCAGGTTTGTGTGTGTATTTGTTGTTTTTTCTTGCAAGTTGACAGATAGTTGTCATGCACTTTACACTTTAAACAATTCACTTTCAACACAATTATCTGCACACAATGCACTTTATGCACAAACCAACACAGCTCACAGCATCCAACAAAACATCAACAGCCCACAGTTTACAAGTAGCCAATTCACTTTAAACAAAAATACCAATAACATCTAACAATCTTAACACTTTATCTTAAAAAGACTTATATTATTAACTGGCTTTAAGCCAACAGCATCTACATCTTACATAATTCTATTACAATACAATTGAGGACCAGCTTATGTTACAACCCACCAGGTAGACTCAATTTCATCATTCCAACATTCTCACTTGAGCTAAAACACGAAAACAACATAACCAAAAAAAAAACCAAGACAGCATTAGTGCAATTCTGCACTTTCTCTCTTGCTTTAAAGCTCTCACTGCTATCTCCTTGGCTTGAACTGAGGAAGCTCGAAACTTTCTCTCCCTCTCAGTGGCTTTTGCTGCCCTGTCTTGAGCAATTTCTGCCATTTGGGTAGCTTCTGCTGGTACTTTGGTAGCTGCTCTTTCCTTTTCATGTGCAAGTTGCAGCTCACTTCGCAGTAAATCCATCTTTTGTTGCACGAAATGGGCAGCTTCATTCCCGCGCACACAAGTGGGATTATCAATCCATTTGAAGAAAGGGCACTAGGGACCAACCTTATATCGGCTACAACCCTGAAACCTTCTCCCAAAATTATCCACTGTCAGACTTGTTCTCAGCACACAAGTCTCATATGTACATATATACCCATTTGAACCGAAGTAAGTTCCACTCGAAGAAGACATCATTTATCAACTTCCTCTAAATCAAAGCTATCAACACTTGAAACCCCAACCCACATAAAGCACAAATGTCGTACCTGGTGATGATCTCTCTTCAAATATTCAATGCCTCAAGAGAACCCAAAGTTAGAACCTCACCCTCACATGAAAGCACGATCAGAAAAATCAAAACCTCAGCTCAAACAAGGGATTTTCGTGTTTCTAGGGCTCGTGAGGAAAAAAACTGATGGTTCGTGTCTTTGATCGGTGTTATGTTCTGATTTTAACAAAAGGGTGTTTTTCTAACGTCAGAGGGCGGGGTGGGTAACGGATTGAAGTTCAGGTGAGCAAAGTGTAAAGTTTTAAACCACGGGTAGGCAAAGTGAAAACAGACCATAGCACAGGTGAGTTTGCTGTAATTATCCCTTAAATTATTTAACTTATTTCTACTTGTTCTCCTTGTATTCGATTAAGGAGAATTCACTCTCCTATTAATAAAGTTTCAATAAATATACTAGATTTTTGCCTTAAAATCGCAAATAGATCTTCTACTTATTTTGTGATTGGTATAATCTAGCCAGATAAATTTTTGTTTTAAATTTTTAGAATTATCTAGCGAGATAAGTTGAATACAAGTTATCCTCTATACTTTTGGCACTCAACTACCAGCAAAGTACTCATGGTCCTCTTAAAATACTTTTTTTTTTTTTTTTTGCTGAATAAAAAATGGGTAGAGGGGGGCGACCAATGTGGCAATCCTACCTGGGCGTGACCATAGTAGCTTCCTACCCGCTGAGTTCGGGCCCTGCTGGGGTGCAGGGGAACCGGTGAGTCATAACTTCCTAGCCCCACGAGGGATACTAATGAGCCTAGGCTGCCAAGGGAGGCTACCCCACGCAAGTCCGTATTCGGACTTGAACATGGGACCTCACACTGGGTGCAACTTAATGCATCACCTAGGACCATCAGATGGTCCTCTTAAAATACTTGGCAATATTATTTTAAGTATTCGAATTTTGGATACATTTGCCATCTTGGTTTCCGTGAAAAATAACTAACCACTCCACCGCCTTGATATTTCTACTTGTTCTCCTAGTATGCAACTCAGGTAAATTCTTTTCCATATTAATAAATAGTAATTTAAGGGTTTTTTTTAATAAATAAAACGAAAATAAACTCTCACACGCAACACAAGGGTAGAAGGAAGAGAATTTTTGAAATGCTTACAATACGGTATTATTTAATTTATTTTAAGTATTAGAATTTTTCTTTTGTTGGCATGTATTACAAATTTGTAATACATTTGCGATACATTATTAGGGGTTAAGTGAAAACACCTAACAGTGCCTCCGTCTTTTTATTTATTTATTTTTTTTTTTTTTTTTTTTGTGGAGACCGTCTTATAATTTCTACTAGTTCTCTTTGTATTAAACTCTAGTAAAATATTTTTCCAATATGAATTAGATTTTTTATAAAATTTTTAAAATAAAATAGAATTGTTTTTTTGTCGTCCCCATTAGCCCAAATAGAAGGTTCTTTGAAAAAAACCAATCAAAGAATTTCATTATATCCCTTCTGAGATCAGTTCGTTTTTTACTTTGTTCGGTATTTCCTCATACACTGTTAGAGAATTTTTTTATGTTATTAAAACTAATAAGTAAAACCATTATAAAAGAAACTCTTAAATAACTATAAAAAACAAAATACTTGGGCATCTCTTAGTTTATAATGGCAAATGACAACTTGGAAGATATCAAGGTTGACAGTTTTACACCACCCCCCCCCCCCCCTTTTTTTTTTTTTCCGGAAAGGTTGGTTAACATTGGTTCTCGAACTTTAATCTATAATGAGTCCCTTTCGGTGGAAGACACTTGTCATCACGGTTAAAGCTCAACACCTAAATTGTATTACACATTTAGAAATAATAGTATTATGATGAATATTTTATGCAAAATTGAAAGGTCCAAAATGGTTTATATATTCTTCTCAAAAAAAAAAATGGTTTATATATGTAATGATAATGTGGGCTGTGATGTTGTGTCAGGTACCCTGCTTCTTACGGAGAGCGCTACTCCTGCTGGTTTGGTTAGATGTACAACCAATACAGGTTATAGTCAAGCCTGTAGGGACAATCATTACTATGGTCAAGCAGCTTGCGTCTTTATTGGAGGTGCTAATGTGTGTGAATGTTATTAGAGTATCCATAACAGTGAAGCAAAAAATTTAACTATTTAGCTCCACCAAAAATTATTTTATCTATTTTACCTACACACATGCTGCAGCAGTAGATTTATTTTAGCTTTTAGCACAATAAAATAATATAAACATCACAATAAAATATTATAATTACTACAATAAAATAATATATTCCACTACCTAAAAAATATCCATAACACCAACCACAACCACCTCTACCATTAGCCATAGCCACAACCACCACCAACACCACCAACACTAGCAGTCCACAGCAGGAAAAAAAAAAAAAATCCAAATCTTCAATCTTGGGTTTCCCAGTCAGGTACCCAATATCCACGAGCAAGCACAACCACGAGCAAGCACTCCGATCGGAGGCGTGGGTCTAAGGCAAATGGCGACGTGGGTCTGAGGCTGATTGGCGGCTTGGGACGGTTGGTGGGTCAGTGACGTCAAGCTTCAATGGCGGCGACATTGAGGATGAGTCGGGCCGGCGGCGGTGAATGAGGGAGCTTTAGAGAGTGACGTTGAGAGAGTTTGCTTGAGAGAGTTTTAAGAGCTTCTGGAGAGAGAGAGAGAGAGAGAGAGAGAGAGAGAGAGAGAGAGAGAGAGAGAGAGAGAGAGAGAGAGAGAGGCACAGAGTTACTGAGAGAGAGATAAACATTTTATTGTTTTAATCCACTCGGGAGTAAAATATTATTATTTTTGTTTAGCTCTCATGAACAGTGCACATCTATTTATAGATGTACACTGTAGCATGGCGCAAAAAAAAAAAAAAAAAAAGAAGATTTAGCTCCACTGCTGGAGCATGATTTTGGTGTTTGAAGAGCTAAAATATAGCAATATATCACCAATGCTCTGAGTGCTTACAAATGTCCTCCTGCTAAATCTCCTTGAAAATTATGTATTAATGGTTTAGGAATAAGTGACAATAGTTGCAATGCCAAGTGTGTTATTAAACATCCAAATGGTCATGGAAGCCAGGGGCGGAGCCACGTAATAAAAAAGAAAAAGGAGTTCATTAGAGGATATGGGAAAATTGCTTGGGCCCCCCCAATGATGATAGTCCGGCCCCTCCATATCTCCATAGTCCACTAATCTCCTAGCTTTAGTTTTAGGCCTCTTTTATACTCAAATAAAACAAAAACTTAACCCACCTTACATTTAAATACTCAAAATCCAAACACTTCACAACAATATTACACTTTATCAATCTCAAAAAACCCACCGTGGAAACCCATTCTCAATCTCAAAAAACCCACCCCAAGAATCCCTTTACTTCTTATTCTTTTTTTTGTCCTCTGTGGTACACTTTCACTTCCCACTGGTACTGCTACTAGTCCCAAAACTCAGCATCAACCATCAGTCCTCACAGTCCCAAAAAAAAAAAAAAAAAAAAAAAAAAAAAAAAAAAAAAAAACCTGATCAACTTTTTCTTTCTTCTTGCTTTCTAAAATAAATGACTCAGCATATTTTTTTGTTAAATTTTAGGATTTGGAACTTGCTGACTGTCTGGTGAGTTTCCTTCTTTTTCTTAAGCATTAGACCTTCATTTCCTTTTTTTTTTTTTTTTTTCTCAACTATCTACACCTAAATATTCACATGCTCTTTATATTTTGATAGATTTTTAGAGAAATATATGATTGGAGGCATGAGGAGATTGTTTGTGATGAGTCTTGAAGGGAAAATCTACAATTGTAGGCATTGCCACACCGACACAGCCCACACCCATCTTTGCATTTTGTGAAGACAAAGTTTCTAAGGTAAAATTGTTTTGATTTATTACCTATTTTTGATTAGCTAGATATCATGTGGCTATAGGTGTTGTTAAATTGTTTGGTTTATGTTGTGTACCAATACTTGTGTGTTTAATTTTTGTTTTTGTTTGAGGGGTTATTATTAATTAAAGTTGTATTAAAAAAATTAAAATACAGGTTGATTTAATAATAGGAATGATGATGATTGATGAGTTGACTGTTTAAATAATAGTAGAAATTTTGTTTTTTTCTTGAGTATGAATAACATCCATATAACTAAGTAAAAATTTCTAATTAAAATTTTATTTTTTAAAGTTATTTTCAGGTTAATTTTTGAGTCATATTCTTAAAGCTAAAAGAATTATAAGTAAACGAAAAACAATTGATGCATTCTTTAAGAAAATAGATGTTAGCAATTCAGAAATTAGGAATTCTATTCCATGAAAAATCGTCGTCAGGCATGATTTTGATGTGAAATGTTTTTTTTTTTTTTTGTGTGGATATTTTTGTATATGTCTATAGTGAACTAGACAGTTTTTTTATGTTCATTAATGTTTAAGATATATCAAAATTGAAATTTCATATTCAATAGACTTATGATTTATGTTTTTTATATCAATACTTCGAATCGGCCCCCCATGAAAAAATTCCTGGCTACGCCCTTGATGAAAGCTGTGATGGCTCTTCCATGAGGTTGCGTTTTGTTAGGCGTATTCATATCAGCCATGTATTAATCTACACAAAATACATGCAATTAGAATAAAAGAATTTGAAAAAAAAAAAAACCAATGCTTTAGCCAAGCAGGATTTCACCTTTTTCTCCAAGATTGTATTCCAAATGTTATCTTAATTTTAGGAGAAACTTTAAAGAGATAAGGTTTTTTTTTTTTTTTTTTTTGAGAGGGATAAAGAGATAAGGTTAGTGGGTGGAAAAAAAAAAGATAATGTATTTTATTGTTTCTCAAAAAAGAAAAGAAAAGAAAAGATACTTTATTTTATCCGCCTAATTTTGGGTTCCAAAATCCCATTTTTACACAAAAAATTACAAAACTACCATTTTGATCCCATGATTTAGGGAATGCCAAAAATGTTGGAATTTGTCCCAATTAGATATTAGATTACCCCACTTTTCATGTTTGAGGTAAAAATGACCAAAATGCCCTTGTTGACCAATCTTTAACCTAGGTTGACTGTAGTTGTAAGGGACATATTTTTATGTAATTGGCATATCCTTTGACAAAATGCACTTTACTTGTATTTGGGTAAATCTAAGTAGGTTCAAGATGATCATTACAAGTGGTTACATTAAAGACATGAAGATTACTCAAGAACTGCTCAAGAAAAGTGCAATCTGCAAGTCTCGATACCTCCTCGACAAAAGCTCGATCTGTCGAGATTCATTAAAGCTCAACACATGTCTCGATCTATCGAGTTTATGGTATTCAGACTATAGCCAGCAACATGATTATTCTAAAAGGCTATTTGTTTATAGGTTTGTATAATCCTTATTGGACTAGGAAAGCCCAAGGTTTGTGTATGGCTATTTGGAATAGGAGAGCCCATTGAGCTCCTATTTAAACAAGGAGATGGAAAAAGAAAAACCTAATCCTAGAGAGCTTCATAAGGTTTTCTTTTTAAAACCGTAGCCTCGTCCTACAGAAGAGAGAGTTCTTACTGTATTTCTTGTACGCCTTTGGGTTCTATAACTAAGCAAAGTCTCTCACACCATCATTGAAGATCTTATTGGTGTTTCTATGTGAAGCTGTTGCAAATCAACTACATCAATCAAATGGTCACTATGGAGTTAGTCACGTACTAGGATTCGTGCAAAAGAGTTAGTCACGTACTGGGATTCGTGCATCATTGGTTAGTCACGTACTTGGATTCGTGCATTGAACGGAAAAATTGCCACTATAATACAAGTCCAATTGGGTATTGGGATAAGGGTTCAACTGTAGGTTGGTATTTCAGGATAGGCCAAAGGGTTTGGTATAATTCCTTATACTTGTAACCGCTTGTGATTAATAATAGTGGATTTTTGGGAGTGGTGACCTTAGAATCACCCGGTAGAGTTTTGTCTCGATGGTTTTTTCCATTCGTAAACAAATCACCCGTATCAAATTTATTTTTTGCTGTATTCAATATAATTGGTGATTTGTTTGTGCTACCACGCTATTGCATGTAATTGAACCTAATTAATTAAATTGAGTAATTAATTAATTGCAAGGGGTCAATTCATTTTAACCCAACAGTAGTTAAACTAATTTAGTAAAAATATTTGATGCAAACGCTAAATTTTACACTTTTTTGTCTAACTAAATATTTCCAAACACTTTTTTAAAAGTTTGATCAAGTTTGAACACGGTCAACTCGTATTTGTGTGGTCCCAAGAACTTATGTGGCATAATATTATATTGTCAAACAAAAGTCAAATATCTACAATTGATATATATTAAACTTGATAAAATATTTAAAATCTGTAACAAATCTTATTTTTTATTCAATATTAATTTACTAAACTTTTATGCTCCCATGTAATATTTCTTGCCTAAATCTAATGCACCTCAAGAAATTAATGAATTTTACTAATTTAATTTGAAACATAAATTACTTGATTAATCCAATTTTTGTTAATGATAAATTTTCTACATTTTTGCCCAAAATCTTTGTCAGTTCGTTTAGACCCCTGTAAACTTAGATTGTTTAACCTAATTAATTAACCAAGTAAATACTTAGGTTTATTATTCAGATCTAGGTTAAAACAAACCAATCATATCAAGTAAAGCAGCGGAAAAATAAATAACATAACGATATAATGACCCAGGAAAACCAAACCGGTAAAAAAAACCTGGGGAGGATTTAACCTAGCTATCCTCAAGGTAAAATAGCAAATCCACTAGAAAGAATTGAAGTTTACACAATAGCGACTTAGACCACTAACATCCTATTGCTACCCAAGTGTAGGAAACTTACTACCACGACCACGTGACAACTCCGAGATCCACGGACTCCTTCTTTCTTTAATCTTTGCAAAACACAAACACCACCGTTTGTGACTTTGAGACTCCACTCAAAGGTTTAGCAACACAAACTCTCATGTTTGTGACTCCAAGACCACCCTTGAAGGTTTAGATCATCAGCTCCTTTGATAACTAGAGAAGGCAGCAACTTCAGCAATACCGGATCTTGAGATTCTTCAAGGAACAATACCGGTAGAAGTAATAAGAGAGGTTTTAGGAACAAAACCCTAAATACAAAAGAGGCACACTCTTCTCTCTCTGAAAAGCCTTATAAAAAACGTGCTTAGGGTTTCCTTTATATAGTGGGAGAAGTAGATTTGAAATCCTAATCCTTAATGGGCTAGAACTGCTGTTTGGGCTTAATTAAAATTCTGCAGATACGACTTTCGATCGGTCGAGCCTGTTTTTCGATCGATCGAACCAGGCAGATTCTGAAATCTTCTTTCTGCAGCTTGCTTGTTCTTGTGTGCTCACGATTTGCCAATTGTTCTAAACTTTTAGAACCTAACAATCTCCCCCTTTGGCAATTCGTGACAAAACTTTCATACAAAATGAAATGTTAAAATACAAGAACAACCCAATACAATAAAATGCCCAATTACATCACAAATCCCAATCTAAGACTCATAACCTAGAAGTTGCCAAGAAGAGGTAGAAGGTCTTGATCAGAATGCACCTGTCTTTCCTGAAACACTCAACAAACACATCACCGCATGTGTGGAAAGAAAAGACATATAAACAAAATGAAGCACAATATAAAAACAAAAGTAAACTAACTCTCCCCCTAAGTCAGATACAACAAAAAGTTTTTATATTCTCCCCCTAAACAAAACAAATTTATCTCCCCCTAAACAACACAAACAGGATTCCCACATTTCATTCCCACATTTCATCTATTTCTCCCCCTTTTTGCCACGTATTGACAAAGATAACTCAAACAAAGAGTAAAGTGACAGTAAACATGAGAGAAAAAAGAGAACCAAGGGAACATAAAACAGATTAGCTCTATAGAAAAAAGAGATAACTCCCCCTATAAAGAGCAACAACTCCCCCTATGAACAACAAAGGCTTAAAAAAAACTTTTCTCCCCCTATAAAAATAAGAAAAACAAAACAAGTTTTGGGAAAAATAGTTTTGGGGAAAATTTAGGAGGTTGGGAAAAATAAAAACACACAAACCAAAAAAAAATAAAGTTGAGGATACACATGAAGAAAAATATTCTCTCTTTCAATAAATGCAAACTTGACACTATGTGACCCATAAACAGTTGCATGAGTAGAGAAAATATTTGCACATTGATTATCCATCATATCTCTTAAGAAAAATATTTTCTGCAGTTCACACATCAAGAAAAATAGCATATACTAAAATGTACAAAGGACTCAAAAATTAATCAATCAATTTTTAATTCAAGTTGAGTACCCAATTTAGCAAAGTGTATGCATGTTATGTGTGAAAACAATGAGAGATATGACTGCAAAACTGCAAGATGGACACAGAAAAACAATGCAAGTCATGTGAATCCTAACCATAAATGATGCATGAAAAAATTTGGTCAAAAACTCTAAAATCTGAAAATTTTTCAGTTTCGATCGATCGAGCATCGATCGAATACCAATCGAGTCAGACAGAATCAAACCAAAATTTTGAAAAACAGAACAATTTAATGCAGTAACTACTCAAAGCACAATATTTCATAAATGAAATGCATGAGTATGAGACTAAAAGTTTTTCAAAAACACATGAATACAGCCCAGATCTTCCAAAATTAAGATTTTCAATCAATTTGTCCTTAAAACTCAAATTTTGCATCAAAATCAAGGAACATATAATCTTGGATGGCCACAACAAAATCACACACAATAACATGTACAAAGTTTAGCAAAGAGTAACATGTGTAGTGTGTGCAACTAGCAAAAGCTTAAGAAACATGTGAGGTGATATGTGAATAGTAATCAATCACAAAGTCTACAAAATTCATCACATAGAATTTGAAAGAGACTATCACCTAAAGAGTTACATCATATAACTCTCACATCTCCTAGAATAAAAGCTTGCAATCATGTAAGTTTCTTGATTTGCCTCATTATTCAATTTAATTGATTAGAAACTTAATAAAAGCGGGGATAATGTACACACCAATTTTATTTGAATTTGTGAGATTATTATAGCCCAATAATGTACACACCAATTTTAATAGAGGCTACACCTTATTTTCTTTTTGTGCATGTGCTACACTTTCTCGAGCACAAAATCTTACGATATGCACTAAGGTGTTCATGATTGGCTAATAAATAGTGGTGAGATGGTTATTTATGCCTTTCTCAATAAGACCAAGTCCGACAATCAAAGGCATGTGACTTCAAGATCAAGACAAAGTGATCAAAAACTATAAACATCTTCCCACACAACATGCACTACAAAGCTCACACTAGTAACGTGCAATAAAATAAGCTCATCCAAGCTAAACAAAGTACATAAACATGTTATGTAAAGATAATATGGCCAACCTCAACTATAAATCCAAGATATGTAATACAAAACACAAAAATATTTTTGGTTTAAAAAAAATTTTATGACCAAAAATAAAAAGCACACATTATGCTAAATGAACAATGCAAAACTATGCATGATAGTGCTTAACTAAGCTATAGAGGGTACACAAATAAGAAATATCAATTTCTTAATTAACCCTTGAGTACATGTACAAACTAGTACATACAAAAAAAAATCAAAAAATAGCTTAGCACTTATAGAACACATACTATTCAAGTCTCTCTACAATGTCAAGCATATTCTAAATCAAGAGAGAGATATCATAATCCATGTAATCCTCAAGAAAAATAAAACTAGACACAAAATAAAATATTTTTGTCTTTTTGAAATTTTTCAATGTTTTTGGATTTTTTTTTAAAATAAAAACAACCTAAAAAAAAAACAACCAAAAACAAAAACAAAACATGTCCACAAAAAATTGAAAGGATTAAATCAGGGACAAGTCAGCAACACTCACCTTAGAGAATCTTTTCTCACCCATATAGCACGAGTCTTCAGCTTTGTAGGTGAAAATCCATGTGAAGCAGAGTGTATTTGAGGAATTACACCAATCTTCTGAGAAAGACTAAAATCCTGCAAATTCCTTTCACAAGCCAACAAGCTCAAGTTTTTCAAAAGAATATGAAACAATTTATTTGAACTTATGGTAGGAGAAATATCATCACATGTCCTAGACTGAAAACACAGAATGCTTAAATTTCAATTTATGACAATTAGGACGAATGTGACCGGAAACACCACAAAAGTGACAAACAGGAACAAATTTAGGAACATCAGTATTCCTAACAGCAAATCTAGTCTCAGATTTTGGTTTTTGCCTCAACAAAGAACAATTTGGTCTAATATGACCAACAACACCACAAAGGTGACAAGTAGGCACAAAAACAGATTTCTTATGCTCTCTAACAGTAGGTTTAGACTTAGGTTTAGAAACTTCAGTGTCAACATCAGAACTTTTACCTTTGTCTAACCTAGCAAAATAAGCCTTTTTCTTTATTATTCCTCTTGAAAGGAGGGATATAAACTTTTTCAGCTTTAGGCTTAAGAGAAACATAAACACTTCTGTTATCAACAGCAGGCTTGGTACTAGTCAAATTTTCAATTTTAGCTTTAGATTCAGCTAACTCTTGTTCCAAGCTTTTCATCTTCTCATCTTGAGAGGAAATTTGATTTCTTAAAAATTCATTCTTTTTATTAGATTCATCTAATCTAACAATCAATTCCTCTTTTTCAAGATTAGCCAATTTTAACTCTTCCTTAAATTTCTTAGCAATTTTCAAAGACTTAGATAATTCTTTACGAAGAGTTTCACAGGCATCAATAAAATCAACAGAAACAACAGTGTCCTTCTTATTCAAATCATCACAATCAAAAACAGTAAGACACTTAAAAGTATCCATGATAACAGGGATCAAGGATCAACTCTTAGATCAAAGGATCTACAACAGAAGAGCTACCCGCTCTGATACCACTTGTCAGTTCGTTTAGACCCCTGTAAACTTAGATTGTTTAACCTAATTAATTAACCAAGTAAATACTTAGGTTTATTATTCAGATCTAGGTTAAAACAAACCAATCATATCAAGTAAAGCAGCGGAAAAATAAATAACACAACGATATGATGACCCAGGAAAACCAAACTGGTAAAAAAAACCTGGGGAGGATTTAACCTAGCTATCCTCAAGGTAAAATAGCAAATCCACTAGAAAGAATTGAAGTTTACACAATAGCGACTTAGACCACTAACATCCTATTGCTACCCAAGTGTAGGAAACTTACTACCACGACCACGTGATAGCTCCGAGATCCACGGACTCCTTCTTTCTTTAATCTTTGCAAAACACAAACACTACCGTTTGTGACTTTGAGACTCCACTCAAAGGTTTAGCAACACAAACTCTCCTGTTTGTGACTCCAAGACCACCCTTGAAGGTTTAGATCATCAGCTCCTTTGATGACTAGAGAAGGCAGCAACTTCAGCAATACCGGATCTTGAGATTCTTCAAGGAACAATACCGGTAGAAGTAATAAGAGAGGTTTTAGGAACAAAACCCTAAATACAAAAGAGGCACACTCTTCTCTCTCTGAAAAGCCTTATAAAAAACGTGCTTAGGGTTTCCTTTATATAGTGGGAGAAGTAGATTTGAAACCATAATCCTTAATGGGCTAAAACTGCTGTTTGGGCTTAATTAAAATTCTGCAGATACGACTTTCGATCGGTCGAGCCTATTTTTCGATCGATCGAACCAGACAGATTCTAAAATCTTCTTTCTGCAGCTTGCTTGTTCTTGTGTGCTCACGATTTGCCAATTGTTCTAAACTTTTAGAACCTAACAATCTTAAATAAGGGTAATTCTATGGTACCCCCCAAAAAAGAGGGGGGGGAGTGTACGGTACCCACTAGTAGGTAACTTGCTATGCCAGGTTACTTTTTTCTCACATTTGATGGTTCCATCCTTACATTGTGTAGTTCCAATCTCACATGTGACAGTTCTTTTCTCACATTTAATAGTTCTCTTACTTTTTTCTCACATTTGACATTCTATCATCACATTGTGCAGTTCCAACATCATATGTGACAGTTTTCTTCTCACATTTGGTGGTTTCCTTACTTTTTTCTCACATTTGACGGTTCCATCCTCACATTGTGTAGTTCCAACATCACATGTGACAGTTCTTTTCTCACATTTGGTAGTTCCCTTACTTTTTTTTTTTTTACATTTGACGGGTTTATCTTCACATTGTGTGGTTCCAACATCACATGTTACAGTTCTTTTCTCAAATTTGGTGATTCTTTTACTTTTTTCTCACATTTGACGGTTTCATCCTACATTGTGCAATTCCAACATCATATGTACTAGTTCTTTTCTCACATTTGGTAGTTCCCTTACTCTTTTTTTTCTCACATTTGACGGTTTTATTCTCACATTGTACAGTTCCAACATCACACGTGACAGTTCTTTTCTCACATTTAGTGGTTCCCTTACTTTTTTATCACATTTGATAGTTTCATCCTCACATTGTGCAGTTTCAACATCACATTTAACAATTCTTTTGTCACAATTTGGTGGTTATCTTATTTTTTTCATATTAGATGGTTCCATTATCGCATTGTGTAGTTCCAATATCACATCTGACAGTTTTTTTTGTCACATATAGTAATCCTTTTATTTTTTTTTTTCTCAAATTTGATGATTCCATTGTCATATTAAGCAATACCAACATCACATCTACTCTATTTTTGTCACATGTGACAGTTCTTTTGTCACATTGGGTAGTTCCCTTACTTTTTTTTTTTTCATATTTGACGGTTTCATCCTCACATTGTGTAATTCCAACATCACATGTGACAGTTCTTTTCTTACATTCGGTGGTTCCCTTATTTTTTTCTCACATTTGACGGTTCCATTCTCGTATTGTGCAGTTTTAATATTACATGTGACAGTTCTTTTCTCACATTTGGTGATTCGCTTACTTTTTTCTCACATCTGACACTTCCATCCTCACATTGTGTAGTTCCAACATCACATTTGACAACTCTTTTATCACATTCGGTGGTTCTCTTATTTGTTTCTCACGTTTAACAGTTTCATTCTCACAATGTGCAGTTCTAACATCACATTTGACAGTTATTTTGTTACATTTAGTGGTTTCTTTATTTGTTTCTCGAATTTGACGGTTCCATTATCACATTATGCAGTTCTAATATCAAATTTGACAGTTTTTCTGTCACATATAGTGGTTCCTTTATTTTTTCTCAAATTTGATGGTTCCATTGTCACATTACGCAGTACGAACATCGCATCTGACTCTATTTTTGTCACATTCAGTGGTACCCTATTTATTATTCTCAAATTTGACAGGTCCATTATTACATTGGGCAGTACCAACATTACTTCTGACCGTACTTCTGTCACATTCGATGGTACCCTATTTTTTCCCTTACAATTGACAGTTCAATCGTCACTGTAGGCAGTACCAATATCACATCTGACCATAATTTTACATTTAGGCCCACCATTGAAGTCACTTTTTTACTTACTAATAACCGCTCATCATAATATTAATTTTTTTAAAGTTATTAAAAAATTTAGATCTAAAATCTATAAAAAAAATCCCAAGAAATTAGCCTAACCACAATAATTGCTTTTGTTCACACAAAAAAAAAAAAAAATCAGCTGGATTTACTTTGGTTTCTTCCACAAATATTTGAATATACCAATTAACTTCCTACGTATCTCCTTTGGTAGCTTCCATCACATTCAAGGGCATATACCTCACTATAAAATAACATAGTTGAGGTCACTCTCATGATCACAGTTGTGTGTTTATTGTGGTGTCCAAGGTTGTTGACTATTTTAAAATTTTCAGTAAACACTTGAATTTAAACTACAGATCTAGTATGAAATGGTCATCAATCAAGGCTACTACACCAAGTTTTATATTTTTTAGGCATTTTCATTAGATCCACGTGTGTAAAAGTGTCCCAAATGACTGTGTCTGACATGGGTATAACCACCCCAACTAAAGTGTCTATGGAATTTTGTTTCATAAAATTATTATTACATTTAGACCCATCTAAAACAAAATAAACATTCCAAAAATTTCCACAATAACAAAAATTACCAATAGAAAAGCTAAAAACAATTATGCATAATTGATCAATTTTACCCAAAACAAGCAATCCAGTCCTTTTAATAAATTTTCAAAATAATTTTGTCCTTGAGAGTTTAGCATTTCGACCATAATGATAAGTGTGAGCCTCATTTGAGTCAGCAAAGCCTCCATCAGCTAAGTCTGAGAGAGCCCTAATAGCAATGAAATGTTGTTGAAGACTTATCAGTGCCACAAAGCAGTTGTCTCTCTCTCTCTCTCTCTCTCTCTCTCTCTTAAGGTTTCGCAAAATTTATACAAACTTTTCATTTTAAAGCCGTTTGGTATTTGTTCCTATAAAATATTGGGACGTATAATTTGAACATAATTGGCTGTTAAAAGGTCAATTTTCTGAAAGTAGTGTGTGAATGTACAAAATTCTATAATAATCTTTATTTTCTGATGTGCTGTAGATGGAAGAAACCACTTTTATTTGGATAAGTTTGTTTTGTCAATGGAATTCTCCTCTGTTGAACTGATGGAACATTAGAAAATGTGTTCTAAAATACTATTGGGCTTTATAGAATTTCTTAGGCATACTTATCTTGATTTATGATATACTTGGAATGGAGTGAATTCTTTTTATCTGTTTTCACCATTCATTCATTAGTATGGCACTGTTACCAAGAAATAATCCATCACCACTAGCATTGCAAGAAATAATGCATAAATTATTTTAGGTATCTAAAAAGCCTAAACCTGCTCTTTCCTCCTGTCCACCCCTTCCCTGTAGCATCATAATTAGTGGGAGATGCCATTGGAATCCATTGTGGGCAAGTTATGATTCATTTTAAAGTTACAAAACTTTGAACTTAACTGTACTCCTAAGTTAAATTTGAAGTTCATGAACTGCTATACCAGTTAATAGTTTTAAGTTAATAGTTAAATTTTAAGTTAATAGTTTCAACAAAAAATGTCATAGTTTTAACTTTTAACATACAAATGAAGTCCAAGCATGAATGAATTAAGTTTTGCAATTGAATCAAGTTTCGCCATAGAATCAAGTTTTGCTAATAACTTTGTTTTGCTGTATAATATCACATTAGAATCCACACACTGTAGCTACATTTCCTCAACAACTAAAACTAATTTGCTCTTTCAAAAGTTGTATATACTTAACAACCAAGTCTACAAATATCTTGTCGATGGATGGTGTGCACCTTGTCCTTAAACCTTCCAGCTTTGGTTGATGACTGGATTCACTGTCCATCTACATGTGTAGAAAATGTAAAGTGCATATTTTGTTTCACAGGATCATCCACTACCTTTCCTCCTTAAATTACCCATTGAACAATTTCAGCCCTCTGAGAGAAGAGATCATAGCTAATAGTTAAAACACATTTGAATATTTAATACCTGTCTCAAATTCATTACTACATACCAAAAAAATGAAAGAACATAATAAAAAATATATTCAACCAAAAAACAACAAACAATATTGAGAATTAGAAACAATTAGCAAAACCCAAAAAATGCACGCTAATAAGTGTAAAAAGAGCAATCAAGTTCTCAAAACCAACAAATACTTTTTCTTCTAAAATCTTTCAACATATCCATAACTGCTTCTAGTGTTCAAACCAATCTGTAGAATCTTATTTGATAATTTATAACACCAACTTTAATTAAGATACACACAAACTAAAGCCCTAGATCTAGGGGGATTCAATGTGTGTATGTGTATATAACATTATGACGAAAATATTAAGAGGTTGATTTCAAGTTAATGGAAAGAACTCAGAAGCCTAATCCAAACCAAATTGTTTAATATATAATCAATATGTTCTCTACCATTAAATATAGAACTCTTAACATGGCAACCAAAGACCTTCAATTTCAGGCAGGTTTACAAGACTGCAAGTTCATGTTTCACATTCCAAGTCCTATTCAGTGCACAAATTTTCTTTTTGCAAATGACATTGATAATATTTTCAAGAATTATTAAAAATACATTTCTCTACATATACAATTTGACATACACATTTACAACCAGAGGCACATAAGTGAACTTCTAAATAGTGATAATTATACAAAGGCCATGGTTCTTCTAGTGTAAAATTGAAGGAATTTTAACAACTCATCCTATCCTCAGGAAAGGATTTTGAGAAGCAAAATACTCTCGTCTTGAACACACTTGTTTGCTTCTCATTTTTAACACTTGAATCATGTTGTGTCTTCTTTGACCCTTTTTATTTATCCATCAATTGACCATTACCTTTACCATTTATAATAGGAAGTTGACTTTGCTCTAAAAATTTTGAAGTTGCATTAAGAGAACTGTCTCAGTTCATGTTGATTTCTAACCTCTCTTCTTTGTTTTTCTCCAATGACAGCTATCTAATTCCAAAGTTCCTATTCCCCTGTACCTGATTAGATGACATGCTAGGATGAACTGTGGCGTTTTTTCTTTGATTTATGCTGGCTGCTACTACTCCTTTTGTGGAGCAAACAGAATCTATGCGATCACAATTTACAAGTTAAGATTAAAATGTATAACATAGTCAAAAGTTTGACAAGTACCAATCAAACAAATGAAAGAAATAAAAACAGCCCACATAACGATATAAGTCTGGCTTGAACTAGGATGTGAAATTTAAAACACTCACACACAAACCAGAACTTTTAATATAGAAATAAGCAAGCCTTTTGGAAGAAGTAGATCATAGGCTATGTATCTCAGTAGAACATGGATCTCTTACTTTTCGCAATCACAATCTTCTAGCCATGTGCGTTTAACTACATAAATAACACCCAAAGCTGCAAGGCTCCTTACCTCCTTTTTCTCACTAAGAAATTACAAAAGCAAGTGAGAGATGAAGCTAATACAAATAAGGGAAGATATTCCCCAACTTAGAAAGCATAACAGAGAGCCAATGCGAATAAAAGGAATATCACATTAACGTCATAAGTCATCATACTAGCAAGGGACCTTAAAGAATTGCTTAAAGAAAGAACCAAATTTTTTTTACAAATAATCTTTTTGCTTAAAAGAGTCAAGGACTTATTACATCTCTAAAGGAGATCCAACTACTATGTGTGTCAATTTATCATTGAATGACATATACTGGGATCCTCCACCTCTACGCACCATGCTAACTAATTTACGCATTTTAGAACTTCAAAGCCATTGAACAAAAAGAAAGATACACTAGCAATCATAAATGAAAAACCAGAATGGGTGCAAAGATTTATGTCATGAAATCAAATTTTCTATATAATAAATAAATACGAAAAATTAAAGTTTCACATTACAAACCTGCTGAGGGATTCTTCAATGGGAAATTTTCACATGGGGTTTCCATTGGGGGAAAAATTGAAGCAAGGGGCTAGATTTGCAATTCGAATCTGCCTATATTGAAATTTCAATTCAGATTTCATAACATCACTGCTCCAAAATTCTTAGAGAAAAAGAAACCCAATCAAATAGGCCCAAATCTTGACGATAAATTCAGGGAAAAGGGAGAAGCAATGCAATGAAGAAAAAACCTATCCTACTCACACATTCAATTGAAATAAATCATTAATTAAATCCATCATTCAAAAACCCAAATCTTGATGATAAATTTAGGGAAAATGTATGAAGAATGGTTACCTGAGATTTGTATGAAGATGAGATGAAGATCGGCCAAGAACGATGAGGAGGAGCAAAATTAAAAGAACATAGCAGAGAAGTAGAGAGAGCACGCGAGACGGTGAGGTGAGAGAGAAAAAAGTAAAAAGAAACGTCTGTTTTTTTCCTTGTTTGATTTTATGTGTTACTTGCTTGACTGGTAACTGGTAATTCATTAAAATCACATAAACGGCCAGGATGAAAACAAGTGAAATAAATGGTTAGATCAATGGGTGGGTACTGTACCCACACACAAAAAAAAAAAAAGAAAAAAAAGAGGCTTATTTTGGGATAATCTAGCAAGATAAATTGCTCTTTACTTTTGGTCCTCTCAAAATATTGGGAAATTGTGTTTTAATTCTTAGAAATTTCGATACAATTGCCATATCGGTTCTAGTGAAAATGACCACCTGGTGTGCTGCCTTATTTCTACTTATTCTCCTTATATTTAACTCAAGTGAATTCATTCTCCCATTAATAAAGTTTCAATAAATATACTAGATTTTTGCCTTAAACTTAAAATCCCAAATAAATTAACTACTTATTTTGCGGTTGAGATAATCTAGCAAGATAAGTTTTTGCTTTCTATTTTTAGGATAATCTTGCAAGATGAGTTCCATACGAGTTATCTTCTTTACTTTTGGCACTCTATAAATACCAGCAAAGTATTCTTGGTCCTCTAAAAATACTAGGCAATATCATTTGGAGTACTGGAAATTAGGATTCATTGGTAATATTGGTTTTCGTGAAAATGACTTACCCCTCCTCGGCCTTGTTTTTCCTGCTTGTTCTCTTTGTATTCAACTCGGGTGAATTCTTCTTTCCATTAATAAATAGTTTTTTTAGTTTTTTTTTTTTTTTTTGCCTATAATAAACTACACACACGGGTAGAAGGAAGAGAATATTTGAAAGGCTTACAATACGGTAGTAATTTAGGTATTAGAAATTTGAAATACATTTTCCAAATATTTTTTTGGGTTAAGAGAAAATGCCTCATTGCCCGACTGCCTTTTCAATTAGGCAGAAATACTATTTTCAACCCTACATTTCACCCCATTTTCACTTTGGTCCATCTTTTTTATTTTTACCGTTTTTAGTCTTTATTTTAAAAAACGTGTTCTATTTTGGTCCCGACCGTCATCTCAGTAATAGAAATATCCTACATGGCAAATAGATTGCTGTATTGGCACACTAAATGATGACGTGGCCAAAAAAGTAATAATAATAAATTTTAATTAAGATTTAAATAAATCTATGTCAGCATTTAAAAATCCGATGTATACACTTTTTTTTTTTTGGTAAATTGCAAATTACACCCCTAACGTGTGGGGGTGATTGGATTTTACACCCCATCGTTTTGAAACTTTGATTTTACACCTCAACGTTTGGTTCCGTTAGCAAATCACCCCCCCGGTTAGTTTCTACTGTTAACTGCCATGTCATCTTGCTGATATGTTTTTTTTTTTTTTTTTGGCCAAATAAGCCCCAAAACAACACAGGTTCAACTAATAATAAAAGCTTACCTGTCACAGTAAAAACGGTGGCGTTTTCCATAGTGCTAAAACACAAAGAATCTAAAGTACATCGTTTCATCCTATTTTTAAAATCCCAAACCAAAACCGAAAACCCACGAAGGAAGGAGACGTGAGTAAGTTCATCAAAGGCTCCAAGTTAGCTCCAAGGCGGCAGCAGCGGCGATGACGGGTACGGCCAATAATTCTCTATGGCTCTCTTTCTCCCTCTCTATTTGGATTTTTCTTGCCATTGCTGGATTGAAATTTTGGGTTTTTTATTGGGTTTGCTGGGGCTTTTGTTGTTTGGGTTTGTTGAGGTTTTTGTTCAATTTTTTTTTTTTTTTTGTTTGGGATTTTGTTGCTAGATGCACAAAATATTTGGAGTTATTGTTAAATTTTTTGGGTGATGGATTTGTTGCTAGAACTCTATGTGTATGTGATTTAAACTCATTTACTTTGCTATTGGAATTTTGAGTGTGTTTATGGTGGAGTTTGTTTCTCTTTATTTTTTTTTTTTTTTTTTTTTGGGTTTCTGTAGCACTTTGATACTGTTGATTAGGACGAATTTTTTAAAGAATTTTCGTAGCGGTTTTTTGTCAATGGTTTATGATATATTTGGTTGTGTTTTGTTTGGAACTGATTACTTTATTGATATTTAATTTTGGTGGGTTAGCCTGTGATGATGAGCTGTGTGTATTGAATGGTGTAAAATAATGCACTAAGTGGTATGGTTGTGGTTTAACTGAGTGGTCCATGTGTTTTGCTTTATAGCTCTTGTTTGCATATAGTATTATATTTATTTTGATAATGGCTTATGTCCATTGAAAGAAAATGATGATGTTAGTAATGTGTTAATTTAATGTTATATTATAGTAATGCCTCTTGTATCCATGTATGTGAATTATATTTTATTAATTTATTAATTAAATGTAACATTTTAGTAATACATTTATATGTGTATGCAGGGCTTTGAATATGGATCAACCATTTGACATCTCTATACATCATGGAGGGGTATTCATTACACATAGTGATACACATGTCGAATATGCTAGAGGGATTGAATCAAGGGTCTCAGATGTCGATCTTGACACTTTTGCTGTTTTTGATATGCCTAAGTATGCCAAAGATCTTGGTATTACGAATGTAGCATAATTTTTTTACCGAATTCCTTATATTGAACTTCATAATGGCCTATTTCCATTGAAAAAAGATAATGATGTTAGGGTTGTACATGACTAGTTAGAATTTGCACCTGAAAGGTTAATACACATATATGTGAAGCATGTTGAACAAGCTTTAAAGGAAAAAGTTGATGAGGATCAAGGTAATGAAGGTGATGATGAGCATGAGTTTCATAAAGAAGTTGATGAAGGAGTTGGAGTAGATGACAATTTTTTTGATGAGGACTATGCTGATTTGGTAGGTGACAATGAATTTGATAGATATGAAAGACCATCTTCTCCCATTGACCCATCCACTTACATTGCTCCATCCATTCACATTGTCCAAACCACTGCCTATGACCAATCGAACGTAAACCCTTATGAGCAGAACACATCAAATTGGGTACCCACTTGCTTTAGTGATAAGGAGCATAATATAAAAAGTGAGGAAAGTTATTATAGGCACTCTGACGTTTTGTGCACACCTGTCAACTCTGAGAATGATGAAGAGCACCCTAAGTACATTGACTTTAGAGCTGAGGTGGATATGTCTGACCCCGTTTTTGAGAAAAGGGATGTTGTTTAGTAACCACAAGAAGTTTAAAAGGGCTGTGCAGTCTTATAGAATCAAGCACGAATATCCATTGTTAATTGTTAAGAATGAGTCTCGCAAGGTGAGTTACAAATGTGAGAATTGTGAGTGGTATATTTATGCTTCATGGGAACGTAAAGAAAACTCTTTGCTTGTGAAAACCTATAGGGAAAAACATACATGTCCTAGGGCTTTTCATAGTGGAATGGTTTCTGCAAGGCGGATTGCAGTTGCATGGCTCGAGGTGTTTAGAGGGAGACCTAACATCAAAAGTGCTGAGATAAAGGAAGGTATAAAAAATCAGTTTCCAGTAGACATTTCCCTGGAAAAAGCCTTTAGGGCTAGGCAGACTGCATTGGAAATGCTTAAAGGAAGGTTTGCTTACCAGTTTGAAAGATCTAAAGATTATTGTGAAGAGTTGAGAGTTTCTAATCCAGGCACTACAACCAAAATTAATCTACACATACCCACACCGCACTTCAAGAGAATGTATGTGTGTCTAGCTGCTTGTAGAACTAGATTTTTGGAGGAATGTAGGCCAATTATTAGTCTTGACACTTGTCTTTTAAGAGGGTTTTTGAAGGGGCAACTATTGGCAGCTGTTGGGATTGATGGGAATGACGGGATGTATCCAATAGCATTTGCTGTTTATGAGGGTGAGACCAAGGACAGATGGTCATGGTTTCTGGAGTTTTTGTTAGCTGATATTGGTCCTGTGAGGGAACATGGCTGGACCTTTACTTCTGACCAACAGAAGGTATGTGTTTCTTTTTTATGTAAGTTTAATGTTGTATTTATTGTATATATTTAAATTTAAATTTAGTGTTCAAATTATTTAATATCTACGTAATAACCTTTTTTTTTTAAATGTAGGGCTCACTTCCTACTCTTGCAACAATTGCTCCTGAAGCACATACAAGGTTCTGTGTTAGGCATTTATATGCCAACTTTAAGAAGGAGCACAAGGTTCTGGACATAAGTATCCTATTTTGTGTTGGTCAATAATTTACAGAAACTTTATGAGAACAATTGTTAGCTGTTATGGAAGAATTATTAGTATTTTGGTCATATATTGAATATATCAGGTTTTGGCAATGTGCCAGGTAATGTCAGTGATTGTATTGTTAGCTATTTTGGAAGAATGATTAACATTTTGGTAATATATTGCATATATCAGGTTTGAAAATGTGCCAGGTGATTGTTTTACAGTGGTATAGCTTCTTTTGCAGTATAGCTTCTTCTTGTTTGGCAAAATTTGTTAGTCATTGTTCTTGTTTGCCTACAATTGCACTTTGCAGGTTTAATGTAATTGCTAGGTGCATTTATGGATGGCTAAGTGCCAATTTCCATAATAATAAACAATATTCCAATAAGAGACAAAACTAAGTAAGAATTTCCGTTGCAAGAAACGTATTTCAATTTCCATTACAACATAAAAATACAAGTGGCTATTACAATTGTCATTACATTAAACAAGATAATAAGCTGCCTACTCTCTCAAAATTATTGTCACTACAATCTTTCACAGTGACTAAACTACAATTCACCTATTCTCAATACAAATTCTTTCCTTGGCCTTTTGCTTTCACTAAATAAACTAAAACGATCACCACAACAACAAACCAACTTAAATGCATCAATGGTATGTTCGTAGCAGTCTTTTTTTCTTCTAAATCAACAATCTTCATCTAAGGTGTATTATTATCCTTCTCTTTTAATTCTGTTTTCTTCTTGTGTTGTTATTTGTCCACGATGTCTTCAAGATTGCAGGAAATCGGTGTTTACATTTCACCTTATGATCGTTGCCATAATTCAACCTTCCAAAACTACTTGAAGAACTTGCCACTTGACATGTCCTACAATATACAATATTTCATAGTAAGTTTTTACAACTTTGAATAATATAATGAACCTCATTCACACAATTTTTAATGAAACTATTAACCACACTCACAGAATTTGAAGTGTACAAAACAACATAGAACAATAGACAAAATTGTAGAATGAATCATATAAAAGGATAGTTGTTTCAATAGCTTTGCAAAAGTACTGAAGCCTAGCTTTGCAAAAGTACTGAAGCCTCTGAAAAATTACTTCAATTACTTCACCATGTTGTGCCTCACATAATCTAGATTGAATAAGGACTGAAGCTTCAGACAAATTACTTTACCACCTTGGAACCTAACAAGGCTAAGACCTCAGCCGGGTGAAGAACAACTATCAAAGGTAAACAACTATCAAAGGTCTGCAGTAGCATTTATGGCTAAGCAATAAGATTGTGCCTTGATGAATAAAATAAACAAGGAATAAAGAAAAATATACTAAAAAGGTCTTACCCAAAAGAACTCACATTGAAGTCAAGTGACTAATAATAAACATGGGATCAGCTCTTTGGCAAATGACATCCAGATTTTAATGTGTCATTTTCAATGTTTTATGGTGCATTAATTGTTTGAATTGATTTTATCTTAATGTTAAATGGCCAAACCAAAGAGCTAACAAATTCCATGGATGCATAAGTTTATATGCAGTTGTGAAAATAAGTAAACCAATAGATTTTTCATCCAGTCATTTTCTTTTCAAGACAAGCTAAACAAATGAGTTGGAAAAAGGGATACTACCACAATACCACTTCATAGTTCTAATCCCAAAAATAGTGGAATGCATATGAATTTTGATTTTGATTTATGCTTCTCAGTTAGGCAAATGTGTCAATGCAATAAATTAACAAAGACTGAATTCTACGTCCATTGTTTGGACTTCTTTGTACTTAAACAAATGATTTACATGGTAGCTTATAGTTATATACACATCAATAATACATATCCCAAGTCTTGCAGTACCCAATTTATGCACATACCCTAATGCATAGTTCAATTCTTTTCACCATAACTAACACACAAGTCCCAACAACTTAGACAAAAAAAACTACAACAATGAACATAGAACCCCCAAAAATTTGTTAAAGAAAGAGAAAACAAACCACTATGAATCCCCAACAAATCCAAATCCAACAATGACAAGAAAAAGCAAAATCTAAAAAGAGAGAGAAATAAAGCTGTAGATAAGAAAAAGAGGCTCACTGTGGCTGCCGTTGTGGCTGCAACTATGGCTGCCATTGTAGATTCACAATGGGTCTCTGCCTTGCAAGCTGGAAGGGAGCTACTTCCCTTGACCTGGCAGTTAACAGCAGAAACTAACCAAGGGGGTGATTCGCTAACGGAACCAAACGTTGGGGTGTAAAATTAAAGTTCCGAAACGTTGGGGTGTAAAATTCAATCAACCCTAAACTTTAGGGGTGTAATTTGCAATTTACCCTTTTTTTTAATACTTTGTTATGGTTTTTTTTTTTTTTTTTCTCTTTCTTCGAACTCCAAGCTTCTAATCTCCATCTCACTCTCTATCCCTTTCTTAATGGAGAAAGTATATGATGTTTCAGGACATTGCAAGTTCCGACAAAACCAACCTTTGTCTCGTCAGAAAACCTCAAAATCTTCTTTTTCTAGAAAAACCATCCTATGCCGGAAGCTTTCTTGCTCCTTCCAACACTTGACATTCACAAGAAGGTTTCTCTCTCTCTCTCTCTCTCTCTCTCTCTCTCTCTCTCTCTTCTGAATTTTCCCATCTTTTTTGTATGCTTTTTTGTTCCCAAAATTATAGATTAAAAAAAAAACAAAATAATCTCCAAATGTGTTTGTGTAGAAAGGAAATTTGTACCTGTTTGATAAAATGTCTCAATGAAGATGGATGCACTAATTTTTTCTTAAACTATTATCAATCAATAGAATATACAATATACAGTAATGGGTTAATCTTTTTTTCTTTTTCTTTTTTTTTAAATGTTCTTTTGAATCAAATTAAAGTTGGGTCAAATTAAAGTTGGGGTTTTTTTTCCACCTTTTTTTTTTTTGTTATAGGTTCATATGTTGAAACATAAAGCTTCTTTCTTTGTTTGACAAAATCTTGCACCTGTCAATTTGGGGACAGTTAAATGTATTTTTTTCAAAAAAAAAATAATTATTTGCTGATATGGTGGTTGAAATTTTGATCTTGAACAAGTTAATTTTGTGTTTGAAGGTTGTTGACCCCAATCCCATACATTGTATTGCATTAATTGTGTTTACTAATAAAGGTACTTTGAAGTTGTGCTGCATACCTGTCCCAAAAACCCTAAGAATAAAATTACCCCAAATTGAAAACATTGAATTTGGCCACTCCCTCAATTCCAGATCATGCGAAGAAAGAATTTTGTGTGTTGTCAGGTAATTTTTCTTCCTAAATTTTTTCTCAAGTCTCTCGCTTCACACCCCTCACTGATTCCCACAAATTAATTTTTCTACATGATTTACAAATCACTAAATTAAATTCCAAATCTATAACTGCATCTTCTTACCCAACTATTATTTTATTCTTCATTTCAACATACATGTGCATATGGAAATTTGAACTGAGGCAATAAGCACAAAGAGTGACCTGACCATACTTCAAATTTTGTTACTTTTAATTCCTTACCAGATTTGCTAGATAGTTTTATTTTCTTATATATTAGTTTGCTATTGTTATGGTTCTTAGCATGTTGCCTGCTTTGTCTTTTTCTTTGTACTTTTTAATCATAATTGCAGTGAAGTTTTATTTACCTATCTAAAAAAGTAAACAAATTCGGTATTGTTGTTGGCTATACTAATTATTGATTTTTTGTTTCTTGTTGGATTATTATAAGGGTCGTCAACTATGTAAGATTTTTCATTAAAGTGATGAAGATGTCAAATATGAAGCAGTGGAATAAATTGAAGCTTTGAAGTATCAATCAATGATGAATAAATACAAAGTAGTCGTGAGGATGCTGAAGTAGGCATCAATACGGTCATGACTATTTTTTGTAGGTTGTTTTGGTGTATGATGGCAAAACAAAAGCAGCCTATATGCTGTTACCTTGATGTAACTTTTTGAATATTGATGCCAATAATAGTGATGCATCAGAAAATGTATCTTTATGTTAGCTTTTGGTTTACTAGACAATTGTAGATTAATGTTACCTTTTGTTGAGTTTATGAAGTTCAATGAAAAGTTAGCTTTATGTTATCTTTGATAATCATTGGGTACCAAGGACAGACAACACCAGTGGTTCGATACCACTAATTAAGGCAGGTAAAAAACATTGTTGCATTTTATATAATCTAAATTATAGGTATTAAGGCAAACAACAACGATACACTATATATAATCTAAATTCTAGAACTGTGTCTAGAAAAAAAAAATCTTACTCAAGCTTTGACAGAATAAGAATTTCATTTTGCAATGACATATTTTCAAGTTTGACAGAATAGGTATTCCCATAAGTGTTTCCCATGCAATTGATGTAGCAACAAAGTCATGTATATCACCGAAATATGCAATTTGTAAAAATGCAGTTTATTCAGGATAAATAGGTGAGAATTATCACCTAAAGTTGCAGTGTTATATTAAGTACAAAAAAAAATACAAAATTGTTTGCAAGTACATAATCTATATCACCTAAAGCTCCAAAATTATCACTAGCAAATGTATGTGGATTACATAAAACAAATTATTGTTAATGCCTAGTTATACGTTCTCAAATCGTCCAAGGTCTGTTCTTTTTGTTGGCCTACATACTTTGAATTTGAATCTCCAACACTTGCAGAAACAGCTATTATAATGTATCCTACATTATAACACACAAAAGAACATATACATAAGCATCAAAATATTTATCCCCCAAAAAAATAAAAATAATTTAGAGCACAAAGCTAGCCTTGCCTCATTGAGATTCCTAAACATGAATTAACTCATTAAGATTCCTAAACCTTCCCCCATGGTGAATCTCAAAATTTAAATCATCTTTCTCCATGTTGTTGTTGTCTCTGTTCTATATTAAATATTAGCTTTAGTAGGAAAAAAAAAAAGCTTTCTCATAAGCTTTTGATAAATTACCACTAAGAGTAAATAAGAATAATAAGCTTCTGAACATCATAACCATCAACTAATAAAAATCAAGTATTTGTAAGAAAACCCATTAGTTTGGTCCATTTCTTTACTGTCTTTAACAAAAGCAATTCATTATTCAATCCAAATCGTCAAAGATCAATTTAATGGTATGCTACAACTAACAAATGCAAACAACTTGTGCTTATCAACAATGCATTTAGAACAGTTAAAGAGAAATAACATTGCCCCGAAAACTAACATCATGCAAATCTAGCACAGATGTTAAGAAGAACACTAGAGCCCACTTCAAGAGCTTTTCTCTGAATATTATAGTCCAAATATTATAATGAATTCATACACTTCAAATGAACATCTTCAAGATCACCATATCATCAAACTTAATCATCGTGTAAATCTAACCATCTTAGAAGGCAACACCATCACAAGGTAGAATCCAATCATTGTCTCTCATACAATAAGCAACCTTTGCACCTTGGCATAAACAAAAAAGAAATTGATCAAGTAATTATCATATTTCATTACCACCAAAAACTATTGATTTATGATCTCCCCAAAAACCACATATGAAACTATAACAAAAAATAAAGTGGAAAAAAAACCCCAACTTTAATCTGATTCAAAAGAAAATTTTTTTAAAAAGAAAAAAAGAAAAAAGAAAAAAAGATTAACTCATTACTGTGTATTGTATATTACATTGATTGGAAATAGTTTAAGAACAAAGGAATGCATCCATCTTCATTGAGATATTTTATCAAATAGGTAAAAATTTCCTTTCTACACAAACATTCATTTGGAGTTTCTTTAATTTTTTTTTTCAAATTTGTAATTTTGGGAACATAAAAGCATACAAAAGAGATGTGAAAATACAGAAGAAAAAAAAAAAGAAAATGAGAGAAAAAAAAAACCTTCTTGTGACTATCGAGTGTTGGAAGGAGCAAGAAAGCTTTCGGCATAGGATGGTTTTTACTAGAAAAATAAGATTTTGAGGTTTTCTAACGAGACAAAGGCTGGTCTCGTCGAAACTTGCAATGTCTGGTAGTGTTGTGCCGCCGGAGATGCTATAGTTGGGCAGTGGCTGTCGGGGTTAGGGTTGAGAGAGAGAAGGGACTATGGTGGTGTGAGGACTAAGGAAAGAGAGAATAAGATTGATTTTGAAAAGAGGAAAGGTATTTGGTTTTTGTTTTTGCGGAGAGTATGGCGGGTGTTTGAAATTTTTTCAAGGATAATTTAGTCATTTTAGTTCAAATGATTAAATTATCCCTGAAAAAATTTGGATTTAGGCTGCGTTTGTTTCAACAGTAAATGGAATCCGGAAAATATTTTACACCACAGGGCGTGTTTGGGTTGGCCGGAAAATTAAGTCAAACTAAAAATGATTTCCGTTGACTATAAAATAAAGAGGCTTGAAGTGTAAAATGATTTCCGGAGCTATTTTACCTTCAAACGAATTACACCCATTTTCCATTGCAACTTGAACCGAGAGACAGAGAGAGAGAGAGAGAGAGAGAGTGAGAGGGAGAGAGGGAGACCATACAATCAGAGAATAGGTGGCTGCCTAGCCAAGCTCCAGCCAGCCCAGGTCGTGCCGGCCCACCGCTACTCCCATCGCCCAGGTCACGCCGCCCCACCGCCTAGATCACACGCCGGCCAAACACCCAAGATCCACAAACACCGGTCCACCCATGCACCGACGAGCTTCGATCACGAGCTCCGATCGCCAAGATCACGAGCTCCAAACACCCAAGATCACGAGTTCCGATCTTGACAACCGATCGCCAGCCATGCACTCCGATCCACTCCGATCCACACCCAAGATCATGAGCTCCAAACACCCAGCCATGTACTCCAATCCTCTCTTTCCCGATCTCTCTATCCCTCAATCTCTCACTGTTCTTCCTCCTCTTACTGATCAGTTTGTGAATAAAGAAAATGACTAAGAAAATGTGTAAAATTTGTAGGAAAATAGCATTTTCAGAATGTTACCAAACACCAAAAATTATTGTTTGGACTATTATCCATTGCAAAACCAAACACCCGGATTTCATTTTCCTTACGGGAATTTACTTTCCCCTGCATTCATTTTACACTCGGAATTCGATTTACATTAAACCAAACGCACCCTTAGATGACGAGAGTTGCTCTCTACCTCAATACTCTTACTCTCTATCGTGTTAAACATAAGGTCTTGGTCTCTACGCTCAACACCTGTGATAATAGAGTTTATGATAAAAGACTAGCACAAAGCTGTGCGTTTTGTCTCAAAGGGAAACACGTGTGACAGTCTTGTTCTAAAGTCTCACGTGTGTTTACTTAAAGCCAAGCACAACGTTTTGGTGAGCATGTTTAAACACACATTTTCACATTTTAGACAACTTTACACATATTTTAACACACTTTTTCACCCAGATTTATATTAGAAACACCCAAACAACATTACTCAAACTCTACTACCAAACGGACTCAAATTCCTCCATCAATCAGCTCCAAATGTGAAAATTTTTAAACACACATTTTCACATTTTAAACAACTTTACATATATTTCAACACACTTTTTCACTCACATGTATATCAAAAACACTCAAACAACATTACTCAAACTCCACTGCCAAACAGACGCTTTCCTCCATCAATCAACTCCAAATATCAGTTATAATTGTTGGAGCCAGGCTGTACATCAATATATTTTCCTACAGATTCTTGCCAGGCTGTACATCTATAATTATTGATCCTCAATACATATATAAATACTATGTATTAGTTAGTTGAGCAATATACAGATTTCATTTAGTCTCAAACAACATTACTCAAACTCCACTGCCAAACAAACTCTTTCCTCCATCAATCAGCTCCAAATATCAATTATAATTGTTGGAGCCAGGCTATACATCTATATATTATCCTACAGATTCTTGCCAGATTGTACATCTATAATTATTGATCCTCAATACATATATAAATACTACGTATTAGTTAATTAAGCTATATACAAATTTCATTTAGTCTCTATCTTTCTCTCACTCTCTCTCTCACTCTTTCTTGATTTCTGTTATTCCGCCATAGTTGTGCTCAGCTCAAGCTTTACAAAATTTTCATATCACACAGCTCACAATGGCTAACAAACAAGTTGCTTTTTCGGACTTTCTAACTTGTTCTCAACTCACTGGGTCATTGTTCATTGTCTTGATCTTTGCTTCTCTTCCTTTTGTTCTAGCCATCACTGACCCTTCTAACGGTAAATTTCGTTTCTCTTTCTTTTTGTACTTTTTGGTTCATTGTGATCAGTTTGCTTTTGGTTTGGAATTTATTTATTGTGTTTGATCGGCTTGGTTGTTTTAGTTTTTGAAAATATTAAATTTGGATTTAGATGTTGGGAAATGTGCATAGACTATCTGGGCACTGGGTATTCTTTTTTATGATTTTATTTTTGCAGAGTTCAATCCTTTGAACCCCGTTTGGTTGCCCAGAAAATGTAGAAAAACATGTTGGAAGATGTGAACTTTTTTGCTTTTTGCTTTTTTTTTTTTTTTAGCTCAACTTTTTCATTAACCAAATGGGTAATTTATGTGGGCTGTGATAAGAATTCATTAACCATTTGGTTAATGAATTCTCATAAAGTAATAAGATGTGAACTTTGAACCCTGCTTGGCTCTCTCTTTGTTCTCTCTTCCTTCACACTAGAAAATACCTCTCTCTCCCTCAAGCTTAAGCTCAAATCCATAAGGTTTCAAACTCAGCAAGGACAACAAACTCCACCACCAAAAAGCTTTCTTGTTGACTTACCCACAAACCCACGCTATATTTTGCCGTTTAAAGTTAGGTGGTTAGGTCCGGATCTAGGAGGATGGCAACTGGGTGGGTCGCAATTTAGGAGGATGGTGGCTAGGTGGGTCGCGATCTAGGGTGGTGGACGGCGGTTGCAAGGTCACAATCAGGTGGAACTTGCCCGCGTGGTATGAGTTTTTTTTTTTTTTTTTAATTTGATTTGGGTTTGTTTGGGTTTGAGGTGTAAATCATGTGATGTTGGATGTTTGGAACTATTTGGGTTTGAGAAGGATGAGTGGGTAGTGATATGTGGATGGTTACACAATGCTCACCGCTGTATGTCTGGGTTTTGTCTTGAATTTTTTTTTTATTTGGGTCTTTTTGAGTTGGAATGTTGGATGGTTGATTGGTTGAGTTGATTTATGTTTGGTTGTCTTGTGTGATGCTGAATCTAATTGGGTTGATCTTGGTTTGATCATTTGATGTAGTGAGATTTTTGTTTTTGAATGTTCTGTAATTTTTTTCCCAAATTGAGTCTGTGGTTTTGGAAAATTGGTCCATTGGTTTAGTGAGATTTTTTTTTGGAATGGTTCTTAAATACACGGTCGTTTATGTCCTTTGGATATATTGGTTTGAGCTTGAGAGTGAGTTAGAGAGAGGGTTTATGTGCTGGGCAAAGAACAGCGTGAAAAAAATAGACAATACAGATGAAATTAAGAAAACAAAAAATTTGGGAGACGGAACAGACGGTGTTACACGTCATTAGTGTTTATGGACTAAATGGGTCATTTTTAAAAACCTTTGGATGTTCTTGGCATTTCTCCAAACCTCAAGGGAGGTTGTTGTAATTTACCCAATTTTTTATTATTACTTGACGAGAAATGATATGTTCACAACATTTTCATAATATTTTTACAAAAAATCTTAAATAGTAGGTTGTTACTAATTATTATTGTTTGGGTAAAAAAGTAATTTTAGTGTTAAGTTTAAATTTGAACCAATAACAGCTAACCACCTATAATTTGTTGTGAAAATATTGTACAAATGTTATGAACGTAGCACTTCTTTTATTTTATTGGCCACGTGATCATTTAATGTGCCAACACAACAATCCGATTACCACGTAGGACATTTCCAAAGTGGAAATGGGTGTAAAATATAGGGACAAAAAATAGTATTTCCGCCTTTCAATTATACTTGTTCTCTTTGTATTCAACTCAGGTCAACTCTTTTTCCCAAATAACTTAGATTTGTGATAATATTGTTATAATAAAATAGAACTGTTTTGTTTGTCGTCTACATCAGTCCTAATAGAAGCTTCTCTTGAAAGAACCAGTCAAAGAATTTTGTTATATCCCTTCTAGGAATATTTTCTATTCCGTCCGATATTTCAATGACACACGAATAGAGTATAGAATAATTTTTTTTTATGTTATTATAACTAATAAATAAAACTATAATAAAAGAGTTTTAAAAAAAATATTGAGATGCCTCTTATGCTAATGACTGCACACGAGGTTTGGAATAAAGTCAATTTTAAATAGAGTATTTTTAAGTCATATGTTCTATGTAAGCCATAATGTAGTTTCCTTTAGAAAGGACTCTTCGATTAATTTTAATCATTTTTGTAATAGCTCCCGCAGCTATAGCCTATATGTACACGGCATTATTAAGGTGTATGGAATATAAATTCTAGCTAGAAAGCAAAGTAATTGAGAGAGACAGAGAGAGGTTTTTTTTTTTTTTTTGAGAATATAAAGTATTTTTTTAATACACACATGCGGATAGAAGGGAGAAGGGGAGAAGGTTTTTAAATGGTAGTGTCATTAATTTGATAAAAATGTTGTATTTAGTGCACAAAATTTTTAGTTTTATTACTTTTTGGAAGAGATTAAGGTTGACAGTCTTATCCCTAATTTTTTTTTTTTTTTTGGAATGGTTGGTTCTCTAACCTTAACCCATAATGAGAACCTTTCAGTGAAAAACACCTGCCATCACGTTAAGGCTCAGTACCTAAATTGAATTACACGTTTAAAAAAAGTAATATTATGATGAATATTTTATGCAAAATTGAAAGGTCCAAAATGGTTTATATATGAAATGATAATGTGGGCTGTGATGATGAGTTAGGTACCGTGCTTCCAACGGAGAGCGCTACTCCTTTGGATATGTGTACTGCTTTTTTGGGTAGATGTGCCACCAATTCAGGTTGTCGTCAAGACTGCGCTAATAATAATTACTTTGGTCAAGTGGCTTGCATTTCATCTACCTGTAGATGTTATTAGAGCAATTGCATCAGTTCTTACAAAAGTTTCGTCTATTTTATACACAAAAATCTACTTTTTTTTATTTTACACTATTACTTTTACAAAACACCCACATCAGTTTATCTATTATATACATATTTTTATTAAAATAATATTTTCCCTCACTTTTTTCATTATTTCCCACCTAACCCCCACCTAACCCTTCTTTAACCCTTCTTTTTACTCATACACGGACACCCTTCATCTTTGTCTCCGCCTCTCAGTCTTCTCCTTCTTCTTCTCTTTTTTTTTTTTTTTCTCCACATCTTCTTCACCGGCCGGCCGATCACGAACCAAGCTCCACCGCCCGGCCGATCCACGAACCAAGCTCCACAGCTTCTTCACCAGCCGGCCGATCCACGAACCAAGCCCCACAATTTCGTCACCGGCCGATCCAACCTCCCGGGTCTCTATCTGTGTGGGTTTGTTTGTGTGTAGGTGTGTTTCTGTGTTAATTTGTGTGTGGATGTGTTTGTGTGTGGGTGTGTTTATGTTCATCTAAGGTGAAAGAAGATGAGGAGGTCGTTGTGAACCAAAAAGAGAGAGAGAAAAATGGTGCGAATGGAAAATGATAAAATAATGAATAAAGGTGCTATAGTAACCGTGCATATATGCACGGTTACTGTAGCAAATGTGCAAAAATGCACAACTTTGCACCCACTGATGTGGGGGGTTTTTTGGGCCAAAATGTGTAAAAACTACCCATTTTTCTATTTTGCAAGACTTTAGCCGAGCTGATGTAATTGCTCTTACAACTGTACTCTAGCTAGATCTCCCTGAAAATTATGTATTAATGGTTTAGGAATATGTGACAATAGTTGCAATGCCAAGTGCGTTATTCCATAAGGTTGTGTTTTGTTAGGCATATTCATATCTGTCATGTATTAATCTACACAAAATACATGCAATAAGAGTAAAAGATTAAAAAAACCACTGCTTTAGCCAAGATTGTATTCCAAATGTCATTATTAATAGAGGTGTGCAGCTACCCAACTAATTCGCCAAAATTGATCTAATCTAACCCAACACAGCGGATTTGGGTTAGGTGTAGGTAAGCCAATTCACAAATCTGTTTAACTCAACTCAACACACTTATATTCAAAATACATATTATATGATTTTTATTATTTAATTATTATATGGTTTGATGCACTAATAAAATAATTTGTGCTAGTTTGGTATTATCCTCACGTTTATAAGGTTATAGATTTACTATTATTTGGGTTTGTTTGAAGCTATGCTCAGCTTTGATTAGTGCATTAAACCAACAAAAATAATATTATAAAAATCTATTCTTATGTAGGGATGGCAATGAGGCGGGGTGGGGCCAAAGGATGGAGTCTTCATCCTTGCCTTGTATGGTTTTGTCTTACCCTATCTCCGCTCCGCTCTGCATGATAGGGAAGATTTTCTGCCCCATCTTTGCTCTTTGGGGCCCTGCGAAGCCTTGACCCACCCCGTAAAACTCTATTTCTTGTTAATTTGCCCACAACTATTATAATTTTTTTTAATAAAATCTTTTTCATTAATAAAAATATACTTGAAATTAAAAATAAATTTATCTCATTAAATCAAACTAATTTTTAGCAAAAACCGAATAATATTATTCAAGTGTTTAACAAGACAATATCACAACAACAACAAAATTTCATAATACAAAATCAATAATTCAATAGTACATAAATTTGTTTCTAATAAAGGCAAACTAAAACGTTAAAATTGGTACCTTATTTCCAATTTTACTAGAGAGGGAAAAAGAGGCAAAGAGTCACGTTGGGTAGAATAAAATAAGCTACTGATATGTTTGTTTAAGTAGCAGGGTTTTAGAGTATGAAAAATTTACAAATTAACCCTTGTTATTGCGGGCGGGGCGGGGCAGGAATGGGGCAGAGCGAGGTGGGGTGGGTCTAAAAAGTCTCGCCCCATCTCCGGCCCACCACCTTTGCGAGGAGGGGAAAACTCGCGCAAGGAAGGACGGGTCAAGCGAGACGGAGCAAAATTGCAATCCCTATTCTTATGTATGTTGGTAATCTTATAAATTTTCTATTATAATGATCAGTACTAAAAAAAAAAAAAAAAAAAAAAAAAAAACCCATGGATTGGGTTGGACACCTTTGATAGGTTGGATTGAATTAGGTTTTCTTTAACTTGACCATGGTAGGTTGGATTGAAAAAAACCCTTCAATCCGATCCATGCAAACCCCTAGTTATTGATGGGAATCTATTATAATTGTGTTTTTATATGAAACTATTGAATATATAATTATTGTAATTATTATAATTGTATTTGTATATGAAACTATCTATTCTACTGAAAAGAAAATATGATATGTTAAGATTCTAGTTGTGTTTAAATATAAAACATAATATAAACTTAATTAAAAAAAAATACATATTTGTAGGAATGGAAATTTTTCATACCCTAAATCCCTAATACTTAAAAAAACAAATCCGTACTAGCTTATTTAAATGTATGGATTTTAAGATTTTTATTTTTGTTGTGATATTGCTTTGTTAAAATCTTGGATAATATTATTCAGTCATCTCTAAAAATTAGTTTGATTTTATGGGATAAATTTATTTGTAATTTCAAGTGTTTTTATATTAATAAAACATGTTTTATATTTTAAAAAATGTAATAGTAGTAGGGCAAACTAACATGAAATATAATTTTATTGGACGGTGCAAGACTCAAGGGACTGGTTTGGGGCAAGGAAGTTTTCCCTGTTATACGAGGCGGGGATGAAGATTTTATCCTTCGACTCCGCCTCTCCCCATTGCCATCCCTACATATTAGAATATCAATGTGTAAAGTTGTGAGGCCTCAAAATTATAGTGGCAAAATATCATGAAGTGAAACATATTTAATTTTATATTTATTAATGGGTATTAATTATGATTCATGTTTTATATGGAATTATTAATAGCTATTTATTGTGGTTGTGATTTTTTTTCTCTTTGACAAAAACTCACATAACTCAAAAAAGCTTACTATAATGGTTATGTTTGAAGATGGAAATATCTATTCTATTTTTTATTTTTATTAAAGTATGATATGTTAAGATTATAATTGAGTGTTTATATATATACATATATATATATATATATATATATATATATATATGAGAATAAGGAACTATATATATATATATATATATATTTATATTTGAGATAGTTTTAACCTATGGCATCCGCTCTTGATAATAACTCTTTATCATCAAACCAAGACACCAATTGATTTTTTAGTGTAGGAGCTAGGACTGAACCCCAGATCTCTTATTCAATTATCAGAAACTTTATCAGTTTTGTTAACTAAAACCCACGATATGGAATGATATATTAGACCTTAAAGAAAACATAATGTGTGATTCTAATTTGTAAGGGAGAGTTAAAGTATAATCAAATTTAAACTCAATAAAAAACTGTGTATTAGAATATTGATGTGTAAATTTGTGGGGTCCTAAAAACTTTTGTGGCACAATATTATGAACTCAACCAAAGTCAAATATTGTTACTGTGTGTGTGTGTGTGTGTGTGTGTGTGTGTGTGTGTGTGTGTGTGTGTGTGTTTATGGGTTCCAAATAGCTCTATTGATAAAGTCTCTAACGGTTGAATAAGAGATTTGAAGTTCAATCCCCACTAATTTTTTAGTAAATTTTTATGTTCACAAGTGAAATTTTCTAGCCAAAATCCATTGCACATCAAAAAATTATTAAATTTATAACCCTTTTTTTTTCTTTGCCTGCGAGATACAATGCATACAAGTAGCCTAATTTAATTTGTAACATAAATTACTATTCCAATTTTTGTGGATGATAAAGTTTCAATGTGCATGTTTGTACCAACGATAATAAGTTTTACATTGTCCCATAAAAGTAAAACTACATAGTAATAAAACAATAACAGTGACATATATACGTCTAAAACATAGTTAAGAAAAATAGTTATACAACAACGTGCGATAGTCCCACAACACGATTACTCCTCATCTGACATCTCTACATTCGATTGATAAATGTCTCCTGCAAGAAGTGATTGCATGCATTGTGCATGCTCGCACAACTTATACTCCACTAATTCTCGAATCTCGACTCAAGTCCGATATCGATTAAGACATATCTTTATTCGATTATTTTCTTCTTTTATGCGGTTTAATGCTCTACGAAGTCCATTTATAGTGTCTCTTGACATTTGCGATGCAAGTCGACGAGGCACTAGCAACTTATAACCGACCAACTCATCATAAAACATCTCCTATTCACAGAGTAACCAAGCACACTCCTATCTCATGGTATTATGAACCTGTGCATTATTTCGCATATTGGGATTGATTGAATAGTTGAACTCATCTTTTAGTACCCAGCAACAACCCATCGTGGTGAACACATCGTGAGACCTATACATTAAAAGGTTGCCATGATAAGATATTGACACTGTTTGTAATAACATCAAATGATCGAGTTAACAATGTGCATCAACTGTTGGTAAATAATGTAAAGCTGCATAAGATAGTATGCGATGAAGACATTCATAAATTTATGTACTATTACATGCTAAAAATTAAATGCCAACACTCACATATGGTGCATAACGTAAATTTTTTTCAGATTGTATCCTGGTGCATACTACATCGCACTGTGTCAATTAAAGATAGGGCTCTGTAAAAGTACGTTGCAACTATGTAAAAGTATGTTGCAACCATCAAATGATCAAATTAACAATGTGCATCAACTGTTGGTAAATAATGTAAAGCTGCATAAGATGGTACGCGATGAAGACATTCATAAATTTATGTAGTATTACATGCTAAAAATTAAATGTTAACACTCATATGGTGCGTAACGTAAATTTTTTTCAGATTGTATCCTGGTGCATACTACATAACACTGTGTCAATTAAAGATGAGGCTCTGTGTTGAGGACCAAAATTTCATAAGAAAGTCTATTCCATAAATAGTAAGAAAAGACCATAGGCCTTAACAAAAGAAGGCCCAATTCATGAAGTTAAGAAGGATCATGAAGACCTAAAGTTCCAAAAATAAGGAAAAAGAAAGAAATAATAATAATAATAATAATAATAATAATAATAATAATAATAATAATAATAATAATAAAAGAAGAAGAGGACCTAGACTTGGTCAGGCCAGAGGACATACAGCAAGGATCTCGGACAAGATTAGAAGACATGCAGCAAGGATCTCTGCAGTAAAAAGAATCAACGTCAAGGCCCTATGTATGTTTAGATTTCCAGTAAAAAAAGCCATTAAAAGTCCAGCAAAACCAGGTATTATCTTTGTAACCCATGGTCCAACCCCGTAGGATCCCGAGTAGATAGGAAGGGAGAAATGGTTCGGTTGGTAGGGGAGTGATTTTTGGTGAAAGGAGGATCCCGAAGGTTTCCCTTGGTTCATATATTTGCTTGGAATGCATAATCCAATGGAAAACTCAGTTCCTCCATGTGCATGACACCTCCCCATAATTTCCTCTTAATTGTCATTTTCAACTAAAGCTGTTATCCAGTACACTGAACAGCCCACCCACTCCTTTGACTTTCCAAGAAGGAATCTTTCATTTATAACTAAAGCTAAATGCCCATTTTAAGTTATAATTACCTAATTAAGCTAAACCTCTACCCAATGCACCTTTTTAAGTTCCAGAGGACATGGTTTTACCCATCAAACTAGGGACGTCCTCGCCCGGGGTACCAGACCATGTCCACTATAAAAGGAACACTAAAGCATAGTAGATGGGGAGGGGGGAGAAAAATGGGAATTCAAAGGGATAGTTCAGAGGTTCAAAAAATATATTCTTAGAGCTTTAATAGCCTAGCAAGGAAGAGAAAGAAAGAAACAAAATAAGAGAGCGAAGATGGAGGAATTTGTCCCATATCCTTGTAATCATTCAAAATACTACTTAGTCTCCAAAAAAACATATGCCAAAACATGCACACATCAGATTTCACTCTCTCCCACAAAAATCCTCCTCACCTAACTATCTTGGAAGGCAATGCCCAAGCAAAGCCACTTGGACTTGAGTTTTAAATCACACAAGTCTTGTGCAAAAGCACTAGGTCTGTGAGAATTGGGGCCAGGATCCTTGTGGCTGAATCATTCTCATGAAATTCATTTACATATGTGTATATGTATTAAAATGTATATCCTAATCCAAAAAACTAACAATTATTTGAAGATATATGTATTGTATAGTGTGCTCTTATGCAGGACCTATAGAGGTAAAGGGAAATAACAAAACTTTATTGCATAATAAGCATGGAGAAAGATCGTATAGTTCAGAAAATCAGCATTCGAGGTTCTTACAGGCCTAGTACCCCTAGGAACCACGACATCATGTCCGGGGTACCACAATAATATGCTCGAGGTACCAAGTGAAGGAATTCTTTTAAATGTTTACACAATAAAAGATAAGCCTCAAATACTCTATTTCAATCTCCTTCTCATTGTGAATATTATGAATACTAATTTTACTTATTTCGTAAGAGTAAATGGACATTTTATGACACTAAAACACTTATAATGATATTTTATTGCTTAGGAGGAATCGCATTTTTGCCTTGAGGAGATTTATGTGATTTGCGCACACTTGATTCGTAATCAGCCCCTATTTAGCTACGGTGAGCCAAGCTCAGTCCACCAAACAACAAGTAAAGGGCCCAGGATTGTTGTTTCTACTTGGGCCTAGGTATTGTCCAAAAAAGGATCCTCACACTCTATAAAAGTACATTGCAACAATGAAAAAGTACGCTGCAGCAATGCTGAAATATCACTGTAACATTGGGAACATGGGTAATCCTGTTCCTATATTGTTTTTCTAGCCTATATTGACATGATAGGACCTAAAAACTCATATATTTAATAATTTTTGGACCATAAACTGAGGTTACAAATGCACCACAATATCGAATGGTTTATTTCTACCACTCTAGCTTTTTAGATTGACTAAGGTATGAGTTGCAACGCCTCAAGATCAAATTGTACTGTGCGAAACAAGTTTGGATCTACTTCAACATATGCATCATCAGAAGTTCCAACAGAGCAACAACTACAGACATACACAAATGACTATGGAGCAAAATGGGTTGGAAAGAAAAGAGATTTCGTTAATGTTCTAATATACACACACGAAAGTCTTGGAAGTGTCGTACACATCATGGTTGACAAACCTACACAACTAAGCACAAATACCACCACAATAGAGTTCACCACAACAAAACCACTGTGGTCAACGCTATACGAGAAGAGATGTGAGTTGGAGGTGTATTATCAATGAAACGGGTTACAAGTTCTAAGGCACGTTTAGCCGAGTTACCTAAAGACGAACCTACCAACATACTTGCTTGTCTTGAAAAAGAGAACAATCAAATGCAAAGACGACTAGACCATTTTCATGCAATCCAAAAAGTTAGGAAACATCTACAAGGGAAGGCACAAGAGAGAGGCAAGAATATTTAAATGGTCAAGTTAGGTATCTCTTTTGTGAAGATACTGTGTCAACTAGGATATGGACGTGTGTACTTGGGTGATAAATACTAATAACTTTGGGCTTGTGGTAAATGAAGATCCTCTGGATTCATGTTGGCTTGGAACAACTTTTGTATGAGGATTTTTGTTTTTGGTAATGCCCTTGTTTTCACTTTGTACATAACACCACTAAGGCATGAGAGAATGCATAAGTGGTTGAATCTGGACTCTACACGTGGAGCAGCTGTGAGGGAAGGGAGAGTAGGTGTTAGTTGAGGGATTTTGTCTTGTAAAGGCGTGACTGCCTTGAGAAGGAGGTAAGATTTACACTTGACATGGTACTCAAGCACTCACAAAAAGAGAGATAGTGACTTTCTAAGGTCAAAGGCTATGAGGACACCTCTTATTGGTTGAGTGCACAATGAGTCACCTTAGGAACATGGGTACCAATCACAGTACTTCTAATGTCCCTCTCAATGTCCAAGACTTGTCTCCCAAGCAGTGGCAAAGCCACCTACCTACGGGTCCCAGTGCCACGTTTGCGCAGTTCTTATCCCTTAGTCAGCAAATAATATCACAGCTATGAAAAGATCTCAAAGAGAGAATATGATGAGTTGACACATGTCCTTGTATTCAGCCATATTCCTTAGAGTATAAAAGGAATATGCAACTGTGCTTCTAGGGCAAGAACCCAAGTAGATATTTTGAAATGAAAGTGGAAAGTTGGTAAGAAAGAAAGGAAATTTCATTGTAAACTGATCTCTTTTTCATACGTAATACAAGCTGAGCCAATCAAGAATGTTATGTTCTTGCATAAATCGTGGTTTTTTTATCCCTTCTCTAGGGTTTTGCACATACATCCTGTGTTGTTTTGATAATCAGCTTCTTCTTCTTGTTTAAATGTTAGTCTTTTTCATGTCCTACCATCACTTTCTTTATTTCTTGTTTGAGTGTCATGACAAAACTGACATCTTTTTGAGCTTTCTCATGTAAATGTACTGTTAGATAACTTATTTCACTCTTATAAATAAGCTAAAATCTAACTTGCATGTACACACTTAAACTATAATTTTCAGCCTAAATGTAACTGTTAAGCTCTCCAAATTCTAAAAGTGCCCTGTGTTCCTTTATCAATTATATGTTTTTCATTGGGCTTTACTTTTTATCCTTTATGTAGTCAAGAGATACTATTTTTAATCTTTCTTTTTGGGATTTGATAAGTCTTACAAATGGCTTTTCAGTTTAATGGAATCTTTTCTCCTATTAAAGATGGAGGCCTACAATTTGACTTATTATGGATCGGATTTATAAGCTAAAGTGTTCTTCTATCCTTTACCTTGGATTGGATTTATGGGTTTTAGGTTTAAACGTTATCAAGGAGATAGAGTGAGTAATGTTAGAAGAACCATACACAGATGTGCATGTTTTTATGATGATTTTTCTTATCAGATAATGAAATTTGATTTGATGTATATAAAGGAGAAATGAAAGACAATCATAGTGCTACAAACCATATACACTATATTTCAGTACAACTTAAACATGTTTTAGGTAGCTAAATCAAAGCCTCTACGAAATAGGACCAATTTTTTTGGCCCGGATGACTTCTGAATGTTGTAACCATAGCTTATTTCTTGGCTCAATTGACTTTTTTTTTTAAGTTAAATATAATGATGCAGTAATTTGCAGGGTTATTTTGGTGGCAGGGAGCTTGATTGAACTTCCTTTAAGGACTAAGGAGTTTGATTGAACTTCCGAAACATTTGAATATTAAGTGATGGAAGAAATTTTACTCCCATTCACTCCACCCTGACAGCATGAACACCCTCCACATCATCAAAAGCTCAATGATCTTTTCATTTCCTCACAGTTGCATTAAACGGTCTCGTCTTACCTGAAATATTATACACCACATAACATAAATGCACACATTCCCTAAAAGCCAGAGTAGAGTTCAATAAGTGGGAAACTGAAGTATGTACATGAGTGCGTAGCGATCTTCGCAAACCATCTAATGGCTAAATATTTTCACTCCCTATCTGTTCAATCTGTACAGCCAGTTCATAGGGAATAGGAAGTGAAGGTTCCTGGGTGAGCTCGGCATGAACTAAAGGTAGGGTCAGTCGACTAGGTGTGGGTACAAATATACAGCCACCCTCATGGGTAGATCCGGTGAACAATGGGGGAGACAACCATGTGGGTAGTGGGGATCAAGGGCCGGCATGAGTATGGGATGTGTGTTCCTCACTATCATCATGGGACGTACATTGGGATGACAATGTGTCCTCATGGCCAACGGTGTGGGATGGCCCAGCATCCGCGTCAGACATGCATCGCGGTGTCCCGTCGCAATCGACATACGTGTCACAAGCACCCTCGTCCTCATCCTCATTGGCGTGTTTCGGCTTAGGCGTACAAACACTCGTCTCGCTTGCCGCACGCGTGTTCTCCAATGTTTTCTAATGAAGCTCTTCCACGATCTACAGTGTATGCTTAAGGTGATTGTACATATCGGAGCCTTATTCACAGGTCAGTAGTAATTTAACATTAGACTCAACATGTCAAACAAGGGAGTAGTGTTAGTAAGGTGGAAGAGAAAACATGAAGCAACACACATATATTGTCAAACCATAAAAAGAACCATTGAATTATTGCCTTACCAAGATTTCCCAGTATGTAGACTCTCGCGTAATGAATCGTCTAGTCATATCAATATACCACTTCATATAAGCATCAAGGAACGTCATGTCATCATCCAAGATTGGTGCATTGCGAACACATTGCCCTCAATTCAACCATTGCTGAATATAAGAAGCATGTTCTACGGCCCAATCCTTGTCATATTCACCTTATAGTGATATCTTGTGAAGGTTTTCTAAAATATCCACAAAACCTGGTGGCAGTTGCTTCATCCCAAACTGACGGAAGACACGTTCAGGATAATGCTTCTCTACTACCTAAAAATAAATCAAAGGCACGGCGGACCTCCATATATGCTGCTAGTAGTGCAATAGGTGGGCAGAGAGTCCAACACATCCTTGTACAGCTCCCATACAATTTGAAAAACAAATCCAAAACGTATTTATTTCAGTCACAAATGTCAAACATAACAACCATGTATCTAATACAAATGGTGCAACTAGATTTTCGAAATTTTATGTGTGATTAACCTATAATAGATATTAAATAAAATGTGATTCAAGAAAAGATTGATTTATGAAAATTAATTGAGTGATATACCATTTATCCAAATTGCATTAAATGTAACATAAATCAAACCATCTAGTAGTAATATATCTCACAAAAATATAGTGTTAAGTGCAATAAAATCTTATTACATTTAACATCTATATGAAAAATTTTAAGCAAAGTAACCTATTGTTTATAAATACCAATAGAAAAACAAATATATATGTGAATAAATTTACAAAGGCAACTATCAATACTTGCATCAAGAAGAATCCAATTTTAGCTTTAAAACACACTTAAGGAAGCTTCCAAATTATCCTCAATTTCAATTTTTTTTTTTTAAGGCTAATTTCATATGAAATCCCTATATAACATCTACTATATATAAGATTATCATGTCATTGTGCCAAACAAGATATACCTTGTCCAACTCAAAGGATTTTCATGCTATTGTGTCAAAGAATAAATACTTGCTCCAAAATAAAAAATAAAAAATAGAAAGAAAGAAAGAATAACGGAAGCAAGTAGGAAAGGCATATGCTTGCTTGCCAACTTAGACTTAAATACTCCATAGTAACATGTCCTATTTCTTTTTTTCAATTTTCTCATTCATTTATAAGACTTATTTATGCATCTCTTTCTAGGTTATACACAAATGAAATTCTATCTCTTGTGTTATATTTAAATGATGAATTTTGAGCTAGAATTTACTCAAAATTTAACTTTGGAAATCACTAATACAGATTTATACTGTTTATGTTAACAAGAAAGGACAATTCAAAAGTTCTATAGAATTTTATACATTTTTATACTCAGTACATACACACACATACCCCTACACATATATGCACAACCGCAAGGCCATGTCATGCTAACAAGCACACACAGTGATAGTGTAGCTTGAACAAGAGGTGCACCCAACATGTGCCACATGCATTATGTCAGACATAATGACCATAGAACAATATTCTAATCAAATGATTTCCATCTGTGATCAATCTTTTATCGTCATGATTTCCATACGTTTATTTTTATTGTCATGACATAAATGTGGTAGAATACATGATATGCCCGTAATGTAGATAGTGACGCACGATAGACAGCTAGGACATGTGTGGCATGCTGTGTGGTGCACTTTGGCCAGTTCCATCTAGCAAACATACAGTTTGGCAAAATGCTCATTAGTTATTTACGTAAAATCAATGGGGCTTTAAAACATTACAAGATGCATATTCACCAACAGATAAAGAATTCTGAATTATGGATAAAAATTAACGTACCTGCAAGTGAGGGGACATGCTTTCATCGTCTGTTGCGGCGACCTCGTAATTGGGTATATCTGTGGAAACCTTGAATAAGCCCAAAGTTGCACTAACATAAGAGCTCCTCCAATCTGCATCACCTTCAAGTTCGATGTCTTATATAGGTCCCTGTAGAGCCAACCTAAGGCTGCACTACCCTAATGATACTTCTTTGCATCACTGATTGGGTCGAAGAACTGTAGAGGCATGAGTGAGATTCGATGTGCTGACTTGTCCATAAACAATAGGGACCCCAATTGAAGAAGTATATGATAGCAGACATATTGTTACACTACAACATCACTGGCATCTACAGTTAGGGGATCTCTAAACTGTTCAGCAAGCCAGTTAATTTGTATCCTCGCCCCAGCAAGGACAGGCTTGTTTTTATTAGGATGGGGTACCAAGTATGGAGGAGTAAAACCCAGCAACTCCGTGCACACGTCCTTCCATGTCAAATTAGTCTGCCCAACCACCGGCAAACCATCCACAGGAACCCCCAGCATCACGTCAATATCTTGTAAGGTGTTACCCATTTCTCCATGAGGTAAGTGGAATGTGTGCGTCTCTGGACACCAACGCTTGACCAAAGCAGTGACCAACGCATGATCAAATGCCAAATCTGGGACACAGAATAGCCCTTCTAAACCCGCCTCCTTGATATAACGGGTGATCCGTGGGTCTAACCCCACCACAGGGTAACGAAATGGATCGGCGTCAACACTGTACGCCTAGCACTTGCTGCACATGAAAGAACATTGGGATCAGAAAGTGCATAATAAGATACAGCAATATATGATGAAGATACACCAAGATATGATGGAGATAAGTAACAATAAAACTACTCAAAAGTGCTGGCAATGTACTATGACGATTGAAAAAGGTAAATCAGTCCATTACAGAAAATGCAATATATAATGGTTTCCCTAACAATGTCTGTGGTATCACTATTTTTATACTAGTCATCATCAATGTTAAAACCAAATGGTGAAGTAGTTCGTTGAACATTACTATCTATAAATAAACATTTACAAGGGCTAGTGGCCAATGAAAACCATAGGCTAAGTCCCACTACACTAATTAGCAAGTGATTAGCAACATTCTTTAAAGACTCCTTAATAAACTACTTCATCCATCTACATCTTTTGTGATCAAATCCCTATCTACGTAATTGTTGAACTGCATACAAATTCTTTTTTCAACTTTAGGAAATCAAGCTAAGCACAGACTTTCAGGTGCCAATTCCAATATAAAAAAAATACCAAGTTTCCCAGCTCAAGAGCAAATTGTCAGAGTAGGTGTAAATAATTAAACGATAGATCTGACCAAAATGAACACAAACTAAAGGTCTAAAGCTTAGATAAGCCACTTCAAGGTTTCATAATACAAAACTCACAACAACCTTTCAAGTTGGGGTAAACCCAAATTCTAGTTTTGTGATAAATTCCCCTCCCATTGAATCTTCTAATTCCCTCCGATTTTTTAATGGAAGACATGTAGCATTTAAAAATCAAAGGAAATCCACATGTTACACTTTTTGCTAAGAATGGGAGGGAATTGGAGGATTCATTTGAAAAGGATCATTCACCATCAAAATTATAACCAAATGGAGGAGTTTGGTGCAATTACATACATGACCATTGGTAGGGCCCGCCCATAGCAAAGTGGATCGATGATCAACTTGCCACTTCAAGAGTCTGGCATCTTTGGGTCCAGGGTCCATGTCTGACATATCTAACATGAATGCAATGATGTTAATAAATCATTGAGGCCAGCCAGACATTAACAAAATTAACCTGAGTACATCATTCTAGAACCCTATCCATTCTTTTTTAACCTAGATGTCATAAAAAGCCAAAAGTAATTAAGAGGTTGAATAAAAACATACAAGTTCAGTTTAATTCTGAATTAGCCTTACCACACAAATTCACTCCCTATTCCAATGTATTTTTGAAATAATTCACCTTGCTTTTCAAAACTCTATTGTAACACAACATTGCAGATGTAGCTCAAATAGGCAAATTAACATTCACAAAGACAAACTGACTAGTACTTACAAGTAACAGAAATGGCATACAACTTCCAAGGTTTCTAAATTAACCAAATTCCTGCAACTCCAAATTGCAAAAAAAAAAAAAAAAAACCGATTTTAGGAAAAAAATGGATATTGCAATTTCACAAAGGCATGAGAATTTGACAAATACCCTAAACTTATGCATTAATATAACCAAGCTCGGCTTGACAATAAAAATAATATATTCAAACTTGGCTTGAGCTTAAATCAAGCCAACAAACAAAGTTCGAACTCAAGTTCATTATAAATTCATAAGCAATCTCAAGCATAAACAAAAAATTAATATCAAGGTCAACATCAATCTACTGAGCCTGATATCACATAGAAGCTTAAGCTCTACATACTAATTAATCATACTTCATATCTCACTTTTGATTCTTTTTTAGCCATCATTCAAATTGCAACTTTACATTTATTCATCATTTGTTATAACCATTACAAAGGGGCAACATGATATTTCAAAAGCAACCATGTTACATATGCTAAGTTTTTAATACTAAAGTCCATATATTCTTCAAAAAATTAGAAATATGTTCTGCAAAAAACCTTCAATATGCACCAACTTACACAACGAACAACTTGCATACAAAATTGTAAAAAAAAATAATAATAAAAATGTATTGGAAACAAAATTAAAAGACAATTGGGAGAATTTGAATAGAAAAAAGAGAAAAATTCCCTTGAGCTTCCACAATTAAATAAAAGGGAAGAGATTGGCAGCTTTAAATTTGTTACTCATTTAATTTTGACACATATTGATTGCACATATTAATTTTGGGATAATTTTGATTTTCTCCCCAAAGGTTTCAAATTTTTGATTTACTCCCCTAAAATTTTAAGCATTAGTATACCAACAACAAATACAAAAAACATTTATGTGATGCCATGTTGAACTCAAATCAAACAACAACTCAAAAAATTAAAACCTGGATTTAAAATAACAACTAGGATTAAAAACAACAATAACTAGGATTAACAACAACAACAACAACAACTCATACCTGGATTAAAAACCTAAAAAAATTGAACTCAGATTTTTGAAATTACCTTAATGCAATTCTAATCCTTTGCTAAAATAGCAAATATGATAAAACTCACACCAGCTTTAACTCTAATTTCTAAGGTTGATGGTGAGGGTTGTGATGAGGGTTACAATTAGGGTTTTTGATTGCGTTTTGGGTTTTCGGTGAGGGTTTTCGATTGCGTTTTGGTTTCAGGTTTGGTTTTGGTCTATTGATAACAACAAAGGGCTCTGCCAAGACTGAGGGAGAAAAAAAAGGAGTTAGGCTACTAATCCGGAGAGACTGAGGGAGACAGAGGAGGCACTTTGAAGACATTACATTCAAATTTTGTTTTTATTCTGTTCAAAACTCGATTTTCCAATTACCGAGTTACTAACTTTCCAGTTGGAATTTTTTAATTGGAGAAAGCCACGGCTACTTGGCCAGCATGGCAAAAACGTACTCGATAATCATAACATTGAGTTACCTTGCAACTTGATTTTATGATAATCGAGTTTTATGTAAAACTCGAGTTTTTAAGACAAGGACATGGTGCTTAATAATTTCAAAACTGGGACATTGGGTTGAATATTTTTAAAAAGAAAGGAAAATGCCCATTTTCCCCAGCATATTCATATTTGCCATTTATTAATCTACACAAAATACATGCAATGAGAATTAAAAAAATAAAAAAAAAAAAACCCACAACTTTAGCCCAGGATTTCCTTGTTTCTTTAAGATTGTATTCCAAATGTTATCTTTTAGGAGAAACTTAAAAGAGATAAGGTTCTATGCAAAGAATGCAACCTGACATGACTAATAAATTTAAGGCATAAATGCACTTTTAGTTCTTACATTTTGGCTTTTTTCTATTTTAGTCCATACATTTTAATTTTACCACTTTTAGTCCCTAAACCAATTAACACATGTTATTTTCGTCCTTTCTGTCAATCAACCGACAGAAATAGCTGAGCTATCTACCAGAAGAATTAAAATATTATAAAAAATGCCCATTCGCATCTAATTTTTTTAAAAAAATAATTTATCAATTTTAAATAAATAAAAAAAGAAAAAACAGAATTAAAAACAATAAGAACACGCCCATCCGCATCTAATTTTTAAAAAAAATAATTTATCAATTTTAAATAAATAAAAAAAGAAAAAACAGAATTAAAAACAATAAGAACACAAAAACAAACCCAGAACCAAACACAGGCTCAAATTTAAAAACACAAAGAACACAAAAACAAACAAAAAATAAGGAATTCAAAATCCCAAAATGGCAGAACACACAAGAGCACAAACCAAAAAAATCATACAAACTCAGAAATCAAACACAAAAAAATCATAAAAGAATATTGTAATAAAACTTGATTGCTCAAAACAAACCCAGCTCAACCACAAACCCAGCTCAAACACAAACCCAGAATATTGTAATACCATACCAACACAAACCCAACTCAATCCCTCTGTTTTGCCCTTTAACCTCCACATCTCATTTTTGTGGATCAAGCGCCGTTCAAGATCTGCATACCCCGAAATTTGAACCCACAAACCCACTACTCTCCACCATCCTCTAGATCCCACCATTTCGCCACAAACCCATAAACCCACTGATCTCCAACTCAAAAACCCATTCACTGGAATCACAACCCACAAACCCACCAATCTGCCACAAATCCACAAACCCAGATCTCCAACTCGAAAACCCACTCATCGGAATCACAACCCATAAACCCAGATCAACAAAACTCACAACCCACAAACCCAGATCAACAAAACTCACAACCCACAAACCCACCATCAGAATACATGACCATCTATCTCAACCTTAACCGTGATCTCCACCACTGAGTAGAGAGATAGAGAGATGAAAGAGAAAGACCCACCAATTTGACAGAGACCCACTGATTTGAGAGAGAAAAACACCGATTTAAGAAAGAAAGACACCGATCTGTGAGATAGAATCTAGAGAGGATGAGCTTGAGCCATTTGCGTATGAGTTTGAGCGAATCGAGAGATATAGAAAAGAGGGTCGGTCAGAGAAAGAAAAGAAAAAACCACCGCCGATTGTGGTGGTGGCGGCGGTGACGAGTGAAGGAGGCTAGCCATGGAGTTTGAAAGATATTTGAGAGAGAGAGAGAGAGAGAGAGAGAGAGAGAGAGAGGTTTGAGAATGTTTTGGAAGGGTTGGTTCTGGGTTTGTGTTTGAGCTGGGTTTGTGTTGAGCAATCAAGTTTTATTATAATATTTTTTATGATTTTTCTATGTTTGATTTCTGGGTTTGTATGATTTTTTTGGGTTTGTGCTCTTGTGTGTTCTGCCATTTTGGGATTTTGAATTCCTTCTTTTTTGTTTGTTTTTGTGTTCTCTGTGTTTTTAAATTTGAGTTTGTGTTTGGTTCTAGGTTTGTTTTTGTATTCTTTGTGTTCTTATTGTTTTTAATTCTGTTTTTTATTTCTTTTATTTATTTAAAATTGATAAATTATTTAAAAAAAATTAGATGCTGATGTGACATTTTTTTATAATATTTTAATTCTTCCAACATCCACCTCAGCTATTTCTGTCAGTTGACTGATGGAAATGACAAAAATAACATGCATTAATTGGTTTAGGGACTAAAAGTGGTAAAATTAAAATATAAGGACCAAAATGGTAAAAAGTCAAAATGTAAAGACTAAAAGTGCATTTACACCTAAATTTAAATGTGAATTCCTTTTTCTTTTCTTTTTTTCATTCTAATTTGGTAAATATTCTCTTTTTTTTTTCTTTTTTTTTTGGTTAAAACAAAGAGTCTATTAAACTAACCCAAAAAGGCTTCAGCAATTACAAAAGTTTCAGATGCAGCAGAAACATTAGAAATGGTAAATATTCTTGATTGTTCATCTTTGAGGAAAATATAAAAGTTAGTGGGTGAAAAAAAAGAAAAAAAAAAAAGGAAGAAGACGAAGAAGAAGCATGGTCTTATTTAGTAGTGTCGATACTATCTGATCAAGATAACTTTTAGCCCACATGGTAGATAATTAAATTCCATTCAATTTGACTGTTCACATGCCGAGATCGAACTTAAAACGGGCAAGATATCGCCCCAAAAAAAAAAAGTGTTTAATGATTAATTTTTGCTGATGATGCTCCTACGGATATAATACATCCAGAATCTGATTCTAGAATTGTATTTCTATGGACTAAGTTCCATAGAAGAGGAGGGTTAATATTGATGAGCTTTGCCATTGCTGTGGGAGAGGACCTGAGTCAATCTCTCATTCCCTAATTAATTGCGACGTCACTAGGAGAGTTTGGGATTGCTAGTCAGACCACCCTATTGAGATCCCTTCAAGCCCCTTGGATTTTTCTGACTTAGCTATGGAGATTATGACACAAGGGACATCTCAGGACCTTGAATTCTTTTTTGTCACGGCCTGGTCAATTTGGTACAATAGGGACCAGGTGGTGCATGAGTCGGTTTTCCTGTCCCCCAATCAAATCTAGAGCTTTGCCAGAACATATTTAAAGGACTACAAGGAGGCAGTCTCGCCTTTAAGCCTTCTTAGGTCACATGAGGGCAATAGATGGGTAGCCCCACCAGCTGGTATGTTTAAAATTAATGTGGACAGAGCTACATCAGAAAATGGAAGGAACTCAAGTGTGGGGGTGATCATTAGAGACTCTTTAAGGTTTGGTGGTGGCAGCATGCTCAAGGTACCTTTCTGGCCAATTCACTACCTCTGAAGTGGAAGTGCTTGCTGTTGAGTGTGGCATCCTTTTTGCCCAAGAATTGGAGCTCTCACAGGTAATCATAGAGTCGGATGCCGTGTCAATGGTGCAGAGTATAATTGATAATGAAATTGATGGAAGTCTAGGCCATTTTTATTCTGGTATTAGTCAAGTCCTTGAGCTCTTCAGCAAGTGGGAAATCAAGCATGTGAAAAGGGAATACAATAGGGTAGCTCATGAGCTCGCCCAACTTGCTAGGAGGAATGAAGCTTCTCAAAGATGGATAGGGGTCTCCCCTCCCATGGTTCAAAAACTAATCTCAGCAGATTGTAGTTAGCTTGAGGCTTCCTGGTCCTATTTGATCTCTGTTGTACTCACTTTTCTTTCTACTTGTATCCAGTTTCATATATAAAAAAAATAAGTTCCATGCCAAGGTGAGACAATTGTGTATTGCCCAAGCTTTTGCTATGTTATTTGTTGTTGTGAACAAAATGGATAGAGCAACCCAATATCCATTATTTCCCATTATAGTCTGTTATTAAACTGAAGGCCCTTGCCAACGGACTGTTATTGTGATGTCCAGAACTATACTCCTTCCCTCTCACATAGGAGTGGGTTCCACCCACCATGGGGCCAACCCTCTATGAGAGGGAGGGAGTATAGTTCAAGACTATACAATAATTTTCCCTGGCTTGGATTACCTAGTACACACCTGTCAGTATTATGTTTAATTAAGGGGGTTTGGGGTGCTTTTTTTTCATGATATGAATCGTTTTTTTTAAGTACTAAGTAGCCTACTAGGATGTCATGTTATGTGCCAAAAAAAAAATCTGATTATGTGCCAAAAAAAAAAAAAAAAATCTGATTTATAATCTTGAAAATGCAATTTGGAGTAGACTGAATTTATTGTCTAAAAACATAAGCATTATGCGATACCAATAATGCGGAACCCGAAAATTTTTCCAATGGAGACGATGCTATGGCACTTTGATATGCCTTAACATATACGATGTAATTTTAAAAATGATGCAGAATATGAAATCTTAACAATGTGGGACAATGAACAATATAATAAGTCAAGAGGAGGAACCAATATAATCTTCTCATACGAGTGATAATAAGATTCACACCTGGATTTTTCTAATTTGGGTTGTTTGTGGCAATTTTTGCTGTGCTTGGATGTTCAAGATTGGTCAATCCGTTACTTACTGAGTCAAGTATTTTGGTATTGATGGGTTTTTGACATGTAAAATAATTTTTGTAATTTTTTCATCATAAAAATGTCACATCATTATTTTGTTAGTTACGTAAATAATTGTGCTCACGGGGTAAACTTCACAGACTAATAATGTAATTTTGCCTTTATTATTATTGTGTTTGTGTATAAAATATTACTTTATAGTATCTAATCAGATGACAACTTCAAATGAAAGTTTCAATTGTGAGCCAAAAATCTTACAGTTGGGTGGCACTACTTAGTTCCCACGTTAAAGAAAATTTGGGTTCAAGTTCACTTGTCCCACTTGTTGTACGATCAAATAAATAAATAAAAATTTAATCCTGTGTGACTGTGTGTGAGAGACACTATTCAATAAATCCATAAACACCAAATTTTTTTACAACTAGTTATATGATTTGTTATAATTGGTGTATAATAAAAAAGTTCATTTGAAAATGATGTTCCAATCACAATTTACCACTTTTTAACAAGTGCTGATATTTAAAAAAAAAAAAAAAACATTGCTCCCAGGAAAATAGAGAAACTCGTCCTATACAATAAGACCATTATTATTATTATTATTATTTGTAGAAAATTTGATAGTTACATTTAGGATTGTGCATAGATCAGGTTAGAGGGTTAGAGGGTTTTCTTTTCAATCCAATCCAACTCAAATGGGTCAATTGGGTTAGTGGGTTATGCTTATATGTTTTATACCTTGTAAAAAAAAAAACTGTTCCTAACATTGCTCCCAAGAAAGTAGAGAAACTCGTCCTATACAATAAGACCATTATTATTATTATTATTATTTGTAGAAAATTTGACAGTTACATTTAGAGGTGTGCATAGGTCAAGTTAGAGGGTTTTTTCAATCCAATCCAACCCACCTGGGTCAATTGGGTTAGTGGGTTATGCTTATGTGTTTTATACCTTGTAAAAAATTAGGTTTTTATCAATTTATTTAAACACTTTTTTCAATAATATGTTTAAATTATATTCCAAATTTCAAAATTCATCAAAAGTAATTTTCAAAATATCAAAATACCCCTAATTATTATGAGAGGATTTGAACTCTAAATGTCTTCTTGAAAAACACCAAGAGTTGTTAGCTTTTTACAAGACTCTTGGCAATCATGCAAATATATAAAATATTATAATTGAAAAGAGACTTGTTATGATAGAATTAGGCTATTTTGTTAGTAATTGCTATATAGTATATATAATGGCTCCGTAAGAAACTAATTGAGTTACAAGATTCGACTCTTAACTATTGTTAATAGTATATTTAAGTGTATATGACGGCCTCTTAATCAGAGTAACTTGACTCCACAGCTGATTCCATGGAAAGTTTGGCCATCAAAGGTTGCTACTTCGCATGTTGCTATAGCTAATAGGCTCTTTAACTTGAGGAACCTTGCTAGTATATTGATAGGTCGGAGCATAATAAAACCTTCCAAATCTCCCAGGACGGCTGCAGTACTTGTCCACTATAGCAAAGCCTCAGTTGCCAAGCTCGACTTAACAGTCAGCAGCAAAAAAAAATCTCCAAACCCCGTAACTTTCTCTTGTTTTCCTAGTATGAAGGCTACAGGCTGAGCCCCATTATATATAGAAATCATGCACAGAATGTCCTCTAGCTGTCTGGCTTCCCCTCCTTTATGGGCTGCACTTTTTAATTTCACTTAATTCTATTTGATGTCACTCGAACACAAATTCTCTAAGGGCCAAGGAGAGTAAAGTCAAGTTGGCCAGAATATAATAAGAGAATTAGATAATTCCACTGAACTACAAGACCTTTTTGCCTAATGATGCTTGACTTGACTAACTGTAAACTACAGGATTTTGTTATTTAATCGTAAACCAAAGATACAAGGCCATGCCAATTCCCAACATCTGTATTAAATTACATGTGCATAACCATTAAAACATCATTTTGCTCACCTTTCCAAACCTCAAATGACTCCATAATTTTAACCCGATGGAAAGAATTGAAACTTTGTGGAGCCTATACTAAATTCAATTTTCATTTGACATTCTTTACTTCGAATAATAAGTTTTGGCCTAATCATCATAATTCATAGCTAGGGGTTCATAATTTAAGATGCCTTCGACAGGAAGATGAGATGGGCCCCCCACCAAATTCTACTGTTTGCTTCCTCTTCAAACTTCAACAGGGAGATGATACAGGCCACACCAATATTCTCAGGTTTGCTTCCTCTTCAAACTTACAACCAAAGAATGTAAGGGGGGCCCTTCCTGATGAAACCTTCATTCATATATTTTCTTCCTCTTCAAAAGGGCAGGGCAAATGAAGATGAAACCAATGAGGAAAAGAACACACAAAGTTTTAAAATCATATAGATCCTTGACTGACTTGAGATCCCCAAGAGCAAGACCAGCCTATATCAGAAAAAATCAGTAACATGATTAGTAAAATGACAAACAACAAAGCAAAGAACTTACCATATACGTAAGCAATTTACTATACATAAAGTATTTAGACAATATATAAATATACTACCAAGCCTGTAGACTGTAGAAACCTGAGAAAACCAAATTTCATGAACTGTGGAGACTATTATGAAATTCCAGAGTAACACCAATAGAAAAAGAAAAGAAAAACACATGGTTATCTAACAATCCAGCAACAACCAAAAAATAAAATGATAAAAAGGGAGGTATGGGAAAAACCTTTAAATGACATATTTGTATTGGTTCCTTGCTATGTAGACTAGTGTACGCAAAAGTATAAGGATAAAAGTTTCCTACAACTCATTATGTGAATGATCATGCACATTATTATAATCATATTACTCATAAGTCATCTAAACTAGTCGTGATTTCAAATCATGAAATTAAAAGCATACAAAGATGATCATTTGAATAGTCATGCAGTGGATTGGGGAATTTTCTTCCAAACCAGTTTGAAAAAATTTCTATCCAAAGTAAAAAAACAAATTGCATGAAAAGTTCTCTGTTCCTTCATGATTTCTAATGAAAAAGTCACTCAAAGAGGGTATGTGTGAAGCAAAAGCACACTTTTGCCATATTCATCAGCTGAGCACACCAAGCAGCAATGAAGTACTCCCCCAGAAATTGATCACCATTCTGGCAAGCAAACTCTTCCAGAAATGAGAGGACAACACCACATTTGATCCAGAGAGACTAATGGCATTTTTTCAAAAGCTATTTGGAAAAGATCAGGATGGATCTTGCTATAAAACAACAGGGCAGGAAGAATTCAACCACAAACTCACCAAAACTCTACTTTCCTCAAGGCTAACTCCATTCCTAAAGGTGACAATATGGAGGAAATATTTTTAGAAATGGTGCAACTAAGATAGTATAATGTTTCCCTGCAACCCAATGTAGTCTCACCATATTCAGACAATTAGACCCACCATACATCATACCAGTACTCTCCAAACTTCCAACTCCATATACCTGAGAGCTTTAATAATAACAGGCCCATGTCACAGTCACAAATGAAAATGGTAACTATAATGTCAACAAACACTCAATCATTTGCCTTTTCCTCTAACAATTCTTAACTAGCTCATCATGGCACATACTTTTTAAGAAGGAAAAAGCATTGGTGTTTTACATGGCTTTGACCACTTCAATAATAAGCTGCAAAGTGTGGGTAGCCTTCCTAATACAGCCAAGGCAGATTAATTTGTTACGACTTCGTAAATTTGTCTATTCAAGACTTATTTTGTTACCATTTTATCCTATCCAAATTTATACTCTTTGTTATTCTCATTAATTAAAATATCACTTTTACAACTACTAGCATTATTTTAAGTCTTCCCCCACCTCTTTTCAGTTCATTGACCTGAATCAAATCACTTTTCCTCACCGATGCATTAATTGTTGTTCTTTGCACATTACCAAACTATCCCAAGCAACTCTCTCGTCTTTAAATCAATAGGAGCCACCCATATCTTTAAAGAATTTTTTTTTTTTTTAAATTTCTTTCCTTGTATTTCCACTTATCCATCTTAGCAACATTCCCACTATAGCTATGCTCATTTTATGAACATATCACTTCTTGATATGATAGCCCAACATTCAATACCATATAGCAAAATTGGACATGTAGAATTCTCGTAAAACTTTTCCTTGAACTTAATAGGTATTCTATGACCATACAATGCTCTTGATGTTAGCATAAAAAACACAATACTTTTAATGTAATTCTTCCCTTCATCCACCTTGCTTTTATTCTATGATTCACATCCTCTTCAATCTCTCCATGATGTAACATTAACTAGCCCAAAAACTGTACAAGTACCAAAAGAATCTCCAACTTTATAACTTAAAACATGCTAAAACTATTTCCAACTAAATCCTTGGTCGTATTAATATCTCTCAAAAAACCATGGAACAGCCCATCTGCACTTCACCTTTGAAATGTTCGGCATTGCAGTCCAAGCCCTAGTACCCCAACCCATCAGTCCAAGAACCAACATCAGTTGATTGTTTATAACCAACATTCCCTAAAACTCCGACTCAAGAACCAACACTTTTAAACCACATAAAACATAACCCATCAACATAGTGATGTTCACATTTTTAAGTTATAACAACTTATAAAGTTGAATTATAAGTTGTATGTTGATAACCACAACCAGTTAAGTGACCACTTACTAGAACTACATTTGCCAGTTTCTTAATGAATAATGTTGGCATTCAAATTCTCAGAATACACAAATCATATCAATATGGTGGGGGGGGGGGGGGGGGGTGGAATTTTGTCAGCACAAAGAAATATCAACAACTGCTCATAGTTAAGAATTTGGAGTGTAGTTTTTTCTGCATAATCCATAAAGAATGCAATATATGGTCAGGACAGAAGGATAAGAATAAGAGACGAATATTCTTTTATTTCTGATTACAATCCGGTGAAGGGCCAATAGAGATCCAGTAAAAAAAGATAAAAAGCACTGCTCCGCCCCCAACCATTTCCTTTTTTAAACAAAGAAGCAAATTCTATCAACAATGTTAAACTTGCAGCAGTATGGTAATCCATGCACAAGAGAATGATTATTTGACGTTGCTCATTGTTTCTAAGATAAAAGAAATCTACACTCCATCCATAAAGAACTTCTTACTTTTCAATTGTGTGCATTCCAGAATGTTTGTCAATAATTAAAAAGGTCAAAGCACTAATTTTTTTACTATCCAATACTACCCTTACTGCAATTAGTAAAACTTATCTCCTTAAGTTCAAAGGAGGAAAGTTCATAAAGAATAATGAGTTAATGACCAAATTTCTTTTGCTTATATATTTCTTATTATTAAGTTACGCATGAACTCAGTGGGTCTTGAACCCATGATCTCACCCCCCATCATGCACTTAAAACAATAAGGGGTGCCATTTGAGCTAGAGCTCACAAGCACTTTTCTTTAAATATTGATTTTTTCCAAGATAATCTTTAAGTGGCTGACAGAGAAAATAGTGCAACAAAGTAGACGGTGAGAGGGAAGAGAGAGAAAGAAGGGCAGGTAGAACCCACCTGAAGAAGGCAAACTCAAAAATGAGAACACTACATTTAGCATAGGACTTACACAAAAGAGATGAAATGAGAAGGACAACCATTGACATCTTCTCAAATGCCCCCAACAAGGACTTTGGGTCATCAAACTTTTGTCCATTCTTCAGACTCCATTATGTTCATGGTACATGAAGGAGTGTCTCTTTGCAATAAAATATTTAACTTATCCAAAAAAAAAAAAAATCAACTCCTTACACCATTCACATGAGAGCATAAGCATGAAGCTTCTAGAAAAGACTCCCTTTCTTCAATTATGAAGAAATTCTTTAATAATTGTTATTATAAGTTTGAGAAACAAGAGTATCCAAAACTCTATGAGCACCTAACCATTCCCTCATATATGCCCTGTTCCACATACTCTAGGTTATTATATGGAGGAATCCCTTGGGGTCGCGCCAAATTGCTGGCCAGAGGTTTTAAACCCAAGATCTCATGTAAATCATGAGACCCTAAGAACCACTAAGCCAACCCCTTGGGGTAAAATCCTTTAATAATGCAAACATAAGAAAGTATTTGCGGTAAAAAATAAAATGAGAACATTGAAAAGAATTATTATTAGTCTCTCTCAGCCCAGCTTTGCAAATTCAGCACTAGTTAGGTAAATCCTACAGTTTTTTTTTTTTTGATAAGTAGGTAAATCCTACAGTTGACACAACAAATGATCCACCAAAATACTTCTTAATCAAAAATGCCCTTGATAGTAGAGAAGAATGGACCCAAGTTATATATAAAAGCAGCCACCCAAGTACAGATGATCAAAGATGACAAAAACATAGAACTATCTCATGACAAAGACAAATCATGTCAATTTCTCTAAAACTCTAAAAATGACCTAATAAGGAGATGTAGCAGAAGTATTTTTTTAACAAATTTCATAACTGGTGGCCATTTTTAAAGGTACTTTTGAAATCTAACTGACATATCAGACACTCCCATAACAGTGTTATGACTGTAAAGGAGAAAACAACAGCAAAAAAATAAAAAGGAATGTAAAGCAATCAATATAATAGCAACATCAATAAGGTTCCGCATTAAAAAATAAAAAGAAAATATAACATGAGCAACAAGATAATAACTGTGAAATGAGAAGGTCAGAGAGAGGGACTTACCCTGACTGTGATATAGGATGCTGGAATAAGACCAATCAAGGTAGCCAAAAAGAAAATATGAAATGGTATATCAACAATGGGAGATGCCAAATTAATGAAAAGATTGGGCAACGACGGAGTTATCCTCAAAAAGAGCATGTAATTCAGCAGCTTATCTCTACGTTTAGCTATCTGATTCCATGAAATTTCATGTTAATTGAGTAGCACAATAAATGACCAGAGTTAAAAATAAATAATAATTTTATGATACAAATAAAAGACAGGAAAAAGATATACCTCTGCTTGGAAGAATCTCAACTTTTCAGGCCACAACCAACTAACTATGGGCCTGCCAATTAACTTAGACAAAAAGTAGCAGGATGATGCTCCAGCTGTAGCATTGAAAACAACTAAGAGAAGGCCTCTAATAACACCAAAAAGAGCTCCAGCTAACAAAGACATGAAAATTGTTCCAGGAATCATAAATGTCTGCATGAAGATGTAAATGGAGCAGTAACCCAGAATGAATTGAGCTGGATAATCTTTAGCATAGGATCCCAGATGATCTCTGAGGCAAAATTCACAAAAACAAAAAAAAGGATTCATAGTTCAGGAAAAGCTTGAGGCAGTTAGAACTTAAAACATGAAAAGCAAAGAAACAAACAAACTCAAATGACATTGCAAATGAAACGAGCAGAGCAACACCTCCTTCTGTTTCTACAGAAATGTTTTCTGGAAAACTGACTTGTTTTCCTAAGTTTGGTTGTGAAATGGAAAATTAGTGTGGAGATTATTTGCAGTGGTATTCTAGAAAACGTTTTCACTATATTGGGAATTTGGGCTTATTTTTGGTCGCCCACAAAAAGCATTTTCCATTGACCTGCGTTTTCTGCCATATCAAACACAGAAAATGCAGAAACGTCTTCCGTCGAAACAAATGGAGACTTTGGATCAAAATGTAGAAGCCATGACAATTTGTAAAGCTAATGCACACCACACACTTTTGTGTCATGCAAAACAAGTAACTAATGTTAGAATTACAACGAAATGTTTAAATTCCCCCTTTCATAAGAGCTTATGCTTTTGGAATAGTTAATTATTTATCAAGTGGTCTTGGTCTTGTCACGATGGCACGTGTCACCATCATGATGGGTCTAATACAACTGGATACTGGACTCAAGCCGTACTCGTTAGAATAATGGTTAACTGATTAAATTCACGACTCTCTTTTTTGTAAGCTTTTGAGACAATCGGTAAGAAAATCAAATAACGATAATTCTGATAACAAAATTAGCAATTTAAGAAACCAGTAATTTCAGATTCAAAACATGAAATTCATATCAAACAAAGAAAGGACAATGGAAAAGGAAAGTACTTGAGCAAGCGAAGATCGGAAATGGAGCGAGGCAGCTTGAGCTTCCCGAAGTCCGCCGCAGGCATGGTGAGGTAGACGCAGAACAGGCCAGCGGAGAAGATGAAGAAGACGGAGAGCGAAGCAACGATTTCCCACCGAGTCAAAGGGAATCGGTCCAATTTAGGCCTCTTGGCGGAGGGCGAATCGTCCCCATTCTCTTCATCATCGTCTATCAACACTATCCTCACGCTCTCGCCCACCGCGCTCCGAGGAGCCGCCATTGACGACATTGTTGAATTCCTTCACCACCAGCTGTTACACTCTGACCACATCAAACCCACTCATACATATATATAAATATATTGCATTGACTCTTCTCGATTTGTTTTTCAAAAAAAAGTTTCAAATAATTAAATAAGAAGAAACCCTAATTTTGGTTGGTGCTGTGTCTGTGTGCCTTTGTCTGAGTGTAGAGAATGGGATCTGGAAACGGAAACTTTTGTAATTTGTGTTTGTAGCAGAAAAGCAGAGCGTTACAGAGAGAGGGGCTTTTATTGGACTTTATTTGTTTCTTTTTCCCGGGAGGTTTTTTCTTTTTTTCTTTTTTTTTTTTAACCTTGAAAATTTGTGGTGACTTTCAACCTTTTGTTTTTAAATTTTATAGTTGAATTATTATTTGAAATTTTGGTAATATTGGTTTTTTTTTTTTTTTTTTTTGGTGGTGGGATCAATAAAAATAAGGAATTTAATTAAAACCTTTTGTGAATTTTTAAATTTTGTTTTGGTACAATGCAAGAATATTCTAGCAATAATATGCCACCTTCGGAATCTGAAGGAGTTTGCATGCTTTGCTGCCTGTTGCATCACCTTGACTTGAGAATACCTCCTTCGACAGCATTTAAACGAGACTCATAAAAGGGTATGTTACATATGCTAGTTCATGATCCATTAAAGCCTACTTTGAGATGAAAAATCTTTGAAAATCTCAAGTTGTTTTCTATGGCTTGAAATTACTTGTTATATTGATGGTTTTCATATGATCCAAGTTAAGTTCAGTTGGAGTATCAATAATCTTATTGTCAATAAGACCATCTCGAGAATGGCTGTAAGATGTGAACTTAATACGTATCTAACTTCTTCCTATGAAGAACCACTATGTGTCCATGTATCTTTGCCTTGTGTCCACCCAAACTTTCACCATGCAGCTCCCTAATAATCTACTCCCTCAATGAACTTTTAGGGATGCATAATTGATTACCCCCAAAAGAGGAAACCATTTTGGATGTACATACTATTGACAGTAGTATGAGTTTGTTGACATTTACTCCAAATACCACCAAAATCCTCATCATTCTCGTATAGCTCCTTGAGGCAATCAAACCTTACAACTTCAATAACAAATGGCTGTAATTCAGCTAGTGGTGATTTCCACGGGCACCCCCATGTGGGGCTCTTGTCCCACATCGTTTAGTTTCAGTTGTGTGTGTGAGTTTAAAAGCCTTGCTTAAGCCTTCAAGAGTTAGGCCCTTTTGAAGGTTTAAGTATTGTAAGTCTTTCCAAACAAAAAAAAAAATCTTACAACTTCAATACGTAGGGTGGTCAATAAAGATGCTCTCCTGTTGAGCGCATTTGCCACCTTATTAGTGACACCAGACTTGTGCTTCAATGTGAAATAGAAGCGTTGTATATAAGCTACCCACCAAGCATGCATCCGGTTAATGTTAGCCTGACTGTTGATGTGCTTCTATGCCTGATGATTTGTATATAATACAAACTCCCTCTAAATCAGGTAGTGCTCCTAATGCTTAAGAGTCCGTACTACAACAAAGAACTCCAACTCATAGGCCAACCATTACTTCAGGCTTCACAAACTTTCTCACTAAAGAATGTTACTAGTCTGTTGTCTTGTTAAAGAACAGCGTCTATCTTGACCATAGATGCATCACACTCCACTTGAAACACCTTATCGAAGATGGGCAATGCCAAAACTAAAGCGGTGCTCAACTTTTCCTTGATCAAGGAAAAACTTTGTTCTACCTCCTTTCCCCATGAGAACCTCCCCTTCTTCAAACACTCAATGATAGGGGCCACTATGCTACTGAAATCTCAACCAATCCTTTGCTAGAAGGTTGCCAGCCCATGGAAGCTTCGCACATCACTCACTGTCTTTGGGGTTAGCCATTCTCTAACTGCACGGACCTTGTCCTCATCAACATGAATCTCATCCACACTAACCACATACCTTAAGAACAGTAACTTATCAGTCAAGAAGTTGCATTTCTTCAAGTTGATATACAACTCATTGGCCTGTAACACCGTCAATACTTCTCGCACATGTTATAGTAGGCTGCTTTTGTCTTACTAATCAGGATATATTTAAAATAAATTACCACAAACTTCCCTATAAATGGTTTTAATACCTGATTCATAAGCCTCATAAAAGTGCTAGGAGCATTGGACAATCCAAAATGCATTACCATCCACTCATACAACCCCTCATTTGTCTTGAATGTTGTCTTCCACTCATCTCCAAGTCAAATCCGAATTTGGTGATACCCATTCTTGAGATCCAGCTTGGTGTAACACTTGGACCTACTTAGCTTATCAAATATGTCATCTAGTCGAGGAATAGGAAATTGAAACCTAATTGTGATCTTGTTGATGGCTCAACTATTCACACACATACACCAGCTCCCATCCTTCTTTGATGTTAATAATGCCAATACTGCACATGGACTCACACTCTCCCTAATCTGCCCCTTGCTCAGAAGCTCATCCACCTATCCCTGTAGAATTTGACCCTCTTGAGGATTCATTCTATAATGTGGCAGATTCGGTAGACTAGCTCCAGGAGCTAAATCAATGCAATGCTGGATGTCACGCATTGATGGTAAATCTATAGGCATCTCCTTTGGAAAAAAATTTTCAAACTCCTTAATCAATGGTTGAAATTCCTCAAGTATCTCAGTAACCTTCTTCGGCTCTCCATTTGTCACCACTAGAGAATATACATGTTTCAACCCCTTACAATCCTTGTCAAACTCATCCTCATTGTTAACTATGAGAAGTGATGGCTTCCCCTCCACTTTAGAAGCTTTAGGTACACTGCCTTCCTTAATAGGACCAAGGACAATTTTTCTGTCATTCTTAAAGAACACATACACATTATCCTTACACCTATGAGTAGCATCTACATCATACTGCCAAGGCCTACCCAATATTAAATGGCATGCATCCATTTCAATAACATCACAAACTACTTTATCTACATGACATTTACCCATAGAAAAAGTAACATGACATTGTTGAGTAACAACAGTTTTCGTACCTTTCTTAATCTAACCTATCTTGTACAGAGAGATGCTTTTCTCTCTTTAGTCCCAACTTGGTGACCAAACTCTTCGATGCAATATTCTCTACACTGCCACTATCAATGATTAAATCATAAGCCCTCTTACTGATGGTGCATTGTGCTCAGAAGATCTCATTCCGCTGATCACTGTATTTCACCCTCAATGTAAGCAACAACCTCTAAATCACCAATGACCTCCCTAATGGCATGCCTTCCTTATTTTCTTAGACCCCATGAGGATCATAAGCATATGGATCAGCATCGTTATACACCTCTTCACCCTCCTAATTACCCTCTGCCATGCCCTCTTCTGCCACCATCAGATTCATTGTAACTTGCTTAGGGTAAGTACTAGATCGATGTATGGTTCTCCGCACCTGTAGCACTTATTCCTAGTTGGCCTAACATAGGGGTTGGCATTCGCTATCGACTGGGCTGTGGAACCTGCTACTATCACTGTGGACAGGTTGACACCACTATTCTCCCTAACCACAGGTTGTGATTGGTGTAAACATGGGTTGTTCTCCTTTGTTGGCAATGGAATTGGATGACTCTGCACTATGGTTGGAAAACTTCGAACCTACCCTGAGGTGCTAATATTCTATTTTCTTGGATAAGGTTACAGCCTCATTTAAAGTATATAGGGTTTGTAAGGATACCTGATCTCGGATGGAAACTCGCAATCCGTGTACAAATCTAGATATCCATTGATCTTCAGTTTCCTCCAAATCATTACAATTTGCCAACCTGTCAAACTCCTCCATGTACTCATTAACTGTCCGAGTACCCTGCCTGCAATCCTGGTACTGTCTAAACAACTCCTGCTAGTAATCTGGTGGTAAGAATCGATCTACCATTAATCTCTTCATCCTCCTCCATGATCGCATCGAAAGCTTTCGTTCATGGGTACGGTTTAATTGAACACAATCCCACCAAGTAGATGCTCTTCCCTTCAATTTGTAAGTCGCCAAATACACCTGTTTGTCATCTGCAGTACCTATATAATCGAAAAACTTATCCACCTCACTGACCCAATCCAGATACTCTTCAATAGAGATATTACCATTAAAGGATGGTAACTCTACTTTCATCTGATAGTCCCTCTACTCTTGATAATCCCGGTCATTATCCCTCACAGGACCACAATGATTGGATTAGACTCTCTCTGCATACTCCTCATCCTCATTGTTCTCTTCATTGTAGTCTTGCTGCCTGTTCCGATTTGGACCGCGATGGAGAAGGCCACGCACTCAGTGTCACGTTGCTCTTCGTCATCATGATTAAGGTTTCGCTTAAGCAGGGTGGTGAGCGCTTCTTGAATCTGGTCCAGAGTCTGTTGGGTTGAATCATAAAACTATTGATTTTCATCACAAAAATCGAGGAACTTAGCCCTAGTGAGGACTGGGTTGTTGACGTCATCACCACCGTCATTGTTGCAATGGTCACTGTCTCACTGGTTAGCCATCAAACCAAAGTAAATCAAGGCTCTGATACCAACTAATGTCGCGAAAGCTTAAAGAAAGCACACACGATGCTCTTTTGATTTGGTAGTAAACCTCGAATTCACGAGGGGTTTTCCTAAATCAACAAGGAGAAGAAAACTGGAATCTACTAAAGAAATAATTTGAAAAAAAAGTCTGTATTTATTGATAATAGTCTCATGTGCCTCTGACGGCCACAAAACATATAAATACTAAGAAAAACGTTTAAAACTCTAATTCGCATTAATTACGTGATTAGGTGACAAAATACTGAAATTTACCAAAAATGGCAAAATTAAGTTAAATGCAGAATCATAAATTACTAACCTTAAGGGTCGTTCCAAAACAAGCGAGACCTTATTCTGACTTTTGAGTAGAAATTTATTAAGGAAACAAATATTACTATAAGTGGCAAAATCACAGGTTTAAGAGCCTAAATGAAGAAATTCTCCATTTTTAGGGGGTACCTCGTGGCAAGGTGACGACTATTGCTCAAAAGGCTGTTTCGCTTCAGTGTGCCAAATTTCATGCGATTTCGACTCCGAGACCCATGATTTTTACTAGTGTCTTTTTGCCATGCGCATTGTTTTTAAGCGCGCATGAGAATCCAAGAAGGCCATGAAGGTCTGTTCTACATCACTTGTTGACAACATAATTAAACTCCTTTGGTTACGTTGGCTCTCAAAGTATTTAGTCTTATCCCTTTTACCTACCACTCCTATTTACTATGGCAACCAAAGTATAATTCACATTTCTCATTATGATGTCTTCCACAAACATACCAAGCACATTGAGATCGATTACCACTTTGTTTAGTATCATCTTTTTCAGGGTTCTCTCAAACTGCTCTTTTATAAAATAATTGTATTGATTGACTCAATAATTATTTAAACACTAATAAATTTATTTATTTTAAATGTTAATGAAAAACATTTTATATATATTAGCAATAATTTTGAAATGATACGTTGATATTAATCAATACCAAAATATGTTATACCCCTGTAGCCGAAACAATCTCCAATATAGTATTGACTCATTTGATGGTGAGAAGTAGAAAATCATAATAGTATCAACATGTTTCTAGAGGGGTTATACTTGTGCTTACTCCTCCAATTTCTACTACAACTACATAGTGAGTATTTTTAGCTATGATAGTCATCAAAAATAGCCTTTATAACAAAATGAAAAATGAGTTTTTGATAGACGCTTTGATGTTATTCATTGAAAAAACATCATTGCAATATTTAATTCCAATTCAATCATGCACGAGGGCACAAGTTAAAACATAACCATAAGTATAAACATTAATATTTTGAAGTTCACAATGTTATATTTAACCTTAAAAAGATCTCTTCATTTTAAAATTTTGAACTTTTTAAAACAAAAAAATATATTATCATATTTTACAAAACGTCTTTGAATGCGAACAAAAGCAATTTGATATAACACTTACACAAAATTTACAAATATATATATATATATATATATATTTGTGTTAAATAGTACAAAATTATAAGTGCACTCTATGGATCTTTGGAAGAATGAATATTTTTGTTCACATTTATATGATATATAGGAATGCCTTCAACTAGTAAAAACAAAGTTTTTCTTAGCATGGTAAATACAATTAATAGAGGAAAAATTGACAATTTTGATTTATTTAAATATTGCAGCAAGAAACCTACAACCTCATTCCTACATTATTCGAGAACTTAAGTGCTTGTTTGGATTTTTTTTTTTTTTTTTTTTTTGTTGACTCATCACTCCTCACTCAATTTTCATCACTCATCACTCATCACCCATCATTTATCACTCATCACTCATCACTCTAAAATATCACATCCAAACGACATTATCACTCAGTTACCATCACTCAATATTTTTCACACTATTTGTGGACCCCATATCTGTCACTGTGCAGCTTTTTGCTTTTTTTTTTTTTTTTTCTTTTTACTTCACTAGTTCGGTCTGCATTTGTTCTTCTTTCTTTTTTTCTTTCTTTTTTTTTTTTTCAGGATGAGTGCAGACCGAACCCAACCCAGTGAAGAAAAAAAAAAAAAGAAGAAGAAAGTAGTGTGAAGACGTGAAGACCGAACCCAGGAAAAAAAAAAAAGGGGGAAGACCGAACCCAGTGAAGAAAAAGAAAAAAAAAAAGAAAAAAAAAAAGATTGAAGACGTGGACGTGAAGACCGAACCCAGAAAAGAAAAGAAAAGAAAGAAAAAAAAAAAGCCCAGGCCGAACTCAGTGAAAAAAAAAAAAAAGAAGAAGAAGAAGATTGAAGACGTGAAGACCAAACCCAGAAAAGAAAAGAAAAAAAGGCCCAGACTGAACTCAGTGAAAAAAAAAAGGTTGACTGGTCAAAAGTTGCAGCTGAGTGGGTCTCTTATGTGTGTTTAATTACAAAAATGCCATTGAGTTATAAGTTATGGAAACTGAAAACAGCCAAAATGTGTTTTCAGTTTCCATAACTCATAACTCAAAAATCAGAGAATTGAGTGATGGAAACAGAGTTATGGTGCTCCCAAACGGACGTTGAGTTATTGGTCCCACCATTTTTGAGTTATGAGTTATGGAAACAGAGTTATGAGTTATGAAAACACAAAATCCAAACAACCCCTAAGCATGCTCCTTATTGCAATTTGATGGTGTAAAGAATCAGTAGGCTGAATATTCCGGCTTCGGTGGCGATCGGGGGTTGCGAGGATCTGTAAGGAAGAACACAATCAAAAGGCGACCGGGGTTGACCGGCCAAATCCCCTCCGGTGGTGAAGTTAGTTTCTTTTAGAAAAACAACAATGTTCAGACTTGGAGGGAAGCGATGTTATGAAGAACTTACTTAAGTTTGGCGTAGACCAGTCTTTATATAGTGGACCTTGGGGCGGTTATTCCCTTGGCAACTGCTCCAAGGTTTGTGGAAATTAGTTTTTACATAACTTCCTCAACGGCTATGAAAGGTGTAACTGCTGAAGGAAGTTAAGCATTTGAGGCAACCGCGGCGACATATACGGGTCTGGTGCGCTTGGGATTTCCAAGGTATGTGAATGGAAATCGTATCTCGAAATTTCCCAAGGGTCATATAGTCGTCCATGTACTTACGTCCATGGACGTGTTTCGTCTATGGACGGCCCCCTCGTTCACGGAAGGCGGGCCTGAATTTTCCCAGTTGGTCCTTGAACGACCCTTATGGACGATCAGGAGATGGTCACGTTCTGCTATTCCCATCACAATCTTTACAAGTAAATTTTTCTCCCCCTCTCTCAAGTTCATTTTTTAAAAAAAAAGTTGATAATAAATGACATCTTAAAACTAAATATGTGCATGTTGCAGTTATCATTACTATGTTACTTAATGTCATATTATTTTTTTATTTACCAGCAATTTTTTTTTAATTTTCATCTATAATTAATTAGTTCACGTTTATTTTTTAACCTTAAGTTGGCAGGTGAGTGTGTGTGTGTGTGCGCACGCGCACGTGAGTGCATGGCACAAAACATAACATAAACCTAAAGATTTTTTGTGTGTCTAGTAACTAAATAATATTTTTGAAGTAAACAATATTTGATAATTATCCATATAAAAAAGTGCTCCTTTATGTTGAAAATTTGGACTTTTAAGACAAAACAAATATATTATTATAGTTTACAAAAAGGCATTTGAAAGTGAATGAAAGCAGTTTGATAATATAACACTTATACTAAATTTACATTTTATTTTTTTTTAAAAAAATTGTATTAATGAAAATGTTGAAATTAATTATTAATGCACTTTATGAATTTTGGAAGCAAGAATATTTTTATCATATTTATATGATATATAGAAAAATCTTCAAAATATGTTATAATAAAATTTAAGATTCACCTGGATTTAAATTCATAAATGTAATGAAAAAACAATTTAGATTGATTGTGATTTAAGATTACATTTAGATATATAAACTACAATGCTGACGATGTATCTTTGACAAATTACCAATTTCGTATCCAAATATAAAGCAACTAAGGATTACATTGACAGAGAGACATAGATTGATTGATCTATCTTTCTAAGCCCTATCAAAATAGTTTGTTTTTTAACCTTTTTTAAAAGGAAAATCAAGAGAGAAAAAATTTTTTTTTTTTTTGAAATAGTTTAAATGGGCCGAGAATGAAAGATAAACAGTAAAAACTAGAAAAACAAAAGGAGAGGTTTACTTGTTAGTTGGAGACACTAGCAGATGGTAGAGCTAGAGTGGGCCATGGCCCCTCCAAGATGTTATATGTTTTTTTATAACAAATAAAAATCTATAAATAAAATTCAACTAATGGCCCTGCTAGATTAAAAAAAAATGATACTAAATTTATAATTAGGACAATTTAGTTCACAGGCAATGGAAATGGAAAACATAAACATAAACATTATGGGCCTGTTTGGTTTATGTTTTTAAACAATAATTTTCAGTTTTTAAACAGCATTTTACGTATTCCAACACACTTTTTTACCCACATGTATTTCAAAAAACAATAAACAACAATTTTCAAACTACTTCACCAAACACCCTCTATATATGTGGGGAACGCATAAACGCAAACACTATTCATATATATACACACACAAACTTATTACAAAATGAGCCTTTGAACATGTGAATGAAAGCAGTTTGATATAACAAAAATGAAATATAGAAAAAAAAAAATTTTGAATCGTATTTATAAAAATTAATTATAAGTGTAATTTTTTTTTTTTTTTTTTTGGAGAAGGATAAGTATACTATTTAGAATATGGATTTTTGGAAGCATGAACATTTTTCATTCCAAATTATATTATACATGGAAATTTTCTCAAAATATGTTCTAATAAAATTAAAGATTCACATAATTAAGTAGAAACCAATGAATTTTAGGGGGAAAAAAATTGTAGGCTTCAGTTTTAGGTTAGTATGGGCCAAGAAGCCCGGTATTTACCTAACCCAACTGCCTTAGGAGCGTCTGCCTTTTGGGTATGGGCCTTCAGATCATAGGCTTTTGAAGCACTCCTCAAAAATGTGCTTGTAGGTACGTGTGGCTATGGAAGACACCTTTTGTACATGCAAAATTGCAATTGAATATTAAGATATGCTCAATGAATCCCAATTTCTATTCTACCCCAATATATAATGCGTGTTTATTGACATCATATTAGAGATATGAAATCAAATTTTATCCTTATCAAGAACATATTCTGAGCAATGGAAGAGAATTAGCTATCAGCTTTTAGACTTGAATAATGCTCGAAATACAACTAAAGATCACAACAATTTACAATATTCTTATTGCATGCTAACTCATTCATGGCCCCACCACAATTTCTTATTTATTTTTTTAATGATATGGTATAATAATTTAGAAATATTGTGAAATTTTTGTGGTTGCATTGTTTGTTATGTTTGTAGCATTACTTTTTGAATAGTACTAACTTTACAATATTTTCACAACAAATCTTTCGTGGTAAATTGTTATTAATTTTAATTTGAACTCATCATTAAAATTACTTTTTTTTCCATTAATAACAGCCAATACCAACCTATTACTTAAGACTTATTATAAAATGCTGTAAAAATATTGCGTTGATTAGCATTACTTTCCCTCAACAAGCGTTAGTAAACTAGGAAAAAAGAAGCAATAATTGCATTGTGTTCACGAGTAATGGGTAAATGGTACAAAATGCAATTTTAGGACAACAAAATTATTGAGTTCAAATAATGCATGCAATGACGCAAAAATTTACAATTATAAAATAACATAAACAAGCACAACGGTGAATAAAAACTTTCACCAACAATTCTAATATTTTAGGAGATTTACTTTTCAGGAACTCTCCCTTTATCACATCAAGTCATTGTTCCTCTAATTTATATTTGTTTTAGTGTGTGGACTCTCTTTGACAATTCTACACGGGAATTCAACCTTAAATCAGCTGGTAGAGACTGATTATTATTATTATTATTATTAATTACCATTACGACGAATTCATCATCTACATACATAGATTGAGGCTATGGATGAGCTTTGGTTATAAGTCAAGAAAGCATCCAAGGCTATTGGATGACCTTTCGTTATAAGTCAGGAATGCATCCAAGGAGATGGCTATCATTATTTTGAGCTCCTAGTTCATTGTTCTGGGATATTAATGGCAAATTTGGATAGGAAGTTGTGCCAGTAAATTGTGATGCGAGTAAATCATCCAGATTTTTCCAATCCACGTACTGGCTGCTGATACCATCGAAATCTTCATTATTGGCTATACCATTATGCTGGAAACCTTCTTTTGCTGCCAAACTAGTTGATAAAGAAGGGCTATCTAGTCTTGGTAGCTCAACAAGTTGGTTGTCCAAAAGAGTATGGTTGCAAACAAGCTCTTGCTGTAATGAAGTAATGGGTTCATGAAAAGTTGCCGCTTGATTTGGATTAAACGCTTGTGTTGTACTTGCTATATGTGAATATGATGGAGGCATAACTTGGCTGTTATCTCTGACATAGTAAGCGTTCCAAGCTTCGAAACCTTGTCTATAATTAGGACTGGGCTTCTTGAATGCCCGACACACCACCCATCCTTCTTCCTGCAATATAGCAACCAACATTGGCTTATTAATACAGAAACTTGCATTCATAGTTGTCTTTACATGATTTATTTGCATAAGGTAATGTAAAATGTGAAGAAAGATCAAGGCTAATGCCACTATATGTACAGGTGCTTTATTTTCATAATGATGGCTAGGAATAACTTTAGTATCAACATGGAACAATCAATATTTCCATTGGCCTCAGTCAAATTAGTCAATATGTCCCATTAAATTGAACAATAAGTTACTATGATTATTATCACTTCTTCAAAACTCATGGGCCAAGCTAGACAATTTACCTTGGGGAACGAGTCCAAAGTACTAACGAAAAATAGTTATATGATATGTTTTCTAATTAATCAATCATTTCTTTTACTATTGTCATCCAATTGTCAAACGTATAACTGTATAAGCACCATGGACAATTCATAAATATTGTATTTTCATTTTAACTTCAATATGCAAAATAAATTTTTGCTTTACAAGCAAAAGTTATAACCATTGGGAGGTAAATTTTTGAACTTGAATGAGATAAATATTTATATTATTGAACTTGCCTGAAGAGGTCCATGTTCAGATGTTTGGAGGCGATATTCATGCATGATCCAATCTGTTTTCCTACCATTGGGTGCTCGTCCCTTGTAGAACACCAGAGTTTTTCTCATTCCTATGATTCTGTTCTTTGAGAGCACAGCCTTGTCTCTCCCAGTTGCTTTCCAGAATCCAGCAGCAGTGGCTCTATTAGTCCTAGTTCCTGTTGGGTACTTCTTATCTTTATGACTGAAGAAGTACCACTCATTTTGTTCATCATAGCCTAGCTTGCATCTGTCTGTATGAACCATAGAGAAAATTAAAGTTATAAGAAACCCAACACAATGTAATTGGTACCATATTCCGCACCCAATATGTAATTTTCTTAGTCGCATTTTCTAAGAAATACTTCAGTGCTTGCTGGTTCATTAGGTTAGTCGATATTGTATTAAAGTTTGTATCAATTTGCAAACTAGCATTGCTTAATTTGTTTGAATTCTTAACGTGAGAAAATTATTAGATACTTTTAGAGTATAACTGATGTTATCCATAAGGGCACTAGCCTTTTATATAATTAACTATTTCACTTTAAATACCTTGGATGTCCCATGGCTCCATTTTGTAGAGATCAATGTCAGCAATGACATCTAGATCGATTTTCAGAGAGTTAATCTTTCTCCTGAGGTAGTAACCCACAAGTTCTTCCTCTGTTGGGTGAAATCTAAAGCCGGGTGGGACACAAGACTCCATCTCCATTGATAATCTTCTCCTGAGAAAGAAATAAAGTATGAGAGAGAGTCCAAGTAAATTAAGTAAAGTTCCTTCCAAAGCTTCTAACCTTTATGTTTCACCCCGTTACATGCCTCAAACATAGCCTTAAAGTTTCTTGCAATGTTAATTGGCCAAACAATAGAAACTACTGTGGAAGACATGACTGTGAAATAATTAACTAATTTCCAAAGCTCAAAAGAGCAATGAAGTTCCACTCATATTTGCCTTGCACATTTTAGTTATGATTTCTAGCTATCCATTCCAGTAAAGCTAGCACTAGTGTAGGAGTAGGATAAACAATGGTAATGATGATGATGTAACTTTGTGGAACCCATCAGTGGTCCTGCTTGGGTTATTAGGCATCAAATGGCAGACCAATTGAGGAACCCACCAAAGATCCAAAGGACTAGAAATAGTATATATTTGAGTGGTAAATGTTGCATGAGCTTAGGCGAAGTATGTTGCACACAAAAGTTTGGCCGAAAAGTTTGACTTTGCTGGCACAAGCATGTTATGTTTCTTTGAGTGCAGTGCACTCCCAGCAGGTCGTGGCGGTGGAAAACGTTTTCACACCCACCATGCTAGACAACTTCACTCGATAGCTGGAAAAAAGATTTTCAAGGATAACCACTCACAAAACAATACAATATTACTAACCTATATATTGCCAAGCTCGCTATACCGTTTTTTTTTTTTTTTCCCTCTATCTGGCAGGGATTTCTCTTAGAAATAACATAATTAAGTTCATTGAAACCATTCAGTTTAGATTTTTCAGTTAAGTTCATTGAGACTAAATGTATCTCATAAATCATAACTCCCAAAAAAAAAAAAAATCCTAGGTCATGGATGAACAATGAAATATTTTATCTTTGGATGAATAAACTGTAAGCATGGAATGTCGAAATATATAAAATATTACTTGTATGCATCACAAACCCTAGCTAGTTTCAGCACGGAAAAATGCACCAAAGGAATTGCAAATTTTTAATATGGTGAAGCTAAAATTGCAGCCAAACTTTCTTTTACATATATATAATATGTACACAATATAATTTTTAACCAATAACTAACAAAAAATACTCACAGAAAAATGTGTTGGTGCTGTGTTTTGTTCTTGAGCAAGGCAGAGAGAGAGAGAGAGGTTTAGGTATTGGGATTGGGATTGGGTGGAATGTTTTCTGAAAAGAGAGAGAGAGGTGTAGGTTTTAAATATGCAAAAAGATGTAAGTAGAAAGGCTGGCGAATATTGTTGTGTAAGCGAAAGAGGAATAATAAATGTATTTATATAGATGACATGGGAGAGAGAGGTAAAGAGATGAAGAGGGATGTTATTGATTGCGCGTGGGGTGGCAGATACATGAAAGGTTTGTTTTTGGACGGCGTGAGTGACACCAAGTTTTCACGCCACCCCCCCCCCCCCCCCCCCCCCCCCCCCCCTCTGGCCCTGCCCTCTGTCTCTCTCTCTCTCTCTCTCTCCCACCGCAAATTTGTGTACTAAGTTCTTGATTTCCCATACTTTTATTACAACAGTACAATAACAATGACTGACATTTCACCATCTCACTATTACATAGAACTAGCTTGGATTCAATATTACTGTACACGAGACCCATTAAAATTTGAACACGTGTCAAATATAAATAAGACTTAACTTTAGTATACTAGAGCAGACATAATTCAAACACGTCACAAAAATTAAACATACATATATATATGTTTGTATCTTATCATCTTCGGTGCATTAAAATACTAGAGGTAATTAAGCCAAGTTCATCAAACATCTGCCATGTGTCCATATTTCAGCGGATTCATTCTAGACCCAAGCCATGCTCTTCTCACATATATTTTTTGAGAGTTTTTATTCTTTTCTTTTACATCACCTTTTTTACAAAGAGTTATTTTACATTCGCTTTAACGTGTTAAAACATGAACCTTGTCACATTATTTCTGGATATATGTGCGAAATAATGGATGTAATCCAATCTGTAATGATTTTTTCCCCCATATTTTTACATCAAAGTTTGAATGAACCTCATACATCACAATCTCTCACATTCTCTATCTATCTCTCCCCCCACAATCCAGCAACTCCTGTCTGTTTGGTGCGCCGCCCTTTGCCATTTGGAACCATTCAATCGTCGACACTTGGATGCCATGTCAGGCTTTCCTAAGCTGTCGATATCAATAGCTAATCATTTATGTTCTACTCACATATCTCCCATCAGATGAGTCCCGCCAAAGACATCGGACCCTTTCACCTGGCTTGGCATTGCATAGACTCACGCGTCATCCTAGATTTATTCTCGTAAATTATGACTTGAATTTTATTAATTAACCTTCTTAGATCTAACAACTTACGGAGCCGTAATCTTCTTTTATGATTAAAAAAAAAAAAAAAAAAATAGAAACAACTTTTGCCACGGATAGTAATAAAAAAAGTAATAAGTTTATAAAAAAGTGATAAACAACCACTTACAATCTATCATATATCAGAATTGTTGACAAAAATTGTGACATAAAAGTTGTGATCCTAAAGAAGATTGACAATGCACTGAATTGATTTTTATTTGAGACCAGCTGTTTTTAAAATAAGGAATTCTTTTGAAGCATAATGAGTTATATTAAATATAATGACATTATCCATTTATGTTGTTTAGGATTATATATTTTTCATTTTTTTTCATTTTATAGAATGGACTCACTCCATTGGATTTCAACTCAATAAAATAAGTTATACGTTTTTCTCAAAAAAAAAATAAATAAATAAGTTATACGGTACCAAACATTAAGTATTAACAAAAAAGAATATAACCATATATAAATGTTTGTTGAAAGCTCACACGTACGTCTTGAAATAGCAAGAGTGAATGACCTCTATTAACCTATAAATGTCAGTACTCTTCCTAGGGGAGTTAATATACATTTGACAAAACAATTGATCTTAACAATGGTTTAATTTTGGAGAAGTTAGAGTTTGCCATACCTACTTAATAAGAACTTCTTGAAATTTGGGATTAGTGAAAATGTATTAATAAGAACAAAAAAATAAAGGGTTCAAGTGATAACTCAATGGCAATGACATCTTTTGTAGTATCCATTTATTTACTTATTTTTTTAAAAATTATTAATACAATATAATGATATTTTAATGTGATTTGAACAAGCTTACATATTCACAGGCAACACTAATCAAAATTAGCTATCAATGATATGGATTATAATCACATGACTATCTATTACAAAATACAAACTAAACTCACAAACTCTTACAAATAACATCTATTTATAAATACAAAGAAATTAAAAATCTCTCACAAACACAAACTTACTCAAAATTCAAATATGCCTAAAACAAACTCTGAATACTAATTCGGAAACTTGAGGTAACGCTATTATTAAGTCTTTTCCACTTTCCACATGAGAGACCTCTTGGGTCAAAACTATTAAATCTAACACTTTGTAGTCTATTTATAAAGTTTCAATACCTGGATTTTTTTTTAAATAGATAATTTCAAATTACTTCTTTTTACAAAAAAATAATAATAATAATAATAAAATATTCATTCGAAATATAAAAAATAGAAAACCCAAACCAAATCAAAATATTATTTTAAGGAAATTTCCAACATATTTTATTCTCTTCTGAATTTAACCACAAATCCTATTTATGAAGAATAAAAAGATTACTTCTCCTTTAAACAACATCAAAATTAAGTTTTCTGTGGCCAGGAAAAAAAAAAAAAAAAAACGTTCCCACCGTCCCAAAAATAAATTTCAAATCAAAATTTAAGGGGAAAAAAAAAATATATATATATATATATATATAAATATAAGATTTTTATTTAAAGCTTAAAGCTAATGGCATTGCCTTCCCCTTAGGTAGACAAACTAAACCTATTTTCATAATAAGAAAAAATAGTGTATATCACTCACCGGATGCATGGCCAAAAGATTGCAAAATTAGTTGGATGAATTGAAGGATAACGGTGGTATATCCAAGTTAAAATTGTACCGTTCAAAATTATACTTTACAACATAAACAGAGATCAAACAACATTGATACTATGAATGAATAATGCCGTTTAATTTTACGAATGAATAACTGACTTGATGAGGCTTTCAAAAAAAACTGACTTGATGAGGCTTTCCTAAATAATGGTTGAAACAAGTTCAGAAGTTCATAAAACGAGGACAAATTATATTGTACGTCTTAAACAATTACTATTACTATATGTGATATAGATTTGTCAGGATCGCTTATGCCAAGTAGTTTTAGTCACTAAATAAATATTCAAGGTGTTGATAATTGACCATCTTAAAAGTAATCATCGAGCTAGGTGCCACGCTTAGTGCTCCTTATCTACCACTAGAGAACCATACTCCATTAATTAGTCAAAAGATGAAAGCTGTTAAGCGATCACTTCTAAATAAATTTTAAAAATATATATATTTCAAAGCTTATATAATTTAAGGGTATGATAATCTAAACCTAAATATTGCTTCAATTATAAAAAATTAAAGCATATTGATTAAAAGATAAAAATCTTCAGCTCATATTATACCCTGAGTACAACCGTACGAGGTGTGGTTCTATTTAGATGGGTTGATATTTAATTATTTTTTAAAAGCTCATGATTTATAATATATAAAGAAAAACTCTAGTAATTTAATTATTTAATTTTAAAACTATTAGTTTTTATTTTGATAGGCCTTCTAGATCGATGTAATTTTTCTAAAAAGAAATAAAAGAAAAAGGAAAAAGAAATCAATTTATTTTCCTTGTAATTTAGCAGTTTAAAGACATATTAGCTTTCTTCTGGACTTCAGGTCTTTTTGTGACTGGTACCAAGTCATTTGTCCTAGCCTAGATATGTACCTTTTGCTTTAATTAATTAACTAAGAAAATAGAAGATATATATATTAAGGTAGTACTTATGCTTAATACTTTAGAACGGTACGGATTTGATTATACTATGTAGTACCCCATCTTGTTAGTCACTAATCACCCACGTTCGTGAAGTCCTAGGGCTTTAGGTATGTTTGTCTACACAGAGCCCTGTGGCTCTATTTTTGGGATGTTTGTCTACACAGACAGCCCTATATTCGAGAGCGAGAACAATTCTTCTAAAGACACATACTTTGTTAAGATTTGCATATTTGTCAACTTATGACTGAATTACATTATTTACACATGAAACCATAATTGATACTTGTTGAAAACTATTTAAAACATGTACAGTTTTGATGATGTGTGTGACAAAATGTGTGTCTGTGGATTTTTTGAGACACGAAACCTGATAAGCCAACCAATGAAAAAACATTTGTTTAGATTGCACTTTTCTTTGAAAAAACGATACCCTGGTACCCCAGTCTCCAGCATTATTTTAAGCCTCCCATTGTGAATTTTTTAGCCTTTTGTGATTCCTGTGGGCTCAAAATGAAATCTTAAAGTTTAGACAGAATTGTTAATTATGGCATCAGAGACTCAGTGTCATTGTAGACTTGGTAGTACCGGGAAGGGAAGCTGTGTCTAATGACAAAAATTCTGCTGGGAAGGATTGCACCATATGACATGTTCCCACTACGTCAAGTAATCTTAACTGTTTTATTCTACTTTTTATTTTAAGTTCTTCTAGGGTCATAAAAAATGCCATAACATGTTTACAATAATCATCACAACTCAAGAGAAAATAAATAAGAGAAGAAAGAGATTACAGCCAATCCATAGCTAGCCACCACAATTCACAACAAACTTATATTTGTAAAAATACATTTACGTAGGTTATGATGTGTGAGTGATATTACTATGGTAGTAGAAAAATAAAGAGTGATTAAAAGGAATAAGATTGTGATAATTAGAATCTTGCTTGAGTGAGATACAAGCTGACCAAATTTTTGACTTAATCATGCTTAAGCAAAGTATAGGTTAAGTACATGCCAAATTTCTGACCTGATCACAGTGCTTGAACAAGGTATAGGCTAACTGGCTAAGTACATGTCAAAAATTTTACCTGACCTTGCTCAAGCAAAATACAGGTGAAATCTCTGGCTTGAGATTTCTAATAAGTTAGCTCGAGCAATAAAAGTCGTACGTCCTCAAGCGAGATGGGACATCTTTAATTAGTTTATTTATTTATTTATTTTATATGTTAGTTGATATCTTAAAGCATGGTTGAAAAAAAGAGGTATATCCTTGTAAAATATAATATTTTGATAGAATAAATCATTCATATAAAACTCTTAGTTAAAAAACTAAAAATGATGTTTCATATTTTGGGAGATCTTATCATATTTCTAATTAAAATAAATGTACACTTAATTATTTTCCCAGAGATTTTCAAATATCAAATTTTGAAAATCTAGAAAGTCGACTAATATATTAGGTAACTAAACACTACTGAAAGAAGCAATACCTCTTCATGGTCTCGCTTTTTCACAAGTGCTAGTCTAGCTGACTAGCTGAAAGAGGCAGGCATATATGTAACAAAGTTAAAAGTTGTGTGGACATTATTGCTGTTACCATGAGTCCAAGTCACTGTTTCCATCACCATCGAATCTCTACTTTGGCTCCCTCTAGTCAAAACGTAAACGTACCCAAACGAACTCGCATGGAGGGCCGGTGCATAATGCATTATGGTTTATGAGTCTGGTCAAAAAAGCAATCTTCACCTCACACAAGCGAACAAAGTAATAGTCAATTACCCTACGAACTTGGACCTCACCTCACACAAGCTAACAAATATATAGTCAATTACCCTACGAAATTTGCTCGGCTAGGCAGTCATTTTCTTGATAGTTCTTAGGCCTCGTCATTTAGTTTGATGATACTATGACTGTGATTAATAAACTATCACTTTCACATAGATGGATAACTAATTAATTCACAAGTTTTTTTAATCTTCGATAAATATGATAGATTTTTAACTTGTATGGTATTTGTTCTATGATAATTACTCTTTATTTTCATATTAAAATACCAATTAGATTTGTCGTATAGCTAGAGTTTAAATTCCAAATTTTTGATTCGAGAATAAGAAAATATTTTACCAATTGAGGTAGCTTAAATCCGCAAGTTAAAAGAAAAGATAATTGCATGTTATATATTCTTGAAACCAAACAAGCCCCTAGACGAGTCTCAGCTTATGCTCATCAACTGTTTATGATGATATCAACATGACAAATCATTACAATCTGATGCGATCAACCGACTTCGCCTTTTTGTTTCATATTTTATAGTTTAATACAAGGTGATATTTTTTTTTGTCCATATTAATTGACTACTCATCAAACATGGGATATTAGAGAAAGACCTTTTCCCATTGGCTACTCGTCTCTTTCGAACCTTCATTAGCCGAAAAATGTGATTTTTAATTATTTTTCCAAACAAAATAATCATTTCACTTGGAAAAGGACCCAAAACAAACGATGAATAATGGCCATTAAGAGAAACTAAACAAAATCATGATGAAACTAAAACAAATATATATAATAATAACAAATTGATCCACAATTATATAATAATTTAGTTTAGGCTAGCAGATAAAGCAAGTATTTATTATGGGTCGCGTGGTTAAAGAGTTTATTTCGTAGGATCTTGTGCTAGATTCTGCTGTCTAATTGAAACTCTCTCTGAAAGCAGCTCTTCTCAGGACCTTGACATGCTACCCATTATTTACTCCTTAATTTGATTGTCAAGAACAATAAATTAAATTAATATTACTTCAAAAAAAAAAGAATAATAAATTAATAATAATTGTAATAGGAAAATCAAACTTTATCTTTTATAAAATGTTATATATAGTTGCGAAAAGGACATGATGAGAATGAGATCCGTTAATCATGAGTGGTGATCTTTCCTTTAACTTATGTTTTTGGACATGTATTTTTGTACAGGCACGCTATTAGCACACAAAAATATATTAAATTATTAACTAAATTGATATTTATTGTAGTCAGACAAACAATATGAACCATAAGAAATTTTACATTATTTTGGGATAAAATTTTCTTCTAAATCGGTTAGGAGAAATCTCCTCAAAACTATTAAGTGATTTATGTACAAGTTACATAACTTTTAAATCACTAGATTAAAATTTAAAAGTACAAGTAAATAATCATGTTGTGAATTGGTAGAACTTTTATAAAAATAATTGATTGAGAGGAAAATCACGTCATTAGTTTCATTCACTATTTATTAAATTGACTTAAATCAAATATTATATCTAACCTATATTTTTTTTCAGTTTTTTATTGTGAATGAAACTATTCTTGAAAAAATGGCAACATGGTGGATGTGGCAACGTTAAAGAGTGCGTTTATACTTTCATTATTCCATCTGTCTTATGGTAATTGTCTTATTCTCTTGATAAATGGACTTTCATATTCCTCATTAATTCTTCTTCCATTTAAAATTTTTTTTTTAAATTATTCAATAAGGTTGTTAAATTGACTAAAAAGTCAATTTAGCAACCAATACCTTAAAAATGTATTCTACAGCAAAAAAGGCAAACTTAAAAAATTTTAAGTTTGAGCTACAGTGAGCTGTTGGAGATAGCTCAAAACAAAAACTAATTTTTTAATATGGAGTGTTAAAAAAATAGTATTTTAATGTGTAGATTTTTTTGTTCGTTGTTTATTGTGTTGGATATATTATTTTATTGTATTGTTTATATTATTTTAATATATTGAATGTTAAAATAAAACCTTTGATATTGGGTGTATTATAAATAAGGCTGTAAATAAACCAAGCCGTTCATAAACAGTTTGGGCTTGATTCGATAAAAAGCCCATTCATGTTTGTTTAATAAACGAGCCAAGCTAGAGTAAAAAATATTGTTCATAAACAAGCTCGTGTATACCAATGCTCGATACAAAAGTAACAAAATAAATTGAGCTTAGGCTTATTTATGAGTTTGGTAATAAAATTGATATGAGCTTGACAAGTAAACTCATATCCTTCTAAGACTTTAATTAATTATAAGTTGAGACCGCTCATCTAAACCAAATAAGCTAGATAATAAACTTGATATAGGCTTGATAATATACTTATGTTGGATCTCAAACTCAAAAACATGATATTGAGCTTCAGTTTGGGCTTGATATGCTCGAGCTTTGCTTGACTAATGAACCAAGCCAAGCCAAGCCAAGCTCAAACTTTTATACTTTATAATAAGCTCAAGCTTGAACATTATTTGTAGGCTTGTATCAAGCTCAAGCAAAGCTTGAACATTTTGCTTTTATTGTCGAACCGAGCTTGAACATTCACTACTCGACAAAGCTCGGCTCGTTTATAGCCCTAATTATAAAGTACGGTGTTAAAATAGATAAAGTAGTGTTTTGTGTTACTAAAAGCTATTTTTTCAGCAGCCTTGCTGTGAATGCTCTTAGCATTTATGATTTGGGCCATCACACACACGCGCACGATTTTTTTGGATAATTCAATAATTACAACAATAAGGTAGAGAGGATTCGAACCCTAATTCTCTTAATAAAAAATTTAAATAAAAAAAAACAAACAAACAAACTATACCTCTGAGAATTTGAGATACAAGACTCATGGCCATCACACACATTTAAATACTCTCTCATTTGTGTATTCTAACATGTGTGTATACTCAATGGTAGCCACAAGGGCCCTAGAGTTTTCTTTAGAGGTTGGAATCTTAACAGCTATTCTTGGTGACTCAAAGATTATTATCAACTCGCTCAAAGAAGATAATGAATCTCTTGCACCATATAGAGTCCAAGGGAGTCAATCTCGTATAAAAGGCTGTACCGGTTTGACTAATAGAATGATATATTTCGGTACCGGTCAATACCGGTGTACCATTTCGAGTTTACCGTTATTTTTTATATTTATAATTATGTGTGTGTGTGTGTGTGTGTGTGTGTGTGTGTGTTATAATAAATATAAAAGTTTACCATAAAACACTACCTCAATTCAGAACAAATTATTCATGGTTTTAGACTTTAGCATCAATTAAAAAAAAAAAAAACACACACACACACACACACAATCTATAAATTTACTTGTCATGTATGTTGCGTAAAATATTATATTTTAAGACATTTGTCCCACTTTTTATGTCTCATTTTGTGTTCCATTAATCATATCATGTCATGTATTCGATTAACTTTTCTATAAAATAACCAAAGTTTAAAATAAAAATGAATAAATAAATCAAATACATGGCATACTATAATTAGTGAAGCATAAAATGAGATATAAAAAGTGAGACAGAGATTTTAAATTCACAGAAAATCTATCTATATATATATATATATATTAATAGACAAAACTTAGAGAAAATCCAATTAGATTTTAATTGGATTCTCAATTTTGTGTCACGTGTCCTATTTAATTTTTAATTTTGTGTCAATTAAATTATTGAGTGTAAAAATTTAAGAGTTTAAATCTAATTAGATTATAAATTAGATTCCAATTTTCCATCACGTGTCCATCTAAGTTTTTAATTTTTGTGGCAAGTGAATTATTGGGTGCATAAACTGAGGAGTCTAAAACTAAGTAAATACTAAATCATATATATATATATATAATGAAAAACTATTACATATTTTAGAAATGTATTATTTAAAGAAATGTAAGTTAGTATCATATATAATCTAAACCGTATAATTGTGATTATTTTTTATTGTATCTGTAAATATGTACGAGGCTACACACTAATTTACGCACTAATCTTCTAAAAAATCATAGAGAAGTGTTTGACATTTGGATTTACATAATTGCAGTAGCGAATGCAAACAACCAAAATTACAATTAAGTTGGCAATAAAACTTTCGGTCAAACGGGGAGAGAGGGAGAGGTCAATTAGGCAATAATGATGGAGAGGAAAAAAGAGGTAGAAAAATGTCACATGATTGGCTCTCAAAGAGTTAAAAATTTCAGTGAGAAAAACTTCGCAAAAAGTGAATTTGGTAGTTGAAAATTGAAATACCAAATTGTATGGCAATCCGAGTTTGGTAATTGAAGTAATGCATTGCAAAAAGTGCCAAAAAGACACAAATTTCACCACCAAATTTGATGGTTCAAGAAATGAATAATTTCATGAGCCAAACCCACTTCTAGTATATTGATATTTTCCCTCCTCATATGTGGCAACCCGGTGACATGTCACTATATAATTGCGGATCAAATACCTTCGGATTTTTTCGTGATTGCTAAAAATGTAACTCAGGATGCTCATGTTATCACAAGTCGTGTGAACATGTTCTGTACACAATCTTTGCACCTTGGATTGAAAGACAAACAACTCATTATTGCATCAGCATGTAAAAATAATAATCATGGTGTTCTAATTAATTTTCATGTGTTTTATCCGTAGATATAATGATTCATTGGATCAGTACTTATTCGATATTGTAGGCAGTTTTTGGCTCGTTTGCACAGTTCACATTGTGGAGCCTAGCCATTCAGGCACTTTGAAATGGTTAAGAATGGGAGGAGGCCTACAAAATTATAGATAATGTACATTGAATAATGACTCTTGAATTTGTATAAATATATTAAAAACTAGTTGAGTTCAAGTGGTGAGAACTATGAACGGAACTGACAAAAACAAGTTTTCAATATGAAAACATTTTGAGTCCACTTAGATTTTTATAAAGTTTAATAGTAGCTATAGTACTGCACAAAATTATAACTTGATATAAGTCAATTTGTATCTCTAATGGCAGGTTAAGATTTATCTCAATTGTAGTCGGGCTCTCACTTAGGGTGAATTTGGTTAAACTTTTTTATATTGTGTTTTAAAAAAAAAGTAACAATTTTAATAAATATGATTTGAAATTGGGTCTTTTTAAAAAAGTAAAGTATTTGATAAATAAAATAACTAAGTATTTGGTTAGCAGTAATACTTAATATATATATATATATATATATATATATATATATATATAGACACATATATAGACACACACCAACCACAAAAGTGTAATTTTTTTTTTCTACCCATACACTGCCAAACGCCACCGGAATATTTGATTTGTATGTTTTGCTTTCTTTCTTTTTCTTTTTTTGTGAGTATTAAAAAGTAATTTAAGAATTAAGATGCTCGATTAGAACTTAGAACGAGTCGTGTGAACTAGTTTTGTACACATACAAGCTTTGTCCCTTAGATTGAAAAAGAAGAGCTTATAATTATTGCATCAGCATGCAAAAATAATAATCATGGTGATTCTAGTTCATTTACATATGTTTTATCTTTAGACATAATGATTCATTGGATCGGTACCTACTCGATACTACTGTAGGCAGTTTGGCCCCTTTGCACAGTTCACATTTTGCAGCCACATCAAAATGGTTAAGAATATGGGGAGCCCTACAAACGTACAGAAATGTTTTTTGAATAACGAATATCTTGAATTTGTATAAAGATAATAAAAACTATTGGAGTTCAAGTGGTCAGCACTACGAATGAATGGAATTGACAAATACAAATTTTCAATTTTGAGTCCACTTATATATTTTTATTAAGTTTAATAATTGCTATAGATCGAGTACTGCACAACTTAGAACTTGATGAAGTCAATTTTTATCTCTCATGGCCGGTTACGATTTATCTCTATCATTTATCAGAGTCAGACTACCACTTATATGCTACCATAGTGATCTCTACACAAGCTAAGCTACCTGGCTTCGACTCGATCAGAAGATATTCACGACCGTACAAATTTTTTTCTTTTTCTATTTTGGCTGAATAAACAAAAAAAAAAAATTGAATATTTGAGGGACATATTTGCAGTTTTCTTTCATGTTCCTATGTTCGTTTGCTTGCTTGTCTGTGGTAATCTTTTCTTTTATTAGTTGAGCAAGGCCAGTGATGAACATGGTGGTAATGGACAAGCTTACAAAGATGTTGATAATTTATCCATCACCACTTGATAGGGTCGATATTTCTTTACGCTTAAATATGGAACAGACCAAACTCATGCTTTTACTTCTGTTTTTTTTTTTTTTTTTTTCCTCCTCCTACAAAAAAGGGGAAAAAAAAAAGAAGTTTAAATAAATAATAAATTTCACAACTAATAAATTATAATTTATGTACAATAAAAATGATATCAACAATAATTTCAAATAAAACTGATATTAAACTAATCATAATCTGTCACCACAAATATGGTGAAAAAAAAATTTATAAAATTTGTTGAGTAAGCAGAATTTTTTAAAAAACTAAAAACAATTGGGAGGTGAATTGAGGATGATTCACCATAGTATTACTAGAAAATGGCTCATTATCTAGTAAGGGTGGTGGGGTTGCTTTGGTGAACTAGAAATAGTGTGAAACAAGCAAGTGGGGTATTTGGGGCGGTTTGTGGGACTATGGGAGGTTGGGCTGCTTCGTCCCACATACATTAATGTAATTTATTATAACATCATTTTCAACCCTTCTCATAATATCCATATCTATGCCTTTTTTTTAAACAAGAAACATTCTAGACAATAGGAAAGAGAAGATTAGTGTGCGTTTAGATTGAGATGAAAAATTAAAATTATTTTACTATTCAACTTATTTTTGCTATTATTTATGGACCCTACTGCACTTTTTGGCACTATTTATGAGCTCCATTATACTAATTCAACTAACTTTTACTTTTATGTAATAAATTTTCAGTTTCAGCAAAATAAACAATATTCAAACCCACCATAATTAACTAAAATTAATTATGGCTCACAAAAACCTTCTAGAGATTCATATCGATAGAGAGAGAACGAGGCTTAACCAAGGTTGATAATGACATGTCTCCTCACACAACCCAAGTTGTCCTTTCCTTCTTTCTTTCTTTTTTCTTTAGCTATCTTATGGTTTTGTTAGATCTTACCTTAATGATATAAGAGACATAAGAAGGAGTCATGATTACTTGTAGGGTTTATTCCTGTTGTCTGTTCTTGTCCTATTCCTATTTTCAATAATTTATTTAAGACAACATAAATCTTTGACATTTGTGGTATGGGGACCATGCACAATGTGAGGCTTTTGTTTTCCTAGTTAAGAAACACTACGTGGAGTTACCAACTTCAATTCTTTCTAATAGCAACATGTTAAGAAATTTAAAACCATGGGAGGCTTGATCAGTTTCTTTTATTTTTTTAAGTTCAGAAAGTTCTGTTTTATTCCTATGTTGTTCCCTTGTTACTTTGTTTGAAAGTTGGATAACATATTCTTCCATTAAAAGTTGCATAGCATAGAGCCTGGATTTTATTTTTGTTTGATGGTATGTTACACATGTCAAGTGAGTTTTGAACTAATGATCTCATCCTTTGTATTTGCTTAGTAGAGAAAGAAGTGTCATTTTAGTTAAAACTTATTGAAATGGAGCTTGGTATTTTAAGAAAATTAAGACTTATAAAAGAGTTCTTTATTTATCAATTGTATATCCAAATTAATTTTAGATATTTTATTTATTATAATTTGATAATTGGGGAGAGAAAATTTGAACCCTTGAAGAACATCTCTATTAGAATACCACAAATTGATGAAGTATCAATTCAACTAAAAGACTTTTAGCATTATACATTTTAGTTTTAAATGGTGAAAAAATGTGTCTTTTGGTGAAGATAGCATCAAACATATCAAACAAAAAAAAAAAAAAAAAAAACTATTGTAAATGTGCCACTGCCGAGAAGAAAACGGATTGCTTAAGGTGTTCGATATCCAAAGCATTCTCATTGCGAAATTTAAACCATACTCTTGTAGAGTTTACACAGTCATAGAAATCTTAACAATTTTTATCAGGAAATCTCTTCTTAAGATGAAATTGTGAATATTAAAATGAAGCAAAGAATACAATTACTATTTGTTTGATACGTGGCTTATCACCAATTAAAATAGTGACGTCTGAGCATCTTGAAGAAGTCTAGTACATATCAAAAGGCTACTCTTTGTAAGTTAAGTAAAACCAGACATATTTAGACTTGACAAAATTGGACCTAGATCCCTTAACTTGACTCAAACTTGAGGAAAATACCTGACTCGAGTAATTTTATTGTACTTATAATTATGGTGAAAGCACAATGTCATTATATAACGCTCACTTTGAGTCATGTAGTGCATGCACGTGACGTGTAAGATCCAACATTTATTGTTAAAGAAAATATGATAAATGGCTTAAATAATTTGAAAAAAAATAATAAAATGACAAAATTTGACTACAAATTTAGTTATGCCATTAGTCAAGTGTTTAAATTTCAAGTTTTTATAGTATAAAAAAATAAGTTTATAAACCAAATAATAAATTATATCCGATTGATACGAAATTTAATGTGTTAAAAATATAAATAACATGCAATCTTAGATTTTTAAAATATATAGTTATGTTAAATTTTTTTAGTTAGAGTTGTTGCCTTAGGCCAAACTTTGACGGTAATAATACTTTTATACACACGCACACGCACGCGTGCACACGCACAAGAGGTGTGCCATAGCTTGCTTGAGTTGCATCATATTGTCCCTTTTGTGAATAGTTGCAAATAGAGAGATCTATCGTTAAATCTTTTTTTTTTCTTTTTTTAGAATACTAAGCATTAAATTATTTAATTCATGCTAATACTCTTTTATATATATATATATATATATATATGCACACACAAGATAAAAATTCTACTCTAACCTAATCTCTCCCCCCCCCCCCTTCCTTTTTATGAGTATTCTAGCTTAATCTAAGTATATATATATATATATATATATATGTGTGTGTGTGTGTGTGTGTGTGTGCGCGCGCGCGCGCGCGTAAAGCCCTTTTCTGGAAGCTTCAACCACAGCTCTTGCCCCTCACAACTCACAAACACTTATACTTGTAGAATGATCATCAAAGTGGCCTTTCTCATCACTATTTCAGCAATCAAACTTTTCTTTGCTGAGATCAACACAATATCTTTATTCATTTGTCTTGTGTTCCTCTCTGTTTCAAATAAAATTACCTTTCTTACGTCACAATTTATATTTTATGTATTATATTTATTTTGTGTATATGATGTCACGTTATTTAAATTTCTAATGACCTAGATGCTCATTCAGCAAAAAAAAAAAAATGACCTAGATACTCTTTAAAATTTATAATATTATATTATATATGAAGGAGATTTTCCTTCAATTGCCTACCTTATTTTTTGAGCTAAAGATGATAAAATTTAAACAATACTATTGTCATACTCACAATGGCATGACAAGACTACTTTGATGTTGGCAATTGTCAACCATGAGTTCTCTGACATGCCTGTTAGACATTCTAGGTCACTCTGACCCCTTGAAGTGCCAATAAGAACACAAAGAGGTCATTTCGGCAGTTCAAGGTCTTTTTGAAATGCCGATCCGCAATACCCCTTGGATTTTCAAATTTTGTGACTTTTTAGAATTTTCCCAATTTTATTCCAATTTTAAAGAATAATAATTGGTTTCTTTTATAAATAATAAAAATGGTTTTTTTTTTATTATTATTAGACTTGACTTTTCTTTGAATAATACTGATTCCAATTAAGAAAGGACCTTCCAAATTATCAACTTTATTATTATTTTTAAAAAAAATAAGTGTAAATAATACCCACCTCTCTTGAAGTTTCAAGAAATGACACTCCTAACTCTAGAGATTTATAAATGCAACATCTAGGTCTATTCCCTCTCACAGTGTGATGAAAAAACTTTCCTCCAAACTATTTGTGCCACCATCGATCTAACATGAGTCTTCTCATCAAGGAAAAGCATGGTAAGAAAAGCTTGATACAAGTACACTAACCCCTAAAATTTTTGTTTGACCCATTTATGCTACACCGACTAGGTACAATTGAAAATTGTAATAACAAAAAGACTAGATTTCGAAGTATTAGTAACAAATGACATGAAAAGACTATAGCTCGCTCAACTATAAGGCACAAACAAGTTGTATTTGACTAGACATAAAAAGCTATAACCTTACAATTGTCTAAAACCTAGCAACTTTTAGACCGACACTTCATAATTGAGAGACATCTTGGGATCAAATCCCCTAAAAAATTAAAAATGAAGGAAACAACTGCATAACCGCATAAGATATGAAACTAGGTTATTAAACATGTCTCGATAATATAACATCAATCACACGACACACCAAGAAAGAGAGAGGGAGAAAGTGTCATTAGAATAGCCACTTTCCTCTAATTGATTAAACTATAATGTATGAACAAAAATATGAATGAACGAGAACTGAAATGTCAAACTAATTTTATGTACTGCAGATATACAACCCAAGGACTACAGGAAGTTTCTTTGGAAGTTTCCAGAAGAAAACCTGGAGGTTAAACCTTCGGCCATGTTTTCTGAATCCAAGTTTATATTCTTTCTTCCAGATCCCAAGTCTTTCTCACGATCCCAAGGCTTCCAAGGATGTTGCCCCACCCACTCTTGTTTCTCTGGCTGCACTTTGGTTTTTTTCTTTGAACGGCTTGTAGCCTCTTCTTGGTGCTTCTGTACCAAGGATTTTGATCGCTTTCCTTTATTATATTTATCCACCAAATCTGCATCTAAACTTTTCTGTACTTCATTGGAAGCAAGTGCTGCAGCCTCGTTATAAGCTTCTAAATAACTGCCATGGTAAACTAAATGCATTACAAAATACCTTCAACTAAGAGAGAGAGAGAGAGAGGAGAGTTGACTGCCCGAGGCATTCTGGAAACGAAAAAGTGAATACATACTTCATCTTTGCTTTCTGGGCTCTCTCTGAAGGGGTATCTGTCCAAACACTAGTATCACCGCGTCCTGCTTTAGAGCTCTTGCTAAATGTAGTTGACTGCGTAGTCATACCGGGCTGAGAAGGAAAAGCACGAGGGTTATGAAATGGAAAACAACATAAAGGCTTGCATTTGGAGTTTCAGTGACCATCAAGTGAAACCCTTCAGGGGGCTGTCTTTTATTCTTTTCACTAAGTAAAAATATATTGTTAGAATGAGGGGAATCTCTTATACACAAAGCTCTCTTAAAAAATTAAATCTAAAGGAAAGAAAATCAATAAAGTTTACAAAAGACGTCTCAGGAGTGGTGCCAAGCACATGACACCATTCAAATAACAATCTAAAAATACAGCTTTGCACTCAATAATAGACAACCCCACACCGTTAAATGTATGATCGTTTCCACCAAATTGCCCACATGACACAGGACAAATTGAGGAACCAACTACTTGTGCTTGTAGTAGGCTCAGAATTTGAAGAATTTCCAGATTTAGGGTTCAAAACTTTAGAAAGAACAATTAGGGTTAAAAAATAACCAAAGTTTTTGGGTATAAACCAAAAAACTAGATTAGCGGTTGCAAAAGAGGTTTAGAGTACATGGAATGTAAGTTATGGAATGTAAGTCAAGTAGAAGTAGAAATAGAGATGAAGAGGTTGTTTGACTTGATGGTGAAGAGATACCAAAAAGTGAGAGCTTTCGATATCTTGGACCCATAATTCAAAAAAATGGAGCATAGACCTGTCTCAATGGAAGATGCAAGTTGGCTAGATAGGCCTTTTGAGAAAGAAGAGGTGTTTGGGGTGATCAACGACTTTAATGGTGATAAAGCACCTAGCCCTGATGGCTTTTCAATGGCATTCTTCCAGTCTTGTTGGGGTGTTTTGAAATCAAAAATTATGGCTGTATTCCACAATTTCCATTCTCAGGTGGTGTATCAGAAGAGCCTTAATGCTTCGTTTCTTGCCCTTATTCCCAAGAAAATGGATGCTATGGAGGTCAAGGACTTTCGACCTATTAGCTTAGTTGGTGGGATTTATAAGATTATTTCTAAGGTGTTGGCTAATCGGCTTCGTAGGGTGGTGCATGGGCTTATTTCGGATTCACAAAATGCTTTTGTGAAGGGTAGACAAATCTTGGATTCCGTCTTGATTGCTTCTGAATGTATTGATAGTAGATTGAAGTCAGGTGTTCCAGGTGTGTTGTGTAAATTGGATGTGGAGAAGGCGTATGATCATGTGAGTTGGGACTTTTTAATGTATATGCTTCAGCGTTGTGGTTTCTCAGAGAAATGGAGAAAATGAATAAGATATTGCATTTCAACTGTAAAGTTTTCCATTTTGATCAATGGTAGCCCATTTGATTTCTTTGGAAGTTCTAGGGGGCTTCGGCAAGGGGATCCTTTATCTCCTTTATTGTTTGATGTTGTGATGGAGGCATTAAGTAGGCTGTTGGAAGTGGCTGCCTCCGCCGGGCAATTTTCAGGCTTTTCTGTGGGTAGTACAGCTGGTCCATCTGTGATGGTGTCTCACCTTTTATTTGCAGATGACACTCTGATTTTTTGTGATGCTGAACCTTCTCAGATTGCTAATTTGAGGGCGATTGCTAGATTTGAGGAGGTGTCAGGGCTTCATATTAATTTGGGAAAATCTGAATTGGTACCTATTGGTGAGGTACACAATTTGGAAGCTTTGGTGGGTATGTTGGGGTGCGGGCAGTCTTCTTTGCCATTGAAATATTTGGACCTTCCATTGGGTGGTAAATTTAAGAATTTATCGGTTTGGAATCCTATCTTAGAGAGAATAGAGAGGAGATTAGCAGGTTGGAAGAGAATGTATTTGTCTAAAGGGGGTAAGGTGACACTCATTAAAAGCTCTCTCTCATCTTTACCTACATACTTTCTTTCCCTTTTTCCTTTACCGGGCAAGGTGGCAAAGCGTATGGAGAAATTACAGAGGGATTTTCTGTGGAATGGGCTTGGTGGTGAACCTAAAATACATTTAGTTAATTGGGCCAAGGTTTGTAGGCCTTTGCAGGTTGGGGGGTTGAGTATAAGACGGTTGGAGAACTTCAATTCTGCCTTGCTAGGAAAATGGTTGTGGAGGTATGGCATGGAGACTGATGCTTTATGGAGGAGGGTTATAGAGGCAAAATATGGGAACATTTGGGGTGGTTGGTGTACGAAAAAGGTGACGAGTCCTTATGGGGTCAGCTTGTGGAGATACATTAGAAGTGGCTGGTTGAACTTCTCTAAACTCCTTGTTTATGATGTGGGGGATGGTACTAGAATGAAATTTTGGAAGCATGTGTGGTGTGGGGATTGTACTCTCCAAGAGGCTTTTCCAGAGCTTTATTGTCTTAGTAGGTCAAAGGATTCTTCGGTGGCTGAAATTCTGGGTTGGTCTGCTGGGAGGTTTCACTGGAATGTGCAATTTCGTCGTCCACCACAAGATTGGGAAGAAAAAGCCTTTGATCGGTTTATGGGGCTGGTTTACTCTTCAACAGTGCGGGGGTTTGGCCCAGATAAGGTTTGTTGGAAACCTGCAAGGAATAGAAGTTTTGAGGGTAGAGGTTATTATTGCACTTTCTACCCCCCTACTCTTGTTTCCTTTCCATGGAGAATGATATGGCAATCAAAGGTTCCTCCAAGGGTGGCTTTTTTTTCTTGGTCTACTTCCTTAGGTAAGATCTTAACAACGGACAACCTTCGTAAAAGACGAGTGATAGTGCTTGACTGGTGTTATACGTGTAAAAGGTGTGGGGAGTCGGTAGATCACCTTCTACTTCATTGCTCCATAGCTTGGGAGTTGTGGTCCTTGGTTTTTTGCTTGTTTGGTATTCAGTGGGTTATGTCTCATACTGTTCTTGAGTTGTTTGAGGCTTGGCAAGGAAAGTTTGGGCGACATCATCACTTTGATGTTTGGAGATTAGTGCCTCATTGCTTGATTTGGTGCATTTGGCGTGAACGGAATGCTAGAAGCTTTGAGGGTTGTGAAAGTTTTTCGCTGGAGATTAAATCTTTTTTCTTACACACTCTCTTTGAATGGAGTGTGGTTTTTTCTCATTTTCTTGTTCCTCATTTTCTGTCTTTCTTGACAATTGTTCTTTAGTTTCTTGATTTGTGCCCCTTTAGTACATCCCCAATGTACTTGGTTTGGCAAACTTTATATTATTAATAATATTCTTACGTTATTTATCAAAAAAAAATTCAAAAAAATGGAGAGATTGAAGAGGATGGGAATCATAAGATAAGAGCAATGTGGGTGAAGAGGAGTGACACATCAAAATTATTTTTTAATTGTAGAATACCAAATAAGTTAAAGGGAAAATTTTATAAGATAACAAGACAAGCTATGCTCTATGATACTAAATGTTGGGCCATTAAAAGCATCATATTCATAAAATGAATGTAACGGAAATGAGGATGCTAAAATGGAAAGATGAGGAAGAGTCGCTTGAGATGGTTTTGTCATGATATAAACTAGACAAATATTCGTGTGTGTGTGTGTAAGTTGGGTTCAAATTACGTTCAAATTACACTCGGGAGTAACTCTAATTTATATTACACCACTCAATATATTTTTATTGGATGCTAATTTTAACAAATCCACCATTGGATTAGATTTTCTTTTTATACTCTAAATGTTTAAATTTCAAGTTTTTATATTTAAAATTGTGCATAAAAAATGGGTTTCTATAAGAGTGACATATACAGGAGGTTCCCAAGTCCCAACAACTAATGACAAAAGCGAAAGTAGTTAATTTAAAAATCACAAAATGACAATTGAATGAGGAGGGCCTTACTTTTCTTTCAGGAGGCAACGTTGTCATCCATTCATCTCTTTTAGGTGCCACTTTACCATCCATATCTGCCAATAGCTCATCATCACCCTCCATAGATATACCTGCCAACACCACAGCTTTCTTGTGGTCAGTTCAGTAAATAATTTTGCAAGTCGCAAGCTGTAAATATCCACAAAAGGAGGAAGCTTGCCATCATACCAAGGTCCAACCTCTTGTAAAATACCCACTAAGGAAAGATAAAAATAACACCAACCTGAAATTATAAAATTGTTCTTACACAAGGACCTGAAGCGAGCTATAATACTATATTTTGTTATAAAGCTTAGACTGTAAGACACACACACAGAGCACAGCACAAGACAAACGCAACTAAAATGAGTTTTCTGTTGGCCCTTACCACAAGCTTCCCACCACCCTCTCCAATCTGTTTGGCAGCACCTTAACAATAATTTGAAGCTGCCAGCATGAAACTATATGACCTGAAGTCCTAATGTGTAGCTCCAGTTTCTCCATAACTTGCATGATGAAAGAAGTACCCCATGACTTCTCAAACTTAGTGAGTGGACTATAGGTTTTTTATTTAAAGTGTTGTTGGACAAGTAAATTGGGGTCATGCTCTGATGCCAAGTTGATGCAGAACCGGTGACGTAGAAATACAAAAAACAAAGGGAGAAATGGGGGAATGGGCTACAAAACCCTAGGCTTCGCCAATTACAGATTGTTTAGAAGAGGGGAAAGGAGTGGAATGAAAGGAAATTCTTTAAGATATTCCGTCCATTCTCCATATTGGAAGTTTAATTAGAATGGACAGACTATAAGCAAATGCTCATTCCATTCAAAATTCCCTCCTAAATATTCCTTCCAAAAGTGGGAGGAACAATCATTCCTTTATTGAAATAGAAGTGAAATACCAAGTTTATCCCAATATATATATAAACAATAAAAGGTGAATGGTATAATAGTAAAACTATATAATTCTTTCTTTCCATTCCTCCTTCTATAAACTCCCAAACACAATATAAAAGATACAACATTTTCAAGTCCATTCTTTTATAAACTATCCTTTTCTTTCTTTTAAAACTCCTAAACATAGTGTTAGGGTGCTTAGAATCACTGCCAAGCTGTAGAGCAATCTCTAACTAGAAATATGATATTCAAAATATACTGCTCAAACTATTGCAAGAATCTCTAATTATTTGGCGTCCAGAATCACATCAAATTGCAAGAGCCTCTTTTTAATAGGCTTCAATGATTACATCAACAAGGAGTCCTAACCAAATCATAAAATCCTCGACAACAATAAAGCCTGAATTCAAATTTCAAAAATGAGATCAGGTATCACAAATAATTAACAATCTAAAATATCAAATTCTGAAAAAAAATTTGGTTATGCTCCTTACATCAACTGGAAGTGTCAAAGTGTGGGGACTTTTGTTGAATGATAGTCAATAAAAACGATTTTGTTGCTTCCCATTTGAGTGGTGAACATGGTTGGAATCTTCATTTTAACAGGTCACTTCAGAATTGGGAATTGGAGTCTATGTATGGCGTTTTTTATATATTGCATTCAAATTTCCATTCTAGACTAGAGGACTGAATAGCTTCCAAACTTTCAAAAGCAGGAAATTTGACGTTCACTCTCACTATGAAGTTCTGCGGGGCTATAGGGGTCAAATCCCATGTTCTGTATTTGGGGTGATCCTATAAATATTGCCTTCTTTGCATATAGATGGCAGCATTGGACATAATTTTATCAATAAATAATCCTCGAAAGCATAATATAATGATCATTGATTGGTGATGTATGTGCAAGAGGAGCACGGAATTAGTTGAGCACCTTTTACTTCATTGTATGGTGTATAGAGATATTTGGTCATTTGTGTTTGCTGTATATGGAGCATCATGGGTTATGCTGAAAACATTGGTTTAAAAGCTAAGTTGTTGGAAATGGAGCTTTCATTATCAAAGAACCTTAGCTTGGAATGCAATTTGGCTGTGCGTCTTATGGACAATTTAGCATGAGCAATTAATGAAATTGAACGTCTAATCAACATAATCAAACAATCAGTGCTACAATGTTTGTATGATTAGATGATTGTTTTAGGCAATACTCCCCTATGTAATCTTTTAGAATTCTTAGATAGCTAAAACTTGAAAATGTAGATATCAAGATATGGTATGTACTCTTGTTTGTTTCTTTCTGAAAGTTCTTTTTTAGAATTCTCATATAGCTTAAACTTGAAAATGTCGATCTCAAGATATATTAATATTATATACTTTTGTTTGTTCCTTTTTTAATAAAATTATTTTTACTTATAGAAAAATCATTCTACTTCCTTTTTTTTTTTACTTTTTATTATTAAGTTATACACAATTGATCCTGAACTTTACCATCCAGCCTAATATTTTTTTGATAATTCAATAGTTGGAGGAGAGGGGGTTTGAACCTTAGATATCTCCATTAAAAACACCAAGAGGTGTTAACCAATTAAGCTACAAGGCTCCTGACATCACCCAACCTAATCTTATGAAGCGAGAACTGCAATCTGAGCTAGAAGGTAAAACTTGAACCCACTACTTCACCCTATTCCCTGTTTTCTTTTATTAGTAAGCTATATACATACCCAATGAGATTTGTACCCACCACTAGACCCTCTACACATTCTGACACAAAGAAACAAACGTACACACACAGATAGAATGTAGAAAACCAAGAGAAACCCTTAGTATCTGCAGAAAATAGCTAACCTTGCAATCTTCTCCATTGTGCAGCTTCACGCATTGATTTCAACTCAGCCTATAAGAGCAAAAAGAATTAATAATTTGATATAGGCATACACACCAAAGAGTATTTCAGATATTACTTCAAAAGATGTAGCCAAACCACTACTACAACAAATTCCTTAAAAAGAATAAATATTGTTTGTACCTTAAATGCCTCCTGTTCTTCCTTGAGTTTAATTTTCTCATCCATTGCTTTCCGCTAAAACAAGCAAATGAGGTTAGAAAGAAAAATCAATGTCAAAATCATATATCTCTGTTGTGAAGATGCCAAAATACAACTATAATCACCATATGATAATTGCATGATATGCTTTTAAAGGTAACACTGTCTCCTTAATGAAATTATGCAAGTTCATTTTAATCACCAAAATGTCTCAAGAAATTTCATTATAACTATCAAAGATATGTAAATTTATGCGCCAAACTACCAGACCCCTGTGCCCACATATTCCAATATTCCACCACTAAAGTCTAAACAAGAGTTCATACACAACAACTGCTACTAGGATACAGACATTTATCAATTTTGCTTTTCAACTTGTAAGAAATTTTTTAAGTAGAAGGAACAACTGAAGTACATAGTGTACTGTTGACCCCCCTCAAAAGTGACATTAAAAGACAAAAAGCTCAAAATGTTTCACAAGAAGGTATGCTGCCATCTGCAAGTGGCCACTAAACCAAAGAAATAAAAAAAAAAAAAAGGTATTTATTCCTATCGAGGGGAAGCTCAATCCCATAAAATGTCCTTTCACACCAAATCATTTACATGAGGCAAAACAGCACTACATTCCATACCCTTCTACTATGCTATCGCCCAAACACTCATTTCAAACAAAGAAGCAAATCATACACCCTCATTGGCATAACACATTTGAGACCAAATGATTATCTAACCACAAATCATATTCAAAAGGCAACTGAAATTCAAATATACTTATCATGACCAAGTCAACTGTATGAGATCTCAATTTTGACGAATTAAAACAAGTATCACAGAATGTAACTGCACAAATAGAAGCATTTTATACATTCATATATTAACTATGTATGCATAAGAAACACACCTTATCTGGATCTTGCAATTCTTTAAAAGATTTGTTCAATTTGATAAATGCTTGATGAGCCTGAGGATGAGGGCATTTATCCGGGTGCACTAAAAGAGACAGCTTCCAGTACCTAATTCATGACCATGTCAGTCATTAGATAAAGAGAAGCAATTACATAATGCACAAGTTCACCAGTTTGCAACCATACAAGATCAATGAAAACTCTAACAAACAGCCTAGAATCCATTAATTAAGATAGTGATTTCAGCTTGCAGATTGTGTCCATATCTTAGTTTTCATCAGCCATATAGTGAACTAAAAACCACATTTTGACTGGTACTATCTCATTTTACAGCATGAAGATGTGTAAATTTTCCTCCTTAATTTCAGATTTGAACTTTTAAAGTAAATAAGCCTGATTCCAAATATAAAACATCATTCACACCATGTAGGAAATGGTATTCGACCAAATATAAAGGTTTAATTAGACCACTATGATGGTGGTGGTGTTCAACCAAAACTAAAGTTTTAATCAAATTAGACCACTGAAATAAGCACAAAATTATTTACCAGCTTCCCTAAATAAGTAGATTGCAAGAGAGACTATAAACAACTTTCTTCTTCACTATAGGACCTACACACTTGGTCTTACGACTTTATCCTAATAATTACTTGCTGTTACCCCCCAAGACATCTCCCATTCAAAGAGACTTAACTTTCCAGCTCTTAGGTGCTACGGATATATGGTCGAAAGCATTTTGTTCACAAGTTAAGAAACACCTTCAAGCCTTTTGAAGCTATATAAAAAATAACTTTTTGTGACAATTACATTCAGGCTCTCAGCTTTCAAAGTTTTGGCATGCCTCAGCCCTATATTACTCCAGACTGGATGACTAATATCATTGATCTCTGAACAAATCCCTATAGAAACCTTTCAAGTTACACTCTTCCTCCTCCAGTGTAGTTAAGCCAAGCATCAAAAGATGCTTAGTTGCTTACTAGTGTAAAGTAGGCAGTTTAAGGGTATCTGGCACAAAAGGAATAATTTCATGATGGAAGAAAACATTATTCACCAAACAATAAAATTAAAATATAAAAAATATAAAATTCAGATCTAACTCCTAAATTTGCATCCCATAAACAAAATCAACCATTAAGTATCATAAACAATTCATGGAACAAGATAGGTTCCATTTTTTAAGAGATAAAAATAAACTTACCTTTTTTTAATGTTATCAGCAGACATATTATGGTTCACTCCTAGAACATCATACAGACAATCAGCATCGGCCTCCATGATTCTGGTGACCTGATCAGATAAATGTAACTAGTTTATGAGTTATTGCACTCATGCAATTACTAGGAAACCATCCAAGATGCAATTGTGTATGGTCAACAAACAAGATATATCTTAACCTCATTTCAACAATAGTTCATAGTAAATAAATAAATAAATAAGCATATATCTCCCCAAAAAGAAGATATTATATAATGCAACTTTTTTTTTCAATAAGTAGAGAGATTTTATTAACAGTAAGTCCTTAAGTTGTCATCTAGTTTGATGGCAAAAGAAGTAAACTGGGAGAGGCAGAAATAGAAGAAGGAATGAGAGAAAAAAAACAATACAGGGTTTTGTGATGATTGAGCAGCATCATCACCATTACATAATATAAAATACACAAAAGCTCCAAAATTATCCTTACACAGATAGCATAATTCTCATAATACTTTCCCCAATGCCAGTACTAGTACTATCTCTATCACTGCCCATGATTTGTTGGACACCTCTACTTGAAAAGTAGCACGCTTCCTATATTTGGAACTTTGCACTATTAAGCTTGATATGGCTATTGTGGAGAAGCATAATAATCGTACTTTTGAGGATACAGACAGATTAAACACTAAGAAGAATTGCTAATTCGGACACCTTTTATTGGTCCCATGCATGGGGTCTTACAGATAGTAACACTAATAGATTTCACATAATCACTTCTATTTCACAGAATCAATTTTTTTTATGTGTAATTCTTTGTGATTTTTTTTTTTTTTTTTTTTTTTGATAAGTAATATAACTTCATTGAATAAAGAAAAAAAATACAGGAAACCAAAGCAAAAAGGCAGTGTACTAAGGAATCAGAAAAAACAGCAAAAACTATCAAGCAAAGAGAATACAACTATCTAACAAATCTGTCAAAGAATTAAAAGTAAAAACACACGAAGCATTTGCCCACTCTAGCAAAGTTTGGAGAAAAAATGACTATATATCATGAGTTGATCTCTCAATCCTTCAAATGTACGAGCATTCCTCTTCCACCAAATACCCCACATAATACAATGGGGAATCATACTCCAAATCACCAAGGACTTACATCTGCTACATTTTTTTTTATAAGACTTAAGTTTGCTACATTTATTCGACTAGCTTGCTAGAAGATCCACAACATCACATGGCATAACCCAGCGAACCCTAAATAAATAAAATACCATATTCCACAACTCCCTAGCTACATGGCAATGTAACAATAAATGATCAATGGACTCCCCATCCTTCTTGCACATGCAACACCAATCCAGCACAACTACTCTGCATTTCCGCAAATCATCGGTATTCTTTGCAATTCTTTTATTTTATGGAGTACTCATCATCATGAGCTTGATCTAACCTACTATTTTAATAAATTTTATAACTTATCAAAACAAAAATTAGCACATCAGACAGGTAGAACACCACACCCATACCTAAACCTTGTTTAGAGACTTAAAAAACAACAAAAATTACATTTTACTCCCTTGGGTTTGCCCATAAACACAACACATCTCTTTGTTCTTTGGACTAAGGTTATATGGTTATGCCATTACTTTGGGCATCCAACTTTACAGCAAACATAAGGTGACATGCTAACATCAATTTGTGATGCAAAAGTAAATGAAATCTTCTTGTTTTTTCATGCTTAACATTTATGCCTCTATTTCTTGAGAAAAAAAAAAAAAAGCAATTTTTACAAAGGTAGATGACCCTTTGGATTGAGCAGAAATCAGTTATGGTCAATATGGCTGGCATCATTAAACCTGTGTCCTTAGCTTTTCATTATATCAATATTCGATACATTATATTTACAGCAAGCACTACCATATTAAACTTTTGGTTCTAAATTGGTAGAGTTGGCAACACACACACGCACATACAGATATATATGTGTAGATATCCACATATACATATATACAAACATGTGCATGCTGGAATCAGTTGAACCTGCTAAAAGAATCTTGATATACAACAATATTCCAGATTCTCAAGCCAAGGGTGCTCTTTGAAGCAACTGTGATACATGCAGAGTATTATAATTTGATCAATATGCATAAGGAACAGGATAAGAATACCTCTTCAAATCTCTCTGCCTCATTTGCAGATTCAGCCTCAGCAACCACAGCAGGCGGTGGAGGTCCTATAAAAATCTCAGTATCTTCCTCCAACTCTGCTTCTCTGGAAATATTTAGAAAATATTATTACAAGTCATCTTAATCACATTACTTTTTCATCATTATGTATCACCACAAAATCCAAAATTACAACCTCAAATAAATCCAGAAATACCTGAGCTCAGCCTGCGCTTCTGTTAGTTTGGCTGCAGCTGCGAGTAACTCAGCTGATGGCATCTCAGGACCAATAACTCTGCAACAAAAAGTAAACAAGAATAATAAAAAGTGTTCTTATAAAAAATTAGATGATTGTCAGTTATATATTCCTTTTCTATCAGTTAGTAACATACATATACTATATCTCAGTAACAGGCTTTGAGTTTTGAATCATCCAATAGGTTACCTTCAAGTTTAAAGTCCATAACTGCTATAATTTTTATTTATAAATAATAAAACTTCATTGTAAAAATAACAGGATATAAATGAGCCAAAGCACACAGGCAGTGTACTAAGATATGAGATCAACCACTGATGCATCCCTATTGCATGCAATGTGAAACAACTCTGGAAAGACCTCCTCTAGTGGTCTTAGGCCTTTTCTTTTGCATTGTATAATTTACTGAAAACCTTCTTTCTTCTTTGCTTAAAATATACTGCCCGTCTTTTTAGGACGTATGTGAGGTTAGAACCTTTGGTGTCATTTTAAACCTTGGAATTCTAGGATAGATTCAATAAATAAAATTATGTCTATTGTGTTTTCCTTAATTTGAACAACTGGCATATTTGGTTTTTACCCTGCAAAAGTTGCTTTTGATATTTTGAATCATCTAACAGGGAGATCAAAATCATCATGGTGTCAATCTGGAGGCTTAAGAAAGCTCAGATGCATGTACACCAGAGGTAATGACGACTTAAACATTTGCTTCCTAGACCGTATACAATTGTGACAATCCCAAGGAGCCTGAATCTCCCCGTTTTCAAGCTACACTACATGTCACAAGTGCATCTAGAAAGAAGTTTCCTGCTGATACCAAAAATTTTTCTCATGAACTAAATTCCAAAGGTGTCCAAACCTTCCCATTTTGGAAGCCTCGCGGCTTAAATAACTTGGAGGTACTTAACTTTTAGTTTGTAATATATTTTCTTGAACAAGATGAGTTGTGCTTTTGAAAGGTCTAGTCATTCTTAATTTCCTTGCTGTTTTATGCAGGAAATATTGGTCGTCATCTGGGCAAAATTTGACAAAGCAAAGGAAGAAGTAAACTCTGATTTGGCTATTTTTGCAGCAGATCTGCTTGGGATTCTGGAGAAAAATGCAGATAGTCATCCTAAGTGGAAGGAAACTCTACAGGATTTGCTGGTTTTGGCTCGGAGCTATGCTATGACATCTTCTGCAGAGTTTTGGCTTCAGTGTGAAGGCATAGTTCAGGAATTGGATAATAGGCGTCAAGAACTTCATCCACGTATGCTGAAGCAGCTACATGCCCAAATGCTTTTCATTCTCACAAGGTGTACCAGATTGCTGGTTCCACAAAGAAAGTGGGTTGGCCAAGGATGAAATATTTTTCAGCTCCGTCAATCTATAGTCCCACATTCTGCAGAAAAACAAATTCTTCCAGGCATAGGAAGAGAGTCCAAAAGTTCTAGTGCTGCAAAGGCCTCAAAGGCAGCTGCAACTAGGAAATCTTACAGTCGGGAGCAGATGGATTGGAAGAAAAACCATTTTGTACCACCAGGAAATTTTCTCACCTCCTCCTCCTACATATGAGTATATGACACTTCAAAAACTTGGAGTCTCCCATAAGCAGGGACCGGATGGCTTCTTGGGAGAAACTCCCATCTCCAGCTGGGAAAAGCATGAAAGAAGCTGCTCCATTGAAGTTGCAGAATTATGGTAAGGTTGAATCTTTGAAGGGAGAGGGGTTTCTAATGCAGATTTGGCAGGAAAGGTGCCTACTTTGAACACGATGATTTTCCACAGGTATTTACTTTTCTTATCTAGTTCTATGTTTGGGTCTTGTAGGATCACTTATTGCCAAATTTCCTCCATAGGTTTGCTAATACCCATAGACTATCTTAATATGTTTTCCCAATGCAAACACTATTGCTCTCATCTCGATGATCCTCTTTCTATTATCACAACATCTAAAAAAATGTATACACAACATAGCTATCTAAATACTAATAAATGTAACTCAGGATTCAGGAACCACAAACCGGCACTTTATATAGAAACTCCACATTCTATGATGTCTTATAAAGTAGTATAGAAACCTTTAAGCAAGAAAAAATTTGCAGATTTTGTTTTAGTATGGCTATGCAATCCACACAAAGGAAAAAAAAAAAAAAAAAAAAAAAAAAAGGACAACAGCATACAAGAGTACATATATCTAAATCTTGCACAAGTTGTTTATTTCTCATTAAAATGGACAAGACACTGTCAATAACTTATTCACCAGTCCATATTTGTGATTCTTTAGAATAAAACACATAGTGATTGATATTGCAGCTAATTAGGTGAAAAATTTTAAAAAAAAAAAAAGTATTTTTGTACCTTCTTCTAGGAGCAATGGTATCATCCTCTAGACTTGGCCCTGCCACATTATTTTCAAGCATCACTTCTCTGCATTCTGCATCTTCCACTACCGAATGTACACCATTTGCTGATACAGAATGATCAAGTTGTTGCTCTTTAGGTTCCATATGAGTATGAATTAGGGGTCCTACAATTTCTAAAGTAGGACGAGCATTTGGCGGAAGTAAAAATAATCTATCACCACTCTCCTTCAGTCTTAATGAAAGGAACAGCTTCTTTAGATGTTTTATCAGAGATCTTTCAGATATACCCTTTATGTCTACAGCTTGCCCATCATCAATCATTTGCAGAAGCTGTATATCAAAAACAAGGTTAAAATAAAAAATTAATTAAAAAAAACTAAAATTAATAAAATAAAATAAATAAAACTAACAATCATACAAACATCACAAAAAAGAGAATATAAAAATAATCTAAAAGAAAGTAGCATATAAGAGAAAGACCAACAAAGTACAGCACAAAGAATACAACAACAACAACCAAGCACCTTAGTCCCAATTTTTTTATTAACTAATAAAAAGTACACTTTGTTAACAATAATGAACACAAAATACCTAAAAACAAATACAAGAAAATCAATTCGAAAGGCTATCTGAAAACTAAAAATCAAAAATCGAAGAAAAATGCATTAACCCCCAAGCCCAAGACCAATCAAACAAAGTCCTAATTAGCAAGGATTTCATCTGGTCAATAGATTTCACAAAATCCTCAAAAGTAAAGCTATTTCATTCCTTCCATACTAACCAAATCAAACATGCTAGCTCCAGATTCCAAACATCTGAGGCATGTTTTCCAAACCAATTCCACCAACCAAAGAAAAGAGATGCTACCGTCTCCAGCATCACCCACTAAATCCCAAACATAAACTTCACCCCACAGCTCATGAGAAAAGTCATGATGGAGTAGGAGATGATCCACCATTTCCCCACTACACCGACACATACAACACCAATTTGCTAGGGAGAAACCCTACTTAATGAGATTATCAACTATAAGAATCCAACCACACCCCGCTACCCATATAAGAAACACTACTCTCTTGGGATCTTAACATGCCAAAATGCTCTTCCATGGGAAAGAAACAATATAAATGCCACTTATAGTATTATAAAAGCAAGGACAAAACTTATGTACAGTACCTTAGGTGCTGTTCCTTAAATTCCTCTCTTAAGATTTTGCCATGTAGCTACTTAACTAAAAAATACACTTCCATCACATGAGAAAAAATCCACATGACAGAATTTTAAGAGGGAAACCTAAGAAGCAGCACCTAAGTAGTGTACTTAAGTCTTGCTCTAAAAGCAAACATCAAAATAACCATTCCTGTTCAAGCACCAAATCATTCAATCTTCCCTTTCCTCCCTAGGCATCTTGGAATAAATGTTATCAAAAAAAGAATGCACCTCTTCCAATTCCCAATCTTGTACAGCTCTATTGAACCTTTTATTCCAACTCCCAGTCCCCCCATTAGAGGAAGAAACCAGCACATCAAAAACTAAGGCTTCCTTATCAGTGATTTAATTGGGAGGTAAAGTGGAAAAGATAGGGATCGAACTCAGGATTTCCCACTCTAATACCAAATGTTAAAAATCTCACGTGTTGGACCTCACTTATTAAAAAGAAGTTTGAGCCCACATGTGAGGAAAAGTGTTAGAATTATGGTTAAATAACTAAATTCACCATTTCCTAATAGCTTAAACTTTTAGGAGAATCAGTAATTTAACATAGTATCTGAGCGGGAGATCCTAAGTTTGATACCTGCCTTTGCTCTACCTCACATTTAAAATGTTAAATTCCTAATTGTTGGGCCCCCAATTATTAAGGGAAAGTGCACACAAATGAAGGAGAGTGTTAGAATCATGGTTAAGTGATTAAATTCATCATTTACTAATAGCTTAAACTTCTGGGACAATCGGTAATTTAACAATACTCTTTGTTACTTCCTTAATTGATATATTCTTTTTCACTATTTCTACTAATTTTACTTTCGCTCTTCCTCTACATCTTTTTTCATTCCCTAAACTTAACTCAACTCACCATTGCTCATTGGTGCATTAATGACTCTCCTCTAAACATGAAAAAACCATCTCAAGCGACTCTCCCTCATCTTTTCATCAATAGAAGTCACCTCTATCTTTAAGCCTAAAATTTAGTCACTCAGAGCCTTGGTGAGATGGCAACTAGCAAGTGGCGTCCGCCAAAAGTGACAGCTTTTGGCAGGTAGCTATTTGAACCCGGAATTAGCCTCTCCAACAAAATTGGGGGTACATACCCCACAAAAGTGGTAGCTTTTGCACTCGGTACCCACATTTTTTTAATTATATAATGGCAAAAAGAATAACAATAAGGAAAATTCAATTCCTAAGTAGTGACAAGCTGTGCTTTCATTAAAAATAAAAGTTAATTAAAAATGTCAGAAACAGAATTTGCATGCTGTAAGGACAATCATGCTAATAACAAAACAGATTATAGCATAACTACTCTGGCCAATGAAACATCAAATTCAAAGTTGAAAATTCCTAATTACCCACCAAATATCACAAAATAACATTCAAAATTGTAGTTGCAAAACCTAAAAATCGATTAGTATTGAATTTAGAAGCTTCGGATTCACAAGATAAATGGATACCTGGATCAAGTCATTGGAAACATTAGGAAATTGGTTCAACAAGTCTCCCACCACCGCTTCGGGCTCTAACTCGGGCTCGGACTCGGACTCAGATTCGGACTCGTAAGCCCTACTCTTCTTTCTCGATTTCCTTCTCTTCCTCTCTCTCTCGTCCCTTTCTCTCCTCCTCTCTCTATCTCTTCGTTTACTTTTATCACTGCTCCTGTGCCGGTGCCGGCGCCGCCTCTTCGACGAGTCTTCATCGGAGCTCGGTGACGACGGCGACGGCGACGCTGAATTCTCGGTGTCATCTATATGCTTACTCTTCTTACGCTTCGATTTATCGCCCATTTTAGAATGCAACTACTACAGCCTTTGCTCACTCAACGAAAAATACCTGATTTTCTCGGGAGCGGCTCACCTCCAATTCACCACCGCAACAATTTCTCTTATATCGCCTCTTCAATCCCTTCCTTCTCCTCCGCCTTCACCAATCCATGAATCACTGCACTGTTCGCCTCCCCAGCGGCAGGTCACTGGTGTGAAGAAAGCTCACGGTTGACGGTTTGGGCCACCGGTGGTCGTAATTTGTGCTAACTGGTGGTGGTGGTGGTGGTGCCGGCCGCGGCAAGTGGTTTGGGATTTCAATTTGGCTAATATATCATATATGGGTTGGTTTTTGGTTTGGGGTTTCAGTTTACGCTGTGCAATATTTTTCACTTTAAAAGAGAAATTGTTAGGCTTTTTTTTCTAACCGTTGGATAACATTTTTTTACACGTTTCACTCATCTAATGCGAACTGGATTTGGGCCTTTGGGGGACTCGGGCTGCTTGGTCCACTTATTTAATGGTCCAAAACATGAGCCCACTTATTTAATGGTCCAAAACATAGAACAAACTAGAAACCATCTAAAATGAGTTTATCAAGTGACATAAATTGATGTTTCCAGCCTAGATGTCTAGTGTTAATCTCCTCTCCATCAGCAATCAAATTATAAAAAATAAACAATCACCGGGAACAAGCACCATAGGTTAAAACTATTTCCTAGATGTCTAGGGTTAATCTCCTCCCCATCAGCAATCAAATTATAAAAAATAAACAATCACCAAAAACAAACACCATGGGTTAAAACTATTTCTTAAAAGAATTATATAAAATAAAATGAATTTAGTATAAAAATCTGCTAGCTAACAACTAACTGAATTTATGTTTTTTTGATGCGGTTGTAGAAGAAATCTTGTTATAATTAATCTCACTAACCTTCCATATGCTATTCATTCATTGGCTTGTAACATAGTTGAATTGGCATATCTATCATAAAAGGTACTTTCTAGTTTGAAAAACAGCATAAGTTATTTATCCTTGACTTTTAAGAGTTTTTTAAGGATCTTTTGGGTCTCAAAAGAATACCAAGCAAAAACTTAATGAAATTATCTTTCCCATGACATAAAGTTTACATAAATTGAATGTTAAGGTGGGGAGTTATGGTCTCCAAAAGTTGACACATCATAAACTTGTTTGATTTATCGAAATGAAAGTTTACGCATTTTGATGGAGACCTTGTTGAACTTGGAATTAGGCGAGCCATACGCCATTTAAAAGCTCTTAATATAAAGATTATGACCATGCTTTGGTTCGGAAGGATTTTACATCCTTTTAAGAAGTTGTAGGCCTTTGAAATGTCTGTTTATATGCCTTTTGAAGTCTCATTATTATGTAATTATATATATATATATATATATATGTAGGGATACGGGCCCAAAATCATATATTGGGCCTTAAACTTTATCCAAGGACGATGTAAGGTTCGAGGAGAAAAAAATAAGTACGGAGAATCCCAAGCTGGAGTTTGGTAAATATGAGATGAGTAGGAGTGGTCCGAGGAGGTATGGTCCAAAGCTGTATTCAAGTGATGAAAATGATCCTCGTAGAAGCCCTGATTATAGAGATGTGTCTCATGAACATACAAGGGGAAGGAAGCCCCAAAAATATCTAAGGAAAGGCTGCTACTACCGCATTAAATGTGCTGCATCTACTCTTCTGGCCGCATTTATGTGGAGAAGACCTCTGAATAGTGTGACCTTGGCTACCGCAACTCACAAAAAGTCAAAGAGGGTATCTGATGGGACGGGCACTCAAATAAGGACTCAGATGATCAACAAGTGTAGGATCAAGATGATCCAGAAAGAGCTATATAATGTGAAGAAACCCTTCATAAAAAAGTAGGAAAAAAGAATCAAGAAAGAAACATTGTAGACTCTAAGAACCAAACTTATAACAATACATACCCTAGTTGACCTCCTCAGACATTAGCCGAGGACAACTTTCTGAAGTTAAACTTATCTATTTCATTCTTCTAATCATCTAAACTCATCCTACTGATTGTCTAATTCGGGCTAGCCTAGCTTTCTTTATCTATTCTCTACAAATTTATTGTTTTTAGGCCATTTGGGCTGGTCCATCCACTATTTGGACTTAAAGACCAAATCTGTGTCCATACAATTGGCGCCGTCTGTGAGAAAGCTGATTGGTTAGTGTGTCTAATTTTCATTCATGGTAGGTTCAGGTTCAAACCAACTGGAGTCTATGGGGTTACAACGGGAAGACCATCTTCACGATGATGGGCGTAAAGAGAGCCAGGAGGGAAGTGTGCATACCACCCATACTGGTGAGAGTCACTCTAAGGGTGGTAGCCACGTCTCTCATGAGGAGAATGTCAAGGCCATGCAAAAGGAGATTGACTACCTGAAGAAGAAGCTGCACCGTGAGAGGAGGAGACGAAGTCCCTCAGTCTCTAACATTTCTTCTGATGGTGAGAGGGATGATGACTATAGGCATAGATCAAGAACACCTCCAAGCGAAACCTTCTCGTATGAAGAGGATTATCGTAATGAACATAAGAACAGAGATTCATCCTCAAGGGGCCTAGGAAATGATACAATGAGCAAAGCACTTAATAGAATCTCCATGTCTCCCTTTACACGTAGAATTGAGAATGGGAAGCTTCCTCGGTGGTTTACCCAGCCCAGGTTCACCATCTATAATGGTTGGATAGATCTTGTTAAACATGTCAGCCATTTCAATCAGAGAATGGCAGTACATTCCAGGAACGAGGCTCTGATGTGCAAAGTATTTTCGTCTAGCTTAGGACCTGTGGCGATGAGGTGGTTTGATGGCCTAGGGGTAGGTTCTATCGACTCTTTTAAGGAACTCACTCAGGAGTTTGGGTCCAGTTTTATCACGTGCAGCCAAGTCCCTTGGCCTTTGGATTCTTTGTTGTCTCTGTCCATGAAAGGAAGGGAGACATTGAAAACCTATTCAGACAAATATTGGGAAATGTTCAACGAGAGAGATGGAGACTTTGATGACGTGGCTGTCAAAACTTTCAAAGTCGGCTTGCCCGCTGAGCATGGCCTGAGGAGGTCCCTAACAGGGAAACCTGCTACCAGTGTACGCTAGCTCATGGATCGGATTGATAAGTATAAAAGAGTTGAAGAGGACCAGCAGCAAGGAAAGGGCAAAGGTAAAGTTATCCCTCTAGAGATGAGGGATTTTAGGTCAAACTGCTATAACAACAACCGGCCACGAAGAGATTTTGGAGGGCAATCTGGATCTCTAGCTGCCCAGGTTGTTAATACTGTATTCCGGGAACTAGTGCATCAAGTCTTGGAAAAGATCAAGAATGAACCATACTTCAAGTGGCCGAATAAAATGAGTGGAGATCCTACTAAGTGCAATCAGAGTTTGCACTGCCAAAATCATAGAGAGTGGGGGCATACGACCTAGGAGTGTAAGACCTTGTGGAGTTTACAGCAGCTAATCCGGGATGGTAGACTGAAACAGTTCTTGAGTCGACCTGGTAAGCAGGAAGGTCAGGCGGACTCGGGAATTCAGGGCAGTAATTCTTCGAGACCCCCTTTAGGCACTATCCATGTTATTCTCACCACACCGGGCAAAACAGGATCTTGTCCGTCCAGGGTGATGACGGTGGCTAGGTCGTATGCCGAGGATTCTGGCCATGAGTCAAAGAAGGCTAAGGTGGGAGTCCGTCCAGCTCTAAGCTTCTCGGATAAGGACAAAACTGGAACCATGCAGCCTTATGATGATGCCCTGGTAGTAACCCTTAGAATCGGTGGATATGACGTGAAGAGGGTACCGGTGGACTAGGGCAGTGGGGCCGAAATTATGTATCCAGACCTATACAAGGGGCTTAACCTCAAACTCAAAGATTTGACCAGCTATGACTCACCTCTTGTGGGCTTTGATGGGAAGGTTGTTGTTTCGCGGGAACAGATCAGACTACCAGTCCAGGCCGGCTCAGAGGTAGTGGAGATGGATTTTACAGTGGTGGATGTCTTTTTTCCATACACTATTATTGTGGCACGGCCCTAGCTCCATGCCCTTGGGGTCGTCTCGTCTACTCTTCATCTCAAAGTAAAGTACTCGTCCGGGGATCGAGTTGAGGAATTGGTTGGGAGTCAGCTTGTGGCCAAGCAATGTTTGGTGGCTGCTATTACACATAGGCTTGAATCAGACTCCTCGGCCCTAACAGATGAAGAGTTGTAGCAGTTAAAGACAAAGACCAAGACCTCATCTTTTAGTGGTAAGGGCGAAAAGGTGAAGTGTGAAGATTTGGAGAAAGTCCTTGTTGATGATGATCTGGAGAAATTTTTTCAAATCGAGGCTCAGCTACCTCCTCGGGATAGGAAAGAGTTGGTGAAATTTCTCAGGGAAAATACTGATGTATTTGCTTGGAATGCTTATAAAGCCCCTTGGGTAGATCCAAGCTTTATTTGTCATCATTTAAACGTTAATCCATCTGTTACTCCTAAAAATCAAGTTCATCGGCGCTCTTCAAAGGAACATTCTAATGCCGTCAAAGTGGAGGTGAGGAAGCTTAAGTGGGCTGGGGCTATTAAAAAAGTGTTTTACCCTGAATGGCTTGCCAACACTGTGGTTGTGAAGAAGAAGAATGGAAAGTGGCAGGTATGCGTAGACTTCACGGATTTAAATAAGGCCTACCTAAAGGATCCTTTTCCCATGCCTCGGATCGATCAATTAGTTGATGCAACTGTAAGACACCCCCGGATGAGTTTCTTGGATACTTTCCTAGGCTACCACCAAATACCTTTGGCATTAGAGGATTAGGAGAAGACAGCTTTCGTCACTCCCACTGGGAATTATCATTATAAAGTAATGCCATTTGGGTTGAAAAACGCGGAGTCTACTTACCAAAGAATGATGTCGAGGATGTTCGAGCCACAGTTGGGAAAAAATATCGAAATTTACATTGATGATATGGTGGTCAAGAGCAAGAAGGAAGCCGAGCACGTTAACGACCTCAGGAATATCTTCGAAATCTTGAGAAAGCACAAACTGTGACTTAATGCTTCCAAATATTCTTTTGGTGTTGAATCAGAAAAGTTTCTAGGCTATATAGTCACACATCGTGGGATTAAGGTCAACCCGGACCAAATTAAGGCAATCAATAATTTGCAACCACCTCAGAATCCCAAGGAAGTCCAGAGGTTGATAGGGATGACCGCTACTCTGAACCGATTCATATCTAGGTCAGCAGATAGGTATAAGCCTTTCTTCCAGTTGTTGAGTGGACCGAGGAGTGTGCCTTGGCCTTCCAGCAATTGAAGGAGTATCTTTTTCGGCCACTAATTATGTCTAGGCCCGAGGCGGATGAGGTTTTATTTGCCTATGTGACGGTGGCCGCCCACGCGGTAAGCCTGGTATTAATAAGGGTTAACTGTGGCATACAGAAGCTAGTTTATTACGTGAGCAGGTCCCTACATGAAGTCGAGGTCCGATATTTACCATTCAAAAAGGCCATTTTAGCAGTGGTGCATGCCACTCATAAGCTTCCCCATTATTTTCAATCACACACAGTTGTTGTCTTGACACAACTACCGCTTAAAGCCCTACTTCGAAATGCTAACTACATAGGAAGGGTTGCCAAATGGGGAACGATGTTGGTACTTTTGACATCAAATACATGTCTCGTACTTCTATCGAGGGTTAAGTTCTTGCCGATCTGGTGGTTGAATTTGCTGAAATCCTAGTGGAAGGAGAAACGAGGAAGCAAAACATGGACGGAAATTCAGTTGGTGTAGTCTTAGTGCAAGAAGCTTCGTCCTAGAAGGTTTATGTTGATGGTGCCTCGAACCTCAAAAGATCTGGACTAGGGCTAGTTCTGGGTCCCCTGAAAACATCACAATGGAAAAATATTTAAGGCTCAGCTTCTCGGCTACGAACAATAAGACTGAGTGTAAAGCTCTGTTAGCCGGAATGACCATGGTTCAAAGGATGGGTGGAAGGACTATAAAAATTTTCTTCAATTCAAGACTGGTGATTGGCCAAGTCCGAAGAGAATTAGAAGCCAAAGACCCCAGAATGTATAAATATTTAAGCCAAGTTAGACATTTACAGTCTGGGTTTGAATCCTTTAATTTATTGCAAATCCCTAGAAGCGGAAATACACACGCAGACTCACTTGCAACACTAGCAACTCTTCGGCGTAGAGTTTACCCAGAGTTATCTTCGTGGAGGATCTTGTTAAACTTTTCGGGATAAAGAAAGAAATAGTCTATGTACATCAGATAAGGGTAGGTCCTGGCTGGATGGACTCTATCATACTATTTCTTAAAGATGATACCCTGCCTGAGGTTAAATTCGAGGCAGACAAGGTACAGAGGAAGGCTCCTCGGTTCTGGCTGTCCGAGGATCAGAAGTTGTACAAAAGATCCTCTCCGGCTCATATCTGCTATACATACACCCTGAAGCAGTTGAAATACTCTTGAAAGAATTGCACGAAGGAATTTATGGAAGCCATACTGGAGGTCCTTGGCCCATAGGGCTCTTACTCAAGGGTATTGGTGGCTTAACATGCAAAGAGAAGCACATGAGTATGTGAAGAAGTGCAATTAGTACCAAAGAGTTACGCCAAACATCCATCAGCCAGGAGATATCCTTAACCCCCTATCCAGCCCTTGGCCTTTTGCTCAATGGGGCTTGGACATTGTAAGTTATTTCCCCAAAGTAGCAGGCAACAAAAAGTATTTGTTGGTCGGCACGGATTATTTCACTAAGTGAATTGAAGGAGAGCCATTGACAAATATCAAGGATGTGGATGCCAAAAGATTTATTTGGAAGAACATTGTCACTCGGTTCGAAGTCCCTCATACTCTCATCTCGGATAATAGACTTCAATTTGACAGTAAATCCTTCAAGAGGTACTGTTGCGAGCTAGGAATTACAAACAAGTACTCCATTCCAACTTATTTAAGGGGAAACGGGCAAGCTGAGGCTGTAAACAAGATCATAGTGAGTAGGCTCAAGAAGAGGCTGGATGATGCCAAAGGAAGATGGATAGAAGAGTTACCGCATGTTCTTTGGACATACCGGACTACGCCTTGGAGATTTACTGGGGAAACCCCTTTTTCCATGACTTATGGGGCTGAGGCTGTTATTCTACTGGAAACTGGCTTCCCTACACTGAGAACAAGCTCCTTTGCTCCGAGAAGCAATGATGACTTGTTAGAGAAGAGCTTAGGCTTAGTTGAAGAACGGTGGGAAAACGCCATGGTATAGTTGGCTTACTATCAGCATAAGCTTAAGCAATGATATGATGCAAATGTGAAAGTAAAACCACTGGCAGTGGGTGATTTGGTGTTGAGAAAGGTCTTTGGTTCTGCAAAGAACCAAGCTTGGGAAAAATTGGGACCCAATTGGGAGGGACCATATCGCATTACCTCTATGGCAGGGATAGGTGCATACTGTTTAAAAGACCTGTAAGAAAAAGCTGTACCACGCCCCTAGAATGTAAATAACTTGAAAATGTATTATTACTAATGAGAATATCCTTTATCATATTTGTAATGACTATATTATGCGACAGATATTATTTATTTAAGTGTCAAATAGACCCTTGATCATGTCTAGTTCCTTTGACTACATACCTTGGAAAAATTGATATCTTCCTATTATTACTCTAAGTATTAAACAGATCTTTAGCTACGTCTGATTTCTCGGACCATCTACTTTAGAAAAATTAATACTGTGTGAAATTTATCTAAGTGTCAAACAGACCCTTGGTCATGCCTGGTTTCTTGGACCACGTACTTTGGAAAATTTGATATCTTCCTATTATTTTTCTAAGTATTAAACTGACCCTTAGTTACGTCTAGTTCCTCAGATCATCTGCTTTGGAAAAATTAATAATGCATGAAATGTATCTAAATGTCAAACAGACTCTTAGTCATGCCTAGTTCCTCGAACCACATACCTTGGGAAAATTGATATATTCCTATTATTTTTCTAAGTATTAAACTGACCCTTCGCTACGTCTAGTTCCTCGGACCATCTGCTTTGGAAAAATTAATACTGCATGAAATGTATCTAAGTGTCAAACAGACCCTTGGTCATGCCTGATTCTTCGGACCGCGTACCTTAGGCAAGCTAATACTTTATTTTCTATTTCATTAGAACCTAAGTCATACTTGGGTGCTCGGGTTACATGTCTTATGATACATAATGCCATGTTATTTATCAGTTTCTCATTAAGTATCAGGTCATATGATGAATTATGCTCAACTCCTCGGATGGTTGTTTTTGAATATATGGTAAACCCCCCCCCCCCCTTAGTTACGAAAACTTGATAAAAATTGCTTGGATTGTTAGTGGCGTGTTATTGCTAATTCTCGTATTACCTGAAGCTATTTGAAATGATAAAACTCAAAGCATACCAAATAAACGTGCAAGGGGTAGAAAGGAAGATAACTTTATTAAGTGAAATAAAAGCTACATTTCTTTTTTGCAAAAGCATACAGTCATTACAAAGCCAAAAGCAGAAAACAAAACAACAAAAGGAGCAATTACAAGAAAAATCCTAAGTGCTAAGCCTTGGCTTTAGGAGTATGAGGGTCTTCTTTCTGGCTTAGCTGGGCAGTGGGAACATCCTTGGCCTTAGAATTATCTTCCTTGGTTTTGGCCTCTGTTTCCTTTGCTTTTGCTGTAGCATCTAGGACCTTAGAGTCAGCATCCGTTATCTTGGCCTCAGCTTCCTTAGTTTTAGCAGCATCTTGGGCTTCTGAGGAAATGGCATCTGGGACTTCGCGGATGTCCGGGTGGTAATATATGCCTACCCAGATTGCCTCAGGGCCAAGTTCATAGGGACTCTTGCAGCGTTAAGGGCTTCATCCCACGTCACACTGCAGTATTCCCTACAAGCCTCGGCTAACTCCTCTGTAAGCCTAGCCTGCGTTTCTTCAACGCCGAGCTGATAAGATGCTCGTTTCTTTGCCTCGAATGCTTCCTTGGCTAACTAAGCTACCTTCTTGGCCCTCTGCAGCTGTGCCTTCACATCTAGCATAAATTGCCTCGAAGTAGCCAGCTCCAATTCAGTTTGGTATAGCAATTTGCGCTGATCCTCAGCCTGAGCCTCAGCATTCTTCAATCCTGCCTGAGCACTCTTCCTCTCCCTTTCTTCAACGGTCAGCTTAGAGAGCTGCTCCTTATTCTCTGCCTTCGCAGCACCCAAGGCCTTCTCAACTTCAAGGCGGAGGTTGATTTCTTTCTTGCATCACTTCAAGCCTTCTTTACCCACTCCTCGACCACAAAGACCTCCTGGGTGACCTATATAAGAGAAACATTACTATCCCATATATGTATATATATATATATATATATATATATAAACTTAGTAACACTTGAACGGGTAAAAGGTGTGCAGTTGCGAACTTACCATGGTGAGATCCCCTTTTAAGGACAAAAAGAGATCTTATTGCTTTAGCTTCCTCACATCCTTCATGTCCTTAGGTAGGAGGATGGTCTCTTCCAGGGCCTCAGCTATGTGCGTGCCTTGGCCTTTCGATAATCGCGGACTGAAACATCCCTAGAGATGGTGGCCCCATCTACCTCTAGCCGAGGAGACCAAGTATGCAGTGGAAGGCGTACCTCGGCCCTATTCTGCTCCTCCCTACTATCTACAGAAGAGGACCTTTTGTTTCGAGGCTCCTTGGACACCTTCTACTACTTGGTCCCTTTTTAAGGACCCACCTCCCTTTCCTCAAGGTCCAGAACCGGCCTTTTCTTCTTCAGGTCCGGGATGACCTTCAAACCGAGGTCAGAGGGGGGAGGAGGACGAGGAGGAACCTTGGACTTGGGGATTTCTTTTGAAGTTGCCCCTTTATTCCTTGCGGCCAAAAGTTCTCTCAACCCCTTTCCCTTCTGATTCGTCGCCATCTCTCCTTCTTCTTCTTCAGAAGTGGTATCTAGGTAGGTGATCACAGGAACAATGGTGTGGACACCCGAATGTTTATCAGTCTCCTCCTCGGCGCCTGGGGTGTGAATGAGTACTTACTCTGAATTTTCCTCTTCTTCGAAATGGAATTTATCTATCTCTTCTTCCAATGACAAGTGTGAAGAGGCAATTTCTTCTTCTGCTACTTCTGTTGCAACGAGGGGGACGTGTTGTGGTGGTATTGCAAGCGGCGGAACGTTTGGACGAGTTGGTGGTGCAACCGGGGGAAGATCGTAGGGGGCGAGGAAGTCCGGCCTCGATACGTCGATTCGCTTTATTCGAGGGTCACCAGCTCTAATGCTGTGGCCGATATCTTGAAATGTTTTGGAGATGGGCTCAAAGTCTAAAATCTGATGGATGGCTCGTAGCTGTCCGTCCTTGTTTGCAAAAATTTTCGATCTGAGCAGATAATTGAAAGCCTGAACGTTGGTGAGGCTGAGTCGTGGAGCTACTTGGATTTTGTCTACAATGCAGCCGAGAAACAAATGCAATTAAAGAGCTAAAATCCACCATCAGAAGAAAACAAAAATGAAAAGGAAAAGATAACATGGTTAGGGTTAAAGAATCTAAAACTCTTGTTTGGGAGCCTAACTCTAAAGTATCCCACCCGGTTCCCCCTCTCGGACAGGACAGTAAACGCTGTCATGCCACGCTCCTGAAGCTATCAGATAGTCATTTTTCATGCCTTTATTAGATTTGGGAAGGCATGAAATGAGCCTAACGATAGGCGATCTGGACTTGAGGTAATACCCCCCGTCGGCTTGTGAGTGGCATTCGTACATATGGACCACATCATGCCAGGTAAGCCTTAGACCTAGATGCTCATTTAGAGCATTGACACTACCTAGAATCCTAAAGACGTTGGGTGCACACTGATGAGAACACAACTTATGGTTGAAAAGATAATCTCGGGTTATCCTACCTATTGGGAGCGTCATTCCTCCTTCTATAAAAGCTATCACAAGAATGATAACTTCCCCTTCCTCCCTATCAAAATCTATTCGGTTGGGTTCACAGTATCGCAGAGCTACTCCCTATGGGATATGGTATTGATCCTTAAAAACCTCTATTTTGGCAGGGTAATCCACTAGATGTTTAAATCTACCTATATGGATGATTTAGAGGAAAGCAATTCAAATTGGCAAACAGAAAAGTAAGAACTAAAAGGCAGAGGAGATTAGCCGAAGAAAAGAAGAGAAAAATATAAAGAAATAGAAATTTACAAGAAATTAGAATATGTGTCAATCCCTAGAATCTTAAAGGAAAGATTCGAAGAACTTAACGGTTTAGAAGGCTTGGTGGGTTTGGTTATTTGGGATCTCTAGAAGACTTGAGGAATGGTGAAATGAAGGAAGTGACTTCTCCGGGTGCTTTATATAGAAGGCGAGATTGAGTGGGAGTTATCCCACTCAAAACTCAAGGAATGATGCCAGCCGTTGAATCAGCGCCTCACCGTTGGATGTAGGAACATAATGCCGCCTAGGGCAATTAATGACGTCTTGCGAACTCCAAAGCGTTAGTAGCGGTCATGAGGCATGCAAAATGATAATTTTGCATGTGTGAACTAGGAAAATAGATGAGCTTATCTCTTTAAAATCAAAACCCCACTTCTTCTCCTCAGATAAGAGGGAAAAACCGGAGTTTTGAGGGGCTATTGTAGGGATAAGGGCCCAAAATCATGTATTAGGCCTTAAACTTTATCCAAGGGCAATGTAAGGTCTGAGGAGAGAAAAATAAGTACGGAGAATCCCAGGTTGGAGTTTGGTAAATATGAGATGAGTGGGAGTGGTCCGAGGAGGTATGGTCCAAAGCTGTATTCAGGTGATGAAAATGATCCTCGCAGAAGCCCTGATTATAGAGACGTGTCTCATGAACATACAAGGGGAAGGAAGCCCCAAAAATATCTAAAGAAAAGCTGCTACCACCGCATTAAATGTGCTGTATCTACTCTTCTGGACGCATTTATGTGGAGAAAACCTCTGAATAGTGTGACCTTGGCTACCATGACTCACAAAAAGTCAAAGAGGGTGTCTGATGGGACGGACACTCAAATGAGGACTTAGATGATCAACAAGTGTAGGATCAAGATAATCCAGAAAGAGCTATATAATGTGAAAAAACCCTTCATAAAAAAGCAGGAAAAAAGAATCAAGAAAGAAACACTGTAGACTCTAAAAACCAAACTTATAACAATACATACCCTAGTTGACCTCCTTAGACATTAGCCGAGGACAACTTTCTGAAATTAAACTTATCTATTTCATTCTTCTAATCATCTAAACTCATCCTACTAATTGTCTAATTCGAGCTAGCCCAGTTTTTTTTATTTACTCTCTACAAATTTGTTGTTTTTGGGCCATTTGGGCTAGTCCATCCACTATTTGGACTTAAAGAACAAATTTGTGTCCATACAAAATATATATATATATATATATGAGTTTTTTTGTTTTTGTTTTTGGCTACCCCAAGCAACTAAAAAAAAAAAAAGCCTTTTGCTCAATCTTTCCAATAATATGTGACTCATGCTATTCGAAAATTGTTTGACTTAGTTTCAAACAAACCCTAGTTTTGGCTAGGATTGGGGTTTCTAGGGGTTTCCATTTTTGTGATATCTGGTTTGTTTACCTACAATTTGATGATCCACCCCTCATTTCAAGTGTGATTAAAATATTTTTGAGTTAGTGCAAGAGTCATTTCAATCAAATGAACGAGTTTTTAGTCAAAGTTCTATCAAACTAAATCAAACCTCATATTTTGCTCTGAAACTACTATGTTGGAGCATTTTAATATTAATTAATTAAAATGGATCAATATAAATGTAAAGATATGAGAGTTGATATGGAAGATAAGGAGTTAGTGAAAATGTTTAATCTCATATTAAAAATGAGAGATGCTATTTTTCAACATTGCATATGCAGTAGGAGTGCTTAGCAGATTTACTAGCAAGCCTAGTAGAGATCAATGACTAACTATTGAGCGAATCATGAGATATTTAATTGGTACCAAAAGCTATGGCTTATTTTATAAAAAGTACTCTGTTGTGATTGAAACTTTTAGTGATGCAGATGTGAATACTTTGTCAGATGATTCTTTCTCTACCACTAGTTATATTTTTACCTTATTAGGTAGTGGTGCTATTTATTGGGAATCTAAAAGGCAAACTATAATTGTTAACTCAACAATGGAAGCTGAATTAATAGCATTAGCTTCGGCCAGTGAAGAGGTAAATTGGCTTAGAGATTTGTTATATGAAATCCCACTTTGGAAAAAGCCAATTCCACCTATATTAATTCATTGTGATACCACTACTGCAATTGGTAGAGTTAAAAACCATTATTACAACGGTAAATCTAGACCTATAAGAAGAAAGTACAGTACTGTGTGATCTTATTTGAGTAGCGACATCATAACTGTGGATTTTGTTAAATCTAATGTTAATCTTGCAGATCCATTTACCAAGGCATTAACAAAAGATATGGTTTGGAATACATCGAGGGGGATGAGATTAAAGTCCATAAATTCATGAGCCATGCATGAGGATACCCAACCCAAGGATCAGAGTTTCTGAGAATTAGGTTTAATGGAAAAAACGAACCATATGATGGTCGTAAGAAATGCACTATTTATTTTTTTAGTTATTTATTTTGTAAATAATTTTTTAACTATTCATCTTTATGATGTAAGTGCATTTATCTTGTAATGTGGAGAGTTTGAGTAAAAAACTCTTAATGAAATTTGTTGCTCGTACGAGTGGGGTATCAGAATTATAGAAGCATCCTTGATAAAATTTCACCTATATGAGTATGGAGTGGGGTTGCTCTCTATGAGATTTGTACTTAATCTCAAATACACTCATGAAACTGGGATCAGCACATAGCCGTAAAGTGCTAGCTATAAAAGCGTTTGTCAACACCTGAATTGTTATATGTAAGTAGTGAGCTTAATTTCCCAAAAGCAGTCCTAGTTTAAGTTGGAGACTGCTACGACTTTAAAGTTGAGATGACTGTTTTACTAAGTGAAGGTCTAATGCAGAGCACACCTTCATGATGCATAGTGACCCATCTTTGCTTGGTAATCTCTCTTTAATTAAAAAAAATTTAATATTAAAATGAGTGGGGGATTGTTAGAGTATTTTAATATTAATTAATTAAAATGGGTTTATATGACAATATAAATGTAAAGATGTGGGAGTTAATATGTAGCGACGCTTAATTCCCAAAAGCATTCCTAGTTCAAGTTGGAGACCACTACGACTTTAGAGTTGAGATGACTGTTTTACTAAGTGAAGATCCAATGCAGAGCACACCTTTATGATGCATAGTGACCCGTCTTTACCTGGTAATCTCCCTTTAACTAAAAAAAAATTAATATTAAAATGAGTGGAGGATTGTTAAAGCATTTTAATATTAATTAATTAAAATGGATTTATATGACAATATAAATGTAAAGATGTGGGAGTTAATATGGAATATAAGAAATTAGTGAAAATTTTTAATCCCACATTAAAAAGGATAGAGACTATTTTATTCTTTTTAATTGTGGTGATTAATAAGGTGATATATATTAGAGCAAATTGTGGGCCAGATACATTCAGAATATTTCCTTATTCATTGGTGAGTAAATGGATTATTTGTTATAGAAAAATGAAAAGCCATTCACCCACTTAATGGATTAGTTGTTTCGGCCTATTTATTTATTCAGAAACTCCTTATCTCATCCATTAATTATGTAACTCCAGCCCATCAGATTTATGTCTAGCAATTAATCTTGTAACACTCGCTACATCAAAATTATGGACCTAATAAATCAGATTAATTTGGATAATAATTTTGTGAGGCCCATTGAGCCTATAAATAGACTCATTCAGAACCAATCCAAGAAACTGCAATATAATAACATTACAAATCCAGTAATTGCAAGCATTCTTATATAATAAAAAAATAGAGAGGTTCTTGGCAAAGAAGGGTTTTCTTTCTAATGGGCTTGAACACTTTGTGTAGGGGTTGTTCTAGTCATACGACATTTGTTGGACTGTTGTATCCTGGGAGAGACAAGTTGGAGAAGGTCTGCACTGGTTATGAAATTTAAACAACCAAGGGCTTGAATCTCCTTAAACAGAGCAAGTGTCGCGCTTCAGTCTAAATAGTGTTGTGTATTTTCTAATCTCAAATTAATAACATTCAGAAATTTTATTCAGTTTCTCTTGTATTATTTCTATTATTATTGTGTTTGCACCGACAAAACACCTATCTTTGAATTGAAATCTCTAGAGTGTATAAAATATTGGTGGACTGACACACTACTCTCAAATGGAAAAGAAATGAGAGAAGATCTTTCTTCCTTTTTACTATTTCTCTTCTACTCTTGGTATGCAAATGGACGTAAGGATGGATAAATGGTCTTTCAATCCATCACATAACCTATATGACATTTATTAGTTTAGGGAACTTCACTTAAATTAAGCATATTACTTTAATAACTCTTTTCCTTTTAATAGCTTTTTTTTTTTTTTTTGAGGATCACTTTTTTTTTTAATGTAAAAATTTACTAACACTTATCAATGAAAACTATGTTGACACTCTAAAAACTTATTACTAAGCCAAGATATTGGTGGGATTTTAAATCTCTTTTTCTATATTAAAATGACACATTTATTAATCAAGAATCTTGTAACTCAAATAACACTTTCTGGTATTTCTAATAAAAATGTTTATGATTTAAATTTCCACACCTTCAACTATTAAATTATTATAATAAAAAAAAAAGCGATTTCCTTATGTTTTAACTTCCCCCTTAAAGATACAAGAATCCTCTAAAGTTTAGGAAGAACGTATTACAATAAAATTTTATGATTGTTTTTTTGGTAGAGAAATTTAAATTTATGATTGTTTGCGTTCACATGGGATGGACCATAAATTGCACCTTCGACGCTAAAAGCCAGCATGTACCATATACGTATTGCCAACCTAGCAGCAACGAAAATCATGCATTTTCATATAATGGTACAAACTACAAACGCACAGCGTGAAATGATCCCTTTCTTGGCAGATTTGCAATGCTTGAATGAGTTGGTGAAATTTGACTGCTCCCAACAACCCTACCCTATTGCCCTCTGATTCACATGCTAGCTAAAAGCCTAAAACAAGACAAGGCCATGACCCATGAGCATTATAGCCCCAACTGTGGAGGGGACCACCTTGCCTCTATCGATCTAATCTTGTCAATGCACTGCAAGCATCAACAGCTGTGCTCACACAATAGCAAAAGATAAAAAAATTAAATACAATATTTTCACAATAAATTTTATATAAAAAAAAATGTTAAAATTGGGAGAAGTCTAGATTCTTATGCACTAAATTTGATACGACACTGAATTTAAATCAATCCCGTTAATAATAGATAAAAAAAAATATTATATGTAATTGGCTAAACTATTAATGTCCTAATTTTTATTGTAAAATTGTTGTAAAATACTGAAAATAGTAAAAGAACAAAAGTGATAGAGAAGCTTACAAAGAACATTTCCCTGAGCACTCAACTCAAAAGTCTGTGACTTTGCTCTAATCTTTGCATGTGAATCGTAAAAGAGACAGGTGAAAAAAGCATCCAAAAAAATAACCATATATAATGCCTCTTTGTCCTTCACTTATTCTCATCATCCTTATCAAGTTATCATCTAAGTCCTTAAGATGAAGCTCTTCATCATTTTCGCCATTGTCATCCTCCTCTTACAGGTACATTTTGCCATTAAAGATGGTGTCATAATGTAGAAAATTAATGTTTTATCTAACTTTATTTTGTAAATTGGTGTACCTTTAATTTCCAGGCTCTTGCAGAGGCTTCATCATATAGTAATGCAGCAAATACTCTGGCTAATGTGAGTCTCTCTACCTATATATGTTCCATTTTCTATATCAAATATGCTTCGGTTGCCAAGATGTTTTGTGATCTTACAATAATTATTTAAAATCCAAATAAATATAAGATGTCTAGCAAGACTGAACAAACCATTATTTAAAAATTCAATGAAGCAAATTGCATTTGATATTTGAGACTAATTGGAAAAGTTCTATAATTCCTTGGGTTTTCTGAGTGTGTGTGCCATTATTTTTCTTTAATTTTATTCCATGTTTTTGTGTTAATCAATCACTGCATAAATTGACTGTATAAAAATTTGAATTTGAACCTGGGGGCTCATTTTTGTAATGTCACTTTTGGATTCAGATGGATGAAGGGGAAAACGAACTAGCGCTTCACAGTAAACATAAACCCCGGAAAATCAGTAAGTTTTACTATGCTAGACCTGAAATTCATTCCCTTCCAATTTTTTTTAAATTCATTTAGTTATTGCTAAAAATATTACAAATTTTACTATATAACCTTTACAAATTAATGTGGTAATAATCAATGTGATTGGTTAATGTCAATAACATAATAAATAAATATCATAATTAATTTTTTGTTATTGATGACACATCAATTTTGTAAAGATAGTGTAATAAAATTTGTAGTATCTTTATAGTATACATTATTATTATTTTTATACTTTTTCTTTTTTAATAAATAAGATAGGATAGAATTTTAACCTATACTATCTATTCCATGATAATTATTTTTTATCATTAGACTCAAGACACCAATTAATTTTTTATGTATATAAAGTTCAACCATAAATCTTTTATTCTTTCTAATAATAAATAAATAAATCTTTTATTCGATAACAAGATATTTCATTAATTGAACTAATTGAAATCTTCAAATCCACAATTGAAAAGGGTTATTTGATTTGGTTAGGTTAATGTCGTAAATTGGAATCCTCGGAAAATACAATACATGGTTCCTTTAATGATGCCATAAAAAAAAAAAAAAAAATTATGATTTTCTACCGTTGTTCTCCTCTCACCCCTGCTTACTAAAGCAAAAAAGTGAATCAGTCCTGAGTAATTATAAAATAAAAATAAACTAGAAGGATTCACTGATTAGACCGGCACAAAAGTATAGACCGATTCTAAAATATATATTGACAGTATAGACCGATTCTAAAAATAAAAAATAACAATTTACTGATTAGACCGGCACAAAAGTAATTTTTTTCTTAATTGATATTTTTATCTTATGCGCAATTAACAGAGTCACACTGAATAAGTATAAAAATTGTTTCTTATAAAAAAAAATTGTATAAAAATTTTCAAGAAGTAACTAGTATTCTTTTTAATATTTTCTATGAAGACATTTGGGATTTTTAAATCTCTTCTCCTCTAATAATTGAATTATCAAAATTAACGATAATAGCTTCTGTATTGATTAATTAACTATATATTTATTATAATTTTATAAATGTCTTTAAATTATTAGACTTCTCTTTTAAAATATACACTGTTAAAAAATTATTTATAAATATTAATAAAATTTAATTGAGATTTATGATGTCATAAATATAACTACTTTTTGCGTTCATTTGTCTAAGTATACATACTAATTTAAGTAATTTACTGGATAAACTTGAAAGATATGAAGCATTAATACTTTGTTCATATTTTTATCAATTTGGTTGGTTTAGGGATTACCTGAATCATATTGGAGGTTTTGGGCATATTTTGATTATTTTGTAGGTTCAAAGTATTTTAGTCATTTTGAAAATTTTGAGAATTATTTGATTATTTTTGCACATTTTTGGGTATTTTGATATGTTTGAAGGTTTTTAGGGTATTTTTGTTATTTTAGAAGTTTTGAGGGTATTTTGAAGGTTAAATATGGCATTTTTGAAGCTATAAGGATATTTTGATAATTTTGAAAAAGAGTTTTAAACCCTAACTTATGGGTTATCAAAGCATTCAAATAATAATATGAAAATTCTGAATTTCGAATCCTCCTATGTATAAAACAAACCAAATAAGAAATTTTAAAATTGTTAGATTTAGATTCAAGGAATTCCAAATCCATTGATTTAAAACCAAATCCAAGTATCCAAATATAACTTTAGAGTATTGATATTTCTAGTTTTCAACCATCCATAATGAAGTAATTTTCACCATCTTTTGATATAAAATTGAAATTAATTTTTCATTTTCGGTGATTTAGATTGTAATTATGCATGCTCAAAGAGATGCAAAAAGGCATCAAGAAAGAACAGGTGCACTAGAGCATGCAAAAGTTGTTGCATGAGATGCCATTGTGTTCCACCTGGTACCTACGGCAACAAGAACGCTTGCCCATGTTATGCTCGCCTCAAAACCCATGGAAACAAGCTCAAGTGCCCTTGAACTATCCACGAGAGAAAGGGAGAATCGGACATTCAAAATACATTTTGAGTACAATACTTTCATTGTTATTATGTACTTTTATTGTTGTTATTATGTAAAGAATAAATGTTGAGAGAGTCAGCGATGATGCCAATCTAGCTTAATAAGTGCATTCTATAATTTCTTAATTTACTTGATATATATTTTTGTTGGTAATGTTGGAATGCTAATAGAATTATTTACTTTCTTTAATTGGTTCAAAATCACCTAGCATAACAACTTATTTTTAGGGTAGCTGAACATTAACTCAGTTGTCAAACCCAGATTTTGAAACAAGTTATAATTTTGTGTTTGTGTCAAATTTAATTTTGTTAATTCTTGTACCAAGTGACCCTTTCATAATATTCATCAAGAAAACCGAGAGGACCGTCTTACTCATCATGTTTAACCTTTAAATCACCTCTTCATCACTACATACGGTTGAATGTTTATAAACGTAAGCGTGAGTTACAAATAAATATAAATTGTTGGATATGGAAGAAAGACAATCATTTCCTTTGTGTGAGGGAGAGAATAGATGAAAAGTTACTTACAAAAACAGAAAAAAGAACATATGAAAAGTATGCACTGAAATCACACATACCATAATACCATTCAATTAGCTCTAGTAAACACGACTGAGCATACACACGATTGTATAAATTGATCACAAGCACACAGTAAAGGAGGACCGAGAACACAAACTTATGTTTGATGTTTCTCTAGGACCTCTCAACACTTTAATATAACATATATACTTGAATCAATTTTAAGACCCATCTTACAGGTCTTACTCTTCTATATATTATCTGTAATACATAGTGCAACACCTTAGTTTTTTTTTGTTATTGTGACATTACATTGTATCTTTTTAAGGACACTTGCGTCTACCACCATGAGTCTTCATGTGCCAATAGCAAGGGCATTTTTCATAGTTCCCAGAAGTCCCCGGAGGCACGCAATGGCACCTTTGGCAGCACGTATTGCACGCCCTTATGCACATCTTATGCCGAGACGACTTGCTGCATCGGTAACCACACCTAGCTCCGCAGTCTGGGTATTCATAGAACACGTAATATACAAGGAAAAATATTATTTCACACTTTTCATAGTATTATTTCCAATTGGCAATGTTAAGAGTGCACCAAGAAAAGTTATTTCTAAATGCACCTTAAATTTAGCTTGTAATGAGTAGTCTAGTGACTAGTGAATATGGTGTCCCAATGCGGAAATGAAATTGAGGTTCAAGTTGGACCTGAAATATTTGTCTAATTCCTATTTGGGTACAAAAAAATTAGAGGTTGAAAACTTTTGAATGGTCTAAAAAAAATATTACGTAAAAACAGACGGGTAAAATATAAAGGTCCAACAATGACATTAAAGGGTTCGTAGAAAAGAAAATTGATATGTGAACTATGATAGCACTTCCTACCCCTTATACATACGTGTAACACTAAAGTTAGGCTTCTTATAATCATTATTCCAACTTCTAAGTTAATTGATCAATTCTCACATCGGCTAAGTCTGACCAAACTTTTGCCATTTTTGAGATTTAAGTTGATTTCTCAAACAAAATATCAAATTTTCAATCTCGTGAGCAAAAACTTTATATATTGATAGACTTTTTTTTTTTTTTTTTTGAGAAGATATATATTGATGGACTAAATGACTGAATTTATCATTGTTAAGATTGCATAATACAGACAAAAATCTTGTAGTTCAATGATATACTCATATTCACTTACTTATGTGGCCAGCTTCAACCATGAACTGCGATCCGCTAAAGATATCCCACTGAATTTTTTTTGAAAAGAAGTATCAATAACAGTCACAATCAAAATTTTGTACCCAAAAAAAAAAGAACTATTCTAATTCTTTCTAGTGCTATAATAATAGGTACATTTGTTTTATCAAAACAATCCAGCAGGAGTGCATGACTACAAAAGATAAAATTGAAAGATAAATCTTAGATAGATACAGGTTTTTTTAGATTATGAAAATTGTTATGATATATCCCATACATGAATGCTTTTAAAGTTAAAACAATCACCTCAGGCATCAGGACAAAGAAGAGAATTGTCAAAACAAGAGCAATGTTAGTGCGAGCCATTTCCTGCCTCCTTAGAACAAGAGAAACACAAAAGTTGTGGAGAGAGAGAGAGGTAAGGTGCTTGTGGATTCTAAAGCTAGCATAAACTGTCTTTATAAAGACAAGGTGTTCTGTTTAATGATTTATTTTTATGTGTCACCAAAATGACATTCCCAACGAACTTCCGTGTACCACTTCATACTGTAATCTCTGTATCATCTCAAGCTTCAAGCAGTTCCAATTAATTGCCTTGACCTTTTCTCCATTTGGTTAAGTTATAATTGTCTAGACTTGGTAAATTCTAACTATAAATTCCTTTTGGCAATGGGCTATAGGTTAATTGCACGACCAAACCTATGAGCTATGAAGTATACCCGGTCCAATCCCCAACCCCCCTACCTAGAAAAAAAAAAAAAAAAAAAAAAAAACAGATATTTCAATTTTCGAACAGAAATTTATTTTTCTAAAAAAAAAAAAAGAACAGGAAATTGTATGAATTGGGATGGAGTCCAGAACTCCAATATACTATACGTGACATAAAAACAACAAACGTCCTAAAATAATCACGTATTGGTCATGTATCCCATTAGAAGCCTTATCCAAATTGTAGGTATTGATCTCAAATGAAAAATCTAATATAACCTCTTATCTGTTAATAGTGCTACTGTTTTCCTTTTTATTTCTAGTTTGCAATTGATCCTTGAAGTAAATTATCCAAACTTGGTGGCACCATTGCCGCGTAGGTGAATAACAATGCCTTTACATTTAGAAGTTCATAAATACATTACTCTCTTTTCACTTTTATTTTGTTCTAGAAAGTAACTCTGTTTTTTTTTTTTTTTTCCCTAAGAAAATACACTGGTATATAAGATAAGTACCAAATTGGTTACAACTGAAGTGCAGTTCTACATTCTTATCAAAAAAACAAAAGGTGCTGCTTTCCGTTCTACATCAGTAACATCACTTAACAAGTCAAGAACAAAAAAACTAAAACAGTTCCCAAAAAAAAAAAAAAAAAAAAAAAAAACAGAACAGCAAGGTTCCAAAAGATTGCCACCCATGACCTAATGTTGTTATATAGATATACATGGCCTACTGTTCCTCCCCAATTCTTAGTGAGTTGCATCTTGTAATCAGAAGCCAAAATAATATTCTAGGTGGAGATCAAAATATTTTTTAGTAAGAAATTAATTTAAAAACTAAAGAGAGTTAACTTCTTCTACTCATCCAAAAAGAGAGTCAACTTCTATCATTGAAACCCATTTGTCAGGCTAGATTGAGTCCTTCGTGGACAACCCATTACCCATTATTCAATGAACCTACAGTTGTAACTAATATTCATAGGAAAGCTTGCCAGCCATTGCCGCTTCTGATCTCTGATAATACCATCCCCAACCGAAGGGTTAAGATTAGCTTTTTTTTTTTAAAAAAAAGGGGTTTAGATTAGCTTTAGAGCTACCATTTATATTTAATGAATTAATTGATTTGTATTAAAAAAAAAAAAAAAAAAAAAAGAGTCCGCAAAACCCAATTGGGGTTGGATGTCCAGCATTAATATGTCAAGAATGCTTTACCACTTGTTGAAGTAGTAACTTGTGAGTGGTAGAAATAAAAGTGATATTAGTCGTAAATCTATGTAAAATTAATTATCCATCATTCACAACATATTATTTTAATAAGTTGTGAAAAAAATTATGTTTGTATCTAAGTTGTAATATTAATTTTTCTATGGCCACACTTTGTCATAATTTGATGACAAGCGCAACTGTAATCAATGAACTATCATTAAAAAATACTAATGCACACACAGCTATATTATTTGTGGTGGTGCCTAGATTGATAGGTAATCCTTTTGATCCATTGGCGTTGCCAATTTCTAAGAATGCCTCCCCCTCCAGCCCTTCATGGTTTACCTATTAACATTTTCATAGTTGTTAGGCCCACCCGATGTATAGGCCGACAACAATTTCATTAGGGAGGAGCAGAAGTTGGTTTTTTTTTTTTTTTTAATATAAAAAAAAAAAAAAAAGTGGAATCCTGAGAGAAAGTTTCTACTATTGCGAGTTAAACTCTCACATTAGATGGCTCCACCAACCCTAGTACTAATGCATCCCGCAAATCCTGAACTGAAGCACTAAAGCAATGCGGACAAGGTGCTTGACCATTAGACTTTCACACCTAGGTCCAGAAGTTGGCGGGTATTATTATGTTTTCAAACCCGCCTACTTAGCGTAACTATATAGGTAGTTAAAATGTAATTAACCCAAGAAATCTTAAAACGCAATGAACTCGTATAGACATTAATCATTGAATATATTTGAACTTATAAATCAATCAACCGTAATATGAAATTAAGAACATTAACATGCTCCTATTGCACACAGAAAAAAACGTATATAATTAACAGCTAAAACCGAACCCAACATCGAGTGCATTTTGCCATACAATCTCCCTTGCAATCAACATTATAACCCAACACTTTTGGATTTCGAAGAAGAAGGTTACGGAGTGATTTCCCCTTTATTCCCCACTCCTTTTCTAACACCTGCACATTGGTTTTCAGATCATGTTCAAGACTACATCCAAGAACTTCAGGAAACTTTTTGAGCAACTTGCAGATATCATCATCGGCAAGGCTTAAACCCCTAATATAGTCCAATATTCCATTTACAATTTCGAATTTTGGTACTTCTCTTTGACGTTCCTCACCCCAGTAAGGTGAATGAAATTGGCCAAATGCTTTTCCAAGTATCTTGTCTTCCTCCTCAACACTGAAATTAAATGCAGATAGAGCTTGCCTGCATGCTTCCCATGCCTTCCTATCTTCATCACTCAATGTTAAATTTTCAATTTGTGCGGTTGAACGTATTTCCCATTTCTTAGAAGAGAAATTGGTGGACCAAGCTCCTCTGAGCACATCTGGCGGAAGACCATTAGAGAAGTTCACATTTAACAGCACGATATTTGGTGTTGATGTTGCAAGATCAGGAGGCTGCAATGCGAAATTGCAGATCATATTTTTTAGGTTTAATAGTTAACATATATAATAAAATAAATGAAGATAAACTCAAAACTTGAATATTTACAAGCTTACAATCTAGAATGTTATTAAAAGGAAGGTCTAATATTTAAGCAGGAAAACTTGATAAACATACAGAGTACCTAAAATTTATTCTCTCAATTAACAAGTATGATTTGAATGTCATATTATTTTATGCATCTTTTAGGAATTAGTTTTCCACAAAACTTTTTTTACTGTGTGTGATTGGTTATTATTTGAGGCTAGCTTTGCAATCATGGGTTCATTACTTTTAAATTTTTTGGTTTCATAAGTACATTACTTTTTTAATGTTACAAAGTCCAACTGTTCATTACTGCATGGAAAAGCTTAGTTGTTGGAATTCCTACTATAACTGTCCCAGTACAAGTGTCACTCAAAACTAGCTAGACTTCAAAACCTAGTCCATTAACCCTTCATGAGTGACAGAATCCACATAATTGTTCTCTTTTCCTTGGTTTAGAAGGGGGTTCCACAGGAATACTAGTTGATTCTATTAGTTGCCCAGTAATCCCTTGAAATCTCCATCTGTGTTAAAGGGATTCAATCTCAAGTGTCTGATATGACAACATCAGATTTTGAGATACTATGCAAGTTCACTTCCATAAGGTTATCGATATAAAGATGTCATACAGAAATCAAGTTCACATAGAATTAAAAATGAGTATGTACTGCTACCTTTTAAAAAAAATAAAATAATAATAATAATATGAGTACTTATTGCTATCTTCTGAGAAGTCTATATGCCTCACCATTTAGCAACATTATTGATAAAAGCTAAAAAGTAAATTAGGACTATACCAAATGGTCTAATTTTATTTTGTTTTGTTGCTTAGATGGATATTCATAACACTAAGGTAAGTGAAGCTGAATATTCTCAAATTTATGAAACTAGATAGATATTAAAATAACGGCCTAATTAGAATTTTATCTTTCTTTTTTTAGGGAATATAGGTAAAATATAGATGTTCATCTTTCATATGGTTTCATCTGTTATTAGGTTCTGTTTTAAATGATAAAGAGCTTTCCTTTCCTTCAAACAAATTAGTTTCATTAATATCTTCATCCCACCATTGGAGCTCCAATATAAACCCCAGCTCAGTTCACAGATTCTTCAGCCTTGAACTGAAGTATCAAACAAAAAGTTGAAAAGTTCCAGATTTGGGGGAAAAATAGTGCTTATTTAAAAAGCATGCCAAAAACCACCTACTCCAGGCTATCAAACAATGCAAAAGAAGATAACCAACTGACTCCCCATCATGCTTTCATATAAACCACAAGTTGCAACATATTGTTTCCTATTGATCAGATCATTTGCTGTTAAGTTCCTAATGCTGCAAAGTGTCCAGAAAACACCATGTAAAAACATAATGCCAAACATTCTGCCAAAAAAGACTCCTCTGCTTGACCTAACCCAAAAGAGTCCCATGCTCCACTGTAGCTGTCTCATGCATCGCAAAGAGAACTCTAAAGCAAGCATCTACTGAAAGTCTGACTCCCTTTTCTCAATCTGGCACTACTCCTAATTGAAAAAGGGTTCAAATGTCTGTCCAACAGGTCCCCTATAACTTCGCATCATTGCCCCCCTCATCTATAGCTATGCCAATCACCTTATGAAATACTTCTTTACCAAAAAACTCCCCACTCCCATCTTCCCAACAAGAAGTCCTTTTTTTTTTTTTTTTGAGAACACTCATTCCTAAAAGTTTTCCACAGACTCAGCCCAAAGGTGTTCATAACAGGCCAAGTGCACCAACCTTGTAAAAGTACAAATCCAGAGTTTATTACCTATTTCTTATTGAATATGTTCATTCAATGAACCATACACTTGTTCTCTGGATACTTTCTTGGGACTGTAAATCAAACCACCATGAAACAGACTTCAATCTTATCACTTAGACATAGGGACACAACTATTCAAAATCAGTAGATATTAGTCCAATCAAAACCAACAGGTAACCATATTGAATAAGTAAGACTTTTGAATGGCTAAATAAAGACTGCATATGATTCAATAACTATGCCAAATTATTTATGACTGAAAGGAGGCAAATGTAACCATTTATTTCTCCTAGGTCTCCTAAGAACCAAAACCTGCATTTACAAAACTCAATTCAGACTCCTAACCTGAACCCTAATTACCCTGTTGATGCATTGATCTCCAGCAGGTAGATGTACAACTTGAGGAACAATTTGAAATATCAACAACTACTTGGAAGCCCAAAATAAAACTAGCCTGTCTGGTTTTGCACCTAATTTGAAAACACTAGACCAAAAACACAACCAATCCCTGGACCCTAAACAAGTGAACCATGCAGCTAGTAAGGCTATTTCATTTTCATATCAACCAAAGTATCCAATTCTAAAAACTAAATAAAAATAGAGTTCAGAGTGATGTAAAGATATTAAGCTGAACTTTTGTTGCTCATGCACATTTATGTCATATGGCTAAGATTCCAATTTACTAACTTGATTACATGGTCAGGCTTTTCCATACACTACAGAGGCCATAGAAGAATTCATTTCATTTTTATCAATTCAACATCCCTTAGAAGAAAAGGTATGAATTGGTAGTTTGGTACTCACAGTAGAAAAGAAGTAGGGTGTCGCAGAACCAAAAGTCAAAAAAGGAGAAGCCAATGATTTCCCTAGCATCCCTGCCTTGTCAGAAATTTAAATACATATCAGCTGACAAAGAAGGAACTATATTAATTGACTATAGAAGGAAATTAAATCACAAAATTACAAAATTACAAAAGGAATAATGAGATTGGTAAATTATGATTATAGTTATCCACAAAGAAGTACTTGGCTTACAGACCCCAACACATTTAACTCAGCATCTGACCTTCATTGATTAAAAAACTTAATACCAATTTCTTTCTAATTGAGGAAAAATATGGTATTTTCACCATTCATGCAGTAAGAATTGACTATGAGCCTTTTCTATTTCTCCAAATAGACTCTGGTGTGGACAACAAATACCTGTTGGACTAGATTGATGCTGATTGATTCCATTGGACTAGATTGATGCTAATTGATTGATAAACCTTAGGGATTTGATTTGATTTTTATTTTCGAATTTAAATATTTAATGTAATTTGATTAGGAGTTATTTCACTTCTATACTTGACGAAATTTGAGAGAACTGCTGAAAGGCACATTTTTGTGTATGTTTCACTTGAGTAATAAAACTTTTTCTAGAACCACTTAATGCTAACTCTGAGCAACCTTAGGTGCTGAAGCCCAAAGTCACCACTTGATGCTAACCCCAAGCAACTCTAGGTATTGGCTTCTAAAGGTTATTTGTATTTTTTGTTCTTTTGTTTATTTACACACACATTCCCTTTGAGAGTTCCCTGTGCTACAGCACACCCACTTGACTAAAATTTCCATTATTCGAAGTTCAAGAAATCTAATTTATTTTTCAAAGATTAGCCCTTAAGTAATGAAATTTAAGAAGATTTGTTGCAGAATAACAACTCAAAATACATTGACTATATAGAAATAAGAAAGTCCAAGCAAAACCCATTCATTACAAACTGTTATGGATCATATTGTTACCTAGTCCTACTGTTTTGGGTCACAATATTATATCGATTCCTTTTAAAAGGTCACCAAAAGACAGAAAAAAAAAACAATTGATGACGGGTCAGTCAGAATGAAATCCTGTTAAAATCAAAATTCAACCCAAAAATGCTAAAATCCATCATTCTTAACTTATCAATGTGAAGCTTATTCAATGATTTCGTAAAAATAATAATAATAATAAAGAACTTAATTACAGAAAGATATAAACAGCAGATCTCCGCTTTTCTATCAATTCTCTCTACAATTCTATCCACCAATAATCATTTTGAAATTTCCCACGCATATACTTCTACAGCCCAACATGTAGTGAGAGCAGCAGAGAGCACAATCCAAGTCTTCCCACATACTCTTCTTGACCGAGAGCACAACATAAAATGCAAATAACACATGATATTAGACTATGTCTCGAACCCGAATTTGAGTATGTGTCAAGCAAAACAGTAAAAACCCCAAGGGGTAGCATACTTGGTCATGGATAGCCCATCATGAACGCAAGGGTTATTGATTCAAATCTCTCCCTACCTGTGGCCACTCACTCATTAAAAAAAAAAAAAAAAAGATAAACACCTAATCAAATTCCATTGTTAATGTAAAGAGGTGAGTTGCTCCTGGGTATGAGCATAAACTAATTAGCCCGTCAGGGATGAAAGCCCCTAGATTACCCGGCAATTAGTTTTGGTGGGTCGGATCAATTGCCCGTAAGTTTTAATGGCTAGAGGTAAGCCCAAAGGGCTGTTCTTTAGAAAGATTCCCTAGGTTATGAATAAAAAAAAAATTGTAAGGAGGTGAGCATTTCAAAGGCATTCTCTGTGACACAACACAATATACCGAATACCAAAAGGTCCTTTTATTTTATTTTTTTTTACAAATGGGATTCAATGCAAAATCTTAACATGATCATTCAGTGTACAAAGTACATCATCAAAGCAGATAATGAATTGGAAGGAACAAACAACTGTCTCACAACTTAATACTGAGCAAGTCTAATTATGCATTAGCACACACACAAGTTGCAAACTTGCAATCGCACATTCGTTAAAAAACAATTCAGAAAGCAAACTAGTGGAATGGGATATATTATAAATAAGTAATTGAGGTTTGAAAGACAAATCGCTTAGAATTAATATGAAAAAAAAAAAAAGAAGAAGAAGAAGGAGAAACGAGAATTAGCGTTAGAGTTTGACTAGGAATTGAACATAAAATTTTGGGGTGGTAAATACCTGAATACAAGGGTGATTCCTTGACTAATGCAGAGAGAGAGAGAGAGAGAGAGAGAAAGAGAAATGCTAGTTCTTCCAGTGCAAGGGGTGGCAACGAAAAAGTGGGACCCCTAACCAAAAATATGTGCCACAGCCACAGTTAAAGAGGGATCAGAAGGCAACCACCACTGTCCTCAAATAACTACTGTTGTGGGGGTTTGTTTGGCTGGAATTGGATCCTATACCCCATGCAACCAGCGTTATCCTGAACCTCAAATAGGAATTAGGATTTCATGATAAACAATCATTTATAGGTGTTTCAAATTGGATAAAGTATAGCTACAAAATTAGTTTTAGCTTAAAACTACAACCTTACTTAATAAAATAATTATTGTTACATATTTTGAAAATCTAACAGTTAAATTATATGTTCTTTATGCTCTTAATACACATGTTAAATTTCATGTCATTCGGATACTATTTACTATGTGATATATAAGTTTATATTTTATGCATAATTTTAAACAATTTATTGATGACATAGCTATTGATATTTAATTTTCTAAAAATTTTGCAAGCATGGAGGATATAAGAAGAAGATATAATTTAATGGTGAATTTATCAAAATTCAACTCTAATAAAAAGATATTGAGTAAGGTTATAGCCTTAGGCAATAATTAATTTTGTAGCTAACTTTTGTTCTTTCAAATTTATGGGGTCTATTTCATGTGATTGTTCCTGTCATTCGACCAATAAGACATTAATTAGTTTTTAGTATAAATGGGTTTGAATCTCAAATATTTTATTCGAAATGGGTTGGGTTGGACAGTTTTAGGTTCAATCCTGGCCGGTGCACGCTAGAAACTAGTAAAACTAAAATGGGTTTTGATGTTTAGGGTCTGTTTGAATACTGCTTATTGCTGAAAATTGAAAATACTGTAGCAAAATAATTTTTAAATATGTGAATAGTGCCGTAAAACCAAGTTTTAATGAAAAAGTTGCTGAATAAAGGTACTTGTGGGTTTCGTAAATAATGCACAAGATTCACAAAAAAAAAAACAAAAAAAAAAAAAAAACGCTTACGCGCTTCCCATACGGGAGCTTACTTTGGTCTTTGATGGGTTACCACTACTCGGTATGATTATGACATTATAATTTTTTCCACAAATTGTTGGCCTTTGGGCTGTGGACAAACCCAAGTTTGCAGTCATGAGTGTAGCCCATTAAGGATAAACCGGAAACCTAGGGTATTAGACTTAATAGTATGCTATTCTTTTAATTTGGGTAAACCTGAATAAAGGTACTTATTTAGGTTTATCCTTAATAGCCCATTAAGGATAAACCTAAATAAAGGTACTTGTGGGTTCCGTAATAATGCATAGGATTCACCAAAAAATAAACGTTTATGCACTTCCCATACGGGAGCTTACTTTGGTCTTTTTGATGGGTTAGCACTACTCGGTATGATTATGACATTATAATTTTTTCCACAAATTGTTGGCCTTTGGGCTTTGGACAAACCCAAGTTTGCAGTCATGAGTGTAGCCCATTAAGGATAAACCTGAACCCTAGGGTATTAGACTTAATAGTATGCTATTCTTTTAATCTGGGTATAAAAAGAATGCACACATTAATTTAGTTTTGATCATAATGTAGAGTAGAAAGTGAGTGGATAGATGACGACCTGAATTTTACTGGACCATGAGTTTTTAAAGAAGTTGAGACTGATAGTATATATGGTGGGTCAAACTCAAAATTTTGAATCATTTGTTTACTCTTTATGCCAACAGGTCATGATGGAAGACCATTGACATGCGAATAACAAATACATAATATATATTTATATATATTGAGAAGAGATCAACATGCGATCTATAGAATCATGGTTCTCTAGTGAATGATGATACAAATTTCTCCTAAAAATTATGAATATAGTTCAGTGGTGGCCCTTCAAGAAAATCATTCTATAGCTCCAGTGAAGAAAGAGTGAATTTTAAAGACACATAGAACCTCAAGAGAGCTGTTATCCTTTGTAGCTATCTGGTGTAGTATCATGTAGCCACCTGGAGTCAAGTTTCCTTAATTTTAAAATGGCCCAAACAATGAGAAGAGATCATGAGACCTAAGTATTAAAATTTAGAAGTTTTTAAATTTTTTGTTACAATAAGTATAGACGCATCTCTCCTTCTTCATTCTTTTTTTCTTTTTCTTTTTTTTCCCTCTCAAAACTTATGTGTCACATTGTAATTGGTGCATAATAAAAATGATGTCAAGTATACATCCATATAAAAGTTATATTGCTCAAATTACAATTTATTATTTTAACATATTGTTAAGACTATTTTGATTAAAGTTGTTGTACGGCACCGTGATACCCAGACCCATTTGGGCTTTGGTTTCTGACTCAACAGTGTGGCCCATGATGCCGACCCTTTTCCACCAAAAACCTAAGCCTGAGCCCAAAAGAGCTACAAGCCCAGGCCTCACGCTGCCTTAAAGTTGAATGACTAAATAACCTTAACTAGCACACACCCAGCATCGCCACCTGGGCCTCACTCAATGAATCACTTCCCTGGCAAGAAGACAATTGGTCTAGGGATTTGTCTCTCGGATGCCCGGCCCCGCCTTGGGAAGTATTGCTGCCGAGCATCTATGTTGAAGTGGGAACCAGTTCCAAAGCCATTCTCACCACACCCCACTCCCAACTAAACACTCACTTAGGATTAACAACATTGGACCTTCCTTCCCACTATCTACAAGGGTAATTATAACTTCCCACTAATTATTAGACTATAAATATAAGAAGCAAGGGAATGGAGGGGGCTCTTTTTTTTGGGGTGGGAGGTGGGCAAGGAAACTGAGGGTAAAGAGAGAGCAAGAGTGCGTTGGGTAAGTGAGGAGATAGTAGAAGGAGGCGAAGTAAGGCAATTTAGGGGGGGAGGCGGTTTTAATGAGTCTCTGTATAAATAACTACCCAAAGTAGGAAATCCCAAACCCACATAATAAATAGGTTGTGAGCCCAAGTGAGGTTTGGCCCATCTACCCCTCCTTTGGTGCGCATAGTTGCGTCGAAAATTAAGATGACATGTAATTCAAAGAAAGAAGATGAAGAAAAAATATAAAGCGTTTATATCATGGGATTCTAAAGTTCTTAGGTAACTTTACAATTTCTAATATCCTATGGAGGGATAAGAACTGAGATCAACAGATAAAAACCAAGTTTGAATGGAAATTTATCAAAAGTCATCAGGTCGGGTTTCTGGGACATTAAACGAGATAGTCATGTTAGCCACATAAAATGATCCTTGCATAAGCAACATAACGATTAAAAGGAGAGCTAGTTGGAGTGATACGCCTAAAATACAATTTCAATTAATGACATTCAACGAGATAGTCATGTTAGCCACATAAAATGATCCTTGCATAAACAACATAACAATTAAAAGGAAGGAGAGCTAGTTGGAGTGATACGCCTAAAATATAATTTCAATTAATGACATTTCCTACCACTTTTTGTGGATGATTGGTGAACTCAAGGAAACTGTATGCAATTTTTTAGTTGAAAAAAAATCCATAATTCCTACACTATTTGCTGACTTAGTGTGCATTTGGCATTGATGAAATTTGCTAACTTATTTTATTATTTAACTTATTTTTGGTACTATTCATGGGTCTCACTGCACTTTTTGATACTATTAATGGGTCCTATTGTACTATTTCAGCTAACTTTTACCTTTATTCAATAAAAGATTTTCAATTTCAGCAAAATAAGCAGATCTCAAATAGACCCTTAAGCGAGATTTCATGATTGTCCTTTACGGCATCACAAGAAGTAACAGGATGATCCATCTATGATCACAGGAATCGTGACAAAGAAAAAGTTCAATCCTGGTGCTCAAATGCTTCATCACCTCTTCTAGGCAAAGGTTCTCTTAATCAAAGAAAACCCCACCACCCACATGCTATTCATCCGTTTTTTTACCATGTCATCAACATTTAGATAAAGGTTAATCATCACCAGTTTAGTACTTATGTAAATTGTTAATGATGTGTCGAGATCCAATTATTTGTTTAAAAATAAATGGTAGATTTTTGAAATTTTATGAGAGGTTTCTAAAAAGTAAAAACTTGGCTAAAATGCAAAACTGACCATTTAAGTTTCACTATTTTTCATTTCAGTCCTATAAGTTTGGATTTTATCAATTCAGTCCTCTAAGTTTCATTTTTTTTCCAATTAAATCTTCTGTTAACTTGCTGTTAACTTCAGCCGTTAACTTACCATGTTATTCAAGATCTGACCCAATAAAGTCCTTCGTCTTTATCCAAGTTATTCAAGATTCTTATCTGACCCATTACAGTCCTCATATTCTTGATGGTTTTTGCTACATTTCCAGACCCAAATAAATCCCCTTGAATCCTTATCATAGCCGCACCTTCTCTTACTTTGCTCAATGCTTCTCCATGGTTTTCACACCCACAAACAAATGGGCAACGAAAGTTGTGCTTGTTAATGAAATTGTCCTCATCTGCAAGAGCAATAGCTTTGCTCTCGTCGATGTAATCGACCCCAATGGCTTCAAGAATCCAGGCCTCGACGAAATGACCGACACGGGCACTAACCATTATGGGGATCGAAACGATGTGCTTCATTTCCTTGATGGGAGATGGGTCTGGCACACGAGAAATGCCTCATTGAGATGGGTCTGACACAATGAGACAACATGCACTAGCTTGTTCTTTGTTGTGACTTCGACAATGGCTCCACCGCATAGCATTTGGGTTAGCCCAGCCTTGAGGGAAAATGGCTTTGTCTTGGCATCTAAGATGGCGATGCTATTGAAGACCATGACAACACCATCTTCAGCCATCGCACCAAGTGTTTGTAAAATTGCCTGAACCAAAAAATGATTAGAAAAGAAAAGAAAATGAGAAACAAGGAATGGTTGGCTTTTGGTAACAGGAAAAAATAAATAAATAAATATTAACTAAGGTCTAAAATGACACCGTTTTGGTAAGATAACAGCTGAAATTAACAGCAAGTTAACGGAGGATTTAATTGGAAGAAAATGAAACTTAGAGAACTAAATTGACAAAATTTAAACTTATAGGACTGAAATAAAAAATGAGAAAACTTAGAGGGTTAGTTTTGCATTTTAGCCTAAAAACTTTAGAGTGTTACAAAGACTTTCAAAAAATGTCCAATTTGCTACTTAAATACAGAGGACACTTGAAAGTTCCACACACCTCAAAATTGTCTGCTTCCTTCCAACAACATATTTTGACTACACAAGTCTCATAATGATTATATATTAGGATAATCATACGTGTAAACACGGTGTTGATGTTGCCAACAGTATATATATAGCAGCTAGAGTTGGGGAAGAGAGCAAAAAATAAGGGAAAAAAACGAGTAGAATTTTTAAAGTGTGTTCGTGACGGGTTTTCTTCTAGAAGTGTTAATCTAAGAAAAAAAAAATTGGATAGTTTTGAAAAATTTTGATGATAAATGAGGTGTGATCTAAATGAGATTAGCTATCCCTAAAATTCGGGTCAGGGTCGGGTAAAAGGGTTGGTTTGTAATAATGGATGGCTGGTCTACTTGCCTAAAATGTTTATTTCCATGGCTGAAAAATAAAAACAGACAGGACCGCCACAATCTCCTCTCCTCCATCGCCGCCCTTTCCCTCTTCTCTTCTTCAAAATTAATTCATAATTTTTATACTTTGCTTTTAGAAAACAGAAAACTGTAAACTCCATTTCCATTTCCAATTGAGAAAACAAAAGATCTATTCATCTATATATCACTTCCTTCGCACTCACTCTTTCCCCAACCAAGTAAAGGAGAGAGAGAGAGAGAGAGAGAGTTTTACAAAATCTGGCGCGCTCTTTCTCTCTCTTTTGGAATCAGTACAGTACAATGCTAGAATGAATGGCTCAGTACAGGCAATCAGGAGGAGGAGGAGCGGACAGGTTCCCCAATCCACGTGGCGGCCATTCACCTTCATCGTCCAACGGCGGCGCCGGCGATCACGTCTCCATCGGGATTCGCTCCACGCCGCTCCACCACAGTAAACCGTCTCGGCCTCGCCGCTCCGGTCGCTCCGACAAGTTCCGCCGTCGCGTCTCCGTGTGCGGCGTCGTTTTGATCCTCTCGCTCGTTCTCCTCCTCACCGTCTTGGCCTACTATTACCTTTCCAGAGATACTAAAGGTCCCTTTCACTCCTCATTTTGCGTTTTTGATTTGAATCGTTTTCTCTATATCACCGTTCATGTCCGTTAGGTTTAGATTACTGTTGGTGTAAAATGACTTCATAGTATAAGTTAAAATTGTGCTAATTTTGCCATTAGATCGCATTTTCTCTTCATACGTGTTGAATTTTTTTCTTGTCAATTGGATGTTATTTACTATTCGATCACGGATTTTTTTGTATGTTAAAATTATAAAAGATTGAAGATTTGAACAATTTGCAGATGAAATGGTTCTTAATCTCTGATCATTTTGATAATCGATGAGCATGATACATCTAGGAAAATATATAATCCTACACTGTGCTTGGTAAAATATTTAACTAATGAAGAGATATCGGGTGCCATCACGAGACAATATCACTACCATTGTAATTGTTGCTACCATCACCATTTTTATTATCACAGCCAACTCGCTGCCGCCAGCACGACCACTGTTATCACTAACATTATAAATGTCACAGCAACATCCCCCTGCAGTCACCCATTGCTGCCGACATTAACCCCTGGTCACTTGTTGTTGTCATTTCCAAACCTGTAAATGCCCAATAATCTCTAGCTAATATGGTACTGCCTTCTCTCACAACAATGGGACAGAGGGTGGAGCTACTGAATTCACCAACATTACTGTATATTTGGTTGTTGCCAGCACCTTTGCTACTGAATAACTAAAGCAGAAAGAAGAAATCGTATCAGTGGGAAAAATCTTTTGAGTTATTGTCTTTTTTATATGGAAGCTATTAATTTCAGTGCATAATAATCAAATAATTCATAAATTTTTTAACTTATTTTCTTTTCAACCGCCGATGAGTTATAGCTCAACTGATGTTTCTTTTTCCTATAATAATGGGATGGAGGGTGGGGTCGTGGGTTCAAGAGCCATTGGGTGTGTGTGTAACTTACCAGTCAAAAGGGAAGAAAAAAACCCCTATTTTCTTCTCAACCAACAATTGGAGTGGTAGGGAATTTGATGTAGTCAAATCTTAATTTGTTTGTAATTTTCCATTTATGTTTGTGTGATGAACGTGCTTTCCTGAGCCCCAATGCTCAAGAACCTTTTATCATTGTATAATCTTTTTATTTCAAAATATATTCTGACAGCTTGATCTATAATCCCTTTTTATACTCTGATTATGGAAGTTGGAGTTTTATCTAAGCATTTTATGACACTTTATGTTTTTGTGCAGAAATAGATAGTTATCTTGCTGAGAATGATGATTTTCTTAGAAATGTGACACGGACACAGAGGAATGAAGTCAAGTTTGGCCAGGGTTCAGGTGGGCATGGTCGAGATTCAAGGTATTGGGATAGAGATGATAGAAGAAGGGATGAAGATTATAATGAAGATGTGGTGGAGAATTCTAGCATGGACTCAAATGATGAAACTCATAAGGGTGATGATCTCATGAGAATGAAGAATAGCAACAAGAAGTCTTCTATTGATGATTCTGTCAAGGGTTCAGATCGGAGAGGCATTGGATTGTACAATGAAGCTGGGCGTAATGAGTTGAAAATTTATGAAGCACAATATGAGGCCTCTTTGGAGAATGTGGGGAAATTGTCTACAGAAAATGAAAATAATAATCAGCTATTTGATCGTGAGGATTTGGGAAAGCAGGATGATGTAGCTGAAGCATTTGATGAGTATGATGACGGTTTTGATTTTCATGATGCTCAAACGGATGATGACACTGGACATGGGAAAGGGGACTATTTAGATGTAGTAAATTCACACAATGAAGACAGTGGAGACTCTAGGGAGTCCTCTGATTTTCTTAGTGCTGGAAGGAAGCATCAGAATGTGGCTGAGGATTTGGATGAAGCCTTTACCAATCCACATGAGGATTCTTCTTTAAACTCCCAAAATATTGATAAATCCAAGACAAATTCCAGACATGTTAATTTCGTTGAAAAGCAATCTACCAGGACACGTTCAGGTTCAAAAAGAAAACCAAAGCGCCGCAAGTTCTCTGGTAAAATTTCTGTTTTTGCTTATGAAAATGGTCTGGGTACATGTTAATATTTCTTTTTTTGACTCACTGAAAATTTAATTAGTTTGTGCCAACAAAAATTATAACTTGCTTGTGGTTCTAAAATTAGAGATCATTTTGACACCTAACTGCTAGTTGGTGCAGAGATTTCAATCCAAAGGATACTTTATACCTGTAAATTTTTCTCATTTTAAGCTTACATTTATTTGGAATCTTCTTGCAAAGAAATGACATTGATGATGAATAGGATACCTATGATACCAACTGCGCTTGTAACTGATAGCTGATACTTGGTTTTGGATACTCTTCTTCAGACTTCAATTCCAAATATAATTAGAGAGATCCAGTCCCAATCCAATTGTATAAATCATGACACCTAAAGCTATTTTTACCACTTGTACATAACATCTAGTAAATGAACCTGATGGCCTTTTCTTTGAACCTTCTCTTTATCCTCCCTGCTGTGAATCGTCCTATGGTCAAATGCAGTGCCAGCAGCTGGTGCTGAGGTGGCATGTGTAGTTTCCTGGCTGGGTTTGATGTATTGGATGTACCCCATTGTTCTAACCTGAAGATGGAATCAAAACTGTTGGATTCCTCTCCCTTTTTCTCCTCTCTGAAATCCATTGTAAGAGTTTTCCCTGGAGTTGCAGTCCCAACAAAAAGCGCTACCTTTGTTGGTGCCTTCACTTTCCAAATAGCCTTCCTAGGAAAATCTGAACTAGAAGCCCCTCCTGGCACCTTATAGAACTAAGGAATTGTGACCATACCATTTTATTTAACACTTATTATTTGTCCCAATCTGTATCCAAACTAAATACAGCATATCAAATAAGTTGTTAACGGATTCCAACTCCTAATATTGAACTGGGCTCTCACTAATTTGGGTTCCAATGTACTACACCACCTAATATCTCCATAGGTTAGACACTAGCAAATTTATTTTCAGCTAGCTGAAAAGATTCTGGAAATAATAACTTTGATGGTTCATTCACTCTATCAAGAGCCTTGTAGCTTAACTGGTTAGCACCTATTGGTGTTTCTAACAAAAACATTTAGGGCATGTTTGGTAAACTGTAACAGGCATAGTAATGTAAGGCATAGTAATGTAATAATGATTTCTATGGTTTAATTATTTAGTAGTTTGATTCTGTTTTTGTTAGAGGGAATAGTCATTTCTTATTAATAGCTATACTTTAAATTGAGGAATAACTATTCCTTTTTAAATGGGTTGTAATAGCTATTCATTAGTTGGTGTAATAATTTCCAAAATGAATATATTTCCAAAAAAAAAAAAAAAATTTTCCATATACACAACAATTATAAAAATAAAAATCATCAAAAAACAATTCATTTCTCTCAAATTTAAAAAATATTATTTTTTAAGAAATATATTTGTATGAGTAAGATATTTCCTAAAATACATTTAAGTTTTATTCTAATGTTACAACTTATAACCAAATTTATGAATAGGTTTAGTTATTCCATTATGGGTACCTTTAGTACACCGAATGTAGATTGCATTATGAATAGTAATCTTTATTATTGGAAATGGAAGACATTGTAATGAAATAGAGTCCAAATCTTCTGTCTCACTTTTTCTGCTCCACTCTATACTCCACCAATAAATGCTTCCCACGTATTAACTTAATTAATTAAATACTACCATTAATTAATAATGGTAATATTAATAAATCAATAATGATAGTATTTAATTAACAAAATTAACACGTGGTAAGCATTTATTGGTGGAGTATAGAATGGAGCAGAAAAAGTGGGACAGAAGATTTAGATTCAATGAAATAACTATTACCATCCATAAGTTTGACTATTACATATGAAAAGCTTGTAAAAGATGATGTATAAGGAAACTTTATATTTTTGGAAATATATTAATTTTAAAACCTATTATATCCACTAAGGAATAACTATTGCATCCATTTTAAAGAGGAATAACTATTCTTCAATTTAAAGAATAGTTATTCCAGTGTAATAATTAATTTATGTAATAAATATGCAACCAAATGACCGAATTGTTATTACACATGAATAACTATTCCATTACAGGAGCTATTATTTTATTATTTTCAACTTATTTACTTTGACATTCTCATTTCAGTTACACTCATTTTATGGGTATGTTACTTTTTAACTGTTCAACATTCAATACTATACAACATAGCTGGTCATAATAAAAATAAAAAAGTTAGTAGAAGTAATGAAAAAGGACATGCTAAATAGGGAAGTAATATAGAGTATGACTTTAGATAGAATAGAATGGATGAGAAGACCCATCAAAAGAGAAGAATGAATGAAAAGAATACATGTGATAGACCCTAACGAATCTGTTGAGGATCCATAGCTGACCCCAAAAATTTGGGACTAAGGCTTTGTTGCCATTGTTGTTGTTGTTGTTGTTGATGTTGTTGCCGTTGATGTTGTTGTCGTTTTATTTTATTTTATAATAAAGCTAAAACTAAAGATTACAAGTTCAATGGGGATAAAACGGAGTATACTAGCTGTAAAACATTAATATCTAGGCAGCTAAGAGCACTCACATCAGTGGGTGCATAATAGAAAAAATGTAAATTTACACACATTTTCCAAAAATTGATCCGCATTGGGTTATCTATTGTTGTGTAAATACACAAATGAGCTGCAGTAACTGTGTAAATATACACAGTTACTGTAGCTGTGTATTTTTATATTTTAATATTTGTTTACTCCACCCGATGGTTTCTCTCTCCCCCCTCACTCTCTTCTTCCTCTTTCTTCTTCTTACTCATTCGCTTACAAAAATGGCAAAGCAGCAATCTGGTCAGTATAGTCAGTCACTGAAACCACCATCACCACCAGGCCTCCCAATAGTTGGTCACCTTCACCTCCTCACTGACATGCCCCCATTGAAACAACACGTCAAGTTTCCTCTGGAACAGAAATATGAAAAAATAGCATATATTCTACTGAGAGAACAAATATAACCATCAATCAACCTGTAAAGTTTATGAATTCAGTTGCCCCTTCTATAATTTGACATATCTAAAGCATTGCTTAAACGTAGATAAGAAAGAATCAAGAGGTTCACGAGGCAAATCTTTATATTATCCATCTTTAACCTCCTCATCTTTATCATTCAAAAAAGAAAAACCCATGTCAGATATTGTTAAATCGTCAAAAAATGAGGCTTTGCAGCAAATAATCAAATGAGTTTACCTTCAAAATTTGGGGGTTTGATCAAAGTTGGATTGTTGTCATCAGTAATAACCATTTTGCTTGATTATCTGAAACAAAGAAAAAATCACACCAACCCCACTAGCCTAAGACAAGATCAAAAGCTTCAAAGAGAGTTTGCTAGGTAGTTTGTTGTGATTTTGGTGAGGCTTTTGGTTAAGGAAGATAGAGACTGATTTTGGTGGGTAGTTTGCTATGATTTGTGGTTTACAAATTTGGTAAAGCCGAGAGATGATTTGAGAGTATTATAAAAAATTGATAAAGAAATGCTATTTTAATAAAATGTAGTATAAAATAGATAAACTGATGCGGGTGTTTTGAATAATAATTTGTGTAAAATAGAAAAAGTAGGTCCCTATGCTAGAATAGATAGAAATGCTCTAAAGGGTATAAAGAGCTATGTAGCACGGATACGGACATGATACATAGTACAACGACACGGACATTTCTTGAAAAACTAGGATATGGCACGTCTAGGATATGACAATTAATTAATTAATATATATTTATTTTCAGGTATATATATTTTATATTTGGACATAATTTATGTTTATTTTGGATTTAAAAAATAAGTAACAACAACAAAATGTTTAGATATCTAAAATTAATTTAAAGATAATAAAATATCTTTTAAAGTAAGAACAATGAGTTTAAATAAACTAGACACCCAACAAAAGAGTTTACATAAACAACATTCAACATCAATCTAAAAACCAAAAATAGAAGACAAGTCTTCAAGATGATCCCACAAAGACAGCATCATCATCTTCATTATCGTCATCACAAATACTACTATTATAAAAAATAACACTGTCCAGCCCCGGCTCATCTAATGAAAGATTTGCCATCCCAAGCAATCCAACTCCTCCAAATGGCTCATCCCATGAATAACCTCATGAATCACCTCCAATGTCCCACTTTTGAGATTTTCCTTTATCATAATCTTTCCTCTTCCTTGAAAGAAGTCAAACATTAGTATGAACAAATACTAAATCTTCAGCACGTTTAGGAGCAATTTTGTTCCTCTTCATTGAATGAAAAAAGTTGTATGTACTCCAATTCCTCTCAGCACATGATGGCGCGAACAAGGTTGTCCAGCAAACTTTACAGCTAAAACTTGAAGCCTTGGTAACGAGAACCCATGGACATTCCACCAAAGCAATGCATCTAAGTTCCACCTTTCCTACATGCAATCACTATTAGAGCTCACATGTCCTTAAAAATAAAGCAAACTCTATATGCACCTTCCTTTTATCTTCAATATTTGGAAAGAATCTTCTTAAACACTTGTTTATCTCCTCAAAAATTTCTTTATCCTAATGTGGAGGGACACAATCTTTTGCCCCTCCAGGAGCTTTCAGGAGCTTCATCAATACTATTTATAGCACTCCTGTAAGGGAGATCGGGGAGGATAAGAGATATGCAAAATCGGGAATTGGAAGCTTTCAGGAGCTTCATCAATACTATTTATAGCACTCTTGTAAGGGGGATCGGGGAGGATAAGAGATGTTGGCTGCCTTGTAAGAGTAAGGGGTTCTTGGTTAGTGCATATTACCATCTTCTAGTTCGCCATAGTGAGCAGTTTTTCCCTTGGAAAAGCATTTGGAAGCAGAAAATTCCCTCTAGAGTGGCTTTCTTTGTATGGACCGCTGCCTTGAGAAAATGTTTGACAATTGACAACTTAAGGAAACGAAAGGTTTGCATTTTGGATTGGTGTTACATGTGCAAGTGTAATAGCGAAACTGTTGACCATCTTTTCCTTCATTGCCCGGTTGCTTTGGAGTTGTGGAATATGGTGTTTGGTTTATTTGGAGTTTATTGGGTTATGCCAATGTCTGTTGTTGGGCTTTTTGCTTGCTGGCAAGGTTGATTTGGTCACCATCATAATGGAGATATATGGATGGTGGTTCCTCATTGTTTGAAGTGGTGTATTTGGAAGGAGAGAAATAGTAGGTGTTTTGAAGACAATGAGCGTTCCTTGCCTAAGATCAAGCTTCTATTTTTCAAAACTCTTTTGGATTGGTTCTTTGTGTGGAGAAACCAACTTTTTTCTTCTATTTTAGATTTACTTGATTTTTGTAATGTTCGTTTTTTATGTGTTCACCCCTCTATACTCCATGTGTACTTGGGTGTCCCTCTCTTTTTGATATCAATGAATCTTTATTACTTATCAAAAAAAAAAAAAAAAAAAATCTTTTGCCCCACTAATCCATTGATTAGTATAGTACTTAGTTAAAATTAAATAAATATGTTACAATATTAATAATGAGATCATTTATTTCAAAAGGAAGAAAACTTACTTAGGATTCAAGGAGTGAGCAAGGCAATGAAGTGGTGTGCAATTTTTGGTCCACCGAGCGATGAGTATATCGTTTATCATAGTATAAAATGGCACAATCTCCTCTCGGTGCTTGCCTTCAAATTGGTATATTTCTGCCTTCACCTTTTTTATCATTGCATCCCACATATCATACACCTCATGAAGAATAGGCTTATCTGTGTCAGCTGTACAAAGCATGCCATAAATAGGTCACATGAATTGAAGAATATAGTCAACCTTGTCCCACCATAATTCTTTTGAAACCAATTCTCTCACAGTTGCTGCTTTTCCAACATCATCTTCCCTATAAGCCGACCATTGCTCGCAAATGACCATGTTTTGAAGGCTTCTTCTTATGAGTGAAATCTCTTAAGCATGACCAACGTTGAAGCAAATCATGTTTCAGCAACAAGAAGTAATTTCAAAGGGCAAAATTCATTAAACATTGCCAATATCATGGAGTGATTCTTGATGAAAATATGTATGAAAGATGCATCTTCAGCAATTTTTGTAATCCAATACTCTTCATGACAGAAAATATTCTATAAAATCACACATATTCTAGGTTTGACTCTCATCCAAAGGACATCCAATACTTTATGTGAAAACAATTTTAACCTCTCAATGTTCAACTTGAACCCTTCTAAAATTCTATTCCTCTCCCTCTATATATGCTATGTCAAACACAATGGAGCTATCATCCATACCCTATCCTAAAAAGAAAGATGTCTGACAATAACATTTGAGAACTCCTCACTACTCTAGGCATCACCCATTTTACACCAAAAGCCACAAATATGAATTTTTTTTAACTACCTCAGTATTGTATAATGCAAAAGAAAATGATCAATGTTCTCTTCTTCTTGCCAAAAACTAAGTCTTCTACCATTCCCGATGATATAACTAATATATCTAGAAAAGATTGCATCCAACTCTAATCGCCTTCAAGATGTCCACTCCATATGTACCATGAGGTGAATTCATAGACCAACTCTCTCCCTACTTCCCCATTTTTCACTACTAATAAGCATTTCCACTAGTGGACTAGTGGTCATCTTTTTAAATAAACCTATAATAAACTATCATTTATCCTAAAAGCTTGAGTTGATAAGAAATAGTGAATTTAATCACTTAACTATTATTATAATACTCCCCTCAAGTGTGAGCCAAGACTCCTTAAAAAGTAGGTCTTGACAATATTTAATTGTTAATGGGAGGTAGAGTAGAGATAGGGTCCTACTTAGGATCGCCTACTCTAGTATTTTGGTAACTTATTGCTAGTCCAAAAAGCTTAATCTGATAGGATATTGTGAATATAATTAAAAAAAAAAAGAGGAAATCATGAATATAATCACTTAACCATTATTATAACAACCTCGATAATCATTTCCTTGACTAGACATGGTTGAAATACTCAAATTTTTGATACCTAATCCACTTGCACTTATAGGCGAGCAGTTAAATCTTTTTCTTCAATCTCTTTTGCATATAGCTAAGGTTTAGATAATAACATAGGTATATATATTTTGAGGAAATTACATAATTCCCTTTATAATTTGGGGATGGTTTCAAATTAACCCTAGTTTTAAAAAAGTTTCCATTAAAACCATAAAAATTTTAAATTTTTTTAATTCACCCCTCAAAGAGCTGTTGTCATTTAAAAGTAATGAAAAATCCAGTAAATTGCACTTTAGACTTATCTGAGCACTAAGAAATCCATCATATAAATACCAAGTGGTATTTTAATGCAAAAAAGCTCACAAAACGATAGCATCCTCATTAAACTTCATTTTGTAAGGTTTTTATTTTTTGTTGCCAAAATGGTATATGTGATTTTCATGGAAGGATTTTTGTGTTTAGGCATGTTCTAGTCACAATTTATGTTACTTTTAGTTAATAGTGACTAATTGGGGGAGCAAATTGAAACAATGGAGAAAGTTGATGGTTTCAATACTTTTTTTTTTAAAAATTTGGGGTTTAATTTGAAATTGCCCCAAACTATAGGGTGGATTATGTAATTTGACTAAGATTTAAGGTTCTTTGGACCAAAATCTGGCTCGCTTGTCATGCTCTGTTGGGTGCAAACAAGTCTAACCTGCCTGAGATTGTTGCTTGGCAGCATTATGATGTATTGTAGGATAATAACCTTAATAGACATAATAATGTCGAAAACTCACCACATATCCTCTCTAGGTGCCTTATCATATGCTTTCTCTAGATCAATAAAAAACCATATGGAGATCTTTATGGGCTTGTTTTTCATTTGATGTCTAAGTAAGAAAGTAGCTTCCATGTTAGATCGCCTTGACACAAAACCAAAATGATTCTTCGATATTTTTATTTCAAGTCTTAACCCATGTTTAATCACCCTCACTTAAATTTTCATAGTGTGGCTCAAAATCTTAATTCCATTGTAATTTGTACAGTTTTGAATATGCCCCTTTTTCTTGTAAATTGGTATTAGAGTGCTTCTTCTCCACTCAATAGGTATTACAATGTTTCTTCTCATGCTAATTTAAAAATATTAACAAGAACTTATCAAAATAAGAAAAAAAGTAACAAGTAATTCTAACACTCCTTGTTAAGTTGGAGCATACAAATCAAACATGCCTAGCTTGAAAGGCAATTGTTGAAAAAAGGCAGGAGCAAACAACTTCGTGAGAATATTAGTTGCCTAACTGGTCATTTGAATGGATAAAAGTAGTGATTGTTTGTTTCTTCATCAATAAGATGCAGCAATATAATTAAAGAATATGGTCTCTGTAACGAGTTTATTATTTTGTTGGTGGCAATGGGTTGGGAAACATAATTCAAATATCTAGAATTTGGTCCCAGGCAGTTTGATATGGATCATTTGGACGGAATAGAATCATAACTCCTTTGAGGATACAGAGAAATCGTTGGTTTAGTTGCAAGATTTGTGCCAACAGACTCTCTTTGATTGGTCTCAGTGTTGGGGCCTCTTGGATTGTTCTTCTATCATAGAGTTCCTTTCTTCTCCTAGAATAGTCTCTTGATTTCTATGTTTCTTTGCTTTATTTTGTCTTTTCTTTATTCACCATCATGAGCACCTATATTCTTCTTTCTTATTCTTCATAATAATATTACTCTTACTACCTATAAAAAAAAAAAAAAATTTAAAGAATAGAAAAATGAAGGATAGATAATCTAGGAGTCAAGCACCTAGGCTTGATTGGACTCATCACCAAGTAATAAAGAACAAATCTAGGAGTCAGCACTTGGGGTTGGTTGAAGTTAGCATCAGAACATTGGAAAAATTCCAAGAAAAGGAGTTGGAGGTGATCCAGGATGTTGTTGAGGCTGAGTTTCGGGGATCAGCGGTGAACAATTCGAAATGGGTTTGTAGCCTGATGAAAAACTTCTGTAGTATCGTGGGTTTTCCTATTGTTAAACATGAAGCTCAATGTCTGGCTTTGTTTCGTCTTATCGAACAAGACTGTGTTGATGTTGTGAGTGTTGGGTCTCCTAAAGGGATTGTGAACTCCAAGCAGAAAGGGCTTAGGGAACTTAAAGGTCTGTTTTCTTCTATTAATTATGATGGGGCAGCTTCTAAGGGGAGGAACAGAGATTTCTCATTAGGTTCGAGGGTGCTTACCAGTTTTAAATGAGTCTACGGCTGATATCTTGGAATGTGAGGGGATTAAACAATCCTCAGAAGCGAGAGGTTTGTAGAAATCTCCTCAAGGAGTGGAAGTGTGATATAGTTTGCTTTCAAGAAACTAAGCTGTCTTCTTTAGACTCTCAAGTCGTTCGAAGCCTTTGGGGTTGTCCGTACCTAGATTGGGTGGCCCTAGATGCAGTTAATACTGCTGGGGGCGTGCTTTTGGTTTGGGACAAGAGAGTCTTTGAAAAAGTTGATTGTGCTGTGGGTCTTTTTTCTGTTAATGTGTTGCTGAAGGGGGTTGTAGATGACTTTGTTTGGGTTTGTTCAGGAGTATATGGGCCCAACGATGATAGTCAGCGGGGTGCTCTTTGGGAGGAGCTTTCAAGGATGCACTCCAGGTGGAATACGGCATGGTGTGTGTTTGGGGACTTTAATACTATTCGATTTCCGAGTGAGAGATTTGGCTGTGAAACTTTTAGTCCGGCTATGTTTGCTTTCTCAGACTTCATTGAGGCTAATTTCCTTGTGGACTTACCTCTTGAAGGGGCTTCGTTTACTTGGTTTAGAGATTCAGGGAGGGAATGTATGTCAAGAATAGATAGAACCTTGGCAACGGTGGATTGGGTTGATCACTTTGGAAACGTGTCTCAAAGAGTACTCCCTCGTGTTATTTCTGATCATTGCCCTCTTTTGGTTGTGGCGGGTAGTGTGAATAAAGGTCGGAGCGCCTTTAAGTTTGAGAATATGTGGTTGAAAGAAGAGGGTTTTGTAGAGAGGGTTCGGCTTTGGTGGGATGGATACTGCTTTTCGGGTTCTCCAAGCTTTATTCTGGCTCGTAAACTTAAAGCTCTTAAAGATGACTTGAAAAAATGGAATAGGGAGGAATTTGGGGATCTTGCATTTAGGAAGAAATGTCTTTTATCTGAATTGGTGGGTTTGGATGCTAGGGAGGAGTTGCTAGATCTTTCTCAGGAGGATCAAACTCGTCGTATTCAGATTAAAGGTGAGGTTGCTCATCTTGCCTCTTTGGAGGAGATTTCTTGGAGACAAAAATCTCGAATCTTATTTGTGAAGGAGGGGGACAATAATACTCGCTTCTTCCATCGAGTAGCCAACTCCCATAGAAGAACTAATCATATTCGGGGTATTGAGGTGGATGGTGTCCTTTATGAGGATGAGGTAGAGGTGCGGGCTAAGGTGGTCCATTTTTATCAGAGTTTGTACTCTGAGCCAGATATTTGGCGTCCATCTATGGATGGTTTAGAGTTTGCTAGTATTGAGGAGGATGAGCGGCTTGATTTAGAGAGGGATTTTTCTAAGGAGGAAGTGGTCAAGGTTCTCCATGAGATGGAAGGTGATAAAGCTCCAGGTCCTGATGGTTTCACTATAGCATTCTTTCAAAAATGCTGGAGTATAGTGGAAAAAGACGTCATGGCCTTCTTTGATCATTTCCATAGAAGCTCGGAGTTTGAATGGTCTCTGAACGCTTCTTTTCTATCTTTGATTCCCAAGAAAAATAACGCTTTGAATATCAAAGATTTCAAGCCTATCAGCTTAGTGAGTAGCGTGTATAAGTTGTTGTCGAAGGTTTTGGCGAATAGATTGAGGCGGGTGCTGGATAAACTCATCTCGGAGTCTCAGAATGCTTTTGATCATGGAAGTCTTAAGTCGTATCCTGAAGAAAACTGAGGAAGGAGGTTTCATTCAGGGTTTTCATGCAGGTCTTAGTATTTCTACTGGTATCCGTATTTCTCACCTTCTTTTTGCTGATGACACCATTCTTTTCTGTGATGCCTCTAGAGAGCAGATTCTTTCTATCAGGCTGGCGTTGACTTGTTTTCAAGCTTTTACTGGTTTGAAGGTAAATGTGGGGAAAAGTGAAATTGTCCCTGTTGGGGAGGTGAGCAACATTCAGACCTTGGCTAATATTCTTCATTGCAGGGTGGGTAGTTTGCCCATGCTATACTTGGGTATGCCATTGGGAACTTCGTATAAAACAGCCGCTTTATGGAATCCGATCCTTGAGAGGATGGAAAGGAAGCTTTCAGGCTGGAAGCGACTTTATTTATCAAAGGGTGGTAGACTTACTTTGTTGAAAAGTACCCTTTCAAGCCTTCCGACTTATTACCTTTCCCTTTTTACTATCCCTAAAGCTGTGGCTACTAGATTGGAACGCATTCAAAGGAATTTCTTGTGGGGTTCGTCAGTTGAGGGTTTCAAATATCCTCTAGTGGCTTGGGAAAAGGTTTGCCTTCTGCGCGAGTTGGGTGGGTTGGGAATTCGGAATTTGGTGTCTTTTAATCAGGCCTTGCTTGGGAAATGGCTCTGGAGGTATGGCCATGAAACCACTCATATGTGGCGAAGGGTCATAGCCATGAAATATGGGGAGGGAAAAGGGGGTTGGTGCACTAGAGCTAGTAGAAGGGCTCATGGTTGTGGTTTATGGCGGAGTATTAGCGAAGGGTGGGACATTTTCGCTAAGCATTTCTCGTTTGTGGTGGGGGATGGTTCTTGAATTCTCTTTTGGCATGATAAGTGGATTGGGGATGTTCCTCTTAAAATCCTTTATCCTCAGTTATATTTGTGCTCAGCTAATAAGGAGGCTTGTATTTCTGAAGTGTTAAGCCCTTCAGTGGGCGATAATGACAGAGTGTGGAACTTAAGCTTCTACAGGGATTTCAATGATTGGGAGTTAGCGGCTTTTTATTCCCTACTTCATTTCATCCAATCTCGTACTCCTAGGGGTGAAGGGTGTGATAGGCTGTGTTGGGATCTTAATGGAAGTGGGAAGTTCAATATTCGGTCTTTTTATCATAAGATTCGTAATGCGGCTCCTTCCACTTTCCCTTGGAAGGGCATTTGGAAAGCCAAGATTCCTAAAAGGGTGGCTTTTTTCACGTGGACAGCAGCCCATGGTCAAATTCTTACCTTGGATAACCTCATGCTTCGTGGTCGCCCTTTGGCGAATCGTTGTTGTATGTGCTGTTGTAATGCGGAATCTGTGGATCACTTATTACTTTTTTGTCCGATAGCTCATTATTTGTGGATGTATATGCTTCGGCTATTTGGGATCGTTTGGGTCATGCCAGGTTCAGTTGTGGACTTATTATTTTGTTGGAATAATTGGCTTGGGAATCATAGTTCTAATGTTTGGAATTTGGTTCCGGGCTGTTTATTGTGGACCATTTGGACTGAACGGAATCGGCGGTCTTTTGAGGACAAGGGGAAAACTATGGTTCAATTATTAGAGCTTTGCCAACGGACCCTCTTTGATTGGTCTCGTTGTTGGGGTTTCTCGGATTGTTCTACTCTTATAGATTTTCTTTCGTCTATTAGAATAGATTAGGGGCTGTTTTAGTCTTTTTGTTTCCTTTGTTCTTCGTTCACTACCGTGAACTCCTTGTATTTTTCTTATTTTTCATGCATTTATAATATTCTCTTATTACTTATCAAAAAAAATCAATTATACTGTATAGTGTAAACTGTCTCCATAGAAGAACAATAATGTGTTTGTATAAACTAATAGGACAAAACCGTAGTTGTAATTTTAATTGACTTTGTAAACCTAATTCTAAATTACTTGGGAAAGCCTAATTATCAAATTACAAAAATACCCTTAGTGTGGGAAATTAAATAAAAATACTAATAATCAATTTAACTAATAAGACCTGAAATGAAAATCTAATTGGTCAATAAAAATACAATTTCATTTCAAAATTAAATAAAACTAAATTAAAATAAAATTTTCTTCACACTTCTCGCATCAGTTTATGGCATGATTTTAAGAATACCCTTATGCTAATGTAAAATAACATGCTAATATAATAAAATAACAAGTAACTCTAGCATGGTCCACAATATGTGCTTAGGACTTGGGAGGTACTTATATATTAAAAAAAAAATGCTTGGGAGGTTCTTGAAATATTAAAGACAAAATGTGTTGTGTAAATTTTGGTAATAATTTGCGTTTTTGGTTGTTCACTAGCTTTGAAATGTTCTTGTTACTTGACTGAAATGTTATATATATAAATATTTCAGGTTCCTCTTGTGAGATGAAGTTCTTAAACTCCACTGCTCAGCTTGTGGAGCCTTTAGCAAGTCGAAAGTTTGCTAGATTTACCTTGCAGTACACAGACGTAGAGGAGAAGCCTGATGGACAAGAGCAATGGGAGCCCAGGTTTGCTGGACATCAGAGTTTGGAAGAAAGGGAAAATTCATTTTTGGCACGTGATCAGAAAATAAATTGTGGCTTTGTTAAAGGTCCCAAAGGATCCCCAAGTACAGGGTTTGACTTGGCAGAAGATGATGCAAATTACATCAGTACATGCCACATTGCTGTAAGTTCTTGCATTTTTGGAAATTCAGATCGCTTGAGGACGCCAACTGGTAAAACGGTAAAGGATTTATTCTAGAGTTTTATGCTTATTCCTATACTTTCTCTATGCCATTATTTTTTTTTTCTTTTGACCTGTCAAGTTTTCATATAATCTTCTTGGAACAATTGCACTTTGAACAAACTTAGTGACAAATCTTAATCAAAATTCATGCACATTGGCCAAACCTGCCGTCCATGCTCAGAAAATTTTAGAATTCTTGAGACATAAGCCTATATTAATATGAGAAAAATTATACCTACCTCCTGCAAACTTAGAGAACATAAACTGAGTTGGCCTCAAATTGATTATATATGGTCCCTGGAAAGCGCCAAATCAAGTAGACTTCTTAGATTCATATGTTTTCCTTTTACAGTTATTAAAAAAAAGAAAGCAAAAAAATGTTTGCTTTTTACCTGAACCTCATGTTCTCTGCAACTTCATTATCTCATGTGCCGTAGGCCTTAGGGAGCCTATAGATGTCACCATGCTACCGTCCCTTCATCATCACCTCTCCCAAACTTAGGAAAAGTGGGAACTTTGTGCATTGGGTGCAACAGTATTTTGGAAGAGGAAAAACTTGGGGATTGTCTAGCGTTACCCTTTTAATACTCATTATATAATGATATGCACCTCAGGGTTAGCAGGAACTCAAATAATACAAAACTAGAAATTCACATTGACACAAATTAAGACCAAATGGAGCAGAATTCTTTTTCCACTTTTATGAATTAATCTGGATATTAGATATGATAACGAAATGGAATTATCTAAGGTTACAGTGATTGAGTTAGTATGGTCATTTTGAATACCATTGTTATCTTGAATCTCTTCTGTACCTGTGGTCTGAATCTTTATAAAGTGTGGTTTGAGCTTGTCAATGGCATCTCACTTTGGTCTTTATTCCAGGTGACTCGATTGTCAAGGAAAAATGTATGCTTTGTTATGTTCATGGATGAAGTTACTTTGAACACACTTTCTTCAGAAGGTCAAGCGCCAGATAGAACGGGTTTTATTGGCTTATGGAAGGTTGTGGTGGTGAAGAATGTACCTTATTCTGATATGCGAAGAGTGGGCAAAATACCTAAATTATTGCCACATCGGCTTTTTCCTTCTGCAAGGTGAGAACGAGACTTGTTAGACTGTTCAAGTGTGCATCTTGCGATGCAGTTAATAATAAAACGCTGTAGCCCCTAGCAGTGTAACTGAACTAATTTGGGTGTGTTCATATATATATATATATAGACACACACACATACACACACTGAAATATATTCTTAGTTCATATGAATAGAATTTATTTCCACTAGCCATCATATTTTAGTGAAGGATCTTATAATTTGGTTTCAATTTTTTTCTGTTTACAAAATTACCTGTGTGGGATTTAATGGTTATTAGCGTGTCTTAATTTTAGCTGGGGAATAAACTTTTATTTATAAATTAAATGCACAAAAGGCTTAGGTTACGCCCAAAATTGTCTCCAATATGCTAATCTGAATATTAAATGAGACTTATTGTAGTAGTAGTCGAACTTGTATCATGAGACTTGCATCATTTAACTAGGTATTTGGTTCAGATCTTTAATGATGCCCTGACTGGGCTTTAGAGTGCTCTTGGTTAATGCTCCCTTTCTCTTTCCTCCACTTATTTATTTATCTATTTTTTGGGGGTTTGTGTTTTGGGGAGAAAGGGGAGGGGGAGGGGGGAAGAGTGCATCATTCCACTAGGTTTTTGCGTTATAACTTTGAGCTGCCCTCCCTATTTAATGATTTTAGAAATTTAAATAAGGCCTACTGGACATGAATTACCAGTAATTATGTAGTTGGTTAAAAGGGTTGTCAGCTTAGGGCAGCCTTCCAAGGTAATCTAGTTAAGAAGAAAATATAGATTTTTTTTTAATAAAATTTTTATTTATATGTTTATTATAGACTGTGTTTAAGTTCCTTCTGTGCATAAAACAATGATGTCATGTATTTTATATTTATCTAAGACCTGGCAACTAAAAGAAAAAAAATTGTTCATGCTGCTTGTCTTAGTTACTCCTTTGAAGTTGTCAGTGCTGTCAACATGTTTCTGACTTTAAATTGTTATAAATCAAATTAAAAAAATTTGTCCGCTTCTGTTCATATGGAGCTGATGGTCAAAATACATTTTTAGGGAACTGATTTTACAGTATATGTTTCTCGTTGGAATAGTCTGTTTGCTGGATAGGCGGCTATTCCATGCAACCAAGTCATGGCTCTTGTGTCTAAATCTAAATCCTCTGTTTTAAAAATATTTTCAGGTATTCGATCTGGCTGGATAGCAAATTACGTCTCCAACTTGACCCTCTTCTTATCTTGGAGTACTTCTTGTGGAGAAAAGGTCATGAATATGCGATTTCTAATCACTATGACCGTCATTGTGTGTGGGAAGAGGTTGCACAGAATAAGAAACTGAACAAGTATAACCATAGTGTCATCGATGAACAATTTGCATTCTATCAGGCTGATGGGCTGAAAAGATTTAATGCCTCAGACCCAAACAAACTTCTCCCTAGCAGTATGTTCAATAAGAAATTTTCATTGTCCAAACTTTGTATTAACTTCCTCCTCCAACTTATAACATAATTTGCCTTGTGCTGTGCTGTCTATAGATGTACCTGAAGGATCTTTCATCATTAGGGCACACACTCCAATGTCAAATTTGTTCTCCTGTCTTTGGTTCAATGAAGTTGAACGGTTCACTCCTCGTGATCAACTGAGCTTTGCATATACACACCAAAAGTTGAGAAGGATGAATCCTGACAAACCTTTTTATCTTAATATGTTCAAGGTAAATAATTCTATGGAATATTATCATGTCAAAGTGAATCGAAACCATAGTGACGGCTGATTGAATTTAATATAAACTGGCTGTTGGGGGGGGGGCCAAATCAATGTGATGCTAAAAGATTATGGAAATTTTTTTTTGTAACTAGTCTCTTTGGTTATTGCAGGATTGTGAGAGGAGAGCCATAGCTAAGCTGTTTCATCACAGGTTAGAGGAAAAGCATAGTATTCGCAAAAGTGCAACGGAGTGAAATATGTGCTTTGCTTTTTATTGGAAGTTAGATTCTATATGTTGTGTTGGGCAATACACTTCTTGAATGCCTGGTGGGGCAATGCCCTGTAAAGTTCTCAATGTTGCACAAGTGCTGCTTGTGGATGTGATGCATGAAATTTTGTGATTGATGGATGGGAAGATTGTAGCAAATGCATAATCTTATTGGCAGTTAGCCTTTGTGGTGAGCTCAACATTCTTCAGTTACTTCAACTGGCTATGTCCCTGTTGAAACTGATAAATGCAATCTGTTTTAGCGTCCGCATTGTAATCATTTTTTCCATTATTTTGGATGCAAGCAAAGCACCCAGTATTGGTAGCTATTCTATGTATCTTACCTTCATACCGCTAGTTTGTTGTTCTCTGTAAGAAATTTTGTTGTCAGCTTGTATGATATTTTGGCTATTTTACGATTCTCATCTTGTTTACCTTCACATCACGGTATTCAATAATTTTCATATCTTCCCAATTATAAGTTAGCTTTCAGTTTTTTCCCTCTTAATGACTCGAAATTCTTTTAATTATCTTTTAAATGTACCTCACCTAAATTACTTTGAAATCACTTTCGAGACTTGCAACAAACTGTTTGGTATATAGTATATCAAACACTATGTTACCATTTTATTGCAACATCACCTTTTTAAGGAGGAACATTGCTCAATAAGGAGAGAGTTAATCCCAATGGCCACAACTGACATTCCCATCATTCAGCATGTTTTCGAGTGATCCCAACATTAATATAAACTGCAAAGGAACCCATAACATGAGAAAGAGAGATTATATATCAGCTCCCGAATAGAAACCACAACACACATTTATAGGAGACGTATTTGAAACACTTAAAATCACTCATATTTGCTGGAACATTTTTTTACATTCAGCAGGTGTACAAAATATGTTTGAGTTCTTTAACTACACAAATAGGAGTGTCCCCTTCTCCTACAAATCATTACTTCTCTTTTCCTTATTTCTTGGAGCTAACATCTATCTTTCTTAAGTTATGGAAGCTGTTTTGGCAAAGCTATTATAGTCGCTGCCACTTCACACTTTGTATCATGAATTCTTGGAGTTTGATCTGTTGCAAATGCCTCATGAATCCATGATTTACTAGGCCAAGAGAGGAGTGTGAGTTGCTTGTAACTAAGATAAGTTTCTAATACCTCATTCTATTTATATTTCTCTACACATCTTCGTATGATGCAACTTGATACATTATTGGCATGGCTTTGATGCTTATATCAACTTGATACATCATCGGCAAATACACTCGGTCTAACATATTTCTCCATAGTTATTTGTACATGCCAAATGGTTTAAATTTCCTATACATGAGAATACCCTTTTCCTTACCAATTTGGTTTTTATGTACATCTTATGATGTCGCTTCTTGCATCTATTGGCATAAATTTAATGCCAAATATATTAACTTAGAATTTGACAAATTTATATTCATTTAATCATGATAAATATGTTCGTCAAGCCCCGCTAAACATATTTTATTCTCTTATTTCAAGTCACGATTTAAGTGCAAAATGTGTGTGTACAGTTGTGTGAGATAAGATGTATATATTAAGTTTTAGCCTAATTTCACATTCGTTTTTGTAGGGAGATTTCAAGCAACGTGGGAAGTGACAGTTTTTTAGATTTGCTCCAGTAATCCCACATCGGCAAGAAATGTGCCCCACTCATGGTTTATAAGCGCTTAGAGCAACTATGAGTGTACCACTACTACACGTGTGAAAATTATTAACAAAACCTAATAGGAGAAACCTAGGTTTAACCGCTAACTTATCAAAACACAACGCATGTCATGGCCACTAAAAGACTCCAAACAACTATTTAATTTACATCTCTTCATTTTCTGTTATAGTGAATATTAAATATTCTGTATTTGATTTCAAGAGTCTCTCAATTTTTTTTTCCCTTCACAAAATTGGCAGACAACGGTTGGAACAAGCGCTGAAATACTTAAAATTTTAACCAAGGTGGAACGAGGGAATTCAGTATACCAATTATAATTGGTATGAAATATTTCGCTTATTCCGATCTAATCAGAACCGAATTAACAACTTGGCAATCAATTTTGAAGTAATATAGACCATAGGAAGCGAAAACTCTCGTTCCACGTGTTTCATACTTTCATGCAATGATGCAAGTTGTGATATTTTGATAACGTTGGGCCACCTGAAATTTAATAGGGCCGGTACGGTTGCTTATGATTTGAGCAAAAACTGTATCATGTTTCTTTGATTTGAGATTGTTGGGCAATGTTATAGTGGTGCCCACCATTTGTCAATGATTTTACCCCTCTATAAAAAGGCCCATTCCATTGTATAAAAAATAAAATGAGGCTAAATTCCAAACTACAATTTTGAGGATGTTTGAATTTTACACCATAAAATTTTAGAATTTGAATTTTTTTCCATAAATTTTAGGGGTGTTTGAATTTTACTCCCTAAAATTTGGGGGTAATTGAATTTTACTCCATAAAATTTGGAGGTATTTGAATTTTACAACTTGAAGTTTTAGAATTTGGGGTATAAAATATTTAAATTTTATAATATAAAACTCAAAGTGACGTGTCATCAATTACAAAAAAAATAAAAAATTTCAAACATTCATTTTATTTTATTGTCAAAGTCTACCAATCACATTCATTGTTACATCAATTTCTATACTTTATGTAGTAAACTTTGTGGTACATTTTTTTAGCATTTTTTTTTCAAAATTATATGATAATTAATAAGTAATTAATTGTGGGTTTTAGTTAGCTCAACTGGTAAAGTCTTTAATGATTGTATAAAAGATTTGGGGTTCAATCCCTGTCTACACCAAAAAACTGATTGGTATCTTGATTTGATGATAAAGAGCTATCATTAAGAGTGGACGCCATAGGTTGAAATTCTCTAAAAAAAAGTGATTAATTATTTTTTTTTTTGGAAAAAGGTTGCGAACAATTTATTTTCACTTTGAAAAGGGTCTTTGAAACAATAGACTAATAAAAGCTCAACCCAATTGAAAACCACACTCTTTGGGGGAAAAATGTTTTGAGGCTTTAATTTTCGTAAACTAGTATCTTACATGCTTGATTGTCAACATTAACCGCACCAAACAATATATATGCATCTCTATTGTATTATATCCTAGTTTTTCAAGTATATATCCTATATTGTATCGTAATCATTCCTAATTATACTTAGGCTTCTCAGAAAGTGATAAATAACCACTTAGCAATTAGCCTTGAAGAACTCTTTAGATCTACACTACAAAACAAATGTCAGCAAGACCTATTTAAGAAGAGGGAAAAAAAGAGAACGAAAAGGAAGAAAACATGTCTAGAACCATAGAAAACCAAGTAGTACCCGCCATTAGTGAAGAGGATGAGGCATGCATCCAAGCTATGCTAATGTCCACTGCGCAATTATTTGGTTGGGTCCTAAATGCAGCCACTGATCTTGACTTGTTTGGGATCATTGCCAGAGCAGGCCCCACCGCTTGCATGACACCCACAAAAATTGCTTCGCAGCTTCTAACACAGGACTCGGAAGCGCCTTTTCGGTTGGATTGTATGCTGCGCCTTCTTGCTAGTCACTCCGTTTTGACATGCTTTATCCACACACTTGAAGATGGTAGGGTTGAGAGTCTCTATGGACTCACACCAACTTCTCAGTTCCTTTTTGAAAAAAGAGGATAGAGGGTCCGTGGCTGGTTTTTCAACTTTCAATTCACACCGAGCCATTCAGGGACGGATCCATATGCAAGAAGAGGTGGGCTGTGGCCCCCCCCCCCCCCCCCCCCCCCCCCCCAAATTTTTTAAAATATTAAATAATATATATATATATATATATATATTTAAGATTTTAGAAAAGAAGTTCATGAAAAATTATATTTGCCCCTCTTAAGAAAATTATATTTGCCCCCCTCGACTTTGAATCCTAGTTCCGTCCCTGGAGCCATTTACAGGTTAGGTATGGGATGTCTCATTGTGTTTTGTATAAATGCAAAAATGGAAACGGCTTGGATCAAATGATTAGTGCACTAGATTTGTCACATGCCCATGTCCTAATAGATCCATTGCATAGAAGCATTGGAGCCATGTTTTTTCTTGGAAGAATAATCATCTCGAAAATATCTTTCTTTAGGGGAAAAAAGTGCAGCAACATTTTATTATAATTGGATAATTTTTTGTTGTTAGTCACTTCTTTTTTTGATTGAACCTTGTCCATCTCTATAAGAAACACCGGGTGTTAGTTGAGCTACTATACTTTTGGTTCCTCACTTTTTATTTATTTATTTTACCAAAAAAGAAGTGTATATGAGTCCATTTGTAAGTATAGGAAACCAATATTTTTCACATTTTTTTTTTCATAAAAAAACTGACATGGCATTTTGTAATTAATGCACGATAAAAATGACGTTAGTGGTGGACTCAAGTGAAAATCATGTTATTATAATCACAATAAATCATGTTAAGATTCTGAAAAAATTTATAAAAAATCACTAGCCTTTTAACTCTTTCCATATTAGGGTGCCTTAAATGAAAGGCAATATTATTTTTTAATCCTTGATATTTGAAATGTTTGGAGAAATCATAGATTGTCATACGTTATTACATATATGATGAGATGTATTAATAGTGATTGTGTTTTGTGTCTCATGTTATATAATTTGTTTCTACATTCTAGTAGGCATATGAAGGATGCAATCCTTGAAGGTGGGAATCTATTTAAGAAAGTCCATGGAATGCCCATGTCTTAGTATATGGATGCGGATCCAACTTTTAAGGAGATGCTCTTCAAGATAATGGACGATCATTCCACAATGATTATGAAGAAAATTCTTGAGGCATACCAAGGATTCGAGGGGCTAAAGTCATTGGTTGATGTTGGTGGTGGGAATGGGAAATGCATGAATATGATCATTTCCAAGAACCCTACCACTAAAGGCATTAACTTTGATTTGCCACGTGTGGTACAAAATACACCATCTTATCCCGGTAACATTCCTAATTTCTTTAGTAAGATTAATTTAGTTAATAAAATTATTATAAAATGAACTTGAAATTCATTAAATATTAAAACAGTAAACTTAATCTTGCCTATTTACGTAAGTATCCTAGTTTGGTAGGAAATTCTATTTAGGATCAGCAACTAGTGTGGGTCAAATCCTAGACACACACACCAAAAAAAAAAAAAAAAAAAAGAAAAAGAAAAAGAAAAAGAAAAAGAAAAAGGTTTTCATTAAGTGTTTATATAAAAACATAAACATCAAAAAGTATAGTAGTAGAAAAAGAAATTGATAAATTAGTATTTGAGCATAAAATTTAGGCTCTGTGTTAATTTAATATCTGACATTTTAAATGTTTCAATTTGGCCTCTAACGTGTGGTAGAGAAAAATGCTAAGAGACCCACTGAGTTTTGGAGTAGTGGCCATTACACCCCTCAACTTTTATTTTAAGCAATTTACTCCTTGAACTTTGCACATCCGCCAAAGAGATGCACATGTTATTCTGTCGTTAATATGCTAAAGAAATAGTCACATGACAAGCATGTGAACTTAAAAAAAAAAACCAAATTCAATCCTGTAAAACCCTAATTATAAACTGTTCTTACTACTACAAAAACAAACCCAGATTATAAACTGTTCTTACCTCCAATTTCTCATTTGTAACTAATTTCCATTATCTTGAATGAAACAAACAAGCTCACTGTGGGGGCAATGGGGAAGTACTCCTCGGCCGAGTGGACCATGGCGGAGAAAAATGGAGTCGCCACCTAGATTAGGTCTAAGAACGATAAATATAATGCTCATGTGGAAGGACTGGTCTTTTCTAGAGCATGTGTCCAGAGTTTAGGTATGAGAATAGGAAGGTGTTAGGCACCCAACCCCACCCGACTCATAGGTTGCCCTCCACTCATTGTGTTCCAAATCCTAATCCCATCAAAAGTTCCTCTAACATGTTATTCTAAACTCACACAAATCAACATGCAAAACATAGCAAATGTCCCACACTCATCCTTAACATAAAAACCCTACTATTCATCTAGCGCGCGCACACACACACACATATCCAAGAGTAGCAAGTATATCACAAGGCAAAAAAATCAACAAGGCATTAATCATCAAATATATAATAAAATAATATTTAACAGTTATTATCACTCTTCTCTCTTCATCCTTGTCCCTGCCTCTCTGAGGCTCTGTCCTTCTTTCAACAGCCAAACATGCCCACTGCCAAAATCAACGCAACCATGCCACCATGCCCACTTCAAAATTCCATGCCACCATGCCACCATGCCCACTCCACCATTCCTACCAACATCCCACCGGAACCAAAAACCCAAAATTAAGGGGGAAAAAAAAAAAAAAACCCACCAGATCACTGCCACATCTACTGAGCGAAACCATCATCGGCGACATTGGCAACCCACCAATCTCCACCGAGAAACCCACCAATCTGCACCGATCCATACCCACCCCAATTTCACGATCTAGCTGCCGTTCTCTCCACCAATCCCCACCACACGTCCATCATGATCCCTACCACATCGTCACTCTTCAGCGCCTACAAACAACCCAATCATTATTGTGTTGTTCATCGTCATGCTATCTAACGGCATCATCATGAAGAGATCAGCTCTTGTCTCGGCTCGTGTCACGGAGAGATTGGCAAGGAGTTTCGGCGAGAGGTCCGATGTGGTGCGTGTGCTCGATGCCATGGAGTATTTGAGAGTGTGATAGAGAAGAGGGAGAAAGAGAGGAAAGTGTGAGAGATAGAGAAAGACGGAGAGATTGGCTCGTGTCATGGAGAGATCGGCTAGGAGTTCCGGCGAGAGCTCTAATGTGGTGCGTAATGCTCGATGCGATGTAGTATCTGAGAGTGTGATAGAGAAGAGGGAGAAAGAGAGGAATTTGTGAGAGACAGAGAAAGACGGAGGGAGCGATGAGAGAGAAAAAAAAGCTGAATAAAATATTAATATTATTTTTGGCATAGTGCTATAGTGCCATCTTACATGTAAGATGGCACTATAGCACCATGCCAAAAAAATTTGCAATTTCTCACTTTTGGCCTTCTAGTTGCTGAGTGTATTTTGGGCCTAAATGCCAAATGTTGCTTACATTTGACATTTCCAAGGCCGGCTGGGGATGCTCTAAATATGTAATTTATCAGAAAGAAGTATACTATTTGGCTATGAGTTTTGTGACAAAGTTATTACCCTACTATAGGGTTTGGTCTGGTGAGTGACCAACCTGCAACTAGCCAAAATAGTTTGGTTTCCACAAATTTGAGCCTTTATTGACTAACACTAAGACCGAGTTGCTTGTTAAAATTTTGGACTATGACTCGAATAGTATTGTAGGGGTCAATGGCCCAATTTTAGATGTTGGGCCGTGAGCTTGCCCGAGGAGGAACATTTGTTTGAGAACAGTAAATTACGAGGAAAATGCATGGCTACAAACCTCGCAATGATTTGGCCGATATGTAAATGAAGAAGAGTTGTCCGAGGAGGATTACCTCTTCAGATAATCAAAGAGAAAGCTAAGGCGTACACTTTGGCAGTTATTCTAATAATTTAGGGGATTCTTATGATACATGAGTGTCTAGCAAGCACATAGGACATGTGGAATTAATAAGGTATTATGTAGAAAACTGCTACCACCGCATTAATTACTCTGCAGGTAACCCTCTGGCCGCATTAATGAGGAAAGGATGTCTGAACAGTGATTCTCAACATTTACAACTGCCGTGTAAAGACTTTAAGGGAAGATTGATGGGACAAGTATCAAAGAAAGATTATCTAACTGCCATGTGGGAGAAAAGGGGGTATAAAAAGAGTGAGAGGCAAGGAAATAGGGGATCGGAAAATCTTGAGAAGAAAGGAGGAAGAGAAAAACACTGTAGTTGTCAAGAACTAGATTTGTAGTAAAAGCAAGAACCTTATATAAGAATTAATCTCCTCGGACCATTGCCGAGATCTATTCTCTGAAGTTGCACTTGTCTTTGTTATTTTTAATTGTCATATAAATCTATCCTATCTATTGTTCTATTGTTGAACTCATCGTAGCCTAGTTTTCTCAACCTATTTTCTACAAATTCATTGTTGTGGGCCTTTTGAGCTGGTCCATCCATCGTTTGGGCTTGGGAACCAAATTTGCGTTCTTACAAGTATCATTGGGTGGCGTGATCAATATAGAACTTGGACAGAGTTTGGTTGCAGAGGATCTAAAATTTTGGACTAAAGTCTCTCTCTCCTTCTCCACTCTTTAGCTAGAAGCATCTCTTGATAATAAGCTAAGGGATTTACTAATGTGTGTCCTTAGAGTATATATTAGTAAACTATTTTAGAAAACTTTTTTATGGAAATATGAAAAAGTAATTAACTGTTTTGATAGTTTTTTCAATTTTCCATAAAAAAATTTATGGAATCGAGGTAGGCATGTTTACGGATTCCTAAATGAATAGCATAACTCATATTTTATGCAGGTATTGAGCATGTCGGAGGAGATATGTTTCACAATGTACCTAAAGGAGATGCAATTATGATTAAGGTATAATTTGAATACTAATGTCTAAATTAGATAATAAAAAATAAGTGGAACATTTTGGCAAAATTTTTCATAGGAAATCATTGATGTGTCTGCAATTCACTTGTAGTATATACTTCATAATTGGAGTGATGAGGAGTGCATGAAACTTCTGAGAAATTGCTATGAAGCGCTACCAAATAATGGGAAGGTAGTTATTATCGAGCTACTGTTGAAAGAAGCACCAGATTCAAGTATGAGTTCTCAATATGTCTCTCGCCTTGACAATGGCATGTTGTTTCTCCTTGAAGGGAAGGAGAGAACTGAGAAAGAATTTGAGGCTCTGTGCAAGGGATCTGGATTTTCAAAGTTTAAGGTTGTTTGTTGTGTCTACGCTGTTTGGGCAGTCATGGAATTCCATAAATAATTATACACTCCTTAGCTTGTTGTGCCTACGCTGATGCTTTGGTTGGTATTGTATCGACTCTTTGTCCACTCCATCTCATGCAGATGTTTGTTGTGCCTGAAAGTTCATAAATAATTATTATATATTTCGTAGTATAATTGCGCTTATGCTTCTATTGGTGGTGGAAGTATAATTTTTTTCCCTTTATTTTCCTAGCTCGCTCCAAGTCATGTACTTTTATTTTCTTGGATACACAATTATTGTCAGAAACTTTGTAAGGCAGAGACCCAAAACACTGGTTTTATGGTAGTTATTTATTGTCCTACTTTTCCTGTGTGGAGATTAATGTTGAATTTCTTGACTTTAGTTTTCATATTGTTGGTTGTCTATGTGAACCTTGGAAAGAAAACTAGAAATCATTGTATTTGTATCCCTAATATAATCCTTATTAACTTAGTATATAAGTTAGTTTATACGTGTTACGCGAAAAATTTGCGTACGTGCATTGTTGATACCTTGCAGTTGTTGACCACCCTAGAATGGTGACGCGCGCTCTCCACACGTGTGGATAGGGCTTCAGAGAAAAAAGGTCTCCCCCCCCCCTCCTTCCTTTTGAGAATGGTGCACACATTATTTTTCAAGGCTAGTAAAATACATAGGTAAAAGTGATGTTATAAAAAATGCGTAATACGTGAGAAGTGACAGTTTTTTAGACTTGCTCCAGCAGTCTCACATCGGCCAGAAATGCGCCCCATTCATGGTTTATAAGTCCTTGGAGCAACAATGAGTGTACCAATACTACATATATATGAAAATTATTAACAAAACCTAAAGGGGACAAACAACTTGCAGGGACTGAAACAAAATCCTCCCATACAGTTTTTGCCTAATTTACATAAGTGAAAATTATTTTTTTGTGGCTAACAGGGGATGCCTAATTTACAGAAGTGAAAATTATTTTTTGTGCTTATCAGGGGAAACCCAGGTTTAGCCGCTAACTTATCAAAGCACAACGCATGTCATGGCCACTAAAAGACTCCAAACAACTATTAAATTTACATCTGTCCATTTTCTGTTATAGTGAATATTAAATATTTTGTATTTGATTTCAAGAGTCTCTCAATTTTTTTTTCCCTTCACAAAATTGGCAGACAACGGTTGGAACAAGCGTTGAAATACTTTGAAATTTTAACCAAGGTGGAACGAGGGAATTCAGTATACCAATTATAATTGGTATGAAATATTTCGCTTATTCCGACCTAATCAGAACCGAATTAACAACTTGGCAAACAATTTTGAAGTAATATAGACCATAGGAAGCGAAAACTCTCGTTCCACGTGTTTCATACTTTCATGCAATGATGCAAGTTGTGATATTTTGATAACGTTGGGCCACCTGAAATTTAATAGGGCAGGCACGGTTGCTTATGATTTGAGCAAAAACTATATCATGTTTCTTTGATTTGAGATTGTTGGGCAATGTTATAGTGGTGCCCACCATTTGTCAATGATTTTACCCCTCTATAAAAAGGCCCATTCCATTGTATAAAAAATAAAAAGGGGCTAAATTCCAAACTACAATTTTGAGGATATTTGAATTTTATCCTATAAAATTTCAGAATTTGAATTTTTTTCCATAAATTTTAGGGGTGTTTGAATTTTACTCCCTAAAATTTGGGAGTATTTGAATTTTACAACTTGAAGTTTAAGAATTTGGGGTATAAAATATTTAAATTTTATAATATAAAACTCAAAGTTACGTGTCATCAATTACCAAAAAAATAAAAAATTCAAACATTCATTTTATTTTATTGTCAAAGTCTACTAATCACATTCATTGTTACATCAATTTCTATACTTTATGTAGTAAACTTTGTGGTACATTTTTTTTGCATTTTTTTTTTAAAAATTATATGATAATTAATAAGTAATTAATTGTAGGTTTTAGTTAGCTCAACTGGTAAAGTCTTTGATGGTTGTATAAAAGTTTTGGGGTTCAATCCCTACCTACACCAAAAAATTGATTGGTATCTTGATTTGATGATAAAGAGCTATCATTAGGAGTGGACGCCATAAGTTGAAATTCTCTAAAAAAAAGTAATTAATTATTTTTTTTTTGGAAAAAGGTTGCAAACTATTTATTTTCACTTTGAAAAGGGTCTTTGAAACAATAGACTAATAAAAGCTCAACCCAATTGAAAACCACACTCTTTGGGGGAAAAATGTTTTGAGGCTTTAATTTTCGTAAACTAGTATCTTACATGCTTGATTGTCGACATTAACCGCACCAAACAATATCTCTATCTTTATCTGAACACCAAAATCAAAATTTATAACAATGCATTGCCATATCTAACAAAAAGTAAACATTATTTCTTTAATTCTTCAATTTTTCTGTTTAATTCATCAAACTAAACTTGAGATCCTTAATATTTAATAAACTTATATAATTGATATATAAATCAAGAAAAATGCCTACTAAATTTATCGACTTAGGCCCAACACTATTTCAATTTATTTGGCAGTGTGTAATTGGTGAGTATGATTATTTTTAAATCTTTGTATGTAGATGATTTTTTTTTTTGTTTAACTGTTGATATTTTTGATAGCTCGAAATTTTGCTGACACTCAGGTTTGTAACTTTGTATGATATTTGGGCCAATCTGAGGTGCAATTTTGCGATTGTCATCTTGTTTAGTAAGATATAATTCAGTTAGCAATCCTCTGGCGAAAAGTGAATTACATTCATATTTTCTTTTCCAAATGGTAGAAACTAGAAACAATCATATTTCTTCGAAAAATCAGTTGCAATGTTCATCCTCATCTAATATTTGGGAATAGCCAATTTGGAGGAAGTTCAGTGCACACAAAGTTTTTACATTCCACCCCATGGGCTAGTTTGTGAGCAGCTCTATTAACATTTCTCACAAAACTAGCAGGCTGATGGGCTGAAAAGATTTAATGCCTCAGATCCAAACAAACTTCTCCCTAGCAGTATGTTCAATAAGAAATTTTCATTGTCCAAATTTTTTATTTACTCCCTCCTCCAACTTATAACATAGTTTGCCTTGTGCTGTACTGTCTATAGATGTACCTGAAGGATCTTTCATCATTACGGCACACACTCCAATGTCAAATTTGTTCTCCTGTCTTTGGTTCAATGAAGTTGAACGGTTCACTCCTCGTGATCAACTGAGCTTTGCATATTCACTCCTCGTGGCAAACCTTTTTATCTTAATATGTTCAAGGTAAATAATTCTATGGAATATTATCATGTCAAAGTGAATCGAAACCATAGTGACGGCAGATTGAATTTAATATAAACTGGCTGTTGCGGGGGCAAATCAATGTGATGCTAAAAGATTATGGAAATTTTTTTTATAACAAGTCTCTTTGGTTCCTTGCATTGCAGGATTGTGAGAGGAGAGCCATAGCTAAGCTGTTTCATCACAGGTTAGAGGAAAAGCATAGTATTCGCAAAGGGCAAAATTTAGATACAGTACCTTAGGTGCAGTACCTTAAGTTTCCTCTTTAAAACTCTGCCACGTGTCTCATTAACATTTTCATTAAACGGCGTTAGAGACCAACTATCTCCAGTTAGAAAATTCATCTAAAGCACAAACCAATTTGCACAGGACCCAGCATAAACCCATTGAATTATTGAAACCCAAACATAGACGGTAGACCCATTAAATTATTGAGAGAGAGATTACAGGATCTAAGAGGGTTAGAGAGAGAGAGAATGAAGTGGAGATAGGTCAAGATGAGAGAATGAAAGAGTAGCTAATCCGCCATGGTTAGCTCCCTCAAGCTTCTCTCTTAGCCCAGACCCAAAATAGAACAAATCGGTGAATAATAAAAAGAAGGAGAAAAAACATGAAAGTAGTAAGATTAAAAAAAGACCCATAACCGCTTGCCGTCACCAACCCAAAGTTTCTCTTTCATTCTCTCATCTCGATTTGTCTCTGCTTCTTTCTCTCTAAAACCCCCTTGAGTTCTTTGATTTTTCTCTCTTTAATCTACCCAAATCTCTCTTTGATCCAACTCATAAAATAGAATAAAATAAAATCAAAATAAATCAACCTCAAAAGCCAAGAATCTCACACAAAACAGAACCTGGGGTTTGAGATTGGACATGTCACCAAAGATAGTAAGGAAACGAAGAGGGAGGAGGTTCGCTAGTGGTGGGACCCAGGTGGGGCTTAGCTGGTGGTGGGCCATTGGAGGACAAGAGCCAAGGCTGCCAAAGTGAGAGGGAGGCTGTTGGAACTCCCTGACTCTAGTGCTGCCATTGCTCAGTTGTGATGATTTGGTTTGTAGGGAGAAGAGCTTGAGAAGCCGTCCATGGTGAGCTGAAAGAGCTTTGGCATTCTGCGTTTCTCTGATTTCAAGGGAATAGAGTCTTTTTTTTTTTTTTTTTTTTTTTTTTGTGATTAACGCCGTTTACCGTGATTATAAAATAGCCACGTGTCACATTTTAAAGAAGAGAATCTAAAGTACTGCACCTAAGGTACTGTACCTAAGTTTTGCCCATTCGCAAAAGCGCATGAGAATACTCTTTTACTTATTAATTTGGCTTTTATATACATCTTTTGATGTCGCTTCTTGCCTCTATTGGCATAAATTTAATGCCAAATATATAAACTTTGAATTTGACAAATTTATATTCATTTAATCATGACAAATATGTTTGTCAAGCCTCGCTAAACATATTTTATTATCTTATTTCATAGGTAGTGTTTATTACACACATCTTATCTCACACAACTGTACATAGACATTTTGCACTGAAATCGTGATTTGAAGTCAAGCGTTTGGTGCAAAATATGTGTGTGTAAACGCAGTTGTTTGAGATGAGATGTATGTGTTAAGTTTTAGCCTAATTTCACATAAGTTTTAGCTTAATTTACATAAGTGAAAATTATTTTTTGTGGCTAACAGGTGAAACCCAGGTTTAGCCGCTAACTTATCAAAACACAACGCATGTCATGGCCACTAAAAGACTCCAAACAACTATTTAATTTACATCTCTTCATTTTTTGGTATAGTGAAAATTAAATATTCTGTATTTGATTTCAAGAGTCTCTCAATTTTTTTTTCCCTTCACAAAATTGGCAGATAACGGCTGGAACAAGCGCTGAAATACTTTGAAATTTTAACCAAGGTGGAACGAGGGAATTCAGTATACCAATTATAATTGGTATGAAATATTTCGCTTATTTCGATCTAATTAGAACCGAATTAACAACTTGGCAGTCAATTTTCAAGTAATATAGACCATTGGAAGCGAAAACTCTCGTTCCACTTGTTTCATACGTTCATGCAATGATGCAAGTTGTGATATTTTGATAACGTTGGGCCACCTGAAATTTAATAGGGCCGGTACAGTTGCTTATGATTTGAGGAAAAACTGTATCATGTTTCTTTGATTTGATATTGTTGGGCAATGTTATATTGGTGCCCACCACTTTTCAATGGTTTTACCCCTCTATAAAAAGGCCCATTCCATTGTATAAAGAATAAAAAGAGGCTAAATTCCAAACTACAATTTTGAAGATGTTTGAATTTTACACCATAAAATTTTAGAATTTGAATTTTTTTTCCATAAATTTTAGGGGTGTTTGAATTTTACTCCATAAAATTTGGGGGTATTTGAATTTTACAACTTGAAGTTTTAGAATTTGGGGTATAAAATATCTAAATTTTATTGTATAAAACTCAAAGTGATGTGTCATGAATTACCAAAAAAAAAAAAAAAAAAAAAAATTCAAACATTCATTTTATTTTATTGTCAAAGTCTGCCAATCACATTCATTGTTACATCAATTTCTATACTTTATGTAGTAAACTTTGTAGTACATTTTTTAGCATTTTTTTTTTCTAAATTATATGATAATTAATAAGTAATTAATTGTGGGTTTTAGTTAGTTCAACTGGTAAAGACTTTGATGGTTGTATAAGAGATCTATGGTTCAATCTCCACCTACACCAAAAAACTAATTGGCGTCTAGATCTAATGATAAAGAGCTATCATTAGGAGTGGACGCCATAGGTTGAAACTCTCTAAAAAAAAATGATTATTATTATTTTTTTTTTGGAAAAAAGGTTGCGCACTATTTACTTTCACTTTGAAATGGGTCTTTGAAACAATAGACTAATAAAAGCTCAACCCAATTGAAAACCATACTCTTTGGGAGAAAAATGTTTTGAGGCTTTAATTTTTGTAAACTAGTATCTTACATGCTTGATTGTCAACAATAACCGCACCAAACAATATCTCTATCTTTGTCTTAACACCAAAATTAAAATTTATAACAATGCATTGCCATATCTAACAAAAAGTCAACGTTATTTCTTTAATTCTTCAATTTTTTTTGTTTAATTCATCAAACTAAACTTGAGATCCTTAATATTTAATAAACTTATTTAATTGATATATAAATAAAGAAAAACGCCTATTAAATTTATCGACTTAGGGCCCAACACTATTTCAATTTATTTGGCAGTGTGTAATTGGTGAGTATGTTTATTTTTACATCTTTGTATGTTGATGATATTTTTGATAGCTCGCAATGGTGACAAAGAATTTGTTTGCCCATTTTTGTTATTATTTTTTTTCTTTTTGGGATATTGTACTGGTTGCAGAAAATTTAGGAATCTATGAGCATTGTTAATAAAAATTTTAAAAAGTCAGGCCGATGGCCCCCCCCCCCCCCCTCCCCTTCTAGCTTTGTCTCTGTCGATAAGTCAAGATACTTGTCATGACTCATGACTAGTGGTGGTACAATTGGTCGCCATTATGTTTCAATTATTTTATGCCATTGTAGCAGATGAGTAAAATAATAGTTTTATGCCATTGTTGAGGCAGTAGCATAGTCTTTCAGGATAACGTTATTACATTAAAAAAATCTTATTACACGCTGACTGTCACACACTTTATATACGCTCATTTTTTTTTAATTGTGTTTTAAATTAGAAAGGTAGTAAATTATAGGTAGTTAGTTGTTATTGGTTTAAATTTAAACTTAACACTAAGATTATTTTTTCCCCCAAACAATAATAATCAGTAACAACTTACTATTTAAAATTTATTATAAAAATTTAAAAAAAAATAATGTAAACATATCATAAAAATATGTTTAAGGGCGAGTATTCTCGTAGTACGGAATGTGTGATTACAGTGGAATGGCTAAAATAAGATATTATGATCTAAAACATTAAATGGGAGATAATGGGTGGGCCTTTCTACACGTGGAAATGCCAGACTGTTCCCAAAAGAGTATACAAATGCATAATCTTACTGGCAGTTACCTACTATCGTAATCTGCTTTTGTATTGCTTTGTTTTTTTCAAATCCTTGTCTTCCCTTCCCACTACGAGACGAGTTGTTATTTGTACGAAATTTTGTTGCCATTCAGGTTTATATGATATTTGGGCCAATCCGAGGTGCAAGTTTGTGATTGTCATCTTGTTTGGTAAATATTATGTTTGTGTTTGGATATCATTTATTTTGTTAAAAATTGAGAAAAATAAAAAAATATTTTTTTTACTGTTTGCTACAGTGTTATGCACTGTTCATCGGCCTAAAATTACTGTCTGGAACCATAGAAAACCAAGTGTTACCCGCCATTAGTGAAGAGGATGAGGCATGCATCAAAGCTCCGCTAATGTCCACCGCGCAATTATTTGGTTGGGTCCTAAATGCAACCACTAATCTTGACTTGTTTGGGATCATTGCCAGAGCAAGCCCCACTGCTTGCATGACACCCACAGAAATTTCTTCGCAGCTTCCAACACAGGACTCGGAAGCGCCTTTTCGGTTGGATCGTATGCTGCGCCTTCTTGCTAGCCACTCCGTTTTGACATGCTCTATCCACACACTTGAGGATGGTAGGGCTGAGAGACTCTATGGACTCACACCAACTTCTCAGTTCCTTTTTGAAAAAGAGGATAGAGGGTCCGTGGCTGGTTTTTCAGCTTTCAATTCACACCGAGCCATTTAGGGACGGAACCATGTGCAAGAAGAGGTGGGCTGTGGCCCCCCCCCCCCCCCCCCCACAAATTTTTTAAAATATAATTAATATATATATATTTAAGATTTTAGAAAAGAAGTCCATGAAAAATTATATTTGCCCCTCTCAAGAAAATTATATTTGCCTCCCTCGACTTCGAATCCTAGTTCCGTCCCTGGAGCCATTTACGAGGTCAGGTATGGGATGTCTCATTGTGTTTTGTATAAATGCAAAAATGGAAACGGCTTGGATCGAATGATTAGTGCACTAGATTTGTCACATGTCCTAATAGATCCATTGTATAGAAGCATTGGAGCCATGTTTTTCCTTGGAAGAATAATCTTCTCAAAAATATCTTTCTTTAGGGGAAAAAAGTGCAGCAACATTTTATTATAATTGGATAATTTTTTGTTGTTAGTCACTTCTTTTTTTGATTGAACCTTGTCCATTTCTATAAGAAACACTGGGTATTAGTTGAGCTACTATACTTTTGGTTCCTCACTTTTTATTTATTTATTTTTTTTTTACCAAAAAAGAAGTGTATATGAGTCCATTTGTAAGTATAGGAAACCAATATTTTTCACATTTTTTTTTCATAAAAAAACTAACATGGCATTTTGTAATTAATGCACGATAAAAATGACGTTAGTGGTGGACTCAAGTGAAAATAATGTCAATATAATCACAATAAATCATGATAAGATTCTGAAAAATTTATAAAAAATCACTAGCCTTTTAACTCTTTCCATATTAGGGTGCCTTAAATGAAAGGCAATATTATTCTTTAATCCTTGATATTTGAAATGTTTGGAGAAATCATAGATTGTCATACGTTATTACATATATGATGAGATGTATTAATAGTGATTGTGTTTTGTGTCTCATGTTATATACTTTGTTTCTACATTCTAGCACGCATATGAAGGATGCAATCCTTGAAGGTGGGAATCTATTTAAGAAAGTCCATGGAATGCCCATGTTTCAGTATATGGACGTGGATCCAACTTTTAAGGAGATGCTCTTCAAGATAATGGACGATCATTCCACAATGATTATGAAGAAAATTCTTGAGGTATACCAAGGATTCGAGGGGTTAAAGTCATTGGTTGATGTTGGTGGTGGGATTGGGAAATGCATGAATATGATCATTTCCAAGAACCCTACCACTAAAGGCATTAACTTTGATTTGCCACGTGTGATACAAAATGCACCATCTTATCCCGGTAACATTCCTAATTTCTTTAGTAAGATTAATTTAGTTAATAATATTATTATAAAATGAACTTGAAATTCATTAAATATTAAAACAACAAACATAATCTTGCCTATTTACACAAGTATCCTAGTTTGGTAGGAAATTCTATTTAGGATTAGCAACTAGTGTGCGTCAAATCCTAGACACACACACCAAAAAAAAAAAAAAAAAAAAAAAAAAAAAAAAAGAAAAAGAAAAAGAAAAAGAAAAAGAAAAAGGTTTTCATATAGTGTTTATATAAAAACATAACATCAAAAAGTATAGTAGTAGAAAAAGAAATTGATAAATTATGTATTTGAGCATAAAATTTAGGCTCTGTGTTAATTTAATATCTGACATTTTAAATGTGTCAATTTGGTCTCTAACGTGTGGTAGAGAAAAATGCTAAGAGACCCCCTGAGTTTTGGAGTAGTGGCCATTACACCCCTCAACTTTTATTTTAACCAATTTACTCCTTGAACTTTGCACATCCGCCAAAGAGATACACATGTTATTCTGACGTTAATATGCTAAAGAAATAGTCACATGACAAGCATCTGAACTTAAAAAAAAAAAACCAAATTGAATCCTGTAAAACCCTGATTATAAACTGTTCTTACTACTACAAAAACAAACCCAGATTATAAATTGTTCTTACCTCCAATTTCTTATTTGTAACTAATTTCCATTATCTTGAATGAAACAAACAAGCTCACTGTGGGGGCAATGGGGAAGTACGCCTCGGTCGAGTGGACCATGGCGGAGAAAAATGAAGTCACCACCTAGATTAGGTCTAAGAACTATAAATATAATGCTCCTGTGGAAGGACTGGTCTTTTCTAGAGCATGTGTCCAGAGTTTAGGTATGAGAATAGGAAGGTGTTAGGCACCCAACCCCACCCGACTCGTAGGTCGCCCTCCACTCATTGTGTTCCGAATCCTAATCCCATCAAAAGTTCCTCTAACATGTTATTCTAAACTCACACAAATCAACATGCAAAACATAGCAAATGTCCCACACTCATCCTTAACATAAAAACCCTACTATTCATCTAGCGCGCGCGCGCACACACACACACATATCCAAGAGTAGCAAGTATATCACAAGGCAAAAAAATCAACAAGGCATTAATCATAAAATATATAATAAAATAATATTTAACAGTTATTATTACTCTTCTCTCTTCATCCCTGTCCCTGCCTCTCTGAGGCTTTGTCCCTTTCTCAACAGCCAAACATGCTCACTGCCAAAATCCACGCAACCATGCCACCATGCCCACTGCAAAATTCCAAGCCACCATGCCACCATGCCCACGCCACCATTCCTACCAACATCCCACCAAAACCAAAAACCCAAAATTAAGGGGGGGAAAAAAAAACCCACCAGATCACTGCCACATCTACTGAGCGAAACCATCATTGGCGACATTGGCAACCCACCAATCTCCACCGAGAAACCCACCAATCTGCACCGATCCATACCCACCCCAATTTCACGATCTAGCTGCCTTTCTCTCCACCAATCCCCACCACACGTCCATAATGATCCCTACCACATCGTCACTCTTCAGCGCCTGCAAACAACCCAATCATCACCGTGTTGTTCATCGTCACGCTATCTAACGGCATCATCATGGAGAGATCAGCTCTTGTCTCGGCTCGTGTCACGGAGAGATTGGCAAGGAGTTTCGGCGAGAGCTCCATTGTGGTGCGTGTGCTCGATGCCATGGAGTATCTGAGAGTGTGATAGAGAAGAGGGAGAAAGAGAGGAAAGTGTGAGAGACAGAGAAAGACGGAGAGATCGGCTCGTGTCTCAGCTCGTGTCATGGAGAGATCGGCTAGGAGTTCCGGCGAGAGCTTTAATGTGGTGCGTAATGCTCGACGCGATGGAGTATCTGAGAGTGTGATAGAGAAGAGGGAGAAAGAGAGGAATTTGTGAGAGACAGAGAAAGACGAAGGGAGAGATGAGAGAGAAAAAAAGCTAAATAAAATATAAATATTATTTTTGGCATAGTGCTACAGTGCCATCTTACATGTAAGATGGCACTGTAGCACTATGCCAAAAAAATTTGCAATTTCTCACTTTTGGCCTTCCAGTTGCTGAGTGTATTTTGGGCCTAAATGCCAAATGTTGCTTACATTTGACATTTCCAAGGCCGGCTGGGGATGCTCTAAATACGTAATTTATCAGAAAGAAGTATACTATTTGGCTATGAGTTTTGTGACAAAGTTATTACCCTACTATAGGGTTTGGTCTAGTGAGTGACCAACCTGCAACTAGCCAAAATAGTTTGGTTTCCACAAATTTGAGCCTTTATTGACTAACACTAAGACCGAGTTGCTTGTTAAAATTTTGGACTATGACTCGAATAGTATTGTAGGAGTCAATGGCCCAATTTAAAATGTTGGGCCGTGAGCTGGTCCGAGGAGGAACATTTGTTCGAGAACAGTAAATTACGAGGAAAATGCATGGCTACAAACCTCGCAAGGATTTGGCCGATATGTAAATGAAGAAGAGTTGTCCAAGGAGGATTACCTCTTCGGATAATCAAAGAGAAAGCTAAGGCGTACACTTTGGCAGTTATTCTGATAATTTAGGGGATTCTTATGATACATGAGTGTCTAGCAAGAACATAGGACAGGTGGAAGTAATAAGGTATTATGTAGAAAACTGCTACCACTGCATTTATTACTCTGCAGGTAACCCTCTGGCCGAATTAATGAGGAAAGGATGTCTGAACAGTGATTCTCAACCTTTACAGCTTCCGTGTAAAGACTCTAAGGGAAGATTGATGGGACAAGTATCAAAGAAAGATCATCTAACTGGCACGTGGGAGAAAAGGGGGTATAAAAAGAGTGAGAGGCAGGGAAATAGGGGATCGGAAAATCTTGAGAAGAAAGGAGGAAGAGAAAAAAACTGTAGTTGTCAAGAACCAGATTTGTAGTAAAAGCAAGAACCTTATATAAGAATTAATCTCCTCGGACCATTGCCGAGAACTATTCTCTGAAGTTGCACTTGTCTTTGTTATTTTTAATTGTCATATAAATCTATCCTATCTATTGTTCTATTGTTGAACTCATCGTAGCCTAGTTTTCTCAACCTATTCTCTACAAATTCATTGTTGTGGGCCTTTTGAGCTGGTCTATCCATCGTTTGGGCTTGGGAACCAAATCTGCGTTCTTACAAGTATCATTGGGTGGCGTGATCAATGTAGAACTTGGACAGAGTTTGGTTGCGGAGGATCTAAAATTTTGGACTAAACTCTCACTCTCCTTCTCCACTCTTTAGCTAGAAGCATCTCTTGATAATAAGCTAAGGGATTTACTAATGTGTGTCCTTAGAGTATATATTAGTAAACTATTTTAGAAAACTTTTTTATGGAAATATGAAAAAGTAATTAACTGTTTTGATAGTTTTTTCAATTTTCCATAAAAACTTTCTCAAAATGAATGGTTAATGTCTGCCCTAAGGTCACACATTAACCGGACCCATAAGCTAATATTGAACCCACACTTTTTGTATTTTTCCTAAACTTAATGTCAGGAGCCACATTTAACGTAAATAAATTATTTTGTTTTTAAATATTATAATTTAAGGTAAAATAATATTTTGATCTCTAAATAACCAGACTGAAGTGAAAATAATGTCAATATAATCACAATAAATCATGTTAAGATTGTGAAAAAATTTATAAAAAATCACTAGCCTTTAACTCTTTCCATATTAGGGTGCCTTAAATGAAAGGCAATATTATTCTTTAATCCTTGATAATTGAAATGTCTGGAGAAATTATAGATTGTCATACGTTATTACATATATGATGAGATATATTAATAGTGATTGTGTTTTGTGTCTCATGTTATATACTTTGTTTCTACATTCTAGCACGCATATGAAGGATGCAATCCTTGAAGGTGGGAATCTATTTAAGAAAGTCCATGGAATGCCCATGTTTTAGTATATGGACGCGGATCCAGCTTTCAAGGAGATGTTCTTGAAGATAATGGACGATCATTCCACAATGATTATGAAGAAAATTCTTGAGGTATACCAAGGATTCGAGGGGCTAAAGTCATTGGTTGATGTTGGTGGTGGATTTGGAAAATGCATGAATATGATCATTTCCAAGAACCCTACCACTAAAGGCATTAACTTTGATTTGCCACGTGTGATACAAAATGCACCATCTTATCCCGGTAACATTCCTAATTTCTTTAGTAAGATCAATTTAGTTAATAATATTATTATAAAATGAGCTTGAAATTCATTAAAAATTAAAACAGTAAACTTAATTATGCCTATTTACACATGTATCCTAGTTTGGTAGGAAATTCTATTTAGGATCAGCAACTAGTGTGGGTCAAATCCTAGACACACACACCAAAAAAAAAAAAAAAAAAAGAAAAAGAAAAAGAAAAAGAAAAAGAAAAATGTTTTCATTAAGTGTTTATGTAAAAACATAAACATCAAAAAGTATAGTAGTAGAAAAAGAAATTGATAAATTATGTATTTGAGCATAAAATTTAGGCTCTGTGTCAATTTAATATTTGACATTTTAAATGTGTCAATTTGGTCTCTAACGTTTTGGTAGAGAAAAATGCTAAGAGACCCCCCGAATTTTGGCTTGCTCCTCACTCCTACCAATCTTTCCATTTAATGTACCAGATTTCTCCAAAGGCTAAAATGAGGTTTAGGTTCATGATTCTTTGTCAACCCTCATTAATGGCCTTCCATTCATATTTTCTCCACTACTACTATATAAACCCCCCTCTCCTTCATTCCAAGACACAAAAACCCCTTCTCTTCCCCTCTCTTGAGTTCTAGAGAAGTTGAGTAGTCTTGTCATATCTTGGTCTTCCTGAGACTCAAGGTATTGAGTGAGACTCACTCTTCCTCTCCTAACTCTTCTTTCCCTCCACCCTTAGGACCTCCCTCAAGAGTCTCCTCATCCTCCATATGGATCTTGCATGAAGGTATAATCTCTTTCCCTAATTGTTTTTTTGTGTTGCCATGATGAGAGTTTAAGATTAAAGCATGATAGTAACTATTTAAATACTATTGAATATGTTTGAATGTTCTTAAATATTCTTATGTGTTCTTAACATGTTCTTGGTTGTTCTTTACATGTTCATGCATAAACACTAGTTTAGATCTTAAACTCACATCAAAAATATGAAAAACATGTTTGTTTCATAATTCTTTCAAATCCTTGAATCTAGGTTATCACCATTCACACACATTCACTAGAATTTATCTTTCAATCCAAATGCAATGCTTAATAAATTGAATTAAGGTTTATCACACACACACACACACTTTAAATTCAACATGCAAATTGATTGATAACATATTGAATGATGTGATATGAATGTTGGCCACTATAGTTTAGAAGACCGGTTTCACTGGGCAAGGTGGGTGCCTAACACCTTCCCACCTTGTAACATAGCCTCCGAACTTAGATTAATGGTTAGTAGATCAAATGCTTATCCATGTAATTTTCAATTTCTAGATTGTAATTAGGAAACAAAGCCATGTACTTTATCTTAGATTGTATCTAGGACCAAAGCCATGTAATTTTCCTATGATCAATGTAGATTCAATTTCAAATTAATAAAATGAGGAATTTTTCAATTATGGTTTTCTTATTTCTCCAATAATTAAATAAGTGGCGACTCCATTGTAAAACCCTTAATCTAAAGGGGAAAATGTAACTAGTCGAACCTCCATTTTGAGAGGCAATAACACGACTCCACCCATTTGCGTGAGTTTGGCCCAACACACCTATAAAAAAAAAGGGGGGCCGGGAGCGCGGTCTCTCACAGTCACATTTTAAAGAAGGGAACCTAAGGTACTGCATCTAAGGTACTGTACTTAAGTTTTGCCCATTCGCAAAAGTGCATGAGAATACTCTTTTCCTTATTAATTTGGTTTTTATATACATCTTTTGATGTTGCTTCTTGCATCTATTGGCATAAATTTAATGCCAAATATATTAACTTAGAATTTGACAAATTTATATTCATTTAATCATGATAAATATGTTTGTCAAGCCTCACTAAACATATTTTATTCTCTTATTTCATAGGTAGTGTTTATTACACACATCTTATCTCACACAACTGTACACAGACATTTTGCACTGAAATCGTGACTTGAAGTCAAGTGTTTGGTGCAAAATGTGTGTGTATATGCAGTTGTTTGAGAGGAGATGTATGTATTAAGTTTTAGCCTAATTTCACATAAATTTTAGCCTAATTTACATAAGTGAAAATTATTTTTTGTGGCTAACAGGTGAAACCCAGGTTTAGCCACTAACTTATCAAAACACAACGCATGTCATGGCCACTAAAAGACTCCAAACAACTATTTAATTTACATCTCTTCATTTTTTGTTATAGTGAATATTAAATAATCTGTATTTGATAACAAGAGTCTCTCAATTTTTTTTCCCTTCACAAAATTGGCAGACAACAGTTGGAACAAGCGCTGAAATACTTTGAAATTTTAACCAAGGTGGAACGAGGGAATTCAGTATACCAATTATAATTGGTATGAAATATTTCGATCTAATTAGAACCGAATTAACAACTTGGCAGTCAATTTTCAAGTATTATAGACCGTAGGAAGCAAAAACTCTCGTTCCACTTGTTTCATACGTTCATGCAATGATGCAAGTTGTGATATTTTGATAACGTTGGGCCACCTGAAATTTAATAGGGCCGGTACGGTTGCTTATGATTTGAGGAAAAAGTGTATCATGTTTCTTTGATTTGAGATTATTGGGCAATGTTATAGTGGTGCCCACCATTTTTCAATGGTTTTACCCCTCTATAAAAAGGCCCATTCCATTGTATAAAAAATAAAAAGAGGCTAAATTCTAAACTACAATTTTGAGGATGTTTGAATTTTACACCATAAAATTTCAGAATTTGAATTTTTTTTTCATAAATTTTAGTGGTGCTTGAATTTTACTCCCTAAAATTTGGGGTTATTTGAATTTTACAACTTAAAGTTTTAGAATTTGGGGTATAAAATATCTAAATTTTATTGTATAAAACTCAAAGTGATGTGTCATAAATTACAAAAAAAAAAAAAAAAAAAAATTCAAAAATTCATTTTATTTTATTGTCCAAGTCTACCAATCGCATTCATTGTTACATCAATTTCTATACTTTATGTACTAAACTTTGTGGTACATTTTTTTAGCATTTTTTTTTCAAAATTATATGATAATTAATAAGTAATTAATTGTGGGTTTTAGTTAGCTCAACTGGTAAAGTCTTTGATGGTTGTATAAGAGATCTAGGGGTCAATCCCAGCCTACACCAAAAAACTGATTGGTGTCTTGATCTGATGATAAAGAGTTATAATTAGGAGTGGACGCCATAGGTTGAAACTCTCTAAAAAAAGTGATTATTATTATTTTTTTTTGGAAAAAAGGTTGCACACTATTTATTTTCACTTTGAAAAGGGTCTTTGAAACAATAGACTAATAAAAGCTCAACCCAATTGAAAACCACACTCTTTGGGTGAAAAATGTTTTGAGGCTTTAATTTTTGTAAACTAGTATCTCGCATGCTTGATTGTCAACAATAACCGCATCAAACAATATCTCTATCTATGTCTTAACACCAAAATCAAAATTTATAACAATGCATTGCCATATCTAACAAAAAGTCAACTTATTTCCTTAATTCTTCAATTTTTTGTTTAATTCAACAAACTAAACTTGAGATCCTTACTATTTAATAAACTTATTTAATTGATATATAAATAAAGAAAAACGCCGATTAAATTTATCGACTTAGGGACCAACACTATTTCAATTTATTTGGCAGTGTTTAATTGGTGAGTATGATTATTTTTACATCTTTGTATGTTGATGATATTTTTGATAGCTCGCAATGGTAACAAAGAATTTGTTTGCTCTTTTTTGTTATTATTTTTTTTCTTTTCGGGATATTGTACTGATTGCAGAAAATTTAGGAATATAGGAGCACTGTTAATAAAAATTTTAAAAAGTCAGGCCTACAGCCCCCCACCCCCCCCCCCCCCCCTCTCTCCTTTCCAGCTTTGTCTTTGTCGATAAGTCAAGATACTTGTCATGACTCATGACTAGTGGTGGTACAATTGGTCACCATAATGTTTCAATTATTTTATGCCATTGTAGCAGATGAGTAAAATAATAGTTTTATGCCATTGTTGAGGCACTAGCATATTCTTTCCGGATAATGTTATTACATTGAAAATTTTTTTTTACACGCTGACTGTCACACACTTCATATACGCTCATTTTTTTTTAATTTGTGTTTTAAATTAGAAAGGTAGTAAATTATAGGTAGTTAGTTGCTATTGGTTTAAATTTGAACTCAACACTAAGATTATTTTCTTTCTCTCAACAATAATAATCAATAACAACTTACTATTCAAAATTTATTATAAAAATATTGTAAGCATACCATAAAAATAAGTTTAAGGGTGAGTATTCTCTTAGTACGGAATGTGTGATTACAGTGGCATGGCTAAAATAAGAGATAATGATCTAAAACATTAAATAGGAGATCATGGGTGGGCATCTTTACACGTGGAAAAGCCAGACTGTTCCCAAAAGAGTCTACAAATGCATAATCTTACTGGCAGTTACCTACTATCATAATCTGCTTTTGTATTGAATCGTTTTTTTCAAATCCTTGTCTTCCCTTCCCACTACGAGACGAGTTGTTATTTGTACGAAATTTTGTTGCCATTCAGCTCTATTAACATTTCTCACAAAACTATCAGGCTGATGGGCTGAAAAGATTTAATGCCTCAGATCCAAAAAAAACTTCTCCTTAGCAGTATGTTCAATAAGAAATTTTCATTGTCCAAAATTTGTATTAACTCCCTCCTCCAACTTATAACATAATTTGCCTTGTGTTGTGCTGTCTATAGATGTACCTGAAGGATCTTTCATCATTAGGGCACACACTCCAATGTCAAATTTGTTCTCCCGTCTTTGGTTCAATGAAGTTGAACGGTTCACTCCTCGTGATCAACTGAGCTTTGCATATACACACCAAAAGTTGAGAAGGATGAATCCTGACAAACCTTTTTATCTTAATATGTTCAAGGTAAATAATTCTTTGGAATATTATCATGTCAAAGTGAATCGAAACCATAGTGACGGCAGATTGAATTTAATATAAACTGGCTGTTGAGGGGGCAAATCAATGTGATGCTAAAAGACTATGGAAATTTTTATTTTTATTTTTATAACTAGTCTCTTTGATTCCTTCCATTGCAGGATTGTGAGAGGAGAGCCATAGCTAAGCTGTTTCATCACAGGTTAGAGGAAAAGCATAGTATTCGCAAAGGGCAAAACTTAGATACAGTACCTTAGGTGCAGTACCTTAAGTTTCCTCTTTAAAACTCTGCCACTTGTCTCATTAACATTTTCATTAAACGGCGTTAGAGACCAACTATCTCCAGTTAGAAAATTCATCTAAAGCACAAACCAATTTGCACAAGACCCAGCATAACCCCATTGAATTATTGAAACCCAAACATAGACGGTAGACCCATTAAATTATTGAGAGAGAGATTACAGGATCTAAGAGTGAGAGAGAATGAAGTGGAGATAGGTCAAGATGAGAGATTGAAAGAGAAGTGTTAGGTTCTAAGAATTAGGAACTAATGTATTAGAATTTCAATTTGTAATGTTGGCAAACCATGATCAAAACATTCTTTAAGTTGTGTGTTAGACTTGCTCAAAGTATGGCTCTTCATGTAAAGTTGGAATCGAGTTTTATGCAGAATTCACTGTGCACTTTCTGCCTGACTCGATCGATCGAAAATTAGGCTCGATCGATCGAAAGTCGTGCAGATTGTTTTTCTGCAGAATTTTCCAACTCAGCCCTAGTCCATTTAATGTATAGGGTTTTATGTTTTGCCCTAAGTATATAAGGGAAAACCCTAGCCACGTTTTTAACGTTCTGTTTTGCTGTGTTTGTGAATCTCATTGTGAGATCTAGAGGTGTTTACCTTCACATACACTTAGGGTTTCCAAACTCAAGACTCATGTCAAGAGGTTGGTAAATCATACAGTTGCAGAATCAAAGATCTTAAAGAAATACAAGCAGGTGTGCTTGTGGATTGCTGAAGAATTCAAGAAAGAAGGAGTCCATGGATCTCGGAGCTATCATGTGGTCGTGGTAGTAAGTTTCCTACACTTGGGTAGCAATAGGATGTTAGTGGTCTAAGTCTTATTGTGCAAAATTTGATTCTTTCATTGTGAATTCAGTTTTACCTTGAGGATAGCTAGGTTAAATCCTCCCCAGGTTTTTTACCGGTTTGGTTTTCCTGGGTCATCAGATCTTTGTGTTATTTTTTTTCCGCTGCTTTATTGTTTTTGATATATTTGTGTTAACCTAGATTTGTTTAAATTACCTAAGTTTATCACTTGGCTAATTCTCTAGGTTAATCTGTTGGGTTTAAGGGGTCTAAACGAACTTGCAAGTGGTATTAGAGCGGGTAGCTTGTGTTTTTGATCTTTGGATCTTTGAGCTGATCCTTGACCCCTGTTGTCATGGAACACGGACACTCTCTAGTTGTTCTACCTCACTTTGATGGAAACAATTATGCTTATTGGAAAGTAAGGATGAAAGCATTCCTGAAATCCATTGATGAGAGAGTCTGGAACTCCGTTGAGTACGAATGGGAGAAGCCTACTACTCCTGTCAGAAAATTTAGGAATATGAGCACCCCCCCCCCTCCCGGTGTCTCCTTTCCAGCTTTGTCTCTGTCGATAAGTCAAGATACTTGTCATGACTCATGACTAGTGGTGGTACAATTGGTCACCATAATGTTTCAATTATTTTATGCCATTGTAGCAGATGAGTAAAATAATAGTTTTATGCCATTGTCCAGGCACTAGCATATTCTTTCCGGATAATGTTATTACATTGAAAAAATCTTTTTACACGCTGACTGTCACACACTTCATATATGCTCATTTTTTTTAATTGTGTTTTAAATTAGAGAGGTAGTAAATTATAGGTAGTTAGTTGCTATTGGTTTAAATTTAAACCCAACACTAAGATTATTTTTTTCTCCCAACAATAATAATAAGTAACAACTTACTATTCAAAATTTATTATAAAAATATTATAAAAATATTTTAAACGTACCATAAAAATATGTTTAAGGGTGAGTATTCTCGTAGTACGGAATGTGTGATTACAGTGGCATGGCTAAAATAAGAGGTAATGATCTAAAACATTAAATAGGAGATCATGGGTGGGCATCTCTACACGTGGAAATGCCAGACTGTTCCCAAAAGAGTCTACAAATGCATAATCTTACTGGCAGTTACCTACTATCATAATATGCTTTTGTATTGCATCGTTTTTTTCAAATCCTTGTCTTCCTTTCCCACTACGAGACGAGTTGTTATTTGTACGGAATTTTGTTGCCATTCAGGTTTGTATGATATTTGGGCCAATTTGAGGTGCAATTTTGCGATTGTCATCTTGTTTAGTAAAATATTATGTATACGTTTGGATATTACATATTTTGCAGAAAATTGAAAAAATAAATTTTTTTTTTTTTGGTTTGGTATAGTGTTATGCATTGTTCATTGGCCTAAAATTACTGTTCATGGCCAGTGAACAATGCACAACACTTCATTTGAGTTTGAGACTTTTACAAAGGGCTGAAAAAAGTTTTGTGTAGCCGTGCTCCCAGATTATCTAATGAATTTTCTTAACAAAAAATTGGAAGCATGTTTGTGGACTGGGGCCACATTGAGACTTTAAACTAGTGGATGTGATAGATTATGAGTGGTGAAGAGAAAATGACGGTTAATATAAAATTAGGATGTATGGAGACTATTTTTGCTCAAGTATTCATAGTCAATACCTATCCATATCCTATATTTTTTGAGATACCTCTGGGTGTGTCTTTTTTATTTTATTATATATATATATATATATATATATATATTTAAGTGTGGGATACGGCATAGATACGGTCATAACCTAATGCCTTGGTAGTGTATAGATACTGAAACTATGAGGATTGTTATATATATTGGTTTCAATATTAAACATTTATCTAGTTATCTTTTATTTCCTCTTTTAGATTCTGTTTTGAATTTAGAACATCATTTAATGGTCATGGATTCGCTTTATTATTCTGAAATTGATATATGCTAAACAATATATTACAAATAAGCACTTCATAATATACAAATATATATTTAATAATTAATTAATATATGCACCTCTATTGTATTATATCCTAATTTTTCAAGTATATACCCTATATTGTATCAAAATCATTCCTAACTTATACTTAGGCTTCTTAGAAAGTGATAAATAACCACTCAGCAATCAGCCTTGAAGAAGTCTTTAAATCTTCACCACAAGACAAATGTCAGCAAGACCTATTTAAGAAGAGGGAAATAAGGAGAAGGAAAAGGAAGCAAACATGTCTGGAACCATAGAAAACCAGGTTGTACGCACCATTAGTGAAGAGGATGAGGCATGCATCCAAGCCATGCTAATGTCCACCGCGCAATTATTTGGTTGGGTCCTAAATGCAGCCACTGATCTTGATTTGTTTGGGATCATTGCCAGAGCAGGCCCTGCTGCTTTCATGACACCCACAGAAATTGCTTCTCAGCTTCCAACACAGGAGTCGGAAGCGCCTTCTCGGTTGGATCGTATGCTGCGCCTTCTTGCTAGTCACTCCATTTTGACATGCTCTATCCACACACTTGAAGATGGTAGGGTTGAGAGACTCTATGGACTCACTCCAACCTCTCAGTTCCTTTTTGAAAAAGAGGATAGAGGGTCTGTGGCTGGTTTTTCGGCTTTCAATTCACACCGAGCCATTTACGAGGTTAGGTATGGGATGTCTCATTGTGTTTTGTATAAATGCAAAAATGGAAACGGCTTGGATCGAATGATTAGTGCACTAGATTTGTCATATGTCCATGTCCTAATAGATCCATTGCATAGTAGCATTAGAGCCATGTTTTTTCTTGGAAGAATAATCTTCTCGAAAATATCTTTCTTTAGGAGAAAAAAGTGCAGCAACATTTTATTATAATTGGATAATTTTTTGTTGTTAGTCACTTCTTTTTTTGATTGAACCTTGTCCATCTCTATAAGAAACACCGGGTGTTGGTTGAGCAACTATACTTTTGGTTCCTCACTTTTTAAAAAAATTTTTTTTTTACCAAAAAAGAAGTGTATATGAGTCCATTTGTAAGTATAGGAAACCAATATTTTTCACATTTTTTTTTTCATAAAAAAACTGACATGGCATTTTGTAAATAAGGCACAATAAAAATGATGTTAGTAGTAAACTCAAGTGAAAATAATGTTATTATAATCACAATAAATCATGTTAAGATTGTGAAAAAATTTATAAAAAATCACTAGCCTTTAACTCTTTCCATATTAGGGTGCCTTAAATGAAAAGCAATATTATTCTTTAATCCTTGATAATTGAAATGTTTGGAGAAATCATAGATTGTCATACGTTATTACATATATGATGAGATATATTAATAGTGATTGTGTTTTGTGTCTCATGTTATATACTTTGTTTCTACATTCTAGCACGCATATGAAGGATGCAATCCTTGAAGGTGGGAATCTATTTAAGAAAGTCCATGGAATGCCCATGTTTCAGTATATGGACGCGGATCCAGCTTTCAAGGAGATGTTCTTCAAGATAATGGACGATCATTCCACAATGATTATGAAGAAAATTCTTGAGGTATACCAAGGATTTGAGGGGCTAAAGTCATTGGTTGATGTTGGTGGTGGAATTGGGAAATGCATGAATATGATCATTTCCAAGAACCCTACCACTAAAGGCATTAACTTTGATTTGCCACGTGTGATACAAAATGCACCATCTTATCCCGGTAACATTCCTAATTTCTTTAGTAAGATTAATTTAGTTAATAATATTATTATAAAATGAGCTTGAAATTCATTAAAAATTAAAACAGTAAACTTAATTATGCCTATTTACACAAGTATCCTAGTTTGGTAGGAAATTCTATTTAGGATCAGCAACTAGTGTGGGTCAAATCCTAGATACACGCACCCAAATAAAAAAAAAAAGAATAAGAAAAAGAAAAAGGTTTTCATTAAGTGTTTATCTAAAAACATAAACATCAAAAAGTATAGTAGTAGAAAAAGAAATTGATAAATTATGTATTTGAGCATAAAATTTAGGCTCTGTGTCAATTTAATATCTGACATTTTAAATGTGTCAATTTGGTCTCTAACGTTTTGGTAGAGAAAAATGCTAAGAGACCCCCTGAATTTTGGAGTAGTGGCCATTACACCTCTAAACTTTTATTTTAGCCAATTTACTCCTTGAACTTTGCACATTCGCCAAAGAGATGCACATGTTATTCTGTCGTTAATATGCTAAAGAAATAGTCACATGACAAGCATGTGAACTTAAAAAAAAAAACCAAATTCAATCCTGTAAAACCCTGATTATAAACTGTTCTTACCTCCAATTTCTCATTTGTAACTAATTTCCATTATCTTGAATGAAACAAACAAGCTCACTGTGGGGGCAATGGGGAAGTACGCCTAGGCACCCAAAAGGTTAGAAAAATAGAAACAATAAATATTATTATTATATAGATTTTAAATAGAAAAATAGATTAGAAAAATAGATTTTAAATAGAAACAATAAATATATATATATATATATATATATATATATATATATAAAACTTAAATTTATCGTATCGAGGTAGGCATGTTAGGCATGTTTATGGATTCCTAAATGAATAGCATAACTCATATTTTATGCAGGTATTGAGCATGTCGGAGGAGATATGTTTCACAATGTACCTAAAGGAGATGCAATTATGATTAAGGTATAATTTGAATACTAATGTCTAAATTAGATAATAAAAAATAAGTGGAACATTTTGGCAAAATTTTTCATAAGAAATCATTGATGTGTTTGCAATTCACTTGTAGTATATACTTCATAATTGGAGTGATGAGGAGTGCATGAAACTTCTGAGAAATTGCTATGAAGCGCTACCAAATAATGGGAAGGTAGTTATTATCGAGCTACTGTTGAAAGAAGCACCAGATTCAAGTATGAGTTCTCAATATGTCTCTCGCCTTGACAATGGCATGTTGTTTCTCCTTGAAGGGAAGGAGAGAACTGAGAAAGAATTTGAGGCTCTGTGCAAGGGATCTGGATTTTCAAAGTTTAAGGTTGTTTGTTGTGCCTACGCTGTTTGGGCAGTCATGGAATTCCATAAATAATTATACACTCCTTAGCTTGTTGTGCCTACGCTGATGCTTTGGTTGGTATTGTATCGACTCTTTGTCCACTCCATCTCATGCAGATGTTTGTTGTGCCTGAAAGTTCATAAATAATTATTATATATTTCGTAGTATAATTGCGCTTATGCTTCTATTGGTGGTGGAAGTATAATTTTTTTCCCTTTATTTTCCTAGCTCGCTCCAAGTCATGTACTTTTATTTTCTTGGATACACAATTATTGTCAGAAACTTTGTAAGGCAGAGACCCAAAACACTGGTTTTATGGTAGTTATTTATTGTCCTACTTTTCCTGTGTGGAGATTAATGTTGAATTTCTTGACTTTAGTTTTCATATTGTTGGTTGTCTATGTGAACCTTGAAAAGAAAACTAGAAATCATTGTATTTGTATCCCTAATATAATCCTTATTAACTTAGTATATAAGTTAGTTTATACGTGTTACGCGAAAAATTTGCGTACGTGCATTGTTGATACCTTGCAGTTGTTGACCACCCTAGAATGGTGACGCGTGCTCTCCACACGTGTGGATAGGGCTTCAGAGAAAAAAGGTCTCCCCCCCCCCCCCCCCCTTCCTTTTGAGAATGGTGCACACATTATTTTTCAAGGCTAGTAAAATACATAGGTAAAAGTGATGTTATAAAAAATGCGTAATACGTGAGAAGTGACAGTTTTTTAGACTTGCTCCAGCAGTCTCACATCGGCCAGAAATGCGCCCAATTCATGGTTTATAAGTCCTTGGAGCAACAATGAGTGTACCAATACTACATATATATGAAAATTATTAACAAAACCTAAAGGGGACAAACAACTTGCAGGGACTGAAACAAAATCCTCCCATACAGTTTTTGCCTAATTTACATAAGTAAAAATTATTTTTTTGTGGCTAACAGGGGATGCCTAATTTACAGAAGTGAAAATTATTTTTTGTGCTTATCAGGGGAAACCCAGGTTTAGCCGCTAACTTATCAAAGCACAACGCATGTCATGGCCACTAAAAGACTCCAAACAACTATTAAATTTACATCTCTCCATTTTCTGTTATAGTGAATATTAAATATTTTGTATTTGATTTCAAGAGTCTCTCAATTTCTTTTCCCTTCACAAAATTGGCAGACAACGGTTGGAACAAGCGTTGAAATACTTTGAAATTTTAACCAAGGTGGAACGAGGGAATTCAGTATACCAATTATAATTGGTATGAAATATTTCGCTTATTCCGACCTAATCAGAACCGAATTAACAACTTGGCAAACAATTTTGAAGTAATATAGACCATAGGAAGCGAAAACTCTCGTTCCACGTGTTTCATACTTTCATGCAATGATGCAAGTTGTGATATTTTGATAACGTTGGGCCACCTGAAATTTAATAGGGCAGGCACGGTTGCTTATGATTTGAGCAAAAACTGTATCATGTTTCTTTGATTTGAGATTGTTGGGCAATGTTATAGTGGTGCCCACCATTTGTCAATGATTTTACCCCTCTATAAAAAGGCCCATTCCATTGTATAAAAAATAAAAAGGGGCTAAATTCCAAACTACAATTTTGAGGATATTTGAATTTTACCCTATAAAATTTCAGAATTTGAATTTTTTTCCATAAATTTTAGGGGTGTTTAAATTTTACTCCCTAAAATTTGGGAGTATTTGAATTTTACAACTTGAAGTTTAAGAATTTGGGGTATAAAATATTTAAATTTTATAATATAAAACTCAAAGTGACGTGTCATCAATTACCAAAAAAATAAAAAATTCTAACATTCATTTTATTTTATTGTCAAAGTCTACCAATCACATTCATTGTTACATCAATTTCTATACTTTATGTAGTAAACTTTGTGGTACATTTTTTTTGCATTTTTTTTTTTCAAAATTATATGATAATTAATAAGTAATTAATTGTAGGTTTTAGTTAGCTCAACTGGTAAAGTCTTTGATGGTTGTATAAAAGTATTGGGGTTCAATCCCTACCTACACCAAAAAATTGATTAGTATCTTGATTTGATGATAAAGAGCTATCATTAGGAGTGGACGCCATAGGTTGAAATTCTCTAAAAAAAAGTAATTAATTATTTTTTTTTTTGGAAAAAGGTTGCGAACTATTTATTTTCACTTTGAAAAGGGTCTTTGAAACAATAGACTAATAAAAGCTCAACCCAATTGAAAACCACACTCTTTGGGGGAAAAATGTTTTGAGGCTTTAATTTTCGTAAACTAGTATCTTACATGCTTGATTGTCGACATTAACCGCACCAAACAATATCTCTATCTCTATCTGAACACCAAAATCAAAATTTATAACAATGCATTGCCATATCTAACAAAAAGTAAACATTATTTCTTTAATTCTTCAATTTTTCTGTTTAATTCATCAAACTAAACTTGAGATCCTTAATATTTAATAAACTTATATAATTGATATATAAATCAAGAAAAATGCCTACTAAATTTATCGACTTAGGCCCAACACTATTTCAATTTATTTGGCAGTGTGTAATTGGTGAGTATGATTATTTTTAAATCTTTGTATGTAGATGATTTTTTTTTTTTGTTTAACTGTTGATATTTTTGATAGCTCGAAATTTTGCTGACACTCTGGTTTGTAACTTTGTATGATATTTGGGCCAATCTGAGGTGCAATTTTGCGATTGTCATCTTGTTTACTAAGATATAATTCAGTTAGCAATCCTCTGGCGAAAAGTGAATTACATTCATATTTTCTTTTCCAAATGGTAGAAACTAGAAACAATCATATTTCTTCGAAAAATCAGTTGCAATGTTCATCCTCATCTAATATTTGGGAATAGCCAATTTGGAGGAAGTTCAGTGCACACAAAGTTTTTACATTCGACCCCATAGGGGGCTAGTTTGTGAGCAGCTCTATTAACATTTCTCACAAAACTATCAGGCTGATGGGCTGAAAAGATTTAATGCCTCAGATCCAAACAAACTCCTCCCTAGCAGTATGTTCAATAAGAAATTTTCATTGTCCAAATTTTTTATTTACTCCCTCCTCCAACTTATAACATAATTTGCCTTGTGCTGTACTGTCTATAGATGTACCTGAAGGATCTTTCATCATTACGGCACACACTCCAATGTCAAATTTGTTCTCCTATCTTTGGTTCAATGAAGTTGAACGGTTCACTCCTCGTGATCAACTGAGCTTTGCATATTCACTCCTCGTGGCAAACCTTTTTATCTTAATATGTTCAAGGTAAATAATTCTATGGAATATTATCATGTCAAAGTGAATCGAAACCATAGTGACGGCAGATGGAATTTAATATAAACTGGCTGTTGCGGGGGCAAATCAATGTGATGCTAAAAGATTATGGAATTTTTTTTTATAACAAGTCTCTTTGGTTCCTTGCATTGCAGGATTGTGAGAGGAGAGCCATAGCTAAGCTGTTTCATCACAGGTTAGAGGAAAAGCATAGTATTCGCAAAGGGCAAAATTTAGATACAGTACCTTAGGTGCAGTACCTTAAGTTTCCTCTTTAAAACTCTGCCACGTGTCTCATTAACATTTTCATTAAACGGCGTTAGAGACCAACTATCTCCAGTTAGAAAATTCATCTAAAGCACAAACCAATTTGCACAGGACCCAGCATAAACCCATTGAATTATTGAAACCCAAACATAGACGGTAGAACCCATTAAATTATTGAGAGAGAGATTACAGGATCTAAGAGGGTTAGAGAGAGAGAGAATGAAGTGGAGATAGGTCAAGATGAGAGAATGAAAGAGTAACTAATCCGCCATGGTTAGCTCCCTCAAGCTTCTCTCTTAGCCCAGACCCAAAATAGAACAAATCGGTGAATAATAAAAAGAAGGAGAAAAAACATGAAAGTAGTAAGATTAAAAAAAGACCCATAACCGCTTGCCGTCACCAACCCAAAGTTTCTCTTTCATTCTCTCATCTCGATTTGTCTCTGCTTCTTTCTCTCTAAAACCCCCTTGAGTTCTTTGATTTTTCTCTCTTTAATCTACCCAAATCTCTCTTTGATCCAACTCATAAAATAGAATAAAATAAAATCAAAATAAATCAACCTCAAAAGCCAAGAATCTCACACAAAACAGAACCTGGGGTTTAAGATTGGACATGTCACCAAAGATAGTAAGGAAACGAAGAGGGAGGAGGTTCGCTAGTGGTGGGACCCAGGTGGGGCTTAGCTGGTGGTGGGCCATTGGAGGACAAGAGCCAAGGCTGCCAAAGTGAGAGGGAGGCTGTTGGAACTCCCTGACTCTAGTGCTGCCATTGCTCAGTTGTGATGATTTGGTTTGTAGAGAGAAGAGCTTGAGAAGCCGTCCATGGTGGGCTGAAAGGAATTTGGCATTCTGCGTTTCTCTGATTTCAGGGGAATAGAGTCTTTTTTTTTTTTTTTTTTTAAAATTTTTTTATTATTATTAACGCTGTTTACCATGATTATTAAATAGCCATGTGTCACATTTTAAAGAAGGGAACCTAAGGTATTGCACTTAAGGTACTGTACCTAAGTTTTGCTCATTCGCAAAAGTGCATGAGAATACTCTTTTCCTTATTAATTTGGTTTTTATATACATCTTTTGATGTCGCTTCTTGCATCTATTGGCATAAATTTTAATGCCAAATATATTAACTTAGAATTTGACAAATTTATATTCATTTAATCATGATAAATATGTTTGTCAAGCCTCGCTAAACATATTTTATTCTCTTATTTCATAGGTAGTGTTTATTACACACATCTTATCTCACACAACTGTACACAGACATTTTGCACTGAAATCGTGACTTGAAGTCAAGTGTTTGGTGCAAAATGTGTGTGTATATGCAGTTGTTTGAGAGGAGATGTATGTATTAAGTTTTAGCCTAATTTCACATAAGTTTTAGCCTAATTTACATAAGTGAAAATTATTTTTTGTGGCTAACAGGTGAAAACTAGGTTTAGCCGCTAACTTATCAAAACACAACGCATGTCATGGCCACTAAAAGACTCCAAACAACTATTTAATTTACATCTCTTCATTTTTTGTTATAGTGAATATTAAATAATCTGTATTTGATTTCAAGAGTCTCCCAATTTTTTTTTTCCCTTCACAAAATTCGCAGACAACGGTTGGAACAAGCGCTGAAATACTTTGAAATTTTAACCAAGGTGGAACGAGGGAATTCAGTATACCAATTATAATTGGTATGAAATATTTCACTTATTTCGATCTAATTAGAACCAAATTAACAACTTGGCAGTCAATTTTCAAGTAATATAGACCGTAGGAAGCGAAAACTCTCGTTCCACTTGTTTCATACGTTCATGCAATGATGCAAGTTGTGATATTTTGATAACGTTGGGCCACCTGAAATTTAATAGGGCCGGTACGGTTGCTTATGATTTGAGGAAAAAGTGTATCATGTTTCTTTGATTTGAGATTGTTGGGCAATGTTATAGTGGTGCCCACCATTTTTCAATGGTTTTACCCCTCTATAAAAAGGCCCATTCCATTGTATAAAAAATAAAAAGAGGCTAAATTCTAATCTACAATTTTGAGGATGTTTGAATTTTACACCATAAAATTTTAGAATTTGAATTTTTTTTCCATAAATTTTAGGGGTGTTTGAATTTTACTCCCTAAAATTTGGGGGTATTTGAATTTTACAACTTGAAGTTTTAGAATTTGGGGTATAAAATATCTAAATTTTATTGTATAAAACTCAAAGTGATGTGTCTTGAATTACAAAAAAAAAAAAAAAAAATTCAAACATTCATTTTATTTTATTCTCCAAGTCTACCAATCGCATTCATTGTTACATCAATTTCTATACTTTATGTAGTAAACTTTGTGGTACATTTTTTTAGCATTTTTTTTTTCAAAATTATATGATAATTAATAAGTAATTAATTGTGGGTTTTAGTTAGCTCAACTGGTAAAGTCTTTGATGGTTGTATAAGAAATCTAGGGGTCAATCCTAGCTTACACCAAAAAACTGATTGGTATCTTGATCTGATGATAAAGAGTTATCATTAGGAGTGGACGCCATAGGTTGAAACTTTCTAAAAAAAGTGATTATTATTATTATTTTTTTTTGGAAAAAAGGTTGCGCACTATTTATTTTCACTTTGAAAAGGGTCTTTGAAACAATAGACTAATAAAAGCTCAACCAAATTGAAAACCACACTCTTTGGGGGAAAAATGTTTTGAGGCTTTAATTTTTGTAAACTAGTATCTCGCATGCTTGATTGTCAACAATAACCGCATCAAACAATATCTCTATCTATGTCTTTACACCAAAATCAAAATTTATAACAATGCATTGCCATATCTAACAAAAAGTCAACGTTATTTCTTTAATTCTTCAATTTTTTGTTTAATTCATCAAACTAAACTTGAGATCCTTACTATTTAATAAACTTATTTAATTGATATATAAATAAAGAAAAACGCCTATTAAATTTATTGACTTAGGGCCCAACACTATTTCAATTTATTTGGCAGTGTTTAATTGGTTAGTATGATTATTTTTACATCTTTGTATGTTGATGATATTTTTGATATCTCGCAATGGTAACAAAGAATTTGTTTGCTCTTTTTTATTATTATTTTTTTTCTTTTTGGGATATTGTACTGATTGCAGAAAATTTAGGAATATATGAGCACTGTTAATAAAAATTTTAAAAAGTCAGGCCTACGGCCCCCCACACCCCCCCCCCCCCTCTCTCCTGTCCAGCTTTGTCTCTATTGATAAGTCAAGATACTTGTCATGACTCATGACTAGTGGTGGTACAATTGGTCACCATAACGTTTCAATTATTTTATGCCATTGTAGCAGATGAGTAAAATAATAGTTTTATGCCATTGTTGAGGCACTAGCATATTCTTTCCGGATAATGTTATTACATTGAAAATTTTTTTTTACACGATGACTGTCACACACTTCATATACGCTCATTTTTTTTTTAAATTGTGTTTTGAATTAGAAAGGTAGTAAATTATAGGTAGTTAGTTGCTATTGGTTTAAATTTGAACTCAACACTAAGATTATTTTCTTTCTCTCAACAATAATAATCAATAACAACTTACTATTCAAAATTTATTATAAAAATATTGTAAGCATACCATAAAAATAAGTTTAAGGGTGAGTATTCTCGTAGTACGGAATGTGTGATTACAGTGGCATGGCTAAAATAAGAGATAATGATCTAAAACATTAAATAGGAGATCATGGGTGGGCATCTCTACACGTGGAAAAGCCAGACTGTTCCCAAAAGAGTCTACAAATGTATAATCTTACTGGCAGTTACCTACTATCATAATATGCTTTTGTATTGCATCGTTTTTTTCAAATCCTTGTCTTCCCTTCCCACTACGAGACGAGTTGTTATTTGTACGAAATTTTGTTGCCATTCAGCTCTATTAACATTTCTCACAAAACTATCAGGCTGATGGGCTGAAAAGATTTAATGCCTCAGATCCAAAAAAACTTCTCCTTAGCAGTATGTTCAATAAGAAATTTTCATTGTCCAAAATTTGTATTAACTCCCTCCTCCAACTTATAACATAATTTGCCTTGTGCTGTGCTGTCTATAGATGTACCTGAAGGATCTTTCATCATAAGGGCACACACTCCAATGTCAAATTTGTTCTCCCGTCTTTGGTTCAATGAAGTTGAACGGTTCACTCCTCGTGATCAATTGAGCTTTGCATATACACACCAAAAGTTGAGAAGGATGAATCCTGACAAACCTTTTTATCTTAATATGTTCAAGGTAAATAATTCTTTGGAATATTATCATGTCAAAGTGAATCGAAACCATAGTGACGGCAGATTGAATTTAATATAAACTGGCTGTTGAGGGGGCAAATCAATGTGATGCTAAAAGACTATGGAAATTTTTATTTTTATTTTTATAACTAGTCTCTTTGATTCCTTCCATTGCAGGATTGTGAGAGGAGAGCCATAGCTAAGCTGTTTCATCACAGGTTAGAGGAAAAGCATAGTATTCGCAAAGGGCAAAACTTAGATACAGTACCTTAGGTGCAGTACCTTAAGTTTCCTCTTTAAAACTCTGTCACTTGTCTCATTAACATTTTCATTAAACGGCGTTAGAGACCAACTATCTCCAGTTAGAAAATTCATCTAAAGCACAAACCAATTTGCACAAGACCCAGCATAACCCCATTGAATTATTGAAACCCAAACATAGACGGTAGACCCATTAAATTATTGAGAGAGTGATTACAGGATCTAAGAGTGAGAGAGAATGTAGTGGAGATAGGTCAAGATGAGAGATTGAAAGAGTAGTGTTAGGTTCTAAGAATTAGGAACTAATGTATTAGAACTTCAATTTGTAATGTTGGCAAACCATGATCAAAACATTCTTTAAGTTGTGTGTTAGACTTGCTCAAAGTATGGCTCTTCATGTAAAGTTGGAATCAAGTTTTATGGAGAATTCACTGTGCACTTTCTGCCTGACTCGATCGATCGAAAATTAGGCTCGATCGATCGAAAGTCGTGCAGATTGTTTTTCTGCAGAATTTTCCAACTCAGCCCTAGTCCATTTAATGTATAGGGTTTTATGTTTTGCCCTAAGTATATAAGGGAAAACCCTAGCCACGTTTTTAGCGTTCTGTTTTGCTGTGTTTGTGAATCTCATTGTGAGATCTAGAGGTGTTTACCTTCACATACACTTAGGGTTTCCAAACTCAAGACTCATGTCAAGAGGTTGGTAAATCATACAGTTGCAGAATCAAAGATCTTAAAGAAATACAAGCAGGTGCGCTTGTGGATTGCTGAAGAATTCAAGAAAGAAGGAGTCCATGGATCTCGGAGCTGTCACGTGGTCGTGGTAGTAAGTTTCCTACACTTGGGTAGCAATAGGATGTTAGTGGTCTAAGTCTTATTGTGCAAACTTCGATTCTTTCATTGTGAATTCAGTTTTACCTTGAGGATAGCTAGGTTAAATCCTCCCCAGGGTTTTTACCGGTTTGGTTTTCCTGGGTCATCAGATCTTTGTGTTATTTTTTTTCCGCTGCTTTATTGTTTTTGATATATTTGTGTTAACCTAGATTTGTTTAAATTACCTAAGTTTATCACTTGGCTAATTCTCTAGGTTAATCTATTGGGTTTAAGGGGTCTAAACGAACTTACAAGTGGTATTAGAGCGGGTAGCTTGTGTTTTTGATCTTTGGATCTTTGAGCTGATCCTTGACCCCTGTTGTCATGGAACACGGACACTCTCTAGTTGTTCTACCTCACTTTGATGGAAACAATTATGCTTATTGGAAAGTAAGGATGAAAGCGTTCCTGAAATCCATTGATGAGAGAGTCTGGAACTCCGTTGAGTACGAATGGGAGAAGCCCACTACTCCTGTCAGAAAATTTAGGAATATGAGCACCCCCCCCCCCCCTCCCGGTGTCTCCTTTCCAGCTTTGTCTCTGTCGATAAGTCAAGATACTTGTCATGACTCATGACTAGTGGTGGTACAATTGGTCACCATAATGTTTCAATTATTTTATGCCATTGTAGCAGATGAGTAAAATAATAGTTTTATGCCATTGTCCAGGCACTAGCATATTCTTTCCGAATAATGTTATTACATTGAAAAAATCTTTTTACACGCTGACTGTCACACAGTTCATATATGCTCATTTTTTTTTAATTGTGTTTTAAATTAGAGAGGTAGTAAATTATAGGTAGTTAGTTGCTATTGGTTTAAATTTAAACCCAACACTAAGATTATTTTTTTCTCCCAACAATAATAATCAGTAACAACTTACTATTCAAAATTTATTATAAAAATATTATAAAAATATTTTAAACGTACCATAAAAATATGTTTAAGGGTGAGTATTCTCGTAGTACGGAATGTGTGATTACAGTGGCATGGCTAAAATAAGAGGTAATGATCTAAAACATTAAATAGGAGATCATGGGTGGGCATCTCTACACGTGGAAATGCCAGACTGTTCCCAAAAGAGTCTACAAATGCATAATCTTACTGGCAGTTACCTACTATCATAATCTGCTTTTGTATTGCATCGTTTTTTTCAAATCCTTGTCTTCCTTTCCCACTACGAGACGAGTTGTTATTTGTACGGAATTTTGTTGCCATTCAGGTTTGTATGATATTTGGGCCAATTTGAGGTGCAATTTTGCGATTGTCATCTTGTTTAGTAAAATATTATGTATGCGTTTGGATATTACATATTTTGCAGAAAATTGAAAAAAATAAAATTTTTTTTTTGTTTGGTATAGTGTTATGCATTGTTCATTGGCCTAAAATCACTGTTCATGGCCAGTGAACAGTGCACAACACGCTAGACTTAAAAATAAAACTGCTGCAAACGCAGACTTGAAACGCGGATCCAAACAAAGTAGTGAACAGTGAATTACATTCATATTTTCTTTTCCAAATGGTAGAAACTAGAAACAATCATATTTCTTCGAAAAATCAGTTGCAATGTTCATCCTCATCTAATATTTGGGAATAGCCAATTTGGAGGAAGTTTAGTGCACACAAAGTCTTTACATTCCACGCCATAGGCCTGGGCTAGTTTGTGAGCAGCTCTATTAACATTTCTCACAAAACTAAACCCAAAATCCTTAATGCCTCTTTTACGTAAATTACTGTCCCTAGTAGTTTTTGTATCCAGGTCAGTATCTGGTTGTCTCCTTCAACCACATCTATAGTACCCATTGTGCATTCTCGTCAATTATAAATTATTGGAATCCTAGCTCTTTCCCATGTGCACATTCATGACTAGTCATCATCATCTTTGTTGTTTGTGTAGTAGCCAGTTAGCCGCACGTTACTTGTTTCCAAGAAAAACTAAAAGAAGAGAAATGTTATGTCCATAATAATTTTACAACAAATCCTAAATGACAAGTTGTTATTAGTTATTATGAGTACGTAAAAAAGTAATTGAAGTTGTGGATTCAAATTAGAATTAATAACAACTTATCATCTATGATGTGTTGTGAAAATGTGGTAGATGTAACACTTCTAAAAAAAAAAAAAGAAAAAAAAATCCCACTTCATTTGAGTTTGAGACTTTTACAAAGGGCTGAAAAAAGTTTTGTGTAGCCGTGCTCCCAGATTACTAATGAATTTTCTTAACAAAAAATTGGAAGCATGTTTGTGGACTGGGGCCACATTGAGACTTTAAACTAGTGGATGTGATAGATTATGAGTGGTGAAGAGAAAATGACGGTTAATATAAAATTAGGACGTATGGAGACTATTTTTGCTCAAGTATTCATAGTCAATACCTATCCATATCCTATATTTTTTGAGATACCTCTGGGTGTGTCTTTTTTATTTTATTATATATATATATATATATATATTTAAGTGTGGGATACGGCATAGATACGGTCATAACCTAATGCCTTGGTAGTGTGTAGATACTGAAACTATGAGGATTGTTATATATATTGGTTTCAATATTAAACATTTATCTAGTTATCTTTTATTATTCTGAAATTGATATATGCTAAACAATATATTACAAATAAGCACTTCATAATATACAAATATATATTTAATAATTAATTAATATATGCACCTCTATTGTATTATATCCTAATTTTTCAAGTATATACCCTATATTGTATCGAAATCATTCCTAACTTATACTTAGGCTTCTCAGAAAGTGATAAATAACCACTCAGCAATCAGCCTTGAAGAAGTCTTTAAATCTTCACCACAAGACAAATGTCAGCAAGACCTATTTAAGAAGAGGGAAATAAGGAGAAGGAAAAGGAAGCAAACATGTCTGGAACCATAGAAAACCAGGTTGTACCCACCATTAGTGAAGAGGATGAGGCATGCATCCAAGCCATGCTAATGTCCACCGCGCAATTATTTGGTTGGGTCCTAAATGCAGCCACTGATCTTGATTTGTTTGGGATCATTGCCAGAGCAGGCCCTGCTGCTTGCATGACACCCACAGAAATTGCTTCTCAGCTTCCAACACAGGAGTCGGAAGCGCCTTCTCGGTTGGATCGTATGCTGCGCCTTCTTGCTAGTCACTCCATTTTGACATGCTCTATCCACACACTTGAAGATGGTAGGGTTGAGAGACTCTATGGACTCACTCCAACCTCTCAGTTCCTTTTTGAAAAAGAGGATAGAGGGTCTGTGGTTGGTTTTTCGGCTTTCAATTCACACCGAGCCATTTACGAGGTTAGGTATGGGATGTCTCATTGTGTTTTGTATAAATGCAAAAATGGAAACGGCTTGGATCGAATGATTAGTGCACTAGATTTGTCATATGTCCATGTCCTAATAGATCCATTGCATAGTAGCATTGGAGCCATGTTTTTTCTTGGAAGAATAATCTTCTCGAAAATATCTTTCTTTAGGGGAAAAAAGTGCAGCAACATTTTATTATAATTGGATAATTTTTTGTTGTTAGTCACTTCTTTTTTTGATTGAACCTTGTCCATCTCTATAAGAAACACCGGGTGTTAGTTGAGCTACTATACTTTTGGTTCCTCACTTTTTAAAAAATTTTTTTTTTTACCAAAAAAGAAGTGTATATGAGTCCATTTGTAAGTATAGGAAACCAATATTTTTCACATTTTTTTTTTCATAAAAAAACTGACATGGCATTTTGTAAATAAGGCACGATAAAAATGATGTTAGTAGTAGACTCAAGTGAAAATAATGTTATTATAATCACAATAAATCATGTTAAGATTGTGAAAAAATTTATAAAAAATCACTAGCCTTTAACTCTTTCCATATTAGGGTGCCTTAAATGAAAAGCAATATTATTCTTTAATCCTTGATAATTGAAATGTTTGGAGAAATCATAGATTGTCATACGTTATTACATATATGATGAGATATATTAATAGTGATTGTGTTTTGTGTCTCATGTTATATACTTTGTTTCTACATTCTAGCACGCATATGAAGGATGCAATCCTTGAAGGTGGGAATCTATTTAAGAAAGTCCATGGAATGCCCATGTTTCAGTATATGGACGCGGATCCAGCTTTCAAGGAGATGTTCTTCAAGATAATGGACGATCATTCCACAATGATTATGAAGAAAATTCTTGAGGTATACCAAGGATTTGAGGGGCTAAAGTCATTGGTTGATGTTGGTGGTGGAATTGGGAAATGCATGAATATGATCATTTCCAAGAACCCTACCACTAAAGGCATTAACTTTGATTTGCCACGTGTGATACAAAATGCACCATCTTATCCCGGTAACATTCCTAATTTCTTTAGTAAGATTAATTTAGTTAATAATATTATTATAAAATGAGCTTGAAATTCATTAAAAATTAAAACAGTAAACTTAATTATGCCTATTTACACAAGTATCCTAGTTTGGTAGGAAATTCTATTTAGGATCAGCAACTAGTGTGGGTCAAATCCTAGATACACACACCCAAAAAAAAAAAAAAAAAGAAAAAGAAAAAGAAAAAGGTTTTCATTAAGTGTTTATCTAAAAACATAAACATCAAAAAGTATAGTAGTAGAAAAAGAAATTGATAAATTATGTATTTGAGCATAAAATTTAGGCTCTGTGTCAATTTAATATCTGACATTTTAAATGTGTCAATTTGGTCTCTAACGTTTTGGTAGAGAAAAATGCTAAGAGACCCCCTGAATTTTGGAGTAGTGGCCATTACACCTCTAAACTTTTATTTTAGCCAATTTACTCCTTGAACTTTGCACATTCGCCAAAGAGATGCACATGTTATTCTGTCGTTAATATGCTAAAGAAATAGTCACATGACAAGCATGTGAACTTAAAAAAAAAAAAACCAAATTCAATCCTGTAAAACCCTGATTATAAACTGTTCTTACCTCCAATTTCTCATTTGTAACTAATTTCCATTATCTTGAATGAAACAAACAAGCTCAGTACTGTGGGGGCAATGGGGAAGTACGCCTAGGCACCCAAAAGGTTAGAAAAATAGAAACAATAAATATTATTATTATATAGATTTTAAATAGAAAAATAGATTAGAAAAATAGATTTTAAATAGATTTTAAATAGAAACAATAAATATTATTATTATATATATATATATATATATATATATATAAAACTTAAATTTATCGTATCGAGGTAGGCATGTTAGGCATGTTTATGGATTCCTAAATGAATAGCATAACTCATATTTTATGCAGGTATTGAGCATGTCGGAGGAGATATGTTTCACAATGTACCTAAAGGAGATGCAATTATGATTAAGGTATAATTTGAATACTAATGTCTAAATTAGATAATAAAAAATAAGTGGAACATTTTGGCAAAATTTTTCATAAGAAATCATTGATGTGTCTGCAATTCACTTGTAGTATATACTTCATAATTGGAGTGATGAGGAGTGCATGAAACTTCTGAGAAATTGCTATGAAGCGCTACCAAATAATGGGAAGGTAGTTATTATCGAGCTACTGTTGAAAGAAGCACCAGATTCAAGTATGAGTTCTCAATATGTCTCTCGCCTTGACAATGGCATGTTGTTTCTCCTTGAAGGGAAGGAGAGAACTGAGAAAGAATTTGAGGCTCTGTGCAAGGGATCTGGATTTTCAAAGTTTAAGGTTGTTTGTTGTGCCTACGCTGTTTGGGCAGTCATGGAATTCCATAAATAATTATACACTCCTTAGCTTGTTGTGCCTACGCTGATGCTTTGGTTGGTATTGTATCGACTCTTTGTCCACTCCATCTCATGCAGATGTTTGTTGTGCCTGAAAGTTCATAAATAATTATTATATATTTCGTAGTATAATTGCGCTTATGCTTCTATTGGTGGTGGAAGTATAATTTTTTTCCCTTTATTTTCCTAGCTCGCTCCAAGTCATGTACTTTTATTTTCTTGGATACACAATTATTGTCAGAAACTTTGTAAGGCAGAGACCCAAAACACTGGTTTTATGGTAGTTATTTATTGTCCTACTTTTCCTGTGTGGAGATTAATGTTGAATTTCTTGACTTTAGTTTTCATATTGTTGGTTGTCTATGTGAACCTTGAAAAGAAAACTAGAAATCATTGTATTTGTATCCCTAATATAATCCTTATTAACTTAGTATATAAGTTAGTTTATACGTGTTACGTGGAAAATTTGCGTACGTGCATTGTTGATACCTTGTAGTTGTTGACAACCCCGGAACAGTGACGCGTGCTCTCCACACGTGTGGATAGGGCTTCAGAGAAAAAAGGTCTCCCCCCCCCCCCCCCCCCCCTTTGAGAATGGTGCACACATTATTTTTCAAGGCTAGTAATATACAAATATGAATTATTGGGATTAATGCGAAATAAAAGTGGTATACATAGGTAAAAGTGATGTTATTCCGATTAGAACATACCATAAGTTATAAAAAATAGTGTCCATAACAATACTATATTTTGAATAAAAGAAAATATTATTTGTTAATCCTTTATAAATGATACATTTGGGGAAATGAATAATATTTTTCCATACATTTATTCATATATGATCGATGAATCAAAATAATATTGCTTGTTTATTGTATCTCCTGTTGTTTACTTTGCTTCTACGTTATAGCCTCCATATGAAGGATGCCATTCTTGAAGGCGGTAATCAATTTGAAAAAGTACATGGAATGTCCATATTCCAATATATGGACAAGGATCGCTTTCAACATAGTTTTCAACAAGGGCATGACTGGTCTCTCCACAATAGCCCTGAGGAAAATTCTTGAGGTATACCAAGGATTTGTGGAGCTATCATCATTGGTTGATGTTGGCGGCGGAACTGGGAGATGCCTAAGTATGGTCATTTCCAAGTTCCTTATCCTGGTAAAATTTTTAAGTTTTTTAGTAGGATTTTTTTTGATAAGAAAAATATATATAATTGGAGGTTTATACCTCATATCTGTATCAAAATGTTTTTTTTTTCTTAGAGTTTCAACCTAGCTATGACAATCGCTCTTGATTGGACCATGATATCAATTGATTTTTGGTATAAGCGGGGTTTTTGATGTCTTAGTTTGACAATAATGAGCAAAAATCATAGAAACAGATGCTATAAATTGAAATTTTAGCAGGATTAATTTACTTAATAATATTACTATAACTTTTGTTTATAATTCATTAAAAACCTACTTATTAAACTTATGGTATTTGTTTGGTAGGAAGTGTTGTAAGGCTCAGCGACTAGACAGTGTTAGATTCTATTATACTGCTGAAGGACAAAAAAAAAAAAAAAAAAAAAAAAAAAAAAAAAAAAAAAAAAAAAAAAAAAAAAGACACTTTTATAGGTTTTAATTACCATTGCATAAAAGCCTAAAACATTAAAAAGTTAAAAGAAAAGAAAAACACAAATTAGGCTACACGGTTGTGATAGAGTAATTTTCCTACTCTTGACTTATATATTCATATAGTGTCCTTAATTTTATTATTTTTGTTTTATTATAATTATTAAATATGTATTATATTTTTCTTACTATGAAGTATATAATCATCATTTATTCAATAAATTATTGTTATTATTATTGGCATTTTATAGTTTTGTTGTCATACGAGTATACTAATAATAATAAGAGTAATGACATATAAACTTGCATATATTATTATTATTGTTGTTGTTTCAATAAATGATACCATCAATGCACAAAATAATCAATAACAATTTCTATTTAGAGAGGGAGTCCTGAATTTTACATGGTATTAGAGCACAGGTTGCTTCTCTTCTAGAATTTTCTTTTCATTTAAGCTCTTTCTCTCACCTTCGAGGTCCTTCAATGGCGTCCTCAGAGAGTGATGCTCCCTCGGATCCTCACAACACGTAATCCACACACACAAAATCAAACTCTAACAGTGAATCCAATGCTCCTAATCCATATTTTCTTAGTTCTAATGAAAATCTAGGAAACATTCTTGTCACTTAGCCCTTGCTTGGCATGAGGAACTACCATTCTTGGTCTAGAGCAATGGTGCTTGCTCTTACTGCCAAAAAGAAAATTGGCTTCGTGGATGGGAAGATTCCAATGCCAAAAGTTAATTCACCTTTGTATGAGGATTGGCAAAGCTACAATACCATGGTCCTTTCATGGTTGATCAACTCCATGCACATTGATGTCTCTAGCAGCATCATTTACTATGAAGATGTGGCTTGAATTGAAGAACCTGTTTTCACAAGGAAATGGACCTAAGATCTACAATTTGCAATGGGAAATTTCTCATATTTCTCAAAAGTAGATGACAGTCACTGTGTATTACACCAAATTCAAGTGTTTGTGGGATCAATTGCTGAATTTTGAGCCATTTCCAGAGTGTTCTTATGGAGCAATGAAGATCTTGAATGCTTCACATGATAAAGCCTACGTAATGAGGTTCTTGATGGGATTGAATGAGAAATTTGAGACTCTACGAAGTCAAATCCTCATGTATGATCCTTAACCTCAATGAGCAAGGACTATTCATTCGTACTTCAAGAAGAATCACACAAGAACATTGGTCATGGAAGTTCAGCTTCATCTCAGTTTGATGCAATGGCTTTGTAAACCAATTCCAAAGGAAATTCCAATTGGAATAAAGGCAATGGAAAGAAAGAAAAGCTTTTTTGCACTCACTGCAACATGCAAGGACACACATTTGAGAAATGCTATAAATTGCATGGATATCCTCTAGGTTACAAACCTAAAGGAAAAGCTGGTGCAAATGCTAATGTCAATAAAGCTTCTTGCAATTCTGTTAATGGTGCAAAGAAGGCCTTGGTGACAACAAATCAGTGCCCTATCTCTAAGGCACAATATGAGCAATTACTTTCTTTCCTCAACTCAAGAACTGCCAATTCAGGAGTTGCTCTTGGTGATGCACATCATGCTGTAAGTGTGAGATCTACTTGCGTGGCCACTGCTGTTGAAGGAGCTTCTGGTTTGGCTTCTGATGTGGTTGGCACTTCTGCACAAACCAATCTCAACTTCAATTCTGCTCTAATGTTAGGTACTAATTCCATTGTGCCTTTTGTTCTAACATTAGAGCATTCTATTTTTTTTAGCTAAAACTGTTGGTAGGAAAGGTTTTAGTGAAACTGATTGGGTTATATATACAGGAGTAACAGACCATATGGTTTACACCATATCTTGTTTTACCTCTATTACTGCCACCCTAAATACCTTTGTTAATCTTCCAAATGGTGAAACTACCCTAGTAACACATGTAGGAACTGTGAAAATATCAGAAAAACTTACTCCTACCAATTTTTTATGTGTTCCCTCATTCAGTTTTAATCTTCTTTCAGTTAGTCAATCGGCCCAAACTATTCTCTGTTGTCTCATTTTCTTTGGGAATATGTGCTTCGTCCAGGACCTTGCTCACTGGAGCACAATTGGTCTGGGTAGAGAGTTCAAAGGCCTATACTTGCTAGAAGACAGTTTATCAACCTCATCAAGTTGTTTTTCTGCAGCTGGTTTTGTAAATAGTCTTGTTGTTTAGCCAAATATTTGGCATTTTAGATTGGGGTATCTATTAAATGCCAAAATGGCTTGGATAAGAGAAAATAATGTACCTCTTTTCAACACTAATAAAGTGATCCGTTGTGAAATTTGTCCCTTGGCCAAGCAAAAAAGGCTCCCTTTTACTCCTGGTTCTAATGTTTCAATTGAATGCTTTGATTTAGTTCATTGTGATTTATGGGGTCCCTTTTCTGTTTGTACCATTGATGGATGCAAGTATTTTCTAACCATTGTAGATGATTGCTCAAGGTGTACTTGCGTTTATTTACTCAAGCATAAATCCCAAACCCAACTTATTTTGGAGAAATTTTGTACTATGGTTGAAACCCAGTTTTTAAAAAAGATAAAAACTATTAGAACAGACAATGGTACTGAGTTTATTATGACTGATTTCTTTGCTAAAAGAGGTATATTGCATCAATTAAGTTGTGTTGAAACTCCATAGCAAAATGCTATTGTGGAAAGAAAACATCAACACATCCTGAATGTGGCAAGAGCTTTTCACATGCCTTTGCATCTTTGGGGGCATTGCATTCTCGCTGCTATATATTTGATAAATAGAACAGCTTTTCTTGTTTAGCTCATAAAACTCATTTTGAAGTTCTTATTGGTTGTGCACCAAGCTATGCTCATTTAAAAGTTTTTGGGTGCCTTTGTTACGCTTCCACCCTTTCACATAATATATTAAAATTTTCCTCAAGGGGAAGAAAATGTGTTTTCTTAGGATACCCTTTTAGTGTTAAAGGCTACAAGGTGTTGGATTTAACTACTAAGCCTGTTTTCATCTCTAGAGATGTAATTTTTGATGAAAATGTCTTTCCTTTTGGCAATGTGTTAGGGTAATTTTTTTTTACACCTAATTTTATTCAAGTACCACCTATTTATACCAATAATAAGTTATTGGGTTTTTCCAAATATTTTTTGCTCTATTATTATGTTAATCACAAATGTTTCATATCTCATTATCTAAATTGGGTTATGATATAAACTATCACAAAAAGCCCCAAAACTCATATTTTATCAAATTTTATTATCATTATTTAGCTAAGAACTAGCCCTATGAACGCAATACACACATCCTATTCTATTTAAAGTACAAGAATACTTATGCTTGGCAATATTTGAAAAGCCCCTGATTAAAGTACATGGCAAAACAATTTTATTAATGGAATTCAAATCCATGATCAAAGCCCATGATTTAAACTCATGACAATTTATTTATCCAAAGCCCAATTCTTATTGGCAATATCAAAGCCCAATTTTCATTGGCAACATCAAAGCCTAATTTTCATTGGTAACATCAAAGCCCAATTCTCATTGGCAATATCAAAGCTCAGTTCTCATTGGCATTATTTAAAGCCCAATTCTCATTGGCAACGTCAAAGCCTCATTGGCTATATCAAAGCTCAGTCATCGCTGGCAATATTTAAAGCCTAATTCTCATTGGCAATATCAAAGCTCAATTTGCATTGGCAATATCAAAAGCCCAATTTATGTCGGCACTATTAAAAGCCCAAGCTAACTACTTGGCACTATTCCATCAAAAGCCCAAAGTTATTAATATTTGGCAAAATACTATATCATAATTATTCTACTTAAAAGTCCAATAATGAATAATACTTTAGATTTTTAAACCTATTACTGTAATATTACAAGCTCATGGAATTTATGAATTATCTATTCTTAAAACCCATGGCAATTATCTTATAAAAGCCCATGGAAAGTTATTATTAGACCCATGACATTTATTTATTTCATGTTATAAACTCATGTTCACTATCTATCTTACATCACAACATTCATAATATTTATTACCAAAACTCATGGTAATTATTCATGCTACATGTCCATTATGATTATCTATAGAGAAACTCATGAGAACATCACATTTTTCCATTATAGTGGTTGTTACCATATTTATTTAAAACTTATGGTAAATATTATTCTCAAGAAAAATATTGGAGGTCATTATTTAAAAAGCCCCAAAGAAAATATCATTTATAATGTAATCCATAGCAAAAATTATGAGAAACTATACAAGTTATTATTTAAAGCCCATGGAAATTAATACCCAAAATCTATCATAAATATTTATTAAAGCTCATGAATTCATTTTATTTCTACTAACAACTAAAGCCCATGAGGAGTAAAAAACCCATGGCAAAGCATGTCTTAAATGTCCATTTTGTAGGACCAAGAATCTCATGGAGTAGGGAACAAGCCCAAGCAAAGAAAGGGCCATGTTGTTAGGTAATATACATGTTTGCATCGCATACAAAATATACGCAGCGGAAAATAAACGGATTTACTTCATTCGCAATTGATAACATGCACTATGTAGGTTTCAGAATATAAGAACAAGAGAGTGTACCTTGATGCGGTGAAATTCAAAACCGAATGAAGAAGTAGTCGGGAAGACTTTCAATCTTCACTCCAATTCCACTTGATGCCCAAGATGTGTGGTCTCTCAATTAGTTTTATGTTTTCAAGAGAGAATATATGAAAGAGTGTCTCTCTTCCTTATATTATCTTATCCATCAAACATACAAACCATTTTTATTCTATATAAAATTCTGTATGTTTCTCTCCACATAACTGATTATCTAATTGGACTAGCCTTTTGGGCCTTCCCAATTGGGCTTTAGTGTGTGGCTTGGAGTGGGACCAAAAGGGAACAAATAAGACACTAGCTCCAATGGGCCTTGGGCTTTTCTGTCAACTCTTGACAAGTCCAAAGTTACCATTAATTATATTTAATACCACTATATAAATATAATTGCACTCTAGGCCTCATTAATAAATTATATCCCAAGACTTTATTATACATGCAACCCCTTCATAAAATATTCGTAGTAATACAAAGTCATGAATATAGACTGCCACTTTGTAAATTACTACATCTTAATCCTTGAGTACCCGGTTTAATCCTTTTAAGTTATTCACCATATATTTATAAAATCCAATTTCATAAATATATACTTTAGTCTTACTAAAGTGGTTAGGCCTAACTCTCTGAATAACTGTACCCATTAAACTTATCTCAAGGGAATATTTTATATCTCTGTTAAGAGACTATGAATTCCATCTTGAGAATATATGTTCCATCAACACTAAATGTGGCTGCCCAACATACTGAGGTTTTGACCGTTACTTTAGATCTCACTCCTGATATATCAAAGCAACCTACATTTCATGATCAAGTCCATTATTTTCTCAGGATTAAGAGTTCATGTGAATACAAGTCGTGAGATTTATTATTCAATTGACAGTCGTTAGGAGAATAATAAATCTCACAGCGGTCCAGTTCAATATGTCTTAACTCTTAAAACATATCAACATATTAACTAGAAGTCACCACTTCCATAATCAAGACAAATCATCGTAGTTAATATGTTATAGTTTTCGCAGATGAAATGCCCAATTTCATCACCGACTATGAACCAAAATTCTGAGTTTACAAAGAACTTGTGATCTATATCTTCCGTGACTAAATCACATACTATGCATCTCATGGACTATTTGTTAATGTCCGAATATTCATGTTACCATTATTTTAGATAAGAATAAAACAACTTTATTAAACACAATATTAAGTCATACATCATTTCTCACATAATGTCATACATAATATCATACATAGCATCATACAATAGGATTTAAGGGCACATATCTTAACACATGTGGCTCAACTAAAAGTGCTGAAATGGAGAAAAGTTCCAGCCCAAAAAATTCCCCAGCAAGAGGCTTGAGAGAGGGCAACTAGCCTTTGTTCATCCCTAACCAAAAAACAACTAGAGACCCCAACAAGAGAACCAAGCCTTTAAGAATGAACTAAGGGCTGTCCCATCAGTTTTCTATCACCCTCTGCCTGATGTGAACAATGCTAGAGAGCAATCATATTAGCTGAAGTCTAAAGGGTGATCAAACTCCATCATCTTTCTCAAAGCTGTACCTTTAGCGGAAGGGAAGCTAAAGCCAAGTTATCCAAACTTTAACAAATTGATGCTATAAATGTCAAAAACGTTCAAGACATGATTCATGTACCAAGCCCATGAATCCTTAAGGGGAAAAATTGGGAACAAGTGGTTTGGAGGGCATAAAGGGATCTTCAGCAGAACCCCCTGAAGTGGACTTAGAGTTTGACACTTGGCTTGGGGTGTTGAATCTCACTTCTTGGGGAACCAAATCTCAGTTGTAGCATTATGATTCGTTCTTGATACATGCCATAATCATATTGATTCAGCTCAGCCCAAGAATCCTGGCATTTGATGCAAAACGCTCTAAAATCCCATCATTACCTAAAGAATCAAGGCAGCCCCTAAAATGGATTTTCCTACTTCTAATAAAAAATCCCAGGAAAGCTTGACTTTAATTTCGTCACCTCTAAGCCGTCATCCGTTTTTTGGATTCTTGTCAATTAATGCTTCCCTACAACTCCATTATAAAAACATACGCACCTCAGCTCACAAGGGGGGAAGGAGGCCTCTCCAAAAGATTTCTATCATTGACTATATTCTGCTGAAATTCAGTCCCTATTAAGCTTCCTTTAAGCTTCCCCAAGTTCCCTGGAGCTCACTCACAACCTTTCTCAGCCTATAGTCACCATGACACCAACATTCACCACCTTGTTTACACCTTCCTACTCCATAAACGTCCCTTAACTGACCAGAGGAAAGCTACCCTCTCTGAAACTCTGGGTTTGTTTGCTATTTTGCTCATGGTTTAGCTTCCCTCAAGCTGACCACTCATCATCTTTAGCTCAGACTCATCTAATCTCAGATACTCTTTTCCCCCTTTCACACAATCACAGCCCATAAATGTCTCTCAACTAGTCATAAACAGTCCACCACTCACAAAATGCCTTAATCTTAGTATTAATACCATCTCACTAAAAAAATCTCACATTCATCTTATTCATGCCTTATAAATACACACTCACCAAAATCTTAGTTTAATACTTGCTGCACTGAGCTGCAGATCTTTCTCTCCCTTTATTCCATCCTATTTTTCTTCTTTTATTTGTAACTATAGAGTCTTTAATCCTTGTTTATTATTATTATGATGAAGGATATAATATATTTATAACAATTGAATTTTTCCCTCATATTGATGTAATGATAGCTGAAAGTACTATAAATTCCCCTGACCAAGGCACACAAGGACCTCTAGGAGTGAATAGTTTCCTAAATTTACTTAATTATTGACTGCTGGACTCTAAGTATAATTTTACCCCCACCGCTAAAGATAATACCATACCGCTAGAGGATTGATTTGTACTATAATGCTATAAAAAGACTAATAATATAACAAACTAATAACAGTAACGTGTTTATTGGGCTTTATTGTTGTCTTCTTGTTAGGGTGCAGCCTCTATCTCTTGCTTGGGTGGACTTCCACAACACTGAAAGCCTTTGGGCTTTATTTCAAGGCCCATTGTCGAGTTTCGGCTTGGCTACCCCATACTCTATTTGGGAATATCAAAATTTTCCTCCCAACACAATGTTAATACCAATTCTGCAGATCCCTTTGTTCCTGAGGTTGATACTACTTTTGAAGGGTGTTTAGGTACCTTTGTTACTCCTATTAACATCCCAAATATGCCCACTGTTCATTGTGAATCTTGTCCTGAATCTACTCACTCTTCTTCATCATTATCACCTCCTCCATCATGTTCAAATCATGTTCCTTTGCCTGATTCTTTACAATCTGATTCTACTGTTTTATTGGATTTTGTTACTTCTATTGTTACTAACCTTACAGTTGATGATCAACCACTCAGAAAGTCTACTAGAGTTCATAAACCACCAATGTACCTACAAGATTATGATTGCTGTTAGAAGTTTAGACCCCTTAAACCCAAACAGATTAACCTAGATATTTAGCCAAGTGGTTAACTTAGGAAAATTAAGCAATTCTAGGTTAATACAAATATATCATATCATGCAAATATGCGGAAAATAAATAACACACGATATGATGACCCAGGAAACCAAACCGGTAAAAACTTGGGGAGGATTTAACCTAGCTATCCTCAAGGTAAAAAGGAATTCACTATGAAAGAATTGAAGTTTACACAATAGCGACTTAGACCATTAACATCCTATTGCTACCTCGAGTAGGAAACTTACTACCATGACCATGTGACAGCTCCGAGTCCACGGACTACTTCTTTCCTTGAATTCTCAGCAAAGCACAAGCACACCTGCTTGTATATCTTAAAGCACTTGATTCTGCAACTGAAAGATTACCAAGCTCTTGACATCAATCTTGAGATTGGAAACCCTAAGTGTATGTGAAGGTAAACACCTCTAAATCTCACAAATAAGTTTCACAAACACAATATTCAGAACACTAAAAACGTGGCCAGGGTTTTCCCTTTTATACTTAGGGCAAAACATAAAACCCTACACATTAAATGGACTAGGGCTGAGTTGGAAATTTTGCAGAAAAAACATTCTGCACAACTTTCGATCGGTCGAGTCTAATTCTCGATCGATCAAGTCAGGCAGAAATGCACAGTAAATTCTGCAGTAACTCGATTCCAACTTTACATGAAAACTTCATACTTTGAGCAAGTCTAAACAAGACTAAAAACGTTTTGATCATGGTTTGCCAACATTACAAAATGAAGTTCTAATACATTAGTTCATAATTCTTAGAACCTAACAAACTCCCCATTTGGCAATCCGTGACAAAACACAAACTTAACACAAAGCTCAAAGTTTACAAAATAAACAGCCCAATACAAAATAATAGCCACTAAACAAATTCAACCTAATTACTATCTATTAGTTGCAAAAGTAGACAGTAGCACGACTAAATCAACCTGTATATTCCTGTAACACTTAACAAACACATAAATGCATGTGTGGAAAATACAAGTAATATAAAAAATAACTTCTTGATTTCACATAACACAAAATAAAGAAATATATCATGAATAACATCATAAATATAAATCAATAAGCAATGTAGCATAGTGAAACAAGAAACATATACAAAAAATGTATCTAAAAAAAACTCTCCCTATCATGAGCCAAAAAATGTAAATACATAATAAAGCACCTAGATACAATCTAAAAGCTCCACAAGCTCCACAGTATCACAAAAAGAAACAAAAACTCCCCCTAAAACAAAAACTCCCCTACAAACTCCACAATGTACTCCACACTAGAATGTACTCCCCCTTTTTGTGACGAATTGCCAAAGGGCACTCATTCATCATCAAAAGGAGGCGGCGGAGGAGAACGTCGAAAACTTGCCAAATCTACTCTCAAAGCACGAAGCTCGTCAAGTACATCTACCAAAAGCTGACCATGAGCCGCCTGAACGGTCATGAAGTGTCCAAAGTCCGACGAATATCAGAAACATCCGAAGGAGATGGTGGAGGAATATCAGCAGCAGCAGCAGGATCAGCAGACGTCTCAGCCAAAGAAGCATTTGTAGAAGAAGAAGGAGGTGGAGTGACACTAGAAGGCTCTACCCTAGGACGCTTAGAGCTAGCTCGAAGCTGAGCAGCCCTTTGCCTTAGAAAGGTAGCACCTATAGGAGCAATAATGTGAACTGGCTCAGAAGCAGGGAAATCACCTAAACCTAGATGAAGAAGAATCCTATGAATAAAGACAGGAAAGAATAAGGCATGAGCCGTAGAACTACTCCTATGGACTTCGTTCAAGGAACGAAGAAACAAATGGGGAAAACTGATAGGAGCATCAGTAACAAGAGCATACAAAAACACACATCGCTCAATAGGGATAGGATTTAGATGAGAAATGGGCCACAGGGAATGACAAGCAATCCTAAAGAAAAGGTAAGGAAGCTCAGAAAGCTCAGCAGAAGTGATCCGAGGATCAGAACCCCACTGGATAGAAGACCCAGTGATGTATGACATCACGTCATCGAGAGGAGGAGACTCATCATAGGGAAAGACTGGATGATCAACCACAGGCATCCCAGGAGCATCAGACACTACCGAAGGGGTAATGCGATACTCCACATCTCGTATCCAACTCTTAACTAGAGTGTTGGAATCATAGACGTGGATAGAGAGGTTCGAGTAGAACTCTCTAATCAGGGTAGCCGGAGGTGGATGATCTATGTTTAACAAAGGTAACCATCCCTAACACTCAAAATTACACCTCACCTTATCATCAACCTCATCTAAAATGACCTTACACTCACACCAAATGTGACGCCTAAGGTTAAGAGTCTCGTATGTCTCTTGATTCTTCTCACTCAGAAACCTATCACTATCAAAGGAAGGTGAAGGGACAGAGTCCTATGGGCTCTGGTTTTCCTAGGCATGATGTTAAGGACAGAATAGAGAGACACAGAAAGAAAAAAAAAACAAAAAGAAAACCAAGGGCAGACTGCAAGTTAGCACAACAAAAATAAAGAAATAACAATGCTATATGATGCATGAGCAGAATAACCAAATGATGCATGAGCTAATGCAATGGCACACAGTTCAAATATGATCTAATATCACAAAATTGGCTTGAGCATAAAATGTATATCAAAAATTCCCAAATTAGAAAAACCCAATTTCACAAAACCCAACAAATTGAGAAATTGATCATCACAACAGATATAAAACACAATATAATGATCAAATTAATCAATCTAACAAACCAATTTCATCAAATTGGTTCAATTTGAACAAAAGCCCCAAATTTGGTATTTTTCAAGCCCTAGAATTTTCAATTCAACATAAAACACCAAATTAATCAAATTAAACCATTTGTATCATTTGTAGATGGTGTCCCCACAAAAACCCAACAAATCATTGTGAAAGAAAACAACCAAAACATCAACAAATTCAATAAAATAAGTCCGAAAATACCCAATGAAATGCATGAATTTATGCATGAAAAGCTGAAAATAAAAACAAAAAGAAGGGTAGTTTGGTCTTACCGGCCTTGGGAGAGAGATTCTTTGCAAAAAGATTGGAGGAAAACGACAAGAATAGCAAAAGGATGCTTGACCGGTTGGTGAGAGACAAAAGAGGTTTGAAAAGTTTTTGAAAAAGTGAAGAACACGTGAAGAAAAGATCTTTTTAAAAACTCTCAGCCCGATTTTCGATCTATTGAAAAACAGATTCGATCGGTCGAAAATACTTCGATTGATCCAGAACCATTCGAAGACCGATCGAAACAACCAAAAACTTTCCAGGGTTTTTTAAAACAATTTCGATCGGTCGAAAAACAGATTCGATCGATCGAAATTCTGGAAAAAGCTAATTTTTGAAAAACGAACCAATTTCAGTGCAAGACTCAACAAAGCATCAAATAATATGAATAAAATGCATGAGTATGAGATGAAATGTTTTTCAAAAACACATGTATTTATCCCAGATCCCCTAAAACAAGATTTTCTTATAATTTCCCTCAAGAACTTAAACAGCAAACATATTCTGCATCAGTTTCAAGAAATTTTCAAACTTGGTTGGTCAGACCAAAGAAACACACAATAACATGTACAAAGTTTAGCAAAGAATAACTTGTGTAGTGTGTGCAACTAGCAAAAACTTGAGAAACATGTGAGGTGATATGCAAATAGTAATCAATCAAAATTTCTACAAAATTCATCACATGAATTTGAAAGAGACTATCACTCAAAGAGTTACATCATAAAACTCTCACATCTCCTAGAATAAAAGTTTGTAATAATGTAAGTTTCTTGATTTTGCCTCATAATTTATACCAATTATAATTAATTAGAAACTTATTGAAATAGCCGGGATAATGTACACACCAATTTTATATGAATTGTGAGATTATTATAACCCAATAATGTACACACCAATTTTACCATTTTAACAGAGGCTACACCTTATGTTCTTTTTGTGCATGTGCTACACTTTCTCGAGCACAAAATCTTACGATATGCACTAAGGTGTTCATGATTGGCTAATAAACAGTGGTGAGATGGTTATTTATGCCTTTCTCAAAAAGTTTAAGTCCAACAATCAAAAACATATGACTTCAAGATCAAGATCTTGTGTTCAAATACCATAAACATCTTCTCACATAACATGCACTACAAAACTTTAGCTAGTAAAGTGCAATAAAATAAGCTCATCCAAGCTAAAAAAAGTACATAAACATGTTATGTAAAAATAGATTGACCAACCTTGTCTTTAAATTTAAGAAAAAAACAGCAAAACACATGTTGCCAAACCCATTCTTGTTACCTTTTTTTTTTTTTTTTTTAACTAAAATAAAATAAAATAAAAGAACAACTTAGAATGAGATGCATGAATGTTATGCAATGCAGATCCTAAAAAAATGGTCACAAGAGGTAGATCAATAGAGAACAAGGACCATGTCAGACAGACTCAATTAGGTCGAGCTTTTTGCATCCAAAACCTTTTAGATGCAACTCTAGCATTGGAGTTATTATTCACATTAGAATTCTGAACAACTCCAGGATTGGAATAAAGGTTTAACGCATTTACCAATTCACCAATAAGTACCATAGGATCTTGTGCTTGAGGCACATGTACTTTAGGTTTATTTGCTCGCTTAGCAGCTTGCAACTTGAAATAGTTTGGACGAATGTGCCCAGAATTTCCATAAAAATGACAAACCCAAGCAGGCTTATCATGTAACTTGCCCTTAGAAGAATTAGAAGGTCTAGAATTAGACTCTTGAAGATCAACTCTGATCTTTCTAGGATGTGTAGCTTCTACAGATTTAACAACTTCACTCACAGAAGGTTTAACAATCTCACTATTAGAAAGTTGAGTAGAAGGAACAAAGTTTGTGGAATGAGGTTCAGGCACAGAGATGCTTTTCACAAAATCTAAGCCAGTTTTGTCAGAGCGAGACTTTTGAATACTTAACATGTGATCAAGTTTGGAGCTTGCAGATCTATTAGTTTGTTTTCTAGCAATAGATAATTCAAGTTCCAAATTTTTAACTTTATCAAGCAAAAGCATGTTCTCAGTCTTCACATTATTCAAAAGCTCATTAGCATCAAACAGTTTCACAACCAAATTTTTCTTATCAAGTTCAAGAGATGCAATTTTCTTTAGCCCAAATCAACATTCATGGCATCCTTTGCAGCAACTTTGCAAAGTTTATTGTAGGCTTCTTGTAAATCTGCATCTTTAGAGAGTTCTCCATCAGAAAGGTTCTCTTCAACAGACACGCTTTCATTGACTATAGCAGTAGTAGTGAAAGCAATAAAGTTTCCATCCTCATCACTGACTGATTCATTGTCAGAAACTTCATCATCACTAAGGGTTACAGCCATAGCCTTACCCTTAGACTTTAAGTATGTAGGACATTCAGATTTCACATGACCATACCCCTGACATCCAAAACATTGTTGTCCTATAGAATTATTAGAGGGTTGACCTACTTTCTCTTTAGGTTTTTCAGTGTTATTAACCTTAGTGGGTTCATTCCTCCTAAAATTTCTAGGTTTAGCAGTGTTCTTGCCTCTTGCCCTTCTGTTATTGTTCCTAAGAAAGTTTCTAAAGTTCTTGGCAAGATAGGCAATCTCTGTAGCAGAGAGTTCATCATCAAATCCACCAGTCTCAACATCATCAACAGACTTAAGAGCCATTGATTTGGATTTTGTAGTCTTGGGTAGGTCCAACTCATAGGATTGAAGAGATCCTACAAGTTCATCAACAGGAATGGAGTCCACATCCTTGCTTTCAGTGATGGCAGTCACTTTGGGTCTAAAATCTTCAGTGAAAGATCTAAGAATCTTCCTAACAATTTTAGGTTGATTATAGATTTCACCCAGATTATATGCAGAATTAATTATATCATTCAATTTAGCATAGAATTCATCAAAAGATTCATCATCATTCATTCTAATGCTTTCAAATCTAGTAGTCAATTGATGCAATTTATTTATTTTAACTGCCTTTGTGCCTTCATGCACAGTCTAGAGAATATTCCAAGCAGTATGAGCAACCTCAACATTAGAGATTCTCTTAAATTCCTCCATAGAGACAGCATTGAAAATAGCATTCATAGCTTTACTATTGAAAGCAGCTGCCTATTTTTGAGAAGTTTGCCACTCACTCACAGGAGTAGCTGGCTTTTCCCAACCATATTCAACAGAGTTCCAGACTCTCTCATCAATAGATTTCAGGAATGCTTTCATCCTTACTTTCCAATAAGCAAAATTATTCCCATCAAAGTGAGGAGGGATAACAAGAGAGTGTCCGTGTTCCATTACAACCGGGGTCAAGGATCAGCTTTAAGATCAAAAGATCTAAAACACAAAAGCTACCCGCTCTGATGCCACTTGTTAGAAGTTTAGACTCTTTAAACCCAAACAGATTAACCTAGATATTTAGTCAAGTGATTAACTTAGGTAAATTAAGCAATTCTAGGTTAACACAAATATATCATATCATGCAAATATGCGGAAAATAAATAACACACGATATGATGACCCAGGAAACCAAATCGGTAAAAACCTGGGGAGGATTTAACCTAGCTATCCTCAAGGTAAAAGGGAATTCACTATGAAAGAATTAAAGTTTACACAATAGCAACTTAGACCACTAACATCCTATTGCTACCTCGAGTAGAAAACTTACTACCACGACCACGTGACAGCTCCGAGTCCACGGACTACTTCTTTCCTTGAATTCTCAGCAAAGCACAATCACACCTGCTTGTATATCTTGAAGCACTTGATTTTGCAACTGAAAGATTACCAAGCTCTTGACATCAATCTTGAGATTGGAAACCCTAAGTGTATGTGAAGGTAAACACCTCTAGGTCTCACAAATAAGATTCACAAACACAATATTCAGAACACTAAAAACGTGGCCAGGGTTTTCCCTTTTATACTTAGGGCAAAACATAAAACCCTACACATTAAATGGACTAGGGCTGAGTTGGAAATTCTGTAGAAAAAACATTCTGCACGACTTTCGATCGGTCGAGTCTAATTCTCGATCGATCGAGCCAGCAGAAATGCACAGTAAATTCTGCAGTAACTCGATTCCAACTTTACATGAAAACTTCATACTTTGAGCAAGTCTAAACAAGACTAAAAACGTTTTGATCATGGTTTGCCAACATTACAAAATAAAGTTCTAATACATTAGTTCCTAATTCTTAGAACCAAACAATTGCAATTCAGCTATTGCATTGCCAAGTGCCACTGTAGGTTGTCATCCTTTAGGGTCACCTTATGATCTATCAGCATGCCTGGCCTATTCTCATTTAGATCCTCAATACAAGTCCTATCTTATGACTGTTAGCCAAAGTCATTCCACACCTCAATACTTTTCTCAGGCTGTCCAAGATCCCTTGTGGAGAGAAGCCATGGATAAAGAAATCATTGCATTGGAAACAACCAAGACTTGGGTGCTCCACTGCCAGTCGGTAAAAGGCCAATTGGTTGTAAATGGGTGTATAGGGTGAAGCTTAATCCTGGTGGCAGTGTGGAAAGATACAAGGCTAGGTTGGTGGCTAAAGAATACACTCAGAGGGAAGGGCTAGTTTTCTGGAGACTTTTTCTCTTGTGGCCAAGACTGTATTAGTAAGAGTTCTTATTGCTTTTGCCTTAGCTAAAAGGTGGCCTTTACATCAAATTTACATCAACAATGCATTCTTTCATGGAGATCTTGAAGAGGAAGTATACATAGACCTACCATTTGGTTATCACAGTAAGGGGGAGTCCACTTCTTCAGCTCCTATGGTTTGTAAATTGGTCAAATCCCTTTATGGTGTAAAGCAAGCTTCTAGGCAATGGAATGCCAAGCTCTCTGCTACCATTTTAGACCTTGGATTCATACAATCACAGACAGAACCACTCGATCTTTGTTCATTCCAGTGGTTCCAATTTTACTGCATTGTTGATCTATGTGGATGACATGATCATTATAGGCGATGATTCGGCTTGTTTTGCAAAACTAAAACAGTTATTAGACCAAAAAGTTGGGATCAAGGATCTTGGCTCACTCAAGTACTTCCTAGGGCTTGAGATTGTTAGAGGTGCTAAGGGGACTAGCATTAACCAAAGGAAGTATGCACTTGATGTGCTTAAGGAAGTAGGTATGGTTGGTTGCAAACCTCCAAAACACCAATGGAGCAGCAACTAAAGCTATCTAAATGTGATGGAGAATTGCTCAAAGACGCTGGTCAGTATAAAAGGTTGATTGGTAAGCTGATGTACTTGACTTTAAGTAGACCAGACATAACCCATGCAGTGCATATGATTAGCCAATTCTTGGCTCAACCTAGAGTTCTACACATGAAAGCAGCAACCAGAATTCTTCAATATATCAAAGGCACACCTGGTCAAGGTGCGTTCTTCCTTGTAGAGTCAGATTTATAGCTTAAAGCATTCTGTGATGCAGATTGGGCTGGCTATCCTGATACCAAAAAGTCCTTGACTGGATATTGTATGTTTTTAGGTGATGCTTTAATCTCTTAGAGATCAAAGAACCAAGATGTGGTCTCAAGATCTTCTGCTGAAGTAGAATACAGATATATGGCCACAACCACATGTGAGGTAACTTGGTTATTGTACTTGTTAAGGGATTTACATGTTCAACATAAAAAACCAGTGTTGATCTACTGTGATAACCAGGCAGCACTGCATATATCAGCTAATCCAGTCTTCCATGAAAGATCAAAATATATTGAAGTAGATTGTCACATAGTAAGGAATAAAATCTTGGATGGAACATTAAAACCTTTTATGTTTTATCAAGAAATCAATTGGCAAGACATTTTTACTATGGCACTTGGTGTTGAGAATTTTCTGAGGTTATTTGCTAAGCTGAGAGTTATTAATATCTTCAGTCATCATATTCAGTACCCAGATTATACAAAGGATGATGGAGTAGCAAAGGAAGATAAGAAAGCAAGAGCTTCGCTCTTGAGGGGGAGTGTTGAAAATACATGCCCTTTGCAGCAACTAGGTGCTAAGCTGGAAGCATGCACTAGTCATCGGGAGAAGTTGCCATCATGTGCATTGCAGATTGCACCACAGCATCAGAAGAAGGTACAATCAGGTGACCGCCCACCGCCCACCGCCCTCCTCGGCAAGGCTCTGGGCGCAGTGCCGAGGAAGTTAGCCAGTCCCACATTGGGGCTTCTTTTATTGTGGGGCCACGTTTTGTTCGTCCTCGGCAAGGCTCTGGGCGCAGTGCCGAGAAGGCTCAAAGTGTCCCACATCGAAGAGAGCTTCCCCCACTTGCTACCTTATAAGCTGTGAAGCGAAGGAAGTAGTGTACCGTCGTATTCTCGTATTCGAATACGAGAATACGATGGTACACTACTTCCTTCGCTTCACAGCTTATAAGGTAGCAAGTGGGGGAAGCTTTCTTCGATGTGGGACACTTTGAGCCTTCTCGGCACTGCGCCCAGAGCCTTGCCGAGGACGAACAAAACGTGGCCCCACAGTTTATATTTATTTCCAAAACTATAAGTTTTTAAAGAAGTTTTACAAATACTAAAAAAATACTCTAATTGATGAAGTGAATTATCTAAAAAGAGTAGATTTATTATTTTCAAAATGCATGTAACACAGTTTTATTGACAACACTTGTTACAACTCTTTATACATAAAGAAGTTTTTTACAATTAAATTAATGAAATCCTATTAAAGATTAACTTTTATATATATATATATATATATATATTTCACTTAAAGTTATCGTCTTAGGCTTTTACCAAGCTGGCAACGTTCATAAGGATTCTTCCTAAATGAAGAGCACAACTCATATTCTATGCAAGTATTGAGCATGTGAGAGGAGACATGTTTCACAATGTATCTAAAGGGGATGCAATTATAATGAAGGTTGAATTTGGATACTTATGTTTAAATAGATGATAAAGAATAACTGAAATTTTTGGGTAAATATTTTCAAAACTAATCATTTTTCTGCATGCATTTCACTTGTAGAATATACTCCATGATTGGAATGACGAAACTGCAAGAAACCTTTGAGGACCTGCTATAAAGCACTACCAATTAATGGGAAGGCAGTTATTATTAAACTACTCATGCCAGAAGCCACAGAGTCAAGTATGGCTTCTCAATATATCTCTTGTCTTAACAGTGGCATGTTGTTGAACCTTGAAGGGTGTAAGAACGTTTAGACCCCTGTAAACTAGATTGTTTAACCCAATTAATTAACCAAGTGAATACTTTGGTTTATTATTTAGATCTAGGTTAAAAAAATAACAATCATATCATGCAAAGCAGCGGAAAAATAAATAACACAACGATATGATGACCTAGGAAAACCAAATCGGTAAAAAACCTGGGGAGGATTTAACCTAGCTATCTTCAAGGTAAAATAGCAAATCCACTAGAAAGAATTGAAGTTTACACAATAGCGACTTAGACCACTAACATCCTATTGCTACCAGCTTGTAGAAAACTTACTACCACGATCCCATGATAGCTCCGAGACCACAGACTCCTTCTTTCTTTAATCTTTGCAAAACACAAACACCCACGCTTGTGACTTTGAGATCCCACTCAAAGGTTTAGCAACACAAACTCTCCTGTTTGTGACTCCAAGACCACCCTTGAAGGTTTAGATCATCAGCACCTTTGATGACTAGAGAATGCAGCAACTTCAGCAATACCGGATCTTGAGATTCTTCAAGGAACAACACCGGTAGAAGTTATAAGAGAAGTTTTAGGAACAAAACCCTAAATACAAAAGAAGCACACTCTTCTCTCTCTAAAAAGCCTTGTAAAAAACGTGCTTAGAGTTTCCTTTATATAGTGGGAGAAGTAGATCTGAAACCCTAATCCTTAATGGGCTAGAACTGCTGTTTGGGCCAACTTAAAATTCTGCAGATACGATTCTCGATCGGTCGAGCCTGTCTTTCGATCGATCGAACCAAGAAATTTTTGAATTCTTCTTTTTGCAGCTTACATGTTCTTGAATCTTGACTTGAATCACCTTGAGCATTGTCTAATAAAACCTATAGACTCTAAGATCTATATCTAGACAAGTTTATGTTCACGATTTGCCAATTGTTCTAAACTTTTAGAACCTAACAATCTCCCCCTTTGGCAATTCGTGACAAAACTTTCATACAACATGAAATGCTCAAATACAAGAACAACCCAATACAATAAAATGCCCAATTACATCACAAATCCCAATCTAAGACTCTTAACCTAGAAGTTTCCAAGAAGAGGTAGAAGGTCTTGATCAGAATGCACCTGTCTTTCCTGAAACACTCAACAAACACATCAACGCATGTGTGGAAAGAAAGACATATAAACAATAATATGAAGCATAATATAAAAACAAAAGTAAATTCTAACTCTCCCCCTAAGTTAGATACATCAAAAAGTTTTTATATTCTCCCATTTTCAAAAACAGTTTTATCTCCCTCTAAACAAGACAAACAGGATTCTCACATTTCATCTATTTTTCCCCCTTTTTGTTACGTATTGACAAAGACAACTCAAACAAAGAGTAGAGTGACAGTAAACATGAGAGAAAAAAGAGAATCAAGGGAACATAAAACAGTTCAGCTCTATAGAAAATAGAGAGAACTCCCCCTATAAAGAGCAACAACTCCCCCTATGAACAACAAAGGCTTAAAAAAAACTTTTCTCCCCCTATAAAAATAGGAAAAACAAAACAAGTTTTGGGAAAAACAGTTTTGGGGAAAATTTAGGAGGTGGGGATAAATAAAAACACACAAACCAAAAAAAAAAAAATGAGTTGAGGATACACATGAAGAAAAATATTTTCTCTTTTAATAAATGCAAACTTGACACTATGTGACCCATAAACAGTTGCATGAGTAAAGAAAATATTTGCACATTGATTATCCATCATATCTCTTAAGAAAAATATTTTTTGTAGTTCACACATAAAGAAAAATAACATATACTAAAATGTACAAAGGACTCAAAAATTAATCAATCAATTTTTAATTCAAGTTGAGTACCCAATTTAGCAAAGTGTATGCATGGTATGTGTGAAAACAATGAGATATATGACTGCAAAACTACAAGATAGATACAGAAAACAATGCAACTCATGTGAATCTTAAACATAAATGATGCATAAAAAAATTTTAGTCAAAACTCTAAAAACTGAAAATTTTTCAGTTTCGATCGATCGAGTATCGATCGAATACCAATCGAGTCAGACAGAATCAAACCAAAAATTTTAATCGCAATTTCGATCGGTCGAAATACACCCTCGATCGATCGAAAATCTGAAAAACTTAAATTTTTGAAAAACAGAGCAATTTTATACAGAAACTCCTCAAAGCACAATTTTTCATGAATGAAATGCATGAGTATAAGACTAAAAGTTTTTCAAAAACACATGAATACAACCCAAATCTTTCAAAATTAAGATTTTCAATCAATTTGTCCTTAAAACTTAAATTTTGCATCAAAATTAAGAAAAATATAATCTTGGATGGCCACAACAAAATCACACACAATAACATGTACAAAGTTTCGCAAAGAGTAACTTTGTGTAGTGTGTGCAACTAGCAAAAGCTTGAGAGACATGTGATGTGATATGTGAATAGTAATAAATCACAAAGTCTACAAAATTCATCACATAAATTTGAAAGAGACTATCACCTAAAGAGTTACATCATATAACTCTCACATCTCCTAGAATAAAAGCTTGCAATCATGTAAGTTTCTTGATTTGCCTCATAATATACACACCAATTTAATTTAATTTTGAATTTATTATAGCCCAATAATGTACAAACCAATTTTAACATTTTAACCGAGGCTACACCTTATGTTCTTTTTGTGCATGTGCTACACTTTCTCGAGCACAAAATCTTACGATATGCATTAAGGTGTTCATGATTGGCTAGTAAACAGTGGTGAGATGGTTATTTATGCCTTTCTCAATAAGTTCAAGTCTGACAATCAAAGGCATGTGATTTCAAGATCAAGAACATGTGATCAAAAACTATAAACATCTTTCCCACACAACATGCACTACAAAGACTTCAGCTAGTAAAGTGCAATAAATAAGCTCATCTAAGTTAAACAAAGTACATAAACATGTTATGTAAAGATAAATATGGCCAACCTTGATTATAAATCCAAGATATATAATACAAAAACACTTAAAAATATTTTTGGTTTAAAAAAAAATTTTATGACCAAAAACAAAAAGCACACATTATTCTAAATGAACAAAAATGCAAATGCAATGCATGACAGTGCTTAACTAAGCTATAGAGGGTACACAAACAAGAAATATCAATTTCTTAATTAACCCATGAGTACATGTACAAACTAGTACATACTCACACAAAATCAAAAAATAGCTTAGCACTTATATAACACATGCTATTCAAGTTTCTCCACAATATCAAGCATGTTCTAAATCAAGAGAGAGATATCATAATTCATGTAATCCTCAAAACAAATAAAACAAGACACAAAATAAAATATTTTTGTCTTTTTGAAATTTTTCAATGTTTTTGGATTTTTTTAAACCAAAAAAAAAAACAAAAAAAAAAAAACCAAAAACAGAAACAAAACATGTCCACAAATAATTGAAAGAATTAAATTAGGGACAAGTCAGCAACACTCACCTTAGAGAATCTTTTCTCACCCATATAGCACGAGTCTTCGGATTTGTAGGTGAAAATCCATAAGACGCAGAGTGTATTTGAGAGATTACACCAATCTTCTGAGAAAGACTGAAATCCTGCAAATTCCTTTCACAAGCCAACAAGCTTAAATTTTTCAAAAGCATATGAAACAATTTATTTGGGCTCATGGCAGGAGAAATATCATCACATGTCCTAGACTGAAACACAGAATGCTTAAATTTCAATTTATGACAATTAGGATGAATGTGACCGGAGACACCACAAAAGTGACAAACAGGAACAAATTTAGGAACATCAGTATTCTTAACAGCAAATCTAGTCTCAGATTTTGGTTTTTGCCTCAACAAAGAACAGTTTGGACTAATATGACCAACAATACCACAAAGGTGACAAGTAGGCACAAAAACAGATTTATTATGCTCTCTAACAGTAGGTTTAGACTTAGGTTTAGAAACTTCAGCGTCTACATCAGAACTTTTACCTCTGTCTAACCTAGTAAAATAAGCCTTTTCTTTATTATTCCTCTTGAAAGGAGGGATATAAACTTTTTCAGCTTTAGGCTTAAGAGAAACAGAAATACTTTTATTATCTACAGCAGGCTTGGTACTAGTCAAATTTTCAATTTTAGCTTTAGATTCAGCTAACTCTTGTTCCAAGCTTTTCATCTTCTCATCTTGAGAGGAAATTTGATTTCTCAAAAATTATTTCTTTTTATTAGATTCATCTAATCTAACAATTAATTCCCTTTTTTCAAGATTAGCCAATTTTAACTCTTCCTTGAATTTCTTAGCAATTTTCATAGTTTTCAATAATTCCTTACGAAGAGTTTCACAGGCATCAAAAAGATCAACAGAAACAACAGTGTCCTTTTTATTCAAATCATCACAAACATGAGCAGAAAGACATTTCAAATTATCCATGATAATAGGGATCAAGGATCAACTCTTAGATCAAAAGATCTACAACAAAAGAGTTACCCGCTCTGATACCACTTGTAAGAACGTTTAGACCCCTGTAAACTAGATTGTTTAACCCAATTAATTAACTAAGTGAATACTTTGGTTTATTATTCAGATCTAGGTTAAAACAATAACAATCATATCATGCAAAGTAGCGGAAAAATAAATAACACAACGATATGATGACCTAGGAAAACCAAATCGGTAAAAAACCTGGGGAGGATTTAACCTAGCTATCCTCAAAGTAAAATAGCAAATCCACTAGAAAGAATTGAAGTTTACACAATAGCGACTTAGACCACTAACATCCTATTGCTACTTGCTTGTAGAAAACTTACTACCACGACCCCATGATAGCTCCGAGACCACGGACTCCTTCTTTTTTTAATCTTTGCAAAACACAAACACCCACGCTTGTGATTTTGAGATCCCACTCAAAGGTTTAGCAACACAAACTCTCCTGTTTGTGACTCCAAGACCACTCTTGAAGGTTTAGATCATCAGCACCTTTGATGACTAGAGAAGGCAGCAACTTCAACAATACCGGATCTTGAGATTATTCAAGGAACAACACCGGTAGAAGTTATAAGAGAGGTTTTAGGAACAAAATCCTAAATACAAAAGAGGCACACTCTTCTCTCTCTAAAAAGCCTTGTAAAAAACGTGCTTAGGGTTTCTTTTATATAGTGGGAGAAGTAGATCTGAAACCCTAATCCTTAATGGGCTAGAACTGCTGTTTGGGCCAACTTAAAATTTTGCAGATAGGATTCTCGATTGGTCGTGCCTGTTTTTCGATCGATCGAATCAGGCAATTTCTGAATTCTTCTATCTGCAGCTTACATGTTCTTGAATCTTGACTTGAATCACCTTGAGCATTGTCTAATAAAACCTATAGACTCTAAGATCTATATCTAGACAAGTTTATGTTCACGATTTGCCAATTGTTCTAAACTTTTAGAACCTAACAAAGGGCAGGAGAGACCCGAGAAAGAATTAAAGGCTTTGTACAAGGAATCTAGATTTTCAAACTTTCAAGTTGGGTTTTGTGCTTGTACTCTTTGGGCAGTCATGGAAATCCATAAATAATTTTCCCCCCTGTAGCTTTGCTACAATTATGCTTTATTGGTATTGTATTTTATGTCTACGAACTCCATCTCATATAGTTGGTGGTTGTGCGTGTACTTTTTATGTGGTTCTTGAATTTCATAACTAAACACATATTAATAGATACACATTCCATAGTTTTGTTGTGCTTATAAATGCTCTGGTTGGTAGTGGAAGTTTTCTTTATCTTTCTCCAACTCATGCACTATTATTATTGAACTGAAATTTAAAATTTTATTTCAACTAAAATTTGTTTACCAAAAAAATTAAGAAATTAAAATTTAATATTGTGATAGTTTTTTTAAGGTAAAAATCAATTACCTAAGTTAAAAAAAAAATTGAAATTCTACTCCAACTATAGTTCTATTACAAAAAATTTCAAGAAATTTAAAGTAAATTTTTATATTTATTTCGATTATCTCTATCATAATTTTGTATTTTGTTAGGTTCTAAAAATTTAGAACAATTGGCAAATCGTGAGCACACAAGAACATGTAAGCTGCAGAAAGAAGAATTCAGAAATTGCCTGGTTCGATCGACCGAAAGACAGGCTCGACCGATCGAAAGTCGTATCTGCAGAATTTTAAGTTGGCCCAAACAGCAGTTTCAGCCCATTAAGAATTAGGGTTTCAAATCTACTTCTCCCACTATATAAAGGAAACCCTAAGCACGTTTTTTATAAGGCTTTTTAGAGGGAGAAGAGTGTGCCTCTTTTGTATTTAGGGTTTTGTTCCTAATACCTCTCTTATAACTTCTACTGGTGTTGTTCCTTGAAGAATTTCAAGATCCGGTATTGCTGAAGTTGCTGCTTTCTCTAGTCATCAAAGGTGCTGATGATCTAAATCTTCAAGGGTGGTCTTGGAGTCACAAACAGGAAAGTTTGTGTTGCTAAACCTTTGAGTGAGATCTTAAAGTCACAAGCGTGAGTATTTGTGTTTTGCAAAGATTAAGGAAAGAAGGAGTCCGTGGATCTCGGAGCTATCGTGGGGTCGTGGTAGTAAGTTTCCTACACTTGGGTAGCAATAGGATGTTAGTGGTCTAAGTCACTATTGTGTAAACTTCGATTCTTTCTAGTGGATTTGCTATTTTACCTTGACAATAGCTAGGTTAAATCCTCCCCAGGTTTTTTACCGGTATGGTTTTCCTGGGTCATCAGATCTTTGTGTTCTTTATTTTTCGCTGCTTTATTGTCTTTGATTTATTTGTATTAACCTAGATCTGTTTAAATTACCTAAGTTAATCACTTGGCTAATTCTCTAGGATAATCTGTTGGGTTTAAGGGGTTTAAACGAACTGACAAGTGGTATCAGAGCGGGTAGCTCTTCTGTTGTAGATCTTTTGATCTAAGAGTTGATCCTTGATCCCTGTTATCATGGATAATTTTAAGTGTCTTACTGTTTTTGATTGTGATGATTTGAATAAAAAGGACACTGTTGTTTCTGTTGATCTTTTGGATGCCTGTAAAACTCTTCGTAAGGAGTTATTGAAAACTATGAGAATTGCTAAGAAATTCAAGGAAGAGTTAAAATTGGCTAATCTTGAAAAAGAGGAATTGATTGTTAGATTAGATGAATCTAATAAAAAGAATGAATTTTTGAGAAATCAAATTTCCTCTCAAGATGAGAAGATGAAAAGCTGGGAACAAGAGTTAGCTGAATCTAAAGCTAAAATTGAAAATTTGACTAGTACCAAGCCTGCTGTTGATAACAGAAGTGTTTCTATTTCTCTTAAGCCTAAAGCTGAAAAAGTTTATATCCCTCCTTTCAAGAGGAATAATAAAGAAAAGGCTTATTTTGTTAGGTTAGACAAAGGTAAAAGTTCTGATGTAGACGCTGAAGTTTCTAAACTTTTGTCTAAACCTACTGTTAGAGAGCATAAGAAATCTGTTTTTGTGCCTACTTGTTACCTTTGTGGTGTTGTTGGTTATATTAGACCAAACTGTTCTTTGTTGAGGCAAAAACCAAAATTTGAGACTAGATTTGCTGTTAGGAATACTGATGTTCGTAAATTTGTTCCTGTTTGTCACTTTTGTGGTGTCTCTGGTCACATTCGTCCTAATTGTCATAAATTGAAATTTAAAAATTCTGTATTTCAATTTAGGATATGTGATGATATTTCTCCTGCCATAAATCCAAATAAATTGTTTCATATTCTCTTGAAAAGTTTAAGCTTGTTGGCTTGTTAAAGGAATTTACAGGATTTCAGTCTTTCTCAAAGGATTGGTGTAATCCCTCAAATACACTCTGCTTCACATGGATTTTCACCTATAAAGCCGAAGACTCGTGTTATATGGGTGAGAAAAGATTCTTTAAGGTGAGTGTTGTTGACTTGTTCCTGATTTAATTCTTTCAATTATTTGTGGACATGCTTTGTTTCTGTTTTTGGTTGTTTTTCCTTTTAAGTTGTTTTAAAAAAAAAAAATCCAAAAACATTGAAAAATTTCAAAAAGACAAAAATATCTTATTTTGTGTCTAGCTTTATTTTTCTTGAGGATTACATGAATTATGATATCTCTCTTGATTTAGAACATGCTTGACATTGGGGAAAAACTTGAAAAGCATGTGTTATATAAGTGCTAAGCTATTTTTGATTTTGTGTGAGTATGTACTAGTTTGTACATATACTCAAGGGTTAATTAAGAAATTGATATTTCTTGTTTGTGTACCCTCTATAGCTTAGTTAAGCACTGTCATGCATTACATTTGCATTTGCATTTTTAATCTTTTAGCTTAATGTGTGCTTTTAGTTTTGGTCATAAAATATTTTTTAACCAAAAAGATTTTTATATGTTTTGTATTATATATCTTGGATTTATAATTAAGGTTGGCCATATTATCTTTACATAACATGTTTATGTACTTTGTTTAGCTTAGATAAGCTTATTTATTGCACTTTACTAGCTGAAGTCTTTGTAGTGCATGTTGTGTGGGAAAGATGTTTATAGTTTTTGATCACATTGTCTTGATCTTGAAGTCACATGCCTTTGATTGTTGGACTTGAACTTATTGAGAAAGGCATAAATAACCATCTCACCACTGTTTACTAGCCAATCATGAACACCTTAGTGCATATCGTAAGATTTTGTGCTCGAGAAAGTGTAGCATATGCACAAAAAGAACATAAGGTGTAGCCTCGGTTAAAATGTTAAAATTGGTGTGTACATTATCCCGGCTATATTATTAAGTTTCTAATTAATTAAATTAAATTGGTGTGTATATTATGAGGCAAATCAAGAAACTTACATGATTGCAAGCTTTTATTATAGGAGATGTGAGAGTTATATGATGTAACTCTTTAAGTGATAGTCTCTTTCAAATTTATGTGATGAATTTTGTAGACTTTGTGATTGCTTACTATTCACATATCACATCACATGTTTCTTAAGTTTTTGCTAGTTGCACACACTACACAAGTTACTCTTTGCTAAACTTGGTACATTATATTGTGTGTGATCTTGTTGTGGCCATCCAAGATTATATGTTCCTTGATTTTGATGCAAAATTTGAGTTTTAAGGACAAATTGATTGAAAATCTTAATTTTGGAAGATCTGGGTTGTATTCATGTGTTTTTGAAAAACTTTTAATCTCATACTCATGCATTTCATTCATGAAATACTATGCTTTGAGGAGTTTCTGCATAAAATTGCTCTGTTTTTCAAAATTTGATTTTTCCAGATTTTCGATCGATCGGATTTGTCTCTCGACCGATCGAAATTGCGATAAAAATTTTGGTTTGAATATGTCTGACTCGATTGGTATTCGATCGATGCTCGATCAATCGAAACTGAAAATTTTCAGTTTTTAGAGTTTTTGACCAAATTTTTTCTTGCATTATTTATGTTTAGGATTCACATGAATTGCATTGTTTTTGTATTCATCTTGCAGTTTTGCAGTCATATCTCTCATTGTTTTCACACATAACATGCATACACTTTGCTAAATTGGGTACTCAACTTGAATTAAAAATTGATTGATTAATTTTTGGGTCCTTTGTACATTTTAGTATATGCTATTTTTCTTGATGTGTGAATTGCAGAAAATATTTTTCTTAAGAGATATGATGGATAATAATGTGCAAATATTTTCTCTACTCATGCAACTGTTTATGGGTCACATAGTGTCAAGTTTGCATTTATTGAAAGAGAGAATATTTTTCTTCATGTGTATCCTCAACTCATTTTTTTTAGGTTTGTGTGTTTTTATTTATCCCCACCTCCTAAATTTTTCTCAAAACTGTTTTTCCCAAAACTTGTTTTGTTTTTCCTATTTTTATAGGGGGAGAAAAGTTTTTTTTGACTTTGTTGTTTATAGGGGGAGTTGTTGCTCTTTATAGGGGGAGTTCTCTCTATTTTCTATAGAGCTGAACTATTTTATATTCCCTTGATTCTCTTTTTTCTCTCATGTTTACTCTTTGTTTGAGTTGTCTTTGTCAATACGTGACAAAAAGGGGGAGAAATGGATGAAATATAAAAACTTTTTGATGTATCTAACTTAGGGGGAGAGTTAGTTTACTTTTGTTTTTATATTGTGCTTCATTTTGTTTATATGTCTTTCTTTCCACACATGCGGTGATGTGTTTGTTGAGTGTTTCAGGAAAGACAGGTGCATTCTGATCAAGACCTTCTACCTCTTTTTGGCAACTTCTAGGTTATGAGTCTTAGATTGGGATTTGTGATGTAATTGGGCATTTTATTGTATTGGGTTGTTCTTGTATTTTAACATTTCATTTTGTTTGAAAGTTTTGTCACGAATTTCCAAAGGGGGAGATTGTTAGGTTCTAAAAGTTTAGAACAATTGGCAAATCGTGAGCACACAAGAACATGTAAGCTGCAGAATGAAGAATTCAGAAATTGTTTGGTTCAATCGATCGAAAGACAGGCTCGACCGATCGAAAGTCGTATCTGCAGAATTTTAAGTTGGTCCAAACAGCAGTTTTAGCCCATTAAGGATTAGGGTTTCAAATCTACTTCTCCCACTATATAAAGGAAACCCTAAGCACGTTTTTTATAAGGCTTTTTAGAGAGAGAAGAGTGTGCCTCTTTTGTATTTAGGGTTTTGTTCCTAAAACCTCTCTTATAACTTCTATCGGTGTTGTTCCTTGAAGAATTTCAAGATTCGGTATTGCTGAAGTTGCTGTCTTCTCTAGTCATCAAAGGTGCTGATGATCTAAACCTTCAAGGGTGGTCTTGGAGTCACAAACAGGAGAGTTTGTGTTGCTAAACCTTTGAGTGGGATCTCAAAGTCACAAGCGTGAGGGTTTGTGTTTTGCAAAGATTAAGGAAAGAAGGAGTCCGTGGATCTCGGAGCTATCATGGGGTCGTGGTAGTAAGTTTCCTACACTTGGGTAGCAATAGGATGTTAGTGGTCTAAGTCGCTATTGTGTAAACTTCGATTCTTTCTAGTGGATTTGCTATTTTACCTTGAGGATAGCTTGGTTAAATCCTCCCCAGGTTTTTTACCGGTTTGGTTTTCCTGAGTCATCAGATCTTTGTGTTCTTTATTTTCCGCTTCTTTATTGTCTTTGATTTATTTGTGTTAACCTAGATCTGTTTAAATTACCTAAGTTAATCACTTGGCTAATTCTTTAGGATAATCTGTTGGGTTTAAGGGGTCTAAACGAACTGACATATTTTAATATTGTAACACATACTACATGGCATGGTAGGTTTCAGTTAATTCAACTGGTAAAGTCTCTGATAGTTAAATAAGAAATCTGGGTTTGATCCCGCTTACACCAAAAATCAATTGGTATCTTGATCTGATGATAAAAAGTATCATTAGGAGTAGATGTCATAGGTTGAAACTTTTTCAAAAAAAGAAAAAAGAAAAAAGTAACACATACTACATGACATGCTTACAACAGGTGGCTCTATGTATGTTTTACACCTTTAATTAATGTATTTTTGTCATATAACTAATTAATTAGTAAGACAATTAATTTACCCAGACAGCTCAATAATTATTAAAACTAGTCGCTAACTCGTGCGATGCACGGGATAGTTAAATAAAAATTAAAAATACTTATTTTAATAGTTATTTTACTTAAATGTATATGACTTAAATTTTAAAAATGTATAATTTGAAGATGATTGAAAATAACTAATTTGTTCAATATAATAATTTAGAAAAATTCTTTTTCTTTCATATCATTGGTTTTACATAACACATTCCGACGTAGGCTATTCTATGGTGATAACTTCACAGAATACTCAACTGCAATTAAATCTACTATCTACTACCAATCTAATCTGTGTTATCTTGATAGTAGATCTACAAATTGCATTCTCATTTTCTTAGAGCTTGCTATATCATTATTATTATCTATATATAATGTAAAACCGAAAATTTTAACTTTTTGAAAGACTTACGTTAGAATTAGGATTAAAAGAATAATAATTTTTTTTTAATTAGACCTCACGTTAGAATTGTTTTTTTTTAAGAACTCACTTTAGGTTAAAAAAAAAAAAAGACTCACGTAAAAAAAAAAAACTTTAGGATTAAGGAAAAAAGAGAGAGAGACTCCTATTAGAACTCTCTCACTATTTAGTTTAAAAAATTAAAATTTTTTATAAATTAAAATGATCAGGAAAAAAAAACCGAAAATTTTAACTTTTTGAAAGACTTAAGTTAGAATTAGGATTAAAAAATAATAATTATTTTTTTAATTAGACCTCACATTAGAATTTTTTTTTTAAAGAACTCACTTTAGGTTTTAAAAAGAAAAAAGACTCACGTAAAAAAAAAAAAAACTTTAGGATTAAGGAAAAAAGAGAGAGAGACTCCTATTAGAACTCTCTCATTATTTAGTTTAAAAAATTAAAATTTTTTATAAATTAAAATGATCAGGAAAAAAAACCGAAAATTTTAACTTTTTGAAAGACTTACGTTAGAATTAGAATTAAAAAAATAATAATTATTTTTTTAATTAGACCTCACATTAGAATTTTTTTTTAAAGAACTCACTTTAGGTTTAAAAAAAAAAGACTCACTTAAAAAAAAAAAAAGAACTTTAGGATTAAGGAAAAAAGAGTGAGAGACTCCTATTAGAACTCTCTCACTATTTAGTTTAAAAAATTAAAATTTTTTATAAATTAAAATGATGAAAAAAAAACCGAAAATTTTAACTTTTTGAAAGACTTACGTTAGAATTAGGATTAAAAAATAATAATTATTATTTTTAATTAGACCTCACATTAGAATTTTTTTTTTAAAGAACTCACTTTAGGTTAAAAAAAAAAAAAGACTCACGTAACTTTAGGGTTAAGGAAAAAAGAGAGAGAGACTCCTATTAGAACTCTCTCACTATTTATTATAAAAAATTAAAATTTTTTATAAATTAAAATGATGAGGAAAAAAGAGAGAGAGACTCCTGTTAGGACTCTCTTACTATTTAGTTTTAAAAATTAAAAAAAAATTATAAATTAAAATAATGATGTGGAAATTTGTGGGAGTTTCAGAGGCTTCGGTTTTATATATATATATATATATATAGATAATTTTATGGTATATTAGTAATTTCTTTTACATGTAATTTTTAATTAATTTGTGCATCGCACAAGAGTTTTACTAATTTACTATTAATTTATTGCTACGCAATGTCAGAAACTTAGAATGGTAGAAACAAGGAACGCTAATTTTATGTTGGTTTTTAACTATCCCTCTTTTTTGTGGAGATTTATGTTGAATTTCTAGACCTTAGTTTGTTAATATTGTTGGTTGTCTATGTGAAACCCTAAGGAAAATTAGAAATTAGAACCCGTTGTATTCCCTTATAGGATCACATAATCAACATACATGGTACCTCGAGATATTTTAGAAGATCCAGGCCATGCTATTCTCTAGCGCAACACTGTTTCCTTAATTTGGTCCTAAATTCAGCCATTGGGCTAGACCTGTTTAGAAACTCTTTTATTTTTTGCTGAGTCTGACTTGTTTGGAATCATTGCTACCGCCCACTAAATTTTAAACGCGTTTGAAATTAGTTAAAACCTACGTGCCAAACTTGTTCATATATATTTACTTAAGTATCTTGGTTTGGTAGGGAGTATCAAGTATGGTTAAGGATCAGCAACTAGTTAAGGTCAAATCCTATTGTATAGTTAATGCAATTCCCAATGATACATAAACAAGGTATCTCTGGTCCATTTTATAGAGAAGAAATAGTATTATAAATCATAGATATTTGTAGTTTGATGAAAAAATAGGGGCATATTACAGTTTTTCCCATCTGTAAGTGTAGGACAGTTGCAATTTTTCTTTTTTCTTCTTAAAAAAAAAAAAAAAAAAACGCAACAATGTTTCTCGTTTTTTCTAGTAACGAGCATGTTACCTCATCTATTAGTATTTTACCTCAAAGGAAAAGAAAAATCACTAATTAAAAACAAATTCTAACCCACACGTTAATGACTTTAAAATCCATTATTAACAAACACATCACATGGACAGACTGATAGAGACAATAGATGCAAGGTATGTGGGTAACCATATTAATTTGCCCTGTTTGGTAAGAGAAAATACATCGTGTTTCGTTAATACCAACTCAACATCTATTTTGGCTAGAATATTTCATCTTCACCATAACTCAAGCATTAATGTCAGTAGAAAATAGCAGTGGCAGAATAGAATCGGCCATGAAAAGCAATAAACTAGAACTTAAAAAAAAAAAAAAAATACAATCAAGAAGTAAAACAGAGTAACGCAGAATCATTTTGCAAAGCAATTGATTAAAAGCTTATACAACGGAAGAGTAAAATAAATAAAACAACTTGTAATATGATAATTCATAGTCGGCCGAAGACTATTCCAAAACAACAACAAATATCAACAAAATAACGCTCTTATCCGCTAATCATACAAAATAACCTATAAAAAAACTCCATTAAATCATCGGCCTCCGTTCAAACCCAACCAAACCACATTAAATATCAAACCTATGACCACTACCACATTAGATTACTTTTCTTCTATTAATAATTCAGAATTTGTTTCTTATGCTGTCACGCATAATGGATTTTCATATGTCGATACATTGACATTACTAATGTTCATGTAATATTGTGATATTGACTCATTGAGTGGCGTCAACCTCAAGGCATATAGACAAAAGGAAACGGACCATCTACATCTAGAGGCTAGAGTCAACTCAAGTCATATAGATCAAAGGATATGACAACCGCAGCATGTGGGCGAGTTGGTACCTCTCCAGGTACTTTGATGAATGTACCTCCCGAAGTACTATGACAGGAACGGAGATGAAAATTGATAAAATATTTCTTTTGGGTGGAAGACAAACCAGAGTACAAAAGTATATTTAAAGAGTAACAATCTTTTAAGATAATTAGATAATATAATTACTAGATAACCATTCAAATATTCAAATAGAGATAAAATAACTAAATAGCTAAGATTACTCAAATAAAAATAAGATAACTAATAGAAAAGATAAGAAGAAACTTTCATGAATCATTTACGTGGTACCCATCATACTGTGTGCTTGAAAGAGTAGGGGAGGACGTGGGTTCAAGTGAAGTTAAAAAGAACCATTATACATGTGATATCACAAGGTGCTGCTATGTTAGCCTTAGCCACATAGCTTTTCACCTCTATGTGACTCCAAGCAAGTCATTCTATACCAATTTATTTAGAGCAAGACTTAAGTATAATGCTTAGGTGCTGTTTTTTAGGTTCCATTCTTAAAATTCTGTTATGTGGATTTTTTCTTATAGGTTGGAAGTGTATTTTTTAGTTAAATAGTCACATGACTGAATTTGAAGAGAAAAACCTAAAGAACAACATTTAAAGTACTGTACCTAAATTTTGTACTTAAATTTTGTCCTTTATTATGCAAGATCCTATCTATCAAAGTAGCTTTCTAATTCCAACCAGATGCCAGCTTTGTCATTAATGCTACGTTAGTGACACAAGATTTTGCCATGTCAATCAATTAATATAGGTGTCATATGAGCTACCTTGTCAACCTCATCTAACATGTCGTGTGTATTTTTAACAACTAATGATCACACAATGCTTCCATAGTTCCATTTGGCGATTCACTTTTCGACTTTTAGTGTCCACCAAAGTCGTGAAGCCAGGAATTTGTCATTGCGGTGCTCGGATGAAAAATTAGATGACTAACTTTTTTTTCTCTGTATATCTTACATTCATAATTTTTTTTCTCTGAATATACTATATGTTGGTTTTTTAATCATACACATGGTGTGGTCATTCTCTTAATAGCAGTAATCAAAGTATCAAACTACTTGAAGGCAAAGAAGGGAAAAAAGAAAAGAAAAAAGAAAGGCAAATGGAACAAAGGAAACGCAGACTGCAAATCTACTCGTAAGCAAGAGAGAACGTCATGATCGTCGTCTTCGTTGTTTTTATTTATTTATTTATTTAAATTCTAATACAATTTTAATTATTTATTTATGAAAGATTGTAACTCATTTAAGTGAATGTAAAATGTAATTTTAGGATTTCTTGTAAAATTATATATATATATATATATATAGATACAAGATAAAATTTTACTCTAGTCTAATCTAAGTGTATATACGTTTGAAACTTCCTCCGGAAGACTTGAATCTTGACCTTTGTCCCCGCACCCCATACCGCACGAGCACTTATACTTGTGGAGTGACTACCGTACAAATGATGCACGGTGGTGTAAAATTAAATATTTAAAACGATAATTCTATATATAAAAAGATAATTCTATATATAAAGTCTAAGCCAAAGGAGTACTTCAAAGAACAAATGGACGATGGGGGAAGAATGGTATCTTCCTTGAGAAAAATCTTAAAATTTTGGGAGATTTCATTTATGAGTGTAATTATTTCAAATTTAAAAAAAAAAAAAAAAATCATACCCCAATGTGGCTCCGCCATCGATCAGCCATCATCATGTGTGGCCGTTTGCTATCCGGACATGTCTAGAAACTGTCCACCGTCCACCGAAATGTCAACCTTTTGAGTGGTTTCATTAGATGTAGTATTACTAGTTTGTATAATATTCCTTTTAAATGTATATAGGCTTTAAATATGTGAAATTCATCCTTATGTGTGAGGACTATATACGTAACTTTAGAAGATAATAAAGTGATGCTAGAGGTATGTTAATATGAAAACCAATAGAAACTTGTGAATTCAATTGTTGTAAAAATTATTCGGTAGTTAGCATTATCTATTACATATTACACCTCCTGCAGGATGCCATTTCCATTTGTGAAAGTGATGAATACGTGGATTGTGGCTTTGCTTTGTTTTGACTTTTGCATTGGCCTGGAAAAAGTTAGATAAAGGATGATAAACAGGTTTCAAGTGCCTAATTACAAATTCCAAGTACCATTGTGGACTTGGGGCATGAAGTGTAATTTTGAACCGGTGGATGTGGAACATTTGGTGCCTTTCGATACCTATTTAAAAAGAGGGAAAAAGAAACAAACATGGCTCCATAGAAAACCAGGTTACACTTGCACCAACCCTTAGTGAAGAGCAGTGACGGAATTACTCGAGGGCTGAGGGGGCCAAGTCTCCCCCCCCCCCCCCCCCCCCCCCCCCCCAACCTTTGAAAAAAAAAATACTAGTATGTATATTAACAAAAAGAAATTTAATTTTGGCTTTGAAATTTATATACTTGGCCTCCCTCTCCAAAAAATTTACAAATTGACCCAAGAAATCCAACAAATAGATAACAAGACAAATCTATAAAAAAAAAATAAAAAATGAACATATTCAAATAATAAGAAAAATCTTTAGATAAATCATAAATCCGGTCTAAGCAAAAACAATAACAACAAATCAATTACAAATTCTAGCAAAAAAAAAAAAAAAAATACAAAAATACAAAAACCCAATAACCTTTACCCAATTTCTCCCTCTCACTTGAGAGCTTTGTGCCTCTCTCAAATGACTCTACCCTCATAGCCAATGAGACAACTCCTATGCTACATACTGATTGCTCCATCCACACATCAGTTAGACCTTGAAAATATTAGAATGTGCCAATTGACTTACAAAAATATTGATTTTGAAATCCTATTATTGATTTTTTTCAAAAGAAAAAATACAAATAATAGTTAATAAATTAATGCTAATAATGCAACGTTGTCAAACTCTAGTATTGATATTTCAATTTCTAAAAATTTTTGAGCAAAGAACTTCGGCCCCCCTTAAGTTTGAATCCTGTTTCCGTCCCTAGTAAAGAGAATGAGGCATGCCTACAAGCCATGCTATTATCTAGCACTAGACTGTTTTCTAGTGTTCTAAATAAAGCCATTGAGCTTGATTTGTTTGGGATCATTGTTAGAGTAGGCCCTACTGCTTGTATGACCCCATCTAAAATTGCTTCTTAGCTTCCAACACAAGACTCAAATGCGCCTTCTCGGTTGGATCGCATATTTCGCCTTCTTGCTTGTCATTCCCTATTGACATGCTCCATTCGTAACCTTGAAGATGGTAGGTTTGAGAGACTCTATGGACTCGATCCGGCCTCTCACTTCTTTTTTGAAAAAAAGGATGAAGGGTCCTTGTCTCCTTTTTTGGCTTACAATTCTCATCGAGCCACATGGGATGATGCAACATATTTTTGAATAATGCAAAATGTGCAGCAACATTTCATCATAATTGGATGGTTTTGGTTATTATTTGTCATTCTTGTAGTTAAGAATTCCAAATCAATATTAAGTTTATGGACGCAATATTTTTTCCAACTACTGACATGATTTATTGTTGAAAGCTTGTATTTGTGCTAAAAACACACGAGCTTGTTTAGATCCCAAATTTTAAATTACGACTAGATTGCTTTTACTCTTACTTAATCAAAGTGCAGAACAAGAGTGAATGTGTGCAATGAACCGATACTACTCTAGTGCATAAACACAAACAACAAACAATAAATGAAAAGCACAAGAGTAAAGGAAGAGAGATACAAACACAAGATAACACCAAGACATGTTATCGAAGAACTCGGTGAAATAGACTTCTCAGAGTCATGTTTTCTTTAGCTTTCTAGATCCCGCAATACGCCCAATTGCATCTGCCAGGCCTCATTGGCTAACAAAAGACCCTCTAAGCCTAGTCTACCTAATGTCCTTGAGCCCTCCAAGCTCCTGCTACCAACAAACTTCTCAGAGTCATGTCTTCTTTAGCTTTTTGGATCCCGCAATACGCCTGATTGCATCCGCCAAGCCTCACTGGCTTCTTTTGGCAAATCCCTAAAGCTTCGCTAGTTCCAAAACACTCTCTACACTCTGAAAAAGGTGAGGGTTGTGTTTGAGTACAAATCTCCTCTCAAGGTATGACAATGGGAGGGGAAGGAGAAAAAGCTACAATGATGTTTTACTAAGGATGAGTAGCTTTCTCTCTAAAAGATGGGTGTGTTGTGTTGTAGAAAACTTATCTAGGGTTTTTCTCTCTGAATAGCCTCTCTTACTTTTGTGGGTAATGAGGGTATATATAGTATGAGTGAAGGGTAAGAAAATCACACTTAAAATCCTCCAGGCAGAGAGTTTCGCGGGTACCTCGCGAGATGGCCTGTCTCGAGTAGCACTTGCGAAATGCAGCCTGACACTTGACTCTTCAGCTTCCAGCATGTGCTTCTCACGTGCCCTTTTCGCGGGAACCTTTACTCGCGAACTTCTTGCGAGCTAGTCGTGAAACTGCATGATCTTCGTTTCATGCTCGATTCTTCACCAACTTAATTCTAAACCCAATACAATAAAATCCCACAAAATACAAGGAACATAATTAGTGCAATTACAACACTTTTTGTCATGGAATAAGGCCAATATAAAACATAGTTATAAATCACAACTTTACAATTGTAATTAATGTATAAAAAAAAGATAGTGTTAATACCCATGTGGAAGTGTTTTTGCTGAAATAAAACAAATGTTATTAATGGTTGTGAAAATTTGTTCTCCCTAGCATTAGTTTTTATATATTATTACAGTGTCAAATGAAATAAATTATTATTTGGTAATCCTTGATAATCTTTATATTTGGGGGGGGGGGGGGGGGGATTATAGATTTCTATATTTAGGGTTAGCTCAATGCATTTTGGGGCCTAAAGTGAAGATTATATTTAAATATTTTAAATAGTACTTAAATAATTTTTTTTTACTTAAAATTTATTCTTCTAGATTTTTTAGATACAAAATTGTTAGGTTCTAGAAATTTAGAACAATTGGCAAACTGTGACCACAAACTTGTCTAAATATAGATCTTACAGTTTATAGGATTTATTAGACAATGCTCAAAGTGTTACAACTCATAACACAAGAACATACAAGTTGCAGAAAGAGGAATTCGAAACATTCTAGGTTTGACCGATCGAAAGACAGGCTCGACTGATTGAAACACAAATTTTGTAGATTTAATTTCAACTTAACAGTCCATAAGCCCATTAGGTGATTATGGGTTCAGGTCTATTTTACATAGTATTTAAAGGAAACCCTAAGGCACATTTTATAGAGACTTTGGAGGTGCTCTTGTGAGTCTAAAAGATATTGTGCCTTCCTCCTTCAAAGTCATTATCGAAAATCATTCTCATACCATTAGAACCGATAGATCTGAAGTTGCTGCAACAAGATCATACATAGCTAATGGTTTAAACCTTCAAGGGTGGTCTTGGAGTCACAAATTGGAGAGTTTGTATTGCTAAACCTTTGAGTAGGATCTCAGAGTCATAAGCATGGGAGTTTGTGTGCTGCAAATCCAAGAGAGAAGAGTTCGTGGAGTCGGAGCTGCACGTTGTCGTGTTAGTAAGTTCTACTGAAGGTAGCATCAGGTTTAGGGTTAAATCTTTTGTAAACTTCAATTCTTTCTAGTGGATTTGTTTACCTTGAAGATAGCTAGGAGCCTAGGTCAAATCCTCCCTAGGTTTTTACCTTGAAACGATTGGTTTTATTGGTTTTCTTGAGTAATCATATCGTTGTCTTATTTATATTTCCGCATTGCATGATATGATATTTTGTTGTTTAACCTAGATCTCATAATAAACCTAAGTAATTACTTGGCTAATTCATTAGGTTAAACGATCTGTTTTCAAGGGGTTTAAACAAACAAACAAGTGGTATCAGAGTGGGTTCACTTTGATTGGATTAACGTCTTGAGTGAGATTCTTGATCCCTGTAGTCATGGATAATTTTAAGTGTCTTACTGCTTTTATCTATGATGTTTTGAATAAAAAAGACACTATTGATCTTATTGATGCCTGTGAAACTTTCTGTAAGGAATTATTTAAATCTTTGAAAATTGCTAAGAAATTCAAGGAAGAGCTAAAATTGGCTAATTTTGAAAAAGAGGAATTGATTGTGAGATTAGATGAAAATAATTAAAAAAATGAATTTTTGAGAAATCAATTTTCCTCTTAAGATGAAAAGATGAAAATTTTGGAACAAGAGGTAGCTAAATTGAAAAAATTGTCTTGTACCAAACCTGTTGTTGATGACATATCTGTTTTTATTTCTCTTAAGCCTAAAGCTGACAATGTTTTTATTCCTCCATTCAAAAGGAATTATAAAGAAAAGACTTATGTTGCTAGGTTAGACAAATGTAAAAGTTCTAATGTAGATGTTGAAATTTCTAAACTTGTGTCTAAACCTACTGCTAGGGTACAAAATAAATTTGTTTTTATGCCTGCTGTTACCTTTGTGGTGATGTTGGTCATATTAGATCAAATTGTTCTCTGTTGAGGCAAAAACCAAAATATGAGACTAGATCTGCTGTTAGGAATATTGAAGTTCCTAAATTTGATCATGTTTGTCACTTTTGAGGTATTACTGGTCACATTCGTCCTAACTGTCATAAATTGAAATTTAAGCATTCTGTGTTTTAGTTTAGGATATGTGATGTTATTTCTCTTGCCATAAGTCCTGATAAATTGTTTCATATGCTTTTGAAAAATTTAAGTTTGTTGGCTTGTGAAATGAGATTACAGAATTTCAATCTCTCTCAGAAGAAGTTTGTAAACCCTCAAATACACTCTAGTTTTCATGGATTTTCACCCACAAAGCCAAAGAAGTCAACTGTATGGGTGGGAAAAGATTCGCTAAGTTGAGTGTTGTTTACTTATCCCTGATTTAATTCTTTCAATTATTTGTGGACCTGCTTTCCTTTAGTTTTTAGTTTTTTTATTTTCTTAGGCTGTTTTGATTATAAAAAACAAACCCAAAAACATTGAAAATTTTCAAAAAGACAAAATATTTTATTTTGTGTCTAGTTTTATTTTTTCTTGAGAATTACTTGAATTATGATATCTCTCTCTTGATTTTGAACATGCTTGATATTGTGGAGAAACATAGAAAGTGTGTGTTACGTAACTAAGTGCATAAGCTTTTTCTGTTTAATAGCAAGGCTTCACTTGCTCTTTCTGTTTAATCTTGTGATTGATTACAATCACCAAACACTGACGAGCAGCCTTTTGGCCTCCCCTTATCACCGTGACCCCTTCCTTGATTGGGAACTTAACTTTCACATGCAGAGTGGATGGCACGGCCCCCATGGCATTTATCCATGGCCACGCCAAGATCGCCATGTACGGGGAGAATGCGTTTACCATTATGAAATTTACCATCACCTCTTTCCCTTCTGTTGAACTCCACAAGCCGGGTATTGTACTTCCCAAGGTCCTTGGACTTCAAGCCTAGACCCTTGTAGAGGCTAGGGTACATTATCTCTGCCCCACTCCCTTGGTTGATCATAGCTCTCTTCACTAGGAAGCCTCTGATCTTGAGGGTCACGACAAGAGTGTCATTGTGTGGTTGGGAAGTTCCCTCAAAGTCGTTGTCGTCAAAAGCTATTTGCTCTCCAGCTGTCTTGGGCTTCTTCCCTGGCTGATCCAACGTAAATTGCTCTATCAGGGTGGTGATATTTAGAATTCCTCTTCGACGACTAGCACCTATGCTGATCAACACAGCATGGATAACCTCTATAATTCCAAATGCTAGTGGCTACACTCCAACTTGGTTTACTAATGTTTGCCCCATGGATCCCTCTTTCTGTTCGACAACGTACTCCAGTTATTCCAAGTGATCTTTGAATGTCTTGTGTTGCTATATGGTATACCCCTTATCACGGTGGTACGTGCGGTATAAACTCTGATTTCTCTTAGTTGGGTCCCTGCCCATTTTGCTAGGCCAGCAAGAGTACGACTCATGCTTTATCCTCTCCAAAATTAGGTGTATAGGTTCCTTAAATGCCACATTGACTCCTTCGGTTTATGTCCTGGTGTTCTACACCCTTGCTTCTCGACGAGGCCTTTGTTGAAAACCCCTAGGATGGGAGTTTTTCCGATATTGCTGAGTGGCTAGAGCCTTCCCTTTGCTTTGCAACTGATCATCTTCTAGTCTCTTATGTTCTTCTATTCTCCTCATCAATTGGTGCATGCCTTTGGGGGGTTTCATGGTCAATGAATCCCTTAACTCGGATTCTTGAGGTGGCCCCAGTTTGAATGTGTTCGCTGCTACCTGCTCATTCCCTCCCCTGATCTCATTATACAATTCCCAGTATCGGCCAGCATACGATCGGAGAGTCTCCCCACTTCTCATAGATAGTAGGAACTGCATGTAATAAAGTAGGCCCTGAACACCTGAATCAGTTCACTGAAGCTGTGGATAGACCCTTTCTTTAGACAGTTAAACCATCTCATCGCCGAGGGCTTGAGGCTGGAGGGGAATACCTTACACATAAGTCCATCAATTTGAGAGTAGAGAGCCATGAGCTGAGTATAATGTCTTACGTGCTCTACAGGGTCGGTCTTACCATTATAACAAGTAAACAACAGACAAGTAAATTGCTTGGGCATCTTAGTACGCTTTATCTCTTCGGAGAATGGTGATCGACCTACCCTTCGCAGTGCTTAACTCATGGCATCTAGGGATGCACTGGGACACCCTTGCCTTTCTCCTCTCGATGTCCTTGAGTTATCCTCTCTGGATTTGTTTGACTTGTCCCTTGACAAACGAGAGTGGCTCTAGTGGGAGGACCCTCCTATATGGGTGCTCGTCGATTCGTGACTGTGGATGACCCATCATAATCCCTTCTTTGGTGTCGGCCCCTCTTCTCAAGCTCTAATTATTTAATCTGCTTTCGTAAGCTCTTTATTTCACAATCACGGTCACCCTGGTATGAAGGCTCGGGTACATACGAAACGGTCCTTTCTCCTCTAGAGGAGGCCTCGTTCGAGTCCAGATGAGTCTCGTGCCTATCTAGCCTAAGATCCTGCTATCGTTTCCGCTACCTCTCTATTCTCCTTTGGGCCCTAGATGAGCCTCTTGAGTGGTTACTCCTTGACTCGACTGACTCCTGATTTGCATTCGGACCCTCCATTCGGGATACTGCTACACTAGCTCTAGGCCTTCAATTGAGTAGGAGATTCCCATAGAAGGCGCTAATTGTGGATGCTTAACCTAAATGCTAGAAGGGCTTTGGGTTGAGCTGCCCAATTTATTTGTGTTGGGGGTTAGGGATATCTAACAATGGAAGACCCCAAAGATGGTGTTACAGTTTCTGAAGCAAAACACCAGTGGTCCCAGACTACTTTCCTTATTACCTACCTCTGATCAAAGTGATTTAGTGAACATAACCTTTACTAGCGAAATTCGAGCAGGATTTTGTTCTCCCCAGTGTCTGTTTTTCCTTACCATTCTCGTGATTCTCTCCGCCAATTCTTTTAACCCCCTATCCTCTACCCATCAGTGTCTATTTATAGATTTCCCTTAGTTGGGTCGTCATGATGAGAGGGTGGTTTCCCATGTCAATAGGCCCCTTTGAGCTGAATTCTTGATCGGCTGGGACCCATTATTTGTGACTGATATAACTTTCTTGGAACTTGCACCTGGCACCAATAATTGCTCAGCAGGTGGATCTTCCTAAGGCATTATCCCTTGATCTTGATAACATGGAGGCAGTTCGATAAAGGTTGGGAGTTCGGGCCAGGTCCATCTAGGGAGTGGGCTAGGTGCTCGGTTAGTAAGCAGCGTGAGATGGGCCCATCTAAGAGACATGTCATGAGCTCAGTGTAGGCCGATAGACATGGACCGTACAGAAAGTAAAGAGTTTTGTATAGTCGTGAACAGTGCAGCACAGTAATTGTCATTCTATCAATAATAATTTTAGATTCTCTGCATGAATAGTGATTGCATAGTGACTAAATCTCTGTGTGAATAGTGCTACATAGTAACGGATGAACGATGCCACACAATGACTGTTAAAAGATAATTTCTAATATGTCCAAATATTGATACAGTGAAAAGTTCTCTATAATTTATGATGCTGTGACTGAAAAAGTATGGTTAGCAATGATAAGTCCTAGATTCTCTTCTCAAAAAACACCCTCTGCAATCTGAGACAGCATTTGCAACACCTTGGATTTTTTGGAAACATCCAAATTCGACGAATACTTGGGCTTTCCCTTTAAATTTTCTAACCATGGCAGCAAGGATTTTGATTTTATTATTTAGAGGACCTAAGGAAAATTGGTGGGTTGGTAAGCTAATTTGCTCTCTTTGGCTGATAGACGCATCCTAATTCAAACCTCTTCCATTGCAATAGCAGATTATGTGATGCAGGGTGCCCTTCTGCCCAGCAGAGTCTGCCAAGAACTTGATAGGGCAAATTGTAACTTTCTTTAGGGCTCCACTCCTGAAAAAAGGAAAATGCACATGGTAAATTGGGATACGGTTACTCTCCCTACTGATCATGGAGGTCTTGGTATTTATACATCCTGTCCTAGGAATCTATCTCTCTTGGCCAAGTTAAACTGGGAAATTACAAATGAAGATAACTCTCCTTGGGTCAGAGTTTTAAGAGCAAAATATCTCTCCAACCATGCAATTAATAACCCTTGGTCCTCCAAAGGGGCTTGCTCTCGTACTTGGGCAGCATGTAAGGCCGCAAAACCTCTCCTGGACAAAGGACTAAGGAAAGTCATCAACACGGGTAATTCTACATCCTTTTGAGATGACAATTGGTGCTCTATAGGTCCTGTCAGGTCCATCTTCATGGGTCCCTTCAATGTTCATGAAGAGAATAAAATGGTTTATGATTTTATTGATTCTATTGGTTGCTGGAATTGGGAGAGCCTCTCGTTCTCACCCCCATAACCCTTTCTTGATATTATCCAAGCCATTCCCACCAACCTCACCTCCCCTCTCGATGACACAACTGCATGGTCTCTCTCAAGGGATGGCAATTTCAACTTAGCCTCGGCCTATCTTTTAGCTAAAGGGTTAAATGCTTTGAACCCACCTACTTTCACCTCTAACTGGATCTAGAAAATGAAAGCCCCTCAGAAAATAATTATATTCATGTGGCTTTGTTCTCACAATAGCATCCCAATCAAAGAAGTCTTGGGTTCAAGGGGTTTTACCTTAGATCAAGCTTGTCCCCTCTGCCGCAGTCATGTTGAATCAATAAACCATCTCCTTAGAGAATGCCCTTTTGCTATAAGCTTTTGGAATCAACTCGGCCTTCCTTCAAAAGCCATTCAATTTTTTAGTCTTCCCCTCCTAGACTAGCTGCACCTCAATGGTACCTCCAACATCATCTCAAGGCGTCATCATATGCCATGGAAAGTCATTTTCTGTTTTGGACTTTGGTCTCTTTGGTTGAACTGGAACTCTATTGTTCATTAACGGAAGCAGGCAGCCCCCCCTGTTATTAAAGACTACATTGCGAAAGTTGCAGAATTTTACTTTCTCACTCAAGGAGCTAATCCCAGCAGTCATAAAAGACACTTGCCTATCTCTTAGATAAAACCGAATTCTGGGTGGCACAAGCTTAACATTGATGCCTCTGTTTTGTCATCTTTAAGTGTTGCGAGCGGGGGGAGGCCTTTTTAGAGATTCATGTGGTTCATGGGTGAAAGGCTTCACTAGAAAAATTGGCACTACTAGTTGCCTTTTGGCTAAACTCTGGGCCTTAAAGGATGGTCTTTCTATGGCTAGAAATATGTGTGTTGAAAAACTCATTGTAAATGTGGATGCTCTAGAAGTTGTTAACCTACTATCTAACACAAAAGCCACCAATCGGCTAACCCAACCCATTGTGGATGATTGCAAGAACATTCTCCAAGCTTTCCAGGAGGTCCAATTGCAACACTGCTATAGGGAGACCAACAAAGCTGCTGATTTCCTTGCTAAACAAGGCCATAGTCTGTCTGAATCTTTTGTTTAATATGTGACCCCCCCCCCCCCCCTTTTGGTATTATGGAGGTCTTATCTAATGATGCTAATGCTGTTTTGTATAACCGAACCACTAGGGTTGTAATTGCTATTTTTATTAATATATCTTTCCTCTCTGTTTACCAATATATATATATATATATATATATATTGTGCATTCTAGTCAATTGTGTAAATTGCAGAATATATATATATATATATATTATGTCAATTGTGTATGTGTGTGTATATATATATATATATATATTTTGTGCATTCTAGTCAATTGTGTAAATTGCAGAAATCCAAATTCTTTTTTTGAGTATGCATTCATGAATAGCCATCATCATTGTTGTTTGTAGCGTTGTCCATGGGTTGGGCGGGTCGGGTTTTTTCCCAACCCAAAACCGACCCGTACAAGATCGGGTGGTGGTTTTTCAACCCGCAACTGACCCGTAATAGTAATGGATTCGTCGATTCGGGTTGCCAGCGGGTGGTGGTCGATTTCAGGTGAACTCGATTATCACCGGAATGCTTTGAAATGCGGCAAGATTTCTGGCAAATTGTGATGAAAAATCACTTGTTTGGCCATATCCAGTGTTTATTGTGAGAAAAATCGACAGATTTAAGTGAAAAGGTGGTCGGAATTTGGAATAAGGTGGCTGGAATTTGGAAAAAAAGTGATCAGAATTTGGAAAAAATGGCCGGGATCTAGAAAAATGGCCAGATTTTGAATGGACTTCGATTCGGGTCAGGTTTCACGGGTTTTGAAATTAAAAATCGACAACCGACCCGCTAGGGTCGGGTTAGTGAGGTCAGAACCCGCGTCCGACTACCGGAGTTGTCAGATTGGGTGGCGGCAAGGTTGGACGACACCGGGCCGGACGGTTGGGTGGGTTGCAGGTTTCCATGGACACCCCTAGTTGTTTGTGTAGTAGCCACACATTACTTCTTCTCTTCATCGTACCCCTCTAGAAATAGTCCTTGTCATATGAGATAATAATAATAATAATAATAATAATAATAATAATAATAATAATATTATTATTATTATTATTATTATTATAACTAGTCGCTAACCCATCCGATGCACGGAAAAACTATTGACTCTGAAAAAAATTCAACAATGTGTAAATAGATATTCTGAAAAAAAATAATTAATTGAAATTAATCCTGTTAGGTTCTAAAAATTTAGAACAATTGGCAAATCGTGAGCACACAAGAACATACAAGCTGTAGAAAGAAGATTTCAGAATTTGCCTGATTCGACCGATCGAAAAACAGGCTCGACCGATCGAAAGTCGTATCTGCAGAATTTTATGTTGGCCCAAACAGCAGTTTTAGCCCATTAAGGATAAGGGTTTCAGATCTACTTCTCCCACTATATAAAGGAAACCCTATGCACGTTTTTACAAGGCATTTTAGAGAGAGAAGAGTGTGCCTTTTTGTATTTAGGGTTTTATTCCTAAAACCTCTCTTATAACTTCTACCGGTGTTGTTCCTTGAAGAATCTCAAGATCCGGTATAGCTGAAGTTGCTGCCTTCTCTAGTCATCAAAGGAGCTGATGATCTAAACCTTCAAGGGTGGTCTTGGATTCACAAACAGGAGAGTTTGTGTTGCTAAACCTTTGAGTGGGATCTCAAAGTCACAAGCGTGGGTGTTTGTGTTTTGCAAAGATTAAGGAAAGAAGGAGTTCGTGGATCTCGGAGCTATCATGGGGTCGTGGTAGTAAGTTTCCTACAAGCAGGTTGCAATAGGATGTTAATGGTCTAAGTCGCTATTGTGTAAACTTCAAATCTTTCTAGTGGATTTGCTATTTTACCTTGAGGATAGCTAGGTTAAATCTTCCCCAGGTTTTTTACCGGTTTGGTTTTCCTAGGTCATCATATCTTTGTGTTCTTTATTTTTCTGCTGCTTTACTTGATATGATTGTTATTGTTTTAACCTAGATCTGAATAATAAACCTAAGTATTCACTTGGTTAATTAATTAGGTTAAACAATCTAGTTTTACAGGGGTCTAAACGAACTTACAAATCCAAACGAATAATTAATCAACCAAAAATATAGCTTTTAATAAGAAAACAAAAAATCACATGAACCTAAATAAAAAACATTTAAGGTGAAGAATTAAAATCAATCTACTGAGACGCAAATACCAAAAACCCCAAGACTTAAAATTTCAAAATTTATAGAATCCACAAATTACTTCAGAACCAAACCAAATTCAACAAATTTATATGTAACATACAAAATAAAAATTTATCGTTCCCTAGGCTGGAAGACATAGGTTGCATCTTTGATTTTTATCCAAAAAAATAGAGATACTTTATCTGCCATGTACAATAAAAAAAATAATTAGTAGAAATTTCAACCTAAAAACCAAACCCACGATTATCAATGTGAGTCTTTTTTTTTTTTTTTTTTTTTTTTGAGTCCCATCATAGTAGGTAGATGATAAATTAATTGACCTTTTTAACATGTTGGTCAATTTAAAAGCCAAGTTACTAAACAAAAAAGGTTGATTGACTATTTTTTGAGCTTACCTGATCAAGTCCAATGATCGAAATAAATAATTAAAACGCTTAACAGTAATAAACGTCAGGTACAACAAAACACAAGTTCATCTACAAATATAACTGGATAGTAATTAATATAACCAACAAATATTTGGAATATAACAACATAACTAAAGGTATTTTTTGGGCGGGCCAGGGGGGGCAACTGCCCCCCCTCGACCCCCCCTGGCTCTGCCCCTGGTGCTGACGTATCATTTTATTTAAATATTATGTTGACGTGGAAAATTATGAGAGTTTCAGAGGTTTCGATTATATATATATACTAGTCACTAACCCGTGCAATGCACAGGATTATTTTAAATCAAATGTTAATATCTTCAGGTTTAAACATTTCTCAAATTCAATTATTGAAAGCTATTGGCTCTAATATAAGATGAAACATGTACTATTATGAAGTAATATTAAAAATGAAATAAATATAAATATTATGAAGTAATATATTACAATAACCATAATGTGCTCTTACATTTGATTTAATAAGTAATATACAATTGTGCTTACATCTTTAAGCTTTATCCAATGCTTTTCAAGAATGTATTTCCTCCCTCTCTTAGGCTCTTCTCTTTTCTCAACTTCTTCAAGCTACTTAATTTTTCTCCAAATTAGTATCAAGTATAACACCAAATTATACCAATTCATCAAAGATTTACAATGTAAAACCAAACACTCTTAATGTCAAGAAATTTCATAATAACCCCACCCCAACTATTGAATTATTAAAAAAGTTCAACATTTCTATAATCTTCATTAAAATAAGTATTCCATTGGTTTTCATCATAAATTTAGAAATAAATAACAAAATAGATTATTTACACACAAAAAAACTTCAATATATCCAAGTTATAAAAAAAATACTAGTACGAATTGTGTTAAGGTGGAAAATGGTACTATCTTTTGCATATATAAATACAACATGAACATGACCTGATAACTCAAAAACTTATGTGAAACATGTTTAAATTGTACTATATGGTTTTATTCAAACATTAAGAATACAAAAGCCAAAAATCTAGATATTTATGGCATTTGTTTCAAGTTTATGCCAAACCAAAACTAAAGGCATGCCGAGTGTAGTTCACAAAGGCTTAGAGGGTTGGTAGTGTTGTCAAAATTTGTGAAGTCTTCCAAAAAAAAAAAGTCCAAAAGGAAAAAAAAAAAAAAAAAAAAACCCATCTCAAGCAAGGTAGTTCCAACAATTTTCGTGCCTTTCCCGTGAATCGAGTTGCTAAGATAGGATGGTATTAGACATCCAATTAAATGAGCAAAAGCCCAAAATTAGTGTCATTGTCAACATGAATCACCAAGAATTAAAAACTTGCCAAAAAATTAAGATTATTTAAATAGGTAACTGATTTAGTGATATATTCTAAATGCGTTTCCGCTTATGTTCACTTACAGGGAAATTATAATCAACACTAACAGTTGTAAAGACAAAATAATAAACCAAAACTACATCAAATAGAATGGAATGATGCAAGGAAAGCCACACGCATAAAATTCTAGAGATAATAATTGATGATCAAGAGAGAAATCTGCTCCCGTCAGCACCACTTCAAACACAGTTTTTTGAGGCATCAGTTAAGAAATTTGCACTTGGGAAAGAACTCCAATTTCTCCTTTCACTTACAAAGTACAATATGTACCTTCCAAAATGTTCATAAGGTTATCAACGTGATACTGAAACAGATGGTCTCAATTCTATGACTACAATATTCAAATACCCTACTTGTTTGATCTTAATTCTTCCTTTCTTTTTTAATCTCCTTCATATCATCAAACAATTTGATTGTGAGAGCAAGCAGCTTACCTTCATAAAAAAAAATGAGAACTCTTCCTATATATGTTATTTTCTTCAAGAATTAAAGAGATTAGCATACAAATTTCAATGTTTCTATCCAATGAAAAAACAATCACCTGCATCACCATAGTTGCTGCTGTCAGCTAACTTCAACTCATGTTTTCCATAGTGACCAATAATTTATAGAGACAAAGGAACCCAGAAATTAAAAGCAAAAGCCTAAACTAAATCTTCTAATTAATTTAAGAATTCCATTTTGTTTTATGCAATTACTTTCAGTTATAGTCTTGCAGCCGTGAAAGTATTTGAATGTATCTTATCTAATCAATCTGTCAACTGCATCATATCTTGCATGTCCATACATTCTTGTGTTTGAAGAAAAAATATCTGAACAATATTCAAATCTAAAAAACTAAACAACACTGTGCTCATGGGCATTTCTAAAATTTTAACAATGTTAAGCTACACTCTACAATTTTCTGTTTGTGTTGAAAATTTTTTTAAACACTTAGGGTCACATGGGCTACAAAAAATCTACCCACACCAATTTCGCTAAGGTAGCATAGCATCCTCAACATATAAAATTTAGATTGTGTTGCGACACACAATCTAAACAATGTAATGAATGTCTAACCTTAACGTACTCCACACCAATTTCGCTAAGATTATCAGGAATGTTGTGTGATGAAAGCAAGTTGATAACTCCACCAGAGCCAAAAACGTACTCCAAACCAATTTCGCTCAATTTCCACTAAACAAATTCAAACCCATAGCTCAGTTTCCAAAAAAAAAAAAAAAAAATCAAATTGATTATCACCATTTTAATATCTATTTAAAATATTGAAGATGTGACTCATTTCAAAAAATATTATAGTCAAAACACACAACTAAACTCAGTTATAGAGTTCCAAACTCAAAGACTTATCTAAGTGTGTGCACAAACTCAATTACAGATATAAAGAGAAACACAGCTAAAACTACAATTCAATCAACATTAAGTCTGACTTACAACTTTCTGCCTCTAAAATTTTAACAATGTTTACCTACACTCTACAATTTTCTGTTTGTGTTGAAATAAGTTTTTTACACTTGGGTCACATGGCCTACAAAAAATCTACCCACACCAATTTCGCTAAGGTAGCATAGCATCCTCAACATATAAAATTTAGATTGTGTTGCAACACACAATCTAAACAATGTAATGAATGTCTAACCTCAATGTAATGAATGTTTACAACATGCATAAAAGAAAATACAGCTTTTCTAGGCACAACTCAAAAAAAAGCTTTAAATCAAGTTTAGTGTAGTTATATCAGTTTTGGCATAAAAGTAAACCACAATCAAGTGAACAAATTAGAAGTTCTCAAAACTTTAAATCAAGGCAGTTAAAAACTGAAAATAGAGTTTAGAAAATTTCATGTCCCAAATCATTTCATTTAGCAAAACATTGAAGCCAATTACACCAACACAGAAACCTAGTCACGGAATACAAAACTAACAGAACAATATGAAACACATAGCATTAATTTCAGCAAAGCTTAAATACATACATAGTATGTACACATATACACACAAACAGAACACAACTAAACAAATCGAAACCCATAGCTCAGTTTCCACACAAAAAAAAAAAAAAAAAAAAAAATTCAAATTGATTAACTAAACTCAATTACAGAGTTCCAAACCCAAAGACTTATCTAATTGTGTGCACAAACTCAATTATAGATACAAAGAGAAACACAGCTAAAACTACAATACATAGTTTAGTTGCAAACAGAATGTAATAAACCATTTAAAAACAAAAACCCAATATAAAATTTTCTCAATTGAGTCTAATTTTACAAATTTTGAAAACCAAAACGAAATAAAAAGCATATTAAGATCCATTTAATAGACAAAAAATCAATTGAAAGATTTAAACTTATATGTATGTATATTATAACTCAAACCCAAATAGACAACAAAAACAGGGGTAGGTATATAAGAGAGAGAATCAGATCAAACATGTATTTCTATTTTTGCTTACTTTGAGATTGAATTCCAAGACTAAAACTTAAAATCCAGAATTCCAACAACAAAAACATACACAAACCTCTTTATCTAAAAGATCAGAAAATAGAAAATCAAAATTTATGTATATAAAATCAAATTTTTTGTTTTTTTTATAGAGTAGGGTTTTGATTGCTTATCATTGCCCGAAAGAGATTGACTCAGATGGGAGTGGCGACCAAGGAGAAGGATTTGCGTCTAGGGTTTTAAGTTTTGGGGTTTCCTGCGTATTCTCTTGCAGACTCCAATCGTGTTTCCAAGTTGAGTTTGTGCTTGTGTTTAACGCTTTTTTTTTATAAAAAAAAGATAAGCATCCGGTCAGATGGGAGTGGAGACAAAGAAGAAGGATTTAGGTCTTAGGTTTTCAGTTTTGGTGTTTCTGCGTATTCTCTTGCAAACTCCAATCGTGTTTCCAAAGCTGAGTTTGTGTTTGTGTCTAATACTTTTTTTTTTTTTTAAGATAAGCATCCTTTTTTTTGTGAAAAGAGTTTTTAATTTTATTTTTTAAATTTATCAAAAAAAATATTTTTTAAATATTGTGCTAACGTGAAAAATTATGAAAATTTCAAAGACTTCGGTTTTCTTTATATATATATATATAATACATATATACACACATAGATAATAATTAGAGATATAATCAATTTCCCAATATGTTGATAGGGGCAATTATATATGAGTGGTAGACACTTTTTGTAGATTTTTATTTACGTTGACCCACCATTTTTGGTCAAATACTCAGAGTCTAGTATATTTATATATTGTGAAATTAAATGTAAAATTGAGTGTATTCGTATTGGAAAAATTAATAATGCCCATTTTGCGAGTTTTGTTCCAAATCTCAATTTTCAAGACATAGAGGTTCCATCGAAAAAAGGGCATCCAAATTGTCAGATTTTTGACCTGCTGGGTCAAAAAAGGGGGGCATGCAAATTGTTAATATTCCTCATCATTTGACCTTTAGGGTGAAATGCATCAAAGTGATTGCTCTACTAAAATAACTTAATTTAGTAAATATTTACGGGGCAGAGCTAATAACAAAAGAACTAGATATCTTATTTAAAAGAGCCCAGGATGCTGAACTGTGGGCTGCATTGTTAGCTGATCTGGGAATCCAATTAAATTGAATGTTTTGCAAGAACTAAGCCAGTCTTAACGTGTCAGTAATCAGCACTACAATTCTCCATGGCTTTCTTATCATTTGACCTTTATTATTGCAGTCTTGTTTGGACTCATATAAGAGTACTGGCCTACTACTAAATTAAGTTGCGTATGATAAGAGTGTCTAATAAAAAATTAATTATGTCAAAATTTCTAAGCACGTTTGTGGACTGCGGCCACGGTACTGTATTGCAACTTTTGAAGTTTGACCTCATGGATGTGGAAAATTTGTGCCTTTTGGTGTTAAGTTCACGCCACAAACAAATATCAGGCAAGACCTATTAAAGGAGAGGGAAAAACGAAAGTGACAAAAGAAGCAAACATGGGTTCCAAAGAAAACCAGGTAATTACACTTACACCAACACTTTGTGAAGAGGATGAGGCATGCCTCCAGGCCATGATATTCTCCAGCACACAACTATTTCCTTGGGTCCTAAATGCAGCCATTGAGCTTAACCTGTTTGGGATCATTGCTGAAGCAGGCCCGGCTGCTTGCATGACACCTTCTGAAATTGCTTCTCAGCTTCCAACACATGACTCCGATGCGCCTTCTAGGTTGGATCGCATGTTGCACCTCCTTGCTAGTCACTCCGTCTTGACATGCTCTCTCCGCACCCTTGAAGATGGCAAGGTTGAGAGACTCTATGGACTCACACCGGCATGTCACTTCTTTTTGAGAAAAGAGGATGGATGTTCTTTGGTTTCCTTTTCAGCTTTCACTTCTCAACGAGCCATGTGGGAGGTCTGGTATGCATGAGTCTTCTTGTTCGTGCATCAATAAGTATTAAAACAAAACATCATTTTTTTTTAGTAATTTCTTTTTACAACTGTTTTTTTTTTTTTTTTGAAAACCCAATCAAACTTCATACATTAATACCAGAAGAATCAAAATACAAAGCCTCACGAGCTGGTGTTGGCGAATCTTCCAACCACACAATTTCCTCATCTAATACATTGGCATACCGTGCTAATGAATGGGCCACAGAATTGGTAGTACTTCTAATACAATTAAAAACCACATAGTGCAGACCTGCTACTAGGCACCCAATGTCATCATAAATCACACCCAGCTGAGACCAGTTTGGAGACGAGGAAGACACAGCCTTGATTACCATTGCATTATCTCCTTCGACAATTAGTTCCGAGAACCCCGCATCTATAGCAAACTCTAGTGCTTTCCGACATGCCAGTGCTTCCACCTCCTCACTGTCAACCACTGCTGCCCTGCTGCATTACGAATCACTGCTCCTATTCCCGAACCATTCTCAAACATAGCCGCGTCAAAATTCAGCTTGTACAGCTGACCCGTTGGAGGCTTCCAATTCTGCATAAGTTCAGGTGTTACCGAACCTGCTACAAGTGAACTCTGAGCATCCCTATACTCCCTCAAAAAGTCTGTGGCTCTCCGAGTTAGCTGCTCAGGATGTTGCATTACTCCACTGTGTAACAGAGCATTTCGACGGTGCCAAATAAGCCAACATTGGACCAAAAAAGTCTCAAATTCCTCCAGCGACAGCTTGGACATCATGAACTGAAACAGTTGTATAAAATCATCCATCTCATTGCCACACTTTTGTATTCGAGCACTAGACCCAGCCCAAACATCTTGAGCAGCGTTGCATTCCCATATTGCATGTATAACAGTTTTCGGACAACGTTGACACACTCCACACCTATCCTCTGTCAAAATTTGTCTTTGGGCTAAGTTTACCTTTGATGGCAAAATATTGAGACAAGCCCGCCACCCAAAAATTTTAATTTTGTTAGGAACCCGGAGCTTCCAAAGCTGAGTCCAGACCTGATGATCTTCCCTTTGTTCCGAACTCTCTTCTCTGCCACTGACATCTTCAGCTAACATACGAGCAACCAAATAGCCAGATTTGATTGCATACTTTCCATTGCGGCAATACATCCACAGCACTCTATCTTGCCCTTGCCTTCTGCTCAACGGAATTTTAAGAATTGCCTCCGCATCAAATGTATTGAATATTGTATAAATTCTTTCCCTATCCCATTGGCCCACCCTCCAATCAATTATATCCAAGACTCTCCATTCCCATTCCTCATATTCAGTATGAAACAGAATTTTTTTACTAGGATGATTTGGAATCCACTTATCTTCCATTACTCGGATTGAAGAACCCGTTCCCACCCTCCAGTAACACCCCTTCTTCAAAATTTGTTGAGCAGCCAGCACACTCTTCCAAACATAAGAGCTGTTAGGACAATCAGCCGCCTCCAAAAAGCTACATCTCAGAAAGTACTTGGCCTTGAAACATCTGGATAATAATGAATTTTGGTCTTGTAACATCCGCCAACCTTGTTTAGCCAGCATAGCTAAATTAAAACTCCTAAGATCCCGAAATCCTATACCACCCTCCGTCTTTGGTTTCGTCAAAAAACTCCAACTCTTCTAATGAATTTTCCGTTCATCACCAGTCTGCCCCCACCAAAATCTTGCACAGAGAGCATCTAATTCATTACAAAGCTTTACAGGCAATAAGTACGCTCCCATAGTATATGTTGGAATTGATTGGGCCACAACTTTGATCAGAATTTCTTTTCTTGCACGAGAAAGCATTCTACCCTTCCAACCCTAAAGTTTTTTCCAAACCCGCTCCTTAAGATATGCAAATGTTTGGTACTTGGCTCTGCCAACCAAAGTCGGTAAACCCAAATAAGTATCAAACCTATCCACTTCCTTCACTCCCAAAGCTTATTTAATCCATTGCTTCTGACTGTCAGAGGTATTTCCACTAAAATAAACTGACGACTTCTCAAAATTAATACATTGACCAGAAGCTTCAGAATACAACTGCAACGTATCAGAAATCACCTGCACTTCTTCCTGGTTTGCTTGACAAAAAATCAAAGAATCATCTGCAAAAAGCAAGTTAGAAATACTAGGCGCCCTTCTGCAAATTTGAACACCATGGATCTGCCCCTCGTATTCAGCTTTAGCAAGCAAAGAGGTGAACCCTTCTGCACATAAAAGAAACAGATAAGGTGATAAAGGGTCCCCTTGACGAAGCCCTCTTGATGGAGTAATATTTCCATATGCTTTACCATTAATACGAACCGAGAAGGAAGATGTGGTAACACAGTTCATCACCCTATTGATCCAACCCTCAGGAAATCCCAGCCTAACCATCACACCTCTCAAAAAGGCCCATTCTACTTGGTCATAAACCTTACTAACATCTAATTTCAAAGCTAGAACTCCTTTTTTCCCTTTTTTCCTCCTATGCATGGCATGTAAAGTTTCATAGGCTATCATTATATTATCAGTAATGAGACGGCCAGGCACAAACGCACTTTGCGTGGGAGAAATCAACTGGGGTAATAAGATCTTCAGTCTATTAGCTAGCACTTTAGAAATTATTTTGTAAATAACATTGCACAAACTAATAGGTCTGAAGTCAGACATCTTCTCCGAAGACTTGATTTTAGGAATAAGAACAAGATGTGTATAATTAATCTCAGGTATCATAATTCCAGAATTCAAAAATTCTAACACAACAGAGCTAATATCATTACCAACAATGTGCCAAAACTTTTGATAGAAGAGAGCATTCATACCATCGGGTCTTGGTGCTTTAGTAGGTCCCATTTGAAATAATGTTGCTTTTACTTCCTCCACAGTATACGGCCTGGACAACTCATCTCTCATATCAGTAGTCACCCTTCGGGGAACAGTATTGAGACATTCCACCATCCTCTCACATGAACCTGAATGAAAAATAGTCTCAAAATAATTAACAGCCACCTCCGCCACATCTGTAATGTCCTCCACCAAATTACCATTTTGATTCTTAATGCCATGAATGAAATTCTGTTTACGTCTTTGGGAAGCTTTTGAGTGAAAAAATTTTGTATTCCTATCTCCATACTTTAGCCAAGATACCCGCGACCTCTGCGCCCAAAATATTTCCTGCTTAAGTAGAAGATCATCTAGTCTTTTGCTTGCTACCAAGATTTCCTCTCTGCTCTCCTCCGTTAAGTCTTCCCCATTCATTCTCTCAATCTTCTTAGATAATTGTTTTATCTCATCTGTATTAGGGGCTGTTTTTGGTGACCCCCAGGCAAGTAAATCTACTCCACATCTCTTAATCTTGTCCACCGTTGCACCTAACCCAGTTGCCTCGCCATCCGATTTAACCCAAGACTCCGTGACCACCTTCTCACACTCATCCCATATTAACCAAGATTCTTCAAATCTGAATCCACGAGGTCCTCCTCCCCTAAAATCACGGTTTGTTCTAATATGAAGGAAGAGTGGGACATGATCAGAGGCATGGCTGAATCCGTGGATTAAAGTGCTAGCTGAAAATTTTTCCTTCTACTCACGGTTTACAACAGCCCTATCTAAACGTTCTCTAGTATTTTTACAACTGTTAATACCATTTGTTGTGATCGATAAAATTATAAAAGAAAGTCATAAAATATTTTACATAAATACCCTATCTCAAATGAAAAAAAAAAAAAATCATTAATCAGTAATAAATAATATGTTTGGGGGAATTATAGATTGCCATATTTAGATACATATATATATATATATATATATATAAATCAAAATAATATTGCTTATGATTGTCAAAAAAAAAAAAAAAATTGGTATTCTATTTTTGTATCAACTTCTGTTATTTATTTTGTTTCTACGTTCCAGCGTGCATATGAAGGATGCCATTCTTGAAGGTGGAAATCAATTTAAGAAAGTGCATGGAATGCCCTTATTCCAGTATATGGACATGGATCCAACTTTCAACGAGGTATTCAATAAGGGAATGGCTGATCTCTCCACAATAATCATGAAAAAAATTCTTGAGGTATATCAAGGATTCGATGGGCTAACATCATTGGTTGATGTTGGTGGTGGAACTGGGAAATGCTTGAGTATGATCACTTCCAAGAACGCTTCCATTAGAGGCATTAACTTTGATTTGCCTCATGTGACACAAAGTGCACCATCTTATCCCAGTATTATATCTAATTTCTTTAGTAGGATTAATTCAAATAATATTACTGTGAAATGTGTTTGAAATTCAGTAAAAACCTACTTAATTAGTAAACTTATTCATGTCAGTTTAGTCAATTTTTTGTTAAATAATTACAATATTCTACTAATCCCACTGCTTGAACTATTTTTCCCTAGACTCTTAAATATTTTGTGTAAGAGAATGTCTCAAGTATCGTGGTTTGGTAGGAAGTATTAACTGTTAAGGATTAGCAACTAATTAAGGTCAAATCCTATTATATTACTAAATTAAAAAGTAGGGTAAATTGCAGTTTTCATTGCGCCTAAGTATAAAATAGTTACAATTTCCTTTTCTTTTTTTAAATAGACCAATTTTCTTGCTTATCTTTTTATAATGAACGTTTACCTCATTTGTTATTATTTTACATCAAATTAACGGAATTCTTTTTTCAAGCTTTTCAAACCCACAAATGACTTTATAATCCTTCAATAACAAACACATCACATGCATGTGATGTGTTTCGGTGTTTATAATTGGAGGATATCAAGCTCATTATTATGCATGTGATGTGTTTTTTATCGAAAGATAATGAGGTCTTTTAACATGTGGCTTAGAATAATGGATAGAATAAAGTGCTTATTACAAAATGACAAGGGGTGGGAGTGGGTTGGGGGACATTGGTATATTTTAAACTAAAGTAAATATTGCAACTGTCCTACATTGACATTGACATTGACATTATTGTAATATGAATTACAAAAGAAAAAAGAAAGGCTATGATTGTGGTAGAGTTATTTCCCTACTTTACACAGAAATTAGCAAATACCAGTATCTTTCTTCTTGTTTCCCACTACAAACAACATGACTTGTTTTGACCCTTTTTTTTCAAGGGTCACTAAAATTTGTCCAAATAAACACTAAAGTATGACTATTACTAGATTTATTAAGGACCTTCAAAATAATTAACATAACCCTTGAAAAAAAACTAACACAACCCTTGAAATAAATATATAAAAAACTGGTTAGTTTTGTCACTAAAATGTAAATTCTCTTAAATTCACAATCCCTAATAAAAATACCCAAAAAAAATTTTCAACCCTTGAAAAAAATTTCAAAAAATATATTAAAAAAATATATATTATAACCTGAAGCTAAAAAGCTAAATCTATTACCCAACTCTCAACTCTCAATCACGGTCTCTCTCAACTCTCAATCTCTTTCATAGCTCTCTCTCTGAGCTCTCATTTTCCCCAAATACAAATCTAAGTTCGGCAATCATGGAAATCACATAGCATTCAAGCTCAAGTTCGTGATTTCTTCGTCTGTGTCTCTTTGTCTCTCTCAATCTAAGCTCGGTGTTCTCTTCGTGATTTCGTCTCTCTCAGTCACGGTGTGTTTTCTTCGTCTCTCAATTACATTGATAAGAATTGGTATTGCCTAATCACAAACCCTAATTTCTTCTTTGAATTTTTGTGTTTCTTTATTTTCTCCAACTTTCTCATCGATTTTCACCGCATTTCTTTGGTTTTCCTTTCGCACATTTCTCAGAAAACTCAAAAATCGAAGGTCTCCTCTCATCTCGACTCTGACACCACTGATTCCACTAGTTTGATTACAGGTTCTACTCTCTCTTATGAAATGTTCATTGTTGATTGTTGATTGTTGATTTTGAAAGTGGAAAATTCTTTGTACCTGTTGATTGTTGATTTGTAAGGTTGAATTTGTGCTCTATTCTGAAGTAATTATTTAATTTGCCTTCATTTTCTTTGATTTTTGGGAGATTTTGTTGTATTTGTTTATCGATTTGATTTTTCAGGAATTTCCCGTGCTTTTGGATGATTACCTATAACTTCTGCTCCATTTTTTAATAACTTCTGCTCCACTTTATAGCAGTCTTTCAAATTGGATTACAAATATATGAATCTACAGCTTCCAGTTCAATATGATAACATCTATCAACTATGGGAAGTTAGTGATTAATTGCAAATAAAGTTTCCATACATCATCCATAAGAGCTTCTATATAATAATAGTATATTACTATTATTTTACACAAGACTCCAATAGACTTCCAAGTTATCCCAAAGAAGCATACATACTATTATACCCACAGAACAAAAAATAAAATAAAATAATTAAAAATAAAAAAATATCACCAAATACAAACACATACGTAAGTTATTTTGCAATAAATAATACCATCCCTGAAAATAGTAAAATCTCAAAATTCATAATGATAAAACATGAAAAATCTCACCCAAAAAAAAAAAAATTGCAGGAATGAAAACAAAAATTCAGTAGAAGGTTTATAAACTTACTATGCTTTTGGTTCCAAGTGAGGGATATATAGTAAGAATCAAGAAGAATGAAGTAGATGAAAAAAAAACTCATCAAATTATTTAAAAATATAAAAATACACATACAAAAAATAAGAATTAAAGGGTTAAGAAACTGACTATACTTATGGTGTCAAGTTTATTTTATCAAGGTATATAAGTTTATTTTGTTTTTATATATTATACTACATATACAATTGTTGTGAAAAATTATGAAAATTTGATTTTAAATGAATTTGACTTCACTTGTGAATATTGAGATTATTAAGAGATTCTATTGATAAGTAAACCTATGATAGTGTATTTGATAAGTATATTTTATATATATTTTTTATTTCATTTGTAAATATTTTTCATTATAAAATTATACTAGGAAAAATATGAATTTGGAAATTAGAAGACATTAAAAAAAAAAAAATAAGAACAGAAGATTTACTTGAGTCTCAAAAAGAACTCCAGAGAAATTTGTTATTAGCAATAAAACAATATAATATAAATTTTAGGTGAAATTTTTTGATCATTTGGATTTATTTTCAAAACTATAAAATTTAAAAGAACCTTTACAAATGGAAAAAAATACTCAAAGTCATAACTAAATTATATAAAAATAGTTGACAAATTCTTTTAGAAATTCATGTATTGCTGATTGAGTTTCATTGATAGCACTTGTTACCGTAGTTTATACAAAAAGAAAATTTTCAAAATTGAAATTAATAAAATCCAAGCTAATATTGATTATGTTCCAAGAGAGATTAAGTGAATTAACCATGTTATGAATTGAAATGTAAATATTAGAAAAATATGAATGCAAAAACTTAATTATTAAATATCTATTCTTTAATTTATATTTAAATAAAAGAAAAGAAATACACGTGAAGTTATTTTCTTAGACTTCAAATTGTATCAAAGTGGCCTATCCATATGGATGATTCCTAAATGAAGAGCACAACTCATATTTGATGCATGTGTTGAGCATGTCGGAGGAGATATGTTTCAAAATGTACCTAAAGGGGATGCCATTATGATTAAGGTAGAATTTGGATACAATAGAGAATAAGTGGAACTTTTTGGCAAAATTTTTATAAAAGAAATCATTGATGTATCTGTATTTCTCTTGTAGAATATACTCCATGACTGGAGTGATGAGAATTGCATGAAACTTTTGAGGAATTGCTATGAAGCACTTCCAAATAATGGGAAGGTAGTTATTATTGAACTACTCATGCCAGAAGCACCAGAGTCAAGTAAGGCTTCTCAATATGTGTCTAGACTTGACAATGCCATGTTGTTGCACCTTGAAGGGCAAGAGAGAACTAAGAAAGAATTTGAGTCTTTGTGCAAGGGATCTGGATTTTCAAACTTTCAGATTGTTTGTTGTGCATGTACTCTTTGGGCAGTAATGGAATTCCTTAAATAATTATGACTCTTTAGCTTAATTTGTTGCGCTTATGCTTTTATTTGTATTGTATTGTATCTCTTTCCACTCATCTCATGTAGATGTTTGTTGTGTGGGTAATCTTTGGATAATTATGCATGGAGTTCCATAAATAAATATACACATATAAACTCTACATTCCTTAGTTTTGTTGTGCCTATGCTTTGGTTGGTTGTAGAAGTTATCTTTACTTTCCTTATTTTCTTCCCTACATAATGTCAGAAATATAGAATGGCAGAAACCAAGAACAATAGTTTTATGTTATTTATGTTCATATAATTTTTACAGGAAAATTACACGACAAATTTATTTTTAATTGATGAACAATTTTCATTATAATAGTGTTGGGTGTACAAGTGGGACATGCCAGAATTTTCTGTTCAATGTGAAATATCGAAGAATTTCAGTCAAGAAAGTGCAATTCGATCGAGTGAGCTTCAGAAAATGAAATTGTTACACACAAATATGTACATTGACAGATAAAAATACACGAACACATGTATAAAAGGAATTGTTAAAAAAAAATGATAAAAAAATGACGGAATTTAAACTACCCCGACATACCTTCTGGTGGATCCTTGAGTTCGTGTGACAAAACGGGCCTACGCCCACACGAAAATCCTAACTAGAAGTTGAAGAGGGGGCATTGATGTTTTGGGTTTGAGCAATGGGTTCAACTTTTTTATTTATTTTTTATTTTTTTTAAGAAAGAAGCTGTAAGTTTTATTAAGAAATAGCCGTGGAATTACAACATAAAGGTGAGGTAAAACATCTTCCATTATATCAAGTGTGACAATTTTATTCCTAATATACCATTATTGTCAATAATTTTTTTTCTCTTATAAGGGTTTGGCTTACCTTTAGTATATTTTTAACTAGAATATCTTTTTATTTTAATGAGAAACTGTCACATCATTCACTAACTAAATAAAATGTGAAAATTAAAACTCACTACCACTTGCCATTATGTATTTAAAACAAAAGGACATACCTAGTTAAAAAAGTATTAGAGGTAAACCAAACCCCTATTATAATTTCTAGGTTAATTATAAATCTTTTTTGAGAAGAGGTTTAATTAGAAATCTATTTACAATTTGAAATTCTATAGCTAATGAACCTCTTCCAAGTTTATATATTATAATACATAGTAAAAGTTGGGTCCAAAAAATCGCGGTTATGTCAATTGAATTTCATATTTAATTGTCCGGTGTATCGGTTTTACAAATAATTTAAATTGTTTAACATTTTTTTTAATACACTATTCTTTTCTTCTTATCAAGTATTTTGATTGCAGTTTTTTATCAACTTTTAGTAACAATTTTTGTGTGGAATTTCGAGATGTGAGAGATTTTAGAATTGAGAAAGATAAGATAATTATGGACGAAGGAAGAATGTATATTGGTACCGGAAGAATAGCCATGCAAATGAATGTGACCAAGCTTATTATTATTAGAGAAAGGAAGAGTAGTAGTGAATCCTCCATTCTTCTTCTCCTATCATACTTCTCGCTCAAGCTTGCATGGTGATGGTGCACGAAAATCGTCAGTGAGTTTATGGCTCATGATCGCACCGATGGGTACCTGAACAATAAGAAACAAGAACCAAATAGAAGGTACCGATGGGGTATCGGTCAAGGACCTTCCGAAGGTTAAGTCAACGAATGAGAAATCTCTAAGAACTCTATAGTGAGAGAATTAGGGATTTTAGAATTGAGAAAGATAAGATAATTATGGATGAAGGAAGAATGTATATTGGTACCGGAAGAATAGCCATGCAAATGAATGTGACCAAGCTTATTATTATTAGAGAAAGGAAGAGTAGTAGTGAATCCTCCATTCTTCTTCTCCTATCATACTTCTCGCTCAAGCTTGCATGGTGATGGTGCACGAAAATCGTCAGTGAGTTTATGGCTCATGATCGCACCAATGGGTACCTGAACAATAAGAAACAAGAACCAAATAGAAGGTACCGATGGGGTATCAGTCAAGGACCTTCCGAAGGTTAAGTCAACGAATGAGAAATCTCTAAGAACTCTATAGTGAGAGAATTAGGGATTTTCTGCGTACTTAAGAATGAAGGAGGCCTGTTGCTTATATAGTGATGTGGAGGAGACCTAGATCTTGGGAATGCGGGGATTTTCCTTATAGGGAGAAGGTGGAGTTCATGCCACCAAGATATTGGGGATACTCTCCATCTCGGAAAGTGAGGATCATGTTGTAGGATCTTTGTGCGTGGTGCGCAAGATGTTTCCATATAAGAATATACGTGTAGACTACGTAAGGTCACATGGGACCTATCAGTATACTTCTCCGTCTGCCGGGGTCATCCGTCGGCCTAGTAGAGAGATGCATCCGTCAACTTCGCAAGGATCCGTCCACATGTGGCTGTTAGCCTCTTGCTTGCATAGGGTACGAGGCTTGAAACGAATTCTTTTGAGATTGACGGTTTCTTTGGGGCCGACGATTCTTTTGAGGCCGTCAGCTTTATTGTCGGCACGATTCCTTTTCCTCAACGGGCTCTCTTGTTCAAGAATCTTAATCTTCTTACGAAATTACCCTTATTAGCTCCCCCCTACTTCGTGGTTTTGTCGGCTATGCCTGACGAGTCTTGGAGTAATAAGAGTTTCTATGGTCATTAATTGCCTCATTGAACAGTGTGTCATTAGTGGGGCAGGTAACGTTTATAATGAATGCTAAGTGACACATGGAACTCGTTGATTGGCCTCATTTCTAATCAAAAGCGTCGCTTCGTATACCACGCTCATTCACACTGTGAGTTCGTTTAGACCCCTTAAACCCAAATGGATTAACCTAGAGAATTAGCCAAGCGATTAACTTAGGTAATTTAAACAGATCTAGGTTAACACAAATATATCAAATCATGTAAAAGTGTGGAATAATAAAGAACACATGATATGATGACCCAGGAAACCACACCGGTAAAAACCTAGAGAGGATTTAACTTAGCTATCCTCAAGGTAAAACGAATTCACTATGAAAGAATCGAAGTATACACAATAGCGACTTAGACCACTAACATCCTATTGCTACCTGCCTGTAGGAAACTTACTACCACGACCATGTGACAGCTCCGAGATCCACGGACTCCTTCTTTCCTTGAATTTTTCAGCAAAGCACAAGCAACACCTGCTTGTATATCTTGAAGCTCTTTTGTTCTGCAATTGTATGATTTACCAACCTCTTGACATGAATCTTGAGTTTGGAAACCCTAAGTGTATGTGAAGGTAAACACCTCTAGATCTAACAATTAGATTCACAAACACAGCATTCAGAACTCTAAAAACGTGGCTAGGGTTTTCCCTTATATACTTAGGGCAAAACATAAAACCCTATACATTAAATGGGCTAGGGTTGAGTTGGAAATTATCTGCAGAAAAACGTTCTGCACGATTTTCGATCGATCGAGTCAGGTAGAAAGTGCACAGTAATTCTGCAGTCAACTCGATTCCAACTTTACATAAAAAGCCATACTTTGAGCAAGTCTAACACACAACTTAAAGAATGTTTTGATCATGGTTTGCCAACATTACAAATTGAAGTTCTAATACATTAGTTCCTAATTTTTAGAACCTAACAAACTCCCCCTTTGGCAATCTGTGATAAAACACAGACTTAACAAAAAGCTCAAAGTTTACAAATTGAAACAGCCCATTAAAAAATTAAAAAGCCACTAAACAATTCAACCTAACTACTATCTAACAGTTGCAAAGTAGACAGCAGCACGACTGAATCAACATGTATATTCTTGTAATACTTAACAAACACATAAACGCATGTGTGGAAAATACAAGGAATATATAAAAAAAACTTCTTGATTTCACATGACACAAAATAAAGACATATATCATGAATAACATCATAAATATAAATCAATAAGCAAAGTAGCATAGTGAAACAAGAAACAAATACATCTCCTAGTAAGAGCCAAAAAATGTAAATACAAAGTGAAGCATCTAGATACAATCTAATAACTCCACAAGCTCAACAGTGTCACAGTAAGGTACAAAACTCAACTCCCCCTAAGAAAAAAATCTCCTCTACAAGGCATGAACTCTCCACAATAGAATGCACTCCCCCTTTTTGTGACGAATTGCCAAAGGGCACTCACTTATCATCAAAAGGAGGTGGCAGAGGAGAACGACGAAAACTCGCCAAATTCGCTCTTAAAGCACGAAGCTCATCAAGGACATCCACCAGAAGCTAACCATGAGCCGCCTGAATGGTCATGATAGTGTCCAGAGTCCGACGAATATCAGAAACATCCGAAGGAGTAGGTGGAGGAGCATCATCAGCAGTAGCAGCAGGATCAACAGACATCTCAGCTGCAGGAGCATCTGTAGAAGAAGAAGGGGGTAGAATGACGCCGGATGGCTCTACCCTAGGATGCTTAGAGCTAGCTCGAAGTTGAGCAGCCCTTTGCCTCAAAAAGGTAGCACCTATAGGAGCAATAACGTGTACGGGCTCAGAAGCAGGAAAATCACCTAAGCCTAGGTGAAGGAGAATCCTATGAATAAAAACAGGAAAGAATAAAGCATGAGCCGTAGAACTAGACCTATGTACCTCGTTCAAAGAACGAAGGAACAAATGAGGAAAACTGATAGGGGCATCAGTAACAAGCGCATACAAAAACACACATCGCTCAAGAGGGATGGTGTGGAGATGAGAAATGGGCCACAAGGAATGACAGGCAATCCTAAAGAAAAGGTAATGAAGCTCGGAAAGCTCAGCAGATGTGATCTGAGGATCAGAACCCCACTAGATAGAGGACCCAATGATGTATGACATAACATCATCAAGAGGCGGAGACTCCTCATAAGGAAAGACGGGATAATCAACAATAGGCACCTCAAGAGCAGCAGACACTACCGAAGGGGTAATGCGATACTCTACACCTCGTAACCAAACCTTAACTAAGGTGTTGGTATCATAGATGTGGATAGAGAGGTTCGAGTAGAACTCTCTAATCAAGGAAGCAGGAGGAGGATGCTCAAAATCTAGCAAAGATAACCAACCCCGACTCTCAAAGTTACATCTCACCTCAGGATCAACCTCATCTAGAATGACCCTACGCTTAGCCCAAATATGACGCCTAAGATTAAGGGTCTCATATGTCTCTTGGTTCTTCTCACTAGAAAACCGATCACTATCAAATGAAGGTGAAGGGTCAGAAGTCCTATGGGCTCTAGTTTTCGTAGGCATGGTGCTAAGGAAAGAAAAGAGAGACACAGAAAGAGAAGAGCAAAAACAAAAACTAAGGGCAGACTGCAAGTTAGTACATCAAAAATAAAATATATAAAAATATCAATTCTATATGATGCATGAACACAATATGCAATTAATGCATGAACTAATGCAGTGACAAGTTCAAATATAATCCAAATTAACAAAATTGACTTGAGCATGAGTTTTAAATTAAAAATACCCAATTTTGAAAAACCCAATTTTTCAAAACACAATTAATTGATAAATTGATTAACACAACAGTTATATAACTTAATATAATGATTAAATTAATCAATCTAACAAGTCAACTTCATCAATTTATATCAATTTGAACAAAATCCCCAAATTCATCAATTTCAAGCCCTAGATTTTCAAATTGACCACAAAACACCAAAGTAATCAAATTAAACCACTTGTAGTGCTTGTATATAGTGTCCCCACAAAAACCCATGATTAATTTGAGAGAGAAACACACAAAAACAATTCCAAAATCACCAAAACTCTAAATGCCGAAAATAACCAAAAAATGCATGAAAAAAATGCATGAAACTTGAAAATAAAAACAAAAGAAAGGGCAAAAGAGTCTTACCGGCCTTGGGAGAGAGGATTGATGCAAAAAGAACGGAGGAAAATGACAAAAATCAGCAAAAGTAGGCTTGACCGGTTGGTAGAGTGAAAAAGGAGTTGAAAAGTTTTTGAAAAAGTGAAGAATCACGTGAGAAAAATCCTTTTTAAAAAAACACTCAGCCCGATTTTCGATCGATCGAAGATTACATTCGATCGGTCGAAAATTCTTTGATTGATCTAATACCAATCGAGGATCAATCGAAACAACCAGAGACTTTTCTGAGATTTTGAAAACAATTTCGATCGGATGAAAAATACTTTCGATCGATTGAAATTCTGGAAAAATAGATTTTTCAAAAACAAAGCAATTTCAGTGCTGAAACTCCTTAAAGCATTAGATTTTATGAATAGAATGCATGAGTATGAGATGAAATGTTTTCTAAAAACCCATGTTTTTAACCCAAATCTCTCAAAGCAAGATTTTCTCTTAATATCCCTCAACCATTCAAACATGCAAACATGTTCTGCATTAATTTCAAGAAATTTTCAAACTTGGTTGGTCAGACCAAAAACACACAGTAACATGTACACAGTTTAGCAGAGAATAACTTGTGTAATGTGTGCAACTAGCATAAACTTGAGAAACATGTGAGGTGATATGCACATAGTGATCAATCACAGTTTCTACAAAATCTATCACATGAATTTGAAAGAGACTATTACTTAAAGAGTTACATCATATAACTCTCACATCTTCTAGAATAAAAGCTTGCAATCATGTAAGTTTCTTGATTTGCCTCAAAATTAATATCCAATTTAATTGATTAGAAACTTAATAATATAGCCGGGATAATGTATACACCAATTTTATTTGAATTGTAAAATTATTATAGCCCAATAATGTACACACCAATTTTAATAGATGCTACACCTTATGTTCTTTTTGTGCATGTGCTACACTTTCTCGAGCACAAAATCTTATGATATGCACTAAGGTGTTCATGATTGGCTAATAAACAGTGATGAGATGGTTATTTATGCATTTCTCAATAAGATCAAGTCTGTCAATCAAAGACATAAGACTTCAAGATCAAGATCATGTGATCAACAAATATAGCATATTCCCACACAACATGCACTACAAAACTTTAGCTAGTAAAGTGCAATGATAATAGTGTATCAAAGCTAAACAAGGTACATACATATGTTATGTAAAATTTGATTGACCAACCTTGTCTTCAAATTCATGGAAAATATAGCAAAAACACAATTTGAAAATTTTTTTTTTATATATATATAAAAGAAATAAACAACCTAGAATGAAATGCATGAATGTTATGCAATGCAAATCCTAGAAACAAAGGTCACAAAAGATAGAACAATAATGCACAAGGACCATGTCAGATAGACTTAATTAGGTCGAGTCTTTTGCATCCAAAACTTTTTAGATGCAACTCTTGCATTGGAGTTATGATTCACATTAGAATTCTGAGCAACTCCAAGATTGGAATAAAGGTTTAACGCCTTTACCAATTCATCAATAAGTACCATAGGATCTTGTGCTTAAGGCACAGGTACTTTAAGTTTATTTGCTCGCTTTGCAGCTTGCAACTTAAAACAATTTGGACGAATGTGTCCAGACTTTTCACAAAAATGACAAACTCATGCAGGCTTATCATGCAACTTGCCCTTAGTAGAAGTAGAAGCTCTAGAATGAGACTCTTGGAGATCAACCCTAATCTTTCTAGGTAGAGTAACATCTACAGATTTAACAGGTTCACTCACCAAGGGTTTGACAATCTCACTCTTAGGAGGTTCAGAAGAGGGAACAAAATTTGTGGAATGAGATTCAGGTACAGAGATGCTTTCCACAAAACCTAAGCCAGTCTTGTCAGAAGGAGACTTTTGAACACTCAACATGTGATTAAGTTTGGAGCTTGCAGACCTATTATTTTGTTCTCTAGTAACAGATAATTCAAGTTCCAAACATTTAACTTTATCAAGTAAAAACATGTTCTCAGTTTTCACATTATTCAAAAGCTCATTTGCATCAAACAATTTCACAAGCAAATTCTTCTTATTAAGTTCAAGAGATACAATTTTCTTCAAGCCTAAATCAACATTCATGGCATCCTTTGCAGCAAATTTGCAAAGTTTATTATAGGCTTCTTGTAAATCTGCATCTTTAGAGAGTTCCCCGTCAGAAGGGTTCTCTTCAACAGACATGCTTTCATTAACTACAGTAGTAGCAGTGAAAGTAATGAAGTTTCCATCCTCATCACTAGCGGATTCATTGTCAGAAACTTCATCATCACTAAGGGTTACAGCCATAGCCTTACCCTTAGACTTCATGTATATGGGACATTCAAATTTCATATGACCATACCCTTGACATCCATAACATTGTTGTCCTATAGAATTACTAGAAGGTTGACCTACTTTCTCTTTAGGTTTTTCAGTGTTATTAACCTTAGTGGGATCATTCCTCCTAAAATTTCTAGGTTTAGCAGTGTTCTTGCCTCTTGCCCTTCTGTTATTGTTCCTAAGAAAGTTTTTAAAGTTCTTGGCAAGATAGGCAATCTCTGTAGCAGAGAGTTCATCATCAAATCTTCCATCCTCAACATCATCAACAGACTTAAGAGCCATTGATTTGGATTTGTTTGTCTTGGGTAGGTCCAACTCATAGGACTGAAGAGATCCTATAAGTTCATCAACAGGGATGGAATCCACATCCTTACTTTCAGTGATGGCAGTCACTTTGGGTCTAAAGTCCTCAGTCAAAATCTAAGAATCTTCCTAACAATTTTAGGTTGATCATAGATTTCACCCAAATTATATGCAGAATTAACAATATCATTCAATTTAGCATAGAACTCATCAAAAGATTCATCATCATTCATTCTAATGCTTTCAAATCTAGTAGTTAATTGCTGCAACTTATTTATTTTAACTGCCTTTGTGCCTTCATGCACAGTCTGGAGGATATTCGAAGCAGTATGAGCAACCTCAACATTAGAGATTCTCTTAAATTCCTCCATAGAAACAGCATTGAAAATAGCATTCGTAGCTTTGCTATTGAAAGCAGCTGCCTCCTTTTGAGAAGTTTGCCACTCACTTACAGGAGTAGTAGGCTTCTCCCATCCGTACTTAACAGATTTCTAGACTCTCTCATCAATGGATTTCAGGAATGCTTTCATCCTTACTTTCCAATAAGCATAATTGTTCCCATCAAAATGAGGTGGAACAACAAGAGAGTGTCCGTGTTCCATGACAACAGGGGTCAAGGATCAGCTCAAAGATCAAAGGATCAAAAACAAAAGCTACCCGCTCTGATAACACTTGTGAGTTCGTTTAGACCCCTTAAACCCAAATGGATTAACCTAGAGAATTAGCTAAGTGATTAACTTAGGTAATTTAAACAGATCTAGGTTAACACAAATATATCAAATCATGTAAAAGTGCGGAATAATAAAGAACACATGATATGATGACCCAGGAAACCACACCGGTAAAAACCTGGGGAGGATTTAACCTAGCTATCCTCAAGGTAAAACGAATTCACTATGAAAGAATCGAAGTTTACACAATAGCAACTTAGACCACTAACATACTACTGCTACTTGCCTGTAGGAAACTTACTACCACGACCACGTGACAGCTCCGAGATCCATGGACTCCTTCTTTCCTTGAATTTTTCAGCAAAGCACAAGCAACACCTGCTTGTATATCTTGAAACTCTTTTGTTCTGCAACTATATGATTTACCAACCTCTTGACATGAATCTTGAGTTTGGAAACCCTAAGTGTATGTGAAGGTAAACACCTCTAGATCTAACAATTAGATTCACAAACACAGCATTCAGAACTCTAAAAACGTGGCTAGGGTTTTCCCTTATATACTTAGGGCAAAACATAAAACCCTGTACATTAAATGGGCTAGGGCTGAGTTGGAAATTTTCTGCAGAAAAACGTTATGTACAATTTTCGATTGATCGAGTCTAATTCTCGATCGATCGAGTCAGGCAGAAAGTGCACAGTAATTCTACAGTCAACTCGATTCCAACTTTACATAAAAAGCCATACTTTGAGCAAGTCTAACACACAACTTAAAGAATATTTTGATCACAGTTTGCCAACATTACAAATTGAAGTTCTAATACATTAGTTCCTAATTCTTAGAACCTAACACACCCTATAAATAGTTCCTCTTCCTTAGTTTTCTTTTTTTTACTTTGTTTTCATCTCTTGAGAGCTGTAATTTTGAGCTGTTCCGTCGTTGCTTCCATGCTTATCTACGTTCGTCGTCTTGGCTAGTGAGCAACCATCAACTCCCTCCTACGTAAGTCTTATTTATTCTATTTCAAATATGGTTTTTTGAACTTAGCTAGTCGTCCGTTTTAGAGACCCATTGCACAAATAGGTTCTTAGAATACATCCGTCGCTTGTAGGTGAATAGATGTCAAGTGATAGAGAAGCGACGAGTGAATATTCATTGTCAGTCCGTAAGGGTGCAGGCTACAACCAAGTCTATCTGTCGGGGCATGAGCCCATGGAGGATTTGACATGGTCCCCAGAAAGGGAGCCATTTGCCCATTCTCTTGTCGAGAAGGAAGGGGAGGAAGAAAAAAAGGGATGAGGAGGAAGGAGAAGAGAAGGATGAGGAAGAGGAAGAGAGTGACGAAAGTTGCAACCTTTCTAAGTATTTAACAGATCCAAAGTTATGCCTGGTTCCTCAGACCACCTACTTTGGAAAAATTAATATTAGTTTCAACTTTTCTGAGTATTAAACAGATCTAAAGCTATGTCTGGTTCCTCAGACCACCTAGTTGCAACCTTTCTGAGTATTAAACAAATCCAAAACTATGCCTGGTTCCTCGGACCACCTACTTTGAAAACATTAATACTAGTTGCAACCTTTTTGAGTATTAAACAGATCCAATGCTATGCCTGGTTCCTCGGACCACCTTCTTTGAAAAAATTAATACTAGTTGCAATCTTTCTAAGTATTAAACAAATCCAAAGTTATGCCTGGTTCCTCGAACCATCTGCTTTGAAAAAATTAATACTAGTTGCAACCATTCTGAGTATTAAACAGATCCAAAGCTATGCCTGGTTCCTCGGACCACCTGCTTTGGAAAAATTAATACTAGTTGCAATCTTTTTGAGTATTAAACAGATCCAAAGCTATGCTTGGTTCCTCGGACCACCTACTTTGGAAAAATTAATACTAGTTGCAATCTTTCTAAGTATTAAACAGACCCAAAGCTATGCCTGGTTCCTCGGACCACTTGCTTTGGAAATATTAATACTAGTTGCAACCTTTCTAAGTATTAAACAGATCCAAAGCTATGCCCGGTTCCTCGGACCACCTTCTTTGGAAAAATTAATACTAGTTGCAATCTTTCTAAGTATTAAGTAGGTTGCTTTGGAAAAAGTAATACCACAGGATGTTTACCCAAGTGGTAAAAAGGACCAAAGGTATGTCTGCCACTTTGAACCAACTACCAAGGTGAAATCACCATTTTAACATTCTCCCGAGGTACCTAAGTATTCCTAAATGGCTGTTTCGACATCATGGGCAATCTTTTGTCCCAAACAACGCTCTAGCTTGGTAAGTTAGTCCAAACAGATGCTCATGAGCATCACTTAAAGCATTTATAAATGCATTGACCTGGTTCATTTAGTTTTTAGTGTTCACATAGTTTTTAAAATTAACAGTAGATCATGACAGTTCATGTGATCTTTAGGGTTTGCCTTATACCTTGCCACATAAGAGATAGTCCTGGTGGCCTCTTCCCCCCCCCTTTTCTTTTTAATTTTTCCTCCTCATTGTTCTTCACAAAAAATATATACAAGGCTAATAAAAGGTATGTCAACACGAATGTAAAAGGCCGCAAAGCCTAAAAGTTCACTGGGATTTTTCATTAACATAAATCAAGAAACAAGGCAATGGAAGTACAAAAGGGAAACCCCACTACAAAAAAGGAAAAAAAAAAAAAGGAAACAAAAAAGAAAAATACAACAAAGAGTTCCACGAGGGCCTATTTTTTCTTTATCACTATCTTCCCAGTTGAAGGGGCTTTGGTCTGTTGGGTAGCAGCCTCGGTGGACCCTTGATCCAAGCCTTTTGGATCACCCAGGGGAGGAATAGGGAGACTAGCTAGCACGATCTCCATCCTGGGTGCCTCTTTCTCCTTAGTAGGATCTTCGGGGGCAGTAGGTGGCAAGGTAGTGTCAGAAACTACCTCTTTGTGCACTCCAACTTCTTTCTCTTTGCCCTCAGGGATCTCGGTCGCTTGCTGGGGAACAGTGGAAGAGAGAGGAGCCATGTCAAAACTGCTCTTGGCCGGCTCGGCCACCTCGAGTTGAGGGCTTGCTGGGTGACCGGCAGAAGGAGCGACACGGATGGCCGGGGGGTAGTAAGTATTCTCTGCCTTCCTTAGCATAGATGAAGCCTCAACCCCGGCCTGGTTGAGGGCCTTTATCCATACCTCAGAGCAGTACTTTCTACACACTCCCGAAACCTCCGCCCTAAGGGCATCCTCGGTCTCAGCCACTCCAATTTCGTACCCTCGCTGCTCCGCCTCATCCCTCTCCTTCTCGGCCTCCTCTTTCGCCTTCTCAGCCTCCTGCTTCGCCTTCTCAGCCGATTCCTTCACCTTCTAAACCTCTTCCAGTTTCTTCTGAAGCGCCATGATCTGTTGCTTGGAAGAGGCCAATTGGTCCTCGGCACCGCGGAGCAAAACTCTCTGGCTCTCATCTTGCCTCTCTACGCTGTCTAAAGCGGCCGCGGCGCTTTTTCTCCCTCTCTCCTCCTCGGCCAGTTTGGTCCTTAACTCTTGGACACTCTTCTCAGCCACACAGAAGGCGTCCACCGCTGAAATCCTCCTCGCCTCTTCATCTTTCGCCTCGCGGTGAGCAAGCCCTACCATCTCTTCTACATGGAAGGCGACTTGAACGGCCTACAAAAGAGGTGCGTAAGTATGAAAGGTTAGGGGAACAGCAACGAAAAGTAGAAGGAAAGATAAGGCTTACCATCGCTAAATCTCTCTTAAGGCCTGTAAACACCTCATGCTGCCTCATCAGCCTAAGGTCGGCCATGTCCATTGGTAGAAGCAGGGATTGCTCCACTGCATCCGCCACATATCCAGCCTTGCCATCCTAGATGTCCCAGATGGAGGCATCCTCAGTTAGTGGGGCCCCATCCAACTCCAAGCGTGGGGCCCAAATCGAAGCTGCAGGCCTGTGGTCGCCCCTCCTCTCCATCTCGTTGGCCGACCTCGTCTGTTGAGTCCGTGGGTGTTTTCCTCCTCTAGGGACATCAACTTCTTGGGGAGGTTGTTGTCTTCCCACCTCCATCACCTCCTTCCCCTTTTCCTCTCTTTTTCTTTTGTGCTTAGGGGGATCAACTCGGGGTGGTGGAATGGGGGGAAGAGCCGGTAGCTTGGGTTGTGCAGATTTGCCCGAGCCATCCTTACCCGACTGGGACTCTAGCAGCTCCTGCAAAGATGATCTTGGCTTCCTCTGAATCCCCATCTCCTCAGGGCTTGATATGCACTCGCCGGGGACGCTCACTACTGCTTCGGGAGACAAAGGCTGGTTGAAAGCCTCGAAGAGCTCTTCTGAGTCTGAAACTTCAACTACCTCTTTTTCTTTCTCTTCCTCTTCCTCTTCCTCCTTGATGTTGTGCTGGGGCGGAGTAGCTATGGCACCCCCTCGAAGAGTGGGAACGTAGGAATCGTGCCCATCAGGATGGAAGTACCCTCAGGGAGAAGAAATCCAAGCGCCGCTACGCTGATCCTGTGAAGGCGAGGATCTCTGGCTTTTATAACACACTTCAGCGCTTGAAAGCTGGACGAGATGGGTTTGTAGCCCAAAATTATGTGCGCCGCTCTGAGTTGGCCATCCGAGTTCACGAACACCTCGGCCTTGAGAATTTTTTCCAAACTCTCCCTGTTCACCAACCCAAGCTTAGGCTCAGCGGCGTGCTTATCTGCAAAACCATTGAGACAAGAGAAAGCGTTAGAACCAAATTTAACGCCTTAGAAATAAATAATTAAGGTAAGCCTTCCTAAACTAAAACCCCACCTGGTTCACCCTCCCTTGTTGAGCAGTGCAAGCCGTCGTGCCAATCACCCGACACAATCAGAAAATCCTTATTTAAGCCCTTATTGGACTCTGGCAGACATTGGATTAACCTAACCTCGAGGTATCTCAATTTTAGGTAGTATCCCTAACCCTTGAGATGGTGAAGGTTGTAGATCTAATTGACATCATGGTGTGTTAATCCTAAACATAATTTTTCATTCAAAGCGTCTACGCAGCCTAGGATTCTAAACACGTTGGGGGCGCACTGGGTAGGGGCCAACCTATGAGCTAGAAGATAATCTCTCATGACTGCCCCCATGGGGATCTTTATCCCTCCTTCTATAAAGGCAATCATAGGGATCACAACTTCTCCCTCCCGCCTCTCCTCATGACAGTCGTCCTCCTCACAATATCTAATATCTACTCCAAAGGGAATCTTATATTCACTCTTAAACCTTGCTATCCCCTCCTTAGAATCTACCAAACCCTTAAACCTACCCATTCCCAGAGAGTATTGACAGAACCTAAAGGGTTCAAGGTTAGAATAGGGGACCGAGATGAAGAAGAGCACAAAGAGAAAACAAAAATATACACTATAATATGGAAAGAGAAAGGATAAGAATGTATAAAGACTTACAAAAAGATAGGAAGGTCTCCTCGGACAAGCTTTAGTGTTTGGAAAGGACACGGATAACGAGAACTGTTAACAGGTTTCAACGTATGCGCTCTAGAGTCAAATGAATGCAAAGGTAAAAAAATAAAATCGGGTAAAGAGATATTTATATCAAAGAGGCAATCAAAAGCGGGAAAATTCCCACCTACACCTTAGTCGAAATCCTAGCCGTTCAATCTACATCGCACCGTAGAACGTGGGAGACACGGAGCCGTAGAAATTTAATGAGAAGATGCCTCGAATACCACAACGTCAGAAGCGCGTCCTGAGAAGTCAAAAAGACACCTCTACCAGTCAGAATGGGCCGAAAACAGACATAAACAGGTGGCGGGGTATCGAAATCCTCCTTTCTGCCCGAGAGCCCAGAAAGAAGCATCTCGAGGGGCTATTGTGGGGGCAAAGGGTGGATAAGGGAAATGGGCCTGCACTTTGGGCCCAAAGTCCACGCCGAGGATCATGACCAATCCGAGGACGATCCGGCTCAACCTATAATGTCCGAAATGAATGGTAAGGAGTCCAAACGTGAATTGGGGAATCCTAGGAACATTGCCGTGGATAATACCACCTCGGATAGCCGAAATCGGAGTAAGCCTTGGAGCTCTTCCGGTCAAAGGAAACGTCCCAGAAGATTCTACTGGCCTGGGCGGATGTAGTAGATACATGCACCAGGAAAATATCCAAAAATATCAAGGAAGAAGGCTGTCAACCCCGCATTGAATGACTCTGCAGCTAACCCCTTGGCCGCATTTATGTGGAGAAGACACCTGAACAGTAACTCCCAGCCTTACACCCACTACACCGAAATTTCTGGAAAAGGGAGTTGGGACAAGTATCTCCAAACACCACTGCAACGACAGGTGGAAGGCTCAAAGAAGAGGGGGAAGGACTATAAAAGGAAAGAGAGACATAAGAGCAAGGGGGAGGAAGGAAAGAAAAGGAAAAAAAAAGGAGAAAAGACATAAAGCACTGATGTGGAAGTCCTCGGACTGAGACCGAGATTAGTTTCTTATGTTCAACATCTTTGTGAAATTTTATCTCGTGATCTTAGCCTCTCATGCTAATTATCTAACCCGATCTAGCCCAGTTTTCCTCCCCCACTCTCTAACAATTCTTTGTTTTGGGCCCTTTGGGCTGGTCCGTACGTTTTTGGGCTAGCACGCAGAAGTCGTGTCCTTACATATAGATTTTAAATTTTATACATATATATAGAGAGAGACTTAAAGTTATCATGTTAGACTTGAAATGGTATCGAGTTGGCTATGTCCATATGGATAATTCCAAAATGAGAGCATAGCTCATATTTTATGCACGTATTGTGCATGTTGGAGGTAATATGTTTCACAATGTACCAAGAGGGGATGCCGTTATGATTAAGGTAGAATTTGGATATTCATATTTAAAGTAGATGATAAAGCATGAGTAGAATAATTTTTGGAATAATTTTTACAAAAAATCATTGATGTGTATATATTTAAATTGTAGAATATACTTCATAACTGGAGTGATGAGTACTGCATGAAACTTTTGAGGAACTGCTATGAAGCATTACCAAATAATGGGAAGGTAGTAATTATTGAGCTACTCATGCCAGAATCACCAAACTCAAGTATGGCTTCTCAATATTGTTGGCTAAAGATAGCTTGACCCTAGTTAATTAATTCAATTACCTAAGTTGATTAATTATGTTCAATTGCATGCAAATCATGAAGACACCAACAAATCACTAATTAAACTAAATACAGCAGAAAATAAATTGATTCGGTGATTTGTTGACAAATGAGGAAAATCTCACAAGGCAAAAACCCCACCAGGTGAATTTAAGGTCACCAGTCCCAAAAATCCACTAACCAATAATCAAGTGATTACAAGTATAAGGAATTTTACCAACTACCCTTGGCCTATCTCGAAATACCAACGTACAATTGAACCTTTTCTCCAATACCTAATTCGACTTGATCTTGTAGTAACCTTCTTTCCTTTGATGCACAAACCTCTAATTTGTGACTATCCCTTTGCACAGATCCCAAGTACGTGACTAATGAACAGCTTCTGTCGAGCTATCTGTTGAGACTTAATGAACAGCTTTCCTTCACCTGTTTCTTGGACCAATCCTCATGTCTTTAATACTTGACTTGAACAACATGTTTCTTGAAGTATTAAACCCATCTTAGATCTACCCAAATATAACCCTAACAAGTATGTGTCTCAGCTTGACAATGCCATGTTGTTGCAACTTGAAGGGTAGGAGAGAACTGAGAAAGAATTTGAGGCTTTGTGTAAGGGATCTGGATTTTCAGACTTTTAGGTTGTTTGTTGTGCGTATACTCTTTGGACAGTCATGGAATTTCATAAATAATTATACACACTTTGACTTCGTTGTGTTATGCTTTGATTTGTATTGTATTTTATCGTTACGTACTCCATCTCATGTAGTTGTTTGCTGTGCATGTAATCATTTGGGTAGTTATGGAATTCAATAAATAAATCTAATTATTTACTTATATTATATATTATAAAAATTGAATCCCAATCGGGTGATGCATATTACGATGACAAATGTTCATTTCTCAAATCATACTATAATGACATACAGCAGTTTTCTACATATAGTTTGTATTATATGGACAAATAACATTATGTGTTAAATAATTTTTTATATATACTAATTAATAACCCACGTTTTGTGCGGTATATTGTAGAAGAGCAGAAATTTTTTACGTTTTCGTAATGGTCATATCAAAATATGAAAGTTCAGGGAGAAAAAACAAATTGTCCACTCATATGCTAATTAAAAAGAAGAAAGAGATGGAGAGATACATATATCAAAATATGAAAGGTCAAGGAGAAAAAAACAAGTTGTCCACTAATATGCTAATTAAAAAGGAGAAAGATATGGAGGGATACATTTTGTTTTTCTTTGTTTTTATTTTTATTTTTGGATAAAATGGAGCAATACGGTTTTTGGAAAGGGAAAAAAATAAATTGTCAGCTTTTAGGAGTCCAGAATGTCCGGCGTATGCAATTTGAAGTTGATTTCAACTAAAATTTGGAGTTTACTTCAAAGAAAGAAGAAAATAGAAGGGCATGATGAATTTTTAGGAGTCCAGAATGGCCTATTTTCATGACTTTATCAAAATATCGAGACCAATGTTGGGGCCTGTTGGGTCTTACTTGAGGATCAAATGACTATAGCTTCTGGTTCTAAACGTTAAGGCATTAGACAATAAAGGAGCATGACAAACTACTCTTATCATATTTGATGATGCAAAAAATCACCAAGTTGAGGACCTCGTTGTTAGGATATGTGCCCTTAAATCCTACTGTATGATGCTATGTATGATATTATATATGACATTATGTGAGAAATGATGTATGACTTAATATTGTGTTTAATAAAGTTGTTTTATTCTTATCTAAAATAATGCTAACATGAATATTCGAACATTATCAAATAGTCCATGAGATGCATAGTATGTGATTTAGTCACAGAAGATATAGATCACAAGTTCTTTGTAAACTCTGAATTTTGGTTCGTAGTCGGTGATGAAATTGGGCATTCCATCTGCGAAGACTATAACATATTAACTACGATGATTTGTCTTGATCATGGAAGTGGTGACTTCTAGTTAATATGTTGATATGTTTTAAGAGTTAAGACATATTGAACTGGACCGCTGTGAGATTTATTATTCTCCTAACGACTGTCAATTGAATAATAAATCTCACAACTTGTATTCACATGAACTCTTAATTCTGAGAGAATAATAGACTTGATCATGAAATGTAGGTTGCTTTGATATATCAGGAGTGAGATCTAAAGTAACGGTCAAAACCTCAGTATGTTGGGCAGCCACATTTAGTGTTGATGGAACATATATTCTCAAGATGAAATTCATAGTCTCTTAACGGAGATATAAAATATTCGCTTGAGATAAGTTTATTGAGTACAATTATTCAGAGAGTTAGGCCTAACCACTTTAGTAAGACTAAAGTATATATTTATGAAATTGGATTTCATAAATATATGATGAATAACTCAAAAGGATTAAACCGGGTACTCAAGGATTAAGATGTAGTAATTTACAAAGTGGCAGTCTATATTCATGACTTTGTATTACTACGAATATTTTATGAAGGGGTTGCATGTATAATAAAGTCTTGGGATATAATTTATTAATGAAGCCTAGAGTGCAATTATATTTATATAGTGGTATTAAATATAATTAATAGTAACTTTGGACTTGTCAAGAGTTGACAGAAAAGCCCGAGGCCCATTGGAGCTAGTGTCTTATTTGTTCCCTTTTGGTCTCACTCCAAGCCACACACTAAAGCCCAATTGAGAAGGCCCAAAAGGCTAGCCCAATTAGGTAATCAGTTATGTGGAGAGAAACATACAGAATTTTATATAGAATAAAATGGTTTGTATGTTTAATAAGATAATAAGAAAAAAATAAGGAAGAGAAACACTCTTTCATATTCTCTCTAGAAAACATAGAACTGATTGAGAGACCACACATCTTGGGCATCAAGTGGAATTGGAGTGAAGATTGAAAGTCTTCCCGAGTACTTCTTCATTCGGTTTTGAATTTCACCGCATCAAGGTACACTCTCTTGTTCTTATATTCTGAAACCTACATAGTGCATGTTATCAATTGCGAATGAAGTAGATCCGTTTATTTTCCACTGCGTATGTTTTGTATGCGATACAAACATGTATATTTCCCAAAACTCGTCTCATTGAATGGACGATCCCGTGGTTGGTCGTGTCTCTAGTGAAAACCTACAAGAAAGCTTGTGAAAGAAGTGTAATACACCGGTTTGGTGTTTGCCAAAAACACTCCGATGCTTAAGTCAGAAAGGGAGAATATTGCTTAGAGAGAAAATGACTTAGAGTGGATTTTGGCTGAGTATTTGTGTGTACCTTTGGATTATGTTGTTCTTCACTTTTATAGTTGTTTCTTGTCTTAATGGATAATGAATGTACGTATTTATGTCCAACGGCTAGTTTGTTATTAATGGGAATTCTGAAGTGCATAGCTCACTGGTTACCGTTGCTCCGTCTGTTACATTTCATCATCAATGTGTGCAATAGATGTGTAACGCTTGCTTTGGTCGTCATTAATGGGAATGACAACCCCAGGTTATTTTTGACTCATTAGCTGCCCCCCTATTTGTATTCTCGTCTTTAAGACAAGATAAGAACAAAACTGTCTGTCACTTTGTGTCCCGTGTTTAGTGCATTTATTGCGAATTGATTTCTTGTCTGCTATGTGCCACGAGTACGGTCAAGATGTCTTCTTCGTGTCAGCAAATCTAAGCATTCCCGCGCACTTTCTTCCATTTATTCTGCCTTTTTCCCTCCTTTTCTTTTCTTTCCATTTTTTTCTTCGTTCTTTCCTTCTTCATGGCTTTTTAACTACTCTAAAGGCTCTTTTTCCCTTGAGCCTCCCTCGTTCCCCTTTCATTTTCTGGTAAGTCTTTCATGTTTCTTTCTCTATTTTCATTCTTTAGTGGTAGAATTTTCTATGGTTACGTCAGATTGTCCCTCAATTTCTTTTTTCTTTGCTCACTTGTGTGGTTTGCTTGAAGCTGTAGGAAGACGAGGCCCTAAGGTTGGGCTTTTCGTGGGTAGAAATTGTCCCCTTAAGTTCGCTTTGTGTTCCCTTTTTCCTTTAGTTCATCGTTCTATGGGGTTTGCCCAAAAACTAGTTATGTCGGAAAAAGGTAAGGTTAGGTCTAGCGAACTTGAGACAGGCTTGTCCTCGTCTGAGGATCGTAGGGCTCTTGAGGTTACTTCTTCGTCAACTCCCTACAGAGCTTGGGATATTTGTTGTGCTTTGAAAGGGAAAGACTAGGGGAGAATTAGGAATAGGTTTCAATTCCATTCGCCAATCAAGGTTAGGATCCCCAATGACGATGATAGAGCTTGCCATTCTTACGCTGATGAAGTGTGCTTCTACGAGGCTAACTTCGTTAATGGTCTTCGCTTTCCCATCCACCCCTTTCTTAGGGAGCTTTTAGCCATTTGTTGCTTGCTCCTACCCAACTAGTCCCCAACTCATGGAGAATAGTTATTTGCTATTTAGTGGTGTGGATGTCAGCTAATGACGGAGACACCATTAGGATGGATGAATTTTTGCACTTGTACCGCCTGAGATGCACCAAAGATCCTAGTTATTGGGAGTTCAAACCCTAGGATAGGAGCTTAAGGTTGATTCTTGATTACCCTTCTTCTTTTCGAAACTGGAAGACGAGCTTTTTCTTCATCTCTGGTGAAGGTTGGGAGACCGTACCTGGTGAGGATCCGAGTGAAGCTCCCAAGTTGCTTCGTAGTTAGGGGACTCCTGTGTCTGGTGCATCCTTTATTCATACTCGTGTTTACATGTTTCTATGCTCATGCATTTGTTGCTTTCTAAATCTGTTGTCTATTGTTTTTTGGTGTAGATAAAGTTCATCCCAAGCTGAAGAGGCGATGTCACGCTTTTCTAGAAAAGGTTAAGGAGTATTTGAAGACTATCAAGTATTTTGACAAGCTCATCTCCCCCCAATCTTTATTTTTCCACTTTCTTGGTCCAAAACCCTCTAGAAAAGTTTGAAAGAACATTGAGACCATCAAAAAGAGTAAGCACACCAATGATATACATATATCTATATACCCTTTTTCAGGAATCATCTCATCCTTCCTCTTTTTCAAGAATGACGACCAGATTTAGCAAAGCAAAATTCGTTGAGGCTCAGGAGAAGAAAGCCAAGGCCGGTCTAACTAGTGGCCTTCTGTCGAGGAGACGTCAAATGGAGAATAAACCATCCAAGGATGATGCTGTAGTGACTTCTTCGGTGGCCGAGTCTCAAGACCATCGTCCTGCCTCGCCTCCTTCTTCCTTGGAATTGATCATCTCTCTTGGTGGTGGCTCTAAGGCCAAAGCTACGGGCAAGGTCTCGATTGCCTCTTTTTGGGAAGACACAGGGACTGCAGTGCAAAAGGCCTATGACGCAATCTCCATGGAGGATTTGGAGCCTTTGATGGGAAAACCTACTTCTGAGCTGATGTCGTCACATGTTCATAAGCTTATGCAGGTATGCGTCCTTGTCTCTTATGCACACCTTTGTTTTCCTCTTCTTCTTCTTTTTTTTTACTTTTTTTTTTTTTGAACTGTCACCTATTTGTCGTTGCAGGTGCTAGGAGAGTCCTTGTACATCTTAGGAAAGTACTTGAACTATGATAAGAAGTTGGTTGAGGCTCAATCTAGGATTTCTTCTTTTTCTGTCGAGAATGAGTCATTGACGATCCAAATATATGCTCTTACTGACGAGGCCAAGAAGGACAAGGATTGTCTAAAGACTCTGGAGAAGAATATCGACACTGAGAAGGCATTTTCGAAACTGAAGGATAAGCAGATTGATGAGGCCCTTATCAAGGTCGAGAAGGCGGGTTTTGAGGCGATGGAGAAGTTTTAAGCTTCTGATGAGTTTTCGGACAAGCTTTGCGATTACTACGTGGACAGTTTTGAACTCTTTCGTAAGTACTTGGTCAAGCATCACCCTGAGCTGGACTTCCCCCAACTTGATATGGAAGAAGTGGAGAAAGAAATTTTGGAGGATTTTCCTTCTAAGGCTACAGCGGAGGACGAGGTTATGCTCGGTTTAGTTGAAAGCGTCCCTATTGACGAGGTTGTGCTAGGTGTAGCCAAGACTATCCTTACTAATCCTTCCCCTTCCAGTCTTCCTTGAAAATTTGTATTACCTTTTTTTTTTTTTTTTTGTAGGGAAAAAACTTTGTTATTTTTGGGGCTCGTTGTTTTGAGCACGTCTATTTATTTTCTTTGAACAATCTTTTGGGCTCATCTATTTTGAGCATATAATTTACTTTGAACTATTCCCATGCCATGTATGGATGACGGCATTGCTATGAATTAAAAACTTTTCTTAACTCATGTATGAATGACGATGTTGCTATGAATTAACAACTTTTCTTAAGTCATGTATGAATGACGATTTTGTTATGTATTGATAACTCTTCTTAAGTCATGTATGAATGATGGTTTTGTTATGTATTAATAAGTTTTATTAAGTCATGTATGAATGACGATTAAGTCATGTATGAATAATGATTTTGTTATGTATTAATAATTTTCATTAAGTCATGTATGAACTTCTATTAAGTCATGTATGAATGACGATTTTGTTATGTATTAATAACTTTTCTCATGCATGAATGGTGTTTGTTAATATGTATTAATACTTTTTCTAAGTTATGTATCAATGACGACTTGGCCAATAGTTAGTAATGGAAGAATCAGCTACGCATAATTCCTAAATAGTACTTCTACCCATGTTTTATTGATGGAGAGACAAAATATTCTTTCGTCTATGGACAACAAACATTAAAAAGGGAAAATACATCTACATAAAAGTAAGCATTTTGAAAAATTCAGGGGTTCTTATTGATAGTATCTCTTTAGATATTCTATGTTCCATGGACGAGGTAGTTCTTGGCCATTCGAGCCTTCAGGTAGTATGATCCTTCTCTGGAGTGATGAATTACTTCGTAGGGTCCTTCCCATGCTGGCTCTAATTTCCCTTGGGACAAGTCCATTATCGCCTGCGAGACTTTTCCCAGGATGAGGTCACCTATGTCGATTCTTCTCACTTTCACCTTCTTGTCGTAGTATCTGGCCATTGCTCCCTTGTATTTTGCCATCCACTTCATAGCTTTGTCTCTTATCTCATCGATTAGGTCCAAATTTTTTATGAGTTCTTTCTGGTCCTTCTGCTCTTCATACGCCTTGATCCAGATGTTCATCAGTCCTATTTCCACTGGTATGATGGCTTCAGTTCAGAATGTCTGTCTGAATGGTGTTTCTCCTATTGGCACTCTTGTGGTTGTCCAATATGCCCATAGGACATTAGGCAGCTCTGCCATGCACCTTTTGCCCCTTCAAGCCGAGTTTTGATAATTTTTAGCAAGCTTCTATTTGTCACTTCGATTTGACCATTAGCCTAAGGGTTTCTTGGAGAAGAATAATGGTTCTTAATGCCTAAGTCTGGGCAAAATTTTTGAAACTTAGGATTGTCAAACTGCCTCCCATTGTCCAATATGACTACGTTAGGAATCCTGAACCTGCAGATTATGTTCTTCCATATAAAGCTGGTGATTTTGGCTTCTATGATCGTCGCTGCTAGCTCAACTTCCAACCATTTTGTAAAGTAGTTGATTGTGACGATGAGGAACTTGTATTGCTTACTTCCTATAGGTAGTGGTCCCATTATATCGATCCCCCATTAGGCAAAAGGCCAAGACGCGGTTATCAGTATCATCGGCTCCCTTGGTCGCGTCTGAACATTTGCGAAGCATTGGCACTGGTCGCATGCTTTGACGAGGTCATATGCATGCTTCTATAATGCTGGCCAATAATAACCTACTCTAAGTGCTTTTCCTGCAAGAAACCTTGCTCCCGCGTAGTTACTGTAGATTCCTTCATGTATCTCTCGAAGTACATAGTTGGCCTCCTCCTTGTTAGCACAACAGAGATAGGGGAGGGAGTATCCTCCTCTGTATAAGGCATCGTCAATAATGACGAAGCAATCAGCTCTAATTTGTACCTTCCACGCTTCATTCCTGTCTTCTAGGAATTGTTCTTCTTTCAAGTAACAGACGATGGGAGTCATCCATTCGTCTTATTCCTGTATCTTCATCACCTGTTCTCCCTCCATGCTAGGTTGTCCCCTTGTTTCCATGCATAACTCAGGAGATATGCCACATTCGTATGATGAAGCTAGTCGTGCTAAGAAATCAGTTTCAGCATTCTTTGCATGAGGGATTTACTGGAACTCGACACTGTTGAAGTACTTTAGGATTTCTTGGACAATCTTCACATACTTCTACATTCTTTCTTCCTTCCCCTCATAATCTCCTTTTACTTGGCCAATTACAAGCTGAGAGTCGGCTTGGACGATGGGGGTCTTAGCCTCAAGTACTCTTGCAAGACTCAACCCTGTTAGAAGTGCTTCAAACTTGGCTTTATTGTTGGTTGCTGGGAACTACAATCCGACTGCATACTTCAAGATTTCTCCTTTTTGTAATTTGAGGACCATACCTGCTCCTCTGGCTTTCTTGGTGGTAGACCTATCTGCCTAGACCGTCCATGTCTCCTTTTGGGGCTCTTCTTCTTCTTGAGGATAAGTGAATTCTACAATGAAATCAGCGAGGACCTAGGCTTCGAGGCCAATATTCTATGTCAAACAGGCCAAGCTCTATAGCCCATTGGACGAAGTGTCTTGTTGCATCTATCTTATTCATCGTCTTTTTTATCGATTGGCTTGTCATGATGACGATGGGATGTGCCTGAAAGTAGTGGCACAGTTTTTTGGAAGCGACTACTAAAGCGAAGGTGATCTTCTCTAGCCATGGGTAATTAGCTTTAGCTCCTTAGAATGCTTGGCTGGTATAGTACACCAGCCTCTACACATCCTCCTCTTCCCTGATCAATGCCAAGCTTACTGCTGTGTTGGATACTACCAAATAGAGGTGCAACTTCGCTCCTATTAGTGAAAAGCTCAACAATGGCGGCTATGTTAGGTATTCTATTAGCTATGTCAAGGCTTCTTCACATTCGTCAGTCCATTAAAAGGCCTTCTTCAAGACTTTGAAGAAGGGTAGGCACTTGTTTGTCACTCGAGAGAAGAATCTATTCAATGCTGCAACTTTTCCTGTTAAGTTCAATACTTCCTTCACTGTCTTTGGGGACTTTATCTCCATTATTGTCTTTATCTTGTCCGAATTAGCTTCTATGCCTTGTTGAGATACCATGAATCCCAAGAATTTCCCTAATGAAATCGCAAAAACACACTTTGTTGAGTTCAATTTCATCTTATACTTATGTAGTGTGTCGAAGGTTTCCCTCAAGTCGTCCAGGTGGTTTGCTTTGTCATTGCTTCCACATTTCCTCCTATCTGATGAGAGAACATGCGGTCCACCAACCTCTACTATGTGGCCCCAGCATTCTTCAGTCCGAAAGGCTTCACCTTGTAACTGTATAACCATTGGCTAGTGATGAATACGGTCTTCTCTTGATCTTCTTCGTCCATCATAATCTGATTGTAGCCGAAAAAGGCATCCATGAAGCTTAAGAGCTTGTGTCCGGCAGTTGAATCTACCAGTTGGTCGATCCTAGGTGAGGGGAAGCTATCCTTCGAGCATGCCTTGTTGAGATCTATGAAGTCGACACCCATCCTCCACTTATCGTTGTTCTTCCTTACCATCACTACATTGGCTAGCCACTCAAGGTAAAACACTTCCCTTATGAAGCAGGCCTCTAAGAGTTTCTCAACCTCTTCTACTACTACCTTATTGCATTCAGGCACAGATATTCTTTGTCTCTAATGCACTAATCTGTACTCCGGATTAACATTGAGACGATGTTGGATGACTCTTCTATCGATTCCAAGCATATCCTAATGCTTCCAAGCGAAAACATCCGGGTTCTTTGTTAGGAAGTTTGTTATCTTTGTCTTCTCTGAGGGTGAAAGTGTTGAACCTATCTTCAAGACTTTGGACGGAAAAAACGATGTCCAGTTTGCTGTATCTAGGCGTTTTTGAAGGTGGGAACCGCGAGTTTGTGTTCACTTCTCTCATGTACGCCTTCTTTAGTGATTTGGATGATCCTCCTGCTACCAATCCTCTTGAGATCATTCTTATTTCTCTTATGGTGGCTTTACTGCCCCCCGTCTCTAGTTCCCTCTCCTTCTCGTCCCTCTATTGTAGTCTATACAACTTCGTTCTTCATACAAACTTTTGTAATTTTCCTTGGCGGATTAGGATTTCTACTTGGTCCTTCAGATGCTTGAATTCTTCAGTGCGATTGGTCCTGATGGAATCTGCAGTACTTGCTTTTTTCTCTTACTATTGCTGGAGCGTAAATGGGTTTGGGCCATTGCAGTGAAGGTTCATCTTTTATTTGCATCAATACTTGCTCAATAGGCATCACTAGGGGAGTGAAGCTAGTAAACTTAGGCCTTCGATCTGGGAGGTTCTTCTTTTTGTCCAACACATGCCTAGTGCCCCGTATCTCCTTCTTCCTATCAAGGTTTCCTTTTGGTCATCACAGCTTTAGTAGTCACAACGTCCTTTGCACTCATATACTTCTGGGCCTTGTGAAGTAGTTCAGCCACTGTTTTCGGTGGACTCTTAGTGATTGAGAAGAAGAAATCTTCCAGTAGCAACCCTGCTTGGAAGGTCGTCAAGATGACTTGATCTTCTGCTTCGTCCACCTGTAGCAACTCTTTATTGAAGTGCGTCACGTATTACCTAAACGGTTCTCCTTCTGCCTAGCGTATGTTAAGAAAATGTCCAGTTGGCTTCTTGTGTCGTTGTCCTCCAATGAAGTAACGAACAAAACCCTTGCTGAGTTATTCAAAGTTTGCAATAATACCTGAGGGTAGTTTAGCAAACCACACCTTGGCTGCACCTTTCAATGTTGTTGGAAAGGCCTTGCACATTACTTCATCTAGGGTCATCTACAAAAGTATCAAAGTTTTGAACGATTCAATGTGATCTAAGGGATCTCTTGAACCGTCAAACTACTCCAGCTGAAAAAGCGGAACTTCGATGGGAGAGGAGGATTCAACACCTCAGTTGTGAATAGTGAATCTTTCCTTCGAATTATTCCATCCAGATTATCCATGGCTCTGTCTTTTACTGCATTCTTGAGTTCGTCCATCTCCCTCCTCATGCTACAAAGCTCGCTTTCAATTCTGGATAAGTTTTCTTCTGACGCTCTCGTCCTCCTATTGGCCTAGCTATCCGATCCTTCCTCATTATGGTTTCCTTCGATCCTCCGACATTCTTCTACATTCTGATTCTCTATAGTCCGCAATCGTTCCTCATTTTGGGATTCAACGACTCTCCTCAGTTCTTCATTCTGGTGAGTCAGTTCTTCCAAGCTGGCTGTTAAGCCTTGAATTTGTTGTGCAGCTTGTTCGGCATCCGTCTCATGCTACGAGGTTCTCTTTTGTCACTTAGGGAAGATGGCTTGAATGATTGGCATCCCCACAGATGGCACCAAACTGATGATGCGAAAATCACCAAGTTGAGGACCTTATCTCACTAGATGGACGATCTCATGGTTGGTCGTGTCTCCAGTGAAAACCTACAAGAAAGCTTGTGAAAGAAGTGTAATACACCGGTGTGGTGTTTGCCAAAAACACTCCAATGCTTAAGCCGAAAAGGGAGAAAATTGCTTAGAGAGAAAAATGACTTAGAGTGGATTTTGGCTAAGTATTTGTGTGTGCCTTTGGATTATGTTATTCTTCCCTTTTATAGTTGTTTCTTGTCTTAATGGATAATGAATGTCTGTATTTATGTCCAACGGCTGGTATGTTATCAACAGGGGCTCTGAAGTGCACAGCTCACTAGTTACCGTTGTTCCGTCTGTTACGTTTTTTCATCAATGCGCACAATAAATTTGTAATGCTTGCTTTGGTCATTATTAATGAGAATGACAACCCCAGGTTATTTTTTACTCATAAATATCCAAAAGAGATTTTGCTTACACTTGTTGAAGAGTTAGCAAAATTTTACGTTGTCAATAATCCCATTTTCTCACACATATTTTTTTGTTCATAAATATTTGACTAAATGAAAGGTAAGCGAGACAACTCTCCTTTTGTAATCAAGTGTTAGAATTGAACTAATTGATGGAACTCTCAGAACCTAACCGGGCGGTCCGACTGGAAAAACCAAGAATCGGACTAAAATCCGATTTTTTAAGCCAGAAAACCGGGTATCAGTGAGTTGTGAGAGAACCGAACGAACCAAGGTTCAACAGAAAAAAACAGACGAACCGTAGGCCGGTTCAACCGGTCGTGGAATAGGGAAAAATTAAAGAATAATGCGGCTGCCAGGATCCGAACCTGAGCTCTCACACCTTATAAGTAAGACTGAAGCCATGACCAACAGATCAAGTGCTCTTCTTGGAAGCTAATATGCAATATTATTAAATTTACATAATTTATAGTTTCTAAACTTTTATGTCATCTTTCTCAACATATTAAACATTACTAAATTAACTTTTTATTTAAGAATAATACCTATGCAATTTATGAATTTATTTTAAAAGTCATTTTTAGTTAATTGAAATGATTTCTCTCAAAGGATTATTATAAAAATTTCTTTTTATGCTTATTTATGTTGTACTATTTTTTATTAACCTTATAATGTACTATTTTATGTATTTAGTTTCAATTTTTAAGATATTTTTAGTCAATTTTGCTAATATTTACAAATTTAATATATTTATTTATATTTAAATAATTATTAAATTAATTATGGCGTCATTACGGTTCGACCCCGGCTCGACCTCGGTTCGACCTCAAAAACCTTAAACCTCTCCTTTTTATAGTTCAATGAACGGTCCGGATCTGAAAACCTTGTTTTTTATATGTATCATCACTCTCCAAATGTATAATTCATAGCTATCTAGGATTTACACAGTGAATCAGTGATGGGGAAGAAGCGTATATCTAGAATATGATATACAATTTCTAATCAAAGGGAGACTATCAAATCTCCAGAGTCAAGTCTTATAGAAGTTAAAGGATATTCTCATTCTACGTGTTTTATTCCAAAAAGAAAAAGACCAATTTATGAAATGTCTCTCTAATAACATGTAGGACTTAAAGTCACAGATATAAACTAATCAAATGTGAAGATACTCTATAAGATTTTGGTGAGATACTTTCTCCAAATACTACTGTTTGATCATTCTCAAAAAAAAAAAAAAATACTACTGCTTGATGATATACTTTCTCCAAAGACGTAGAAACTGTCATAGGTTTTTTTACCTCGTTGGTGAAACTGAAAAGAACCGATTTTGCTACACTAAAAGAACCATCATGATTGCTTATGAGTTATGATTTGAGATTTTTTTTTTTTTCTACACTTGCTTGCCATTGGAGGTTGCAATTTTAAAAGGAATGGATATTTAATTATTTATTGCGCTATAGAGAAAATTTTGAAGAAAACATTTGCAAAAAAGAAGAAGAGAAAAAGTAAATAAAACGTTTTTTTTTTTTTTCTTTTTTGTTAGATTGTTTGAGTATCCCACTAAATTAAATTGCAAGTGAGTTGCTTAGTAGGATGTCATTTCCATTAGTGGTGAATATGTGGATGGTGATGGCTTTGCTTTGCATTTGACTTCTCAATAATAAGGTAATGTCGACACGGCTGAAGTTTCAAGTGCCTAATCAAAAACTCTAAGAACCTTTGTGGACGAGACCACGGTACTGCAACTTTGACACAATATTTTTTTCTTCTTCTTCATTTTTTCTAATAATCATTGACATGTATTTTTGTGATCAAAATATAAATAATAACAAAATTACTATACATTCATCACAATAGATTGTCTTAATTTTTATTAATTTGATACTTACAACTGGGAATGAATGATTTGAACCTTAGATAACTTTATTAAAATACCAAAAAGTGTCACTAGTTGAGTTACAAGACTTTTAACATTCACAAATCATATGATTATGTCAATACGTTGCAAAATATCTGTGTTCTAAACTTGTGATTTAAATTTACACCCCAAGCACAAAACAAATATCAGGCAACACCAATTTAACGAGAGGGATAAAAGAAAAGGGAATCAAAAACAAAAAAGCAAACATGTTCCATAGAAAACCAAGTTACACCCACCCTAAGTGAAGAGGATGAGGCGTGCCTCCAGGCCATTCTATTCTCCAGCATGCAACTATTTCCTTGGGTCCTAATTCAGCCATTGAACTTAACCTATTTGGGATCATTGCTAGAATAGTTCCTGTTTTTTGTGTAAATGCAAAAATAATCTCCACCCTATTGCGGCAACATTTCATATGAATATGCTGGGCACACAACTTTTCACAATCTTTTTCATACTTGTTGACATAACCTATTATGATTATAGCTAGATCATTTTTACGGAGTACACCATTAACACTAATTCTATTATGCATTAATCATAACATACAATATCAACTGTTGTAAAAAAAAAAAATATTATCATTAGACTTAATTTTCATCAGAATTAAATAGAATTCTCATTTATCTATTATGGTGCCTCAAATGAAAGAAAATGTTATTCATTAATCTTAGAGGACATTTTTACTAAATAATACTTTTAAAACAATAATTGACAAAACAGAAATATTTAATAGTTCTAATAGTTTTTGTTTTTTCAATCTTCTAGCATTGAATTCGTCTATGATCAAGAGATGAGTTCGAAGTGTTCAGTTTAACTCGTCAAGAGATGAGTAAAAATCTAGAAAGGATATATTTTCAAATACTTTTAAAATAGTCTGAAGTTACAAAAAATAATTTTTAAAATAGTATTATTAAGCAAAATTGGCCTAATCCTCGGTAATTGATATGTTTGGGGGAATCCTTGTATTTTGTATCTCCCTCTGTCATTTACTTTGTTTCTACATTTTAGCTTGTATATGAAGGATGCCATTCTTGAAGGTGGTAATCAATTTGAGAAAGTGCATGTAGTTTCCATATTCTAGTTTATATATGGATATGGATCCATCTTTCAACAAAATGTTTTTTTTTTTTATATACAAGATAAAATCTCTACTCTAGCCTAAGTGTATATGTCTGTGAAGCTCCTTCTTGAAAACTTGAACTCCAGCCCTTGCCCCCCACACCCCACAAGCACTTATACTTGTAGAGTGACTATCGATCGCACCAAGGGTGTGCACTGGTAACAAAATACTTAACAAAAGCATGGTTGATATGTCCGCAATAAATATGAAAAACATTCTTGGAAAATGTTTAAATATGATCATTTCCCAAGAACCCTCCCATTAAAGGCATTAAAAAAAATTATAGGATTAAAGGCATTAACTTTAATTTGCCTCATGTGACCAAAAGTACACCATTTTATCCTGGTATAATATACTTAATTTATTCAGTAGGACTAATCTACTTAATAATTAATTTTAGAAAGTTTAATGTACTAAATGACACTATTAAAAAATGTGTTTGCTTCAAGTTCTTTGATAACCTACTTTATTTAACTTATTCATGCCTACTTACAAGACTATCTCGGTTTGATAGTGAAAACACTTGTTTAGACCCCCTTAATTATTAAACCATGGATTAATTAACTCAAGACAAGTAACCAAATATGTATTCCATATAATCATAGGTTAAAATTTAAAGTTTAGCATATCACCATATGAAAAGTAATAACAATGAATTGAAGTACACAACATATGGTGACCAAGTGGAAACTAATAGATAGCGTCCAAATGAAAAACCACTATGGGGTTCCCTAAACCCAAAAAGGTCACTAAATAGAATTGAAGTACATAAGATGAGATAAATTATTATCCCTAGACTCACTACAACAAAATTTAGTTATTTCAACCCTCTTTTATCAAGGGTTTACTAAAATCTGTTGATACAATTTATAAATACAAATGTACGGATGGCAATGGGGCGGGGTGGGGCGGGGCAGGCCCGGAGGATGGGATCTTCATATCCGCCCCGCATTGTGGTTGCCCTTGCCCTTCCTCGTCCCCGCCCGGCCCCGGGGTAGGGGGCAAAGTACCTTGCCCCATCCCCGCCCCTAGGGGCCCCACGGGGACCCAATCCACCCCGCCCCTAATACAATTTTATATATATAAATAAGTTTTTTGCTGCAATCATATAAATTACAACAAAACAAAATGTTTTAAAATTCAAGCATTTAAATAAACCAAGTATTTAAATAGTCTAATACGTAACAACATAATTCAAAATTTCTTATAACAAAATAAACATTGTCTTTGCATGAACAAAATCATCAAGAATAATTGACTAGTTTTTTTAACAAAATAAACATAAAAAAATAAACATTGTCTTATAACAAAAAAAATTGACTAGTTCTTTAAGAATAAATTTCAATTTCTTCCAATGTAGTGACATCACTTTCTTATTTATAGATTCAGTATGATTATGATTGCCCCTACTTGTTTACTTACTGTAATAGCGATTATGATAGCTTACCAACAGCAAGTGTGGAGCTGAATATATAATGAATCACATCTACGTTCAAATTGCCTAATACATAATGAAATCCAAGTGTGGAGCCGAATATATCAACAATTTTCAATAGACAAATATATTATAGTTATTTGATTGAAAAACATCAAAATAATGTGCAAAAAAAAAATTTTTGAAACATTTGGAATACGATAAGAAACAAACCTACTGCCTACTGGAAGCACTACGTGACCAGCCTTTTTTCCTTCCAACTATGCTTCTTCAAACTTTAATAGCTATAAACAAAAATACCAATTTTTGATAGAAAAGAAGAACCAAAATTTAAATTGAAAAAAACTAATCTAAGAAACACTAAAACAAAAGGAAGATAGTGAATGAAATGAACTTAAAAAGCAATGTCTTGGACTTGGAGAGGAGTTTGGCTTGAAACTTGAAAAACATGTATAGACTATAGAGAAGAGGGATGGGTCAGAGGGTGGCAATAGCATTAGGGTTTTAGAATAAAAAATATTTTATCTCATATCTTGTACTCTTATGTTTCGCTTTAAATATTAGTGATTTAGGGTTTACTAAATTTACAATTATAGTCCTTATTAGTGCGAGGTGGGGGGTGGGGGGGAGACAGAGCGGGGCAAGGATAAAAAGGAAGGAAAAAAATAAAAATGAGAAACAAGGACAAAGGAAGGAAAAAAATAAAAATGAGAAACAAGGACAGGATGATTACGTGGAAAAACCCATGCAATGAGGGGGTGAAAATCCACAGTGAGAGTAAGGATTTTATGTCCTTATCCCTGCAAAGATGTTGTATTCCTTTTTAGAAAACCGACATTACATTCTTTCTGTTGTGCATTTTGTACTTTTTGTGTATTCATCTTTCTTCTCTTATCTTTTCCTCTTTTATTCTTCTCTCTATTCTGATACCTAGGATGCTCAATATACTTTTCCCTTTAATATTAAAAGGAATGTTTTCTGGTACATGAGGACAAATGTGAAAATTTTGAGGAATTGCTATAAAGCACTACCAAAAAATGGGAAGGTGTTATTATTGAGCTACTCATGCCAGAGGCACCAAAGTCAAGTATGGCTTCTCAGCATGTCTCTGGGCTTGATAATGGCCTGTTGTTGCAGCTTGAAGGGCAAATGAGAAATAATAAAGAATTTGAGGCTTTTTGCAAGGGATCCGGATTTTCAAATTTTCAAGTTGTTTGTTGTGTACTACGGTTGGTCTTGGAACTTCGTCAATAATAATACACTTTCTTAGCTTTGTCGCGGTTATGCATTTGCTGGTATTGTGTTTTATCTCTGTGCAGCGTGCACTTCATCTCTTGTAGCTGTTTTGTTGTACATGTACTCTTTGGATAGTTATGGAATTCCATAAACTATACATTCCTTTGTTATGTTGCCCTTGCTCTTTGGTTGAAAGTGGCAGTTATCTTGATCCGCTCCAACTCATTTACTATTACTTTCTTGCTTTCACAATGTCAGGATCCTAAAGGCAGAAACGAAAAGCACTATATTTACATTGGTTATTCATTGTTCTTTTATGTGTGTGCACTTTAGTTTGTTCAAATTGTTGGTTGTCTATGTGAAACCCTGAAAGGATGATTAGAACTTCTTGTATTCCCTTATACAATCCTTATTAACTTGGTATACACACCTGCTGTAAAACAACATTTAAGTTCACATGCTTTTACAATTCAAGATCACACGGTAAACAGGGTACCACAACGGAAGAGCTCATGCTAGCAATGTTTTATGAAACGTTTACATACCACCCAATTGCACAGCAAGGGTAAGCAACCACTAGGGACAACAAATCTACAGAGAATTGAGCATCTCTCTCTCGTTCTCTATCAAAGAAAGTTTAACCATAACTAGAGGACAATCTAGAGAAGAGCAAAATTGTATTACCCATTTTCCACAACAAAGGTATCAAACTGACAACAAAATACCATTTGTGCTCTGTGTAAAGTTGTGATTTACAACTATATTTTATGTTGGTTTTATTCCATAACAAAAAGTGTTGTATTTGCTTTAATTTTTTTTTTTTTTGTATTTTGTGGGATTTTTTTGTATTGGGTTTAGTATTAAGTTGGTGAAGAATCAAGCATGAAATAAAGAATCAATGCAATTTCGCGACTAACTCGCAAAAAGTTCGCGAGTAGAGGTTCTCGCGAAAAGGGCACATAAGAAGCACATGCTAGAAGCTGAAGAGTCATGCTAGGCTGTCAGTTTCACGAGTGTCTCGCAAGAAGGACCAACCTGCGAGGTACCCACAAAACTCTCTGCCTAGAGGATTTTAAGTGTAACTTTCTTACCCTTCACCCATACTATATATACCCTCATTACCCATAATAGTATGAAGAGGCGAAAGAAAAACCCTAGATAAGTTTTCTACAACACAACACACCCATCTTTTAAAGAGAGAGCTACTCATCCTTAATGAGAAATCATTGTAACCTTTTCTCCTTCCCTCTCCCATTGTCATACTTTGAGAGGAAATTTGTACTCAAACATAACCCACACATTTTCAGAGTGTACTCAAACATAACCCACACATTTTCAGAGTGTAGAGAGTGTTTTGGAGTTTATGAAATTTTAAGGATTTGCCAAAAGAAGTCAGTGAGGCTTGGCAGATGCAATCGGACGTATTGCGAGATCCAAAAAGTTAGAGAAGACATGACTCCAAAAAGTCTGTTGGTAGCAGAAACTTGGAGAGTTCAAGTACATTAGGTAAATTGGGCTTAAAAGGTCTTTTGTAATTCGTGTACTCCAACTTTATTCTTTAGTAGATCGATTTCAACTTAGAAAATCACGAGAAGTTTTTCGCCGAATTCTTCGGTTTCCTTTTCGAAAACACGTTTCGGTATCATTTTGTGTTTGCATCTCTCTTTCCTTACTCTTGTACTTTACTTTTATTGTTTATTATTCATGTGTATGCACTAGAGTAGATCCGGTGATTGTGCTTCATTCACTCTTGTTCCAAACTTAGATAAATTAGAATAAAAACAATTTAGTCGTAATTTAAAATTTGGGGTCTAAACAAACTTTTTGTGTTTTAGTACAAATTCGAGCTTTCACTCCGCAATTTACAAACTAAATATTGCAATTTTATAATACGGTTCAAAGTAGAATAAAAATACAATTTCAAATTTGACCTCTCAAATCAAATTCTGCTCCCTATAATGATATGCCCCTTCACAAGCAAAGAATCAAGACAGGCGTCTAAGGCACTCCATCAAGACATCTGTGTGTTCAGGCTTCCCAACAGATACACGAACATAACCCCTTAATTCTTTTTTGTTGTAGTGGCGGATCATTACACCCATTTTTGCAAGGTCCTCCTGTACCAAAAAAAGGTAATCAGCATAATTCCTTTTTTTCTTTTTTTCTTTTTTTAGTGACAATGTAACAGTTCCAAAGCAAAATGAGCTGTAAGTAACCTGTAGAAAAGATTTAAAAGGAAAGAACAAGAACAAACAAAGACTGGATAGCTGGTTCAATGTTTTATGAATTCCGTTTTGGAAGCAATTTCGGTTTAGTCACTACAACGGAATATTTCAGTACTGGAACATACCGGCGTACCATTTTCAAGAGTACCAGTAATGCGTATAAATATATGTACACTAAAAAATATTGGTCAAAACTTATTTAATTTATAGAAAATGCTAACGAGTGCTCTTAGGGCACTCATTAATAACCCATTTAAAGAAAGTTTTTATTCCACTTTTATGGAAAATTAAAAAAGCTGTCAAAATATTAATTACTTTTTTTAATTTTCCATAAAAACTTTCTTTAAATGGATTATTAAGGAGTACCTTAAGAGCACTCATTATCATTTTCCTTAATTTATTAGCCATGTTTAAAACTCTAAATCAATGTTCCTTCTCCAAGTCCCAACCATCTTAACTCAAACCCAATAATATCTTATGCCCATCTATATTCATTATTAAAGAAAAAACATTTAAAAGTTGAAAAGTAATAGACCTTATAGTACACGTGTGGCTTGGGAGTTCAAGAAAAGCTTCCTTTTGTTACTGGGTGCAAGCTATAAGGTTAAGGGTCGTTGGATAACATTTATTGAAAATGCTTTTTTATTAAAATAAAACCATAACAACCATGCAAGCTAAAAGGTTAAGGGTAGTTTAACATTTATTGAAAATGCCTTTTTATTAAAATAAAACCATAACAACCAACAAGACACGGATGGACAGACCAAATTACAAAGAAACGTAGAGAGGGAGAGAGAGAGAGAGAAGAAGAAGAAGAAGAAGGTCTGTGGCTGTCAACAATGCAAGACATTTCTGTTAAAAAGCAATGTTTCTTTTGCAACTCTTTACAAGCTCTGAAGTTGCAGTGTGCTTTATTTATCCATAATTGTTTGGCACCTAATTTGACATTACGTATGTGCAAGGGTCCCCCCCTACATCAATTAAAACACAAATAGTGAGGTTGGGTCTTTCAATATTACATACATGTGCTAAAGTAGCTAAGCTTTGTCAAAAGAACTGTTCACTAGTGCCTGTTTTGCCTTTTGAATTTGTGATTTATCTTAATGGATCTTAAAGGGAGATTCTATGTGTCCATTAGGCAGTAGGTTCTTTGGAGGCCCGGCTACCTCGAATTAGTCAAAAATTCTTTTTTATAGTTTATTTCCTTGGTTCAGTATGGGTGGATTTAGAAGTTTTTTTATTGAATCTAAGTTGTTTCAGTTGGTGGTTGAGGAAGGAGGGAATTTTTTCTCCCTTAAGATTTTTGAACGGGGTAAATACCACATGCAATCGGTTTTTATGGGTAAGAGTGCAGCACTTTGGGTAATGCAAAACCTGGAACACTCCGTGATTGGGGTTAATCCTAAGCAATTCTTCACGTTCAGGGATGGTGTTTCTGCTTACACTTTGCAACGGGGGTCCAATTCGTTTGGACAATACCTATCAGTGACAGAGCTTAAGGTAGGGGGGTTGCGGAAAACTATCATTATTCCTGCCAGAAAGTCACAAGAAGGATGGAGAACTTTTGGGATTGAATTAAGAAGAGTTTTGGAACCTTCCCAATATGCATTGGGTGGATTGAATTTTGTACCGTATAAGTCTTAAGCAGGTCCCAAATTATCGTGCTACCAGGTCCTATGTGGAAGCTATCAAAGCTCCGGTGCAAACAAGGTCGAAGCCTGTTCAACAGCCCTTTATCAAAGAAAAGGCTAAGGATGGCATTGTGAAGAATATATTGGAGTTTTAGAGTGATAATCCTCGCACACAGGTAGCAGTGTTGAAACTCAGGCCGGAAGTCTTCCTCAGTCAGTTGTGGGTGGTGGTGAGGGTGGAAAAGGTGGTATTAATGGCAAGAATATTATTGAAGAGAAAATCCCGGAAGGTAATAATGTCAATATTCCCTTGAAGTTCAATTTGAATTCAAATATTGTTGAGTTTGGAAAGTTGCGGGATAATAAGAAGTCACGTTGGTTAGGGAGGGGGCTGATTGTGGAGGTGAATGTATTTGGAAAGAGGCGGGTATCTTGGGATGGTGTTAAGGGTGGTAAACAAGCTGGCAAATGGGTAGGAAGGGAGAGTATCAATGCTCAAAATAAAACAGTGGGTCTAGACCCATGCAAGCAGAAAGCCCACGCAGCTTCGAGTAAAACAATGGGTCTGTTGGGAAGTAAATATTCTAATTTGGGCTTGGGTCTGTCAAGCCCACGTATCTTTGAGGCTAGAGAGAGTTCTTTTAGTGGCCCACTGGAGACTTTTAATCAGCACCCTAATCCGAGCTCAGGCAAAAGTAATATCACAACCACGAAGAAATTTGAGAGCTCCATGGGCTTGCCTACGACAACGGTGATGGTTGAGATGTCGCCGGAGGTGTCACACAGCCTGACCAGAATCGATTAGCCACCCACCATGCCGATAGGACCAGAGGAGGTGACCCATAATTCTAACGACCCGCTACCAACGATTAGTGATCCGAGTGGGTCGATGTTTGTGCCGGCAGAGACTTTGGCCACGTTGTCCACCATTACGGTACCGGAAGTGAGGGGTGCCGCTAGTTCTAGTGATCAGAAAAGCCAGAATTAGACCTCCAACATGCCAATCAAGTCAGTCGGGGTGGTTCAGACATGCAGTGAATCGATAACGACCTCTAGTGACCCGATGGTGTCGGCGATGGTGTCTTTGACTTCCCAAGTGGCAACGGTAGGTGGGGAAGAGGATTTTGTGGGTTCGGAAGGATCAACAACTACAAATAATGATTCTGATTTTGAGGGAGCTCAAATACCTGGCCCCACTATTAGGGAATTAGTTGGAGATTTGGATAAGTCTTGGGGTAATTCAAAAGAATGGATGCTGCAATTGTGTGATGGACAACAATTAGTACTTCCATTGTCACTGTATCGTTCTCCAGATTGCATGTCGGTCTGCTCTAGCATGGAGGGAGAATGTGTACCAGGTAATGCTTCTATTATTGATGAAGGGCAGAGGGTTAGTTAGGCAGTTGAGGGTGAGGGGCTCATCGAGTCTTCGTCTGTGGTTCTTGGGTTAGAGAAGGAGATGTGGGAACTTGATGAAAAGTTGAAGCCTTGGGAGAGAGGTGATGAGCCTTTAGTTGTGGCACCTTTGGCCACTGAAGGTCCTTTGGAGTTAGTGTCTAGTCAAGTGAAGGAGATTGGGTGTAAGGAGATGATAACTGTCAGCTATCACTATAGGTACCCAATCGGATAAAGGCTTTTAAGAAATATGTGGGCACTTCGTTGGAAGGTTTTGAGGAGCAAATTACTGGTTTGCTATTAGCTATAGAGGCCAGAAAAAAATATAAACAGAAACATGCGGTGGGTGATCAGACGAAGTTGGTCAAGTCAGGTCAGAAAGGTCAGCGGGAGTTGAAAAATTTATTGTCATCATTGAATGTTGAGTATGGCCCAAATAAAGGAAGGAGTGCAAGTATTGAACAGGCTGTCGTGCCTTATCAATGAGTTTGAAGATTATTTCTTAGAACGTTAGAGGGTTGAATGAGCAGGATAAAAGGCTTAGGGTTAGAAATTTGATTAGAAAATGGGGGCCAGATGTGGTTTGTCTTCAAGAAACCAAAATGGGGTTGATAAATAGAGCGGTGATTCGTAGTTTGTGGAGGGGACAACATGTTGATTGGTCTTACTTAGATTCGTGTGGAGCTTCTGGAGGGGTGTTAGTGATGTGGGACACTCGAGTTGTGAATAAAATGGAGGAAGTAGTGGGGAGATTTTCGGTTTCTTGTAAGTTCTCAAACTTGTCAAATCAATTTGTATAGGCATTCACTGGTGTTTATGGTCCTAATTTACACCGAGAAAGGATGTTTCTATGGGAGGAACTCACTGGTTTGCATGGCTGGTGGAGTGTACCATGGTGTGTGAGGTGACTTTAATGTGGTTAGGTTCCTTTCCGAAAGATTGGGGTCTTATTCTTTCACTGCTACTATGTGGGAGTTTTCTAATTTCATTTTAGATCAGGGTCTCATTGATCTGCCATTGCAAGGGGGAAGTTTTACTTGGTCAAATTCTCAAGAAGTTGCTTCGAAGGCTAGGTTGGACAGATTCTTGTTTTTGGCAGATTGGGAGGAGAAGTTCCCAACAGTTTCTCAAAGACGGATGTCTAGGGTGTGCTCGGATCATTTTCCAAATGTCCTTGAGGGTGGATCTCTTCAGAGAGGAAGTAGGCCGTTTAGATTTAAGAATATGTGGCTTAAGGATGAGGGTTTTGTGGATAGGGTTCGATCTTGGTGGGAATCCTATCAATTTCAAGGTGCACCGAGTTTTGTTCAGGCCAACAAATTAAAACTTTTGAAAAATGATTTGAAAAAATGGAATGTGGAGGTGTTTGGTCATGTTGAAGATCGGATTAAAAAATTGTGGAAGGACCTGAGTGTTTTAGAGAATATTGAGGATAGTCGGGGTCTATCAGCGGAGGAAACGATAAAAGTGGGAAGAATTCGTGATGGGCTAGAAAAAGCTACTTTGTTGGAAGAAATATGTTGGAGGCAGAAGTCTAGAGTTCTCTGTGTTAGGGAGGGAGACAGGAATACTAAATTTTTCCATCATATAGCTAACTCTCACAGGAGGGTTAATTCTATTAATAGGCTTATGGTGGATGGGGTTTTGTCTTCAGACCCGGAGGCTATAGCAGATTGCATCTCTCAGTTCTATAGGCAGCTTTATTTTGAGGATGTGGCTCATAAACCTATCCTAGATGATGTGGAATTTTCTAGTATCTCGGTGGAAGATGCAAGTTGGCTAGATAGGCCTTTTGAGGAGGAAGAGGTGTTTGGGGTGATCAATGATTTTAATACTGATAAGGCGCCTGGCCCAGATGGCTTTTCCATGGCATTCTTCCAGTCTTGCTGGTGTGTTCTGAAAACAGAAATCATGGCTGTATTTCACAATTTTCATACTCATGCGGTGTTTGAGAAAAGCCTTAATGCTTTGTTCCTTGCTCTTACCCCCAAAAAAGTGGATGCTGTGGAGGTAAAGGATTTTCGGCCTATAAGTTTAGTTGGTGAGATTTACAAGCTTATTTCAAAGGTGTTAGCTAATCGGCTTCATAGGGTGGCACATAGGCTTATTTCGGATTCTCAAAATGCTTTTGTAAAAGGCAGACAAATTTTGGACTCTGTATTGATTGCTTCTGAATGTATTGACAGTAGACTGAAGTCAGGAATTCCAGGTGTGTTGTGTAAATTGGATGTGGAGAAGGCGTATGATCATGTGAGTTGGGATTTTTTAATGTATATGCTTCAGCGCTGTGAGTTCTCAGAGAAATGGAGAAAATGGATTAGGTATTGCATTTCAACTGTAAAATCTTCCATCCTGATCAATGGTAGTCCATCTGATTTTTTTGGAAGTTCTAGGGGGATTCGGCAAGGGGACCCATTATCTCCATTGTTTTTTGATATTGTGATAGAGGCTTTAAGTCGTATGTTAGATGTGGCTATCTTCGTTGGGCAATTCTCAGGCTTTTCTGTAGGTAGTACGACTGGTCCATTAGTGATGGTGTCTCACCTTTTATTTGCAGACGACACCTTGATTTTTTGTGATGCTGAACCTTCTCAAATTGCTAATTTGAGGGCAATTCTTGCTAGATTTGAGGAGGTGTCAGGGCTTCGTATTAACCTGGGGAAATCTGAGTGGGTACCTGTTGGTGTGGTGCATAATATGGAGGCTTTGGTGGGTTTGTTGGGGTGTGGGCAGTCTTCTCTGCCCTTAAAATATTTGGGCCTTCCATTAGGTGCTAAGTTTAAGGATTTATCTGTATGGAATCCTATCCTAGAGAGAATGGAGAGGAGATTAGCAGGTTGGAAAAGGCTATATTTGTCTAAGGGGGTAAGGTCACACTCATCAAAAGCTCACTATCGTCTTTACCTACATATTTCCTTTCCCTTTTTCCTTTACCAGGTAAGGTGGCAAAACGTATGGAGCAGTTACAGAGAGATTTTCTGTGGAATGGTATTGGAGGTGAACCTAAAATACATTTAGTCAATTCGGCCAAGGTATGTAAGCCTTTGCAGGTTGGGGGTTTGGGTATAAGACGTTTGGGAAGCTTTAATTCTGCCCTATTAGGAAAATGGTTGTGGAGGTATGGCATGGAGACTGATGCTTTATGGAGGAGGGTTATAAAGGCAAAATATGGGAATATTTGGGATGGTTGGTGTACAAAAAAGGTGATAAGTCCTTATGGGGTCAGCCTGTGGAGATACATTAGAAGTGGCTGGTTGAACTTCTCTAAACTCCTTATACATGATGTGGGGGATGGTACTAGAGTGAAATTTTGGAAGCATGTGTGGTGTGGGGATCGTACTTTCCAAGAGGCTTTTCCGAAGCTTTATTGTCTTAGTAGGTCAAAGGATTCCTCGATGGCTAAAGTTATGGGTTGGTCTGCTGGGAGATTTCACTAGAATGCGCAATTTCGTCGTCCACCACAAGATTGGGAAGAAGAAGCCTTTGATCGGTTTATGGGGTTGGTCTACTCTTCAACAGTGCGGGGTTTTGGACCGGATAAGGTTTGTTGGAAGTCTGCAAGGACTAAAGGTTTTGTGGTTAGAAGTTATTATAGCTCTTTCTACCCTCCTACTCTTGTATCCTTCCCTTGGAGGATGATTTGGCAATCAAAGGTCCCTCCAAGGGTAGCTTTCTTTTCTTGGGCTGCCTCCTTAAGTAAGATCTTAACAACCGACAACCTTCGTAAAAGACGTGTGCTAATGCTTGATTGGTGCTATATGTGTAAAAGTTGTGGGGAGTCGGTGGATCATCTTTTGCTTCATTACCCCATAGCTTGGGAGTTGTGGTCTTTGGTTTTTTGCTTGTTTGGTATTCAATGGGTTATGCCTCATACTGTTCTTGAGTTGTTTGAGATTTGGCGAGGGAAGTTTGCGAGACACCGTCACATAGATGTTTGGAAATTAGTGCCTCGTTGCTTGATGTGATGCATTTGGCGTGAAAGGAATGCTAGAAGTTTTGAGGGTTGTGAGCGTTCTTTGATAGAGATTAAGTCTTTCTTTTTGCACACTCTCTTTGAATGGAGTGTGGTCTTCTCTCATTTTTCTTGTTCTTCTTTTACTATTTTTCTTGATCAGTGTACTTTTGGCTCTTGATTTGTGCCCCCATAGTACATCCCCAATGTACTTGGCTAGGCTCTTTTTCTATAATTAATAATATTCTTATGTTGCTTATCAAAAAAAAAAAAAAAACAATGCAAGAAAAAAAATGAAGAAAAAATGCTGACAAGGGTCTATTGCTGTCTACAACAGAGAATAAAATGGAGGAAAGTGTTGGGCCACTACTGAGCAACCCAGAAAAACTGAACAAGATGAAGAAGAGGAACCAATTCCATACCGACCGAAATTTGAGTAACAGCCAGTATTTGCCGAAATCAACCAGAACTACCCGGAATGGCCCAAAATTTTTCCCGAGATGGCACAAGGAGGTATCTCATTTGGGTTTGCTTACCGGTACAGTATTTTCGGGCCATTCCGGCCAGAACAGAACAGAATTCAGGACAATGAATGAAGATGTTTAAAGATTGCGGAAAGGCATTCTACTAAAGACCCTGAAGTGCTTCATCTTAGCACACAAGTGTACCAAAATTGCATCTAATAAATTAAAATAAAATTAAACAAAAAAAAAAACAAAACAAAAGAAAACAAAAAAACCCAGACCTCCATAATCAACATTTCAGTCCATTTTGCTACCCAGCTCCTATGAAGTAAACTCATAATTCTAATTAGAGCACTTCATCCTAAATTAATTTGCAACCTAAATAGCAACATCAGGCACTTAAAGTGACTTCATCCTAAAATACTTTTTTTTTTTTTTGCTAAATTTCATCCTAAATTAATTGCAACCTATATATATATATATATATATAGAGAGAGAGAGAGAGAGAGAGAGAGAGAGAGAGAGAGAGAGAGAGAGAGAGCACACTGTCTTGACAACTAAACCAAACAATCATATGTAAAACTATAGAGAAGAAAGACTATACACAAACACATAATTTGTCACAGAGACGTATGTGTGTCAAACTATCTCTATCAAAATACAAGGCAAATATTAGATGCAGAACCAATAGTCATCTAATAGTGTAAATTCATGATGTAAGTGAGAAAATTGCATACCTTTAACACCTTAGCATCCATTCCAGATGCAACCTCACAAAGAATGAAATTAGAATAGCTCGGATATGGATTGAGAAATGACACTTCCTTAAGAAGATTATATAGCCTATCCCTTTCTTTTACTAACGCATCTTTCACTTTCTGTTAAAAGATTGTTGATTCATATCAGATATGGCAATGAATGGAATTAATTCTAATTTATCAAGCCTAAACATAAATTATTAGTATAAATATGGACAATTCCAATAGGACAAGAATTAACCTCAACCTATCAAAAAAAAAAAAAAAAGAATTAACCTCAAGATATGTGGGATTCTGCAAAGCTGCACAAGCAGAAATTTCAGCAGCAACTGAAACATTATAAGGTTGCTTTGCTCTCCAAAGATACTCAATGATACTCAAAGGAAATGCTCCATATCCCACACGAAGTCCAGCTAAACCTGCACCAGTTGTTCGTTTGCAATTTAAGATTCTGAACATTTCACATCAAGAAGAGAAGGTAAAACATTTTCAAAGTAAATATAACAAATTAAATTAAAAATAAGTAAATATGAAGAATCACAATGGTATAATAAACATTTGTAAAATGTAACCTCCCATATTGAACACAAACCAGTAAATACAGGTAGTTAAATTGATTATCAACTAAAAAAGCATAGGAGTTAATATTTCAAAGACAAAACCTACTTCATAATTATGGTACATTGCAAGGTGCCTATTAGTCAATAGATAAATGAGTTTAGGACATCTAGACATCTGGGGCCAAAGTAGTAGCAAACGGACATTCTTGCAGATAACACTCACAATATTGTAAAGGGAAAAATTAATTTAAAAAAAAAAACGCCCTTTCCTTTTCCATTATATAAAGAGACCAGACTCTAGATACCAGAAGTGACAGTGGCAGCACCGGGACCCGGAAAGTATAATCACCAATGCATGGAGGGCTCATGAGCAATGTTTTAAGCCATAGGTGGCTTGGAACTAATTGGTCAGGCAGTAGTACTAGACTGGGTAAAATGGAGGCTGTAATCTATGGATTGTGGTTGAGATCAGCAGCACAATCATAAGGCTGATGGATTTGCCAGTTGACATGGAGCTTGCGACAGACTGGGGAAAGTGCTAGGGGACCCAACAGCAATGACGGGGCTATTCTAGGTTGTCAGTGGCTAAAAGGATACTTGCATTTGATTGTGCGGTGATTGGGCCTTGTTTCATTTGCAAGGACAAAAGAAATACATGGGCAACAGGGATTTGTATTAAGGCTCTTGATGGTTGTCACAAGTGGCTTGGTCTTTGTTGCGATGGGAGGGTTTCATTTTTAGGAGGGATTTTGGCAGAAGGTAAAATCAACCATGGTGGTTGGCAGGATTTTCGTATGAGATGAATCAAAGTTGATCCATTATATTTAGCAGTTGAAAAGCATAAGTTTTAGGGAAACTGAGTTCTTTGGGGGTGGGTCAATCAACTAATTTTGAGCTTGGCTATAGGTGGTGATGGAGTGGTGATCTTGGATCACGTGTTCTCGATGGTTGTATGGTGGGTGTCTCGGATTATGTGATTATTGGATTCTTGATAAGGACTAGCCTTTTTGGGGAGGGTGGCAGTTGTGACAGCTTCCATGGTTTTGTTAGAAAACAAGATCGAGGTTTATTCTAATACCAAAACAGGACAATGAAGTAAGGAACATGTGTTCGGGAAATAAAAAGGAAAGAAAAAAAGGGAAGGGAGATTGGGGAAAACTAACATAACAGAAAAAGAAAGGATAAACTTAGGAATCAGCAAATAGGATTTGCTTAGAATAAACACCAAGTGATGAAAACAGAAAAATAAAACTAAAATAGCAATCCAATCTCTTTTATAGCATCAATATATGTGAATCAACAACAATCACAATCAACCAAGTCCAACAAAATTAACTATCTTTGATAGGTCAGTTTTGGCGTCTGCACATGCAGTCATTACAGCTAGTTTTGGTGGCTTAATGCATTTGCAAAAAATACATATATATTCTTTGATTAAACAAAACCAGTACATAGGCAAATTGGGGGTAAGCTACCTACTAACCACCTCTCCCAAACCCCAAAGAAGCAAGAGTCTTGTGCACTATGTGTGACCCTTTTTAGTTAGATAGGAAAATGGTACAACGGTATTCATGATCAGTCTTAAACTGTATGTTTTTAAATATGCAAATATACTCTTCCATAGTGATTAGCTTACCATTTTAAGTATCTGTTAGAACAACAGGTACGTTCTCTAAGAAATAAAATATCCTTCATTCTAGGTTTTGCTTTGGGTTATTAGATTCCAAGCACAGCTTATTAATAACAAAGAGGATAACTTGCAAATTACACCCCTAAAGTTTGGAGGTGTTTAGATTTTACACCCTAAAATTTTGAAATTTGGATTTTATCTTCTGAAATTTGGGAGTGTTTGGATTTTACACATTGACGTTTAGATTTTGGATTTTACCTCTTAAAATTTGAGGGTGTCTAGATTTTACACCCCCAAACTTTAGGGAGAAAAATCCAAACAACTCTAAAATTTAGTGAGTAAAATCCAAATTTTAAAACTCAGGGTCTAAAATCGAAACACCCTCAAACTTCAAGAGGTAAAATCTAAATTTTGAAACTTCAGAGTGTAAAATTCAAACACCCCCAAACTTAGGAGTATAATTTGCAATTTACCCTAATAAAGAAAAGGTAAAAAGCCCACGCTGCAGGAACACAAGTTTCAATCTTACTGCTGGAAAACAGCAAAACAAGATCTCTAGCATGTCAATGAACTTCATACAATTTTAGGGACTTCTTAATTTTATTTTATTTCTATTGGGAGACATTGAGTTTCTCCTCTCATTGTCTCCCAACTTATTGTTGTAATCTTTCTATTCAAAGTGTAAAATTCAAACACCCCCAAACTTAGGAGTGTAATTTGCAATTTACCCTAACAAAGAAAAGGTAAAAAGCCCACGCTGCAGGAACACAAGTTTCAATCTTACTGCTGGAAAACAGCAAAACAAGATCTCTAGCATGTCAATGAACTTCATACAATTTTAGGGACTTCTTAATTTTATTTTATTTCTATTGGGGGACATCGAGTTTCTCCTCTCATTGTCTCCCAACTTATTGTTGTAATCTTTCTATACCCCCACCAACCCTCCTTTTTGTGTGTATGGGGTCCAGAACTCTTATTATATTCTTTGAAACCTACAGCATATAACAGATAATTCAAATCAATTTAAGAAAGTCTAATAACTCACAACGCAGATGGTAATAAATCTTGTATTAGCAATTCAATAACAAGATTGATGCTTCCACAACAGAATAATTTAGTGACAAGCAAGTTCCAAAATAATTGACTATAAAGAAAAAGCATTAAAATATATATATATATATATATACCAGCTCTTTTGCTAAATGTCCGAAGAACAATTAGATTCTCGTGTTTCTTCACCCATTTCATTTTTGATTCTATCCCTGAAAACTCAATGTATGCTTCATCTAGCACCACTAATATGGGAAGCTTAAGGATTCTCAAGAGATCTTCATCATCAATTACACTGCATATAGTAAGTAGCATGGAAACGTAAAATGTCACAAAAAAATGACATGACTAGAAATTATGCATAAAGTTCAAACATTTTATTTTTAAATATAATCTACAGACTCATTACAACAAAACGGCATAACCACACTAAACTAAAGACTGAGTTCAAGGCCTGAAAGTCAGATCGCACAAGCAGAGGACACCTCTATTAACCTCTCTCCTCATCCAGGCCCATATGTATTCTACAATCAGATCTCCTTAGCATTTCATTCTACAGGTAATTAATAGAACACTTCTTAAATTCTAGTCTAGCACCAACACAGTCTGAGCATATTCAGTTAATAACCCTTGAGAGATATAAAAAAATCCTTTATTCTGTCTAAAAATGGACATACCTGCATCATGCACCAATATTAACACACATGTTAAAAGAATATATTGAATATCCCAAACCATACTATGAACATCTCTTAAATGGATCAAAGCCTAAATTCAGACTAACTAGTTTTGTAAGTCTACTATAGAAGAAAGCTCTGTGCAGATACTTTGAATTTTTATAAATGTACCCTTCCAGAGTTTATCCTTCTCTCAAATGTGCTAGAATGTCGTTACTGGGCAGTAAGGTAAGGACATGTTGGAGACCTCAAGTCAATCAAGTAAACTAATTATGCCAAATATACATGAAGAAAAGAAACAATTGAGAATTACCTCCCATCTGGATTGTTAGGAGATGTTAAAAATATGCATTTGGGTTTTTCTTGTTCAATAACATCTGTTATTTGTTCAACATTCAAGCTAAAGTCTGCCTTCCTGGGGACTGTAGAAAATCATGAAATTGCAGGAGGTTATGCACGTTATGCACATATGATGCAACAGTCAAATGAAAAGAAAAGCATGTAGAGAAATGAAGGATGTTTAGGGACCAAATATAAAGAATTTTTATTAATGAAAAAAATAAAAAATTAGAAACTCCAACACAGTGAAAGAGACTAAAAGAAAGCAGATATCTTATCTTTACCTTTTATAACAAGTGCCCCATTAACTGCAGCATCAAACTCATACATTGTAAAGGTCGGAGGACAGTCCACAATCTTATCACCAGGTTCGAGCACACAACTGCAGCATATATTCATCAACAACAAAATCCACACAAGATTAGGAACTGTTGACTGTTGAATTTAGGCAGATAATTAGATACTTAAGGGCATTATAATTTGGAAAATTATACAAATACAAAATTTCAATTTCTAACCGCATAATTAAATCAATGAGCTCATCTGCACCACATCCTGCAAGAATATAATCAGATTCAAGTCCTGAATCTTCTGCAAGGGCAGCACGCAAGCGACGGCTTTCAGGGTCTGGATAGACATATGGGAACTTCATTGAGCCCAAAGCTTCAAAAACCTACAAACAATCTGAATTTCTACTTAGGAAGAAAGGGGTATTGACACTCTTCTTTGTCTTCAAATCTTTTAAACACTGAATAAATATTTCTTTAAGATCTTCAACAAAACCAAAGTCAGCAAAACAAAAGACTTTGCCTTTTGTTATACCGCACCAAAAGTATAATGTCACACACAACTTGCCTCTGGTGGAGGACCATAAGGGTTTTCATTTGCATCTAATTTGATGATATCTTCCGGCTTCCTTCCAAGACGGGTTGATAAAACCTGTACCAAAAAACACCAATCATTAATCTGGATATCAGATTATGAATGAACATGGATTTCCACTCAAGTGACATTGTAACTGGGGGCCGTAACCATATAAAACAAAAAGTGAAAAACATCTCATTTAACTTAAAAAATCAACCCAATCACAGAGAGAAACAAAAACCATTCTCTATGAAATTTTATTTCCTTGTTTTTAACTTTTTGATAAGTATGCAAACACCACTTGTCTATTAAATTGATTATATAGCTGCCATTTTTCTTAAAGAAAATGTAGTGGACGTCTTGTGCTAAACCCTTTTCAATTAATAAATCAACATTCATGACAATATTTCAAGCCGATAGTGATTTTGAACAAATATATAGCCATATTGGGTCATAGTGCGAGGGCTTTTTGATTAAGGTGGACTGCCACAGCCAAATTTCATTACTTGCTGAAACTCAGTGCGTGAGAATACCTGATGAGGTCGGAGAATCCAGTGGTCAACCATCACTAAGGGTTCATTATGCTTAAGAAAAGAACCTTAGCATAGTCTTTATGTTGTGTGACACAATACAGATGACCCTTAAATTGGTTTCTTTTGGCTTTAGGGGTAGTCCCTAACATCACTTTTATAAGTTTGTTACTTGACCCCCTTTAGTTACACCATTAGCATAGTATAGGTAGAAGAAGATCGAAATCCTCAAACATCAATTCCCCCCCCCCCCCCCCACCCCCAGCTCGCCAACAAATTAACTTGGTTTTGTTATTGCCAAGAGCCTTGTAGCTCAATGGCATTGTCTGGTCTCCTTGATGAGGACCCAACTTGTAACAATTGATTTGTCAAAAAAAAAAAAAACTTGGTTTTGTTTTGTTATTACTCTCCTAAATAAGATTGTGCATATAAAAATACATAACAAACTACTGCCACAGCCAAAAATCATCCACAATATCAGAAGACTTAATCTTTGTCACAAAGAATCAACTAAATGAGCAAAAGCAGACAAAAAACCATTAAAGGGTTACTGAGAAAAAATACCTCAAAAGGCAAAATGGGTTGATAAGGAGACAATTTCCTCAAATGGGGACGAATAAAGGAGTCACCGGTCAAGCTCTGTTGAACCTCATTGACATGTTCTATCGAAGAAGGAACAGTGGAAGCCATAGCAACGACCCTCCTGCCGTTTCCTTGAATCAAGCAACTGGGTCTGTGCGATTGAGATTGAGGCACCACAAAACGCTGAAAACCAGTGTTGGGTTTGGTCAAGCACAGAGAGGAGGCGTTGTAGATATCAATGACACCCATGAATATCTGCATATTTGGAAAAACACACAAAACATGGAAAAACATGGAAAAAAAAAATCAAATAAATAAGAATGGGTTTTAATATTGGCATACAGAGAAATGGTTTGTTTTGCGCAGAGAGTAATTTTAGTCTCTAGAGAGAACGGGGGTATTGTGAAATGGGAATATAAAATTGCGGCCAACAACTCTTTAAAATTCAATAAAATAAATGAATAAACTGTTTAAAGTTGGCATTATTTTCTCATTCTGTCGTCCGAGTTTCAAAAGTACTTAAAATTTAAATCTTGGTCTATAAATCAAAAAAAAAAAAAAAAGTGTTTAAATCTTAGTTATAATTTTAAAAACCGGACCGGCCGGTCGGTTCACTCGGGAACCGGATCTCAATACGATCCGATTTGCCTACAAAGCCGGAAATTGCCAAAAAAAAAAAAGAAAAAAACCGGAAACCACGTGTTTAACCATGAAAACCGAAAATGGGGAAGGTTCAACCGGTTTTAAAACGGTTTGATCAAATGTGAAAAACACGGTCGTTTCAAGTTTCCACAAAGAAATAGTTTAGAATCAAATAATAAAAATTGTTCCACGCCATAAAGGCTCCAGCGCTTGTGTGGTGGTGGATCGGCACAGCGGTAGGCCACGGAGGAAGCAGTTGAAGAGGCCGTGGACGACTTGGCCTTCGCTGTTTTCGAGATGATGAGAAGATGGGTTTTTCATTTTTATTTTCTTGGTTGGTTCAGTTGACGACAGCTTCCTTGGTTCGGAGTTGAATAGTTGAAATATGAGATACGAGTTTGGCTTACTTAAAAAAAAATAATAATAATAATAAAAAAGTAACGAAAATAAACCAAACTCCTATGATACGCCTTAAACTACACGCTTTCGAAGGAAGTTGCTACGTTTTGGTCACAGTTGAGAGCTCCCAGGTTTGATAGGATTTTTTTGACTTAGTAGTTTGATAGGATTTGTTGACTTGGTGTTTTAAGGATTTATTTAAAAGATAATAAATATTCTAATGTATCTATTGATTATTTATATTAGCGAAATGGATATAATTGTGTGAAATTAATATTATTGACAGTGTAGTGGGACTAATCTTGATAAAATAGTATTTTATTTATTTCTAGTTATAAGCTTGTAATTCCTTATTTATAAATTTATTTTATTGTTATTTATAATTAATATTTATTTATTTATGATGTCACAGTTTCACTATCGATTCAACCTCGGTTGAACCAAAAAATTAGAACTAGGACTTTTTCGGTTTTATGTTCAATTCGATTTTTAAAACCATGATTTTAGTACCACTTTAATCACAAATCTACAAAATGCGCACTTGTAATTGATGAACTATGTTTTTTTATACATTATAAAATTGTACTCTACCATAATATTTCGTACCATTTTTATCACAAATCGACAATATGTGCAATTGTAATTGATGAACTTTTTTTTTTATATATATATACAAGATAGAAAGTCTACTCTACTATAATCTAAGTAAGTGTATATATGTGAAATTCTCTTTTAGAAACTTAAATCCTAATCATTGTCTCCTATACCCCACAAGCACATATATTTGTGGAGTAACCATTACGGTAAGGGTGCATAGTGGTTAATTAATGAACTATTAATAACAAATAAACACCCTACTTTTTTTCTACTCTTCACGGTTGCACATGCCATCAAGTCATGGCTAACCTAAACCCACTCTTAAAAAAATTACGTTGTAAGAAAAAAAATAATAGGTGAGTTCGAACTAAGACATGGGGCACCACTAAACAATACTTGATACCAAAACTATTTGTGGCTAGAGCATCTCCACCGGGCTCAATAAAGCCAAATTTCTCTCTATATTTAAAGAGTAAACCCCTGTAATCAAGCTCTAACAATCTCTCCATTTGCGAGAAATGTTTTAGAAGAGCTACGTTGACTATTCATACATGCAGAGCCATGTAGCTTTGTAAAGAGAATTTATGCTACTATTTCTCTCAAATTTACCAAATAAATCCAACAAATTACTCTTATTCTGCCTTGCACTCTAAAGTCAAAAACCCATCTTCCAAATCAAACCCACAAGCCAAAAACTTTACACATGAACCCACTCTTCTCTTGTGTTCTCTAAGATTGAATTTTTCAATTGTTGATAATGGCATATTATTAGTGGTAAGTAAAAAAATGATGTCAATAGTGGGCCAAGGTAGCTGTAAAAACTGCCAACTCAACTAGTATGAAAAAATTTGACAAATTTTTTGTGTATGCATTAGGGTTGACCACCACTCGGCCAAACCTAACAAACCGCCCCCACTCGATGCCATCCAACCCAAAAATCACCTGAATCGAGTGGTGCTTAGGTCGACTGTGGATCACCAGTGCCAAGAACCGATCCCTTTAGTTCGAGTTGTGGTTTGGCTGTCTAAGAAAATGACGAACTCACTCACTTGACAACTGATTCTCCTCTTGTCACAAATTATGAATTTCAACTGAAAAATCCAATAAGCTTGAACTATTTCTCAACCAATATAAGGGTATCTCAACAAAATCTCGACAAATCCAGCCAAATTCGGTCAAATCTCAGCCCTTATCACAAACTCGACTCCAATCGACACTCACTCGACCCCCGATGAAACCCAATCCGGCCGATTCGATGCTCATTCTAGGTCGATTAAGCGTTTTGATTTTTACCACCCAAAGTGGTTAGGTCAAGTCTAGATTAGGCACAAACCCGACCCATGGACACCTCTACAACATTTCTCATTTTTCATTTTTTAAAACTAGTTAAAATTTTATTTTATTTATGAATGTTAATTCATTTGGTAAAAAAAAACTTATAGTCAAATAAGTGACTTGGATTCAAATCTTAATTACACCAAAAAAAAATCTTATTGATGTCTTAATCCATTGATATGAGCAAATATTATGGAATAGACAATTTTCAAATTATCTATAACAAAAACAACATATATAACATAAACAAAACAAAAATATTTTCTATTTCCATTCATGAAGATTTAAAATGCTCTACTTTTCATCCTTGATGATCATGTAATTTTTTTTTTTTTTTTGTCATTGAAAGTAATTAAACAAAAGCTAGTCGCAAGTGTCAGTTAGAAGCTTTAAGGAATTACAAGAAAAAATTGAAAGCCTAAGCTATTAATTTGCAACTGATCCAAATCTTAAGAAATGTTTATAGATGTTGTTACAAGTGTCAATTTAACAAATATAGAAACCTTAAGCCTTCATTTGGGAGTTTATAAAGAAATGGAATTGAATGATTATAAAAGAATAGAAGGAATTACAATAAAAAACTTGAAAGCCTAAGAGATTATTTGCAATTGACCTAAATCTCAGGAAACGTTTATAGATTTTTTTTTTTTTTTTGGCCCACAAAAAGACCCAAATTAACAATTCCACTTATCTCGTGAATTCTTACCAAATGAACAATAACTAGAACCTAACAAGGAATACAAATCCTTAATACTACATTTTGTGTTCCATTTTATGTTCCACCAACTACAATTTGTCACATTCTCAAAAAAAAAAAAAAAAAAAAAAAAAAAACTACAATTTGTCATGTGTATATTTTTTTTCCATTTTAAACTTTGGCTATTTTATAAGGACAGTTAAATAAATACATAACAAGTTGTGATTGGTAGAATATAAAGTGGAATACAAAAAATGGTATAGAGGATTTGTATTTCCTAACAATAGCAAATTAAAAGCCTATCAATCTACATACAAACTTAATACCAGTTAACTGTAATAATAAAATAGAAAATGTCAATGATAATTTTAGGAAATATAATGGTGGTTGTATTAAAAGTGTAAAACAATACCCTTAGATATTAAATATCACAACTTCACAAGTCAAATCCATATCTCTATGAACTTAATACCATGACCAAACAAACTAAGCTAAGCAATAGACCCTTATACACAATGTCCTCCTTTCTAATCCCAAAGAAAACATCCAACAAGATGAATGCCCTCTTTTAAACTTTTTGGTGGGGACACCAAGGGTCTAAAAAAAAAATGTGTCTTAAAGCGTGGGATGCTATATGCACCAAAGTGTAATGGAGGTTTGGGACTAAGGCGAATGGAAGACTTTAACAGAGCACTTTTCCAAAATTTTCATGGGAGTTAGCTCAAAATAAAGAAAGTCTTTGTACTAATGTTTTCAAGGAAAAATACCTTCGGGGTCACTCATTTTTGTTGACTCCTAAACCAGCTAGAACCTCTGATTTTTGTATGGGGATCTTTCAACGCCGGGAGCTTGCTTAAGGTTGGAAATGGGATCTACATAGATGCTTGGAATGATCCTTGGATCCCTAATAACCCTTCATTCAAACCAAAGGCTAGGGGAACAGAACAGAACAGAACAGAACAGAAGTTGGAATTTGACCTTATTATCCAAGAGGCAAGTGATGAAATTTAACAAAGAAATCTAAATCGTGTTTAGCAAGATTGATGAACAACAAGCAAGAACTAAGAGTATTGCAGAGAATTGCAGAGAGAATTGAGAGAGAGAGAGAGAGAGAGAGAGATGAAAGAGTGAAAAATGTATCCTTTTCTTGCTTGATTATACATCTGCGTACATGCTATCTATTTATAGTGTAGAAATTATGACTATAACAGAATAATTATCAATCCCAAATTATGTGGATCTAATCCGTGATATCTGAAATTACAGCTGCTCTTGTAACTGTTTTTCAAGCCAAGAATAACTATCATTTGAACTCAGCATTATGTGGATCTAATCCGTGATATCTGAAATTACAGCTGCTCTTGTAACTGCTTTTCAAGCCAAGAATAACTATCATTTGAACTCAGCAACACGACACCGTTTGGCATGGATTCAATAACACTCAACTACAAACACTAAATGACGCGTATTGTTCATGGAGTATTAATGAAACGGTACGTTCCTTGACTTAAGTAGATGGTGCGTTTTGACTCTGTTCATCTTCAACATCCCCCCTCAAGCGAAAGGGGGAAGAATCCCCTAGGAGTTTTTGTCTTAAAAGAAGAAACAGAGGAGTAGGCAAAGGCTTAGTGAAGACATCAACCAAGTTATCCTTGCCTGAGACAAAGCCAACACTTAAATCCTTGGGAAGAACTTTCTCACGAATGTAATGATAATCAACCTCAAGATGTATAGTACGAGAGTGGAACACTGGATTAGCAGAAAAGGCAATTGCAGAAACATTGTCACACCAGATCACAGGTATGTGCGAAAGAAAAATCCTGAGCTCTTTGAACAAAATTCAAAGCCAAGATAACTTAGCTACAATAGTTGCTAAAGCACGACACTCAACTTCCGTTGAGGATCTAACAACAGTATTTTGCTTCTGAGTAGACCATGAAATAGGACTTGGGCTGAGAAAAACAAGCAACCCAATGGTGGAGCGATGATCAGTTGGGTCTTCAGCCCAATCTGCATCAAAAAATGCAGTGAGGGTTAATGGGCCAGGAGAGAAGTGGATGCCATGATGAATGGAACCTCTAATGTATCTTAGAACACACTTGGCAACCTCCAAATGAGTGGAAGTAGGCTTACTCATGAATTGGCAAAGCTGATGTACACTGAATGCTATGTTTGGACGAGTAAAAGTTAAATATTGAAGAGCACCAACCATGCTCCTATATTCTATTGGATCAGAGAGAGAAACACCATCATGAGGCACTAATCTAGTGGAGGGGCAACAGGGTGTTTTGGTTGGTTTAGAGTTCTCCACGTGAAAAGGATGCAAGATATCTGGATTAGCAGAAAAGGCAATTGCAGAAACATTGTCACAACAGATCACAGGTATGTGAGAAAGAAAAATCCTGAGCTCCTTAAACAAAATTTAAAGCCAAGATAACTTAGCTGCAATAGTTGCTAAAGCACGATACTCAGCTTCCGTAAAGTATCTAGCAACAGTATTTTGCTTCTTAGTAGACCATGAAATAGGACTTGGGCCAAGAAAAACAAGCAACCCAGTGGTGGAGCGACGATCAGTTGGGTCTCCGGCCCAATCTGCATCAAAATATGCAGTGAAGGTTAATAAGCCAGGAGAGAAGCGGATGCCATGATGAATGGAACCTCTAAAATATCTTAGAACACACTTGGCAACCTCCAAATGAATGGAAGTAGGCTTACTCATGAATTGGCAAAGCTGAGGTACACTGAATGCTATGTTTGGACGAGTAAAAGTTAAATATTGAAGAGCACCAACCATGCTCCTATATTCTATTGGATAAGAGAGAGAAACACCATCATGAGGCACTAATCTAGTGGAGGGGCAACAGGGTGTTTTGGTTGGTTTAGAGTTCTCCACGTGAAAATGATGCAAGATATCTGGATTAGCAGAAAGGGCAATTGCAGAAACATTGTCACACCAGATCACAGGTGTGTGAGAAAGAAAAATCCTGAGCTCCTTAAACAAAATTCAAAGCCAAGATAACTTAGCTGCAATAGTTGCTAAAGCACAATACTCAGCTTCCGTAGAGGATCTAGCAACAGTGTTTTGCTTCTTAGTAGACCATGAAATAGGACTTGGGCCGAGAAAAACAAGCAACCCAGTGGTGGAGCGACGATCAATTGGGTCTGCGGCCCAATCTGCATCAAAAAATGCAGTGAGGGTTAATGGGCTAGGAGAGAAGTGGATGCCATGATGAATGGAACCTCTAAAATATCTTAGAACACACTTGGCAACCTCCAAATGAATGGAAGTAGGCTTACTCATGAATTGGCAAAGCTGATGTACACTGAATGCTATGTTTGGACGAGTAAAAGTTAAATATTGAAGAGCACCAACCATGCTCCTATATTCTATTGGATAAGAGAGAGAAACACCATCATGAGGCACTAATCTAGTGGAGGGGCAACAGGGTGTTTTGGTTGGTTTAGAGTTCTCCACGTGAAAATGATGCAAGATATCTGGATTAGCAGAAAGGGCAATTGCAGAAACATTGTCACACCAGATCACAGGTGTGTGAGAAAGAAAAATCCTGAGCTCCTTAAACAAAATTCAAAGCCAAGATAACTTAGCTGCAATAGTTGCTAAAGCACGATACTCAGCTTCCGTAGAGGATCTAGCAACAGTGTTTTGCTTCTTAGTAGACCATGAAATAGGACTTGGGCCGAGAAAAACAAGCAACCCAGTGGTGGAGCGACGATCAATTGGGTCTGCGGCCCAATCTGCATCAAAAAATGCAGTGAGGGTTAATGGGCTAGGAGAGAAGTGGATGCCATGATGAATGGAACCTCTAACGTATCTTAGAACACACTTGGCAACCTCCAAATGAGTGGAAGTAGGCTTACTCATGAATTGGCAAAGCTAATGTACATTGACTGCTATATTTGGACGAGTAAAAGTTAAATATTGAAGAGCACCAACCACGCTCCTATATTCTATTGGATCAGAGAGAGAAACACCATCATGAGGCACTAATCTAGTGGAGGGGCAACAGGGTGTTTTGGTTGGTTTAGAGTTCTCCACGTGAAAACGATGCAAGATATCTGGATTAGCAGAAAAGGCAATTGCAGAAACATTGTCACACCAGATCACAGGTATGTGAGAAAGAAAAATCTTGAGCTCCTTAAACAAAATTCAAAGCCAAGATAACTTAGCTGCAATAGTTGCTAAAGCACGATACTCAGCTTCCGTAGAGGATCTAGCAACAGTATTTTGCTTCTTAGTAGACCATGAAATAGGACTTGGGCCGAGAAAAACAAGTAACCTAGTGGTGGAGCGACGATCAGTTGGGTCTCCAGCCCAATCTACATCAAAAAATGCAGTGAGGGTTAATGGGCTAGGAGAGAAGTGGATGCCATGATGAATGGAACCTCTAACGTATCTTAGAACACACTTGGCAACCTCCAAATGAGTGGAAGTAGGCTTACTCATGAATTGGCAAAGCTAATGTACACTGACTGCTATGTTTGGACGAGTAAAAGTTAAATATTGAAGAGCACCAACCACGCTCCTATATTCTATTGGATTAGAGAGAGAAACACCATCATGAGGCACTAATCTAGTGGAGGGGCAACAGGGTGTTTTGGTTGGTTTAGAGTTCTCCACGTGAAAACGATGCAAGATATCTGGATTAGCAGAAAGGGCAATTGCAGAAACATTGTCACACCAGATCACAGGTGTGTGAGAAAGAAAAATCCTGAGCTCCTTAAACAAAATTCAAAGCCAAGATAACTTAGCTGCAATAGTTGCTAAAGCACGATACTCAGCTTCCGTAGAGGATCTAGCAACAGTGTTTTGCTTCTTAGTAGACCATGAAATAGGACTTGGGCCGAGAAAAACAAGCAACCCAGTGGTGGAGCGACGATCAATTGGGTCTGCGGCCCAATCTGCATCAAAAAATGCAGTGAGGGTTAATGGGCTAGGAGAGAAGTGGATGCCATGATGAATGGAACCTCTAACGTATCTTAGAACACACTTGGCAACCTCCAAATGAGTGGAAGTAGGCTTACTCATGAATTGGCAAAGCTAATGTACATTGACTGCTATATTTGGACGAGTAAAAGTTAAATATTGAAGAGCACCAACCACGCTCCTATATTCTATTGGATCAGAGAGAGAAACACCATCATGAGGCACTAATCTAGTGGAGGGGCAACAGGGTGTTTTGGTTGGTTTAGAGTTCTCCACGTGAAAACGATGCAAGATATCTGGATTAGCAGAAAAGGCAATTGCAGAAACATTGTCACACCAGATCACAGGTATGTGAGAAAGAAAAATCTTGAGCTCCTTAAACAAAATTCAAAGCCAAGATAACTTAGCTGCAATAGTTGCTAAAGCACGATACTCGGCTTCCGTAGAGGATCTAGCAACAGTATTTTGCTTCTTAGTAGACCATGAAATAGGACTTGGGCCGAGAAAAACAAGTAACCTAGTGGTGGAGCGACGATCAGTTGGGTCTCCAGCCCAATCTACATCAAAAAATGCAGTGAGGGTTAATGGGCTAGGAGAGAAGTGGATGCCATGATGAATGGAACCTCTAACGTATCTTAGAACACACTTGGCAACCTCCAAATGAGTGGAAGTAGGCTTACTCATGAATTGGCAAAGCTAATGTACACTGACTGCTATGTTTGGACGAGTAAAAGTTAAATATTGAAAAGCACCAACCACGCTCCTATATTCTATTGGATTAGAGAGAGAAACACCATCATGAGGCACTAATCTAGTGGAGGGGCAACAGGGTGTTTTGGTTGGTTTAGAGTTCTCCACGTGAAAACGATGCAAGATATCTGGATTAGCAGAAAGGGCAATTGCAGAAACATTGTCACACCAGATCACAGGTATGTGAGAAAGAAAAATCCTGAGCTCCTTAAACAAAATTCGAAGCCAAGATAACTTAGCTGCAATAGGTTCTAAAGCACGATACTCAGCTTTCGTAGAGGATCTAGCAGCAGTATTTTGCTTCTTAGTAGACCATGAAATAGGACTTGGGCCGAGAAAAACAAGCAACCTATTGGTGGAGCGACAATTAGTTGGGTCTCCAACCCAATCTGCATCAAAATATGCAGTGAAGGTTAATGGGCCTGGAGAGAAGTGGATGCCATGATGAATGGAACCTCTAACATATCTTAGAACACACTTGGCAACTTCCAAATGAGTGGAAGTAGGCTTAGTCATGAATTGGCAAAGCTGATGTACACTGAATGCTGTGTTTGGACGAGTAAAAGTTAAATATTGAAGAGCACCAACCATGCTCCTCTATTCTATTGGATCAAAGAGAGAAACACCATCATGAGGCACTAATCTAGTGGAGGGGCAACAGTGTGTTTTGGTTGGTTTAGAGTTCTCCACGTGAAAACGATGCAAGATATCTGGATTAGCAAAAAGGGCAATTGCAAAAACATTGTTACACCAGATCACAGGTATGTGAGAAAGAAAAATCCTGAGCTCCTTAAACAAAATTCAAAGCCAAGATAACTTAGCTGCAATAGCTGCTAAAGCACGATACTCAGCTTTCGTAGAGGATCTAGCAACAGTGTTTTGCTTCTTAGTAGACCATGAAATAGGACTTGGGCCGAGAAAAACAAGCAACCTAGTGGTGGAGCGATGATCAGTTGGGTCTCTAACCCAATCTGCATCAAAAAATGTAGTGAGGGTTAATGGCCAGGAGAGAAGTGGATGCCATGATGAATGGAACCTCTAACGCATCTTAGAACATACTTGGCAACCTCCAAATGAGTGGAAGTAGGCTTACTCATAAATTGGCAAAGCTGATGTACACTGACTGCTATGTTTGGACGAGTAAAAGTCAAATATTGAAGAGCACCAACCATGCTCCTATATTCTATTGGATCAGAGAGAGAAACACCATCATGAGGCACTAATCTAGTGGCGGGGCAACAGGTTGTTTTGGTTGGTTTAGAGTTCTCCACGTGAAAACAATGCAAGATATCTGGATTAGCAGAAAGGGCAATTGCAGAAACATTGTCACACCAGATCACAGGTATGTGAGAAAGAAAAATCCTGAGCTCCTTAAACAAAATTCAAAGCCAAGATAACTTAGCTGCAATGGTTGCTAAAGCACAATACTCAGCTTCCGTTGAGGATCTAGCAACAATATTTTGCTTCTTAGTAGACCATGAAATAGGATTTGGGCCGAGAAAAACAAGCAACCTAGTGGTGGAGCAACGATCAGTTGGGTCTCCAACCCAATCTGCATCAAAAAATGCAGTGAGGGTTAATGGGCCAGGAGAGAAGTGGATGTCATGATGAATGGAACCTCTATCGTATCTTAGAACACACTTGGTAACCTCCAAATGAGTGGAAGTAGGCTTACTCATGAATTGGCAAAGCTAATGTACACTTAATGATATGTTTGGACAAGAAAAAGTTAAATATTGAAGAGCACCAACAATGCTCCTATATTCTATTGGATCAAAGAGAGAAACACCATCATAAGGCACTAATCTAGTGGAGGGGCAACAGGGTGTTTTGGTTGGTTTAGAGCTCTCCACGTGAAAACGATGCAAGATATGTGATGCATGCTTTGATTGAGTGGGAGAAATCCCAAACTTAGTATGAGTAATCTGAATCTCCAACAAATAATTGAGAGGCCCCAAATCCTTAAGCTCAAAGACCAAGCTGAGAGCTGCAATGGGGTGTGAAATCTAAGTAAAGTTGTTCCCAGTGGCAACGATGTCATCAACATATAGTAGCAGCTAGATAATAGTCCCATGTGAATGAAAGATGAAAAGAGAGCTATCTGCTACTAAGGCAGTGAAGCCTAGATGAAATAGGTGGAAGGTGAACCTCTCAAACCAGGCATGAAGGGCCTGTTTAAGACCATAGAGAGATTTGTGAAGCTTGCATACAGAAGTGGGGTGAACAGGATCAACATAACCAGGGGGCTGTTGCATGCATACATCTTCTTTGAGAAAACCATGTAAGAAGGCATTAGAGACATCAAGTTGCCTCAAAGGCCAGTTACAACTCACTGCAATTGCCAAGACAAGCCTCACAGGAGGAGGCTTAATTACTAGACTAAAGGTTTCATGATAATCAACACATGCTTGCAGATGAAAGTCTTTAGCTAACAACCTTGCCTTATACCTTGAGATAGAACTATCACTGTTGAGCTTGAGCTTGAACACCCACTTGCAACCTACTAAATTCACATTAGGTGGTGCTGGAACCAAAGACCAAGTTTTCTGCCTTTGTAAAGCTTGAAATTCTTCATCCATGGCCTTACTCCATTTGGGATATTGAAATGCAATCTTATAGGAAGGAGGTTCTGTATAAGTATAATCAACCACAGCCTTATAACACAGCTTGGATTTTGGTTTAGTAATGCCACTTTTGGACCTAGTCTGCATAGGATGACTATTTTGGTCGGTGCTAGTGGATGAGAAAATAGGATTAAGGTCAGGATTAAAGTCAATGGTGCTGGTAGGGAAATTGGTGGTGTTTGCAGAAGCTGGTACTGAAGGAACTGAGATGGCAGTAATGGGAATTGCAAAATCTGTGACTGCAGAATTTGGGACAGTGGAACTGACTTGTGGAGAGGTATTGGTAGGAATTTCAGTGAGATTAGTTTGGTGAGAGGTAGTGGAAGAGGTGTAAGGACCTAATAGTGAAGGCTGAGTTGTTGAGTGAAGATAAAGGAAATTAGAGAGCCATAAGGGATAAGACAATGATGATGATATTGAAGATGGGGATGCAGACAAAGATGGAGAACTGGTGGAGAAAAGAAATTTTGACTCATTAAAGACCACATGCCTTGAGGTATAAAGTAGTTTAGTCACAATATCAAGACAGAGATAACCCTTTGAAAGTGTAGAATATCTTAGAGAAAGGCATTCTTTAGATCCAGGTTCTAGTTTATAAGAGGTATAGGACCTGAGATAGGGATAATAGGCACAACCAGAGACTTTAAGGTGTGAGAGATCAGGTTGTGAGTTATATAATTTCTGCCAAGGAGAATGAAAATTTAAGACAGAAGTGGGAAGCAAATTGATCAAGTTGACTGATGTTTGAACAGCATAAGACCAATAGGTAGTTGAAATGGAAGCTTGAGACAGCAAAGTGATTGTAGTCTCAACAAGATGTCTAGTCTTCCTTTCAACTAAGCCATTTTGCTGAGGAGTGTATGGGCAAGAAATCTGATGGATGAAACCATTTTGAGATAGATAGGACTTGAAAATAGTAGAAGTGTATTCCCCACCTCCATTAGACCTAAAGGTCTTTATTTTGATAGAAAACTAATTTTCAACCAGGTTTTTGTAACGAACAAACTTATCAAATACCTTGGATTTACTTTGAAAGAAATAAATCCAAGTAAATCTAGTGAAGTGATTAATGAAAAGAACACAATATTTGAATCCATTCATAGAAGTAATAGGAGTTGGGCCCTATAAGTTAGAATGAACAAATCCAAAAGGACTAGATGCTGTAAAATGAGATTTTTGAAAAGGAAGTTTATGCATATTGCCATACAGGCAATGTGTACAAGAGTAATCTGAAATGTTACACATATTTGATACAAACTTAAACTTTGGAAAAAGAATATGTAAAACTTGATCATTTGGATGTCCAAGTCTCATGTGCCAAAGAGTTTTATTGAAGACAGAAACTAAAGCAACACTGTTGCAGAGTTTTGATGCAAGGGAAAGTTTTGAAGCTTTGTGAGGATAGATGGGATAGACACCACCTTCACTCTTGCCCTGGTAAAGAACATTTCCTGTGGCCAAAGCCTGAATAGAGAGCATATTTTCATCAAAATAACACCAACAGTTATTATAATGACAAATTTTATGCACAGATGCAAAATTAGAAGCAAAGGAAGGGACTCTAAGAACATTTTTAAGGTGAAGAGCAGAAGAAGATGAAGGAATACTAGAATTACCAACATGAGTGATAGGTAAGTTTTGTCCATTGCCTACTGTGAGATAGTCCTAACCATTGTAGGGTTTTAAGAAGCTGAGATGATTGAGGCTTGAAGTCACATGGTCTGTGGCTGCACTGTTAGCAAGCCAAGGCTGCTCTTAAGCAAGACAAGCATTAGAAGTTGTAGCCATAGCAACAAACTTGGTAGGTGGATGCTTTCCTTAATAAGGATAGTCCATCCTATGATAACAATCTATTGCCAAATGTCCAACTTTACCACAGATTTGGCAGGTAGGCCTCTCTAACTTTACACCAGAAAATTGATCCTGTGAGAATTAATTGAATTGATTCTGTGATGTGTTGGAATTTCTTCCTCCTCAACCTCCTCTATTGTTATAGGAGCCTCTGCCCCTTCCTTTATTGTTGTAGGACTGATTATATGACTGATTATAGCCATTATTGTTGTTTGGTCTTGAATTGGAAGTTGCAACCAGAGTAAAGATTGAATCTTTAGCTTCAAAACCTTCATTTAGGGACTCTTCTTCTGCATTGAGCATTGTAGTTAGCTCATCAAAGCTAAGTCGTGTGCTTCTTGTCCTTATAGCTGACCTGAAGGCATTATTGTCCTTAGGCAGTCCTTTGATTTCTATATGTAGCAATTCCTCATCATCAACAATCACACCAACAGCCAACATCTTATCCCTAACCACCTTAATTTTCTGTAGATATATGTCCACGGAATCAGTACCTTTCTTGATATTATGAAGGTCCCCCTTGAGGTTGATTACATTAGACCTAGAAATAGGTGAAAATCTATTCTCTAGAACCTTCTCCACCTCCATTGCAGTAGTGCATCCAACTATTAAAGCTAGAATGGATGGAGAAAGTGTGGAACTCATAAAGGTGAGCAAAGCCTTTTCTTTTGATCTCCAATTCACATAATCAGGATTCAGAATAGTTGTGAATGAACTAGAAAGATCCTTAAGGAACTTCTCTAGAATCAACCGAGGTTCTTCCAAAAGTTCAAACATCGAGTAAGTTTCTAAAACCATAGTGATCTGATACTTCCAAACTATATAGTTTGTGTTGTCTAGCTTAACAATCATCATATTAGCCATGTTTGATAACAACAGCAGAGGTTAATTGATTACACTTATAGTAGAGCTTAAAGGAGCTGTAGATGAAGAAGCCATAGCTAAGCTAGATGCTGCCATGGTTGAATTGCTTGCAGGGATCAATTGCTCTGATACCATGATGAAATTTAACAAAGAAATCTAAACTGTGTTTAGCAAGATTGATGAACAACAAGCAAGAACTAAGAGTATTGCAGAGAGAATTAAGAGAGAAGAGAGAAAGAGAGAGAGAGAGAGAGAGATGAAAGAGTGAAAAATGTATTCTTTTCTTGCTTGATTATACATCTAAGTACATGCTATCTATTTATAGTGTAGAAATTATGACTATAATAGAATAATTATCAGTCCCAAATTATGTGGATCTAGTCCATGATATCTAGACTTGCAGCTGCTCTTGTAACTGTTTTTTGCGCCAAGAATAACTATCATTTGAACTCAGCAACACGACACCGTTTGGCACGGATTCAATAACACTCAGCTACAAACACTAAACGACACGAGTATTAATTAAACGGTGCGTTCCTTGACTTAAGCAGACGATGCATTTTGACTCTGTTTTTTCTTCTTTGTTGAGCCAGAGCCTCCTTCGTCTTCAACAGCAAGAAGTTGGGACATGGACAAGCTATGGCAATTTCCCACAAATCATTTACAAAGATTAAGGTAAACGAAACACAAGAAAATTAACAGAGGGCTTCTTTATAGATTTAAAATTATAAATCCTTCTTATGATACTCAAAATGTGTGTGTCTATATATATATATATATATATATATATATATATATATTTGACATGGGGAATCAGTATTCACTAACTAAAAAATTAATTGGATATTACATATTAAAATTTTTATTGTTTTATTTAAACATTCCATAACTCATTAAAAAGCATAAGGTTTGTCTCTATTTTGGCAAACATGGTATAGTTTATACAATTTACTCTAAGAAAATTGATAAGCATAATGAGAGAGAAATCAAGTTAGGACTTTTTAACCTTACCCAAAATTGAAGCTTTTTTGGTTCTTGTAGATAAAATCTGTGTGCTTCTTTTTCGTATACAAACTTTCAAATATTTCCAAAACAAAGTTCAAGTGATCTTGTTATGCATTTAAATAATGAGCTATGCCCATTTGGACTATGCATATGATCAAGAGAGAAATGACAGTGGTGGATGGGAAGGAAACTGGGACTTGGAGGAGAGGAAGGTACATAATCATTAGCTTCAACTTCCATAGGAATAAGGATAAACATCGCCATGATCACCAACATAATATTTTTCACACATTTCTTTGCAATCAGCATTCCTCCAGTACTCTAAAAATCTTTTTTTTTTCTTTTCTTTTTTGTTATTATTATTATTTTTGCTATTAAATTAAATATAAAACAAGTTATTGCATCGGAGATAATCCCTTTATTCTTCTAAATCCCTAGACATCTTTGATATGTATGTTTTATGTAATAAAACTTATTATTGAATTTCTTTTAGTTAGGATCACAAGATTTTACTACTGTAATTGTTGGATTAATATGTAATTCTTGACGAAAGTGAATTGTACTCGTAAAAAACAAAATTCATTTATTTAAAAACACCATAAAACTGTCAAGGATACATATTAAATGAATACAAAAGCTTTAATATAAAGAAAAAAAATGGGTTCTTGAAAATTATGAGAAGACATTTGAAGTACATAAAATAAATCCACCATATTGACTTGGGAAGGGGTAACTGTATAAACTAAATGCTAAATTAATAGATTTTTATAAACTATATATAATGACAATGCAATTTAAATTAGAAACTTCACGGTACAAATTGAGAAAGATTCAAATTTGTTTACTTTTCTTTAAAGTAATTTCTCTTCGCTAGAGTTATGAACCCTAAAATGACTCAATCCTATATAATAATAAAAAAACAAAAACAAAAATATGTGTGTTTTCTTCTTAGCGAAAGTTGTCTAACACTATAAAAGTTAATAGTTTTTGTTATTATGAATATGATTCACATGTGAAAAGGAATGAACAACCCCAAGGGGTAGTTTCAATACCTTAATTTGCCTTTTTTTTTTTTTCTTTTTTTATGAGGGTTTTTTGCCTCCTAATTTTCAATTGAAAGTTTTTTTTTTTGGGTGCAGTCTACCAAAAACGAAACATCACTAGTAGTTCTCAAGCATTTAAAGTAAAGAGCAAAATTTAAGTATAGTACTTAGGTGCTGTTTCTTAGATCCCTTTCTTAGGATTCTGCCATCTAGATTTTTTCTCATTGGATGAAAGTGTAATTTTTAGTTAAGTAATTACATGACAAAATCTTAAGAGGGGAACCTAAGGAACAATACCTAAGGTACTGTACCTAAATTTTGTCCTAAAATAAAATAAAAGAGGATCTCTAAGGAGCCCAATGTAAGTTGAGATTTTTTTTTTATTATAAATTTTTTTTTTTTCTGTAGCAGAGTAATCTCTTATCTCAGATCAGAAATACCAATTAAGGTGGGAATCAAAGTGGGGGACCTCTCTACCGCTCGTGTCTATCTCCTGTCAAGTGTCAAGTATGAACCCCGTGTTGGCTGGCAAGAACTTAAAGTTCCATGTTAGGGACCAATAAATTAAAAAGCCTGATTTGCTACCATGTTGGTCGAGACACTTATGATTGCTGAATACATCCTTAATAACTTTGTGCCCACAAAATTAGTATCTTTGAAACCTTGTAAGTTTTATTTTCCGATAAAAAGCCTAATTTGCAAAATTTGCGACATGGGGTTCAACATGTTTTGTTTATGATGCTTTCTCACAGGCATGAGCAATTGCGCCCTAATAGAAAGAAATGTATCTTGATAAGATACTTAGAGCATTCTAAGGGTTATGGGTTGACATGTGAGCACCCCGATGGAAGTGTAATTAAAATTGAGTCATGAAATGTTGACTTCACTGAGGATAAACCCTTGAGCAAGGTTATAGTCGATAAAATCTTGGAATTATTTGAATTGGTGGATCAAGTGAATCACACTCCAAATAGCCTCATAAAGAAGGGGTTGAGAAATTTCTCAATATCCTAGGGCTTGTGGGAGTGACTTGCCACGCAATGAGAGTACACCACTAGAAAATGATTCACAAGAAACACATTTGAATAGGAGTATGTTAGAATTAGACTCTTGTCAAAAACATTAATTAACCAGTTTTAAGGCCGAATTGTTAATTAGATATATTATAAAAGGTTAATCAAACAAGCATCAATATCATGCACATTGGAATATAAATATGACACAAGATAGGATGACTCAGGAAACTAATGAAACCAAACTAGTTTCACAGGAAAAACCTGGAGGGACCAATCCCAAGATAAACAAATCCACTATCAAATAGAGATTTACAATTAGAATAACTCTATTCGTTGTAAATCTAACTAAAGTTACCGAACAGAGCTCTAAATCCCGCAAACATCTCTAATAGCAATTTGTTGCTACTTAAACCTCCAGTCCATGACTTCAAAATCCCATTGAAGATTTGGATCTCTAGCACCTTTGATGACTAGTATGAAATAAAAACTTCTACAATACAAAATCTTGAGTTTCTTCAAAGTATATCACCAGTAGAAAATATAAGAGTTTTGGGTATAGAAACCCTAAATACAGAATAGGAGACACAAGTGCCACTTCTCTCTCTCTCTCTCTCTCTCTCTCTCTCTCTCTCTCTCTCTCTCTCTCTTCAATCCTATAGTCTCTTTTATAGTGTAGAATAAGTGGCACGAAAATCTAGAAGATTGGACGACGAGTGATGATGCCAAAAAATCCTCAGTTAATCTCCTTCTTAATACAGATGGACGAAGGCATTGACTTTATCCAGAGACAAACCTTTTGGTGATGTTCTTCTCTGGCTTTATAGCTTTTCATGCAAAAAAATCGTCAATTTAAATCCTTGTTAATACAAATGAACGAAGGCGTTGGATTCGTCCAGAGATGAACCTGCAATAAGATATAAAATAGAGAAATATGGACACACCAATGTGGTGTTTGCCAAACACTCTCCAATGATTAAGTTAGAATGTGATTCAATTGAAGTACGTTACTCCTTAGCTGTCTATGGCATTGAATGTCTTTTATGGCTTCGTCCATCATTAATGTTTGTACGTTACACTTTGCATTGAATTCACCTGTCGAGAGATAGACGATCTTGATAAATTAACACTCATCAGTAATGAATACAGAGGCATTATAGACTTCAATGGTCTTTTTCCCATTGGTCCGACAGTTACTCTTTTACCTGTCTGGCGTGTTAATCGTTACTCATATCATTTATGGAGAACTCATTTAATGTATGTTGTAGTCGTTCATCACATGGACAATGCTGACTTGATGGACGATGTTGATGGTGATTTTGCTGCTCTTCAATGGACTAGGCTTTAAAATCTGCTAACTAATCTGATCTACTATTTTTGATTGGTAAAAACTATTAAAAATCCAGATTCTTGAATTATCTACATTTCTATTCCTGCACACTGAATACTAGCTTCTTAAGCAATGTCTAACAATCCTTAGACTCTAGGAGCTATATCTAGAGAAGTTTGTATTCATGTGTTTGCTAACAAAACTATACAAGCATAAAACCTGACAGAGTAAATTTAAAACGTGTCTTTAAGATTGAAAGGGAAGCCTTCATGCAATGAGTGTATAAATGCAGTGAAGGAAGCAATAGAGTTTATGAAGACTAAATAGGTTTCGGACTTGGTAGATATTCCACCAGGATACAAAGCCATTGGAAACAAATGGTTATTAAAAATCAAGCATAAGGTGGTTGGATCAACAAAATGGTATAAGACACATTTTGCAAAAGGCTATACAGCCTATACCCAAAATGAAGGTGTTGACTACAAGAAAATCTTCTCCCTGGTCATCATAAGGTTTGCCTCGGTTCGCCTCATTCTTGCCATTAAGAACAGAGACGAAGGGAGATGTGGACTAGGGGGGCAATGCCCTCCCCTAATTTTTAAAAAAAAATTAATATATACATAGGCATCAATTTTAACAATTTTGTTCTATAAAATCACACTTTGCCCCTTAACATTATCATTGATTCTTTTAAGAGTACTACTCTAGCCACAAACTTTTCTATAACATTTTTACAAACTGTTGAGGTAGTAAAATTTTATTGGTTTGTATTTGGACCATCACTTACATCACATTTTTACTTACTAATAACCACTCACCACATTAATAATTTGTTAAAAAGTTTGTAATTCTAGCATTTTCCTCCTTTTAAATGCCAGATCTAAAATCTAAAGCTAAATAAACAAGCCAAAAAAAATTATTCAACAACAAAAGTTACCAATAGTAAAGCTAAAAACAATTAAACTCAATAAACCAATTTTACCCAAAACAAACAACCTAACCCTTTAAAAAATTTTAAACAAAATAATTTTGTCCATACCAGAATGCACACATAAAAAACACAAAAATAAAAAATAAATAAACATTAGCTTTTAAGCAACCAAGCCAGAAGCTAGAGCCGCCACACACAACCAACAGCAAAGCCGCCCCCCTTAACTTCAAGTCTTGGCTCTGTCCCTGATTGTGTCACATTTGGATTTAGAATGATTCCAAATGAATAAAAAAACTATATTTTTTTTTAATGGGAAACTAGATGATGAAATATATATGAATCAATTGATTGGCTGAGACCAAAGTACAAAAGTATAAAGTTTGGAAGCTTATCAACCCATTTAAGGTTTGAAATAGTCATTTTGGCAGTGATATCTAAGATTTAACCAAGCCATTATTTCAAATGGATTTCTAATGAAAGAACATTTGCATGTATGTGAAATAGTCCAAAAGGATTTTTATAATCATTTCTTTGTATGTCAACAACATTTTACTTATAGGAAATGACAAGGACATGATTAGCATGACTAAGAGCATTAGCAATGGGCATTGTAAATCTCAAATGTAGGCTGGCATTTACAATTCAGGCCCAAAAAGTCACTCCATCAGGTGTTGGGTTTTGCAAGTATTGCAAAAAAAAAAAAAAAATACGATTGTGCTACAGTGCGATTCTAAACATAGAATTGTATTGTAGCTCAATGGTAAAAATAAACAAGTATTTTTATTCCTTCTGACTCATTTGTCTACCTCTCTCTTTCCTTATCCTCTCTCTTCTTTATTTTTTCTCTTTGTCTCCCTCTTCTCTATCTGTTGGCATGGGGGGTTGGCTGTCATGGGTGATGGGTTTCTAGACCGGCATGGTGGAGACTGGCGTGGATTTCTAGACCGGCATGGTGAAGACCGGCGTGGAGATCGGCAATAGTCACGTTCCAATCAGTTTCTTTGAATCGGCGTGGTGGCGAGGCTGGTGGCACGGCTGAGATGGGCGTGATGGCCGATTTGTTGTGGCCGGTGCTAGAGGTTGATGGGTTTGGAGTTGTGGGTCAGGTGATGGGTTTGGATAGGTGGATCGGTATATCATGGGTCAGGTGGTGGCGTGGGTTTGGATCGATTGTGGCCAGTGGGATTGGATCAGTTGTGGCCGGTGGGTTGCTGTGTTTTTTTTTTTTTTTTGTGGTGTTGATGGGCGGAGAGGGTGGTGGTGGTGTTGATGTTGATGGTCGGAGGGTAGTAGGTGTAGCGGCATGGTTCTGGTTTTTTCTCTGGGTTTTTTTTTTTTTTTTTTTTTGGTTGGTGTTGACGATAGATTAGGGGTCGCCGGTGGTGGTGGTGGTGGTGGTGGTGTGCAGCGGTGGTGGAGATTGTTTTTCTTGAACAGAAAGAAAGAGAGAGAGAAAGAATAAATAATGTATAAATAATGTGTTGTATTATATAATGATAATTGTGAGATATATTATTTTATTGTATAGAAATATTATTTTAATGAGTAGAATTGGGATATAAACTTTGGGATGTTAGAGAATTGTAAAATTGTATTGTATAATTGATAAAGTAACTTTTTGAGATGGTAAAATAAGATGAGATTGAGATTTGGGTTGGAGATGCTCTAAGGGCTTGTTGTCCTCTACTTTTAAAATGAAGGACATATGGTTGAAGCAGGCTATCTTCTTGGACTTAAAAACATTTTGATATCGTTCAAGGAAACTTCTCAGATTGTCTCAACAGTCTTACATTAGAAAATGATTTTTGAAAGCTTCAAAATGCATAACTATAAAATCCATTGCCACTCATATTTAATTTAAAGACAAGTTCCATGGGCTTTTGCCCCTTTTTTAAAAAAATATCCAGCAAAATTCCCAATGTCTGAAACTATTTAGGGAAATGCTCCTATTTTGAAACTCGATTTTCTAAAAATCGAGTTTCAATTTAAAACTTGATTTTTGGACAATCAAGTTTTAGCAAACTAAATATTAAAAAAAAAATTCTAGAACTTGAGTTCCATGTGAAGTACTCGTTCATGGAACTCAAGTTCCTTGAAAAAATTCAAGTGAAACTCGAGTTTCATGAACTCGAGTACTTTACATGGAACTCAAGTTCTAGAAAAAAAAAAATTCTAAGTCCACGTTCGCTATAACTCGATGTTCAAAAAATCGAGTTTTACATTTGAAACTCAATTTTTAGAAAATCGAGTTTCAAAACAGGGACATTTCCCTAATTAGTTTCAGACATGAGACATTTTACTGGAAAGTTTGTGAGAAATGGGTAAGAGCCCATTTTGGCCTATCTACAAGTCATATGTATGTAGATTCTCTAACAAAGCCATAGCAAAAGATATGTATTAAGAGTTTGGGATTGTGTAGACTAGGATTGTAATTTTTTTTTTTATTATTGAACTAGGATTGTATTGTTGAGTGCCATTTAATTGGATGTATCTGACTAAAAATATTATTAATGCATATCATTTTTTTTCATTCACAACGTGGCATTTATGAATCACTCTTTTGTGAGCTCACGCATTCACCGTTTTTTTTTTTTTTTTACACAAGATAAAATTTCTACTCCAACCTAATCTAAGTGTATATGTGTGTGAAGCTCCCTCCTAAAGACTTGAACCCCGGCCCTTACCCCCCATCCCATATTCACTGTTTTCTAAGTGTGAAAATGTATGTCAATATTTTCGATCAGCTCATTCTCATAACTAGTGTAGCAAATGAGGTTGGCTGATACACATAAATGTCATCTTGGCTTAGCCTAAGATAAGGTCTTTGATATATACTTCATTAAGTACATGCTTGGATAGACCATAATCCATGTAACCTATAAGCAACCATACGTGAGAGCTTAATTTGGTAGCCGAAGAGGCGAGCAAATAGAGGACTCAAGTTACGTGCTTAGGTAACGTCTAGAGTCTAGACTAAGATTTGTATGGTGTGATAGAGAGATTAGACATATGTTCTTCAAATAATAAAATTCCATTGTAGCATGTTGTTCATAATAAAATTCCACTGTAACCCTCCTGTTTATGTTTTATCCTTACTTGCTCAGGATGCTTCTAATTATGTGTACTTAAGGAATTGCCGCGGCAGTGCTAATACTTTGGGTTGCTAGCTTAATATTCTATCCTTTGAACCCCCCCCCCCCCCCCCCCAAAAAAAAAAAAAAGGATTTTTGCTTCATCACCGTGTGACTTCTATGGGTCATTAGTATGACCCTATTATGCTCAATGTGACTTTGACTATAGTAGGAAATACCAAGCATTTAACGTGCCCGGAGTTAATGAGGGATGCAGAAACGACAAGAAGTAGAACACATCTACTTCAAGAAAATAGAAACAAAACAGTTTTGCTTCTAAAATATAACCTCGAATTCACAGAAGTTCCTTGAATCCACAAGAATCCACCAGAAAAACGATAGACAAAAGTTTGTATCTTTGTTTATATCAAAAATATTAGAAAAACGTTTATAGACTTGGAAGCCTATTTAAAGGCACCATAAAAATAGACATACAAGAAAATATATTCTAAAATGAGTCCTAATTAATACCTAACCATAATAAGAACCAAATTTGACCTAAAAAGTATTAAAAGCACCTCAAAACAAGAAAATAAATACCCTAAATCTAAAATAATGAAAATTACATAAAAATACCAAAATTAATAAATTACAAAAATAAAATAGTAAATTCTACTCTACATTAGACCCCTCTACTTGAGATCATTTTTGTTGTGCTATTTCATTATAGTATTATAGAGAAAAACACACACCAAAAAAAAAACTTTTATTTTTATCAATTTAATTAGTGTAGTTAGGTTGTGGATGTTGTGTGTTTTGTTCTTATGACAAACATCATTGTATAAGTTTCAATAATATTATGTATATGAGAGGTTATGTAGTACGCTTACATAAATCTTGTTCATTTGTGGGATTAATTGAAGAAAATGTATGCAAAGTAATATTATTTTGTAATTTATATTCTTTATATCAAATTTCAAAAAACTAAATAGAATGACAGAGTCAGGGAGAGTTTTTCTCAAAGAGCAAGAGAGCATGGTAAGGTCTCACATTAAGAAGAAGAAGAAGAAGAAGCAAACAAATGGATAAAGAGAAATTTGGGGGACAAAATGGGCAAATGCCCTTTTTTTGCAAAAAAAAATGGCATTTTGCCCCCTTTCTTAAACTAATTAGGGAAATGCCCCTCTTTTGTAACTCGATTTTCTAAAAATCAAGTTAAAAAAAAAAAATTCTGGAGCCCTATAGCGGCGTTTTAAGGAGCCTATAGTGACGTTTTAAGGACCTATAGTGGCATTTTGGAACTCGAGCTCCATGAACTCTAGTTATAGGCAATTTTTTTTTTATTTTTTTACCTATAGCTCGAGTTCATGGAGCTCGAGTTCCAAAATGTCACTATAGGTCCTGAAAACGTCACTATAGGCTCTTTAAAAACGCCACTATAAGGTTTAACTCGATTTTGAGAAAATCAAGTTTCAAAAGAAGAGTATTTCCCTAATTAGTTTGGAAAAGGGGGCAAAATGCTGGATTATTTTTTTAAAAAGGGTATAAGCCAATTTTGTCCGAAATTTGGAAAATAAATACCTCATTTTTATTTTTTATGCCATTTTACTCTATATTTCTTTCCAAATTGGAGAGAGGAGTTTTCTTGAGACTGGGTAGAAAACACCTAGCCACACCCTTTTCTTTCCCTCTTAATTTTAGCATAACAAAATAAAGGAAAATGACATTCACTCCTCCATTATCTTCCCTTGATTTTTCATCATCTCTTGTTTCACTAGAGTCAAATAGACTCTTACATTTTCAACTTGCAGACCCCAAACTCTCATTTTCTCATCCTCAAATTAGGAATGGCAAAAATTACCTAACCCGAGGGTACTCGACTCGACCCGACTCTCAAAGCAAACGGGGCGGGCTTGGGTTTTAAAAGCCAACCTATAGTAGGTTCGGGTCAGGTGTGGGTATTATGCATACCCGCCCCGAACCCAACCCATATTCATATATAATATTAAAAAAATTTAAAAACCTTAAGTATAAATACTACTCTAACTTTCTCATTTATCTATTTCACTTCCCTAACCCTAATCACTCTCTCAACGGCCTCCCTCTCCCTCACTCTCAACCTCCCTCACTCTCACTTTAGAATCTCAATTGAAGAATGACCCTAATCACCAATTTTTTGATGTATTCATTTGGCGAGGACTAGTACAGTAGAGAGCTTGTGGTGACCTTTGTGGGGGTGTTGGATGATTAAGATTTGGGTCTTTGTTGGAATGGGCTAAGCCGGCATTGTTTCGCAAAGACACACTATGTTGGGTCTACTGCACTTTGAGCCGATGGGTTGCTGCAGTTGTGATGGTTCTAGTTCGGCCCTGATTGGGAAATTGAGGGATTTTCTTTGGGTTTCTAGGTGTTTTGTGGTTCTGATTTTGGAGTATTTTAGTGTTTTACATTTCATTTATTTATTATTTCATCTTGAACTGTATTTGGGTTTATGTAATGCACTAATATTACTTTTTTCTTTTTTCTTTTTTCTTTTTTTCTTTTTTTATAGATTGGGCCTTGTGTTTGTGTTTGTGATTAATGTGTTTGTGATAGGATTAGTGTTTGTATTTCTGATTTTGAAGAGAAAAACATAAATTTGAAAATCATAAATCAGGAAAAGATAAAATAGATTTTTTTTTTTAAAAAAAGATTGGGTCATGGATTGGGCCACGAATTAGAGGCTTTAGATTAGGCCCTAAAGTGGTGGGACGGGGCCCGCGGGGGTCCAACGGGGCAGGTTTGGGGGTTAAAAAAAACACATTTAGTTAATGGGGAAGGTTCGGGTTTCGAAGGGCGGGTGGCAGGTCGGTTTCGGGCATAAAGAAACCCTCCCCAAACTTGACCTATTGCCATTCCAACCTCAAATTACTTCATACAAGTTGTTTAGTTGTCTGTTTGATAATAATAAAAAAATCATGTTTTAAAAACAAAAAGCAGTAGGTCCTACTAAAAAATTCTTGCTTGGCTAGAATTTTAAAAAACACAATTAACGAAATAGAAAAATCAATGAGAATGTTAGTTCGGATAACGTTTCTCTACAAACAAATTTGGAGAAAAACTCTTCAAACTCCTCTTATATCTTTTTATTGAATGTGAATTTTGACAAATCCACCATTAAATTGCATTTTATTTTTATATCCTCTAAGCTTACAAAATTTCAATAAAATAAAAAATAGATAGCTATGTTATTAGTCAAATGTTTAAATTTCAAGTTTTTATAGTCTTAATAAATTATGCATAAAAAATAGGTTTATGAATTGAATAGTAATTGTAAAGTTGTGATTTACAACTATGTTTTATGTTGGCTTTAATTCTATGTCAAATTTGATTATAATTTTGTTCAATCATTTCCCTATATTTTTGTGGGATTTAATGTAAGGGTTGTGTGTGAAAATTTAGTGAAGAATCTGTGAAGAAGTAGTTTTTGCAATTGGACTCGCGACTGATGACCTACGAAACAAGCCACGTGAGAAGCACATGTTGGAATTTGAAGAGTCTTTAACAGACTGGTTTTCGCGAGTGACTCGCGACTCAGGTCAAGTCACGAGTGACCCGCAAAATCTACTACTTGTTGCTTTTTGAAGTGTGACTTTTCTCATTCTTTACCAACACAATATAAACCCTCATTACCCACAAAATGTAAGAAGAATTAGAATTTTCTAAAGAAACTTTTGAGAGAGAAACCCTAGCCAAAAACTTGAGAGTTAGATATTGTTTTACCCACAATCCTCTACACATTTCTCTAAAGTTTCCATCTACTCCCTCCTCTCCATCTATACATCCTTGAGAAGTTCTTAGCCCAAACACTTGCCTCACCCTTCTTAAGTGCTGAGAGAAGTTTTGGTGCCTTTAGGAAGCATTGGAAGAAGCCATTGAGTAGCGGATGCAATCGGACGGAATTGCGGGATCTTGAAAGTTAGTGAAGCCAAGACTACGAGAAGTTCATTGGTAGCAGGAGGTTGGAGGGCTCAAATACATTGGGTAGATTAGGCTTGGAGGGTCTTTTTGATATTCGTGCACTCCAACTTATTCACTAGTGAATCGATTTCGGCTTAGAGGGTCGCGGAGAGGTTTTTCGCCAAGTACTTCAGTTTCCTCTTCAATAACATGTGTCGGTGTTCTCTTGTGTTTTCATCTCTCTTCCCTACTCTTTAAACTTTACCATTATTGCTTATTGTACTTGCTTATGGGTAATATTAGTGTTACCGATTTATTGCGCGTGCTTTACTCTTGTTCTACACATAGATAAGTTAGAGTAAAAGCAATTAAGCCGCAATTTAAAATTGGGAGTCTAAACAAGCATTAGTGTTTTCACACTAATTGAGCTTTCAGTAATTAACACCGATTTTAACAAAATTAGAAATGCATGTTAAGAACATAAATAACATGCAATCTAATGGTTAAATTTTCAAAATTTATAGCCATGTAAAATTTTTAAAGAGAGTTTGAAGGTTTTGGAGAGACACTTTGTCCATGCCAGTAATTATAATGGTAATTATAGTATGATACCCTCATAAGATATTAAATATCACAAGTCAAATCCATATCTCTATATGACTCTATGAACATAATAATACCATGACCAAACAAACTAAGCAATAGAACTTGTAGAATTTCATGCCTTGCCGAAAAATGGGGATAGGTCTCCATGAAAGAACCAGAAGAGCTACCAGCATGTTAAGGAGAGGGAATCTCTTCCTCTTCCTCTCCCCCTTTTTCCCCTTCAGAAGATGGAGGCTGAAAATCCAACATGCAAATGTTGTTACTGAGCAAAAATATGGAAAAGGAATATGCAAGATGAAAATTTAACTTCGGAAGGGAAGTAAAGTACCAATATGCCAGCCAAACAACCTTGCAGATGAGTTCTAATAAATTCAAAATAAGTCCTTGCTACTCCTAAAACCACAAAGCCAACACGGGCCTAAGCAATCTCTTCATCAGTCAGAAGGTCAGCCAACCAGACGGAGGGACAAGGAGGAACTGGAATTGTTGTAGGAAGATACACATGTTGAACTTAAGACAACACCCGATTACCAAGATACTAATACCTTCCATGCCCACACTCAAACAATACCTGATGGCTATTCAACCCTAAAGCCCGCTTGCACTCTGCATACTCCTCACATCCAACCTAAGGATCTAAAGACATCTGAAAAATCACAAAGGAACCCAGAATGAGAAAAGACTAAGCCATAACCAAGTACCAAAGATTCCCAAAAAAAAGGGGGGGAAGGACTCACATCATCAGCAATCAAATTATCAATCACCGAGCGCCAAATTTCTAAAGAACGCCTGAAAGGTGTAGACAAACAATGTTTGGGCAACCAACAGAGAAATCTAGGAAAAATGCCAGTAACCTCCTCCCGAACTTGAGGGCCAACTCCAAAGTATTCATACATCCAAAACTAAAAAAATTCACAGCACCATTACAACCTAGCCAAAATAACTTTCCACAACCCACATATAGCCAAAAATTCCAAATCTCACCTACCATACATATGGAGCCCCACCCAAGCTTGAAAGACTCTGCCTAGAAAGTTGAGTCATGAAATACAAAAGGGTAACATAAGCCATACCGCCCCAGTCATAATTCTGGATTTGCTCAATTTTTCTCAACTTCCACAAGTAATGCAGATTCACTGTACTGCCTATATCTGGACAGAGGAAAGTCCCAATAAAAAGAAGCATGAACATACGGGTACCCTTTGTCATAGTATCACATTGGGAAATATTCTCACATAGCCAAGACAAAAGAACATTTTTACTCTTCATTCTAGAAGACACTACACCTAGAAGTTTCTTGATTTCAGTTGAAGTAAGGGAGTCACTGACACAGATTCTCTCATCACCCAACCTTAGACACTTGATAACAGAAAAGTCATAAGGTGTCAACATTACCTCACCAATGCCTGGAAAATGGAAGGTGCATGTGGTGTCACAGAAGCATTCTGACAAAGCAAGGACTAGCTGGAGATCCTTGTATTCATGAGTCTCCTGATTTAGTAAAGCTTCAAAGAAAGTACCAAAGCCCACATCATTGATGATATTCCTGATGGCAGGAGACAATGCTTCCTATATGCTCTTCAACATTTGGAGACTACCTCGACTCTTGAGGCTTTACAACATAAAAATTTAGCCCATTATTCCATGACCAAATTCACATGTCTAAAAATTCCCACAAAAAAAAAAAATCAATGCCCCCACCAAAAATTTTACTGCAATCAAAAATTTTTCACATGTCCATACACAACTACCAAATTTTTTCCCATAACCATACACAATCGAAAGATTTCCTACATATCCAAGATAGCCATCAAGAAAAAAATTCCTACATGACCAAGATAGCCATCAAAAAAAATTTCCACATGTCCATGTCCATGTCCATGCACAAATAAATTCTCACATATCCAAAATCATAACCACAAAATTTTCCATGATCAAACATCACCTACCTAACAAAATTTTTCCATAGCATAAATTCATACCCATTAAAATTATTCCATATCCACAAAAATTTTCCATACCCACAAGTTTATCCATACTCATACCCACAAAAATTTTGACATGTTCATGAAATGAAATTTACACATGCCAACAAAATTTCCCACATGCATCATGAATATATTCATACAAGCCCACAACACAAATATTTCACAATGCCAATACTCCCAAAATCCAAGCTAAGATTCATCCAACAACATCACAATCTACCAACATTGTCAAAATTCCATAAGCCACCAATATTGTCCCAAATTACACCATGGCAAAAAATACAACACTTCAAAAATGTTCCAAAGCCAACATTACAACATGATCAACCATACAATGCCCCAAATTCCAACAAGACCACACAACAAAATGACAATGCCTCACCATAAAACTTTCAATGAAGCATGAAACAACATTTTTCCAAACAAAAAAAAAAACCAAAGAAAAAACTCACCTTGATGTCCACATGAGAATAGGGAGCATGGGTCTTTAGGTCTTGAAGAAGCCCCTCCTCATCATGCCAATCAAATGTTGGATCATATTTCTTGCCAAGAAAAGTAAGAAAAGAGGATCCATTAGAAGAAGAAGACATTTTGATGCAAAGAAAAATGGGTTTGAAAATGGGTTTCACCAAAAATGGGTGTGTGGAAAAAGTGCCCATGAACACAAGGATCTAAAGAAATATTAAGGGAGATGGATAAAAGAAGCTTGAAAAGCTTAGAAAAGTGAATAGTGTTAATGGTGGAAGAAAAGATGAAGGTGGAAGAAGCAAAAGAGAGAGAAACAAAGAAAGTAGGGGGCTAAAACTCGGCCCTCACATAAAAATCAGCTGAGTTGCTGAGTCAACTTAGTCAAACTGAGTTGACTTAGTCAACTCCCAAAAAAAAAATTTCTTTTTCTTTTCTTTTTATTTCCTTTTCTTTTTCACTCCTAAAAAATCATATCATTAAAGGAGAAAAATAAATTTTCAAAAAAAAAAAAAGAGGATGACAAATCTTTTGGAACCGATTAAGGATAAAACTTCAAGTTCAAATTTCAAGTTTTTTGTAAAACCCAAATCCCAAATTTTCAATTCAAAATTTTCATTCCCAAGTTTAAAACTCCACGTTCTAAATGCCCAATTTTTAAATTCAAAATTCCCAAATTTTCAAGTTGCAAAAATTTCAAACTTCAAATTTCATGTTCAAAATATCAAGTCACAAATTTTCAAAATTCCAAGTTTCAATTTTTCAAAATATCAAGTTTTAAAGCCCAAATCTCAAGGTTTCAAAATCCAAAATCTCAAATCTCAAAATTTCAATTTCAAAATTTCTAGTGTCCAATTCCAAGTTTCAAAAATCAAATCTTTTTCAAAAAAAAAAATCTTTTTCAAAGAACTGCCAAAAACCAATCAAAGTTTTCTTGACAAAAATAAAAAAGTTCAAATCAAGAAGAGACAAATGAAAATCACACATTTCAAAAAAAAAAAAAAAAAGCAAGGGAACAACAAAATACTCATTAGTTAAAGACTAATTCTAAATTTTGACTTTTGCAAGCAGCAACTCAATTTCAAGGATGAGAAGCCCTTGATTTCCTTCGTCAAGATCAAGATCCTTTGGTCGTAAATATTTCTTTAGTCAAGATTAAGATCAAGATCCTTTGGTCATAGACATTTCCTTTGTCCAGACTGAGGTTGTAGACAATTTTTTTTTTTGTCCAGATCGAGGTCGCTGACAGTTCTTTGTCCAGATAAAGGTCGCAGACATTCCCTTCATCCTGATTAAGGTCACAGACAATTCCTTTGTCCAAATCAAGGTCGCAGACATTTCCTTCATCCAGATCAAGGTCGCAGACAGTTCCTTTGTCTAGATCAAAGTTGCAGACATTTCCTTCGTCCAGAACTAGGTCGCAGACAGCTCCTTTGTCCAGATCAAGGTCACAGACATTTCCTTCGTCCAGATCAAGGTCGCAGACATTTCCTTCCTCCAGACTAAGGTCGCAGACAATTTTATTTGTCCAAATCGAGGTCGCAGACAGTTCCTTTGTCCAGATTTAGGTCACAGACATTTTATTTGCCAGATCGAGGTCGCAAACAGTTCCTTTGTCCAGATCAAGGTCACAGACATTTTCTTCATCTAGATCAAGGTCGCAAACATTTCCTTCATCCAGATCGAGGTCGCAGACAGTTCCTTCGTACAAATCGAGGTCGCAGACATTCCCTTCGTCCAGATTGACGTCACAAACAGTTCCTTCATCCAGATTGAGGTCGCAGACATTTCCTTCATCAAGATCGAGGTTGAAAAGCCTTTGGTCTCAGACAGCTCCAATTTCAAGATCAGGATTGAAAAGCCTCTTGATTGCCTCCATTATCAAGATCAGGATTGAAAAGCCTCTTGATCACATTAATTGTCAAGAGTCATTTCCAAAGTTCATCAGCTATCAACTAGGTCAGGAATTTTTGTTTTTGTCAAAGGTAAGGCACTAGTTCTATGTTCCAAAGTTTTAGGTTCAAGGGCTAGGTAATCTTTGAAAATTCAACCTCAATTAAATCATCGCAGTTAAAATCAGTGACTTTGTTTTACATTGACATTCGCTTTCCAAGCTCTGTCAATGAGGGGCATTCTGTAGACACTCGATTTTGCACCTATAATTTAATCAATGAAGATGATTAGAATGACTATTTTTTGTACCCCAAAAAATCATTCTTGCATTACATGCATTGATTTATTCATTGCATATCATAAAAATGATCTTGAGATTCTAACGGTCGCGACGGTATATCCGATTTTCAAATCGGACCATCAGATTGAAAGATATCATATGATTAAGTTTGCACGATCAGCATGCATTGTGTCTACGTAGAATCGACCAGGTATGATTAATTTAAATTAATTCTGATTGGTTAAAAAATTAAAACTAATTAGATAATTTTGTGATTGGTTGACAATTAGTGTTTAAAATAGAATTGCTTGCATAGGATTAAGGGGATAATTGAGAACGTATAACTAGGCATTAACAATAATTTGTTTTATGTAATCCACATACATTTGCTAGTGATAATTTTGGAGCTTTACGTGATATAGATTATGTACTTGCAAAAAATTTTGTTTTTTTTTTTTTTTTTTTTTGTACTTAATATAACACTACAACTTTAGGTGATAATTCTCACCTATTTATCCTGAATAAAGCTGCATTTTTACAAATTGCATATTTCGGTGATATACATGACTTTGTTGCTACATCAATAGCATGGGAAACACTTATGGGAATACCTGTTCTGTCAAACTTGAAAATATGTCATTGCAAAATGAAATACTTATTCTGTCAAAGCTTGAGTAAGATTTTTTTTTTTCTAGACACAGTTCTAGAATTTAGATTATATATAGTGTATCGTTGTTGTTTGCCTTAATACCTATAATTTAGATTATATAAAATGCAACAATGTTTTTTACCTGCCTTAATTAGTGGTATCGGACCACTGGTGTTGTCTGTCCTTGGTACCCAATGATTATCAAATATAACATAAAGCTAACTTTTTATTGAACTTCATAAACTCAACAAAAGGTAACATTAATCTACAATTGTCTAGTAAACCAAAAGCTAACATAAAGATACATTTTCTGATGCATCACTATTATTGGCATCAATATTCAAAAAGTTACATCAAGGTAACAGCATATAGGCTGCTTTTGTTTTGCCATCATACACCAAAACAACCTACAAAAAATAGTCATGACCGTATTGATGCCTACTTCAGCTTCCTCACGACTACTTTGTATTTATTCATCATTGATTGATACTTCAAAGCTTCAATTTATTCCACTACTTCATATTTGACATCTTCATCACTTTAATGAAAAATCTTACATAGTTGACGACCCTTATAATAATCCAACAAGAAACAAAAAATCAATAATTAGTATAGCCAACAACAATACCGAATTTGTTTACTTTTTTGGATAGGTAAATAAAACTTCGCTGCAATTATGATTAAAAAGTACAAAGAAAAAGGCAAAGCAAGCAACATGCTAAGAACCATAAGAATAGCAAACTAATATATAAGAAAGTATAACTATCTAGTAAATCTGGTTAGGAATTAAAAGTAACAAAATTTGAAGTATGGTCAGGTCACTCTTTGTGCTTATTGCCTCAGTTCAAATTTCCATATGCACATGTATGTTGAAATGAAGAATAAAATAATAGTTGGGTAAGAAGATGCAGTTATAGATTTAGAATTTAATTTAGTGATTTGTAAATCATGTAGAAAAATTAATTTGTGGCAATCAGTGAGGGGTGTGAAGCGAGAGACTTGAGAAAAAATTTAGGAAGAAAAATTACCTGACAATACACAAAATTCTTTCTCCGCATGATCTGGAATTGAGGCAGTGGCCAAATTCAATGTTTTCAATTTGGGGTAATTTTATTCTTAGGGTTTTTTGGGACAGGTATGCAACACAACTTCAAAGTACCTTTATTAGTAAACACAATTAATGCAATACAACGTATGGGATTGGGGTCAACAACCTTCAAACACAAAATTAACTTGTTCAAGATCAAAATTTCAACCACCATATCAGCAAATAATTAATTTTTTTGAAAAAAATACATTTAACTGTCCCCAAATTAACAGGTGCAAGATTTTGTCAAACAAAGAAAGAAGCTTTATGTTTCAACATATGAACCTATAACAAAAAAAAAGGTGGAAAAAAAACCCCAACTTTAATCTGATTCAAAAGAACATTTAAAAAAAAAAAGAAAAAGAGAAAAAGATTAACCCATTACTGTATATTGTATATTCTATTGATTGATAATAGTTTAAGAAAAAATTAGTGCATCCATCTTCATTGAGACATTTTATCAAACAGGTACAAATTTCCTTTCTACACAAACACATTTCGAGATTTTTTTTTTTTCATCTATAATTTTGGGAACAAAAAAGCATACAAAAAAGATGGGAAAATTCAGGAGAGAGAGAGAGAGAGAGAGAGAGAGAGAGAGAGAGAGAGAAACCTTCTTGTGAATGTCAGGTGTTGGAAGGAGCAAGAAAGCTTCCGGCATAGGATGGTTTTGCTAGAAAAAGAAGATTTTGAGGTTTTCTGACGAGACAAAGGTTGGTTTTGTCGGAACTTGCAATGTCCTGAAACATCATATACTTTCTCCATTAAAAAAGGGATAGAGAGTGAGATGGAGATTCGAAGCTTGGAGTTACAAAGAAAGAGAAAAAAAAACCATAACAAAGTATTAAAAAAAAAGGGTAAATTGCAAATTACACCCCTGAAGTTTGGGGTTGATTGAATTTTACACCCCAACGTTTCGGAATTTTAATTTTACACCCCAACGTTTGGTTCCGTTAGCAAATCACCCCCTTGGTTAGTTTCTGCTGTTAGCTGCCATGTCAAGGGAAGCAGCTCCCTTCCAACTTGCAAGGCAGAGACCCATTGTGAATCTACAATGGCAGCCATAGTTGCAGCCACAACGACAGCCACAGTGAGCCTCTTTTTCTTCTCTCCAGCTTTATTTCTCTCTCTTTTTAGATTTTGCTTTTTCTTGTCATTGTTGGATTTGGATTTGTTGGGGATTCATAGTGGTTTGCTTTCTCTTTCTTTAACAAATTTTTGGGGGTTCTATGTTCATTGTTGTAGTTTTTCCTGTCTAAGTTGTTGGGACTTGTGTGTTAGTTATGGTGAAAAGAATTGAACTATGCATTAGGGTATGTGCATAAATTGGGTACTGCAAGACTTGGGATATGTATTATTGATGTGTATATAACTTTAAGCTACCATGTAAATCATTTGTTTAAGTACAGAGAAGTCCAAACAATGGACGTAGAATTCAATCTTTGTTAATTTATTGCATTGACACATTTGCCTCACTGAGAAGCATAAATCAAAATCAAAATTCATATGCATTCCACTATTTTTGGGATTAGAACTATGAAGTGGTATTGTGGTAGTATCCCTTTTTCCGACTCACTTGTTTAGCTTGTCTTGAAAAGAAAATGACTGGATGAAAAATCTATTGGTTTACTTATTTTCACAACTGCATATAAACTTATGCATCCATGGAATTTGTTAGCTATTTGGTTTGGCCATTTAACATTATGATAAAATCAATTCAAACAATTAATGCACCATAAAACATTGAAAATGACACATTAAAATCTGGATGTCATTTGCCAAATAGCTGCTCCCATGTTTATTATTAGTCACTTGACTTCAATGTGAGTTCTTTTGGGTAAGACCTTTTTAGTATATTTTTCTTTATTCCTTGTTTATTTTATTCATCAAGGCACAATCTTATTGCTTAGCCATAAATGCTACTGCAGACCTTTGATAGTTGTTTACCTTTGATAGTTGTTTTTCACCCGATTGAGGTCTTAGCCTTGTTAGGTTCCAAGGTGGAAAAGTAATTTGTCTGAAGCTTCAGTCCTTATTCTATCTAGATTATGTGAGGCACAACATGGTGAAGTAACTGAAGTAATTTTTCAGAGGCTTCAGTACTTTTGCAAAGCTAGGCTTCAGTACTTTTGCAAAGCTATTGAAACAACTATCCTTTTATACGATTCATTCTACAATTTTGTCTATTGTTCTATGTTGTTTTGTACACTTCAAAGTCTGTGAGTGTGGTTAACAGTATCGTTAAAAATTGTGTGAATGAGGTTCATTATATTATTCAAAGTTGTAAAAACTTACTATGAAATATTGTATATTGTAGGACATGTCAAGTGGCAAGTTCTTCAAGTAGTTTTGGAAGGTTGAATTACAGCAACGATCATAAGGTGAAATGTAAACATCGTGGACAAATAACAACACAAGAAGAAAACAGAATTGAAAGAGAAGGATAATAATGCACCTTAGATGAAGATTATTGATTTAGAAGATAAAAAGACTGCTACAAACATACAATTGATGCATTTAAGTTGGTTTGTTGTTGTGGTGATCGTTTTAGTTTATTTAGTGAAAGCAATAGGCCAAGGAAAGAACTTGTATTGAGAATAGGTGAACTGTAGTTTAGTCACTGTGAAAGATTGTAGTGACAATAATTTTGAAAGAGTAGGCAGCTTATTATCTTGTTTAATGTAATGACAATTGTAATAGCCACTTGTATTTTTATGTTGTAATGGAAATTGAAATACGTTTCTTGCAATGGAAATTCTTACTTAGTTTTGTCTCTTATTGGAATATTGTTTATTATTATGGAAATTGGCACTTAGCCATCCATAAATGCACCTAGCAATTACATTAAACCTGCAAAGTGCAATTGTGGGCAAACAAGAACAATGACTAACAAATTTTGCCAAACAAGAAGACGCTATACTGCAAAAGAAGCTATACCACTGTAAAACAATCACCTGGCACATTTTCAAACCTGATATATGCAATATATTACCAAAATGTTAATCATTCTTCCAAAATAGCTAACAATACAATCACTGACATTACCTGGCACATTGCCAAAACCTGCTATATTCAATATATGACCAAAATACTAATAATTCTTCCATAACAGCTAACAATTGTTCTCATAAAGTTTCTGTAAATTATTGACCAATACAAAAAAGGATACTTATGTCCAAAACCTTGTGCTCCTTGAAGTTGGCATATAAATGCCTAACACAGAACCTTGTATGTGCTTCAGGAGCAATTGTTGCAAGAGTAGGAAGTAAGCCCTACATTTATAAAAAAAAAAAAGGTTATTACGTAGATATTAAATAATTTGAACACTAAATTTAAATTTAAATATATACAATAAATACAACATTAAACTTACATAAAAAAGAAACACATACCTTCTGTTGGTCAGAAGTAAAGATCCAGCCACGTTCCCTCATAGGACCAATATCAGCTAACAACAACTCCAGAAACCATGACCATCTGTCCTTGGTCTCAATCTCACAAACAGCAAATGTTATTGGGTACATCCCGTCATTCCCATCACTCCCAACAGCTGCCAATAGTTGCCCCTTCAAAAATCCTCTTATATGACAAGCGTCAAGACTAATAATTGGCCTACATTCCTCCAAAAATCCGGTTCTACAAGCAGCTAGACACACATACATTCTCTTGAAGTGCGGTGTGGGTGTGTGTAGATTAATTTTGGTTGTAGTGCTCGGATTAGAAACTCTCAACTCTTCACAATAATCTCTAGCTCTTTCAAACTGGTAAGCAAACCTTCCTTTAAGCATTTCCAATGCAATCTGCCTAGCCTTAAAGGCTTTGTCCAGGAAAATGTCTACTCAAAATTGATATTTTATACCTCCCTTTATCTCAGCACTTTTGATGTTAGGTCCACCTCTAAGCACCTCTAGCCATGCAACTGCAATCCACCTTGCAGAAACCATTCTACTATGAAAAGCCCTACAGCATGAATGTTTTTCCCGATAGGTTTTCATAAGCAAAGAGTTTTCTTCACGGTCCCATGAAGTATAAATATACCACTCACAATTCTCACATTCGTAACTCACCTTGCGAGACTCATTCTTAACAATTAACAATGGATATCTGTGCTTGATTCTATAAGACTGCACAGACCTCTTAAACTCCTTGTGGTCTCTAAACAACATCCCCTTCTCAAAAATAGGGTCGGAAAAATCCACCTCAGCTCTAAATTCAATGTACTTAGGGTGCTTTTCATCATCCTCAGAGTTGACAGGTGTGCACAAAATGTTAGAGTGCCTATAATCACTTTCCCCACTTTTTATATTATGCTCCTCATCACTAAAGAAAGTGGGTACCCAATTTGATGTGTTCTGCTCATAAGGGTTTCCGTTTGATTGGTCATAGGCAGTGGTTTGGACAAGATGAATGGATGGAGTAATGTAAGTGGATGGGTCAATGGGAGAGGATGGTCTTTCATGTCTATCAAATTCACTGTCACCTACCAAACCAGCATACTCCTCATAAAAAAAATTGTCATCTACTCCAACTCCTTCATCAACTTCTTTATGAAACTCATGCTCATCATCACCTTCATTACCATGATCCTCATCGACTTTTTCCTTAAGAGCTTGTTCAGCTTCACATATATTTGTATTAACCTTTCAGGTGCAAATTCTAACTAGTTACGTACAGTCCCTCTAGCATATTCAACATGTGTATAACTGTGCAATGAATACCTTCCATGATGTATAGAGATGTCAAATGGTTGATCCATATTCCAAGCCCTGCATACACATATAAATGTATTACTAAAATATTACATTTAATTAATAAATTAATAAAATATAATTCACATACATGTATACAAGAGGCATTACTATAATATAACATTTAATTAACACATTACTAACATCATCATCTTCTTTCAATGGACAAAAGCCATTATCAAAATAAATATAATACTATTTGCAAACAAGAGCTAAAAAGCAAAACACATGGATCACTCAATTGGACCACAACCATACCACTTAGTGCATTATTTTACACCATTCAATACATACAGCTCATCATCACAGGCTGACCCACCGAAATTAAATATCAATAAAGTCACTAGTTCCAGACAAAACACAACCAAATATATCATAAACCATTGACAACAAACTGCTACAAAAATTCTTTAAAAAAATCGTCCCAATCAACAGTATCAAAGTGCAACAAAAACTCAAAAAAAAATTAAAATAAAGAGAAACAAACTCCATCATAAACACACTCAAAGTTCCAATAGCAAAGTCAATGAGTTTAAATCACACACACATAGAGAGTTCTAGCAACAAATCCATCACCCAAAAAATTTAACAAAAACTCCAAATATTCTATGCATCCAGCAACAAAATCCCAAACAAAAAAAATTATGCAAAAACCTAAACAAAGCCAAACAACAAATTAAAAAGCAAAACTAAATGACTGCTATCTTATCAAGTGGGGCCGGTTGAGTGAAAAGTAATGGCTGATAATTTAACAATCTGACTGTGTCAGGCTTTCAGCAAACAATTGCTCTTGGGGTATAGCTGTATTAAACTATTAATAAGTCCTTGATCAGACCTTTTGGGCCTCACAGAGAATTGAAATTAAATCAGGTACAGTAATACAAGTAACTATTTTTTTACTTATCACTTTTTAACTGTTTTGAATTTTTTTTAATAATTAGATTAAAAGTTTATTTTTTAACTCTTAATTTTTATTATTTTAAAAATAATTGCACATATAGTGCAATACCTAAACTTGAACTCAACAATTTTGTAGTTTTCAATGTTCTGCCCTTCTCTGATATTTTGTCTTTTGTTATGTTTGATGCTGATGGTTTGCACTCCTTAAGCCGTTTTGCCACAACTATATTTGTTTTGGATAGTAAATTTTTAATGCAATTCCTTTTAACTAAAAAATAAATAAATAATTGATCTCAATCGGGACCAAGCCACTTGATCTCTTTTTGAAAGTTCAAAAAGTGTGAAAAACACCTTGAATGTTTAGACCCCTGAATTACAAATTACTAATTCAAGCTTAATATCAAACAATGTATATGCAGAAAATGAACATAAGCTTAAAATAGAAATGAAAGATAATCTAAATCAAATAAAATCATTTCCACAGCAGAAATTAAATGGCAAAGATTAAGAGAAGAGAGATGCAAACACAAGGACAACACAACGATGTGTTATTGAAGAGGAAACTGAAGCCCTCGGCGTAAAACCTCTCTGCCGCCCTCCAAGCAGTCAATAATCCACTAAAGAATGAAGTTGGAATACATAAACAGCAGAAGACCCTCCAAGCCTAATCTACCCAGTGTATCTAAGCCCTCCAAGCTTCTTGCTCCAGCGAGGTTACGCCGAACCTTTGTCTTCTTTAACTTACCGGATTCCGCTATAGCCCATAGCATTAACCAATATCAATTGGTCCCTTCCGAACTGCTTCCCAAAGCACCAAAAAGCCTTCTCACAGATATGGGTAAGGTGAGAAAAGGATTTGAGTAATGTACCTCTCAAGGATCTAACAATGGAGAAGGTGAGAGTAGAGGAATTTGAAGAGTCACTATGTAAAGATTATGGATAAATCGATCTTGTTTTTCTATAGGGTTTCTCTCTCAAAATTCTCTCTGGAAGCTCTCTACATTTCGTGGGTATAAGGGGTATTTATACTAGAGTGAGAATGGAATGCAAAGAGTCAGTTTTCCAAAATAGAGCTGGCTGGCAACCTGGCCTCGCGACTTAACTGAGTTGCGAGTTCAAGCCGCGAGTTAACTGAATGGTTAGTTTGGATTTTTTTGTCCTGTAGTGCTACAGCTGGCATGACGGTTCAGCTTCTCTGCATGCTTCACTCGTGTGCTTCTTCTAGCAGCTTGCCAGTCGCGAGTCCCTGCTTCACTACACAGTCTTGAGCATTTCTTCACACTTTCTCACACACTGCCCTTACATGATTTCCACCTAAATACAGGGTTTCTAAGTGCTGAAATACAAAAAAATTTGGCACGGAATAAAGCCAACAAAATGGTTGATTAATTTCAACCTTACAATCTCCTCTTTAGATATTCCGTGACAAAACCCTACAACAAACTCTAGACTTAACGCGTGAGTAGGGAACAGTTAAAAAAAACTCACTCACACCTAACTCTAGAATCTGTGAAGCTCTTGAATCATAAGTACAAGTATCTCATGAAAAACAACTACATAATATGATCATTGTATGCAAAAAAAACTTGTAAAACATATGAAGCAAGCGCAATGCGATCAAGCAATATAGAATAAAGCAATAAAGCATGGCTTGACCAAAAACTAACAATCACTATAAATAGTGACCACAATGCTCATTCACACAAGAAATGAGCATCTGGATATGCAAGCTAGAAAGCTCAATGCAAAGTATCATTTGCACATCCAACACACAACCGAGATAATAACACCAAGTAATTGTATCAAGGATAAAAATCCAACAAGGACATAAGAGTGATGTACTTAAAGAAAATGCATAACATTTAACAATAAGTACTTAAACTACAAAGCAAGGGTACAAATTAAAAGCTACATAAGCAAAGGTACACATGAATACTGAATAACAGATTTATATATATATATATATATATAACTAGTATTGAACTCATCTTGCTAGATTATCCTAAAAATAGAAAGCAAAAACTTATCTTGCTAGATTATCTCAACCGCAAAATAAGTAGTTAATTTATTTGGGATTTTAAGTTTAAGGCAAAAATCTAGTATATTTATTGAAACTTTATTAATGGGAGAATGAATTCACTTGAGTTAAATATAAGGAGAATAAGTAGAAATAAGGCAGCACACCAGGTGGTCATTTTCACTAGAACCGATATGGCAATTGTATCGAAATTTCTAAGAATTAAAACACAATTTCCCAATATTTTGAGAGGACCAAAAGTAAAGAGCAATTTATCTTGCTATATTATCCCAAAATAAGCCTCTTTTTTTTTTTTTTTTTTTGTGGGTACAGTACCCACCCATTGATCTAACCATTTATTTCACTTGTTTTCATCTTGGCCGTTTATGTGATTTTAATGAATTACCAGTTACCAGTCAAGCAAGTAACACATAAAATTAAACAAGGAAAAAAACAGACGTTTCTTTTTACTTTTTTCTCTCTCACCTCACCGTCTCGCGTGCTCTCTCTACTTCTCTGCTGCGTTCTTTTAATTTTGCTCCTCCTCATCGTTCTTGGCCGATCTTGATCTCATCTTCATACAAATCTCAGGTAACCATTCTTCATACATTTTCCCTGAATTTATCATCAAGATTTGGGTTTTTGAATGATGGATTTAATTAATGATTTATTTCAATTGAATGTGTGAGTAGGATAGGTTTTTTCTTCATTGCTTCTCCCTTTTCCCTGAATTTATCGTCAAGATTTGGGCCTATTTGATTGGTTTTTTTTTTTTTTTTCTCTAAGAATTTTGGAGCAGTGATGTTATGAAATCTGAATTGAAATTTCAATATAGGCAAATTCGAATTGCAAATCTAGCCACTTGCTTCGATTTTTCCCCCAATGGAAACCCCATGTGAAAATTTCCCATTGAAGAATCCCTCAGCAAGTTTGTAATGTGAAACTTTAATTTTTCGTATTTATTTATTATATAGAAAATTTGATTTCATGACATAAATCTTTGCACCCATTCTGGTTTTTCATTTATGATTGCTAGTGTATCTTTCTTTTTGTTCAATGGCTTTGAAGTTCTAAAATGCGTAAATTAGTCAGCATGGTGCGTAGAGGTGGAGGATCCCAGTATATGTCATTCAATGATAAATTGACACAAATAGTAGTTGGTTCTCCTTTAGAGATGTAATAAGTCCTTGACTCTTTTAAGCAAAAAGATTATTTGTAAAAAAAATTTGGTTCTTTCTTTAAGCAATTCTTTAAGGTCCCTTGCTAGTATGGTGACTTATGACATTAATGTGATATTCCTTTTATTCGCATTGGCTCTCTGTTATGCTTGCTAAGTTGGGGAATATCTTCCCTTATTTGTATTAGCTTCATCTCTCACTTGCTTTTGTAATTTCTTAGTGAGAAAAAGGAGGTAAGGAGCCTTGCAGCTTTGGGTGTTATTTATGTAGTTAAACGCACATGGCTAGAAGATTGTGATTGCGAAAAGTAAGAGATCCATGTTCTACTGAGATACATAGCCTATGATCTACTTCTTCCAAAAGGCTTGCTTATTTCTATATTAAAAGTCCTGGTTTGTGTGTGAGTGTTTTAAATTTCACATCCTAGTTCAAGCCGGACTTATATCGTTATGTGGGCTGTTTTTATTTCTTTCATTTGTTTAATTGGTACTTGTCAAACTTTTGAGTATGTTATTCATTTTAATCTTAACTTGTAAATTGTAATCACATAGATTCTATTTGCTCCACAAAAGGAGTAGTGGTTTGAGCAGCCAGCATAAATCAAAGAAAAAACGCCATAGTTCATCCTAGCATGTCATCTAATCAGGTACATGGGAATAGGAACTTTGGAATTAGATAGCTGTCATTGGAGAAAAACAAAGAAGAGAGGTTAGAAATCAACATGAACTGAGACAGTTCTCTTAATGCAACTTCAAAATTTTCAGAGCAAAGTCAACTTCCTATTATAAATGGTAAAGGTAATGGTCAATTAATGGATAAATAAAAAGGGTCAAAGAAGACACAACATTATTCAAGTGTTAAAAATGAGAAGCCAACAAGTGTGTTCAAGACGAGAGTATTTTGCTTCTCAAAATCCTTTCCTGAGGATGGGATGAGTTGTTAAAATTCCTTCAATTTTGCACTAAAAGAACCATGGCCTTTGTATAATTATCACTATTTAGAAGTTCACTTATATGCCTCTGGTTGTAAATGTGTATGTCAAATTGTATATGTAGAGAAATGTACACTAGGTATTTTTAATAATTCTTGAAAATATTATCAATGTCATTTGCAAAAAGAAAATTTGTGCACTGAATAGGACTTGGAATGTGAAACATGAACTTGCAGTCTTGTAAACCTGCCTGAAACTGAAGGTCTTTGGTTGCTATGTTAAGAGTTCTATATTTAATAGTAGAGAACATATTGCTTACATATTAAACAATTTGGTTTGGATTAGGCTTCTGAGTTCTTTCCATTAACTTGAAATCAACCTCTTAATATTTTTGTCATAATGTTATATACACATACACACATTGAATTCCCCTAGATCTAGGGCTTTAGTTTGTGTGTATCTTCATTAAAGTTGGTGTTATAAATTATCAAATAAGATTCTACAGATTGGTTTGAACACTAGAAGTAGTTATGGATATGTTGTAAGATTTTAGAAGAAAAAGTATTTGTTCGTTTTGAGAACTTGATTGCTCTTTTTACACTTACTAGCTTGCATTTTTTGGGTTTTTCTAATTGTTTCTAATTCTCAATATTGTTTGTTGTTTTTTGGTTGAATATATTTTTTATTATGTTCTTTCATTTTTTTGGTATGTAGTAATGAATTTGAGACAGGTATTAAATATTCAAATGTGTTTTAACTGTTAGCTATGATCTCTTCTCTCAGAGGGCTGAAATTGTTCAATGGGTAATTTAAGGAGGAAAGGTAGTGGATGATCCTGTGAAACAAAATATGCACTTTACATTTTCTACACATGTAGATGGACAGTGAATCCAGTCATCAACCAAAGCTGGAAGGTTTAAGGACAAGGTGCACACCATCCATCAACAAGATATTTGTAGACTTGGTTGTTAAGTATATACAACTTTTGAAAGAGCAAATTAGTTTTAGTTGTTGAGGAAATGTAGCTACAGTGTGTGGATTCTAATGTGATATTATAGAGCAAAACAAAGTTATTAGCAAAACTTGATTCTATGGAGAAACTTGATTCAATTGCGAAACTTAATTCATTCATGCTTGGACTTCATTTGAATGTTAAAAGTTAAAACTATGACATTTTTTGTTGAAACTATTAACTTAAAATTTAACTATTAACTTAAAACTATTAACTGGTATAGCAGTTCATGAACTTCAAATTTAACTTAGGAGTACAGTTAAGTTCAAAGTTTTGTAACTTTAAAATGAATCATAACTTGCCCACAATGGATTCCAATGGCATCTCCCACTAATTATGATGCTACAGGGAAGGGGTGGACAGGAGGAAAGAGAAGGTTTACGCTTTTTAGATACCTAAAATAATTTATGCATTATTTCTTGCAATGCTAGTGGTGATGGATTATTTCTTGGTAACAGTGCCATACTAATGAATGAATGGTGAAAACAGATAAAAAGAATTCACTCCATTCCAAGTATATCATAAATCAAGATAAGTATGCCTAAGAAATTCTATAAAGCCCAATAGTATTTTAGAACACATTTTCTAATGTTCCATCAGTTCAACAGAGGAGAATTCCATTGACAAAACAAACTTATCCAAATAAAAGTGGTTTCTTCCATCTACAGCACATAAGAAAATAAAGATTATTATAGAATTTTGTACATACACACACTACTTTCAAAAACTAACCTTTTAACAGCCAATTATGTTCAAATTACACGTCCCAATATTTTATAGGAACAAATACCAAACGGCTTTGAAATGAAAAGCTTGTATAAATTTTGCGAAACCCTAAGAGAGAGAGAGAGAGAGAGAGAGACAACTGCTCTGTGGCACTGATAAGTCTTCAACAACGAAAACATTTCATTGCAATTAGGGCTCTCTCAGACTTAGTTGATGGAGGCTTTGCTGACTTAAATGAGGCTCACACTTATCATTATGGTCGAAATGCTAAACTCTCAAGGACAAAATTATTTTGATAATTTTTTTAAAAAGGACTGGATTGTTCGTTTTGGGTAAAATTGGTCAATTATGCATAATTGTTTTTAGCTTTTCTATTGGTAATTTTTGTTATTGTGGAAATTTTTGGGATGTTTATTTTGTTTTAAATGGGTTTAAATGTAATAATAATTTTATGAAACAAAATTCCATAGACACTTTAGTTGGGGTGGTTATACCCATGTCAGACACAGTCATTTGGGACACTTTTACATACGTGGATCTAATGAAAATGCCTAAAAAAATATAAAACCTGGTGTAGTAGCCTTGATTGATGACCATTTCATACTAGATCTGTAGTTTAAATTCAAGTGTTTACTGAAAATTTTAAAATAGTCAACAACCTTGGACACCACAATAAATACATAACTGTGATCAAGAGAGTGACCTCAACTATGTTATTATATAGTGAGGTATATGCCCTTGAATGTGATGGAAGCTACCAAAGGAGATACGTAGGAAGTTAATTGGTATATTCAAATATTTGTGGAAAAAACCAAAGTAAATCCAGCTGATATTTTTTTTTTTTTTTTTTTTTTTGTGAACAAAAGCAATTATTGTGGTTAGGCTAATTTCTTGGGATTTTTTTTTATAGATTTTAGATCTAAATTTTTTAATAACTTTAAAAAAATTAATATTATGATGAGCGGTTATTAGTAAGTAAAAAAGTGACTTCAGTGGTGGGCCTAAATGTAAAATTATAGTCAGATGTGATATTGATACTGCCTACAGTGACGATTGAACTGTCAATTGTAAGGAAAAAAATAGGGTACCATCGAATGTGACAGAAGTACGGTTAGAAGTAATGTTGGTACTGCCCAATGTAATAATGGAACTATCAAATTTGAGAATAATAAATAGGGTACCACTGAATGTGACAAAAACAGAGTCAGATGCGATGTTCGTATTGCGTAATGTGACAATGGAACCATCAAATTTGAGAAAAAATAAAGGAACCACTATATGTGACAGAAAAACTGTCAAATTTGATATTGGAACTGCATAATGTGATAATGGAACCATCAAATTCGAGAAACAAATAAAGAAACCACTAAATGTAACAAAATAACTGTCAAATGTGATGTTGGAACTGCACATTGTGAGAATGAAACTGTCAAATGTGAGAAACAAATAAGAGAACCCCCGAATGTGATAAAAGAGTTGTCAAATGTGATGTTGGAACTGCACAATGTGAGGATGGAAGTGTTAGATGTGAGAAAAAAGTAAACGAATCACCAAATGTGAGAAAAGAACTGTCACATGTAATATTAAAACTGCACAATATGAAAATGGAACCGTCAAATGTGAGAAAAAAATAAGGGAACCACCGAATGTGAGAAAAGAACTGTCACATGTGATGTTGGAATTACGCAATGTAAGGATGGAACCGTCAAATATGGAAAAAAAAAAAAGTAAGAGAACCACCCAATGTGACAAAAGAACTATCACATGTGACAAAAATAGAGTAGATGCGATGTTGGTATTGCTTAATATGACAATGGAATCATCAAATTTGAGAAAAAATAAATAAAGGGACCACTATATGTGACAAAAAAAACTGTCAGATGTGATATTGGAACTACACAATGCGATAATGGAACTATCTAATATGAAAAAAATAAGATAACCACCAAATGTGACAAAAGAATTGTTAAATGTGATGTTAAAACTGCACAATGTGAGGATGAAACTGTCAAATGTGATAAAAAAAGTAAGGGAACCACTAAATGTGAGAAAAGAACTGTCACATGTGATGTTGGAACTGTACAATGTAAGAATAAAACCGTCAAATGTGAGAAAAAAAAGTAAGAGAACTACCAAATGTGAGAAAAGAACTAGTACATATGATGTTGGAATTGCACAATGTAGGATGAAACCGTCAAACGTAAGAAAAAAGTAAAAGAATCACCAAATGTGAGAAAAGAACTGTAACATGTGATGTTGGAACCACACAATGTGAAGATGAACCCGTCAAATGTAAGAAAAAAGTAAGGAAACTACCAAATGTGAGAAAAGAACTGTCACATGTGATGTTGGAACTGCACAATGTGAGGATGGAACCATCAAATGTGAGAAAAAAGTAAGGAAACCACCAAATGTGAGAAGAAAACTGTCACATGTGATGTTGGAACTGCACAATGTGATGATAGAACTGTCAAATGTGAGAAAAAAGTAAAGAAACTATCAAATGTGAGAAAAGAACTGTCACATGTGAGATTGGAACTACACAATGTAAGAGCATCCACAACAGTGGAGCTAAATTTTTAGCAATTTAGCTCCACTGAAAACCACTTTATCTATTTTAACTACACATATGCTACAGCAATGAATCTATTTTAACTATCAACACAATAAAATAATACTAACATCATAATAAAATAATATATATTCACAATATACTATTTTTTGTTTTTTATCGCTATTCATCTTCTCTGTCTTCTCCCTCTCTTCCCTCTCTTCAACCCATAGCCCCTCACGGCACCACCACCATTACCACCACCACCATCACCACAACCACCACCACCAGTCCACAGCAGGTAAGAAAAAACCACAAAAAAAAACTCATTAAAATAATAATAATTATAATAATAACAATAACATCCACAGAAAAAAAAAAAAAAAAAAAAACACCGGCGCAGCAGAGCAAATCGGCGATCGAGAGAGAGAAGAGAGGGAAATTCCATGCCATCGCCGATCACGCCAGACCACTGTTGAACCAGACAGACCACCGTCGAATCAAACCCAGACCAAACCACCGTCGAATCAAACCGTCGAACCAGACCAGCCATCGCCGACCGATTGACCCACGCCATCGCCGATCACGCCATCCACGAAACCCACCGACCCACGCCAGAAACCGGCCTTGAGAGACCGGAGTTGAGAGAATGAGCTTGAGAGAGAGATGAGTTCAGAGATGAGATGAGTGAGCTTGAGAGAGAGATGAGTTCAGAGATGAGATGAGTGAGCTTGAGAGAGAGATGAGTGCAGAGCTGAGATGAGAGTGAATGAGAGAGAGGGAGAGAGGCACGGTGAATCGGTGATTGAAGAATGAATAAAAGAAAGGAGAAAAAAGAACGAGAGTACATAAAATATAATTTTTTAATTATAGATGAGTGCTACAGTGCACATCTATTTATAGATGTGCACTGTAGCACTTTAGCTATATTTTTAGCTTATGCCTCCGCTGCTGCAGCGTCCTTTTTCTGCTAAATATCTATAATTTTAGCAATATGACTATTTAGCACCACTGCTGTGAGTGCTCTAAGGATGGAACCATCAAATGTGAGAAAAAATAACCTGGCATAGCAAGTTACCAACTAGTGGGTACCGTACACCCCCCCCCCCCCTCTTTTTTGGAGGGTACCGTAGAATTACCCCTATTTAAGATTTTGGGCAAAAATGTAGAAAATTTATCATTAACAAAAATTGGATTAATCAAGTGATTTATGTTTCAAATTAAATTAGTAAAATTCATTAATTTCTTGAGGTACATTGGATTTAGGCAAGAAATATTACATGGGAGCATAAAAGTTTAGTAAATTAATATTGAATAAAAAATAAGATTTGTTACAGATTTTAAATATTTTATCAACTTTAATATATATCAATTGTAGATATTTGACTTTTGTTTGACAATATAATATTATGCCACATAAGTTCTTGGGACCACACAAATACGAGTTGACCGTGTTCAAACTTGATCAAACTTTTAAAAAAGTGTTTGGAAATATTTAGTTAGACAAAAAAGTGTAAAATTTAGTGTTTGCATCAAATATTTTTACTAAATTAGTTTAACTACTGTTGGGTTAAAATGAATTGACCTCTTGCAATTAATTAATTACTCAATTTAATTAATTAGGTTCAATTACATGCAATAGTGTGGTAGCACAAACAAATCACCAATTATATTGAATACAGCAAAAAATAAGTTTGATACGGGTAATTTGTTTACGAATGGAAAAAACCATCGAGACAAAACCCTACCGGGTGATTCTAAGGTCACCACTCCCAAAAATCCACTATTATTAATCACAAGCGGTTACAAGTATAAGGAATTTTACCAAACCCTTTGGCCTATCCTGAAATACTAACCTATAGTTGAACCCTTATCCCAATACCCAATTGGACTTATATTATAGTGGCAATCTTTCCGTTCAATGCACGAATCCAAGTACGTAACTAACCAATGACGCACGAATCCCAGTACGTGACTAACTCTTTTGCAAGAATCCTAGTACGTGACTAACTCCATAGTGACCATTTGATTGATGTAGTTGATTTGCAACAGCTTCACATAGAAACACCAATAAGATCTTCAATGATGATGTGAGAGACTTTGCTTGGTTATAGAACCCAAAGGCGTATAAGAAATACAGTAAGAACTCTTTCTTCTATAGGAGGAGGCTACGGTTTCAAAAAGAAAACCTTATGAAGCTCTCTAGGGTTAGGTTTTTTTTTTCCATCTCCTTGTTTAAATAGGAGCTCAATGGGCTCTCCTATTCCAAATAGGTATACATAAACCTTGGGCTTTCCTAGTCCAATAAGGATTATACAAACCTATAAACAAATAGCCTTTTAGAATAATCACGTTGCTGGCTATAGTCTGAATACCGTAAGCTCGATAGATCGAGACATGTGTTGAGCTTTAATGAATCTCGACAGATCGAGCTTCTGTCGAGGAGGTATCGAGACTTGCAGATTGCACTTTTCTTGAGCAGTTCTTAAGTAATCTATATGTCTTCAATGTAACCACTTGTAATGATCATCTTGAACCTACTTAGATTTACCCAGATACAAGTAAAGTGCATTTTATCAAAGGATATGCCAATTACATAAAAATATGTCCCTTACAACTACAATCAACCTAGGTTAAAGATTGGTCAACAAGGGCATTTTGGTCATTTTTACCTTAAACATGAAAAGTGGGGTAATTTAATATCTAATTGGGACAAATTCCAACATTTTTGGCATTCCCTAAATCATGGGATCAAAATGGTAGTTTTGTAATTTTTTGTGTAAAAATGGGATTTTGGAACCCAAAATTAGGCGGATAAAATAAAGTTTCTTTTCTTTTCTTTTTTGAGAAACGATAAAATACATTATCTTTTTTTTTTTTTTTCACCCACTAACCTTATCTCTTTATCCCTCTCAAAAAAAAAAAAAAAAAAAAAAAAAAAAAAAAAAAAAAAAAAAAAAACCTTATCTCTTTAAAGTTTCTCCTAAAATTATGATAACATTTGGAATACAATCTTGGAGAAAAGGTGAAATCCTGCTTGGCTAAAGCATTGGTTTTTTTTTTTTTTTTCAAATTCTTTTATTCTAATTGCATGTACTTTGTGTAGATTAATACATGGCTGATATGAATACGCCTAACAAAACACAACCTCATGGAAGAGCCATCACAGCTTCCATCAAGGGCGTAGCTAGGAATTTTTTCATGGGGGGCCGATTCGAAGTATTGATATAAAAAACATAAATCATAAGTCTATTAAATATGGAATTTCAATTTTGATATATCTTAAACATTAATGAACATACAAAAAATGTCTAGTTCACTATAGACATACAAAAATATCCACACAAAAAAAACATTTCACATCAAAATCATGCCTGACGACGATTTTTCATGGAATAGAATTCCTAATTTCTGAATTGCTAACATCTATTTTCTTAAAGAATGCATCAATTGTTTTTCATTTACTTATAATTCTTTTAGCTTTAAGAATATGACTCAAAAATTAACCTGAAAATAACTTTAAAAAATAAAATTTTAATTAGAAATTTTTACTTAGTTATATGGATGTTATTCATACTCAAGAAAAAAAAAATTTCTACTATTATTTAAACAGTCAACCCATCAATCATCATCATTCCTATTATTAAATCTTCCTGTATTTTAATTTTTTTTAATACAACTTTAATTAATAATAACCCCTCAAACAAAAACAAAAATTAAACACACAAGTATTGGTACACAACATAAACCAAACAATTTAACAACACCTACAGCCACATAATATCTAACTAATCAAAAATAGGTAATAAATCAAAACAACTTTACCTTAGAAACTTTGTTTTCACAAAATGCAAAGATGGGTGTGGGCTATGTCGGTGTGGCAATGCCTACAATTGTAGATTTTCCCTTCAAGACTCATCACAAACAATCTCCTCATGCCTCCAATCATATATTTCTCTAAAAATCTATCAAAATATAAAGAGCATGTGAATATTTAGGTGTAGATAGTTGAGAAAATCAAAAAAAAAAAAAAAAAGGAGATGAAGATCTAATGCTTAAGAAAAAGAAGAAAACTCACCAGACAGTCACCAAGTTCCAAATCCTAAAATTTGACAAAAAAATATGCTGAGTGATTTATTTTAGAAAGCAAGAAGAAAGAAAAAGTTGATCAGGTTTTTTTTTTTTTTTTGGGACTGTGAAGACTGATGGTTGATGCTGAGTTTTGGGGCTAGTAGCAGTACCAGTGGGAAGTGAAAGTGTACCACAGAGGACAAAAAAAAGAATAAGAAGTAAAGGGATTCTTGGGGTGGGTTTTTTGAGATTGAGAATGGGTTTCCACAGTGGGTTTTTTGAGATTGATAAAGTGTAATATTGTTGTGAAGTGTTTGGATTTTGAGTATTTAAATGTAAGGTGGGCTAAGTTTTTGTTTTATTTGAGTATAAAAGAGGCCTAAAACTAAAGCTAGGAGAATAGTGGACTGTGGAGATATGGAGGGGCCGGACTATCATCATTGGGGGGGCCCAAGCAATTTTCCCATATCCTCTAATGGACTCCTTTTTCTTTTTTCGGAGGGGCCACGCTCCCCCCCCCCCCCCAAGGGATTACGTGGCTCCGCCCCTGGCTTCCATGACCATTTGGATGTTTAATAACACACTTGGCATTGCAACTATTGTCACTTATTCCTAAACCATTAATACATAATTTTCAAGGAGATTTAGCTGGAGGACATTTGTAAGCACTCAGAGCATTGGTGGTATGTTGCTATATTTTAGCTCTTCAAACACCAAAATCATGCTCCAACAGTGGAGCTAAATCTATTTTTTTTAGCGCCATTGCTACAGTGTACATCTGTAAATAGATGTATAGATGTACACTGTTCATGAGAGCTAAACAAAAATAATAATATTTTACTCCCGAGTGGATTAAAACAATAAAATGTTTATCTCTCTCTCAGTAACTCTGTGCCTCTCGCTCTCTCTCTCTCTCTCTCTCAGTCACTCCAGAAGCTCTCAAAACTCTCTCAAGCAAACTCTCTCAACGTCACTCTCTAAAGCTCCCTCATTCACCGCCGCCGGCCAGACTCATCCTCAATGTCGCCGCCATCGAAGCTCGACGTCACTGACCCACCAGCCGTCCCAAGCCGCCAATCAGCCTCAGACCCACGCCACCGATCGGAGTGCTTGCTCGTGGTTGTGCTTGCTCATGGATTTTGGGTACCTGACTGGGAAACCCATGGAGCTCGCCGACCCACCCCTTCTACCGACCCAGCTTGCTGACATTGTGCTTGTTTGTGATTGGTGATTTTTAATTTTATTTGTGATTGGTGATTTTGTTTGGTCTAGGTTGAGGAAAAAGATTGAAGATTTGGATTTTTTTTTTTTTTTCCTGCTGTGGACTGCTAGTGTTGGTGGTGTTGGTGGTGGTTGTGGCTATGGTTGTGGCTATGGCTAATGGTAGAGGTGGTTGTGGTTGGTGTTATGGATGTTTTTTGGGTAGTGGAATATATTATTTTATTGTAGTAATTATAACATTTTATTGTGATGTTTATATTATTTTATTGTGTTGAAAGCTAAAATAGATCTACTACTGCAGCATGTGTGTAGGTAAAATAGATAAAATAATTTTTGATGGAGCTAAATAGCTAAATTTTTAACTTCACTACTATGAATACTCTAATAACATTCACACACATTTGCACCTCCAATAAAAACGCAAGCTGCTTGACCATAGTAATGATTGTCCCTACAGGCTTGACTAAAACCTGTATTGGTTGTACATCTAACCAAACCAGCAGTACATAAAGGAGTAGCGCTCTCCGTAAGAAGCAGGGTACCTGACACAACATCACAGCCCACATTATCATTACATATATAAACCATTTTGGACCTTTCAATTTTGCATAAAATATTCATCATAATACTATTATTTCTAAATGTGTAATACAATTTAGGTGTCGAGCTTTAACATGATGGCAAGTGTCTTCCACCGAAAGAGGGACTCATTATAGATTAAAGTTCGAGAACCAACCTTTCCGGAAAAAAAACAAAAAGAAAAAAGGGGGGGGGGGGGGTGTAAAACTGTCAACCTTGATATCTTCCAAGTTGTCATTTGCCATTATTAAACTAAGAGATGTCCAAGTATTTTGTTTTTTATAGTTATTTAAGAGTTTCTTTTATAATGGTTTTACTTATTAGTTTTAATAACATAAAAAAATTCTCTAACAGTGTATGAGGAAATACCGAACAAAGTAAAAAACGAACTGATCTCAGAAGGGATATAATGAAATTCTTTGATTGGTTTTTTTCAAAGAACCTTCTATTTGGACTAATGGGGACGACAAAAAAACAATTCTATTTTATTTTAAAAATTTTATAAAAAATCTAATTCATATTGGAAAAATATTTTACTAGAGTTTAATACAAAGAGAACTAGTAGAAATTAAAAGACGGTCTCCACAAAAAAAAAAAATAAATAAATAAAATAAATAGAAAGACGGAGGCACTGTTAGGTGTTTGCACTTAACCCCTAATAATGTATCGCAAATGTATTACAAATTTGTAATACATCCCAACAAATGAAAAATTCTAATACTTAAAACAAATTAAATAATACCGTATTGTAAGCATTTCAAAAATTCTCTTCCTTCTACCCTTGTGTTGTTTGTGAGAGTTTATTTTCGTTTAATTTATTAAAAAAACACCCTTAAATTACTATTTATTAATATGGAAAAGAATTTACCTGAGTTGCATACTAGGAGAACAAGTAGAAATAACAAGGCGGTGGAGTGGTTAGTTATTTTTCACGGAAACCAAGATGGCAGGCAAATGTATCCAAAATTCGAATACTTAAAATAATATTGCCAAGTATTTTAAGAGGACCATGAGTACTTTGCTGGTACTTGAGTGCCAAAAGTATAGAGGATAACTTGTATTCAACTTATCTCGCTAGATAATTCTAAAAATTTAAAACAAAAATTTATCTGGCTAGATTATACCAATCACAAAATAAGTAGAAGATCTATTTGCGATTTTAAGGCAAAAATCTAGTATATTTATTGAAACTTTATTAATAGGAGAGTGAATTCTCCTTAATCGAATACAAGAAGAACAAGTAGAAATAAGTTAAATAATTTAAATAACATGTTGGTGGACTGGTTAGTCATTTTCACTTAAACTAATACGGCAAATATATCCAAATTTCTAATAATTAAACTACTATATTGAGGTGACCAAAAGTTAAAAACAAGTTATCTTGCTAGATTATCCCAATCGCAAAATAAGTAGTTGATCTATTTGGATTCTGGGGCAAAAATCTAGAAAATTTACTGAAACTTCGTCATCCACAAAAATTAGATTAGTCAAGCAATTTATGTTACAAATTAAATTAGGCTAACTTAGTCAAGTAATCTCGCTAGTAGCCATGCCAAATTCTCGAAGCTAAAAAAAAGTTACCAATTTGTTGATTTCTTGATGTGCAATGGATTAAGGTTGGAAAACGTATCTTGCTAGTACACATCATAGTCTTTAAGGATATGGTGTAAAACTTAAGTTTTACGCCCTTCAATCTGAACACGCCTCATCATTTTATCACATATTAGAGAATAAGCACAACCACACACAATCAATTCTAATACTCACCTAGAAATCTATCTAAATTGGGAGTTTATTAAGATGTTATTAGCTATGGTAGGAAAATTTGAGTTTTAGGTAAAAAGCTAATATCACAGTCTCTTATAGAATTGTGTAAAACATGAGTTTTACACTCCATCCTTACCAAATTCAGACATTTATTCTAGTACATATTTTTTATTGAATTTAAATTTAATTTTATTCTTTAACTCTCCATTAGAATCTTGACACATTATGTTATATTTTAATGCTCTAATATATTGTTTCATATATAAACACAGTCATGATAAATACCTAATAATAAGATTTTTTTTGCCATATACAAACATAATCAAAATAAATTTTTTTCAAAAAAAATAAACATAATAAATGACTTTAATAACTACTTTAATTATAAATTTTCATATTTAGACAAAAAATATAATAGAGAGAATAATCTTAATGTCTAGTATACTATATAATATATAAAGGACAAAACTTAGGTACAGTACCTTAGGTACTATTCCTTAGGTTCATCTCTTAAGATTTAGCCATGTGGCTACTTAACTAAAAAATATACTTCTATTTCATGAGAAAAAATTCACATAACAGAATTTTAAAAGAGGAACTTATGGAACAACACCTAAGGTTGACCACATAATATTTTGTCACATGAGGCCTCACTTTTGATTAACTTCTATTCCATATTTAAACACTCTATTCGAATTTTACCATATCATTATATATATATACACACACACACACACACACACACACACAAACACACATATATATACACACTTTTGGATTACTTCATGATATTTTGTCACTCAAAGTTTTGAGACCTCACAATTTTACACATCAATATTCTAATATATAATTTATTTTAATTGATTTTATATTATTTTTTATATTTAAACACTCAACTAAAAACTTAACATATCATATTTTCTTTTAATAATAAAATAGGTAGCTTCATATACAATTACAATTATAATAATTACAATAATTATATATTAAATAGTTTCATATAAAAGCACAATTATAATAAATACACATTGATAAGATAGGGGTGTGCATAGATCAAGTTGAGGGGATTTCTTAATCCAACCTACCATGGTTGAGTTGAAATGAACCCACTCCCACTCAACTCATCACAGGGTTTCAACCCATCCCACGCGAATTGGGTTGGACCCATAAGTTGGAGATTTTTTATAATAAACAAAATATTGATCATTAGAACAACAGATTTATAAGATTACCAAAACAAATAGCAACATATTTTTATAATATTATTTGTGTTGGTTTGACGCACTAATCAAACCTAAGAAAAGCACCAAACCAACACAAATAATAACAAATTTATAACCTTATAAACCTAAGCATAATACCAAAACAACACAAATTATTTTTTGGATAAAATATCATTTTCGTTCCTAAACTTTCACAAAAATTTGTTTTTCATTCCTAAACTTTGCAAAATATTCTACTTTACATCCTTTTATCTATGTTTGTTAATTATATCTCATGTGGCGTAACGGAATGTTGACATGGTATTTAACTTAAACGAAACTAGTTTGTTTAAAAAAATTATGGACACATAGCTTGCCTTTATTGGCACAAGTGGAAAACAATAATACCCACTCATCTCACTTTCCTTGCCGAACATCAACATTATAACCCACTTTCTCTTCTTACCCATTAGCCTCTTTCTGTCTCCTAACAAAATTGATAATAGCCTGTTCTTTGATAACAAAGACAGACACTACCCAGAAAACTCTTTTATATAAATCGCAGAAAAAGTCAAAAATAAGAAATAAAAACAAGTGAATGAGTATTTGGGGCATAAAGGTTTCGTTTAGAGATTGAAGGCTTGCCACACATCTTGAAAGGTTTACTCATGAGATTTGGTGGACAAAATGTTGAAAGCGGTAGAGAGAGAGAGAGAGAGAGAGAGAGATAGAGAGAGAGAGGGGTAGGGGTTGGGCTGGTGATGGGGTTTTGTTTGCCTTGTGAGTGAATAAATTCCTTAACCAAATCACACGTGCTATTTTAAATTACATTGTTTACTATGAGGATTTTCATTATTAAACTTGAAAATTGAAAATCCCCAATCCTAAGCTTGAATCTCTCTCTCTCTCTCTCTCTCTCTCTCCTCTCCGTCGGTTTGTAACTCTCTCTCATGTCAAAATCCAGCAAATTTGAAAGATTTCTGGCATGATAATCATCAAAAGCTAGCTAGATTCTCCGCCTTCACTATTATTTAGATTTTAAGTTTTTGTGTAACTTGAAAATCCTTGACATTTTGTTTGGTTACTTACAATATTAAGAGGAAAATGAAAGGACATAAAGTAAACACATGAAATTTAATTAGACGTTTCACATTGTAGTGCTTTGGATTTCGAACGTTGGAAAAACTTAGCTGAACCTAAATTAGCTTACTATAAATTATTTTCCTCCAGTTTCTCAGCTGCCAAACGAGAACTACAAAAACTCATTTTCCAGTCAAACCCAGTTGGCTATGTATTGGCATGGAATGGGAATGTGTTTTCCACGTGTGCCAATAAATGCATGCCATGTGTCCATAATTTTTGAACCAAATAGTTTGGTTCAAGTCAAACACCACGTCAACATTCTATTAAGCCACGTAGGATATAAACTAACGGATATAGACATAAGGATGTAATGTAGAAAATTTTGCAACGTTTAGGAATGAAAAACAAACTTTTGAAAATTTAGGAATGAAAAACGAATGTTTGTGAAAGTTTAGAGACGAAAATGATATTTTACCCCTTTTTTTTTTAGTGCATCCAACCATAAAATAATTAAATAATAAAAACATATAATATATTTTTTAAATATACATTAAATATAGGTGGGTTAGGTTAAGTAATCTAACATGCAATTGGGATAAATTCCAACTTTTATAGCATTTCATAAATCCTAGGATCAAAATGGTAATTCTTGTAACTCTTTGTGAAAAATATTGGGATTTTTGGCACGCAAAATAAGGCAAACAAAGTATAGTATCGACCCTACTAAATAAGACAGTGCTTCTTCTTCTTCCTTTTTACAGTGTTTGTTTTTTTTCTCCCTATAAAGATACTAAATTCAAGGTTAAAGCAGCAGTGAGGCAAGAAGAAAATGCTACAGCAATGAAATGAAGAGATGATGAAGAGGAGTGCTTGTGGAGTAAAACAAAGTGCAGCAAAACGACACACAAGGAGTTATACTACTTGTAGTTTTTTAGCTTTGGTTATTTATGTTCACACGTGAGATTCACACGTGCTATTTTTTGTAACTGTCCAGCGCATAGTTTGGAGTTAGTTTCTCTTTTGGTTAGCTTACAGTTAGTATATATGTAAGACTTGTGAACAGAATAGCAATTCAATTCAATTTTTCAGTCAATAGAGAAAGTTTTTCCAGAAGTTTCTCTCTCGTTCATTCCTCCTCTCTCAGCTTTCTTCACTCTCTATTTTTGATTCTTACATGGTATCAGAGCCTGAATCACTTTCTATGGCGTCCAATTCTCAACAAGCTTCATCTTCAACCTCACAGCGTGAGCTCTCACCAATGGAGGATCCTCATAGTCCGTTCTTTCTGCATCATAGTGAATCACCTGGTGCGATCTTGGTTTCGCAACCATTAACAAAGGATAATTATCCTACCTGGGCTTGTTCTATGAAGATGGCTTTGGATGCCAAAAGCAAATTAGGTTTTGTTGATGGATTAATCACTGCTTCAATGGCAGTTACTCCTCTGGAGAAGAAGGCATGGTATAAGTGTAATTCGATGATTTCTTCTTGGATTTTGAATTGTGTCTCGCCTCATATCACTGCTAGTGTGATCTATAGGAACACAGCTCTTGAAGTTTGGAATGCACTCAAGAATCGTTTCTCTCAGGCTAATGGACCACGAATTTCACAATTACAAAAGCAAATTTCTACTGTGATGCAAGGAGATTCAACAGTCACCTCCTACTTCACAGGGCTTCAAGCTTCGTGGGATCAATTACTGAATTTTAGACCTTTGCCTTGCTGTTCTTGTGGGAAGTGCACCTGTGGTGTAAATGATGAGATCAATTTTCTTCAGCATCAAGATTCACTGATGCAGTTTCTCAATGGATTGAATGATACTTATTCTCAAGTGCGAACTCAGATTCTCATGATGGAACCTACTCCTTCTATAGACAAGGCCTTTTCTTTGGTGATTCAAGAAGAGAGGCAAAGATCTTTAGGTTTCAATCTGGGTCCATCAGTTGAAACAACTGCTCTTGCAGTTAAAAATCAAAGCTTTACTCATAGCTCTGCTTTTGCAAGCAATTCTGGCAAGAATTTCAAAGGGAATACTGGGAAAGGAAGACCTATGTGCAGTTATTATGGCAAACTTGGTCACATCAAGGAGAAGTGTTACAAATTGGTTGGTTTTCCACCAGGTTATAAGCACAAGGGAAAGACTCCAATGGCGAATCAGATCAGTCTTGAGGGTGATCAATCTCATACTGGAGAAGCACAGCTAGGCAAAGGCAATTTTCCATTTACTGCTGATCAATGCCAACAATTGATTTCCCTACTCAACACTCATGCCTTCTCATCTAATTCCTATGAAGGTGTTCATTCAGCCAATTCTGCAATTACTTCCACTGCTGCTTCAGGTAACACTTGTTATGTGTTTCAAGATTGTATGTCTTTAAGCATGCAACATTCTGTGTTTCCTGTCAATCCTGTGCATAAAACTGCTTTCAATGGTGAAACTTAGGTTCTTGATACTGGTGCTACAGATCACATAATTCATTCTGTCACCTTATTCACCAAAATCACTAGTTCTATATCTACCTTTGTTCAATTGCCTAATGGTGAGAAAGTTACTGTCACTCACATAGGGACTATTCAAATCACATCTACCTTAATTCTTGAGAATGTTCTTTGTGTTCCCTCTTTTTCATTCAACCTAATCTCTGTTAGCAAATTAACAAAATGCCTATCTTGTTGTTTTGTTTTTCTTTCCAAATTTTGTTTCATATAGGACCTGTCATGTTGGAAAACGATTGGAGTGGGTAAATTGCACAACAATCTTTACTTGCTGCAAGTTTCACCAGATTGCACATCTATATCAGGAGCTCCTTCCATTTTACAATCTGTTTTTGATTCACTTGTACATATTGTTTCTACTGTTCCTGTTGTTTCTAAGCCATTTCTTTGGCATCTTAGACTTGGGCATGTTTCTGATAATAAGCTCAATACTTTGCATAGTCTTTTTCCTGATGTAATCCAATTTCAAAGTAATAAAGATTGTGTTCTCTGTCCTATTGCTAAACAGAAAAAGTTACCCTTTCCTTCTTTGAATCATATTTCCCCTAATGCCTTTGATATTGCCCATTGTGATGTTTGGGGTCCTTTTGTTAAACCTACTCAAGAAGGTTTCAAATATTTTCTTACTCTAGTTGATGATGCTACTAGATCTACTTGGGTGTATCTGATGAAATACAAATCAGATACTAGGCCATTTCTTGTTTCTTTCTATAACATGATATGTACACAGTTTCACACCAAAATCAAAGTGTTTAGAACTGATAATACTCTTGAGTTTTTCTTAAAAGATTTCTTTTCTGCAAATGGTATTATACATCAACATTCTTGTGTAGCCACTCCACAACAAAATTCAGTTGTGGAGAGGAAACACCAACATATCTTGAGCATGGCTAGGGCTTTTAAATTTCAATCTAATGTACCTCTTTATCTTTGGGGTGAATGTGTGTTGACTGCTGTACATATCATTAACAGGCTGCCTTCTCCTATTTTAAACAATAAATCTCCTTTTGAAAATTTATATGGCAAAATTCCTTCTTATGAACATCTCAAGGTCTTTGGTTGTCTTTGCTTTGCTTCAACTTTGATTCATCATAGGACTAAGTTTGATCCTAGGTCTGTACCTTGTGATTTTCTTGGATATCCTTTTGGTGTTAAGGGTTACAAACTTCTTAACCTGTATACTAAGAAAATTTTCATTTCAAGGGATGTGATTTTTCATGAAACTATTTTTCCTTTTGTGTCAGATCCTTATTCATCTTCTTCTCATTCCAACATTCCTTTACCTCATTTGTTTCCTTCCATAGCTTCACCTCATGATCCTTTGCCTTCTTATCCAACTTCTGATCTTGTCACAGATCCTATTCTTACACCAGAACAGCTCACTTCATCTGCATCTGAGTCCATTTCTAATGCTCCAATTCCTGATCCTATTACTTCTTTTTCTTCTACTCTTCTTGTTCCAGATCAGTTACAAAATGAAGTTATCTCTATGTCTAATCCTACTCATGGGACTGGTAGTCCTATTCCAACCTCTTGTGCAGATGATGCTCCAAGTTTAGACATTGTTACCTCAACTCCACCTTTGAGAAGGTCACAAAGGGTCTCCAAGCCTCCTACTTATCTGCAATCATACAAATGCAGCTCAGTTCTTTGTGGTCAATTTCCTCACTCCACTTCATCCATCAAGTCAGGTTCTTTACCTCTCAATTCAGGTACCAAATACCCTTTATCTTCTTATCTATATACTTCTAAATTGTCAACTTCTTTTGCCAATTTTTGTTCCCTCATTACTAATATTCCTGAACCCAAGTCTTACTTTGAGGCTGTTAAAAATCCAAAATGGCAAGAAGCAATGGATACAGAAATTGCTGCCTTAGAGGCTAACAATACTTGGACACTAACTCCATTACCTCCTAACAAGAAGGCAGTGGGTTGTAAATGGGTTTACAGGGTCAAATATAGGTCGGATGGCAGTATTGAGAGGTACAAGGCACGTTTGGTAGCTAAGGGGTTTACACAACAGGAGGGTCTTGATTTTACTGAAACTTTTTCTCCCGTTGCTAAAATGACTACTGTCAAAACATTGTTGGCTGTTTCTGCTGTTAGGGGTTGGCATTTGACTCAACTTGATGTCAATAATGCTTTCCTCCATGGTGATCTACATGAGGATGTATATATGCAGCTTCCACAGGGGTTTCATTGCAAGGGGGGCCTGGTTTGCAAGCTCAATAAGTCATTATATGGACTTAAGCAAGCTTCCAGACAGTGGTACTCCAAGTTTTCATCCACAATCTTGCAGTATGGTTTCAAACAATCAAAATCAGACTACTCTTTGTTTACTAAGAAGTCTCACATGTCATTTTTGGCCTTATTAGTTTATGTTGATGACATCCTCATTGCCAGCAATGATGTCAAGGCAGTGGAAGATCTTAAAGTATTTTTGGATCAGAAGTTCAAGCTTAAAGATCTTGGAAGTTTAAAATTTTTTCTTGGAATTGAAGTGGCTAGATCAGATAAGGGAATCACTTTGTGTCAAAGAAAATATGCCATTGAGATACTTAAGGATGCAGGGATGACAGCTTGTAAGCCTTGCAAGATTTCAATGGACCAAAATTTAAAGCTAAGTAAGTATCATGGACAATTGTTGGCTGATCCTGGAGTCTATAGAAGATTAGTTGGTAGATTATTATATCTCACCATTACTAGGCCAGATTTGGCATATTCAGTCCACAAGCTTAGTCAGTTCATGTCTAAGCCTAGAAAATCTCACTTGGATGCAGCTTATAAGGTATTGCAGTATATTAAGGGCTGTCCTGGTCAAGGAATTTTGTTGTCCTCAAGGTCTGATTTCCATTTAAAGGGGTATACTGATGCAGATTGGGCAGCATGTATGGATACTAGAAGATCAACAACTGGATATTGCATCTTTCTAGGTGATTCTTTGGTGTCATGGAAGTCTAAAAAGCAATCCATTGTGTCCAGATCTTCTGCAGAGGCAGAGTACAGGGCAATGGCTGTGACAGTATGTGAGATAACTTGGTTGCTAGCACTGTTGAAGGATCTTGAAGTCTACCATCCACAACCAGCCTTGCTTTTCTGTGATAACCAAGCTGCTATGTACATAGGGGAGAATCCTGTGTTCCATGAACGAACAAAACATATTGAAATAGACTGTCATTTGGTTAGAGACAAAGTACAAGATCAAGTGATTAAGTTATTTTATACTCCAACTCACACACAGTTAGCAGATTTATTGACAAAAGCACTTACTGCTCAACAATTGTTTTCTTTACTTGACAAAATGAGCATAATCAACATCCATGGACCTGATGCTAACCTTGAGGGGGGCTGTAAAGATACTAAATTCAAGGTTAAAGCAGCAGTGAGGCAAGAAGAAAATGCTACAGCAATGAAATGAAGAGATGATGAAGAGGAGTGCTTGTGGAGTAAAACAAAGTGCAGTAAAACGACACACAAGGAGTTATACTACTTGTAGTTTTTTAGCTTTGGTTATTTATGTTCACACGTGAGATTCACACGTGCTATTTTTTGTAACTGTCCAGCGCATAGTTTGGAGTTAGTTTCTCTTTTAGTTAGCTTACAGTTAGTATATATGTAAGACTTGTGTACAGAATAGCAATTCAATTCAATTTTTCAGTCAATAGAGAAAGTTTTTCCAGAAGTTTCTCTCTCGTTCATTCCTCCTCTCTCTCAGCTTTCTTCACTCTCTGTTTTTGATTCTTACACTCCCACTAATCTTATCTCATTTAAGTTTCTCCTAAAATTAATATAACATATTTGGAATACAATCTTGGAGAGGCAAGGAGATTATTTGCTTGGCTAAAGCTGTGGTTTTTTTATTCTTTTATTCTCATTGCATTTATTTTGCGTAGATTAATATATGGCAGCTATGAATATGCCTAACAAAGCACAACCTCATGGAAAAGCCATCACAGCTTCCTTGACCATTTGGATGTGTAGTAATGCACTTGGCATTTCAACTATTGTTACATATTCCTGAACCATCAATACATAATTTTGAGAAAGAACCAGTTGGAGGACAATCGTAAGTACAGTTACACGATCTTGAACCTCCCATTCCCACTATGTTACAAAATCCTCGACCAGCAGAAAAATCCGTACTGCAAATTGCATTGCAAATGAAATCACTGCTACATGAACCTATATTAGCAGCACATCTAATAGCGTTCACCGTAAGAAGCATGGTCCCTGACACAGAATCACAACCCACATTATCATTACATAGCTAAATCATTTTCGACCATTAAATTTTGCATAAAATATTCATCATAATTTTTGTTTGTAAATTTATTATTATGTAACACAATTTAGAGGTCAAGCCTTAATGCAATGGCAATATTCTTCCACCAAAAGCAGGGGCAGACCTACACTAGGGCAGGGGGGGCCATGGCCGCCCCCCAACCCCCCTAAAAAAAAAAAAAAAACTAGTATAAAAAAATTAAAATTTTCCCTTAAATATATATATATATATATATATTATGTCTCTCCTCCTCTAAAATATTTAGATATTGACCTACATGAAAAGAAATAAATAAATAAAAATTCATGCCCCTTTCACTACAAAAACAAAATAAAAATAAATAAATATAGACTAAACAAAAATCGCCCATAAAATAAAAAACACTTATTTTGTATGTTATACTTTGTTGATGTGTTTTATAATATGAAATGTTTAAGAAATACTTATTTTGTATGTAGTATTTTGTTGAATATGACATAGATGTTAGTTTTTTTTTCATAAACAAAAAAAAAAAAAAAAATTGGTTTTAAGCTTTGGGCCCCCCCCCCCCCCCCCCCCAACTCTCCCAGGTACAAATCCTAGTTCCGTTCCTAACCAAAAGGGACAAATCATGGATTTGAATCTGAGAACCAAAAAAAAAAAAAAATTTTTGGGTAAGACTATCAACCTTGATCTCTCAGTACGTATTTAAAATTTCTAATACTTAAGATACAACCTATTGTAAGTCTTTTAAAATTCTCTTCCTTCTACCCTTCTGTGTGTGAGTTTATTATTTTAAAAAAAATAGAAAATTAATCCTTAAAATATTATTTACTATGGGAAAAAGAATTTACCTGAGTTGAATCCAAGGACAATAAGTAGAAATAACAAGGCGGTGGATTGGTTAGTCATTTTCACTTAAACTGATATGGCAAATGTATCCAAATACTTACAATAATATTACCTGGTAATTTGAAATGACCAAAAGTACTTTGCTGGTATTTATAGAGTGCCCAGGGCAAAGAGGATAACTTGTATTTTAACTTATCTAATATAAATATAAATATATATATATATATATATATTAATAGTCAAATCTGAAAGGAAATCCAATTAGATTTCAAATTGGAATTCAATTAAATTCTACTTTTATGTCATGTGTCTCATCTAATTTAAACTTTTAAATTTTTGTGTCAAGTGAGTTAATTCAGTGTTTTTTTTTTTTTTTTTTTTTTGAGAAAGGAGTTAATTCAGTGTAAAAATTAGATTTCAATTAGAGTTTAATTTTTCACCACGTGTCCTATCTAATCTTTTTTTTTTTTAATTTTTATGCCAAGTGAGTTAATTCAATATAGAAAACGAGGAGTTTTTTTTTTATTTTTTTTTTAGAGAGAGTTTCAACCTATGGTGCCCGCTCCTGATGATAGCTCTTATTCATCAGACCAGACACCAATTAATTTTTGGTGTAGGCAAGGATTGAACCCCAGATCTCTTATACAGTCATCAGAGATTTTACCAGTTGAGCTAATTAGAACCCACAACAAGGAGTTCATTATAAATAAACTATTAAAAAAAAAACCTAATCATATGTCTAACTCTATATATAAAATTAGAGGAATTGAGATTTTGGATTTATCTTCTTATGTCCAACCTAATCATATAGCTAACTCATGATGTAATGAATTTATCTTTTTCTTAATAAAGTTACAAGTTTTTCATCAAAAAAAGAAAAAAAGGCAGCGCACTAATTGGTCAATTTCACTTAAACCGATATGGCAAATGTATCGAAATTTCTAAGACTTAAAATACATTTTCCCAATATTTTGAGAGGACCAAAAGTAAAGAGCCACTTATCTTGCTAGATTATCCCAAAATAAGTATTAGATCTATTTGAGATTTTGGGGCAAAAATGTAGAAAATTTATCATCAACAAAAATTGGATTAATTAAGTAATTTATGTTTCAAATTAAATTAGGCTAACTTCTATACAACGTATCTCACAAGTAGCAATGCCAAATCCTTAAAGCTCAAAATAAAAGTAGTAAATTCATTAATTTTTTGAGCTACGATGGATTTAGGCAAGAAATACTACACGGAAGCATAAAAGTTTAGAAAATTAATTTTGAATAAAATTAAGATTAGTTATAACTCTTCAATATGATTTTAAATATTTTATCAACTTCTATTCAAAAAAATATTTTATCAACTTTGATATATATAAATTGCAGATATTTGACTTTTGTTTGACAATATAATATTATGCCACATAAGTTCTTGGCACCTCACAAATTCACATATCATTATTCTAATATGTTTTTTTTTTTTTTTTTATAAAATTTTATTCTATACTTTATCTCTCCGTTAATTTCTCAAAAAAAAAAAAAAAAACTCTCCATTAGAATCTTGACACATTATATTTTATTTTATTGGTTAATATATTATTTCATATATAAACAGAATTATAATAAGTGCCTAATAATAGAGTTTTTATTTCCATAAACTAACCTAATCATATTAAATTACTTTTGATTTCTCAAAAAAATATATTAAATTACTTTAATAACTACTATAATTGTAAATTTTCATATTTGGAAAACAATAATAATTGTGAGAAATAATGTTATTATTGACTAATATAACATATATTATATAAAACAAAAAGTGTTTGACTTATAGATGACCTCATCATATTTAGTCACAGAACATTTTAAGACCTCATAGTTTTATTTGAGCGTTTAGATGTGGAATAGAATCTAAACTCAATTAATTGTGTTTAAATTCTATCCCACATTTAAATACTCAATTACAATGTTAACACATCATTCTTTTATATCTAAAAAAATAGTGGGATAGATATTTCCATCTAAAAACACAACCATTATAATACACCTTTTTTAATCTATTAAGTCTTTAAAAAATCCTCTTCCCTCTACCCTTATGTATGTGAGCTTTTTGTCAAATAAAAAAAAAACACAGCCATAATAAATACATATTAATAATTAACATAATTATATTTTTAATAATTCCATACAAAACACAAATCATAATTAATACCCATTAATAACTACAAAAATAAAGATGCTTGACTTTTGGTTGACTTCATGATATTTTGCCACATAAAGTTTTGAGGCAACACAATTTTACACATTGATATTTTAATATTTATTTTTTTAATTGAGTTTATTTTATGTTTTGTATTTAAACACTAAACTAGAATCTTAACATACCATTTATTTTTTTTAAATAGTAGAATAGATAGTTTTATATACAAATACATTTATAACAAATTACAATAATTATATATTGAATAGTGTCATATAAAAACATAATTATAATAGATACCCAATAATAACAAGAGATTCGCATGGGTCAGGTTGAAAAGTTTTTTCAATCCAACTGACCATAGTTGAGTTGAAGAAAACTTAATCCAAATCAACTCATCATAGAGGTCTAACCAAACCCAACTCAACCCAAGTGGATTTGGTTGGATCCACAAGTTGGAAAATTTTATTTTTTATTTTTAAATTCTAATAATTAAAATATCATATTTATAAGATTACCAACACATATCACAATAGAATTTTGTAATATTTTTTTTGTTGGTTTGATGCACTAATTGAACCTAAGCATAGCACCAAACCAACACAAATAGTAGCAAATTCATAACCTTATAAACTTGAGCTTAATACCAATCCAACATGAATAATTTAATTAACGCATCAGACCATGTAATAAATTACAAAATCATATAATGTATATTTTAAAAATAGGTGGGTTTGGTTAGGTTAGGCTGCTTTATGAATCAATTGACACCTATCCCAACTCAATTAGGTTGATTTTGGTGAATCGGTGGTTGGGTTGCACATCTCTACTAGGGGTGTCAATTCGGGTTAGCGAGTCAGATTCGTGTCGTGTTGAGGTAGGGGTATTCGACTAAATGGCTTAACCCTAACCCGACCCATTTAATAATCGTGTCATGATCCTTCAACCCTAACCCGACCTGTTAATAATGTGGGTTGACCTGACCCAACCCATTTGACACACTTAATAAACGAGTCGTGTTGGGTTGACACGAATATAGCATAACCCATTTCAACCTGCATAATATTAAATATAACATCTATCTAGAAATAATTTTTTTACATCCCAAAAGTAATGAATACACTTCAAGTTTTTATCCCACATTCTTGTAATCTTTAAAAGCAATACCCATCAGATCTAGTTTATAAACAATCTCAATAAATTCACTTGCTAGATCTAGTTTATAAACTATTTCAATTAACTCACTTGCTAGATATGCAGGCGGTGTCTAACACTAATACAAACACACACACACACACACACACACACACACATAGCACAAGACAAAAGCTACAACCGTGGCCTTAATCAACAATTAATATATCTCATATATTAATAACGGCACATGGGTTCAAAGTTTATAGAATAAAAACATTATGCAGAAAAAATAAACACATTCGAGAGAGAGCAATAACCGATTTGAGATTTTGAGTTTGAGAATTGGGTGTGAAACTATAAGATAGTAGAGTGAGTAGTATCGCTGAAATTTATATTAAAAAAAATAGATATTTATAAGAAGGTTTAGAAATTTAGGGTTTTGAAGGTTTAGAGATTTAGGGTTTTTAGGGTTTAGAGATCTAGGGTTTGTAAAGTTTCATTTTCCAATTATATTCTTTGTAAGTTTTTGTAATTACTCACTTTTCTTTTTAAATTTAAAATATGTGTTGGTTATAAAAGGTATTCGACAAATCTAAAATAAAATAAATATTTATTTATTATACAAATTAAACGGGTTGTGTTAAATGGGTCATTTTGAGTTGACACAAATAAATTGGTGTGTCAAACGTGTTTATTACGGGTTACGCGGGTTGACCCACTTATGACACGTATCTTATCATGTCGCTTTCGAGTTGACCCGTTTATGACCCAAACCCACTAAGGCCCAACCCTAACCCGGAAAAACACGTGTCGGGTTCATGTCGTGTTCGCGGGTTGGGTCGAGCATTGACAGCCCTAATCTCTACAATAACTATCACAATGATAAGATTTTTATTTAATACTCCCTCCATGCCAAACCTTTGGTCATGTATTCCATTTTATAATGTTCCAATATGTTGTCATGTTTCTAAAATTGAAACTCCCTAATTTAATAACTTTCCTACTATTGCCATCCTTTAAAAAAAATGCTACTATATTCACGACTAAAGTCACAACTTGCCTGCACGGCGAGTTGTGATGTTGGAGTAAAGTGGTAGATTTATGTGGGTCCACAACTCTACCACTTACAACTCGCAACGTGGAAAACTTGTGGCAAAGTAGTAGTTCTAGCATAATTGCTACTTTATTGCTAGAAGCATTAAAAAAAAATTTATAAAATAAATATATAAATAATAAATAAATAAAAAAAAAGGCATAGACACATTGTAGTAGCCAGTAGGAGTTTTTTTTTTTTTTTGGATTTGATTTCAATGATAAGTCTGAATTGGAAGCCAAGCCGACAGAGTTTGTATTGTATTAGGGGTATTTTTTTTTTAATCTATATATATAATAATAGGTGAAGCAGAGAGAAATTCAAATAGAATTCCAAATTAGAGTTTCAATTTTGTGCCATGTGTCTAGATTTGGATTCTCAATTTTGCGCCACTTGTCCAACCAAAACTCAAAAAAAAAAAATCTAATTAGATTATAAATTGGATTCCAATTTTGTGTCATGTATCATATTTAAATTTTCTAATTTTTGTGCCCAAATAAATGATGTATTAACATTTAACACGAAAGTCAAGAAAACCACAATAATAATACTCATTGGCTTAAGCAAGAACATCTCACTTGCACACTTTTATGGGTGAACTCAGAATCTAATTAGATTATAAATTGGATTCCAATTTTGTGTCATGTATCTTATCTAAATTTTCTAATTTTTGTGCCAAATAAATGATGCATTAACATTTAACACGGAAGTCAAGAAAACCATAATGATAATACTCATTGGCCTAAGTAAGAACATCTTACTTGCACACTTTTATGGGTGAATTCAATAGAGTTTGGAGCTCTTCTAATCCCACTACCAGAACCAAGGAGTCCAACGAGAAAGACTATAAAAGTAAAACATCATCTCCTCCTAATGCCATATCGTCATCCCATATCTCCTCCTTCTCTCTCAACCTCTACCAACTAGATCCACACACTACCCTCTCCTCCTCCTTTCGGATTTTTAAGAGCAAGGCGGGGTTCAAACACAATATTCAATCCCACTCTTCCTTACTTCATACTCTCATACATTACCGCTTCATTGGCGCCTCCAAGAAGATTTCAAGCTCAATGATCAGTTCTTGTCGTTAATTTTGTGCTATGTGTCCAATTTCTAATTGTAGTTTAATTTTGTGCTATGTGTTCAATTTGATTTTTTTTTTTTTTAGAAAGGAGTGTCCAATTTGATTTTTAAATGTTGGTGTTAAGTTACCTCCATTCATAATGCTTAATATGGAAACTGAATCTACCAAGATGAATATTTTATCATCACAATTGTTAATATTTCCGTGCGTAAGCACGGACTACATGCTAGTTTGATATAAAGGATAAGTTTGAATTTGGATTTGCCTTTTGAATATACTTGGGATACTTTTTGACGCCAAGTGAAATTGGAATTTTTTTATTGCACTCCATATTCCAAAATTTTTAGAACTTTTTTGAAGAGTAATTTTGAATTTTTTTTCTTTTTATTTAAAAGATAAGACAATAAAAAATGTTCCGTTAAAAAAGTTGGGTTTTCTAAGCATGACCAACAATTTTAGATGGAGGAAGAGGAAGTAGATATTAAGGAAAATTTTCCTCAATGATGTAATCTTAGCTTTGGCTAACACCACACGGTATTTTTAACGGAGACATCCAGAATTCAAATTCTTTTCATCCAGCTATAAAATTATCAACACAATAGTATAGTCCACATCGACAACCATCATGAAATCAGTGGCGATGGTCCAATTAAAATTTTAGGACAAATTTACTTTATGAATAAAGGTGCATCAATTCTAGAGCTTAAAAGCTTTACCAAAATGGTGAAACATCCAAAGAGTCCAAAGGTGGGTTTTCTCCTTTCCTCTCTCTCCTTACGAACCGTTGCAATTTTCCCTGTCTAATGAGGGATTCTATCTGTTGCTTTAGGTCATAGCAATCTGAGGTGTCGTGCCCATTGTCACGGTGGAAGCGGCAGTACTTATTCCTTGGCCTTCTGTTTGGGTTGCCTTTTAGCTTACCAAGTCATGCCAAAGCAAGCTTGTCCCTGATCAGCATAAGGACTTGATCGAGTGGGGCGTTGAGTGGGGTGAAGTTGGCCATTCGCCCTGACGGGGATCTTGACCTTCGTTCATCCCTTCTATCGCCTGTTCTAGCCACCTTCCTTCCCCTCTCCGGACGGGGATCGTCATGCTTCTCTCGCTTCTTCAGTCCGCCCATTCTAACAATCACGGCATCGTTAACGTTCATATACTTCGTGGCTCGGTATAACATGTCAGCCATGGTCTTCGGGTCGTTCTTATAAATCGAGAATAAGAACTTTCTGGATTGAAGTTCATTGGTGAAGGTCGTGACCAGGACCTTATCGTCAGCTTCGTCGATAAGTAGCACCTCCTTGTTGAATCGAGTGACTTACGACCTCAAGCTCCCGTTTTTCGTCTACTTGATGTTTAAGAGGCTTGCTGAGGACCTCTTGTATCGTTGACCACCAATGAAATGTGTGACGAAGAGCCCACTCAACTCCTTGAAGGTTGAGACGGTATTGGGAGTTATCTTACTGAACCATACTCGAGCTGGCCCTTTAAGTGTGATGGGGAAGACTCTGCACATGATCTCATCTGGAGCCCCTTGCAAGGAAATGCATGAGGATTTTGAATGATTCCAGGTGGTCGAAGGGGTCCCTCAATCCATCGTAGGCTTCCACTTGTGGCATTCTGAACTTGGCTAGAAGAGGGAAATAAGTTACCGGTTCAGTGAAAGGAGAGTCGGTGCAATGGACTAGTTCATCCAAGCTAGTGGACACCCAATCCTTCAGGGCATTCATTATCATATTCATCTTCTCTTTCATTTTCTGCATCTCTTGCGTCATGCGCAATGCACCGACTTCCAACTTGGAGCGACGACTAGTATCTTGCTGGTCCTGCCTATTAATGGCATTGCTTTCCTCTTAGTCGTCCCTCTCTTGATGATCATTCATCGGGGGACGATCGTTGTTGCGTTCGTCCCTATTCTGCTCTGTTCTGATCGTTCAGCTCCTGATCATTCTGCTGCTCCAACTGTCGTTCCAACTCATGGTTTTGTTGAGTGAGCTATTCAACTGCTGCGGCCAGGGTTTGCACCTGCCTCTCCAACGCATTGGACGGGTCCTCGGTCTCTTGGTTAGTGGTGACCATTGATCATGTCTAGACCATACAACTTTTTTATCTTTGAAACGGCGATACGGCTTATCAGACGTTCCCCACAGACGACGCCAACAAATGATGCACAAAAATTGTCAGTGAATTGATCGTCCACACACATGCCAATGGGTGTACCTAAAGAAAAAATGAAAAGAACTAATCAAAGGGCATCGGTGGGGTATCGGCCAAAGACCCTCCGAAGTTTAAGTCAGTGATAGAAGAATCTCCAAGAACTGAAGAGTGCAAGAGCTATGGAGGATTCACGTACCTCAAGAAAGGTAAGGCTCGCGGTTTATATAGCAGTAGGGAACCGCCCCCATTCCCGTGATACTGGGGAATTTCTTTGTAGAGAGAAAGGTTCCAAGATACTCGAGATTACCTTTCCATATAGGGAAGATCTAGTTACGTGGTAGGGCTTTTGGCCATGATGTGCAAGTAATCCCCATGTTAGGACGTGTGAATGGGCCCTACGTGAACCAACCCATAGAGAACGGGTCGTCAGGATTAGGGGCTACCTGACCCATCACCCTATGGGTTGGTCATCCCCCTCCCCCCCCCCCCCCCAATTAGGGTGAGTCGTCCCCCTCAAAGGTTCGGCACCCCTTGCCTTGTTCACCTTTAAATTATCCTCATCAGCTGCCCCCTACTCCATGAGTCGTTGGGATGGCCGATTGGTCACAGAGTTGTCATAAATGCGTCACATCATAAATAGTGGCAATTATGTTCTTCTGACAGGGTTAATAACATGTGTCACCTCCTAATTGGGGGAACCAAACGTTGAGACACTTCATTTCCCATGCCAAACCATCCTATACATAGTCCAATGCCGTTATTGTCCTCATTACTTGAAAATTTTCCATTTTGATCCTAGAGCTCAATCGTCGGTTTCTTTGCTTCATCGGTCTTTCGTCCGTCCGTTCCCTAGGTATGCTTCATCGGTGTCTTTTCTTCTCCCCCTACCTTTCTTTTTTTGTTAGTTGTACACTTGGGTACTCATTAGACGACTTATCGGTGTCTGATAGGAAGTCTACGTTTGATCCCTCCTCGGGGGATGCCAGTCCTTTGGGGCAACGACCAAGGGAGGTTATCCTTCCCGATGATTGGTCCATTCATGACTTCCTAGTTGACATGAGTGACGAAGTCTTGGGTAGACTAAGGCCCCATTTCCAAATACCAGATGATGTGCCCATTAGGAAGGGTGTTATAGGGGAGAAGTGTTATGACGGGAGGTCGTCTGACGTAGGCTTTTACGAGATTGCCTTCATAGCAAGGTTTCATCTACCCCTTTCCTCCTTACATCGTCAACTAGCCTCCTTCATGGGCATGTCGGTCAGTCAAATAGCCCCCAACGCTTGGAGGATCTTCATTAGAGCTAAGGCGCTATGGGGTCAGCTCAATGGAGGCCGTCACCCCTTAATTCTAGAGGAGTTTTTCTATTGTTATAAACCCCAAGGGATCCCTTGATCCAAGGGTTTTTATAACTTTGTGTGTCACCGGGCTTCCCTGAGGTTGATATCTTATATGCCAGATTCTAATCGTCAGTGGAAAGCCAGATTCTTTTTTGTGCATGGGGTTAATTGGGTGTGTCAACCCACTAAGTGGAATAGCATAAGGTCCTTGTACAACCACTCTTGGGGGCTTCTAAATAACTCTGGTGAGTCGTTGGTTTTGTCTGGGTCGTCAGTTTCTAAATAGCATAAGTTCCCCTTTTACATTCTTTATTTTACTAACGAACCCTTTCTGCTTGTTTCAGCTACAGTGCGACCGACGATCCTACTTGAGCAGGAGGCTTTTTTGGAGAGGGTTTTTGAGATACCTTGAGAGGATAGGTCTTGGAAAAAGCTTGTTAATTTAGACACATTACACGCCTTCTGTGGTGGACCCGTCCCTTCTGAATAAGCCCAACGGTTAGATTGTTTCTCTTGAATTCTTAAGTATTTTTTATCGTCGCTCTTACTTTGCTTGAGTTTAGAATCATGCCTATTCTAACCCACTCGTCAGTTTCAGAGATGGGGTAAGCAAAGAATAAACAAGCAGAAAAAACAGGTAAGAAGAGATTAAGAAGGCCGCTGCCTTGAGAGATCAAGGTGGGGGATCATCGGCCTAGCCCACTCATGCCTCCAAGAAGAGGAAGCACACCCCCGATGTTCAATCGTCGGGTAAAGGTGTGAGTGGTTCATCCACTCGTCTGAAAATGCGCGAGGTGGCTACTGATGCACCTCGTCGAATCGTTGGTTTGCCATAGTTCATTGTTGAATCGTCGATTTCCTTTATTTTTGTTTAATCGTCAGTTTAGCGATTTTATTCCATTATGGGTGCAAGGGTGAGGATTCGTCAGTCACTTTATCTCAACCATTCTGCCCCCCAGTCGTTGGTTTACGCTCTTTTGAGTTTTGGCAAGGACCAAGTATGCCCATGCCCACCTTCGATCGTTTATTCAATCCTTAGGTAGGAATTCAGATTTGATCAGGTGCACAAGGGCAAGATTTATTTTAGAGAATTTATCTACAAGATAATTGTTGCTAAAAATACCTGAATTATCCAAAAAAGAGATAAAAATCTTAGAATACGGATTGAAAACACGTCTAAGTGCAAGGCCCGACTCAAGAAAACCTAAAAAATGAGTCCAAAACGCACTCAAACACGAAAGTGTGATCAGCACCCAAGAGTACCATTCGACACTTTTGGAGTGCTGATCAGCACTTATGGAGTGCCGAATGTCCCCCTTTTGGGCTTTGGCCCAACTCACTTCGAGTGCCGATAAGGCATATCCTTTTCGACTTTTTCGTAGAAAGACACGTCCCGATTCGCATTCTACCCATCGTTGCTTATTTTTTAAGCATTCCAGCCTCTATAAATAGAGACTAGATCTCAAAAATTCGACACACTCTTTTACACTCTGAGAGCACACCCTTTTACGCTTGAGAGCATACTCTTTGACACTCTAGGAGAGACACCTTTTCACACTCTTAAATTTCTCACCCCCTCTCTAGTATTCTCTCTTAAACTAGGGTTTTTAGGTTTCAAAGATAATTGCATAAATTTCTTTGAACCTTAAAACATACTCCCAAGAAGAAGAAGTGCTCCATGCAAGAGGTTGTTTCCGATTACCCTTTTCTTTTCTTTATGCTTCTCTTGTAGTGATGATGCATGTTTGTATTTTTTTTTTTTTTTTTTTTGGTTGTTTCAAGTATCCATAACATGAATTCTTAATTTATATTGTTAAAGCATGTTCTTGATTCTTTTATTATTGTTGTGATCTCTTTCTTAATTTCAAAGATCTGCATGTAATCAATTCTTTTTCTTAAAATTAAAACGAATCTGCATCTTCCTTAGATGTAGATCTGAATTTTTCTTAAAATAAAAAAGGATATGGATCTTCCTTCGAAGCAGATCTAAATTTTTCTTAAGTCAAAAACAAGTCTGCATCTTTATTAGATGTAGATCTGAATTTTTCTTAAATTAAAAACTGATTTGTATCTTCCTTTGATACAGATCTGATTTTTTTTAGTAGATTTCTAAATAAAGAAAAAGATCATGAATGGTTGTATTTGTTGTTTTTGTTTTATTCAATATATGTAGCATAAATTTATTTCATGAATGAAATCCTCTACTCAAGCAATCCTTTCTACATTTTTTTAAACATATAGAAGAGATCTAATTTTTCTGTCATAAAAAAAATCATTTTTTTAAGTTTTTAAAAACAGATCTAATCTTTTACAAATCAAAAACTATTTTTTCTAAGTTCTTAAAAACATATCTGATATTTTTTTTCAAATTAAAAGACGTTGTTTTAATTAAATAAAAACATATATGAATTTTCTCTCTAAAACCACCTTTTTTACACAACAAAAACAAATCTGATTTTTCTAAACCAAATTTAATTTTTTTCATTTGCAACAACATATCTGAATTAAAAAAAAAAAAAACAAAGTAGTGGATACATTCATAAATTAATTTGTGATTTAGTTTATTTCACATGTGCAACATATCGTTCATAGCATGCATAAAGGGGTACATTGGTCACAAGAGTCTAGAAAACCAGACTCTATCTGGGCGGAATGGGTACCTAACACCTTCCCATTTCGTAACCTAGCCTCTGAATTTAGTCTATTTGGATAGGTAGACTTAAGTCTTATCTTTGCTTTATTTTGGGTAGATTGTAACTAAGACAAAAAGGCTTGAAATTATTTGGTAGTGTGTAGCTAGGACCCAAAGCCATGTAATTTTCAGTTTTTCAAACATGTATTTTCTTTTATTCAATCGATGAAATGAAACAATTCAGCCATGTAAAGTTTTATTTAGTTTTTCTTATTTTTTTGTATAAAAAATAAGAGGCGACTCCACACTACTTACCAAAAAAGGGGTGCCCTAAAAGATACCCAAATTTCTTTTTTAAGAGCACCAAATGGGAATTTTCCCTGGTCTCTCACACCATGATATGATAACCCAAGAAAACCAATGAACCGAACTGTTTCAAGGTAAAAACTTGGGAAAGATTTGACCTAGTTATCCTCAAGGTAAAACAAATCCACTATAAGAGAATTAAAGTTTTTACAATCAAATTTAACCCTAAATCTATTGCTACCTCATGTAGTAACTATTAGGATATGTGCCCTTAAATCCTATTGTATGATGCTATGTATGACATTATGTATGACTTAATGTTATAATTAATAAAATTGTTTTATTATTATCTAAAATAATGGCAACATGAATATTTAGACATTATCATGTAGTCCATGAGATGCATAGTGTGTGATTTATGTAAAAAATCACAGAAGATATAAATCACAAGTTCTTTGTAAACTTAAAATTATATTTCGTAGTCAGTGATGAAATTGGGCATTTCATCTGCGAAGACTATAACATATCAACTTAGATGATTTGTCTTGATCATGGAAGTGAAGACTTCTAGTTGATATGTTGATATGTTTTAAGCGTTAAGACATATTGAACTGGACCGCTGTGAAATTTATTATTCTCCTAACGACTGTCAAATGAATAATAAATCTCACAACTTCTATTTACATGAACTCTTAATCCTGAGGGGATAATGGACATGATCATGAAATGTAGGTTGCTTTGATATATCAAGATTGAGATCTAAAGTCACAATTAAAACCTCAGTATGTTGGGCAGCCTCATTTAGTGTTGATAGAACATATATTCTCAAGATAGAATTCATAATCTTTTAACAGAGATATAAAATATTCCCTTGAGATAAGTTTAATGGGTTTGGTTATTCAAAGTGTTATGCCTAACCACTTTAGTAAGGAGATACTAAAGTTTATATTTTATGAAATTTGATTTCATAAATATATGGTGAATAACTTAAAGGATTAAACCGGGTACTCAAGGATTAAGATGTAGTAATCTTCAAAGTGGCAGTCTGCATTCATGACTTTGTATTACTACGAATATTTTATGAAGGGGTTGCATGTATAATAAAGTCTTAAGATATAATTTATTAATGAAGCCTAGAGTGCAATTATATTTATATAGTGGTATTAAATATAAGTAATGGTAACTTTGGACTTGTCAAAAGTTGACAGAAAAGCCCAAGGCTCATTGGAGCTAGTGTCTTATTGGTCCTTTTTGGTCCCACTCCAAGCCACACACTAAAGCCCAATTGGAAAGGCCCAATAGGCGAACCCAATTAGATAATCAGTTGAATATAAAGGGAGAAACATACAGAATTTTTTATTTATTAAAGAGAGAAACATCATTGTGAAATGGTGTATATATGTGAGTGAAGCAACTCGATTATTCTCCCTTGGAAACTGATTAATAGACCACACTTCTTAGGCGTAAAGTGGAATTGGAGTAAAGATTAAAAGTGTTCCCAAGTACATCTAATCTTTTGTTTTGAATTTCACCGTACCAAGGTACGCTATCTTGTTCTTAAATACTGAAATTTACATAGTGCATATTATTAATCATGAATGAAATAGATCCATGTTTGTTTTGCTTCCGTTATGTGTTTTGTATGAGATACAAAACCAGATTTTCCAAGGGGAACTTACTGACACGATCACGTGCAAGCTCCGAATTCACAGACTTCTTCTCTTCTTGGATTTGCACTAACACAAGCCGCCTTGCTTGTGACTTTGAGATCCCACTCAAAGGTTTCAGATCACCATCAATAATGATCTTGATACAACAACTATATTCTACCAACGCTTGATTGTAGTTCTTGCTCCGGTAAATTCTTGTGTAATTAGAAGATACAAAACCTCTCAAATCTCACAAAGAGTAACACATAAGTCTTTTCAACAACTTCAAAACGTGGCTAGAGTTTCCCTTTTATATGTGGAGAAGTTTAGATGAAACCCTAAACATTTTCATGGGCTTGGGTCTGTTTAAAATTCTGCAGAAAAGAAAAAAAAATGGACTTGTGATTTTCGATCAGTCAAGTCTAATTCTCGACCGGTAGAGCAAGATGGAACCACACTCCCTTTTCTGCAATCAGTTGGACTTAAACCTTGAAACAACCACTTTTAAGCATTGCCTAAAAACCTAGACTAGACATGTTTTGTTCTCGGTTTGCCAACACAATATAGATATGATTCTAAATATTTAAATCTAAATCTTTAGAACCTAACAATGTCCCCATTTGGCAATTCGTGGTAAAACACACATAAACAATGAAATGCTTAAAGTTAAATACCAGCCCAAATACAAGTTATTGCCCTAATACAATCCTTACACAACTACTAACTATTAGTTGCTAGTATAGACAGCAGCTATTTAAAGTACTAACCTGTAAATTCTGAAACACTAAAAACAAACCATAAACACGTGTGGAAGATACAGTAAAATAATCTAGATTCACAAAACATATCATAACCAATCTGTTTATGAAACAAAAACATAAACAGTAAACAGATATAAACAATAGAAATATAAACATCAAAACCAAAGAAAAAAATAAAAATAAAAATACATCAAACTCCCCCTAAATACAATAAGTCTACTCCCCCTACATACAAAAAGTTCTAAAATCTACTCCCTCTTTTTGTTATGAATTGCCAAAGGCAAAATCAGTCCTCAAAGGGTGGAGGATGTGGAAAGATACTCCTATACTTTGCAAAATTTGCTCTCAATGATGCAACCTCTGTCAATAACTCATCTAGAAGCTGTCCATGAGCTATCTGTGCAGCCATGAAGAACTATATCATGGCACGGAGTAAGAGAGGAGGGGCAACAGTAGGATCAACCTTATCAGCACCACCAGAAGGATCCACAATAGCAATCGAATCCACAAACATCTCCTCAGCAGCAGGCATAGCACCAGAGGTAGGAGCTATAGTATAAGCTTCTCCTCGTGATCTCTTAGACATCCTAGTGCTTGGCTCAGCACTCTTCATTCGTGCCTATCGCTGTTTAAGATAGGTGGCTCCTATGGGGGTAGTGATATGTACTAACTCTAAAGGAGGAAACTCAGATAACTCTAAAAACCTCAAAAATCCTAAATATAAACATAGGGAAGAACAATTTCTGACTCTTACTCTTACTCCTAGAGATATCAACAATGGTTTGGATAAACATGGAAGGAAAACACATGGAACCATCAGTGACAAAAGCATAAAGAAAAGCACATCTATCTATAGAAACAATATGAACATGTGAAATAGGATAGATGTTATGACAAGTAATCCTTAAATACAAAGAATTAAGCTCAGTGAATTCACAAGAATTGATTCTTGGTTCAGTTCCCCAAGAAACAGGATGACCACAAAGAAGAGACATCTTATCATCAACAGCAGGAAACTCAATGTATGAATATGTGGGTTTATGAACTATAGGCACTCCTAAAGCTTCAGATATTGTTTGCTTATTTATGGTAAACTCATGACCTCTAATCCAAGAAGTCAAGTAATGACCACCTGTGGCCTCAGAATACATAGAGAGATTAGAGTAAAACTCTTTAATCAAAGTTGCAAAAGGAGGATCAGACACCTCACATAAAGAAACCCAGTTTCTAGACACGAAGTTCCTACACATGGAAGGATCTAGCTCACTCAAAACTATATCCCTCTCACCCCAAATAGACCTATACTTAGTCAAGGTCTCATAAGTCTCTTCACACTTATCAATAAGAAACCTAACTCTATCAAAATAGGCTGAACTAGAAGAGGAAGACCTAGGGTTCCTATTTGCTTTAGTTTTATACTTCCTACCAACCTAAGGAGCCATAACTAAGGACGGAAACAAAAAAAACACAACAAAAACCAAGGGCTGACTGCATTAAAATAGGCTGAACTAGAAGAGGACGACCTAGGGTTCCTATTTGCTTTAGTTTTATACTTCCTACCAACCTTAGGAGCCATAACTAAGGACGGAAACAAAAACAACACAACAAAAACCAAGGGCTGACTGCATTAAGAAAGGTTAGAGACAAGATAACATGCAATTTGAAAAATTATATGATGCATGACATTTAAATTTACATGATGCATGCTCTAAAATAGCTCAATTTTATCACAATCTTGAAAATTGACCAAGGAAATTAAGAATTTTAGAAAATTCCCAATTTTAAAAAACCTAATTTTCAAAAATCCTTATATTGATCGATTGAACAACACAACAAGTATAAAACAAGTTATAATCACTCAATCTATCAATAACAGAGCCAGTTTCACTCAATTTTGCCCAATTTAACAAAATCCTCAAATCTCTCAAGAACTTAAGAACTCTAATTTCAAAAAATTTATAAATCATGAAAATTATAAAATTAAAGTATGGGAATCATGTTTAAATGATGCATGATAAAAAAACTAATGGTTCTGTTTTGATCAAAAATCTCATAAACATCAAAAACCCCCAAATTTTGAAATGTGCAAAAATCCATCAAAAATTCATGAAAAATGCATGATAACATGTAATTTGATGAAAAAGAAAGGTCTAAAGAGTCTTACCTTAAGTGTATGAAGAAAACCTTTGAATCTTTGACCAAGAAAACCAAAAAAATAAAAAAAAAAAATTAGAAAGAAGGGATCGAGAAAGGAATCAAAGAGATAGACAAAGAAGCTTTTGAAAAAGTTAGATCTGATTCCTATATGTTTTTAAAAATCAAAATCCGATCGATCGAGAGGAATCGGGCAGGAATCAAATTTCACTTGAAAACAGGCTTGACTAATCGAAAGGAATCGGGAAGGAATTGAAGGAAACTAAGACTTTAAATTAAAAACCTGTTTTTCTTCTTCACATTTCGATCGGTCGAAAAATAAACTCAATCGGTCGAATTATAAAGAAACAGAAATTTTGAAAAATTCTAAAAAACTTTTTCTGCAGAATAATTTGAAAAACTGTTTTTATGATATGACATGTATGTTCATGACTTCAAATGATTTTCAAAACCAAATTTTTCAAAGAAAAATTCAAACTTTATCAAATTTCCTCAATCTTTTCTTTCCTCACTCCCCAAAATGCATTAAACACATCAAGAAGTCTAATTTTGGAAGGCTACAGAACTTAACACACAATTACATGTACCAAATTTAACTAAGTTTTGTTTGTGGTGTGTGCAACTAGTAAGTGTATGAGATACTCACAAGGTGATATGTAAACAGAGAAAAAAACACATTTTCTACATTATTCATCACATAAGTTTGAAAGTGACTATAACCTAAAGAGTTACATTATATAACTCCACATCTCCTAGAAAACATGTTTGCAACCATGCTTTTTTTTTTTTTTTTTTTTTTGCTTTTCCTTTTTCTTCTGAAGCATATTTTTCTTTGTATTTCATTTTGCTCTTTACTTCTTTTAACTAATGTACAATAACACCTTAAGTATTTTGTTGTGCAAGTGCTATACCTTACAGAGTACTGCTTTTATCATTTGCACACAGGTGTTCATGATTGGCGAGTAACAGTGGTGAAATGATTATTTAGTGCTATACCTTACAGAGTACTGCTTTTATCATTTGCACACAGGTGTTCATGATTGGCGAGTAACAGTGGTGAAATGATTATTTATGCCTTTCTCCTAGGATTTTTTAAGTCCTTACAATCAAAAGAATGTGACTTCAAAATCAAGAGCATGTGATTAAAAACTATAAACAATTCACACAGTATAAGCACTACATAGCACAAACTAGCAAAGTGCAAAAAAATAAGGTACACAGTCATGAAATGCAAATTGTATAGGCCAACCTCAATTAAACATCTTGAAGATGTATAATACAAAAACCCTTTTTTCTTTTTTTCTTTTTTTTTAATTTAAAAAAAACTGAAAAAAAAAAAAAAAAAACAACAAAAACAAACCTAGAATGCAATGCAATGTATGAATGTTATGCAGATGCAACCTTAAAATAAATTTTGGTCACAAGAGATAGAAAGAATTAACACAAGGACCATGAAACTCATAGGTGACTAGGGACATGTGATCACACCAATAACTTGACGAAGAGACTCAAACTTACTCCTATCAAGTGGTTTGGTAAAGATGTCTGCATTCTAACACTCAGTAGAAATGTACTCAAGAGCAACAACCTTCCTTTCGACAAGATCCATGATGAAGTGATATCTAATCTCTATGTGTTTAGTCTTAGAATGTTGTACCAGATTCTTAGAGATATCAATAGCACTAGAATTGTCATAGTAGACAACCATAGTTTCCTGTGATAGACCATAATCACCTAAAAGCTTCTTCATCCAAAAAAGTTGTGAACAACAACTTCTAGCTACAATATATTCTGCTTCTGCAATTAACAGAGAGACAGAATTTTGTTTTTTGCTCATCCAAGCAACAAGATTGGTTCACACATAAAAACACCCTCCAATGGTGCATTTCCTATCATTAGCATTACTAGCCCAATCCGTATCAGAATACCCAACAAAAGAAACATTTGACTCTTTATTATAAAACAGTCCATAATCACAAGTACCACTAACATATTTTATTATTCTCTTTGCAGCATTTAAATGTAATTCCTTTGGATTAAATTGAAATCTAGCACATACACCAACACTGAAAGCTATATCAGGTCGACTAGCAGTCAAATACAACAAACTACCAATCATACTTCTATATAAAGTGATGTCAACAGACTGACCTGATGGATCATTCCCTAGCTTTGTATTTGTAGCCATTGGTGTTCTAGCATGTGCAGCCTTTTGAGTCCAAATCTCTTGACAAGGTTTCTAGCATATTTTGCTTAATTGATGTATATTCCTGTGTCCGTTTGCTTTATTTGCAGTCCCAAGAAGTACGTAAGTTCACCTACCGTGCTCATCTCAAACATCTTCTTCATTTCATTTGCAAAAGATTTAGCAAGAAAATCATTAGTAGAGCCAAAAACAATATCATCAACATAAACTTGAGCTACAACAAAATGATTTTATCCTTCTAAATGAAAAGAGTAGTATCAGCATTTCCTCTCTTGAATCCATTCCTTGTGAGATAAGAGGTCAATCTATCATACCAAGCTCGAGGAGCTTGTTTACGACCATACAATGCCATTTGCAGTTTGTAGACATTATCAGGCCTATGAGGATCCACAAATCCTTTGGGCTACTCTACATACACTTCTTCTTGCAACATCCCATTCAAGAAAGCACTTTTGACATCCATTTGATACAGCTTGAAATTCAAGTGATAATCAATGGCTAAAAGTATCCAGATAGACTCAAGTCTAGCTACATGTGCAAATGTCTCATCAAAGTCAACTCCTTCCACTTGAGTGTATCCTTGTGCAACAAGTCTTGTTTTATTTCTAAATACTGTTCCATGCTCACCAGACTTGTTTTTGAAGATCCATTTAGTGCCAATGACATTGACTCCTTCGGGTCTTGGAACCAGTTCCCACACATCATTTCGAACAAATTGATAGAGTTCTTCATGCATTGAGTTAATCCAATCAGCATCTTGTAGAGCTTCATCGACTTTCTTAGGTTCCACTTGAGAAAGGTAACATGAGTGTGTAATGACATTTAATGCTTTAGATCTCAGTCTCATGTTGTCATTCAAACTTCCCAAGATATTTGTGGAAGGAAGATTAAGTTTGACCCTAGCAGATGAACCTTTCACCAAAGAAGTTGTTGTACTAGTTTGCCCAGATGGTGTACTTGATTCATCATGTTCCTGTGGAGTTTCTCTGACTGGGGTTGTTGGTTCTGAAACAATATCATTTCGGATCAACAATTCTTCATCAGTAGACTTTTCAACATACTCCTTAGGGAGAGCATCTTCAACCTCTATAGATCTCTCTTGAGCACTTTGAGCCTCTTCAGCATGAGTTTCAGCACATTGTTCATCATTTATCACCACATTAGCAGATTTCATTACAGTTTTCGTTTTGAGATTATATACCATGTAAGCTCTGCTTGATGTAGAATATCCAAGAAAGAACCCTTTATCACTTTTTGCATCAAATTTCTCTAGATTCTCTCGGTCTCAAAGGATGTAACAGTTGCTGCCAAAAACTCTAAAATATTTCACCACCAGTTTCTTTCCTCTCCAAAGTTTATATGGGATCTTCTTTGTATCGGGACGAAAGTACACTCTATTCAAGGTATGACATGCAGTGTGTACAGCGTCTCCCCAAAAGGGTTTTGGCATGCTTTTATTGTTCAACATGACCCTAGCCATCTCTTGAATTACTCTATTCTTTCTTTCCACAACCCCATTCTACTGAGGAGTCTTGGGTGCAGAGAATTCTTGCTTTGTCCCTTGATCATTGCAAAATGATATGAGTTTAAAGTTCTCAAATTCTCAAATTCTCTTCCATGATCACTTCTGATCCAAGCAATCAAGATATTCTTCTCAATTTGCAACTTCTTGCACAAATGAAACTTGTCGACAACTTCTGACTTATCTTTTAGGAGAACCACCCATTTATATCTTATAAAATCATCCACCACAACAAGGATGTACTTCATTTCACCTAAGCTTTGAACTCTGGTAGGACCCATAAGATCAATATGCAGCAACTCCAAAGGTCTAGATGTCTAAACTTCTCTGATTTATGGATGCCTAGCTTTCACTTGTTTGCTGATCTGACATGGTCCACAAATACCTTTCTCTATCTTTTTCAAGCTTTGGTAGCCCGAGAACTGCCACACACTTGGAGATTTTTTCTATTTGCTTGTGACTAGCATGTCCTAGCCGTTGATGCCACAAATCCACCTGATTAATTTTTAAACTATAACACTTATGATTTATGCTTGGTGTTATTCCGTAACAATTATCAGCTATTCTTATTCCAACACGTATGCAATCACCTCCATCATCAAGTATCTCACATTCATACTTAGTGAACAACACATTCAGACCATTGTCACAGATTTGACTGATACTCAGCAGGTTTGCCTTCAACCCATCCACGAACGACACATCTTCAAACACGAGCAGCCCTGGAATGTCTATTGTTCCAATACCTCAAATGATTGATTTTCTTCCATCTCCAAAGGTGACAGTACCAATCTTCCCTTCAAAAAGAGTCTTGAACAAAGCTTTATTACCTGTCATGTGCTTGGAACAACCACTATCCAAATACCAAAGACAAGTATCACGTGCCTTTAAGGTAGTTAAAGCTAAATAACAAACATAATTGTTGCAAGAAGTAGTTATACATAGATATTCAAGGATAGGATTAGCACATTTAAAAATTCATATAGTCCAAGAAGGAATAGATTCAATTCTCATCCTAGTTTCTTTCAAGAAACGAGACAAAGAATCCATGACAGCAAGTGTCAAGGATCAACTCTAAGTTAAGAAACCTATAAACAAGAGCTAATCCGCTCTAAAACCACTCGTTTGTTATGTTTAGACCCCTTAAACGAGATAGTTTAACCTAAGATATTAACCAAGTGATTACTTAGATTAATTATTCAGATCTAGGTTAAACAAGCATATATCATATTACGCAAAGCAACGAAAAATAAATAACACCACGATATGATGACCTAGGAAAACCAATGAAATAGACTGTTTCAAGGTAAAAACCTAGAGAAGATTTGACCTAGATATCCTCAAGGTAAAACAAATCCACTATAAGAGAATTGAAATTTTTACAATCAGATTTAACCCTAAACCTATTGCTACCTCATGTAGTAACTTATTAACACGACCACGTGCAAGCTTCGAATCCACAGACTCATTCTCTTCTTGGATTTACACCAATACAAGCTACCTTGCTTGCAACTTTGAGATCTCATTCAAGGTTTTAGATCACCATCAATAATGATCTTGATGCAGCAACTATGTTCTACCAACGCTTAATTGTAGTTCTTGCTTTGGTAGATTCCTGTGTAGTTAGAACATACAAAACCTCTCAAATCTCACAAACAGTAACACACAAGTCTTTTCAACAGCTTTAAAACGTGGCTAGGGTTTCCCTTTTATATGTGGAGAAGTTTAGATGAAACCCTAAACATTTTCGCGGTCTTGGGTCTGTTTAAAATTCTACAAAAAAAAAAAAAAAAAAAACACTGGACCTGCGATTTTCGATCGGTCAAGCCTAATTCTCGATCGGTTTAAGCAAGGCAGAACCACACTCCCTTTTTTTGCAATTAACTGAACTTGAACGATGAAACAACCACTTTTAAGCATTGCCTAAAAACCTACACTAAACATGTTTTGTTCTCGGTTTGCTAACACAATACAAATATGATTCTAAATATTTAAATCTAAATCTTTAGAACCTAACAGGTTTTTAATTAGGAAACTTCTGGACATTAACGTGATATTAATACTATCATTGCTAGCATATTTGTTTTTATTACAAATATATGCTTTCCATTTTAAACGTTTTGTATTCAAACGTTCTTATTTGAATATGACATAGTAAAGTCATATATGGAAGCTTTTCAGCACTTAAATGTACAACTATTGCTGAATTATTTTATGTTATAATAAATTACCATATATACACAAGTGTTTACTAGTTGGTTCACTGGAAAGTCAAAACAGGTGGCAATATTTATGTATATTCTGAAATTGTCTTAATTTCATAGCATTATGACACCTTTCTTTTGTTCTCAATGTATAGATTTGGCAAAGACTTTGATGACCGGTTTAAAAAAAAAAAAAATATATATATATATATATATATGTATGTATGTATGTATGTATGTATGTATGTATGTATGTATGTATGTATGTATAGAAAGAAAGCTATTGATTATATATTGATTTCAATAACTTTATGATCATTTAAATGCTATCAAACGTTTTGATTCTTTGGCTAGGGACAAGTTACATGTCCGGCTATTATATATATAGAAAGAAATAAAAGTTTCAAAATCACCTCTTTTTTTTCTTTTTCTTTTTTGGAAAATCACCTCATTTTCAAAATCACCTCATTTTTGAATTACAAACTTACAGACTTTCAAAAAAAAAAATTTATTATTGTTCTAAACACTTACCATCTACTGTTTCTTACTATTGTGGCAATATTTATGTATATTCTGAAATTGTCTTAATTTCATAGCATTATGACACCTTTCTTTTGTTCTCAACGTATAGATTTGGCAAAGACTTTGATGACCGGTTTAAAATATATATATATATATATGTATGTATGTATGTATGTATGTATGTATGTATGTATGTATGTATGTATGTATGTATGTATAAAAAGAAAGCTATTGATTATATATTAATTTCAATAACTTTATGATCATTTAAATGCTATCAAACGTTTTGATTCTTTGTCTAGGGACAAGTTACATGTCCGGCTATTATATATATAGAAAGAAATAAATGTTTCAAGATCACCTCTTTTTTATCTTTTTCTTTTTTGGAAAATCACCTCATTTTCAAAATCACCTCATTTTTGAATTACAAACTTACAGACTTTCAAAAACAATTTTTATTATTGTTCTAAACACTTACCATCTACTGCTTCTTACTATTGTGGCAATATTTATGTATATTCTAAAATTGGCTTAATTTCATAGCATTATGACACCTTTCTTTTGTTCTCAACGTATAGATTTGGCAAAGACTTTGATGACCGGTTTAAAATATATGTATGTATGTATGTATGTATGTATGTATGTATGTATAGAAAGAAAGCTATTGATTATATATTGATTTCAATAACTTTATGATCATTTAAATGCTATCAAACGTTTTGATTCTTTGTCTAGGGACAAGTTACATGTCCGGCTATTATATATATAGAAAGAAATAAATGTTTCAAGATCACCTCTTTTTTATCTTTTTCTTTTTTGGAAAATCACCTCATTTTCAAAATCACCTCATTTTTGAATTACAAACTTACAGACTTTCAAAAACAATTTTTATTATTGTTCTAAACACTTACCATCTACTGCTTCTTACTATTGTGGCAATATTTATGTATATTCTAAAATTGGCTTAATTTCATAGCATTATGACACCTTTCTTTTGTTCTCAACGTATAGATTTGGCAAAGACTTTGATGACCGGTTTAAAATATATATATATATATGTATGTATGTATGTATGTATGTATAGAAAGAAAGCTATTGATTATATATTGATTTCAATAACTTTATGATCATTTAAATGCTATCAAACGTTTTGATTCTTTGGCTAGGGACAAGTTACATGTCCGGCTATTATATATATAGAAAGAAATAAATGTTTCAAAATCACCTCTTTTTTTTCTTTTTCTTTTTTGGAAAATCACCTCATTTTCAAAATCACCTCATTTTTGAATTACAAACTTACAGACTTTCAAAAACAATTTTTATTATTGTTCTAAACACTTACCATCTACTGCTTCTTACTATTCACAAAAATATTTTATCTTTTACTAAATTTTCTGGGAAAAGAAAATACTATCGAGAGCTTATATCATACGAGCAGTGTAGGATTGCAAGGATAATCAGCAAAGGTGGCTGGGCTGTTGTATCCTGAAGACATCGTGCAAAGATATTTTGTCTAACTACATCGAATGTACCGTAGACAGCATGATTTGTCTCAAGACAGTGACTTGATCTACACCTCATCTCCGCCACCTCTTTTGGTAAAATTATATTGTGTAATTTCCAAAGAAAAGTCACGTAATATCTCTCCTTTATTTCCAACAATTTGAAATGGCGCTTATGGTTATTTTGAATTATGAGAAGTATGGTTGATATGTGTGTGTGTGTGTGTGTGTGTGTGTGTGTGTGTGTGTGTATCTACGTTATCATTCATAATATATGAGCAAGATAAGTGATAGAGATCATAAAAATTGGATAATCAATGTTGATTGTATCCGTTGTCAAAATTTTAGTTTGAAAACCAAATTTATAGTTGGTTTTTTATTTATATTGATTACATTAGTTGAGTTTACAGAATACACATGTTATACATATTTTAAATTATACAAGAAATGTTATTAAAAAAAAAAAATTGTGCATATCAAACACTAGAAAAAACTCTCAATCTCATTTTTAAGGTCGTTACCAAACCCCGGAAAATATGATAATTTCTCTGGAAATACTCTCTAGAAAATGACTAAATTTTTAGAAAACATTAATGGTAAAACAAACTAAAGCATAATTTCAATTCAAAATTTACCAATTTACTTTGTATATACATCAGAAAAAAAATTTACCTCGTATACATATACATTAAAAAGACAAAAGCAGTTGTCCATACCATGACCTGGTGCATTGTGATTGGTCAGTGCCGAGTGGAGTGTAGGCCTCAATAATCCGGTAAAAAAAAATATCAACAAACATAGAACCAAGACAAGAATTCAATGTGTAGCTAACTTTGTCTCATTGATGACTATGTGGGGGCCGTTGAAGCTTCCGATCATTGGAGTTTTGGAGCAAGAAAAGCTTCCTTAAGACCTTCAAAATCACAACCATGCCGGGCTTCTTAGTTGAAAGCGTTGCAGTATTGCTTCTGGACGTTTTCAATGCCTTAACACAGCCAAATTGCATCCTAGAAGACGTATTGGATCTTGAACTAGAATTCTTTGATAATTCTTCATTGAAGTTTTCCCACAACATGTCCATCTTTTGCTCTTCATGATCACCATCTTCTTTTCCGTCTTTAATCACCAATTTTCCACCAGTCTCTACGTGTGAAAAGCTCTTTCTTTGGCTTATGTACTCGATTGGTTTTGGCCAAAAGCAATAATCTTTCCCATCCTTTAAGTCGTTTCCTCCTTTGGCAGACCCTTTTGGTGGTTCTTCATGTCTGGAATTTGGTGAGGCTATTGGAGATAGGTTCCACAAGGGTGGTGAATCGATGCCGCATGAGAATTTGTCCCCAATTGTGGGGAAGCTGAAATCTTCTGTAGCCATGGATTTGGTTAATCTTTAATCAGCTCTTTTTTGTGTGTTAAGAGAGATGGGGATGATAAGGCTGTTGGGTTTGGAGGGTTGGTATTAGTCTTTGAAGTTTTAGTTCAACTGCTTCAACAGGTAACTACTTATTACAATCTTTCCCAAAAATAAATAAATAAATAAATAAACTTAGAAACCTTCTGTTTGTTTATTTGAACAATTAATTAGGTCGAAGGGGCCCACTCTATATATATTTTTCAATTCAGATTCGGCCACTCGCAAGTCTCCCAACTGGCTTGTGACTATGAGTCCAATAAAATGATACTCTTGTTCAATAAATTAAATATTTGTAAGCTGAATTATATGTATATAATATATTTGTTTTTCTTCTTCTTCCTTTTTTTTTCTTTTTTTGGTTGAGAAATATGTATATGTTTTTTCTGGATTTTTCAAATTACCCACTTTTCAGTTAATTCTGTGGTTGAAAACTTCAAAGTAGTGTAATATTGGAAACTAAAAGTAATATAATATGCATATATAGATATATATTAATTATGGTTAAAATGATAAATAATAATTTATTGGTATCCACTTACATATTGCCGTCTTAATATTTTTCATACCAAAATAAAATAAAGATATCATTTTTACCAAGAAATAAAAAAGGAAAAATAAATTCTACCAGTACACAGTAATTCAATATGGTAAAACTCCTACAAAGATTTGGAATGAATCAAACACTATGAAACAACCTTTAATAAATTTGCTTTTCTTAAATAAAACGCAAGTTATTCAAAAATTGATTTGGAAAACAACTTATAAATTCAAATTTCTTTTACTAAAACAGAAAAGAAAAAGAAATCCAAATGAAGCAAAGTTATTTTGTGTGCATGATTTACCACTGTGATAGACCAATTTTAATAAGCTGATATAATTAGCACCAAAAAAAAAAAAACACACACACACAAAATTAGTAAGCAATATGGCAAAAAATGGTAGAAATGAAAATCTTGAGTGGGTAGAAACAGCCAAAACCCTTAAAAGGAAAATGGGGACATCTCATCTACCGCCGGATTGATAGGAAGAAATCTTATGTTTTATCAAATATATATATTTTCCACAATAGTCGAATTGATAGTGTTGGTTTGAAAGGGATTGAACTACAACTTAAAACACTTTCTCTAGAGAAAAGTACTTGTTTTTTATGAAATAAGTTACGGCTCCTCCAAGTAACCCATATTTTTCCAACCTGGTTGGAGTCCTGGGTACCATGGTAAAAGACATTAGTGCACTTATTACGTGACAGACAAGAAGCTATGCTTCATTACTCTGTATACAATAAAATGACCAACTCCATCTTTAGACTCTTTACCAACGTTTGCAACTTTAATTGAGTCAACTGTGCCAACCAATTTGAAAGGCATAGATTTTGCTTTGGTGAAGAAATTAATTTCAATGGGGTCATTTTATATTAGGGTCTTTTGTTCAACAAATTGTCCATTCACAACTTCACAAATAAGATTTTATTTCTTAAATTTGAACACATAGACATCACATTATATTATATACATCTTTAAATTTTTTTTTTTTTCTATTTTATTTAAATCATGAAATGGACATATTTCAAATTGACAGAATTTTAATACCCTTAGTTTGACCGCTCATGACCATTACACATTTTCAAAGCTCCTAAAACAAAATATTATTATTTTTTGACTGGGTCAATATACATATTCTTTACAAATAGGTGCGTGGATGCCTCGATTCCTTAACAAATGCAACTGCATATAGGATGAAATGATTATTATATGAACATGTTATATAATAAATTTCATAATTATATTGTTGAAATGGTTAACTGTTAACGGTGAACATATATAATTTATACTCACAGATCTACGACTTTTTTTCCCTCCACTCATCATCGACTAATTCAACAATTATAAATCTGTTGGGAAAAAATTTGTGTATGTAATATTTTGTAATATGGAGGCATACGCAGTATGCTTGTGCTTGGAAACCAAAACCCTTTTACAAGGATTGGCAGAAGGAGGAGACATATATAGTAGTCGATGCATTTGAGTAAGCATATGTTTTCTACAAGTGGCATGAAAATGATTCTACTGACAAGCACATTCTGATTAATCTAACAATGAGTTTTCTGATCATAAGGGTCAGTCCTTTCAGGTACACGTTAGTGTGTTTGGATATGACTTTTTACTAAAAATATATTTGCTAATTTGTTAAAAGTTATTTTAAAGTATAGTTTTATCTTTAAAAAATTAAAAATCAAATTTTGGCACAATTTTTTTAATTATTTTTTAAAATTTTTATAAAAATTAAAAAAAACGTGTGCCAAATAGACACGCCATGTTAGGTGAGCATTTGGGATTTGTTGAAAAAAAAAATTATTGTTTTTTCGTCTCTTTTCTCAGCTTTTTAGCAAATAATTTAACTTTTTGTTTTTATAAATAAACTATTTTTAACTTTTTGTAACACATTTTGAAAAGATTTGAGCCAAGCTAATGAGTTTGCAAGAATGAATTAGCAAGGAAAAAAACAAAGTGTTTGTTCAGAGAGAAAAGAAGAGAAAATAGAGAAAGAAAACTTCAGAGAGAGAACGAAGGAAGAAGAAACTTCTGGAATAAAATCCTTGCTTAAACACTGATTACAATGGGTGTTATATATACTATATATACAGTCCACAAGGTCATTAACTGCCTAACTTAATTCCCTTAAAAACCGGAACTGATCCATAAAGAGTGGGAGGTAAAACAACTGAAAAATAACTGTCCAAAGCTAATAACAGTTCTGACCAAACGACATCGTTTCCTTCTTAATTACAACACTCAACACGCTTAAATAGAATGGCACCGTTTCAGAGACATCATTTACAAGCCGTTGGATGCAAATAGCCGTTAGTCATTTGTAATCAGTACCGTTTGAATTACTCTGTGAAATACTCTGGCCTGGAATTACTGGCTTGCTCTTAACACATTTAATATAAAAGTTATATTTTTTTTATAAATATTATACAAATATTTTATATAATATTATACAAATATAAAAAAATTTATTATATTTTTGGAGGGTTGGTATTATATTTAATATAAAATATAAAAAAAATTTTTTTTTTTTTGGTATCTTTAATCAGCTCTTATTTATGGTTTGGAGGGTTGGTATTATATTTTTTTATAAAATATAAAAATATATTTTTTTATATTTTTTTTATAAATATTATACAAATAATTTACTGAAAATAAGTAATTTTTAAACGGACACGAATATCAGCCACACACTGCCGTTTAGTATCACACTAGAGACTATCAGGGTAAACAATACGCTGGAGAAGGCCTGGCTTGCCATTTAGGACTGCCCAAAACATAAGCAAGTGTGAACGAAGAGGAAGCAGTTCAATCAAGATGGGGAAACTTGTAAAATAAAAAATAAAAATTTTTAAAATTAATAGAATTGGTTGTTTTTTATGCTAGTTATTGCATCACCATTAGACCAGTGCTGATTGTATGAAGAGTTTCTAGGTGAGAGCAGCTCAATGGAACAAAAAATCTTTGAACAAAAGTTTATATTATCTCATAGAAACAAAAGTATACTTTACATAATACTTCACCACTAAAATATGTTTGAAGAATCATTGAATATTTGAAGAATCATAGCATTCAATGAAGCAAATAATAATAATAATAATAATAATAATAATAATGGCCATTATGTTGGGAATATAAACAAATTTTCAAATCTGTTAGATAAAAAAAACAAAAATAAATAAATAAATAATACACACACAAAGATAATCACAGGACACAAGAAATTGCATAGTTCATCAATTTGTCTACGTCTACAGAATTGCAGTGATTTTATACAAAGCGCAACAATACTATTTTTTTCCTCTAAAATAACATAACAAATTCTAATCTAAAATAATAGTATTTATATGTCACACAGTGGCAAACCCTAATCTAGCTTGGGCTGATATTATAGACTAAATCTCAAAAAATCTCTCATTAAAAATCATAACACTTCCGTATCGAATCGGGTCATAATCTGGATCAAATTAAAACTATACTCCACGTCGTCCAACATTTTCTTACACCTATAAAACGATGCCCTCTATCCTATTATGCAAATCTTTCCCAATGCCATATGGATAAACTTACATATCATTGTAATTGCAAATTCCGAACATGCATTGCTCCTCGTAAAGAGAAAAAGGGCGAGGTTTGTCTGATAGAGGACAACAGTTCAAAGCAAAAATGTCATATTGATCCAAGAGAAATTCCTGCCATCTTCACTCGTTTTTTCTCTTGCCAAAATACACATCGACTGTTGCAGACCCTCCACAATATGTAGATAATTTTTATTTATTTACTTTTAAATGCCTGTTTTAATTGTGTAGACTCAAATAAAATGTGGAACACCCTTTGACGCATTGAGCTGAACCTAAAACAAAATCGTTTTATTGTTCCACGTGCACGGCACACTTCATGTTAACATATACAAGGCATGCTAATGTTGCTTCTTTGTTTAAAAACCATGAAATAAACAATTGATTATTGATCTATCTGATATTGCTCTGCTCCCTAATAATATAAAATTGGCAAGAATAATGAAATATTATGCGAGAGTCGAGATATTAATACTCCTTCCCCTAATTAAATGGAAAACGAAAGATATGCCCATAATATAATACTCATAAGCCAGGGTCCTCGTTTATAAGTCATTCTTCAGCTTTCCAATTTTGAATTAAGCTGATTCTTTAAATTTAAAAATAAAAATAAAAATAAAGATAAAAGGAAGAAGAAGAAAAGAATTAAGCTACTTCTTCGGTTCTTCCAGTTTAGTGTGACTCGGGCTCTAAGTTGAGAGTTGGGACCCAAAGACTTAATTGAGTTTTGACTATTAGTATTGTGTATAAACACACGCTCTTTTCTCCCCTCCACACACACACACACACACACAACCAAAAAAAAAAGTATAAACACAAACTCATCAAATAGCAAAAAGTATGAGCGTAAGAAAGGGTGTCATATTTACTCCTCAAAGTGTTAATTCAGTACCCTGTTTTTTTTTTTGTGAGTGTTAAATCCTACTTTACAGATGGAGGAACTCGTGTTGAAGAAATAATTCAATAATAATAAGGAAACAAAAAATTAGTGTTCACAATTCACACAACAGTCCCTAGTTTTTTTTTTTTTTTTTTTTTTTTTTTTTTTTTGAGGACACAACAATCCCTAGTTAACGTAACAATTATGAGAAAAAAAAAAATGTAACTCTTTAAGAGTGTTGAAATAAACTAACATAGAATGACAGAAAGAACAAAAGTAATTCAAAATAGAATCGCTTGGTATTACTTGTATTTTTTCTCTTTTTTTTTTTTTTTTTTTTTTGTGTGTGCATAATGGTGCTATGAAAAATTGAATATATATATATATATATATATACACACACACAGACACAAGCACACACATACAAAAATTTACCTATAAAGAGCCCTTAATTAGACTAAAATCAAGGACAATTAACATTCCTTCATTTTAGTCACAATAATGGGCTAACAAAGTTTAGTCACAATTATGGACTGACAAAGTATATATGCAACGTGTGCTCAGAATAAGTTTCTCTTCAAATTAGTTTTGAGAGAAATCATCTAAAATTATCCTATATATTTTTATTAAATATGAATTTTGAAAATCTAACCATTGGATTACATGTTCAAAACCATAGAAGCTCAAACGTAGTATTAACAATTGCTTTTTTTATTTCATATCCAAATTGATATTTTCTAGTACATATTCAAAATTAAAAACATTATAAAAAAAAAAACATAACTTAATGAATTAATATTCACCAAACAAAGATTGTTTTTATATAGAAAATTGAATATCATGCTTAATGTATAAAATTTAACAAAAAGAGATAAAAGTTTATTATCTTTTTAAAAAATGAGTTTTACTTTACCATGGAAAAGCCGAAAAGGTGATGTTTGGTAGATTATATTAACAATTTATTGTGTAGGATATTAATGACTTAAATATTGAAGTCTCAAACTATTAGAAAAAATTTACCTAAATGATGATTTGCCACACTTACAAGTTGCAACATTGTTTATTTAAACAACTCCGATTGACTTGGATTTATATTGACTAATAATTTGAGAAGAGGATGTGTGTGAAACTAGAGTACGCATGGCCAGAAAAATAGAGTCAATAGCCACCTAGAATTGACCTCATCCCAAGTCACAAGTATTTGTTTGAGACTTTGAATACACACACGTCTGAACTCCGAAAATTTGTGTTTGCTTCACTTCCGAAAATAAAGCCCGATTGTCTCGTATGAAACCTCTTTCTTTTGGTCTGTGGCCGTGAGAAAGATTGCAAAAGGAAAATTAGAGTGACAGAGGTTAAAAAGAAAAGAGCAGAAACTCTTTTTTTTTTTTTTTTTTTTTCAAATTGGTCGCCAATAACGAAAAGAAAATGCTAAATCTATTAGTAATTGGTGAACTTTAATATGGACAAAATTTTGCTCCAGATTAGTTTGAAACTATTTTTTTTAAAATTAATAACATAACGATTTTTAATATTATCTATGGGTATTATATAAACAAGTTACATGACTCATTAAAAAAAATCATGTGAATAAGCTACACAAATAAATGGTTTTTTTATTCGTCACATTTTAAGTTGGAGGAAAATAGCTCTAAATGAATGTTTGAATTATTTTTTTGCGACACACCAATTCATAAAGCCTATATAATAAAATTTATTAATGTCCCTAACCCTAATATCATTTATAATGAAACATGAAAAAAGTTTAGCTCCAAACATGTTTGAAATTATCTTATTCCAACCTATTGTGACAATTGAAGAGACTATTCATATGTAGTTTTAGTCACACGACATTTTTAATGAATATAGATAATCTTGTAAATCGACAGATAATGAGTTGAAAAAAAAAATAGCTCAGAAAAGCTTTAAAATATATATAAAAAAAAAAAAAAAAAAACATTATACAAGATATCTCTCCCCCACTAATTGGGAAATGGAAAATATGCCAATGTTGGTAGGATCCCGGTTTCCGAGTCATTCCCATCTACGCGTATTTGAATAAGCTCTTGTTCCAGTCAAGCATGGAATGGGCTCCATGCCACAGACTTTTTTAGTTTTTACACACCTTGTGCCCCATGGGGTACTGCAGTAACAACAATTCCAATTCCAAAGAGAAACTATTGTAACTCCCTCCAATCAAACCGTATTGAGAGTCAAAGTCCAAGACTAAAAGTTTGAGACAAACAAAAATGAGAACCCCACCACTTTGAATAGTTTGAAAAAGTCTTAAGGACAACAGTCTATTCCATACTTATTTTCACATACTTATTTTCACAATTATCTGACGTGGCTGAGTAATAGAGAAAGACAACCAATCAGCTTATAAAACAAAATAAGTAAATAACTTAACAGTTTACACTCTGTGTTAGTCCCGGTCTTCTTCTGGAGTCCAGTCAACTGCCAACCCCAAAGACACGCCACCAACATCTTCATCTTCTTCATGTTCGATTTCCCACAAATTTCCTTGCCCCCAACCGAACACAAAGCCCAAGAATCAAGAACCCCTCTCACACTCTCAAGTACAGTTATATATTTTCACTTTCCTTTCACCTGAAACCAAGTACTAAGTACTCTATATTACTCCAATACATGCATACACATCTAATAGACCAAAAACCAAAAAAAAAAGCTCAGAACCAACAATTCCCAGCTCATAGCTAAAATGAACAGATATGAGAAAAGCACCCTCTTGCTCCTTTTCTTCTTATTATTCTGTCCTATGGTTTTCTGTCAACTATCCTCAAAGCAAACCACCATCATGTCCAATGTTTCTAGGCTCATCAACAACGCTCACTTATGGGATAATACCAAAGCCCCATGTTCGTGGAAAGGAGTTACGTGTGGCTCAGGGAATTCCTCCGTAACCAAAATATCACTATCTGGGTTTTCTCTCAATTCTTCAGGCTTTCTACCTCTGCTTTGCCAGATAGATTCTTTGGAGAGTCTCGACCTCTCCAATAGCCAACTGCCCTCAATCCCAAATGAATTCATCACAGATTGTGGTAAGATTGTTGGGCTCAAACTCTTGAATTTTAGTAGAAATGGTTTGCCTGGTCCTCTGCCTACTTTTCAGGGTTTTGTTGAGTTGGAGTCCTTGGACTTGTCTTTCAATAAGTTCACTGGAAACATTGGCTTACAGTTAGATGGATTGGTTTCCCTCAAAAGATTAAATCTTAGTTTCAACAATTTCACTGGCCTTATTCCTAAGAACCTTTCCTCGGTTTTGGAACAGCTTCAGCTCTCTGGGAATCAATTCCAAGGTATGATCCCTGATCGAATCATGGGTTGTTTGAATTTGACTTCGATTGACTTAAGTCAGAATATGATTTCTGGTCCTGTTCCTGATAGTATTGTAAATCTCTCTAAATTGGAAATTTTGATTCTGTCTACCAATAGCTTTAGTGGGGAAATCCCAAAAGGCCTTTCATCTATCACAGCCCTTCAACGTTTTACAGCCTATCAAAACCAGTTTTATGGTACAATTCCTAATGGAATTACAAAATACCTCAAGTATTTAGACCTTAGTTATAACAAGTTAAGTGGGTCGATTCCTCCAGACTTGTTGTCACCACCAAATTTGCTGTCCATAGATTTGTCTTATAATTTGTTAAGTGGACCTATACCTTCAGACATATCACAAAACTTGAACAGGTTGAGATTGGGAAGCAATCATCTTAATGGGAGCATCCCATCTGCAAAATTTAAAACACTACAGAATTTGACGTACTTGGAGCTGGAAAACAATAGCTTGACCGGGTCAGTACCTCCGGATTTGGGTTCTTGCTCGAAATTGGCACTGTTGAGTTTGGCAGGGAATAACCTGACTGGAACATTGCCGGGACAGTTGGGTAATCTTAGCTCACTTCAAGTCATGAAGCTTCAATCCAACCAGCTGTTTGGAGAAATTCCAACTGAAATTACACAACTACAGAAATTATCAATATTGAATGTCAGCTGGAATTTGCTGGATGGTCCAATACCTTCTACAATTTCAAAGTTGGGAAACCTTATCAATTTGTACTTACAAGGCAACCGATTCAGTGGTTCAATACCCAACGAAATTAGCAGCATGAATTCTCTGATAGAACTCCAGCTTGGAGGAAACCAACTCAGTGGTAGGATTCCAAAGATGCCAGCAAATTTGCAGATAGCTTTAAATCTCAGCAGCAACCGCCTTGTAGGAAGTATTCCAGCGACTCTTTCACAACTTATTGGATTAGAAGTTTTGGACCTCTCAGACAATAACTTATCAGGAGAGATACCAACATCTCTGACCGGAATGGCATCCTTGACACAATTGATACTTGCTAACAATATGCTCAGTGGAATTTGTCCAAAATTTAATCCACATGTAATGCTCAATGTAAGTGGAAATCCGGATCTGAGGAATGACACAACATCAAACACACAACCAGCCAAAAAGGGAAAATCAGTTGCTACAGCATTATTAATTGGGTTTGCAGTGGCTCTTTTTGCTGTTTTGGTAGTAACATGGCTTGCCATATCAATTTCAAGGCGCTATTACAGGGTTAATGATGAACAATTACAATCACCAGAAGATCTTCCGCTCCCTCAGGTCCTCCAAGGCAATATATTAACTGCAAATGGAATCCACAGATCGAATATTGACTTCACCAAAGCTATGGAAGCAGTTGCTAACCCATCAAACATCACACTGAAGACTAGGTTTTCGACCTACTACAAAGCTGTCATGCCATCCGGATCAAGTTACTTTGTCAAGAGGATTAACTGGAGTGACAAGATATTCCAGTTGGGCAGCCACGATAAATTCGGGCATGAGCTGGAGGTCTTGGGGAAACTGAGCAATTCAAATGTCATGACTCCTCTAGCCTATGTTTTGACAGTCGACAATGCTTATCTGTTCTATGAATATGCACCCAAGGGCACCCTTTTTGATGTTCTTCATGGTAGCTTGGGAAAGGCTTTAGACTGGGCCAGCAGATATAGCATTGCAGTTGGAGCTGCTCAGGGTCTTGCTTTTCTGCATGGAAGCAACCCCTGTCCAATACTACTTCTTGACCTATCAAGCAGAAACATCATGTTGAAGACCCTCAAGGAACCTCAGGTCGGAGACATCGAGCTTTGTAAAGTGATTGATCCCTCAAAGAGCACTGGAAGCCTTTCTATGGTTGCTGGCTCTGTCGGCTATATTCCCCCAGGTCAGGAACTCTTTGACATCTTCTTAGAGAAGTATATTTCTAAATCATAAAACAGCAATACATACACCTGATGTTGCACGTTTCAATCCTTTTTTAAGTCCTCAATTATATCATATATTAATGCGCGCAAAATTTATGTACTGTTTCCTTACAATTAAATTCAAACACATAAGTGCGTTGAATTTAATGTTCTTTGAGAAAGATAACTTTGTTTGTATCATATTGTTCAATACAATTATGTGTTTGAATTTAATTAGAGAACCTAAGACACAATATCTAAGGAAATGTATCTAAGTCCTATCCTATATTAATTTGTTTTGTCAATGACAGCATATTTTTCTCCTCCAACATGCATGCCTTTCCCCATTTAAATTCATTTCTGAATTTAGATAGTGAAGTCAACTTGTTAGTGTCTTGGTTCCAAAAAATAATAATAATAATAACTTGTTAGTTGTCTATAATCCTCACAAGTTATTTGTTTGGTGGCTGGCAGAGTATGCTTACACAATGAGGGTAACAATGGCTGGGAATGTTTATAGCTTTGGGGTCGTTCTTCTGGAATTGCTGACAGGAAAGCCGGCTGTTAGTGAGGGAACCGAGTTGGCAAAATGGGTTTTAAATAACTCAGTCAAGCAAGATAAATGGGATCACATCCTTGACTCTAACGTCAGTAGAACATCACTTGCCATTAAAAGTCAGATGCTTGCAGTCCTGAAGGTTGCTCTTGGTTGTGTGAATGTATCACCAGATGCAAGGCCCAAGATGAAGAGTGTGCTACGAATGCTCCTCAATGCAAGATAAAGCATAGCCACATGAGATAAATCATCTCTGAAAATGAAGTTCTATACACAGTTTGCACTATAATATTGTAAAAAGGAAAAGCTTCTCTTTCCATACAAGATATGGAAACATTTTGAAGTCAACCTGCATGTAGAAGTAGGAAAATTATAGTTTTTTTTTTTTTTTTTTTTTTTTTGCCTGGGCATTATGCTCCCTTTATTATCATGTATAATAGATATATAGCAAGTATGGCTTTGAGATTGACCAATAGTTTTACTTCTGTTCATCTTTCAACCCTGCAGCAAAGAGACCAGAAGCACCAAATATACACTTTGATGGACTGTAGACCTGCAAGACTTTATACTAGAATGAACTTTATCTGTCGAAAATGCACAGCTACTCTATAGAGCAGGTTTGACATTGGGCAATTTCACAACAGAATTTACCTTTTCTTTATACATAATAATCCATCATATGTCACACTGAACTCTAGATATTTACATTAACAACACAGTTCTAGCCTGGAACAGTTGTTGAAATATAACACTACAAAACGAAGCAAAACTGAATGAACAGATCACCATCCTCTCTGCTATAAAAAAAAGGTCCTCTCTCTTATTGATGATTTCTGCTCAATCTATTTATTCAACTTGCAGAACATTACAGCTTAAATCTCTAAAGAGATACAGGCTTCAGCATACTATCACTAGGTATACACGCTTCAGCAGACTAATGAAGAATATCTGATCACAACATAACAATGGAGAGTGCAATTTACTTTTTTGATAAGCGAAGAGTGCAATTTACTAAATAGGACAACAATAAACAACCAGCATTTATGACAACATGAAAGACAAACTAAAAAAGTTTGAAAAACCAGATAAATTAAATTGAAGAACCTAGAACTCAAATAAACCTTGCTCTTCAAAATTCTGCTCCAGTTTTTGAACAGAGTGATTGGCTTCTAAATTTCTCTCCATGAGCCTACGCAACCACAAGCCTTCGGTGTATTCTAGGAGGATAAGAATTAGACGCTTGGAAGGCCATTTGACAATGAATGTGAAACTAGAAGGTAAGATCTTTGGGGTCCTCTATAATGTTTGCCAAAGTTTGCAAGAATGAAGCCAGATCAGCACCATAGATTACACGATGATCTGCCGTAACATTTACCTGTACATATTGCATGTTCCCGGTGTAAGAATTCACAAATTAACTCTAACTTGTCATTAAAAAATTTAGCTTTCCATTCGTTACCTGCATTTGGTTCTTCATGCCAATCCTACCATCCATGGTAGCAACAACTGTTGGCTGAGATGCTCCAACAGCCATTATTGCACCCTGCATCAATTAAATCCAGCCATAATATCAACTAACAAATTTAGAAAGACAATCTCAGAGAGAAAAATGTTTATATATGAGTTTAAAAAATTAATAAATATAGACTTACAGTTCCAGGAGGTAGAATGGCATCAAACCGATCAACACCAAACATCCCAAGGTTAGAAAGAGTAAAAGTACCTACAGAATCAGAAAATGAGCACAATGGCAAAGCATCAAAAAATAGCAAGTTTCGGTTAGTTTGTTTGAATGAATGCGAGCAATCAATGATACTTAGCCAAACTAAATTACAGGATAACATAACCTCAAAGTATCAAAAACTCTACAAAACATTTATTTAAGAAAATACATCTCATGTAAGCAATTCAACATAAATGGTGTCACAAGTTGCAGAATATCATATATCAAAGTTTAATTGAAACATCAAAGTAATAATTACAAGCTGCAATCTTACAAAATTGCCTCATTGTCAAGCATCCATTATAGTGGCAAAAACTGATACCATAACTCAGGTTGTGGGGTGTCAAAAATCCATATGAATGTGTAACAAATTAAGATTCCTACAATCCATCTAGCTGAGGATTTTGCAAATTAATTGGTGAAGAAGATGGCGAATCAGGGAGCCTGAATCATGCAGATGCAGAGTTGATGGTCAGGAAATCCATCAAAATTGGGCCTTGTCTAAGTGCAATGTGGAAGACTGACAGAGATGAAAAAAAAACTGAAAGGAGGACAGTAAAACTTCCCACTTACACGCAATACCATCTACCCCCCCTGGGCAGCAAACCGACCCAAAAAACCAAAAAAAAACAAAAGAAGGAAAGGGGAATATTTCTCCATAATGTTGCTCCACCATGCAGTCTGCTGCTACTGATTCTATAAACCAAAAGAAACATTAGAAACAGGCAGAAATCAGGCTGGGGAGACCCAAGGCTTGCTGCCTCTCAGTCTTGAAGATATGCTTGGCCATTTACTGACTTAAACTCAGCCCAGGCTAAGTTTGAAGGCCTGAAATTGAGTTAGAGTTGAGGTGGCTACAAAGACATGCTAACCCATACCTGAAAACCTAATCTCAGTTCTGGTACTTAAGGCAGCATTACCAGTCATTTGCAAATTCCATTGCATATAGCACCAAGCAGTTAGTTAGCTGGTAGTCATGGGAACTAACTATAGTAATTTGTTTGAGCACTACTTGAACAATGTGAAGAACCATGACACTACAGATAGTGAATGAACCACCAACTTATCATTTCAACCAGCAGAATACACAGGATCACCTAGGAAGTCTGAGACTTCCAGAGTCCAGCCAGAAATCGATTCTCATTGGCTATTTCTTTATGTTGAGTGTTTTTTGGGCCAAATTCATGTGGACTTATGCCTGAACCCAGACCATACACGATGAAATTGGAACCATAGATACTTCAATAGTGCTGAAGTATCTGAATCCAACATGCAAGGAAAACCAATATAGCTTGAACAAAGGACAAATATCCCATATGATATGACTGAGACACGGTCAGAATAAAGTTTTCTTCATTAAAGGAGGCTTTTAAATGCAATTTTAAAATTTTTTGCTATCAAATTTTAGAAAAAGGGATCTAACTTCTTTATTTTGAACATTGGAAGGACATAGTAGCAAATTGATCAATGTTATATTGTTCTTTTGGGGACATTTATATTTAATGTATTTTGAGGATATCTATGAAAGCTAAATGCAGACGATACTAACTTTATATCCTATATATGCGTTATTCTATCTATTGTTACTTGAATATTAATAATTGTTATTTAACTTCTAAATCAAAATTTTAATATAGTATAATATACATTTATTGATTAATAAATTTAAACGTTTCCCAATGACGCATGAAAAATTGGGGGAATTTATCTACGTGTACTTTTGGTAGGTTAAGATTTAGAAGGATTTGTGCATCTAGGGTTTAGAGTGGTACAAGAAAGGATTAAGGCACAAAATTGGCTAGAGTTTGATGTGCCTTTTACGGCTATTTGATAGGGAAAGTACGTGCTATGGTTTTATGGTTTCAATAGGTAGAGGAAGGGCTTAAATTTGGATTTTAAGGAAGAAGGAAGAAAGAGAAATTTATAATGTTGGATGGGTTGTATGAAAAGTGCCCATAAATACAACAAGAGAAGAAAGATAGAAGAAAAAGTGAAGAAAAAGTGAGGAAAAAGAACAATTAAGGCCAATATGCCTCAACACTCATACACTACATATCTTTATTAATCAACTTCATTTATATATATAAGTGTGTGTATCTTTATTAATCAACTTCATCTATATATGTGTGTGTGTGTGTGTGTGTGTGTGTATACGCACATATACACATATATAAGGACTCTTTCTTGTACTAGTAGTATTAACTAGAAAGCACGGGTGTGGCTCCAGGGCCACCGCACCCGCACCCAACTCATTTCAACGTGCCAATTCGCCTCTTTTTTCTTCTTTCTTTTTTCGTCGCCGATTCGCACTCCAATCGGGCCAAAACCGGCTGAAATCTGCCGAAATCCGCTAAAGCTGGCTGAGAAACTGGCCGAAACAGCCCCAATTTGGTCTGATTTTGTCCGAATAAGAAGAGGAAGAAGAATGGTCTGCTACCAAAAGATTTGTGATAATAAAAATAAAAATTAAAAAAAAAAAAAAAAAGGGAAGGAGAAGAAGAAAGATCTGCTACCAAATGATTTGTGAGAATAAAAAAAATTAATTAAAAAATAAAAAAGAAGAAGAAGAAGAGAAGAGGACGTGGAGACGTGGAGACTTTCAAATCGAGCCTTGGAATGTGATATTAATAGAGCCTTGGAATGTGATATTAATAAAGCAAGCACATAGGTAGTGGTGGGACTTGGCAATGGAGCTTCTTGGAAACTTCCTTGTTTATAAATACTCCAACACATTTGTTTACTTATAATAAAACCCCCAAATTTGAATATCTTTATTATGATTTTTTTAAAACACTATATTAAATTCAACAATATATATCATTTAGCTTAATAATAGCCAAATAATTTAGTAATTGTATCAATTTAAATAATTACTTATCACTAAAAAATAATATTATTTTGCTAAATTTACCCCCTAAATATTAGCTATAAATATTAAATTTATCCCAAAAGTTTTTTATCTACTATTGCTCTTAAATTGGTATATGTTTACCATTATATGAAAAAATATGATTAGCAATATATAAAAAATATAAATAAAAATATATTTAATAATTTACTAGAAGATTCTTATTGGCTATATGTGATATTAGTTTCGAATATATGTAGAGTTTAGGTATGATAATCAATGCATATACATACACTAAAATATCATTAAACACGCGAAGCGATAAGGCTTTTTTTTTAGCCAAAAAAAAAAAACTGTGTTTTTATTTTATATATATAATTTTTATTTTGAAAATCTAATTTATAAATGGATAAAGCTATTTGAAAATTAACAGGAAAGTGGTCCTATTTTTTTAGACAATATTTTAGTGGGAGTTAAGAGTTGCATTTTTACTGAATTGTCCTTTAATTTTGTCTCTACTTAAACATAAAGGTGTAGGGGCATTTTTGAACTAAAAAATAAAGAATCTAAACAGAAAAAGCCTCTTAAATAGTAGTATAGATTAATAAACGTATCCCACCGCACCTGCATCTTACTTTTTCAAAAATTGTTGAGTCGCCACACCACACCCACACCCACTCCTAAACCCGAATCCACACCCGTGCTTCCTAGAGTATTCAGACTCCTAGTTTGACTAGTAAACTAAAATCCTAAAAAGGTAATAAATAAAAAATAAATAAATAAACCCTAAGATACTAAGGACCTCCTAGGAAATTCTGGACTCAATTAAACTACCAAATTACCCTTAATTCAAAGGGTACTTTTGCCCCTGAATACAAAATTGACCATAACTTGTTAAATAAAACCCCAAATTAAAAATTGCTTTAACCCTAGGACACATAACTAAACCTTTTAAACCGCTCGACTTTTACTTCAATTGGACTTCATACGTGGGTCCCATAAAATAAATCTTTGATAAATGATTTAGCAAAGTAGTAACAAATTATTCCATGGCGCATCACCCAACCATATTGTATCCTAGTTTTACAAGAATTGTCATACCACCAAGTCAACATTGTATCACATCCCCATATCATGTCCTAGTTTTGCAAGAATTGTTATATCACCATATCAATATCGTATCACATCTGAGGTTTGAGGCTTCTATCACTCTTTATCTCCTTCTTCTGTCATTGATTTTCCTTGGAAAATGGTGTGGCAACCAAAGGTTCCTCCTACAATAGCGTTCTTTTCTTGGACTACTGCCTTAGGTAAGATCTTAACTACGAATAATCTTTGGAAGAGGCATATTGCAATGTTAGAGTGGTGCTTTATGTGTAAAAGGTGTGGAGAATCAGTGGATCATCTTCTTTTTCATTGTCCTAAAGCATATGAGTTGTGGTGTATGGTTTTTTGTTTGTTTGGTATACATTGGGCTATGCCATATGAAGTTAGTGAGGTGATAGCTTCTTGGCAGGGGAAGTTTGGTAGACATCAAAATATAGGTTTATGGAGGTTTGTACCGCATTGTTTGTTTTGGTGCTTATGGCGGGAGCGGAATATAGGTTTATGGAGGTTTGTACCGCATCGAAATATAGGTTTGTGCAGCATTGTTTGTTTTGAGTGGAGTTTAGTTTTGCCTTCCTATTCTTGTTTTTCTCTCCCCGATCTTATAGATCGTTGTAATCTAGGTTTTTGATTTGTGCCATTGTAGTACACTTCCAGCGTACTTGGTTGGTTTTTTTAATAAAATTTCTTACGTTACTTATCAATATATATATATGTGTGTGTGTGTGTGTGTGTGTGTATATATATATATAGTATCAAATCTGTATCTCAAGCCAGTGTCAGTGCCTCTGAGATGATGAAAGACACCCACTCCTCTCCACCCAAAGTTGTTCTTCCACAACCAAATAATGCACACAAACACAAGGTTTGATTCCCTTATATAGGAGATTTAAATTTCCAAAAGATTAATTCTCTAATCTAAATCAAGAAAAACATAAAACTCAGATTTTACATATAACAATCAAGTTGAATTATCCAAACTTTCAAAGTTCTTAAGATTGTTAGTAAAAATCAAAAGGCAGAGAAACTATTCTAGTCATTCCTGAAATATAGTTCATGTTCTATTTCTGTCCCTGAAAATTTGAAATGTCCCTCATTTTGTCCTTCCGTCAACTCAAGTTAAGTTCTTTTTTTTTTCTTTTTTTTTTTTAACTTAGAGAATGCATATTTCAGAGCCGGAAATAGAACATGGACTATAATTTAAGGATAAAAAGGATATACTTTAGGTTCTTTTTTTTTTTTTTTTTTGATAAGTTACTTTAGGTTCTATTTTTGTTCCTGAAATATTTATCCAGGTTCTATTTTTGTCCCTTTCACAGAACACATCAGCATCTTATGTACTTGATTGTTATACGTCATGTATACTTGGGTGAATCTTTTTTATGATTTGAATAATATTGTTGCATTGCATTAAGCATACAAATAAATAATAATTGTCCCCCGCAATATGCCATATACACCCATCAACTGGCTTTTTCTCCATCTCCACATGAACTTATCCCACATAGCCTTCTCTTACAATTCAAAAGTGTGATTTCCCTGGCAATCTCCACCCGTTATTTCTAATCTCTCCATAACTTATGAAAAATCTAGCCAAGATTTCAACAAAATCCCCCTATGTATAATATTTTGAATAGTTGATTATATATCAGTCCAAAACCTTCCACATGTGAAGGTCTTTTACTATGAGAAAATCGAACACTTGACCGAATTTGGAAGAACGCATAGCCATGTAGTGGAATGTAAGTGATATATGGAATAATAAGTTCTTCACATAGAGACATCTTGTATGGATAAATAAGTATGCAAAAGCACATAATAAGCACACCTGTATTATATTCCTGAGGCTGTAGCTGCTTGGCCCGGGCCTTATCAACTAATTCCTTCCACTTTCTTGACAATGAATATATGTCAACCTAAAATATACATCAAAGTATACCCCATTAAAATTAAGTAAAAAATTACATCCAGAAAAAACCAACAGCGCAACCAAAAGTAGATTAACAAGAACCTTATCAGCATCCTGCAGCACTGGTGTAATTAACCCACCATCCATAGCTACAGCAACTGCGATGTTGATGCTACTGTTATATGTAAAGCTCTTACCATCTCTACAACTGGAATTCACAACAGGATGTTTAGCCAAAGCAAGCGCTGTTGCTTTTGCAAGCAATGCTGTCATTGTTACTCCCTTTGACTTGATCTAATGAACATAATTTACGCCAATGATTAATCATTAGATAGACGTTAATAATAATATAAATATAAAATACACTGTTCATCAAGTAGCAAGATCAATCTTAAGCAAATGTAATAAATAAAAATAGAATTGCATTATCATGTTAAACACCCAAAATTAAATTTCTTGTACACAATATAACCTTCTCATCAATCAGGAAGACATTCTCAAGGAGCAGCTAAATGTATATAGATCAAATTCTAACAAAGTAATTACAGAGAATTTTCAAATGTTGTGGCTAAATAACAATAAAACAAACAATCGAGTATCGTTTTAAACTTCCCAACTACTAAGCTATTCACACTATCTCATCTCAGAACTTCTTAAGCAGCAAATGACCGAAATCAAAACGAAATGATGTTAACATTCTAAGCATTCAAATTTACATAAAAACAAGTACGAATCTATTTACGATTTCTAAGCCAAAGTTTGCTAGTATTTCTTCAAAGGGTAAACTTAAGTACACTAGTAAAGTTCCTTATGTGTACTACATTAGATTCCACAATTAAATTCAAATTCAAACACATAGTTTCATTTGAATTTAACTGTCCTTGGAAATGATAACAATATTTATGCTTCATCGATTGATGCAACTATGTGTATCTAATGTATTGCACATGAAGAACTCTAACTAACACCATACCAAACACAATTGCAAATGTAAAAAAGAAGAAAGACTAGAAACTAAGCATGAATACCTTCTTGTAGAGAGCATCAAGAGCATCAGTGGTGAAAGTGTATCCCACTCTGAAAGTGGGCACTGCCAAACTCTCGACCATGTTCCTACTCACCGCACCCTGCATTGTTGTAAAAGGCACCACCGTCCCCAACTCAATCCCCACACTCTTCGCCGCCACGGACGCCGCCTCTGCTGCAGTGGGACCCACAGAAAAAGCAGCAGCCGCCGCCGCGGCTTCAACATCTTTCGCCACAACTCTCCCGGATGGCCCGCTGCCCACCACTCTCCCCAACTCCACCTTCAACTCCTTCGCCAGCTTCTTCGCATACGGCGACGCCACCACCCTCTTCCCTCCCTCCGAAGCCGGGTGCGTCGACAAGGACAACGACGCCACCTCCTTCACCTGCGGAGGAGCCACCGCCACCGCCACTTCCGCCGCCGCCGACGACGACGACGATGATGATGGGGATGTTGATGCTGCTTTTGACTTGGCGTCGGCGATTTCGGCTTCGGACTCGGCGAGCAAGGCGATGGCGGACCCGACGGGGGCAACACCGCCTTCCTCGACCATAATGGCGGCCAAGTAACCGTCGTAGAAGGTCTCGACGTCCATGTCAGCTTTATCGGACTCGACAACGACCACGCTCTCGCCCTTGGAGAGCTTGTCGCCTTCAGACTTCATCCAGGAGACGATCTTTCCCTCAGTCATGGTGGAGCTCAACGCAGGCATGAAGATCTCTCGGATCTTGGCGACAATTCGGGTGGGAGCTCTGCGGGTTTGGATGAGAATTGTTGGGTTTCGAGGGCGAAGAGTGGGAGAAGAAGAAGGAATGAAGGAAGTGTTGAGAAGATGAGCCATTTGAGGATTCAGAGTTTGGAAACTATTTCTTCTTCCTCTTCAGTGTGTGTATTGGAGAGCGAAGAGAAATGGGAGTCTGTTAGTGAATTGAATAAGAGAGTTGATCTGTTGTTATTGTTATTATGTTGGATTGAGAGTTTGGGATGATTTTCTCGAATGCATCGAAAGAGGGCGGAGTTCTCAAGTCTCAACAACCTCAACCGGTGTTATGTTATGTTATGTTATGTTCTTATGCTGTTTAGTTTGGTTTACCTGGGTCCTACCCACACCCCGACCCAAAAATAACTGCTACTCATTTTCCCTTTAATTTCTTCTCCTCAAAATTAATTAATATAATTTCAAAATTTATGAATTTACAGGTATGATTTAATTTGTTACACCGCCCGCCCCATCAAAAAAAAGTTGTTACACCAAAATTTCTGAAGTAGGTGAGAGTACCGGTTGTGTTTGTATAGGACTGGAACTTTAGTGAGAAGTTATATGGAGTTTTTTTTTTTTTTTTAATTTGTTAAATTACTGTTTTAACCTCATTATTATTTTTTTTTACAAATAAAGACTATCTTGTTAGATTAGGTATTTCTTAATAGAGAATATAGAGATGATACTGTTATGTGGCGTTTGGTACAGGGTAATGTTTTAGGATTCTTAAGAATGTTTAAAAATTCTCGTGTTTGGTTGTAAATTACACCAAAGAATCAGATGCTAGGAGAATCTGAATTCCCCCCTTAAACCCCTCTCAATAGGAATGTGGATTCCCTTTAAAACAGGTGGATATCCAAATTCCCAAGTTTAAAGAAAATTGTATTTTTTATAAATTGACAATTTTAACCATTTTTCCTTATCATTTAAGCAATTAAGATAAAATATAAAACAAGTTATCAATATCTTTTCTCTTGTCTTTATCTTTTCCTGCCAAAATAACATAAATAGGATATATAACTCTGTTAATATATTTTTTAACAAAGTTCTATTTAGATTTTACGTGTGGAAAAAAAAAAAGTTTGAAGGAATTGTCAAGTTTTCACTTTTATTGTTGTGTATGTGTTGTTCAACAAATTATTAAATTTATTTAGAGGAAGATATTTTTTAAATGACTAATTAATAGTTTATATTTTTTCATTATTTATTTAGAGGAAGTTTTTTTTTTTTTTAAAGAACTTGGTAGTTCATCTTCAAATCTAAAGATAGAATGGGAAAAATAAATAATTCATTTAAGATTTCTGTGAATACATCAAACATTATCATCTCATATTTTTTAGAATCTCCCAATGAAACCAAACATAAGAATAGCTACATTTCTAAGAATGTGAATCTAGATGCTATGAGTAATGTGAATTCCCCCGTACCAAACGTCACATTAATACCTTTAATCTAATTAGATAGTCTTTATTACTAAAAAAATAAGATTAAAACCGTAATTTAACAAAATTCAAAATAAATAAATAAATAAATAAATCTCCCTATAACTGCTCGCTAAAGTTCTAGACAAATCCTTCACAAAAGATAAAGTTCAAGATAAATACAAACTTCTCACCAATTTCAAAAATGAGGTTACATTGTATTAAAAAAAAATGAGGTTACATCCGTAATTTAACAAAATTCAAACACACAAATCTCCCTAAAACTTTCCACTCTCACCTATTTCTAAAAAAACAAAAACAAAAAAACCTCCAATCCCACTTAATTCAACAAAATTATAGATAAATAAATAAAACTACCTGATAAATCTCTCTATAACTTTCTACTAAAGTCCTAGACAGATACAAACTTATTAACATATATGTCAAAATTCGTGTCAAACGGATGTTATCTCTTCTTTATATATTAAGAGAATTTATAAAGTTAGTTATGACTTCAAAAAATGCCAAAAATACCTCTAATCTAATTAGATAATTATTATTCCTAAAAAAATAAAAATAAAAATGATTAAAATTTTAATTCAACAAAATTCAAAAACAAAAAACTAGTAGAGAAACTTTTTTTTTCCTAAAAATTAGCACACATTCTCTATATAGATAGAAAAGTGCTACATCCACAACATTTTTCACAACAAATCACATGTGGTAAGTTATTATTGGTTTAAATTTGAATTCACAACTTAAATTATTTTTTTGCTCACTCATAACAACCAATAACAACCTATTATTTAGAATTTGTTGTGAAAATATTATGGACATAGCATTTCTCATATAAATATATCTCATATATGTTTAATACATGTAGGGGTAAAAGGCCCAATATTAGGTAATGGGCCACAGCCCGTCCGAGGAGACCCGTACATCCGAGGACGACAAATCTCAAGGAGCGTACTCAGCCTAATTCGATTCCGAAATGTAAGTCACGTAGAAGAATGACTGATCCGAGGAGACTTGCCTGTTCGGATTATCAAAAGGGTGTCCCAGATGAATACTCCAACATCAGTCCTAGCTCCCCCGAAGAATCTCCTGATTTATATAGACAAAAAGGACAAGTGGCAAAGATCAGATATTAGGCAAAAGGCTGCTGCCACCGCATTTATGATCCTGCAGCTAACATCATGGTAGCATTAATGGGAAAAGACACCTGAACAGTGACCTTCATCCCTTGCAGCTGCCAAATGAAGACTCCAGATGAAGGCTGATGGGACAAGTATCAAAAGAAGCCCACGTAATGGAGAAGGGGCATATAAATGGAAGAAAGAGGAAAGAAAAAAGGAGAAGACAGAGAAGGGAAAGCAACAGAGAGAGAGAAAGAAAGAAAGAAGTGTTCATTTTATTAGTTTAGATATACTCCTCAGACTGTGCCGAGAAGCACCTTGTATCTACTTTGCATTTCATCGACATAAATCTGATCATAATTATACTTAGGCCGTCGACCCATACATATTCAATCAAGTATTCTCCAGCTCACTCTCTTTACAAATTTATTTTAAAGACACTGTACACAGCCTGGGCCTCAATCTGTTCTGTTCACAGACCCGACCCTATAGATTTGTGTCCTTACAATACATTTTTCCCGAAAAATTAGTATACACTAAAACTAGCAGTTTACTCATTTTCAAAATCCTAAAATTTTTTGTTTCTTAAAAATCTCTTCCCATATAACCGCACTAACAATAGACGAATTCAAATTGAAAAATTATGACATAAAAAAAAAAAAAAAAAGTATCTCATCACACATGCAGACCGCGCATGTCAAGAGGCTAGTTTACTTTATAGCTCATATATTATTTCAGGCTTAGATACCATTTTTCTTTTAACAATTCAAAAGTTGGGAGGCAACATGAACCTTGAGTTACAAAACTTTTGACTTTAAATATTCTGTTAGTCCTAAAATTTAGCGTATAAGCAATTTTAGCCCGTGAAGTTTAAAGTGATCATTTTTATTCTCTTAGATAACGTGGCCAAACTAAAAACTAACACATCATTACTTCATACGATTATTGAAAGAGAGTTATTAATCTTTCTTTCTTTCTTTTTTTTTTTGGAAGATGGTTATTAATCCAATATACTTTTTTTTTTTTTTTGGAAGAGAATTATTAATCTCCTAAGTTCCTGATATTTTGTATACATGATACGTGTTAGGAGACAATGATTGCAACGATAAATTTATTAAAAAATATGTCTAGTAAAAAGATTGAATGACATAACATCAATAAATGCTATACCAGGTAATCTTGAGTCTAACTTAAAAAATTCAGGAATTGGTCCCTAATTTTAATCCATGAGCAATTTGAATCTCTAATTTTTAAATTGATCGCCTTTAGTTCCTAAACAACTTAAAAGGGTTGTTTTTAATCTCTAAAAAAGTTGAAAAATGGTCTATTTTAGTCCCTATTGAAATAAAATTAATTTTTTTAGTAAAGTAATTTTGGAAAAAATAATAATATTTTTTTATAATTATTAAAAGTAGAGCTATGAGGAAATTAATTTGGAGAATAGTCAATTTTTGAAAATCGCATTTACAAGCAAATAAAATTTCAAATCGTGTTTCCGAAACACAATTTCAATGTAAAATGTTTTTACACTAAAGTTGTATTTTCAAAATTAACACGATTTTAGTGTAAATTTTGAAATTTCAATACTTAAAATCTTGATTTCAAAAGAGGGACTATTCTTCCTAATAATTTTTCCATAGTGCTTCTTTGAAAAATTAATAAAAAAATAATATTCTTTTTCCAAAAAAGAAAACCCCTTTTAGTAACTATGAAGTAAAGAAATATTCATATACTATACTAGCCTCTAAACTCACACATACGCGCGTGCTTAGAGGCATTTCCATTTTTTTTTTTCTTTACAAGTAAATCAAAATCATATACAACAACCAAATTATATAAGTAATATCTTCTAAAAAAATCATATAAGTAATAAAACCATAGAAAAGAAAGAGCACCAAGAAAATTACCTCATAGGAAAGGGATAATTACAGTAAACCCACCTATGGTTAGGCCCGTTTTCACTTTGCTTACCCGTGGTTCAAAACTTAACACTTTGCCCACCTGAGATAACTTCCGTTAGGGATCTGTTACCCACCTCTTCCTTTGCCGTTTGAAAAACATATTTTTAGGGAAAAACAAACATAACAAAGATCAAAAAGTTAAGATTTTTGATTGCTTAAGAACTTCTATGAGAACAAATTTTCTCAATGTAAAATGAATTTTTAACCAAGCCCCATGTTAAACAAAAGATATATCGAAGCAAATAACAACAAAAACAAAAACAACAAAGACAAGGACAACATTGTCAAAACTGGCCTTCCCTGGTTTCTTCCTCAACCTGGTTTCTCAATCCCATAATCTTCACCATCACTCCCAAACCCAGAAGTCGAACTTGAATTCAAATTCAAATCCGCACCACTTTCCCAAACCCCACTTCCTTCCAATCCCATCAAACGCACCTCGCGTCATTTCTTATACTCAATGATCACACACCCCATATGAAACAAACATTGCACCATGTATCCAACAACCCACACCCTCAATGGCGCAATCGGCCTCTCATCCACGCTCAGCCTCAACACCACTAACTCGACCCCAATAAACGCAAAGTTTCAAAGCATATCCAAAACCAAAACCGACTTTAAGTATGCCCAATTGCTCTGCCTCTCCTCCAACTACTCCGCTGTGTTCTCCCTCACTCGAGCCGATGGCTCCTGGAGTGGCAACATGCATATGATGCTCGACCCATAAGCGAATTTACCCAATTTCTTTGAAGATTTTTTTGGGTATTTTTTGCTTTCGGGTTCTGAGGTTATTCTTTTCTGGGATTTACTCGTGGGCTGCTGTGGTTCTAGAGTGTTCTTATTGTTAAGATCTCACCGAAGATAGTGCTTGTGATAAAGACTAAGTTGAATCTACTATTGAACACTTCAATACTTTGGGAGCTCTGTGCACGTGTTGGTCATTAGCTTGTGGGTTTTGAGTATATGGGTGTTGTTTTGATAAAAAAAGATATTGCTTTTTAGGCAAAGAAACAGCTAAGAGTACAAATCCAAACCAATACATGTTTGAATAACCCATTCGACAAGAGAATAACAATACTGTTGATTTGTGTGCTATTCCTCCATTTTGTTCTCATAGAAGTTCTTAAGCAATAAAAAAAGTCTAACTTTTTTATCTTTGTTATGTTTGTTTTTCCCTAAAAATATGTTTTTCTAATGGCAAAGGGAGAGGTGGATAACAAACCCCTAACGGAAGTTACCTCAAGTGGGCAAAGTGTTAAGTTTTGAACCACGGGTAGGCAAAGCGAAAACGGGTCTAACCACAAGTGAGTTTACTGTAATTATCCCCATAAGAAATGATTACTCCTTCCTCATCAAAGGAAAGAAAAAGTTTATTTATTTATTTATTTATATAGATTAAACAACAGAAAGAGAGACATTTATTTATATCTGATTTTGGCGACTATGTTGCCATTTATGTAATGAGAAATGATATGTCCACAACATTTTTCACAACATTTTCACAACAAATCCTAAGTGGTAGGTTGTTACTGGTTGTTATTGTTGGGACAAAAAAGTAATTTTAGTGTTAGGTTCAAATTTAAACCAATAACAACTAACTACCTATGATTTGTTGTGAAAATGTTGTGAAAAATATTGTGGACGTAGCACCTCTCTTATGTAATAACCTATTCGTCCACAATGATGAATTATTGCAACAAAATTCCATGGTGGAGGAATAGGCTATTATATAATTCATACTACAAATAGTAACATGTTCAAATTTGATCATGATTGTAATACTTAAATGTGGGCCTCAATAATGGACTACAAGATTAACCTTATTCTAAATTCCATATCTAATAGTTTCAAAGTTTAACAAGTATTTAACAAATATTTTTTATGATTCCCTTAATAGTGTGATCAAATCAGTTGAGAAAATCACTCGTCATAATTCTAGCAGCACTAAATCAGTTGAGGAAATCAATCGTCATGATTACAATTGCACCGAATCAGTAGATGATATTACTCATCAAAATTATCATAAACCATAATATATGGTTTTGTATCCTTGGAAAGTCTAGCTATACACTGCATAATTGCTTCTTGCATTTCATTTTTATTCTATAATTATAAAACGCAATTCTCGTATCTTGTACATATACTAATTGTAATATTTAGTTATAAGAAATACAAGCTTACTCTCGTGAGATAAAATTTTCTCAAAACTCTTTATTCCTTGCACTGTCAAAAAAGTACACAGTAGTTGTTTCATTCTTTATATATGAATACTTGTTGAGTTCTCGTAAGATGTGGTAAATTTTGAAATTGTATTGACATAAACATCGCTAACTTGTTATTAGTTTCTTCTAATATTTCAATATTTTTCTTTGTAAAAATTTGTAATTTTTAGTATTTTATTTTATAGACAAAATAAAAAGATAATAAAGGTGGTGTAGTGATTTGATCATATTATATGTGTTTACAAATTTTAAAATTGCACGATATAATGACTTATATAGATAGCAACATTTTATGCCTACTCAATAATGCAAATATCATTTCGATAAAATAAAAATAATTAAAGAACACATAAAAAATAAAATAAAAAGCAAAACAACAAAAAAAAACAAAAAATAAAGTAGTTGAGGAATTTTGGTAGTGGGTACCCTCGTGAAATTGTATGATAGGAGAAGAAGAATAATAAAGCATTTATAGCTATTGTTCCTTTGCCTAATAAAGCTTGCTCAGTTCAATTGCATGGATAGAATGAAATGGGTGAAGGAAAAAAGAAGAAGAAAAGTCTTCCTTATGAAAAAAAAAAAAATTGCCACAAAAAATAGACATACGTATAAGGTACCAGCTCATTGCATACCCTCCTAAGAATGATTTGAGAAAGTCATAATGAGAATCAGTCACACAAATCAAAAAACTTCTGCACTGTGTGCATGAGATCCCAAGCACAATATAGATTTTATACTACTTTAGATCACAGAAGAAGAAGAAGAAAAGAAGTTAGATAGTTTCCAGCAAAAAAAAAAAAAAAACAGAGATTAGAACCATGCATGCAGAAGCGTCAAAAAAAAAAAAACTTGAATATGCAGAAGTAAGCTTTAACAAATAAATATACACAGAGATTGAAATATAATGCTTAATTGTGGGTTCCAATTAACTCAACTAGTAAAATTTCTGATGGTTGAATTAGAGATTTGGAATTCAATCCCCGCCTATACCAAAAAAACTAATTGATGTCTTGATCTGATGATAAAATGCTATCATTAGGAGCAGACGTCAGACGCCATAAGTTGAAATTTTCACAAAAAAAAAAAAAAAAAAAAAAAAAAGCTTAATTACCTGTTTAGTTTTAAAAGTAGCTTTTAGTTTACATAACTAATCACTCTTTTGTAAAAAAAAAAAAAAAAATCAATATTACATAAAATTTAAATCAACAAAAAAATTGCAACCTTATAACAACTTTTACAATATTAAAATCAGTTTTTGGCAAGGATGGCTCAAGATGGAGAAGAATGGCCGACGTATTTAGAAGAGTAGCCAACTGAACTACAGAAACGACTTCCAAGTCTCCAACGTGATGGCAAATGATGAATGTTTTCAATTGATGTAATGCGACTTGAGCCTTGTAGAAAAATGTAAGTTATATTTCCTAAAGGAAAAAAAAATTCAAAAGTTAATTCAACGTAAATCAATTTTATTTATTTATTTTTTGTTGAGGAAAACGTAAATCAATTGATATCATTAAAAAAGAGATAAATTTGATTAAGAAATCACAAAAAAAAATATCATATATTACTGTAAGGACACAGTTTTGGTAGGCTGGGCCCACAAGTGAGATGGATTCAGAGCCAAAAAGTCCCTGCAATGAATTTGTAGAGAGTGGGCAAGAAAAACTGGGCTTAGAGTGAGATTAACTGTTATCCAAATATGGTTATGATCAAATCAACAGAAATAAAGTGTTGATGCTATATAAAGCTGTCCTCGGCTTGGTCCGAGGAGGATTGTATTACAGTTATTTAAATATCTACGACTTTGTCTCTTTCTTTCTCTTTCAATTGTCTTTCCTTTTTCTCTCCAAATTGTTCGATGCCCCTTTTTCCTCACCTCCAGCTTTATTTATACCCCATTTTCTCTCACGTGCCGGTCAGATGATTTTTCCTAGATACTTGTCCCATCAACCTCCCCTTAAAGTTTTTACACGGTAGCTGTAAAGGTTGAGAGTTACTGTTTAGACATCCTTTTCCCATTAATGAGGCCAGAGGATTAGCTGCAGGGTCATTAATGCGATGGTAGCAGCTTTCCATATAATATCTTGTTGCTTCCACCTGTCCTATATGCTTGCTGGGTGTTCATGTATCAGAAGAATCCTCAAAAATATCACAACAAGTGCCAGAGTGTACATCTTGGCTTTCTCTTTGATTATCTGAAGAGGTAATCCTCATCGGACAACTCTTCTCTGTTCACATACTGGCCAAACCTTTATAAGGATTGTGGCCATGTATCTTCCTCGTAATTTACCGTCCTTGGACAGATGTGCCCCCTCAGACAGGCCCACGGCTCAACATCTAAAATTGGGCTTTTGGCCCTTACAATAGCCCCTCAAAATTTTGGTTTTCTCCTTTATCCAAGGAGAAATGTGGGATTTTGATTTCCTTAAGAGCTAAGTTCACAAACCTCTTTAATTTACACACGTGGGAACACTGTCTCGTGCATTTCCTAACTATTGTTAACGCTTCGGAAACCACAACATGCTATTTATTACTCCAGTCGGCACTTTGTCCCCATTATCGACGGTGAGATGTAAATCGTGTGGCTGATATTTCCTCTTGAAATTTTGAGCGGGATAACTCCCACTCACCTTCACTCCCTATATAAAATGCTGTGAGGGAGTTATTTTTCCCATTTCGCATATACTCAAGTTATCAAGAGATCTCGAGCGCTCTAGCCTTCAGAACCTCCCTTACTCTAACAGTCCTTAAAGCCTTTTTTTTATTAAAAACTCTAGATTTCCAAGGAGTTACTGGGGCAAGAACACTACTCCTTCTCGTAAGTGTTTGATTCCCAAGCTCTTTTCTTCTCGGCTAAGCATCTCGGCCTATTAATTTCTATCTTACCTCCAACTAGGAGCTTTTCCTTTCCTTCCTTTAAATATTTAAATGGGTAGATTCAAGTACCTTGTTGAGTCTCCGACTGACATAGAGGTTTTTGAAGCAAGATATCGTATACCCGAGGGAGTAAACCTACAGTACTGCCCATCGGAGAAGATCTTGACCAATAGGAAAACCGGTGAAGTGATCATTCTTGTGATCGCCTTTTTAGAGGGAGGAATGACCATTCCCATGGGCGAAGTGACTCGAGAGTAGCTTCGAAACCATAGGTTATGCCCACATCAATGCGCACCCAACCTATTTAGGGTTTTGGGTTGCGTCGATACCCTCAATCAAATGATGGGCTTGCAACTCACCTGGCATGATGTCGTACATATGTACAAATGTTACTCTCTTGCCAACGGGGGATACTACCTAAAGTCCAGGTCCCCCATTGTCAAAATGGTGTCGTGTCTTTCAAAGTCCAACAAGGGAATGAAGGACGACTACATTATCGTCTCCGGGGCGTGGCATAACGGCTACCACTGTTCGACCAAAGAAGGAGAGCCAGGTGGGGTGCCTTAAGACTAGGTTGGGTTAACATAAATTTTACATTCTAGGTTTCATTTTGCTTTGTCGTTTAACTTTTTCCTTTTGATGTGATCTGACGATCTAATTGTCTTTGTATTTCTCGGCTGCCATTACAGATAGAAAACTCGTTGCTCCCAAGATCAGCCACGTGAACATAGCGGGCCTGAACAAGCTGCTTAGGTCCGAGATATTCGTGAGTGCGGACGGTCAGTTGCATGCCGTGCACCTGGTGTTAAACTTCACACCTCTATCCGATAATTTCCAAGAGGTCGAAAACGCGATCCGAGCAAGCGACCCAAGACTCCGAAGGATTGTCGTGTCTCGACTGGGGTTCTTAGCCAAAAAAGATCTTCCCCCGGTCGAGTGGCCGCTTCAGCAAGCTCTCCTTTCTCCAGTGATCCAAAGAGAGAAAACTGCCTTTTGTCGGCTATCCCTTGAAGTTGAGATAGACCAGTTTCATTTTGAAGAAGAAGAAGAAGAAGAGATACAAGGCAAGCCGGCTAACAGCGCAGAATCCGAGAGCGCTGAAGAAGAAGAGGAAATGTCGATAAATCCAAGGAAAGGGTTAAGAGACCTATTAGCTGGAAGAAGCAAGGGTGCACCTTCTAAGGATGTGCCCAAGTCCCAAATTCATGACATCCCTCCTTTTTCTCCTTTAACAACCGCGGTTGGCCTTCAACCAAATCCTGACCTGAAGAAGAAAAGAAAGACAATAGATTTAGATTTGGAGGAGGGTGAGGTGCCTCCACAAAAGGGGGCTAAACAACAGAAGAACATAAAGGACAAGAGGGTCTCCCCAACTGAGAGCAGGGAAGACACCCACATACAAGATGCCCGCCAGCCGCGCCCCTAGGCTCCGCGGTTGGAGTTGGACGGTGCTCCCATTCCCTAAAACTCCTCCATCAGGGAGTTCTAGAAAGGACACTCGGCCTATATTGTCGAGGCCTTAGAGCATCCTCTACTTCTACCTCGTGATATAAAGGCTGTCAAATCATGGAGGCAAGCAGACGTTTTCATGTTTATGAAAAGTTTTTTTTTACTTCTTCTAAGTTGAAGTTACTTACTTAAAAACTACATTTTACTTTTGTATATTTTAACGCAATTCTCTCATTCTTCCTGTACATATTACTCAACAATTTTATGTAGCTAAAGACTGGGTCAAGGAAGCCCTCAGCCAGGCTAAGGCTGAGGCCCAATCTCGTGCAGATGTTGAGAAAAACTTGGGGATCACTAAGTACGAGAAACAAGAGCTGGCTAAGAAGTTAATCATTGAGGAGAGGGAAAGGAGGAGTATTGAGGCCGGTCTGAAAAGTGTCTAGGACCAGCGAAAGAAGTTGCACATGATCGAGATAGAATTGGCAACTCAAAAGCAGTTAGTCCTGGAACTCAAGGCCAGCCTGGAGAAGGCCAAAGAAGCTACTCGGAAGTCTGAGAAGGCGGCTGAGGCTGAGAAGAACGCATTCTATCTCCATAGGATCGAAGAAACGAAGATAAGGTTAGCTGAAGAGGTGTCCGGGGTGTGAAGGGATTACTGAAAGGTCACTTCGGAAGAAGCCCTGAATCTTGCGGGAGTCCTTGCCAATTCGGAACTAAGGCAACCTGGGAAGATTTACTTCCATCCACATATCCGTGTTGTCCCGACAAATCCTACGCCTTCGTCACCTCAAGTCCCAGAATCATCCGAGCAGACACTTGTTCCCCTTGAGGCCGAGAACAAGGATCAGGAGGAAGAAGTGGCACAAATTGGGAACAAGGATACGGAGGTAGTCACCTCTTCTAAGGCCACGAATGTTGTCAAGGCCAATGAAGCTACCCCCACAAAGACTGAGGTCGGATCTAAGGAGGCCGAGTCGAGTGGACAGGGCAACCTTCCTCCTCAGATGACCAAGACTTAGTGCTAGGGCTTTATGTTTCCCTTATTTTGCAGTAATATCTTGTATGCAAACATAATTTCCTTTTTGATTCTAATTAATGAAAATGCTTGAATTTGTCTTTAATTACGTTCAATTCCATTCACTCATTTCTTTTACTTTGTAGTTTTTAAACTTATAGGACGTTTAAGCCCACTAGATAAAACAAGCTAAAGTAACAATGGAAATAAGTGAGGTTAATTACTTGAATCGCGAAAATTGAATTGGAATACCAATTAGTCCAAGGTGTGTGGTCCAAGAGAACAGGCAAGACCAAGTTTTTGTTCAATACTTAATGAAATGTATGAGAGTGTTAATTTACCCAAAGTAAGTGATTCAAGAGATTAGGCTTGACCAAGGTTTTATTTAACACTTAGTGAAATGTATGAGAGTGTTAATTTATTCAAGGTAAGTGATCCAAGAGATTAGGCCTGACCAATGTTTTGTTTAACACTTAGCGAAATGAATTAAAGTATTAATTTACCCAAGGTATGTGATCCGAGAGACCAGACATGACCAAGGTTCTGTTCAACCCTTAGTGAAATGAACTAGAGTATTAATCTACCCAAGGTATGTAATCCAAGAGATCAGGCATGACCAAGGTTCTGTTTAACACTTAATGAAATGAACCAGAGTATTAATTTACCCAAGGTATGTGATCCGAGAGAAATCAGGCATAACCGAGGTTCTGTTTAACACTTAGTGAAATGAACTAGAGTATTAATTTATCCAAGGTATGTGATCCGAGAAATCAGGCATAACCAAAGTTCTGTTTAACACTTAGTAAAATGAACTATAGTATTAATTTACCCAAGGTATATGATCCGAGAAATTAGGCATGACCAAGGTTCTGTTTAACACTTAGTGAAATGAACTAGAGTATTAATTTACCCAAGATATGTGATCCGAGATATCAGGCATGACCAAGGTTCTATTTAACACTTAGTGAAATAAACTAGAGTATTAATTTACCCAAGGTATGTGATCTGAGAGATTAGGCATGACCAACGTTCTGTTTAACACTTAGTAGGCAAGCAGTGTAATAAACTTAAGTACAACAATTTCAACTTTTATTAATAGTAATACCTTCTTAGATTATTTACATTCCAAGGACGCGGTATAGCCTTTTCCTCTAAATCCCCCAAATAGAATGCTCCTACTCCAGCTACTGAAAGGACGTGATATGGACCTTCCCAATTAGGCCCCAGTTTTTCCCAAACTAGGTTCTTTGTAGTACCCATTACCTTTCACAGAACCAAATCCCTCGGTAAAAGTGGTTTTAATTTGACATTGGCATCATACCTCTGCTTGAGCTTATGTTGATAGTAGGCCAGTTGGACCATGGCATTTTTCCTCCGCTCGGCAACTAGATCCAAACTCCTTTTTAATAGTCTGTCATTGTTGGCCGAAGTGAAAGAGCTCGTTCTTAACGTTGGGAATCCAGTCTCTAGGGGAATAACAGTTTTTGCCCTGTAAGTCATTGAAAAGGGAGTCTCTCTAGTAGATCGTCGAGGAGTTGTTCGATAAGTCCAAAGAACATGTGGCAACTCTTCTACCCACCTTCTTTTCGCATCATCCAACATCTTCTTTAAATCGCTCACTATGACCTTGTTAACGGCTTTAGCTTGGCCGTTCCCTTGTGGGTATGCTGGGGTGGAGTATCTATTTGTAATGCCTAACTCGCAGCAGTTACTCCTGAATACTTTACTATTAAATTGAAGACCATTGTCCGAGATGAGTGTGCGAGGTACTCTGAATCGAGTGACAATGTTTTTCCATATAAATTTCTGGGCGTCCACATCCCTAATGTTTGCTAATGGCTCGGCTTCGACCCACTTAATGAAGTAATCTGTGCCAACGATCAGATATTTTTTACTCCCGGCTGCCTTAGGAAAATGACCTACAATATTCAAGCCCCACTGAGCAAAAGGCCATAGGCTGGACAGAGGATCAAGGACTCCCCCCAGTTGGTGAATATTCGGTGCAAACCTCTGACATTGATCACATTTCCTCACATACTCCTGTGCTTCCCTTTGCATATTCGGCCACCAATATCCTTGGGTTAAAGCCCTATGAGCTAAAGACCTGCCACCTGTGTGGTTCCCACAAATTTCTTCGTGTAGTTCTTCAAGGAGCAACTTAGTGGCCTCAGGGTGTATGCACAACAAGTATGGCCCAGAGAAAGAGCGCTTGTATAATTTCTTGTCCTCCGATAGCCAAAACCGAGGAGCCTTCCTTCGTACTTTGTCTGCTTTGGCCTTGTCTTCAGGTAAGGTGTCATCTTTAAGGTATGCTACTATAGGGTCCATCCAACTTGGTCCTACTCTAATTTGATAGAAGCTAGGCCCTTCTTCCATTTCAGCGTGCTTATGCAAATCTTCAACTAAGATAAGCCGAGGTATACCTTGCGCCGAGGAGGTTACAAGAGTGGCTAGAGAGTCTACATGTGTATTCCTACTGTGAGGGATATGCAACAGGTTGAATGACTCGAACTGTGACTGCAGTTGCTTGACATAACTCAAATACTTTTGCATTCTTTCGTCCCGCGCTTCCAACTCTCCTCTGACTTGGCCGACGACCAATGCTGAATCCGAGAACACTTCTACTGAGTTTCCCCCTATTTTTCGAACCATGGACATTTCGACCAACAACGCTTCGTACTCAGCTTCATTATTTGTGGCCGAGAAGTCCAATCTAAGAAATTTCTCAATAACAACACTCTCAAGAGATATCAAAACTAATCCCACTCCAGATCCTCTTTGATTGGCCACACCATCCACATACAACCTCCAGGGTAGAGGTCCTTGTACGGAGATTAGGCCAACTGAATTTTCATCTATGTGCATCTTTTAGGTGTTTTCTTCTAACAAAGGTTCGGTGAATTCGGCTACCAAATCAGCCAGGATTTGCCCCTAAACAGATATGCGAGGCATGTACTTTATATCGAAAGTCCCTAGGATTGTACCCCACTTTGCAATCTGTCCTGTATAATCTGCACTTTGAAGTAAAGACCTGAGTAGGAGTTAGGTAAGGACCACGACCGTGTGCGACTGGAAGTAGTGGGAGAGCTTACGAGTGGCATGAACCACTACAAAGATAGCCTTTTCTAGTGGTAAGTAACGGACCTCGGCCTCTTGAAGGGATTTACTCACATAGTAAACAGGTTTTTGAATGCCATTATCAACCCGTATAAGTACTTGACTCACTGCATGGGCGGCCACAGTAATATAAGCAAACAGAACCTCGTCCGTCATAGGGCTGGACATGATGAGGGGTCGAGAAAAATATTCTTTCAGTTGTTTGAAGGCCAAGACACACTCTTCAGTCCATTCAAATCCCTTCCACTTGTTCAACAGCTGGAAAAAGGGTCTGCACCTGTCTGCCGACCGAGAGATGAATCTATTTAGAACAGTAGTCATCCTAGTCAACTTCTGAACTTCTTTAGGATTCCGAGGTGGTTGCAAGTTATTGATTACTTTGATCTGGTCTGGATTGACTTCAATTCCTCGGTAGGTAATCATATAGCCCAAAAATTTTCCAGATCCGACACCAAAAGAGCATTTGGAAGCATTGAGTCGTAGCTTGTGTTTTCTTAAGGTTTCAAAGACGTTTCCAAGATCGCTGACATGCTCGGATTCCACCTTACTCTTGACCACCATGTTGTTTATGTAAATTTTAACGCATTTCCCCAGCTGTGGTTCAAACATCTTTGTTATCAGTCTTTGATAAGTGGAGCTTGCGTTTTTCAAACCAAAAGGCATCACCTTGTAATGATAATTCCCGACAAGGGTGACAAACGCCGTTTTCTCTTGATCGTCCAAAGCAAAAGGGATTTGGTGATACCCTTGGAAGGTGTCCAAGAAACTCATTTCATGGATGCCTTACAGTTGCGTCCACTAACTGATCAATCCGTGGCATGGGGAAAGGATCTTTTCGATAGATTTTGTTTAAGTCTGTGAAATCCACACACACACACCATGCCCCGTTTTTCTTCTTTACTACCACTATATTAGCCAGCCACTCAGGATAAAAAACCTCCTTAATGGCCCCCGCCTGCTTGAGCTTATTCACCTCCTCTTTAACAGCGTCAAAATGCTCTTTGGATGAACGCCGAGGTGGCTGCTTCCTGGGAAAGGTGGTCGGGCTAACGTTCAAATGATAGCAAATAAACCCTAGATCTACCTCTAGGGCCTTATAAGCATTCCAGGAAAACACGTCAATATTTCTTCTCAAGAACGCCAACAGCTTTTCTCGGTCCCGAAAAGGCAACTGAGCTCCGACCTGAAAAAACCTTTCCGGGTCCCCATCAATAGTGACCTTCTCCAACATCTCGTATTTCGCTTCGTCCGCCCCCACAATGCTAGGTGGAACCGGGATTCTTGATTACAATGAGCCTTCACCAATGGAGGTTGTAGACTCGGCAGTAGGTCGATGCATAATGACAGCTATAAGGCATTGCCTAGCCACAAATTGGCTTCCTACAAGTTCCTCAACTCGTCCTCCCGACAAAAATTTAACCTTTAAATGTAAAGTTGAAGAAATAGCCCCTAGGGCGTAAAGCCAGGGTCTGGCCACAATGGTTGTATAAGGAGAATATGCATCCACCACAATGAAGTCTATCTCGACCACCTCTGACCTAGCTTGTACGGGCAACCTGATCTGACCCTTAGGGATGGCAATTTTTCCATCAAAACTCACTAGAGGCGAGTCATATGCTGTTAGATCTTCTAGTCTTAAGCCCAAACCTCTATACAGGTTCGGATACATGATCTCGGCCCCACTTCACATCATAACCACCTATTCTAAGGGTGACTACCAAAGCGTTATCATGTGGCTGTATGATCCCTCTTTTATCTTCATCCGAGAAGCTTAGTGTTGGTCGGACCTCCACCCTGGCTCTTTTCAACTCATGACTCGTGTCCTCAGCAGTTAGCCGAGCAACGGACATCATTCTGGAAGGGCATGATCCAGTCCTCCCGGGTGCTACAAAGATGACATTGATTGTGCCCAACGGGGGCCTTGAAGAAGCACTCCCTGAAGCCCCAGGCCTGACGTGGTCTCCCTGACTATTGGGCCGGTGCACGAACTGCTGCAATCTTCCTTCTCTAACAAGTTGCTCTAAGTGATTCCTTAGAGTTCTACAATCTTCCGTAGTATGCCCTCGCTCTTGGTGATATTGGCAGTGAAGGCTCTGATTGTGCTTCATGGGATCTCCTTCCATTTTATTTGGCCATTTAAAATATGGCTCATTCTGAATCTTCTCCAAGATTTGGTGGATCGGTTTTCGGAATACGGCGTTGACTTCCTGAGACGCAGTGGACCCTGACTGCACACTGTAGTCCCTCCGCGACTTGCTGTTACTGTATCGGTCCGACCTAAAATCCCTCCTCTCTTGAGGGATAACCTTAGCTTTTCCTTTGTCTTGTAGCTAATCCTCCTCAACTCGTTTATACTCATCAATACGATCCATTAGGCGACGCACGCTCCTCACCGGCTTCTTGGTCAGCGATTTCCTCAGATCATGCTCGGCTAGCAAACCAACCTTAAAAGTTCTCACAGTCACATCATCAAAACTCCCCTCAATCTCATTAAATATCTCCCAGTACCTGTCTGAGTATGTTTTCAAAGTCTCCCCTTCTCGCATAGACATAGACAACAAGGAATTCAATGGCCGAGGAATTCTATTGCACGTAATAAACTGAGAGCAAAAAGCCTTAGTGAGCTCTCTAAAAGATCCAATAGAGCTTGCTGCGAGACCATCAAACCATCTCATTGCTACAAGCCCCAAACTAGATGGGAACATCTTGCACATAAGAGCTTTATTCCTAGACTGAACAACCATCCTCTGATTGAAGTGGCTCACATGTTCTACAAGATTGGTTCGATCGTTGTACACGGTGAAAGTGGGCTGAGTAAATCGCCGAGGAAGCTTTCCGCCTTTAATCCTGCGCATGAAGGGTGATCTGAAAATTTGGTTGAGGGCCCTATTCATAGCATCATTCCCTAAACCCTTAGAAGATGAGTTTCTACCTCTACGGTTATAACGATATTCCTCCTCATGGGAAAAAGATTCGCTAGGGGGTGTCCGTGACTGATGCCTATAGTCATCATCATCCTCATCATCAGAAGAAATGTCAGAGATGGTTGGACTGTGCCTCCTTCCCGAAAGGCGCAGCTTTTTCTTTAAGTGTTCAATCTTACGTTGCATGTTCCTCGTAGTGTCTCTATGGGACATGTTTCCCTCATCTCGAAGTCGACTCCTTCCAATATGGATGGTATGTACACTTCCTTCACGGTGCCTTTCTCGTTCAAGGTGTAGGAAATGATCAAGCTGTTGTGAACTATCCGACTCCGCCCTGTTAGGACCTGATCCCACCATGGTTAAGTATTCAGCTCACCAGCGCCCTAGTAAATTCCTACAGATGGCGCCAATTGTAAGGACACAGTTTTGGTAAGTTGAGCCCACAAGTGGGATGGACTCATGCCCAAAAAATCCCTACAATGAATTTGTAGAGAGTGGGCCAGAAAAACTAGGCTTAGAGTGAGATTAACTGTTATCCAGATATGGTTATGATCAAATCAACAGAAATAGAGTGCTGATGTTATATAAAACTGTCCTCAGTTTGGTCCGAGGAGGATTGTATTACAGTTATTTGAATATCTACAACTTTATCTCTTTCTTTCTCTTTCAATTGCCTTTCCTTTTTCTCTCCAGATTGTTCGATGCCCCTTTTTCCTTGCCTCCAGCTCTATTTATACCCCATTTTCTCTCACGTGCCGCTCAGATGATTTTTCCTTGATACTTATCCCATTAACCTTTCCTTAAAGTTTTTACACGGCAGCTGTAAAGGTTGAGAGTTACTGTTCAAACATCCTTTTCCCATTAATGCGGCCAGAGGGTTAGTTGCAGGGTCATTAATGCGGTGGTAGCAGCTTTCTATATAATATCTTGTTGCTTCCACCTGTCCTATATGCTTGTTGGGTGTTTATGTATCAAAAGAATCCTCAAAAATATCACAACAAGTGCCAGAGTGTACATCTTGGCTTTTTCTTTGATTATCTGAAGAGGTAATCCTCTTCGGACAACTTTTCTCTGTTCACATATTGGCCAAACCTTTATGAGAATTGTGGCCATGTATCTTCCTCGTAATTTACCGTCCTCAAATAGATGTGCCCTCTCGGACAGGCCTACGGCCCAACATCTAAAATTGGGCTTTTGACCCTTACAATTACAAAAAAAGAAAAAGAAAAAAAATCACAAAAATAGAACAATAAGCTGTTGAGAATTGATATCAATGCAATAAATAAAAAGTTGACAAGAAAAATTATACTCATTCGATGCACAGTTTAATCAACAATAATTTGACGTAAGGTTTAATTAATAATCATATATAAATTAAAAATATTTTAAATGTTAAATATATATTGTAAATTAAATAAAAATGCTATTTTAAATTTAAAAGCAAATGTTGGGAATTCATATCCCCCAATATGAATTAACAAACCCCATGCCTAACATGTTTCACATTCCACACCCACCCCATCAATCATTTAGCCGACTTAGATTTATTATTTATTTCTCTACCGTAATAATTGAAGAAAAGAGAAATAAATATAGTCGATGACAAAATATGTACTGCATGAAATAAAGTAAAATACCTCAAAAAAAGAAAAAGAAGAAGAAATTAGATCTCATAATAACAATAACTCTATACAATGTTTTTTTTTGAAAGTTTAACTAATTCATAAAGAATATTTTAAATTACATAAAACCTATCTGTGGGGGCCCGGTTTCAGATACTATACTGGGCCTTGGGCCCATCCGAGGAGATCCACCTCCTCGGACACATGCACCCCACTCTGGGTCCAAGCCCACTGATTAAGGATGACACGCGAAGAGCTCCAGCAACAGGAGTGCACTCCAGGGGCATCAGGGAAAAATCGGGCCACTGCCTCCACATTGAATGCGCGGCAGCTACTTTTCTGGCCGCATTAATGTGGAGGAGACCTCCCAAACAGTATTACCTTGGCTACTGCAACTCACAAAGAGCCCCAGTGGGTGTCTGATGGGACAGGTGCTCAAGTGGTAACTCAGATGATCGACAAGTGGAAGCTCAGGATCATCCAAGTAGATAGTATATAATGTAAGGGACTCCCAAAGAAAAGGAGGACGGGTGTAAGAAAAGAAAAGATATATAAAAAAGAAGGAGATTTTGCCTTGATGAGAGGCTGGTGATCCCTACATTGCCTAACCCGTTTTGTTCCACTCACGTTAGCTCATCCTTCCGACCCACTTCTCTACAAATTTATTGTCGGAGTTCCTGGGCTTGGGCTCTCGCACCTTGTTGGGCTTGAAACTCAAACTCCGGTCCCCACAATTGGCGCCGTCTGTGGGAAGGTTGCTTCGCGAAACCGTGAGCGTGACAGACCAGCATGGCAAGGTCAGACTCACCACCAGCAGGGTCAGCAGAACCTCAGCAACATGATGGCTTTCTAAACCTCGAACGAGAGAGAGACCGCGAAGCTAATGCACGTACCGTGCATGGCAACGGAAGTCGTTCCCGAGCAAGAAGCCACGCCTCCCAGAGACCCAACGACACTAGGGCTTTGCAACTACAAATCGACGAGTTGAAGAAGAAGCTGCGCAGCGCCCGGCGGAGGCGAGACTCACCGAGCCCTAGTAGCTCCTCCGAAGATGAGGAGGACGATGACTATAGGAGGAGGTCGCGGACTCCCCCGAGCGAGTCCTTCTCACATATAGAAGAACCCCACCATGGGCATAAGCGCGAGGGCTCATCTCATGGAAGCCCGGGGGATGATGCCATGAGCAAAGCGCTGTACCAGATTTCCAAATCACCTTTTACGCGCAGGATCGAGGCAGCGAGCCTCCCGCGACGTTTCCACCAACCCACATTCACCCTCTACCACGGTCGAACTGACCCCGTAGAGCACGTCAGCCACTTTAATCAGAAGATGGCGGTCCATTCCAAGGACGAGGCCCTGATGTGTAAGATTTTCTCGTCTAGTCTGGGACCAGTGGCGATGAGATGGTTCGATGGCCTTAGGGCCGAATCCATAAACTCCTTCCAAGAGCTGACCAGGGCATTCGGCTCTCGTTTCATCACATGCAGCCGAGTTCCCCGACCCCTGGGATCGCTGCTATCCCTATCCATACGAGAAGGGGAAACCCTAAAAGCCTATTCCGACAGATACTGGGAGATGTTTAATGAAATAGATGGAGATCTCGACGAGGTTGCTGTCAGCACCTTCAAACTCGGCCTGCCAGCCGAGCACGGGCTGAGAAAGTCCCTCACAGGCAAGCCAGTCACTAGCGTGCGCCAGCTTATGGATCGCATCGACAAGTACAAGAGGGTCGAAGAGGACCAGCTGCAGGGGAAGGGCAAGTCTAAGGTTATCCCCCAGGAGCGGAGGGATTCCAGGTCGGACGGGTATAAGGATGGTCGTCCGAGGAGAGAGTTCACCGGCCAACTCGGGAATACCAGCGCCCGGGCGGTGAACACCGTGTTCCGAGAGCCTGTGCACCAGGTCTTGGAAAAAGTCAAGCATGAGCCGTTCTTCAAATGGCCACCGAAGATGGCAGGAGACCCCATGAGGCGTAACAGGAACCTGTACTGCCAATACCATCAAGAGCCGGGCCACGCCACGGAGAACTGCCGAAACTTGTGGGACCATCTCGACGAGCTTGTCCGAGAAGGGCGGCTCGGGCATTTGCTGCACCACACCAGTGGCGGGCAAAACCAGCCCCGAGCGAACGCGGTCATGAGGCCCCCCGTGGGCACGATAAACGTCATCTTCGCGGCGCCAGGAAGAACTGGCTCCTGCCCGTCAAGAGTAATGTCCGTAAGCCGACCTTCACCCGAGGACAGCAGCCCAAACCCGAAGAGGGCAAGAACATGTGGCACGCCGGCCTTAAGCTTCTCGGAAGAAGACAAGGTGGGGACCGTACAGCCCCATGATGACGCCCTGGTAATCACGCTCAGGATCGGTGGGTACGATGTGAAAAGAGTTATGGTCGACGACGGAAGTGGGGCTGAGATCATGTACCCGGACCTCTATAAAGGGCTCCGCCTCAGAGCCGAGGATCTAACACCGTATACCTCCCCCCTTGTAAGTTTTGACGGAAAGACGGTCATTCCAAAAGGCCAGATAAGGCTACCCGTACAAGCGGGCCCGGAAGTGGTGGAGGTAGACTTCATCGTGGTAGACACCTACTCACCCTACACGGCCATTGTCGCCAGGCCCTGGCTCCACACGCTGGGGGCCGTCGCCTCCACCCTACACCAGAAGGTGAAGTTTCCCTCCGGGGGACAGGTCATGGAAATCGTTGGATGTCAGAATACGGCGAGACAATGCCTGGTAGCAGCCATCACGCACCAGCCGGAAGCAAGCCCCGTAGTCCCGGCCCAAGAGAACTTATAGCAATCACAGGGCCGGGGCGAGACGACCGAGGGACTCGCCGAAGAGTCAAGATGCGAGGAGCTGGAGGTGGTCATGATCGGAGACGACGCCGAGAGATTTTTCCTGGTCGGCTCCCAACTGCCTCCTCAGGAGAAAGAGCGGCTGGCTGGTTTCCTCAAGGGGAACTTGGACGTGTTTGCATGGAGCGCCTACGAGGCCCCGGGCGTCGACCCGGATTTCGCATGCCACCACTTAAACGTTAACCCCTCCATCACCCCAAAGAAGCAACCGCCTCGGCGTCCGTCCCACGAGCACGCCAACGCTGTGCGGGCCGAAGTGACGAAGCTCAAAGAGGCTGGGGCCATCAAAGAAGTCTTCTATCCGGAGTGGCTAGCCAACACGGTTGTTGTCAAGAAGAAGAGCGGGAAATGGCGAGTCTGCGTGGACTTCACAGACCTGAACAAGGCATGTCCAAAAGACCCTTTCTCCATGCCTCGGATAGACCAACTTGTGGACGCAACTGCGGGCCACCCTCGGATGAGCTTCTTGGACGCCTTCCAAGGGTATCACCAAATCCCCTTGGCCCTAGAGGATCAAGAGAAAACCGCCTTCGTCACGCCCACAGGGAACTACCACTACAAAGTAATGCCCTTTGGGCTGAAGAACGCGGGGTCCACTTACCAGAGGATGATGACCAAGATGTTCGAACCGCAGCTTGGCAAGAGCGTAGAAGTGTACATTGACGATATGGTGGTAAAGAGCAGGAAAGAGTCCGATCACGTGGAGGACCTTAAGGGTGTGTTTGAAATCCTGAGAAGGCGGAAGCTGCGCCTCAACGCCTCAAAATGCTCGTTCGGAGTCGGGTCAGGGAAATTCTTGGGCTACATGGTCGCCCACAGGGGAATCGAAGTCAACCCTGACCAGATCAGAGCCATAAACTGCCTGCAACCTCCTCGGAATCCTAAAGAGGTGCAAAAGCTCACGGGAATGATCGCCGCACTGAGCCGATTCATCTCCCGTTCCGCTGACAGGTGCAGACCCTTTTTCCTCCTAATGAACAAGTGGAAAGGGTACAAGTGGACCGAAGAATGTGATTCGGCCTTCCAGATGCTCAAACAGTACCTCTCTCGGCCACCGATCATGTCCAGCCCCAAGGCCGACGAGGTCCTGTTCGCCTACATAGCTGTGGCCCCACATGCGGTAAGCCTGGTGTTGATACGGGTGGACGACGGAGTGCAGCGGCCGGTCTACTACATCAGCAAGTCGTTGAACGAGGCTGAGGTTCGTTACTTGCCGCTGGAAAAAGCCATCCTGGCGGTGGTTCATGCCACGCGAAAGCTCCCCCACTACTTCCAAGCCCATACTATCGTCGTTCTCACACAATTGCCGCTCAGGTCCGTGCTTCGCAGCGCCGACTACACAGGGAGAGTCGCCAAATGGGGAACGATCCTAGGGGCTTTCGACATCAAATACATGCCGCGCACCTCAATCAAAGGCCAGGTCGTCGCCGATCTGGTAGCGGAGTTCGCCGAGCCCCCTTCAGAGGGGACCTCCGGGGCACCCGGCGCCAACGTGAAGGCGGTTGGCCTGATCTCGACTCGAGAGCCAGCTTTTTGGGAGGTATACATTGATGGGGCATCGAATCAAAGAGGCTCTGGGGTGGGGCTAGTCCTCACCTCCCCCGAAGGGCTCATCATTGAAAAAGCGTTGAGACTGGGCTTCTCGGCCACTAACAACGAGGCCGAGTACGAAGCCCTACTGGAGGGGACATCCATGGTCGAAAAACTCGGCGGAAAAAGGGTGAGCGTGTTCTCGGACTCAATGTTAGTAGTGGGCCAGGTAAACGGGGATCTCGAGGCCAGAGATGGGAGAATGCGGGATTACCTTAGCCAAGCCGAACACCTAAAATCACACTTCGAATCCTTCAGTTTGCACCACATACCGAGGAGCGGCAACACGCACGCCGACTCCCTGGCCACACTGGCCACCTCCTCGGCAAAAAACCTGCCTCGGATCATACTGGTGGAGGACTTGCGCGAACCCACGGGGACCAGGGGCAACGCCACCCGCGTCCATCAGGTCAGGGCGGGTGCCAGCTGGATGGACCCGGTAACACTATTTCTGAGTGATGACGTCCTCCCCGAGGACAAGGGGGAAGCCGACAGGATCCGACGAAAAGCCTCAAGGTTTTGGCTATCGGAGGAGCGGAAGCTGTACCGGCGGTCTTTCTCCGGACCATACCTGCTGTGCGTCCACCCCGAAGCAACGGAACTACTCCTGGAAGAGATGCACGAAGGAATCTGCGGAAGCCACACAGGGGGAAGGTCCCTGTCGCACAGAGCTATCACCCAAGGCTACTGGTGGCCCAATATGAAAAAGGAGGCCCAAGAGTACGTGAAGAAGTGCGACCAGTGCCAAAGGTTTGCGCCGAATATGCACCAGCCGGGCGGAGTCCTTAATCCCCTGAGTAGCCCGTGGCCGTTCGCTCAGTGGGGCTTAGACATCGTGGGCCCGTTCCCCAAGGCCATCGGCAACAGAAAATACTTACTGGTCGGCACAGACTACTTCACCAAATGGGTAGAGGCCGAGCCACTAGCAAACATCAGGGACGTAGACGTCAAGAAGTTTATTTGGAGAAACATCGTCACCCGATTCGGAGTCCCCCACACCCTCATCTCGGATAACGGCCTCCAGTTTGACAGCAAAGCCTTCCGACGCTATTGCAGCAGCCTCGGGATTAAGAATCGCTACTCCACTCCAGCCTACCCGCAAGGGAACGGACAGGCCGAGGCCACAAACAAGACTATAGTGGGCGGTCTTAAGAAAAGGCTGGACGACGCAAAGGGAAGGTGGGTGGAGGAACTACCTCACGTCCTCTGGACCTATCGGACTACGCCGCGGAGATCAACAGGAGAGACCCCTTTCTTGCTGACCTATGGAGCCGAGGCCGTAATCCCATTGGAAACCGGCTTCCCAACGCTTAGAACCACCTGTTTTAGTCCGAGGAGTAACAGCGACCTGCTAGAGAAAGGCCTGGATCTTCTAGATGAAAGAAGGGACGCTGCGAGGGTCCAATTGGCATACTATCAGAACAAACTCAAGCAGGGTTACAACGCTCATGTCAAACTAAGGCCTTTGGCGGTAGGGGACCTGGTACTGAGGAAGGTCGTGGGCAACACCAGGAACCCTGCGTGGGGGAAGCTGGGACCCAACTGGGAAGGCCCGTACCGCGTCACTTCAATTGCAGGCATCGACGCTTACTACCTCGAAGACCTAGATGAAAGACCTGTACCACACCCGTGGAATGTAAATAACCTGAAACGGTACTACTATTAATAAAAGTTCGCATTTTTCTCGTTGCCTGTTTCCTTCGCTCCGTTTCATTTTACAAGTGTTCAAACAGAACTTAAGCGAATGCAGCGTCCTCGGACCTCACTCTTAAGGGAAATTGACACTCCGTTTCATTTTACAAGTGTTCAAACAGAACTTAAGCGAATGCAGCGTCCTCGGACCTCACTCTTAAGGGAAATTGACACTCCGTTTCATTTTACAAGTGTTCAAACAGAACTTAAGCGAATGCAGCGTCCTCGGACCTCACTCTTAAGGAAAATTGACACTCCGTTTCATTTTACAAGTGTTCAAACAGAACTTAAGCGAATGCAGCGTCCTCGGACCTCACTCTTAAGGGAAATTGACACTCCGTTTCATTTTACAAGTGTTCAAACAGAACTTAAGCGAATGCAGCGTCCTCGGACCTCACTCTTAAGGAAAATTGACACTCCGTTTCATTTTACAAATGTTCAAACAGAACTTAAGTGAATGCAGCGTCCTCGGACCTCACTTTTAAGGAAAATTGACACTCCGTTTCATTTTACAAGTGTTCAAACAGAACTTAAGCGAATGCAGCGTCCTCGGACCTCACTCTTAAGGGAAATTGACACTCCGTTTCATTTTACAACTGTTCAAACAGAACTTAAGCGAATGCAGCGTCCTCGGACCTCACTCTTAAGGGAAATTGACACTCCGTTTCATTTTACAAGTGTTCAAACAGAACTTAAGCGAATGCAGCGTCCTCGGACCTCACTCTTAAGGGAAATTGACACTCCGTTTCATTTTACAAATGTTCAAACAGAACTTAAGCGAATGTAGCGTCCTCGGACCTCACTCTCAAGGGAAGTTAACACTCCGTTCAAATTCACAAGTATGCACGCAGAAGCTTACGAAAGCAAAAGAAAAAATAGCAAACACACAAAACAGCAGAGGACAAAAGGCCGCAATGCCCGTTCTCATTAAAATAAAAATTATACAAACGGTTGCCCCGTTACAAAAGAGACACAAAATGTAAAAAAAAAAAAAAAACAACAACAAACAAAACAAAAAACGGGGAACAACTCCTACAGCTAAGACCTCGGCTGGGCATCCTCGGGCGCATCAGAGGACGAGTCACCTGTTTTGAGCTCGGCCTCAGCGTCTTTGACCTTGCAGACAACTTGGGTGATGGTCAGCTCGTCCTCTAAGGGCAGAGCAGCCGGAGAAGGTTGGCCCGCCTCGCCCATCTCCGCCCCTATGGTAGCGATATCATCGGCAGCAGGGGCTTCAATGACGAGGAGGGGCTCGGGCTCGGCGACTTCGCGGATATCCTCCGGATAGAAAATGTTTTCGGCCCGCCTGAGCTCCGAGTCTGCAGGGACCCCTGCCCGATCCATGGCCACCCCCCAGGACTCGGTGCAGTAATCCCTGCACACCACAGCCACTTCGTCCGCGAGCCGCTTCTCGGTGTCAGCCACTCCGCGCTCATACGAAGCCTCCACCGCGGCCGCAGCAGCTTCCCTGGCCCGCAGAGTCTCCTCCTTGGCCTTCCGAAGCTCGGCCATAATGTCAAGCACCTTCTGATTCTCCGTGGCCAGGTTGATCTCGGTCACGTGCAGCAGTTGGCGCTGATCCTCAGCCTGCCTCTCCGCGGACTTCAGGCCGGCCTGAGCACTTAGGCGAGCTTTCTCGGCCTCTTTCAGCTTGCCCGAGAGGTCGGCTTTCTCCGCCTTCGCGGCATTGAGCTGCTTCTCGGCCTCGGTGCGGAGGTTGATCTCGGCCCTGGTCTCCTCATGTGCCCTCTTGGCGAACTCCTCGACCACGAACACTTGCTGAGTGACCTGCATAATTAGCAAGGGAAGCATGGGTTAGCAATCATTCTCGGACGGGTAGGCTTAACTTAAAAAGAGAAGCATTTGGAAAAGGTCAAGAGGCTTACCATTGCCAGATCCCTCTTCAAGGACTTAAAGAGATCCGGCTGCCGGATGCACCTCAGGCACTCCATGTCCCTGGGAAGGAGTAGGGGCTGCTCTAAGGCGTCGGCTAGAGCTCCGGCATTGTCCCTGTGGGATTCCCAAAGTGTTGCGTCCCACGGGATAGCCGCACCTCCCAGCTCCAGCCGAGGGGCCCACGAGCGCTGCGCGCGGCGCGGAGCAACCCCCTCGGACACTTCCCCCACTCTGTCCCTTTTTTCGTGGGGGTCTGCCCGCTTCAGTTGCTTCCCTCCCTTGGAGGGCAGCACCTCTCCCTCTTCGGGGGCCTCCACCGGCCTTTTCTTTTTGAGGTTCTCCTTTGCCCTCTGACCCGGGTCGACCGGAGGCTTGGGTGGCAAGGGAGGCAAAACGGAGGCTGCTTGGGTCCTCGGGACCTCCTTGGAAGACGATCCTGCCCCCTTGTTCCTCCCAGCCATGAGGCCCCTCAATCCTGACCTTTGCTTCAGGTCCATACCCTCCTCCTCCTCCTCGGAACTGGGGTCGGGTTGAGCAAACAACAACCTTGGATGGTCCACGGACTCAGGCTCTTCGACCTCGTCCTCGGAATCAGAAATCTCGACGGCGTGCTCGGCAGAAGCCTCCCCAAGCGTGAGGTGGTCAATCTCCGTATCCAAGGATGGAGGAGATGATGCGGGCCCCTCAGACGAGATGGGGGCTGGTGGTTGGATCCTCGGGGGAGGTGGAGCAACTGGAGGAAGATCCCGGTCGGCCAAAAACTTGGGCTTCGACACGTCTATCCGAGCAAGCCGGTTACTCCCCGCTCTGATTGCCTAGCCGATGGCTTGGAAGTCCTTCGACAGAGGTTCGTACCCCAAGATCAAGTGGGCGGCTCGCAGTTGTCCGTCCTCACTAATGAACACCTCTGACCTCAGTAGGTAGTTGAGGGCCTTCACGTTGACTAGGCCGAGCCGGGGGGAAACGTGGTCTTTGTCTGCAAGAACCATCATCAGGTCAGATCCACAGTTAAAAAAAAAATGAAATGAAAAAAAGGGGGAGGGTAACAAAGCAGAACGCAAGCAAACTAGCAACACTGCGACATATCGGGGGGGGGGGGGGGGGGGAGGAGAGGCTAAACCCCGTCCTAAGGGCGCCATCCCAAGGTACCCCACCTGGTTTTCCCTCCTTGACTGGACAGCGAAGACCGTCGTGCCAATCTCCGGAAACGACCAGGTAGTCGTCCTTCAAGCCTTTGTTGGACTTGGGAAGGCAGGAGATTAGCCTCACCTCCTCGGACCGGGACTTGAGGTAGTACCCTCCTGCTAAAGAATGGCACTCATATAGATACGCGACATCGTGCCATGTGAGTCCGAGGTTCATCTGCTCGCTAAGAGCATCTACACACCCTAGGATCCTAAACATATTGGGGGCGCATTGTTGGGGGCATAGCCTGTGGTTGATCAGGTAGTCCCGGGTAATCCTACCCATGGGGATAGTCATCCCTCCTTCCAAGAAGGCGATCATCGGAATGGCGACCTCCCCATTTCTCCGGCCGGTCAAGATCTCTTCCGAGGAGCAGTACCTCAAACCCACTCCCCGCGGGATGTGGTACTTGGCCCTAAAGCCCTCTAACCCAGTTGGAGAATCCACTAAATGCCTGAATCTACCCATAGAAGCAGAAGGGGGTCGCTGTACGGCGAAATCCTACAAACAAAAGGGGCCGGGAGACACAACTGAGAGAAAGGGCTATATCCTAAGGAAGGCGACACTTACTGGGTCAAACTATCAAGCCGGGTCGGGGTCGCGAGGGAAGAACCGGCGTAGCAGTCTCTCTGGGGAGATGAAGAAAGTGTCTGAATCGGAGGAAAGTCTAGAGCTCGGGAATGTCAAGCGCTGGAAGCTACCGAAAATTTGGAGAGCAAATGAAATAAAGGGGCGAACACTCCCTCTTGCTCCCTTTTTTATAAGGGGGAGAGGAAAGGTACTCGTGTGGAAGTCCCCCGGCTCAATCCCCAAGACCAAGTGTCAGCCGTCACAGCGGCGCCCAAGGCATTTATTAGCCCACCCGCTAATTATGAAGCAGTAACCGCAATAAAGTGGGGCGCGCCAAACAAGGATTATGAACGTGTCACGCGCACCTTTGAGTCAAAACCCCAAATTTCTCCTCGGACAAAAGAAATTCAGGGCTTTTGAGGGGCTATTGTGGGGGCCCGGTTTCAGATACTATACTGGGCCTTGGGCCCATCCGAGGAGATCCACCTCCTCGGACACATGCACCCCACTCTGGGTCCAAGCCCACTGATTAAGGATGACACGCGAAGAGCTCCAGCAACAGGAGTGCACTCCATGGGCATCAGGGAAAAATTGGGCCACTGCCTCCACATTGAATGCGCGGCAGCTACTTTTCTGGCCGCATTAATGTGGAGGAGACCTCCCAAACAGTATTACCTTGGCTACTGCAACTCACAAAGAGCCCCAGTGGGTGTCTGATGGGACAGGTGCTCAAGTGGTAACTCAGATGATCGACAAGTGGAAGCTCAGGATCATCCAAGTAGATAGTATATAATGTAAGGGACTCCCAAAGAAAAGGAGGACGGGTGTAAGAAAAGAAAAGATATATAAAAAAGAAGGAGATTTTGCCTTGATGAGAGGCTGGTGATCCCTACATTGCCTAACCCGTTTTGTTCCACTCACGTTAGCTCATCCTTCCGACCCACTTCTCTACAAATTTATTGTCGGAGTTCCTGGGCTTGGGCTCTCGCACCTTGTTGGGCTTGAAACTCAAACTCCGGTCCCCACACTATCTTATGCACAAAACCTAATCAACTTGATACATGCATCAATATGAGAATATTTATTTACGATAAAAAGAAGAAAAAAAAAAAAAGCTTACCAAAAAAAAAAAAAAAACCAAAATACCTACGAGAGGTAGAGTAGGTAAAAGAAAGCAACCAATTTGGGACGGTAAATGTGACTGCACCAAAGAAAATAAAAAATATATAAACTTTAAAGAGTTTCATTTTTTTTTTTGCCAATTATTATGTTTTTGCAAAAATAGTTTACTGAAAATTATTCAATTTGTGCAAAAATATTTACTAAGAAGTCTCTGTCCAAACTTATTTAATTAAGTAGTATATTTTTGGAACTCGAGTTAGCAAACTTGAATTCCAAGTATTATGACAATAAAAATGTTACATAATAATAAAAAATTTCAACCATTATGTCAAACTCGAATTTCAAAAGGTGCTACATAACTGAATAAATTTGGACAAATTTTTTTGTAAAAACAAAATATTTAGCAAAAAAGTAGAGTTTCATTAGATATAGAATTGTAAATAGTAATAAGATAGATTTTTAATCATTCTATGATTATAAGAGAAGAAGAGTTATTGATGTTTTGTTAAAAGTGTTTTCTAAAAGTTATATATCAATCTTTCAATTTTTTTTTTCTTTTTAAAGATTAATATCTCATTAAAAGTTAAACTAGCCTCACGCGCGTGCTCAGAGCCTCTTTTATTTTTTGGGTAAATTTTAATAATTTACATCCATTATAATTTGTGATAACTATATTTTCGAATCACAAAAAAAAAAAAAAAAACCTAGGGGTGTGATGAAAAAATTATTTCACCCCCAAACGCATAATACTCATCAGATTTTCATCACACCCCTAGGTTTTTTTTTTTTTTTTTTTGTGATTCGAAAATGTAATAATCTCAAATTATAATAGATGTAAATTATTAATTTTTTTTAATCGGTATGACATATGTGTTTTTACAAAGAAACTTGTGTTTGTTTTAATTTAAATTTTTTTTTTATAAATAGATAAAGTAATTTGAAAACCATCAGGAGAGTGATTATATTTTGCAAACAACGTTTTAGCAGGAGATAAAAATGTATCTACTTATCTAAATATATATATATATATATATATTTAGTTTAGTTTAGTTTTCTTATTTTTGATATTTAGTTTTGTTTTTGAATAAACGTGAGGTTTTTTCTTTAAATAATAATAAAGTATTAGGAATGTAGGTTTTTTTTTATAATAAAAAAAACCAGAAATGTGGGTTGTTTTAACTTATTTTTTATTAAAAAAAAAAAGGTATAGTTGAAGTGAATTAGTGAAATTCCCTCTCTCCTGTGTGTGTTTGTTTCTCAAAAAAAAAAAAAAAAGAATGAATAATTGTCTCACATTATTTAAGAGAGTGTGTTGTGTGTAGTATAACTTGCTCTACACTCCTTAAAAATTATCACGACTTTTTGAGTAAAGTTATGATGTGTTTCTGTGTTAGAATCTCTTTCCTTCTTTCATGACGTGTGTTTGTTTCAAAAAAAAAAAAAAAAAAAAAAAAATGTGAATCAGCGAAAGAGCGTTCATATGTTATACTTGGTCCAAGCTAGACATATATTTTTACCAAGTATATTTTAGTCGTGGCTCTACTTAAACTCGAAGATCTAATATAAAAAAAAATCAGCCATGGAAATTTTTGCTACTCTCCGTTGAAGAAGAACATCTCTTTCTCATTCGGTGGCGTTTGAAGATAATGGTACAAATTGCGGTGTGTACCCACGTTCACATTCAGCCTTGTCTCTCTCCCACTCCATCACCCATTTCACTCTTTTCCTCATGTAGGACTCCCAAATTCGAGAACAAAACTTGGAAAACACAAGCAGTGAAGCTTGGTGCTATCACTGCTTCTGATTCTGCTTCCATTTCTGGTTCTGGGTCTTTGAATTCGACAGCTTGTGAGCAATTGGTGCCAGAAAACGACGCAAAGAAGAAAAGGGTGTTTTTCTTGGATGTTAATCCTCTTTGTTATGTGGGAAGCACACCAAGTTTACGTTCTTTTGGTCACTGGGTCTCTCTTTTCTTCTCTCAAGTCAGCCATAGCGATCCTGTCATTGCTGTAAGCTCTCTCTGTGTCTCTTACTTTCTTTTGATTTAATATGCCTTCATAGTGAATTGCATAATATGGTACATAGAGCAAAAGCAAAGTCTTTATTTGCTAGTCAAAAACTATTTCATTGCTCAGTTCTTAGGAGTCTAACTATCATAATTCAATTGCATCCCATGATCCATTTTGCAAAACCTTAGTCCCTTTTGTTTCTAAAGTGAAAAAGTCATGAAATATGATGTAGAGCAAGAACTAAGAACAATAGACTCCACACAAACAAGGTATTTTCTAGAATGCAATGTTGGGTACAAACGAAAGAAAATAATGGTTTAGAGGCACGAATGAAATCTCCATGTTTATGACAACATTTGTCCCCACACAAAAAGTTTTCTAAAGGGTTACTAGCAACTAGCAAGTTTGTCTCTAGATACAACTAAGCCAGAATTCTTCAAGTAGCAATCTTGGAGAATTGTGTGAATTTCTCTAATTGTGTAAAATTTGTAAAAGACTGAATATGAAAGCTATATTTATAGACAATGAAGAATGGCATTGAAAAGTTACCTTTGGAAGTCACTTTGGTTTGTAAAAGCCCAAAAATTCGTGTCATGACCTGTTAATAGTCGTTAGAGACAAAATGTCTCATTTCCTCTTTTTTTACTGTAAAATCTGGGCATTCTGTAACTTTCCTGCTCGAGCAAGATTGACTTATCTATATGATCTCACTCAAGCTGATGTCAGGCGAGTATTGACCAAGCATCCGTCTGACCTTGCTCGTACTCCTTCATCCTCATTTATACCCCGCTCATCCTCAAGTGGACTTCACCAATTGCCAATATAGCCTTTCTGTTTGCTGGTTGAAGCATTGTGTTTGCCATTTGATGCACTCTGTTTGTCAATCACAGTGTTGCTTGCATTGTGGCCACGCCACCACGCTCGAGCTAGCCACTAAACTTTTGTTTTTATCTTCATTATTTTTTTCATTCTTTTACTTCCCAAGTAAGATTACTCACACATATTTCAACCTACGGTTGTATATAATATCACCTTATCGGAATGAGATTATTAGTTCCCATTGCCAAGTGTATAAAACTCTTCTGTTTTCTGTTAATTAGTCAGTTGCATGGCTTACATGGAGTCAAATACGTAAGCATGTTTCTAGAGTTCTCATTCATCTGCTCGCTGTTATAGTTATAGGGATGCTGCAGAATTGTCAGTGTAAAGTTTATTTTATTTTTCCCTTTGTAGGGCATGCCTGTTTGTTGTACTTGTACCCTTGATTAGGTGTGTTGGTAAAGAAGTCTATATCCTGCTTACTGGCTCAAAACTGTTACATGAGATAATTGTTGAGTTCAATTTTTCAAATTTGAATTTTCCTCTTTTGAAGGTTTTTGATTTTCTCAGTTAATTTAAAGTTAGGATAGTTTGACTGCAACAAGAAATTATGGTGTAGCATAATGGCTCTTTTTAGAAATGGTGATAGATTTTCTGACCCAAAAAGACAAAAAAAGAAAATAAAAGAAAGAATGGTAATGGATTTGAATCTATAATTACTAAAATATCATTTTGCAGGTTCTTGATGGGGAGGGTGGTAGTGAGCATCGCCGACAGTTATTACCTTCATATAAAGCACACAGGATGAAATTCTTAAGACAATTACCAGCTTCACAAAGATTTTCAAGGGGTCATGTTGGAAAGTCGCATGGAGTCATCATGGATGTTTTTAGAAAATGCAATGTTCCAGTAAGATTATGACTATGATCTTTTCATGCTTTCTATATTTTATGAATATGCTTGATAGTAATTCTTATACAATGCAATTCTTTAGGAGTACTTTCTTTACATACCTTGTGTACATGGGGTTCCTCCTCTTCATCAATAATAATTTTTACTTTTTTACAAAGAAGTCTTAAGATTCTATGAATCTAAAGCAGCTTGCATGGTAAGAAGTGTTCATCAATTGTATTATACTTTAATAACTTCCAATGAACTTTAGCTCAAATGGCATCTCCTCCCCTTGTAAGAGTAAGGCAGAGGGTGAGGCCATGGGTTCAACACCTGTCGGGTGTGTGTATAACTTACCAATAAAAAGAAAAAGCATTATGCTTCAATAACTTCTCAAACAATGTGCTTGTAAAGGATTTTTAGTTAATGATGATGGTGGTCAATGTGATGTGTTTGGATTGTAGGGAGACTGCACATTTTTTGTGGCTATGTAAGCTTTTCTCATATTATGGTTGTCTTACACTTATAATAGTCAATCAATTGGACATAACAGTCCAGAAGCACTTGAATATCCTCTTTTTATCATTGAAAATATATATCTAGAAAAAAAAAGACTTGGATAAGAATTTTTTTTGGATTTATGCTGTGGTACAACATTTTCATTATTGAGGGCATATTCGCACAGGTCATAAAACTTGAGGGCTATGAAGCAGATGATGTTGTAGCTACACTTGCAGGACAAGTTCTACAACGAGGCTATCGGGTGGTAATTGCCTCTCCTGATAAAGATTTTAAGCAATTGATTTCAGAAGATGTCCAAATTGTTATGCCTTTAGCAGAGTTAGACCGATGGTCCTTTTACACCCTAAAGCACTACATAGCTCAATATGATTGCAATCCGTGCTGTGATTTGAGCCTTAGTAAGTATGAGATGTAATTTGGTATTCATCAATTTTCATATTCTAATTATTAATCTTCTACAACTGCTGGATACAATTTACATTCTACAAATACCCATGTGCTCATTTTTTCTCCTTTTCAATTTAGAAGATAGATAATCTTACACAGAGAGCAAAATAAGGGGCCACAAGACCACCCCCCATCTCTCCCCCCACTCCCCCCCCCCCCCCCCGTCTACCACACTTCCCCCCAAAGAAAAACTCAATTAATTCCTACAGTTGACATTTAACTATATTTATGTTTTGTTTGCATTCCTTTGGTTGTACCCTTGTTGAGGGGTGAATGGCTAATACTACTTTCACTGATTTAAGTGCTCACTCCGCATCAACAATTTTACTTTGTAAAGGATACCATCTCTAACACAAATTTCCTGAAGGAAATACTGAAAGTTGAAGTGCTCTGTTTGGGCAGTTGAGCAGAGTGCTTTTTCCACACCAAGTGCAACTTTTTATTTATGTGTATGTCGTCTTAATTTTTTATGGCCTCTTTTCTTGGTATCAAATCACATAACTTTTTGTAATCAATATTGTACATCGGATCATTGCAATTTTTGAATATATTGATGTATCTCATCCTTGAAGGTATTTTTTGCTTGTAGTTTCTCATGTAGTGTTCCCCTCTTTTGGAAGATCTTATTTTGCTTATGATGTTCTCTGGTTTGGTTTAGAAATTTGTAATTTTGGTTGGCAAAGAATTATCTAGAGAGAGCCATGGAATGGGCAGAGGGTAGTGAGAACATGATAATAGTTTGGACAATAATTCTGCAGTAATGTATTATAGAGCATTTCATTTTTGTCTCAATGATGTGGCTGCTAGTTAAGAAAAGAGTAACTTATGAGTAGGTCTACAGTTTTGTTGTTAAAGAATAAGTTGGGAGTTCTCCTTTGGACAGTTTTTTACAGTCTTCATGAGTTTCATCTCTGTGGCTTCATCTGCAGCTTAGATGGTGAAACCTGAGAGCTGAACCAAACGACCTTCTTTTCAGTTAATCTAGATCATTATTAAGACCTTATCAAAAAAAAAAAAAAAAAAAAGGATCATTATTAAGACAACTCAAATTGGACCAGGGAACTGGCCACTATCAATATGTATATAAATATATAAAAATTTATACTTACTTCCATATGCTGTTCCACACCATGACACACAAGATGAATTGTTTTTGTTTATATTTGAAGAATTTGGGGTGGGGAAAAGCTCTCATGGCAGTTAATGTTGAATGCCTGGTACAAGCGATCTGGTATTAAATCTATTATTTCACGTGCTACACACACCCAAACTCAAGATAGCTTGGGTACTATGTAGAGGAGCGAGTGAAGGAGTGAGGAGTGATGTTCACCAATTCTTTCTTTTAAAACCATTTCAATGGGCCTACTCACCCTTTTAGCTTAATTTGTTTATTTGGTCTTGATAAGCTGGGTGCAAACGTGATGGCAGAACCATAGCTTGGCTAGAGAAGTTGTATTCCCTTTGGAAGCCTAAGACTAAAGCAAAGCCAAGCAAGGAGATTTTTTGGTTTAGGAATAAGTGTCCATTAGTTAATTATGTCATTAATATTTTATTTGTTTTTTCATTGGAGTCAAGGGAATTTGGGTAATTAGGTAATTGTTGGTGGTGGATTTTGATTCATGTACAGGCTTTGGTCCATGGTTCAATTCAATTAGAGGTGTGTTTACTAGTCAAAGTAGGAATTCTAGTCCTATTAGGAAAAGTTTAGATCTGGAGCCTATATGTGCCATTGCACTCAAATTAAAAGAGTTGATTAATAGAATTTGAGTGTTTGGAGTGTTGAACTTGTTTATGTATACTATTCACATAATCACAAGTATTATTTATGTGCACTGACACCATTTATATATATCATTTAGACTAGTGTTCATGGTACTGTTCACAACCTGTGAACAAGTTCAATTTCAGTTTCTTCTCACCTCTTTTGCAACTATAAATCAAACCTTTTCCTTCCCTACTAAAACCCTTGGCATTCTTTGAACCTTGACCATTCTTTCTAAAGTTCTAAACCATAGATACTCAAACCTCCTAACCCTAAGCCCAAGCATGGACTGATTTTTCCAATCTGTTCTACATTGGGATGGTATTTTTTGTTTATTGATTTCTAATATGTTTCTTGTGTGTAATTATGTGTGCTTGGAAAAATGTAAACGTTTGTAAGAGCTGAATCAAAGTAAAATATTCATCCTGGCTTGGTTTGTTCCATGATAATGTATTCTTTTGTTTTTCAAATTGGTTCTGGGTTTCATTTTTCATTCAGTGATGGAAAACCAACCCAACCTAAATGAGCTCTGCACCTATAGTTGCAATTGTTTTACAAGTTAATAGATCAGTAAAATAATATCTCATGTTGGTGATAAGTTATCATTAATGATTGAAAATTCTGTTTTGACCCCTATGTAACTAAACAATGGCAATTCTAGAAGTTTGTTGTGGGTTTTAGCACAAGCAAATATATTAGTCACAGATACCAAATCAGAATCAAACACCGTAATATCAATGCAGTAAAATCAAGAACACAAAGATTTGGTAACAAAGTTGGAAAACCAATGAAGTTCTTCAATGGAAAAACCACTCAGAGATAATCTACCCCACAGGGAAATCCACTGTAAAAAGAGTTACAGACTAACTTACAAAACCTTTGTAGCTAACTCTATTTTACCCATTATACAACTTGTTTACTTCACTGGAGCAGCTCCAAATTGTCCTTCACGAATGACGCATCTGCTTCAAGATGGAACTACGAGATCTCAGCGCATGCACTGATACAAGGCAAGGATCTCTGTGGTTTCAACAAAGATATAGGTTTTTGAAGTTCTTGATTAAGGGTCCAACATAAGGGAACAGGAATAAGAACAAAGTTTTTTTTTTTTTTTGAAGACACAAGGGAAGGCTTTCAAGGTTCTCACTGATATGGCGGCCTTCTTAGCATGAAAATTTGTGCATTAAATAGTATTTATAGGTAGTTTAAAAAGCCAGCACAAAAATTTTTACAAATAGAATTAGAAGTACGATACATGTGAGGCGAATGTTCAAATAGCTCCCAAAACTTGATTTCACATACAATTCTTCAAACAGAAATTGCCAATGCTAAATCTTAACAGTGATATATGCATGTGGTGTCAGTTTTTATAGCAACAAAATGATAGTTTCATATATTTCTTTTCTGTAATACTTTTGTCTTGTCCTATATTAAAGTAAAATCCAGAGATTGAATCATGACATTGAATTTTTATGGGGTAAGGTCAAAATGAGAGAGTTCATCTAATTGTAACTAAGGCTTAGGATTCTCTATGGTATTGAGAAAAAGTATAATAGTAACAAGGACAAACAAGAAGGTGATTAGATTTGTACATTCTTTCTCTTTCCAAGCTGTCTTCACTATTTAAATACTACCACCATGTGATCAAAGAACAAATATGCCACTTGCGCAATCTAAATAAGACTTATTCCTCCTGTGAAAACCACTGGCTATAATGTGTTTTATTTTCTCTTCATTATCTAACCACTGCTGTTTTTGTGTAGGATGCATTGTGGGTGATGATGTTGATGGTGTTCCTGGGATCCAACATGTGGCCCCTGGATTTGGTCGAAAGACTGCCCTAAAGCTTTTAAAAAAGCATGGTTCATTGGACAATTTACTAAATGCTGCTGCAGTGAGAACTGTAGGACGACAGTATGCTCAAGATGCCCTTACAAAGTACGCCGATTACCTGCGGAGGAATTACAAGGTTCTTGCCTTGAGGAGGTAAAGCATTTCCTTTTTTATTTTTACTTTTCCCTTTTCTTTTTGCTCAGTGAGGGACCTTTCCTGGGGAAGGTTTTGCCATAGAAAATTCTTCAATCAGAGTTCCCTTCTTTTTTTTTTTTTGATCAATTCCGAGTTTTTTCAATCATCCCTAGTTCTTCATTCCTGAAATCACTGTCATACAGGGATGTTGATGTTCAACTTAAAGAGGAGTGGTTGGTTAAGAGAGAAACACACAATGATTCAACTACTCTATATAATTTCTTCAAATTGTTGGAAGGAACTAAGAAGCTCACACATCAATCTCATGGATCTTATTTTTCAAATGGCTAAGACCCAACAGGTGATTTCTCTCATCTTTTTAAAGAATGAGTTAAGACTATACTTCTTTTGGGGATTGAAATGAATACTCTTGGAGTATTTTCAGTGCCCGTGTGATATGGCTTATTTTCTACTTTTTGAAAATGCAGTTGTTTAATAAAGCTGTACCTAGAAAAAATGAAGTTTAAAAAGTTAATACTTTGAAAAAGTGCAGTTTAAAACTGCATTACCAAATGAGCAGTCAGTCTCCTGGGGCTGGAATTTTTACACTAAGTTTTCGCATTAAAGAATCAAAACAGCAGTGAAAGTAATTGTTTGAGGCTCTAACACTATAAATCCCAATATTAGCAACCCTCTTGGATTGAACTCTAAATGGCTTTTGTGCTAAGTTCACATCTCATTCTTACGTTCTACATTTCTTTCTAACAGGATGTTCAAAATTTGAGGATAAATTATCCAAAAAAATAAAACTTGAAATTTTAGAAAAAAATCAAAAGAAATTTCATATTAGGTGCCTATTCTGTTGTTGGAGTAGAAATTGGGAGATTATCAAATGTTTGCTTCAACTTTCTCAGATGTTAGCACTCACAAAAAGAGAAAAGTTCTAGAAGTGCAACAAATAATTTTATTATATAATTTTAACGAGACAAGTGTCTGATTTAACTCAGACAATTGTAGGATGCAAAACTTTTTGTCATGAGTGTTCAAAATACCTACATATTAAAGGTGAAGCCCAATGATTATGGCCATTATACAGCATCTGACATCAAAACACCCCCACCAGTCTCAAATATTTAAAAAATAGAACAAAGAAATTATGAACAGACTGTGCAACCATAATTTTGTCAAATGGAGGATGGGGATGGATGATTAACCGTAATGACATTACTTTCAAAATAAAATTATTCAACTTTATTTTCCTCAGAAAAATTCACTTTAAAATGCACAAATATTGACTTTAGATGGCAATGAAATTAGTTAAAATGTTCCTTTAGTACGGAGCTAAGTTGAACTAATAGATCCTTAGTTTCTGCTAAAATAATTAAATCTTTGCTGAAAAGAATTTATACACACACACACACACACACATATAGGGGTTCTAGTTTAGCATAGATATCTTCAAAGAAATATCTGGAGAGTAAACCAATGTAATTGCCTTTCTTGTAAATTCATTATTTCTCTCATATTCATGTTAATTGACATCTGGCCTTAGTTTAGAAGATACCTAGCATAAATCATATTTAGAACCTTTCTATAATTTGATATGATGTTCATGGTTTTTATTCATAGAAAAATAATTTCTCCATTCTTTGATGGCTATTATTAAGTTATATCTGCAATTTGAAAGCAAATTTGATACTTTTATTTGATCAATCTGGCTAAAATAGTCGCATTGCCTTACGTATGTTCTCTTCAACAAGCAAGTCACGGTTTGTTGCTTTGTTATGTTTTGGAGTAATTTTATTAAGAAATGGAGGGGTAAAGATATCAGAAGAGGCCAAGGGAATAAACCCTTGACAGGGTTTAACTTATTTGATTAGCACTATAAAATGCTCTAGTAGACTAACGTCATTGTCAATTTTGTAGGATATCTCCAGATGAAGAATTAGTATGCTTGATAACCAAGAGCATTACAGACATTAAACTCACAATTCAAGTGAACTGCCATATTCTAGAAGAGAGCTGTGAAAGCTCAAAAATGAAGAGGGCTCAGCTTATTAAAATTTGATGTTCCATGTGCAGATTTTACTGTAGGTATGGCTATGCTTTTTTAGTAATGCTTTCGCTCTATTTTTTTCTCCCCAGTGGCAACAAATTGTTTTTTTTTTTTTAATTATTTTCTTCTTTGCTGGTTCATAGGGTTCATCTTTATGCAGTGGGGATAAGAGAAACTTCACAGGGCATGGTGGCTTGCAATACGTACGGTCAGGCACCATTCTTATTTCTGAAAGACTACAACAATGTTGGATTGGCTAAAACGGGCTCCAATTTCCAAATGCAGGCTGTTGGAAATCAGGAACTTTAAATTTGATCAATATGTCTATGCAGCGATCCTGCAAATGCAATTTTCAATGTTTATCGTTTTTCCTCCCCTGAACTATATCTGAGTGGACTACAGATTTAGATATTTCTTTCTAGGACATTTTGGTTCAGTCGTAGTGTAAACTTCTTATGCGGATCATCTTCCCTCTTCGAACTTCATCATCGTTATTGTTATCTTAATTGAAACATATCCCATTTGGTACATTCTTTATTTCGCTCTAGTGGTATATGCAAATTCGCTTAATACATTTCTGGCAACTAAAGAAAATTGTCTTAGCTTATGCATTCAAATTAAGGTATTGAAGAAATTTAATCTTAGAATGCCACTTTAATGGTATTTTTCTCTTCTTTGAAAGAGAAACTTTAGGATTCCACTCATAGTGAGTCTTGACTATTTTTTTTTTTTTTTTTAATTGACCCTTCCAATTACCAATGAAGTACAGTAAATCGTGACTTTCACCTACAATTTAATTCTTTACATTATTTTGTGGTCTTTTCTTTTGATCCTTTTAGTGTTGGATCTGGACTCATACATAACCCCTATACATTTGACTCATGGTACATAAATTGGGCGGAGGAAAGGTAGGGGTGGGCAGTTTCTATCATTAAATGTTTATAGGGTTATGGTTATGTATGACTATGAGTTCATGAAATCCTTGCTACACGTTATATGCACGGCCACCAAAACTCAACATCACATTTAACTATCACATTTAATACCTTATTGATAGGGATAATAAAGTAGCTTGCCACACATACAAAGTACAATGTATATGCACAACCACACAAAATGTTTAGCAATATCCAAATAAGCCTAATTCATGTCAATCTTGCAAATATGAGAAACTGTGGATGTATGCCTTGCTATAAATGCCGCCTTTTTTTTTTTTTTTTGAGAGGCCCTTTCCTCATTTTCTTCATCGACAATAACAACAATCAAAGTATCCATTTTTAAGTCAAGAGAGATTGATTTATTAGGGAATGCAATGTTAGGCGCATAACTTGGAGTTAGGAGTGCCACATTCCTTATGTGAGAGGCGATAAAAGTATCCTCGTTAGACTTAATGCCATCTCCATGAATAGATAAAGAGGTCATGACTATATTTTTATAATAATATAGATATATTATAAAATTTGGAAGAAAAAAAAAATTCTTGTCTCCTTCCAAAATTTAAAAGTTAGCTCAAAAAAATAAAATGCTCATTTGACGAATTTATGCTGTCGACAATTCCTCCCAACCATTTTTACATAACATATTTCTAAGTGGTAACAATATCAATTTGTTCAGCTAAAAAGAAATCACACAAATTTGATCATATCTTTTATTATTATTTAACAAAAAATTACTGTGTTTGACACTTTGGCTGTTTACTGTCAAGGTTTCTAGTGTTTTTTTTTTTTTTTCCTAAGAAACAAACTAATTGCTAAATACACACACTTTAATTATACTCTCTCACCAAGCTCAAACACATTACTTAACCCAAAGTACTACTACAAAAAAAAAAAACCTAACTCTTGTAGTAGTAGAGGTCTAGGATCTAAGTTAAACTTTATGATTTGGGTGCTGCCATGCTACTGTCTTGTTCCACCTAAACCATTCCTCTTTCTTTTTTTTTTTTCAAAAAAAAAAAAAAAAACTTAACTACAGGTTAGAAGAATATTAACGTAATGCTGAGTGGCTGGGCTAAATATTTGTACTTTAGGGTTTTTCTGTTTAACTTATTATTATTATTATTATTTTTTTTTTTTGAGAAACAAACACAAACACACACCGAAGGGAGAAAGAAATGGGTTATAACACAAATACACACCACAATTCCACTTAAAAACCATATTAACTTTTAAGGGACGGTGAGATAAGTTATACTACACATAACACACTTTTTTAAGCAGTGTGAGATAATTACCTTTTTTTTTTTTTTTGAGAAACAAACACACACACAAAAGAGAGAGAATTTTTTTAAACTTGATAACAATAAATACACTTTTTTTTTAGTTTGAATAATATTAGACATATAATGAGATAATAATATAACATTTAATTGATTTACATATTTTGGAACAGCCAATTACAATATTTAACCTTATAAATTATAAGTCGTGAAAATGATCCAAAATTAAGTTTCACAACAAAATAGAAGATGGTTACTAAGAAACTCCTTAATTTTATAGTTTATACATTTTTTATAGGAAATTTTATACATAAAAAGTGAAAACTGCTCCTTTCAAATAATTTGGAAGGTAGTGGTGAGAAAAATGAACCGAAAAATAATTAAAGGGCTATTCAAAAATGTTTATAGTTTTAGTTTTTACAGCTTTCTTTTCACTTGGGCAGTACTGAAAAATGAAAATAAACCCAAACCAAACACAGCCTTATCTAATCTTGTTTGTCCAGTATATAGGAAGCAGAGTAGAGTAGAAGAAAGAAGAGATAATAAAACTTTATCCTCATTGGCTCTATCTCTCGGTTTCTGACTTTCTGTTGTTGTCTCCAAATTCAGAGTTCACAAAGCAAACAGAAGAAGAAGAAGAAAAAAAAAAAAAAAAAATGCTTCTCCAAACCACCATATCATCATCTCCACCACTTCAAATGCAACACCAACTCCATCTCTCTCATTCTCATTCTCTTCTTCCATTTGGGTCTCTCCAACTCAAGCCTTACAAGCTCTCTCTCCAGGTAAACCAACCACTTCCATCTCTTACCATATATGTGCGTGTGTGTGTGTCTTTCAAATCAAATTATCCATTCTTGTATTTATTACTAGCAGGTTTTCTAGCTTTGTGAAGTCCCTAGTACAGTGGCTGGCGTGCCCAGTGTTATGCTTAATGCTTCTTAAAAGTGTTAGTAAATTGAGCATTAAATATATATACTGTGCTTCTCCAAAAGTGTGAGGAAATGGAACATTAAGAGTGATACACACACACACACACACATATATATGTATGTATGTATGTATGAGAGAGAGAGAGAGAGAGAGAGAGAGAGTCCCCCCCCCCCCCCCCCCCCCCCCCACCATTTTTTTTTTAGACTATTTATATCCAAGCAGTGCACAAAACTCCCATTTTTGTAGGGTATGGGAGAGGTGATTGGTAGGCAGACTTATCCCTAAATATTTTTTTGGAGAGGCTAATTCTTGTATTCGAACCTGCCACTTGTTGCTTTTGGTGCAAGGCACTTGCCATCACATTAAGGCCCAACCTCTTAGACCTATAATCTAAAGCAGAGAATGATTATCATTTTAAGATATCTTAATTGTTCAAAATTTACCTTCATATCATAGTTTGAAGTAAAACTGAAGCCAAGTTACAATCCTGATCAGAAAGAAGACTTTTTTTACTGTCCAATTGTTTCATTCTGAGAGTGATGTTAGCAGTTAATAGCAGAATTTCAAACGCAAAAGGGTTATAAAATGGCGGATCTTAGAGTTAAATATGAATAGAACTTGGTTGGTATGATTCAGAGATTTGAAAGAAAAGAAGATCCAGTTATTGGACTTGAATTTAGACAAATAGGCTGTTGTGTATGGGGATGTCATGGGCTACATTGGTAAGTATCTTGATGTGATTTGTTGAGAATGGCCATTTCTTGAACTTCTGATTTTGTGATGTCCACCTGTTGCAAGTCTCTCTTATTCATATGGGCTGCAAAAAATGCATTAGGAAAAGGAAGAAGAAAATTTTCTTTGCTTTTTTTTTTTTTTGGGTTGTTTATTGTTTTTGGCAGGAATGGTGAAATTTAGTTCTTTACTTTATTTTCTGTTCCTTTGATCCGTTTAGTGTTGGTTCATGATTCATGCATAACCCTATATACATTGGACTTGATACTGTATGATTTATTGATAAATGGTACATAAATTGGCGGAGGAAAGGTAGGCCGTGGGGTTGAGCAGTTTCTACCATTAAATGTATATATTGGCACACTAGGATGCACCAAATGGCCGACCACAAGGCCATTCAGATTTTACTGACATGCAAAGGTTGGTAATTGACTGTTTGCAGAGCTGGCATATTATATTATTGAGGAGCTAATCCTATCCAAATTCCATGAATTGGAAGATGTGATTGGCTGTAAATAGTAATAAAAATCAGGGATAAGTTATTTGAGAATCTATCCCTAGAGATGTTACATGGATACCTCAGTTTTTCTTCACTCTATGCTCAAGTGAGATTCAGTCCATCAGTAATTGTACCCGTGTATTATAATTTCAAGATATATTCCACTACCTGATTACTGATTAGTCTTGTGAAGAAGGTCAAAGTTTGAGTGTTGATTTAACAATGCGATATCAGTAAAAGTTCTTGCATAGTTGAAAGAGTATTCAAATTATATTTTGGAATAAAGAAAATGAGTAGATAAGTGATTGAGCTTGATGACAAGGAATTTTTGGTAGTCCAGCCTGTAGCAGGGTGGAAGGATATATAAGGTATATAGCTTAAGGACAAACATCTACTGTATGTTCTCTCTGTAGCAGGTGATTCTTGTGTAGCTCATCTATCCTTTTATAATAGGTATAGATATTGTCTTGATAAAATCAGAGTAATGTTGCACTGGTTTCAATGATTCCCTTTACTCATTTATTGTCGTGACTTATCTGTATGATTATAGGTGAATTTGAAACTAGATACATTTTGAGAGTGACTTTCATGCATATACAGAAAGATAGATGGATGGATGTTTGTTGATCGTTATGGGGGAATTATAATGTGGACTCATCATGTGATTGTTTTGATGTTTGGAGTTTTTTTTGGTTTACTTGATGTTTGGATCTTTGTTTTCTTTACAACTGGAATCAAATTCAGCAGAGGGTTTAAATTAGTTGTGTATAGGATTTTAAAGTTTACATTTTTTTTCCTTTGTAGATTAAGCTACATAAGAGTTTTAATGAGAAAAGGGGATTTGGGAAAGAAATATCTTTGTTCATAAAATATTCCTTGGAATTATTGTGTTCATTTATGCAATTTAAAGATGTCTGATTAGATTTTGCTAGTGGGCACCAAGACTCTTGTAGTTGAGTGGCATTTCTGTTCTCCTTTATAAGGAGGACTAGGGTTTGAATCCATCTCCCCCACTTATTGTAGTTATCAAAAGATTCTTCCAGTAGGCTTTTTGTGGGTTCCTATTGGAAATTTAAAATTACGTATCTATGGTTTTATGATCTAATGCTAATGATTGTGTTTGTTGATGTGAGATCCTTAATTTTTCCACAAATTTGTGCTTAAAATTGGCAAGTAAACTTTAAGGATGTTAAAATAAGTTTCTTGCTCTGATGGACAGACAAAAATTTGCAGAACCAGGAGAATCATCTCTCTCTTCCCTCTTCCCCTTAATTCAACTCAAATTATCTAGTAAAGATAAATTGCACAGATTACTCACAAAACCTGTATGATAGGATTTGATTCTTTTGTGATGAGACGGCTTAAGTTGATACGATAATAGATTTTAGTGCACAACACAATGTGACACAATCCAGGATATGAAACAAGTTGGTTTAAAATATAGTTATTTAAATTTGCTGTCCCATTTGACTGATTTTTTTTCAAATAATACTTTGAAATATTTATTTCATCTTTCTTGTGAGCAATTTTAAGTTGCTTTGTTTAAATAGATCAAACCTATATAGTATGCCTCTCTTTCTAATGCTACTAATTTGTTGGAGAATATGCAAGTTTCTCTATTGGTCTTAATGCTGCTGTTCACCACCCAGGCTGTTGTTCAGCGCAATGGTGCGCCAGTTTTGATAAACTCTTCAACAGGCTATGGAGTGAACCTTATTAGATTTCCCAATTTTCAGGTATGTGTTCTGATATTCTTTTCACAAATGTTGCTGCATACAACTTGCACTTATGTGTGAGGGTGACTCTTCTCTATTCATATTAAAAAAAAAAAAAATCTCAAAACTGATCATTAACCCAAGACCAGAATATTTGGAGGACTCTTCTAAACAAACAAATAGTTGTCAGCAACGTTGTTTCTTTTTCATTTTTTTCCAAATCCAAAGAATATTTCTTAATTTATACGTAGGTCATCAATTTGGCATTGGATATTTTATTTTTAATTTTCTTCATTCCATCTTTTAATCGCATCTGTCGTAAAGACCTCTACTAATGGAGATCCCTAAAGATCCAAGAAAAATCTGATCTAATGAAAAGGGGGTCTTGGAAAGTAGCTTTTATGCCATTGTAGGAAAATTAACCCTAATTAAGTCTGAAAAGTGTCCAAATGTTAGTTTTACTAGTATATGGTTGCTTATTGAGTCTGAAGTAGCTTGCTGTGTTTCTAAGAACTTAAATGATCATCCCCATACATCTCTAGTTACTAACTTTTTATTCTTTTGTGGATGAAGGCAGATATTTCAAAGGGATTTGGCAATGGAATTCCTTACTTTAAAAAACTCTGAGAGTAATTCCCTGTTCTCTGCTTTAATCTTTCATGTATTATCTCATTTTAGTGGCTAAACCATCAGCATATTGTTGTTTCATATGGCATTTAACTAGGAAACAAAATTCATATTTGAAAACATTATATTTGAATGTTATTTATTCTTCATTGAACATTGTTTTTGACATAGACATTGTCTGCCTGGTTAGATTTACCTAGGTTCTTTTAGAGCCCTATATAATGACATCTTTTTACTGGTAAGTAACACATGCACCCAGTGGATCTTGAACCCAGATTCTTACCCTCCAACCAATTATCATGTGAGAAGGAAGTGCCAGTTGAGCTAAGTTCATTGACAAACCCTTTATAATGACATCAATATATACCCTACAACATGTTTTGCATGCTGAAAGTGAGAATGTACTTCATCAACATGTCAATTTGGGTTACAAACATTTACGTTGTGTATCAATCATGTGATTAAGTTTGCACGGTCAATAAATAACTAATGATGATGGTCATGCCGATTATGGTTGATCTGATCAAGTCAGTGATGCATATTCGCATATGTGTTGCATCTGTGCACTTATGTGGGTGTGTGTGCACATTCATCTGGACTTCTAGTCAAATATATTATTAGGGAACTTCTAGGTATTTTTTCCATTAATTAATGGAATTTGAAAGACACTTGTATGCAAATCATGACAAAATCAACAACTAAATTGTCAATTGCATCCTTAGGCTCTGTTTGTTTCACTGAAAATTACTTCCAGGAAAACAGTTCCTGCATTTTCCGGTGTTTGGATTGAGGAACAATTTGGTCAAGGAAAATGATATCTTAGTTAATGGCAAAAGAAGGGGTAAGAGACAGAAAATTACTTGAGCTTTAGCAAAGTGGAAATCATTTTCAGTCCCACAGCCAACAAAAGAGCCAAGAGCTCAGAATTGCCACCTACATTCCCAAAGCTTTTCACTGAAGAACAACTGTCACCAATAGGCAACTATCCTAGGAAGCACGGACACTTCATCTAGGGTGCCAGACCCGTGTTGTGTCTGTGTTGTACTTGTGTCATACCGGTGTCATACCGGTGTTGTACTGGCCATTTCATTTTATAATTTTCTAGAAATTGCTTGTGTCACTATGTCTTACTTGTTTCTCGTATCTGTGCCTCCTAGCAACTATCAGTGACCAGCTCAACCTCCCCCCCCCCCCCCCCCCTTCTGTGTGTGTGTTTATTTATAGACAATTCAAATCCACCTCTACCATGTTCCCCTCTCTCCCTCCACCTCCACCACCACCACCACCATAATGCATTCACCTCTCCACCTGCCACTCTCCCAAGTTCCCACCCCACATTCCTCATCTAAGCCTACAACACCTCCCTTTGCAAAACCTTTGTCAAGGCTGCACAAGTCTTGACAGCCTTAAGTATGTGGTCGCTGATCTCCTGGAGACTGGAGTAGACCTGGTGAAGATGTGCCTATGATCTCTTGGTTACGAAGATTGGATGATAAGGCTTTTTGTGAGAAGCACCATTTCTGTAGGGTGATGAGTGTTGTAAAATAGTGGAAGCTCAAATTACAAAGATTGATTGTGAAAATATTTTAGATTTGTGAAAGATTTCCAAACTAACAATAGGAACGAAGAAAATTAATCCAAAAGAAAATAGACACAAAACATTAAGATTTACGTGGTTCGGAAATAGCCTACATCTACGGGCGACGATGAACAAATTTCACTATAACAAATTTGGGATAATACAAATTGATGTAGAGGCACTCTCACAAATCCAAATTCCAAATACACCCAAATAACTCTCTCTTACAAATACAAAACTAAAGAACCAAAGGTTCACAAATACCAAATGCAAATTGCGCACAAATCAAAGAGAGAGCTACAAAACAAATCCAAAAGTTGCAATATACCAAGAGAGAGCAAATCACCAAATCGCAGAACCAAAACCAAGCGGCAACAAACCTCTCTCACTATCCCAAATTGCAACCCCCAAATATCAAATAACCAAACAAAGAGAGAGCCTTTTTCTCACACACGCACTCTTATATTTTCTCTCTAATTCTCCGTAGTAGCACTATGCTTATAGAGGAGACTTGTGTCGGCTAGTATATCCAAATCCAAGAAGGACTAAACTTCTTTTTCACACACAAAAGGAGAATCACCCCTATTCCAAATAGAACTCAAAATCAAGTAATAGACAAGATTTCTAATAAAGCTTGATAACTTCAAACAACGGTAACCCAAAAGGAATAAAATTCCTTCCTTATCCAAATCCAACAAGGAGTCGAACTCCTAATTCAAGCCATATTCTACAAATCTTCACCTTGGCTTGAATTCCATCAAGCCTCGCAAATGATATTTGTAGACCACCAAATACAAATCCTTAACAAGTTTCCCCCTTGACAAGACATCACCCAAACCACAGATGCAAATCGCTAAATCAAATGAGAACTTTATCAAAAGAACAAAGCGCAAAACATCCAAAAACGGCTTCCAAATGCGCCAATAGATGCCAAATGCACCCAAAGATGGTGCCAAATCCAAATAAGAGTCCAAACGTGCATATCACCATTCACCACAAACGAAACTTCTCCGTCGCCACCACAAAAGCCCTTACGGGCTAATTCAAATTGCAAATACCAAACAAGTCCAAGCAACACTTGAACTTGTGCAAAGGTTTAATTATCATGTCACCACCAAAATTAACATTCTTGGCCAAACACAAACGAATAGTGCAACAAGCTTGTCTATTAATCTTTTCCCAATCCTTGTTTGACATCCCTTTAGGTTTGTCTTCCAATATAATATCCAACTCTTGTTGGATCAAGACATTCATTACTTCGCATTGCCACATGCCAAAGTAATTCATTCCATCAAATTCCTCTACTTCAAATTTGGCATTAGAAACCATTGTCCTAACCGCCAAAGGTTTTTGCAAAAGACTCTGACAAAGCTTTTCCAGAAGAATCTGCCGAAGATTTTGTAGAGGAATCACCTGACATCTTTTTCTTTAATAATCAGATCCACGAACCAATCACCAAAATCTCTAAAGAGAACAAACTCAAATGCCTAGGTAGCGAACCTTGGCTCTGATATCAGTTTGTTGTAAAATAACGGAAGCTCAAATTATCAAGATTGATTGTGAAAATATTTTAGACTTGTGAAAGACCTCCAAACTAACAATAGGAACGAAGAAAATTAATCAAAAAGAAAATAGACACAAAATACCAAGATTTACGTGGTTTGGCAATAGTTTACATCCACGGGTGATGACGAACAAATTTCACTATAACACATTTGGGGTAATACAAATTAGTGTAGAGGTACTCTCATAAACTCAAATCTCAAATACATCCAAATAACTCTATCTCACAAATACAAAATCAAAGAACCAAAGTTTCACAAATACCAAATGCGAATTGTGCACAAACCAAACAGAGAGCTACAAAGCAAATCCAAAAGTTGCAATGCAGCAAGAGAGGGCAAATTACCAAACCGTAGAACCAAAACCAAGCGGTAACAAACCTCTCTCACCATCCCAAATTGCAACCCTTAAATATCAAATAACCAAACGAAGAGAGAGCCTTGTTCTCATACACACTCTTATCTTTTCTCTCTAATTTTCCGTAACAGCACTATGCTTATATAGAAGACTTGAGTCGGCTAGTATATCCAAATCCAAGAAGGACTAGACTTCTTTTCCACACACAAAAGGAGAATCACTCTTATTCCAAATAAAATTCAAAATCAAGTGGTAGATAAGACTTCTAATAAAGCTTGATAACTTCAAATAATAGTAACCCGAAAGGAATAAAATTCCTTCCTTATCCAAATCCAAAAAGGAGTTGAACTCCTAATTCAAGCCATATTCTACAATGAGCAACAAGAGGGATAAAATGGAGATTGTTGTTGGTGAAAGGTGGTAGAGCTGAAGTGGGTTGCAAAAGGAATTCAATTTTTACTGTCAAACCAGGAAAAATAGTTTTCAGTACAACTAAAAGTTGTTCATTTTCCTGAGAAAATTTTCTGCAGAAAAAGATTTCTTGTGAGGGGTAGTTTTCTGCGAAACAACTGGAGCCTTAGGTTTTGTTTGAAAATTATACATGTCCTACATCATTTTGAACATGTCGATCGGTTTATATCAGTTCAGCTTATGGAGTAGCATCAGTACATTTATCCTGAACACTAACTTTTATAGTAATCTCTTTCAACCAGGTTATGATTCAACATTTGAGTTTTGGATATTATTCTGACAGTCTGCGCATGATTTTCACATCATTTTAGCCTTTTCACAAGTTTTTACTTCGATTTCTTAACATCATTTTAGCTGACCCAAAATTTTAAGACTAATTATTGTTGTTGTAATGCTTCCCATATCATTATTTTGATATCATCATTGTATTGCAGAATGTGTAAGGAACCATTTGATTATTGAAGATATTGAAGATGGGAAAAGACCATTAAATTGGGTATCTGTGTTCTCATTTGCACAAACCTTTTGGTTGATTAATGCGCAAGTGGCACATGCAAGTGAAAAAATCAGCACAAATGTGGTTTATGAGATCGGGGAGTTATTTGAATTAGGAATCCAGCTATCATATTTGCTACTATTATTAGGTTTGCTTGGGGCTGGAACCTTCTTTGTGATTCGTCAAGTCCTTGTACGCAGAGAACTTGATCTTTCAGCTAAAGAATTGCAGGTTAGAGCCTGTTTTTTCACACCATGCTCCTTATAGGAAAATGCTTGATAAATACTTCACAACTCCCAGAACTATTTTAGAACTTTAAATGAAGAAACATTTGATTTTTTTATGCGCGCCCACCACACCAAACCGGCCCCCCCCCCCCCCCCCCCCCCGCGGGCACGCGCGGGGTGGTTGTTTGGCTACAGTAATGGACACTGAATAACATTTTTTTTTTCCCCCTATTAAAAATTTCAGGAACAGGTCAGAAGTGGTGATGCCAGTGCAACCGAGTATTTTGAACTTGGTGCGGTGATGCTGAGGAGGAAATTTTATCCGGCTGCTACTAAGTATTTGCTTCAGGCAATTGAGAAATGGGATGGAGATGATCAAGATCGTGCCCAGGTATGATATCTTGGACCTTTAAATATCCCTTTGTTTCAACTCTTTTCTCTAGGAGGCTGTGTGGACTGTTATAACTGTGGGTATCTTTTTTTGTTTGGCTAAGGCAGTAGACAGGATTGTAATTATATTACAAATAGAAGCAATGTGGTCTTATTATTGTAAGATTCTTTTGTAGATGTAGATTGTGTTTGTGTGTTGTCTTAAAATTGCTTATAAATAAAATCTAGCATTCTAACAACTGGCCTTTTAGACTAAGCGGTATCTTTCTTAAGGAGGTGAGGAGATCTGGGGTTGACTTATTATGTGTGCTGTTATAGTATCTGGAATTTGGGAATCTTCTATTATTTGGTGAAAAAAAAGGAACAAAAAAAAAAGATCATATTTTAAACAATGGGGTTCATGAATTGGATATTGAGTTTTCAATTTTGATGGACATAGTTGTATGTTAGTGATTAATGCAAGAGGCAATTCATTTTGATAATTTAGGTTAATAAGATTTTTTCCTTATTAGATCTTCAACATGCAATAATAAATTTATTTCTACGTCTTGTCTATGACCTATCTTATAACACGAAATTTATTTATTTATTTGATAAGTAAGAAAGAACACAAAATTTCTTTATTCTGATTCACTTCATTCCCATAAAACTAGGTCTTGTTTGGTGGTCTGTGTATAAGTTATGGGATTGGATTGGATCAAATGGGATATTGGATATCCTCTGTGTTTGGAGCAAACCTGGATTAGATTGAAGAGAGAAGAAAATTTTGTGTATCTACTGCTACTCAGGTTGTCATTGATCTTCAAAATTTTTGACTTTGCCACCTACCAACTATTACCAAGCATTGCTTATCCACCAGAGAACTGCCATCACCCATAACATCCAAACTCTTCAAACTTTATCCACCAACTGTTAAAAACCTGCTAATCTTCACTCTCAATGCTGGCTTTAGCTAAAATGACAGGCAATAGAAGGTGAGGTCGGGGGTTGAAGGTTCACTTGGTATGTATATAGATTACCAAATATATATATATATATATATATATATATTTTAAAGAGAAAAAAAAAAAAAAAAACTTTCACCATAATGCCTCATTGCCAAAAGTATCCCAACTGCAACCAAACCCAAAAGCACATCAAATGAAATTAGAAGGGGGGAAGAAAAAAGAATGGCGGAAAACCAGTGATCTTATGGACAAGGACATGAGATGACCACCCAACCAATAACCTTATGGATGCAACCTGCTACTAGTTGGGCCTAAGGTATAATCATTTAATTTCTAGGATTAGTTACTTTATAGAAGTGGTTAACATTTTTTTTCCTAATTGGTTTAGGAATTTAAATCCTTTTGTACTAGGTTAATTGAATTAATATAAATTGGTTAGATTTGATTCATTTCTTGACTAGGATAATAAATTTAGGACTCTATTTAAAGAACTTAGAATTTAGGGTTGTTTATAGTTTGATTGAGTAATAAAATGTTTTTTTTTTTTTTTTGGGTGTTTTTCCTTCGATAGCTTGGTGTTCATTCCAGGCAACCCTAGGTATTGATTCCTAAATTTTGTTTTCACTTGCTTGGTGTTGATTCCAAGTACGTCTAGGTGCTGATTCCAAGGCTTATATATATATATATATATGTGTGTGTGTGTGTGTGTGTGTGTATTTTTTTTATCTTTTGTTTATTCCCAAATTCCTTGAAAATTTTGTACTGCATCAATGCCACTATTTTGGCTTGTTTATTAATTCATTGATTCATATACAGCATCATATAAAAGCAAATAAAACACATCTAAGCATGCTAGCCTACTCACATGCATTAAATTAGCAAAAGAAAAATGCAAATGTATGGCTTATTGCACAAGCACTTCAAAGAAGGAAACACAAGTGCTTCAATTAGATTCTCTGGCGTACTGCACTTCAAATATATCATGTAATTTATCTTGGATTAAATTGTAAATTGTATTTAGCAGAGAAAAAAAAAATTGTAAATTGTATATTACTACATGTAAAATGGTATTATTTATAAAGCACAACAATCTGAATTCAACAAATAGAAAATTTATATGAATCATAGGGATTTCATTAATAAAAAACTCAGAGAACAACTCCTGCTGAGCAGGAAACAAAACTCCAAAGGGAGGCACACAGAATGTACAAACAAAAGAAACCAAATACAAAAACACCAGGAAGAACCACAGGGGGCACCTTAGCATTTACATCAAAATAAAAAAACTAGACCCAATTTAGCAAACCGAGTACATCCAAGTAGGCAAAACACAGGTAGGTGTTATCCACATATTGTACATCACAAACAACAAATTAATCTTGCCTAAAGAGTGGATCATTAACATGGTTCCTTGTATCAAGCAGATTGTTTATTTTATTACATTTTCCATTTATTTAGGTGTTGATTAAGACTTTAGATTCCTTATGTGTTAGTGACGCAGGACAACTAGAACAAAACTAAAATAACAATAAAATAAAGGGATATGACCTAGGAGTCAGCACCTAAGCCTTGCTTGGAGTCAGCATCAAGTGGAGAAACCACTAGGAGTCAGCACCTAGGGTAGACCTGGAATCAGCACCAGACTAAAGAAAGACCAAACGGTCATTTTTTCATTCATCAAAATATCAACTGTCTCCTCAAAGAGTACAATAAGTTGTTTATAAAGGATTGTTAAACCCTAGTTCTAATTGGCTAGGAAACCCTAATTGCCTTATTACAAAAATACCCTTACTTCTAAATTAAAATACTAATAGCCCAATAAACTAATAGGATCTAAAACATAAAAACACAATTGGCTTGCAAACATAAATAATAATAAACAATAATCTTTTTGCGTCTCCCGCATCATTCTCCTCTGGTTGGAGAAAACTCGATCTCGAGTTCTAAAGCGTTGAAGGATTAGGATGCTGACAAGTAACACTTGTTTCAAGTCTAAAATCACCTTAGGGAGCATAGAGAAAAGAAAAACCTTGAATTCCATCACATCAAACTCATTTGGAATAACAAAATCAATGTGTGGAATCAGTATAATCTCTTCTTGAACCTTATCAACCATAGGAAGCACTGTGATTTTAACCTCTTCGACTTCACCAAGATGTAAATCTTCAAGGACTGTGGAGGGTTGATCAAAAGCACGTTCAACAACTTCAACTTTCACATCATTTGCAGCCTCTAACATAATACTCTCTTTAGACACCATCTCTTCAACTTGTTGCTCTTTAATAGATTCATTTCTTTGCACACATGTTAAAGTAACACTTGTCGAGGCATGTACGTCTGTTTCAACATTAGGCTTTAGTGTTGCTGGAGGATTCTCCACAACCAAGATATCATCATTAATGTTGTCTTCTATAGGGGTAGCAATAAGTTCATTGTGATCAATTATCCTTGGTTTTCCAATTGAATCAGTTTGAGTCTTCAGTTGCTTCATCTGAGCAATCATGTCTTGAACATTTTTCATGAGCTGTTTAGATAATTCCTTTAATTCCTTGGTAGATTGTTCAAAAGTGCACCGAGGACATGAAATGGGATGAGGATGAGGACTCATCATATTTGCTTCAACTTGAAAAATACCACACTGAGATTGGGGTAGATACTTAGCTCGATAGTATGGTGACAAATACTCATCACAAAGCTTTTCTTTCATATCTTCTCACACACTAATGGCAGGTTCATAATTCATATAACGGAAATATTTAAGGTTCTCCCAAAACCTTTGTGCTTTACCTCTTAACTTCAACTTGGCATACCTCACCTTTTTATTATCTGCAAAATTTGCTTGCTCAAAGAATTGCTCCATCCCATTCATCCAGTTGACAAAATCTCGTGGATAAGTTTCACAACCATCAAAATAAGGTGCTTCTAATATTACCCTAGCTCACTGGGCAAAAAGATTTTGCACTTGTTAAGTATGGCCCACTAAAGAAGGCAATGCCGTGGCGTCACCAAGTAAAAGCTGACAGTTGGAACACTAGTGATGAGTGGGCTTGGTGGGGCTGATGGTCTGTCAATTGACGTCAAAACTGTCTGTATTGATTGATTTCTTTATTTTAGACTGGACCTAAGGGTTTGGGTATACAGCTGGGCTTGGGGTCTTGTTAATGAAATGGGTCCGGTCATTGGCTTGTGTGACTGTACAATGAGTTTGTTGTGCAATTGAGATGGAATTGCTAGTTTATGGAGGGATTGCAGGGGCATGGTGCTGGGCAATTGAGGGTCATGGTGGCGCAATATCAAGAAAATTATGGTGGTGGGGCTCACTGTGGTGCGATCTGACAGACGTGGGATGAGTGCTGGCTTTCCAATGGGTTGTGGCGTGCGAAGAAACTTCTTGAAAGAACCTGACCAGGTCCGGCTGTGGGGTTTGTTGGCTATTGGGTTTAAGAGCTTGGGTTGATGGGTAACCTTCTGGTGGCAGAAAAAAATACGGTGAATGGATTTTTTTTTTTTTTGGTAATATTTTTCTGGTTCTAGATTGATTGTGATGATGCTTCAAACAGATCGGTGTTTGCTCTGATACCAAATTGACGCAGGACAACCAGAACAAAACTGAAACAATAAAATAAAGGGATATGACCTAGGAGTCAGCACCTAGGCCTTGCTTAGAGTCAGCACCAAGCAGAGAAACCACTAGGAGTCAGCACCTAGGGTAGACCTGGAGTCATCACCAGACCAAAGAAAGACCAAACGACCATTTTTTCATTCATCAAAATATCAACTGTCTCCCCAAAGAGTACAATAAGTTGCTTTTAAAGTATTGCTAAATCCTAGTTCTAATTGGCTAGGAAATCCTAATTGCCTTATTACAAAAATATCTTTACTTCGAAATTAAAATACTAATAGCCTAATAAACTAATAGGACCTAAAACATACAAACACAATTGGCTTGCAAACATAAATAATAATAAACAATAATCTTCTTGCATCTCCCGCATCAGTTAGGCTGCATATGCTAATGTGATAAATGAAACCTCTCATTTTTTTCACGGTTTACGTGCTTTTAAAAATTTGGCATATAGTTGTAGCTCTCCTGCGGTTCTTTCTTAGAGCTAGTAAGTTGGAACCTGGCTGATTTTCATTTTGACCTATCAAATATTTGTATAGGCTTACAACGCGCTAGGGGTCTGTTATGTACGCGATGGGAAGCTTGACAAGGGAATTAAACAATTCGAAACAGCTGTGAGGATTCAGCCAGGCTATGTCACAGCTTGGAACAACCTTGGTGATGCCTATGAGAAGAAGAAAGAGTACAATTCTGCTCTCAAAGCATTTGAAGAAGTGCTGCTTTTTGACCCTAACAATAAGGTGGCACGGCCTCGACGAGATGCTTTGAAGGACCGTGCAAAAATGTATAAAGGAGTTTCTGTGAAATCAAAGGACAGATGATTTGACTGAGGATTTCATGCAGCATGTATTAATTCTAACAATGATCTATGGCTAACGAGCATATACATGTATCAAGAACCTCATTTTGGTTGGCATGGCATAGAGCTTTGGATAAACAGTGAGCAGATGTTCCATGGTTTGAATGGATTTTACTTATGAGGTGCCTCTGAATGAAGCATCCCAATTTGTTTTTTCTATTTTTTGTAATGCCTAAGAAGGGTATTTGTTTTTTTTTTTATTGCACTTTGGAACACGTTTTTGAATATGATTTCTATGACATGACACCCATGCCATTATATGTATTATTGTAATTTTAATCATTATCTTATTTTTATTTGTTGGGTAAAATAAAGTCATTGTGTGTTTATTATTTTACTTTTTATCAAAAACTTATTGAACAACTCTCATAAATAATTCATGCTATGCAGGTAAGCCGCCGGAATAATAGTGTGCTTGGGAAAAGGTTAAAAAAAAAAAAAAAACAAAAAAGCAAAATTAAATTGCTTTTGCTTTCTCAACTGTTTTGCAAATAATCTAATTTTTAGCATTTTAGAAAATAAACTAGCTTTTAACTTTTTATCACACATTTAAATAAAAATTATCAAGAACTATATTTTTTAATAAATACTATCAAATAAACAACCGAAAACTGCCTGGTATTCAAATTGATACTAAATAAATTGTTGGATTACTTTTTTTTTTTTTTCTCAATAATAACTTGCTGGACTACTTATAAGCATGAGCAAGTTGTCATTTATTTTACCCAAATTGGAAGACCGTAAGACTTTCGAAACATTGAATTTGAACTTGTAACTTATTATGCAACAAATCTGAAGTGGAGTTGACAATCACTTTGTAGAGCTTTAATAATAGCAAATCCCACAAAACAAGAAAAAGAGATGCACTCTCTCCATAAACAAAAGATGAAAATGAAATGAATGGAGATTGTTCTAAAGAAACACCCATGTCCACTAAAGTCCATAATCATTTTGTCTTTGTTCTATCACATTTCAAATAAAGTCCTTTTCATTGCACAAGATAGAGATTCCAATGTCACCATCCTCTTATTGTCATTGCACATGTCATTAGTGTGAAATCACTAATGTCATGTTGTTCTCAAGCCAATGTGAATCATATAAACTTAAAAGTCATGGGGCTGCAGTGATATGAAGTGCATGGAATACACGGTTGGCACTTGGCAAAAAGGTGAAGTGTAAGATGGACAAGGGTGGTAGGCTAACTAAAAGGAACATGGCACCTGGCTTTCTAACCAACCACTACAAGAACTTACCAGTTTATTAATAGTATTATAATCGCAACTCTTTTACATGACATTTTTATATTTATTAAAGTGATCAACTGTGACTGATAAACACAACTTTTTATATAGACTTATTATTATTTTTTTCATTATTCATAATGAACCATTTTACCTATAGCATTTGTACTATTATTCATAAGAAAAATGAATTAGGGACAATGTGTCTTACACGAATCTCCTGTTTCACTTTTTGTATTCGGCTATATAATCTCCCATGATTCTAGTCGGTGGCCATTCCAATTATTATTTATTTCTATCCGATAAGTATTGAGCTCAAGGTTCCCTATTGTCTGTGGGTTGGGGCTCAATGCTACATTTCATTTTCATAATTTTAACACCAATGGCTTTGTTGTGGACAGCTTGTATTGGGTTTTAAGCAATCCCAATTTTTTCAAACCATGAGTAGAATCCATGAGCCCAAAAAAAAAAAAAAAAAAGTCGTTGTCTTGTTGTGTTGATGCAAGTTGCAATGTCAAAAATTCAAAATGATTTGATTGGGCTTGAGTTGTCGTCCACAATTTAGCCCATAAAGAGTGGGGTCAAAATCCTACGTGTCTTCCAAGATTAGAGAAAATTGGACATTAACAAATAAAATAATTTTTCTTATAATTTGGGAAATATGTATTCCTCACTTGAGAGGTGAGATTAGTTATTCTTGATGTTTAAGAATTTCTTATTTTATTAGAATATAAATTTCTTTCCCAGCCAAAAAAAAAAAAAAATACAGAAAATTATAATTTATAAATCTTTATAAAATAATAGGGACGAAGTAATCCACCTCCACTTCTCTCCATTTTTCCACCTTAAAAAAAAAAAAAAAAACCTTATTCCTAATATTCCTAGAACCCTCTGACACACTCTAAGATAGTTAGTATAGAGTAGAGCCCAAATGCAAATGATTTTAAGTCATTTTTTTCGAAGTGTTTATCTTAAAAATCACGCTTGGGACTTGGGAGTTGGGAGTATCATTTTAGTCGCGGATCCCAACATATGTTTTGTCAAGAAAAATGCAAGCAAATTTGTATCCCCCAAAAACACATTTTGCCAGTTCAGAGTTAATTTCCCTAGTCCATTTTTAATTAGTATCTAAAGTAAACCACCGTGATAGGTAATATCTTATTCATACTCTCACCAAACTAATCAATCTGCATAACCATCTCAAAAAAAAAAAAAAAAAAATCAATCTACTTAATCTGCCAAACCATGTAGCTTTTCCAAAATCAGAATGCAATAAGACAAGCTCGTAGGCAGCATTCAAATAATTCAACTAAAAAAAAAAAAAAAAAAGAGACAGCCAAACACTCTTTTGATTTCCTCTCAAGATATCATTTGTATTTGAATGAAACCATTTTATAGTTCAAATTAAATATTACAAATTTGAAAATGTGTACATCTATATACTATTTAAATAAAAAGAAATTAACTTTTAATCATGAAATGAACTTTCTCTATTTGAAACGATGGTTAAAGTTAAAACAAAAAGGATCTTGTTCCATCGCACAACTGTTCAACAAAACTAAGAAAATGATGATTATACAATTAAAACAAGAAGTTCAAAACTTCAATGCATTATATCTATTTAGTTCCTTAAAAAAAAAAAAAAAAAAACCAATGTTCCTCCCAATGAGACTATCTATTCTTCATCTTGTTAATCATAGAGAACAATTTTTAAAATGTCGTAGTTTGATGATACAGTCTAGGGTGAGTTTAGCATTTTCTTTAAACTTTAGTTTTTATGTGCAACTTTTTAAAATTTTACTTTTTTTTTTCACGTTTATTTTTTCATTTTTTCAAGATACAAGTATACTTTAACACACTTTCAATAAAAAACTAGATAAGTTGCTCCTAAATGGATCAATTATTTGTAAGAAAATTTTGGTCAAATCCAACTATTTGTAAGAAAATTTTGGTCAAATCCTCTTCTCTCACTTGTCGTCTATTTGAACACAATTGTGTGCCAAAAGTAACCATCCATATCACATTTTGAGAGTGAATTTAATACTTATGACTCAACTTCTCCCTCATTTGGATTTAAAAAAAAAAAAATTGAAAAGTCAGTCTCTTAGTATACTCAATTATTTGCGTATAAAATTCAAAAAGAAATTGCATTGTGACTCTTTAAAGTTCTGCATAATTTAGAAGTCAATGATAGTGGCAGCAAAATTATTGGAGTTTTATAGTATTACTCAACAGAGTCTGAACGATTTAAACATAACACTTGTACCGGCAATGACTGAGATATCCCTAGTCCCCACTCGTCATACTTGATTTTTAGATTGGAAAACGACAAATTCCTCAAATCCCAGTATTTCAATCTCAAAGGATAATCTCTCACGACAAACATTACGTTGTATAACATGCCTACAAGAAGAAATGAAAAAGAACACGTGTCTGTCAATTTAGATTGCACCCAAGTAATACTCGTTCTTTGGAGATGTAATAAACAAGAAATTTCTTGTTTCGTTTTGTCCTCTGCCATGAACCTACGAGAAGGTGGTGCATTATGCATATATAATATGATATAATATATAGAGCTCACCTACTTCTTCTTCAAAATAATCCATACAACCCAAGATGTGGTCTTGCAGTTTTCATGGCCTCGTAAGCTCCAAAATGCTCTGAGTTTAAAACTTTTAGTCAATATCTTGGAATTAGTCTCCTATAATTACTTAATCCGTGTAAAACAAGGTCTTGAAAATAATCAAATACTTAAAAATTCTAAATACTCATATTTAAGTCGTGTAATTTTCAAGCCTCATAAACTGCTTTGAGTATTTTAGGACTATTTTCAATAAGAGATGTTTTTTATAGTTACTTAATGTGTGTAATATTTATATGAGAACTCGGAAACAATCAAATACCGAAAAATATATCTAGATATTCATGTTTCAAAAATATATAAAAATAAAATCATATATATATATATATATATATCTGTTGATAATAAAAAGAGCAGACGAAGGAAGTTGTTTGGTAGAACCTGGCGGTGGCGTAACTTCCTGGTACCTTCCTATCAGTTAATTCTCCCCCAAACAAAACTATCTCATACTATATTTTAAGTCCTGAGTTGAAAAAAACAACTTGTTAAAATCTTTTAAGGCCAAGTCAAATTTGCATATGCGTTTCTCAGAATCAGAGGAAAAAAAAATTAAAATTTAAAGTACCATCCAGTTGGTGTGGGACCCATCTCATAACCAATCAGGCTTCAAAGATTTCCTTTTTTTTTTGTTTTTCTTTGTTTTCTTAGCCTAGCTATATAAAACAACAAAAGCTAGTACACAAAAACAAACCAATCTTATCAGAACTCTAAGTTGTGACCCACCAACGTTTGTGATTTACTGCACCAACCTGAAAAGGTATGTCCCACAAGTGACGGCTCTGATCGATGGGGTTCACTGAATTGGTCAATGTTGACCCAACAAATGGATGGTTGAGATTGATGGGGTTGACAAATTGTGGACCCCACTTTTGTTACAAACTCCAGGTAGACTTCCTTTTGGTAAAAATGGTAAACACAAAATTTTGCTGATATATAGACAATAGACTCAGCTGAGTTCCATTTTCATTTTCAATTCTTGTCTTTGAAACATATGGATTGAGAACCCAAGTCAGAGGAAACAAAGGGTATCCAAGCAATATTGAATCTGGTGAGCATCTCACTAACACTTTCTTTGAGTTACTTCTCTTTCTAGGGTTCTATTGAGAAAAACGTATAGCTTTTTTTTATTATTATCGTGGTACATGTTCATAATATCTTGAAGTTTTGTTCTTAATTAGCTCTTAACTCTTAGTTTGTAATCATGGGTATTGGCTAAATATTGAGATCCTTGATTTTCCTTAACTGAAATGTTTGAATTTTGGAAATCTGGGCTTATTTGATTGAATTACAAAAGGGATAAAAATTGAGGCTTTTAAGTAATTAAGCTCAAACCATATTTGAATTAGGTTTTGGATCTTATATTAGTCTTAAAATGGAAGAAAGATGACAGTTTTTGGTAATTTAGTTCAGTAACAAGTTGAAGTTTGAGCCTTTATGGGGATACTTAGGATATTAACTTAAGCTAATCAATTGAACGAAGAAAGAAGAGATATATAGGGTAGCTTTTAATTTCGGTGAGTAAGTTGACTTTTAATGGAAAAAGGGTAGCTCGTAATCATTGGTAGGATCAACGTAATGATTTCATGACTAAGTCTCTGGGAGAAGGTTGGATCCTTATTATCCTACCATAAGTACATAAAGAAACTGAATGAATTTGGTCGAAAGAAATGGAATGATAATAAAGTCCTTACTCTAAATGATTCAGAGAGTGAATTGGGAGTCTAAATTTCTGAGTGAGATTGTGATTTCTGTGTAATTATATTGTCTATTTGATGCTGAAGGTTTTCTAGTTTTCTATCCTCCCCCCTCTCAAAAAATGGGCAATCTTAATTGAGCAATATGATGGTGGTGGCAGTGTTTTTTCTTTCTGAATTTTGATTGCTATAGTCTAATTCATCACAATATTCCAGCTGTGATAGGTGCAATTAGGATTGGAAATGGATCACAAAGAGATGCCATGTCCAACTGCAGACACCTGGGGAAAGTCTTTCTCTTCGGGGAATGAATTACTTAAGAATATCTCCTCCGATGACACACCTCTTACCAGTTCTCAGCGTCCTCAGCAGAAATGGGAGGATCCCTCCATGTTAGATTACAACACTAGAATTGAACCACCTTTCCAAGATTTCAAGCAACGTTCTGAAACCCAATCTTCACTTCCTTGTAACCCTAATAATCATAATAAGGTTACAGATGAAGAAGATGTTCAGATGAATGGAACAATTCAAACAGAGAAAATCCAAGATTGGGATCCAAGAGCAATGCTAAATAATCTCAATTTCCTGGAGCAAAAGATACATCAGCTCCAGGATTTAGTGCATTTGATTGTTGGCAGGAGAAGCCAAGCATTGGGGCGACCAGATGAACTTGTAGCTCAGCAAAAGCAGCTCATCACTGCTGATCTTACTTCAATTATTGTTCAGTTGATCTCTACTGCAGGTAGTCTTCTCCCATCTGTGAAGCCCCTTGCCGGAACTACTCCTACTGGACAGCTTGGACAACTTGGTGGGCTCTTCTTGCCTTCCACAGTAGGCCCAAACGGCGGTGTTCAGCCGCAAAATAATGGTGGAAACAAAGTTTCTGATCAGTCTAACCAGATGGATATAACTGTTAATTGTGGGAATGAACAAAATTACAATATGGAAGAACATGAATCAAAAGATGATGAAGATGCTGATGAAGGAGAGAACCTTCCACCTGGTTCCTATGAAATCTTACAGTTAGAAAAAGAAGAAATCCTTGCACCTCACACCCACTTTTGTACGATATGTGGGAAGGGTTTCAAGCGGGATGCAAATCTACGGATGCACATGCGTGGTCACGGGGATGAGTACAAAACCCCAGCAGCCCTGGCAAAACCCAATAAAGAGGCTACCTCTGAACCGATGCTTATTAAGAGGTATTCCTGCCCATACGCTGGCTGCAAGCGGAACAAGGATCACAAAAAGTTTCAGCCTTTGAAGACTATTCTATGTGTCAAAAACCATTATAAAAGGACTCATTGCGATAAAAGCTATACTTGCAGCAGATGCAATACCAAAAAATTCTCAGTTATTGCAGACCTCAAAACTCATGAAAAGCATTGTGGCAAGGATAAATGGCTTTGTTCCTGTGGCACAACATTCTCAAGGAAAGACAAGCTTTTTGGACACATTGCTCTTTTCCAAGGACACACTCCTGCCATTCCCCTTGAAGAAACTAAAGGCCCAACTGTACCACCTGATCGAGGGGAAGGCAATGAAGCAATAAATAAGGTCAGAAGTATAAATTTCAATTTTGGCTCCAATGCTCCCAATGGGAATGAAGTACAAAATACTGCTGATGTGAAAGGAAATATTGAAGATCCAACCGGATATTTCTCGCCATTGAACTTTGATACATGGAATTTTGGTGGGTTTCATGAGTTCCCTCGACCCCCATATGAAGATTCAGAGAGTTCTTTATCTTTTCTTATACCAGGGTCATGTAATTACACTGTGCCAGGGTCCTGTAACTACACTCAGAAAACTGGGGCAGAATCAAGTTCTAATAATCCTGAGTGATGTTGATGTAACTCAAATTATACTGGCAGCAGGCTTGAAGTTCCTAGTATCTGTAATATTTTGTAAGATTGTGATCCCATGTACTATTTAATTTCTTTAACTTTAATAAATTGATTTTCTTTAATAACTCCTCTATTGTATATTCCAAGGCCATTTGTTTGTTCATCAAGACAAAGCAAAGAAGAAAATTACAAATTGCATGAGCAACTCTGGAAGCTGCACCTCAGGCTGCTAGAATAGGTTGAAATTTAGAGTATCTTTACTCCAAAGAACTGTATTGGGACTCCCCACCCGTCCCCCCGCCCCCTAAGGTGATCGAAAACCTAGTTACATTGTAAGATGTACATAGCATACTAGATAGATGCCAAATGCTCATAGAATATCCATTCCATGATAGAGATTGGCATGACTTGTTAAATGATCCAATCTCAGATGTGTTAAGGTTGACCAGCTTATCAGTTTTTTATATGATTTCCTAGTTACCCCCATTCGCTTTGGTTTCCTATAGAGGTTCCTTAAGTAAATAATCCGAAAATGTAATTATATCTGTTGAAGATGAAAGACAACGAAAGAGTGGAAGTAAATCTATATAGCCAGCCTATCATATGATTACCTCAACATAGTCTCTAAACAGTGAAAATTTTAAACTTCAAAATCAATTATACAAAGGAGTGATTCTTGGAGAATATTATGTGAATACTTCCTTAGAAGGCTCCAAAAATAATCATGTGACTAGCCTATATTCCTTGATTTCCACCAATAGAAGACAATCCAAAAGCCATGCTTCAAGCCTAAGTTGTCATACATTTACTATAAAATAAAAAAAATAAAAAAACTGGTCATACATTTACTCAGATGTTATGTTACTTCATCACTCGGACAAGTGGTTGAAGAAGAGCGAGAACTATCTATCAAGAGCAGAAGATCTGGTCCCAGAATATTACAGTCAAAATCAGTAGCATTGTTTGTAGACACCAGCAGAAAAACAATAATCCCAGGTCACAAATTGACCTAAAGAGCTCCATTTCTAAAATCATTTAGTGCAAAGAATATTATAGGTAGCAGCAGAAAAACAATAATCCCAGGTCACAAATTGACCTAAAGAGCTCCATTTCTATAATCATTTAGTTCAAAGAATATTATAGGTACCAGCCGCTACTGCAATACAGACTGAATCATCCCAAAAAGGAAACAAAGAAAAAATACAGACTGAATTGTTTATCTGACTGAATAAATCTGTCCATAATGAGAATTATGATGCAGAATGAGCTTCAAACCCTTTGCACTTTCTCCTTTGGCTGACTTCTTTAAGGGGCAGCGATAATACTGCTCCCTTAAAACTATATCATCTTTGTAAGACCATGTAAGCCCTCTGGGAGAGCTATCGGCCCACAAGAACCTGTCAGAGAAGGGGTTCACCAGACTCTCACGGAATTCCTGTGCTGTCTCACAGATCAAACCCTGCAAAAAAAAAAAAAAAAAAAAAAAAAAAAAAAAAAAAAAAAAAAAAACAGAAAATATAAGTCCAGAGTTCATATAGTGCGAAAGGAAGGAAAGCTAGGGGAGGGAGGGCATTCTATTAGCAGAGATAGTACCTCTGCCATGGCTTTGATTTTCAGTGTAACATCATCACTGAGAAGGACAAGGCGTCCATCATTCTTCATTTTCCTGTATAAAAGAGCACAGTCAAGGATGTGGTCATCTTCTGTTGGTGAAACAATTTCTGTTAAATTCCAATGGCTTGAAAATGGAATCGAGCTTGGTTTTCCGCAAGAAAACCCCATAGTGCCCTGGCTAAAACAAGATTGAGGAGAAGCAGGAGGGGTAGGAGCAATTGCCCTTGCCTCCTCAATTGAGTTCTGCACGTGAATCCAACACTTTGTTTTCACCATACATTCTTCAATCCATTCCAATACCAAAGAAGCCTCTGTTCTTCTTCTGAACAGACTACCACGTCGCTTCAGACAATCCAATTCCCTTAAGACTGATTAAAAAAAAATCATCAATTGTAGGAAGAAGAACTAGTTGAGTAAATATGAGATCATGAAATTTAAATAAGAGAACTGCATAAATAATTTAGTTACCCATTCTTGGAATGGTCAAATGAGTTCCCTTAAGACCCTGCAAAAGATGTAATGTCTTCCTTGACTCCTTGTTTAGAAGAGTAGCAGTATCCACTACCATATTCCAGTTTCTCCCAGCCTCTCCATTGGAGTTGTTCTGCAAATGATGTAAAGAGAAACTTAATACCATGGGAGTAAATTATTAAACAGATGTAACATTTAATTTTAAACGACTTACAGAAGAGATGTTAGTGACCTTCTTCACCATTGTTTGAGTACTGGTGACAGAATTGCAGCTTCCCATTGCAGTGTCAGGGACTGAAGCCTCTGATCTGCTTTTGCCTATTGACTTCCCAAGTAAAGATTGAAAGGGAACCCTATCTGATCTCCTCTTTATCCCTTGTTCCAACCTAACTCGATTTCTTGAGGTTGGTCTAGCTGATTTCCGTTCTTGGAGAACTTTTGGTGTATGGTTCTGTTTGTCTAAAGAGGCAGTCATGTCTTCTTCTGGATGGATACCAGGGCTGAAAGTAACCTTTGACGAGGATGATCTGCATGACTTAGAGTGCTTAGTTTCATCTACTGTAAACTTCTTTTTCAAGGACTTAACCAGAAGAGTGTTTGGGCTGAAGTTCTCCTTATCCGGAGTAAAGATTTCTTCCTCCTCATCTGAACCAGTGAAAAGAGCCTTTGAGTGCTTAATTTCTTCTAGCCTACTGTTCTTTTTCAAGGAATTCACTAGAAGAGTGTTTGGGGTGAAATTCTCCTTATTTGGGGTAAAGATTTCTTCTTCCTCATCTGAACCAGTGAAAAGAGCCTTTGAGTGCTTAATTTCTTCTACCCTACTGTTCTTTTTCAAGGACTTCACTAAAAGAGTGTTTGGGGTGAAATTCTCCTTATTCGGGGTAAAGATTTCTTCTTCCTCATCTAAACCAGTGAAAAGAGCCTTTGAAATTGATTTATTTTCTGTATTCTCCCGATTATGTGTTCCAACTTCAGCATCAATACCAGCCATGATGATCTCACTCCTACTCTCACCTGTTTGAATCAGAGGAACACCAGCAGCTTTACCTCTTCTTGACCAAATGCTACGTGAATTCAATTTTTCTTCTGATTGTAATGGGGCACTTTCGGATATTTTTACTTCAGATAGTCCTGCTGCATTAACAACAGATTGTGGACACTGGCTTTCTTTGTTTTCTGTGAACTCTGAGAGAACTGTTACAAGAATTTCCCCAGCAAACAAAGATGAATCAGCAGATTCTATTGCAATGGGTACAGAATAAAGGCCCGATATTTCCATCACTTCATGGCTCTTCCTTGATACACTATGGTTTTTGGTTTCTTTAAGTAATTCAGCTTCTGGATTGCCCTCTTCATCAGAAGATGCATACTCCAGGCTCAGCAGCGAGTTCATTTCTTGTTCTGTTGTGCCATTTTCTTCCACTCCTCCATTAGATGGTGATTGCAAAGCCAAGATAGACTGTGGGGTCAGGTTTTCTTCATTGACTTGTTGATTATTAGTCACTACAGGAATTCCCTCAACCGGCAAAGACAAGTTCTCCATCATTAGAGGTCCAGACCAATAGCTATGGTCTTTTCCCAATGAGATGTTCTCAGTTTCTTTAGGTACTTCAGCCACAGAATGCATTTCATCTTCGTTGTGAACATAAATTGGAGAACCTCTATTTACTGAAAGCTCAAATTCCTGCTCTGAACTTATTAAGGAGCTCTCAGGCGCATCTCTTTCAGACAACACTTCCATGACAGAATGAGGTTTTGAGCTCATACTTTCTTTCTCCAATTGTCGATTTTCATTCTCTGATATAACCTCTCCCCCAACAGGAAAAGACAAGTCCACCAATTCAGCTCTAGGTTCCAAGGGCCCAGACCAAAGGCCAAAGATTTTCTTCAGTTCATGATCAATTCTTGATGAGCTCTCATTTCCTTCCATTTCATCAAATACCATGTTTTCAGGCAATGGAGGTGCTGATGGTATTTCTTTCTTCGCAATAAGTTCCAACTTCTCATTAAAACATAAAGACTCTAGCTCCACCAAACTTAAATCTTGTGATTCATTTTTTCTATTTTCAACTGACAAAGAATTCTCATCCTGCAAAAACCCAAAAAGAACATTCAAAGATAAAAGGAAAATCAACTTCATTTTACAAGAAAAAAAATCTGGCCAAGAGCCTTGTAGCTCAATAAGGAGAACCAGGGTTCAAATCCCTCATCCCCCATTGTTGTAACATACAACTATCAAAAAGAAAAGGAAAAAAAAAAAAAAAAAAAAATCTACAATCTGCAATCTAATCTCACCTGATATTCATTTTCCTCTTTTCCTTCCACTACCAATGAATCTCTCTCTTCAATAGACAAAGATTTAACATCCTAAAACATCCCCAATAATTAAAAAAAGGTTAAAAAAAAAAAAATCAAGAACAATCTTACAAACAACTTGTAGGTATTGTAAATTTGTTGCTGGTAAAAGCAAAGAACTGCCTTACCTGATAAATGTCCTCCGAATTTTCGTCTTCTTTGTCTTCAAATGCCGGTGGCACAAATGGGTTTTCGGAATCATACGCGCAGGTCAAAGGAATCCAATGCAGCCTATAGACTCTGCTGGAGCCACCGACCCTCACAGTGTCACCTTCCTTGAGCTCCACGCGCACACCTGGCTCCACCTTCTTGTCAGAAACCCATGTCCCATGCACTGCAACAAAGGTCAAGACACCCATCAAGAATCAAAAACCCAATACTCAAAATCAAAGAAAGAAACAAAGATAGAGACTTATATACCTGAAGATAAGTCAATGAGAGAAAGATGCTGGATTGAAGGGTTTGAATGGAATTGGAGGTGGAATCTGCTGATGCTGGGGTGAGTTAAGGTGATATTGCAATCTGGGTGTCGTCCAACAACTAAGGTTTCTTCGTAATCTTGGGAAATGGAGGTTGGTGATGGAGGTGTGTTGACAATGAAGATGTTCTTGAGGATGGCACCGTTTTTAAGAACTGTGAAAACTGGGATTTTCATTTCTGGTTCTTTCTTGTCAGCCATGGTAGGGTTTTGGCCTTTTCTTTTCTTTCTTGGGTGTGTGAGAGAGAGAGAGAGAGAGAGAGAGAGAGAGAGAGAGAGAAATTGGAGTATGAAGAATTTGTGTGTTTTCTGGGTTTTATGCTTCAAAGAGAATCAGGGATGAAAATGTAATTTCCATTCGTGAGGATTTCCACAGAAAGAGAGAGAGGATTTTACAATTTTTCTAAATAATACAATTTATACTTGAGGGAATGGAGAGATTGCAAAGGTTTTGGAGGCTTTCGATTTCGAATATTTGAAAAGGTGACCGTTGTAAAACACTTTAACGGCTACTCTTTTCTTATTTGCAATTTGCTTTAAATTGCCTCTTTTTTTTTTAGTTAAATATAGGGTCAATTGAATTTTGGTCTCTTCCCTCTCGAATATTACCATGGTTAAAGTTTGAAATTTGGTCCCTTAATTACAAATATGTGTAAGAAAATTTAGGGTCATTATAATTTCATAATAATTTTTGTTAGATATGCGACATTTATAATACTTTTACAACAAATTTATAACAAACCTAAAGTTGCTAGCTATTATTAGTGGGAAAAAAATAATTTAAGTGGTAAACCCAAATAAGATCTAGTAATAGCTTTCCATCTATCTTATAAAAAAATTATTAAAAAAAAAAAAAGCTTGCCACCTAGAATTTGTTAGGAAAATATGTTGTGGAGGTAGCATTATTCATTTTCTTCATTTTATTCAAAACTATGGTGGGTTGACACCTCACTTTATGTGAGATTTTGTTATGCTTATAGAAGACCTCTAATTTTATTGGACATGCATAAGTTCTTTTACAAGCACAACAAGTCTCATAACATTTTCACAACAAGATGATATGTTAACCCACCATATGTAAACAAAAAAAAAAAAAAAAAAAAAAAAAAAAAACAAGAGTGTTGTGATTGGTGATAGACTTTCTCATCAAAACATACAAACTTAAATCATATTAGTTTTCTCTAAAAAAGAAAAAGAAAAAGAAAAAGAAAAACTTTATTGACAGTGTTTGGTGGGCTAACGTTGGCATGGGACCTTAAAGGGGAGGTTAAACGGGTTATTGCAGTTGCCAAGAAGACACACACACGCACTTTCTCTCTCTTGAATTTTTTTTAAGACTATCGTTTCACTCAATAGGCCACAAATAATGTCACACTAAAATAAAATTAGGGTTTAATTTATATCTTTTCAAACTTCATGATTTAATTTGTTACTGAAGTTGATCATTAAAATAAAATTAGGGTTTAATTTTTATTTTTTAAAACTTCATGGTTTAATTTGGAAGTACAGAAAAGTTGATAGTAAAAAATTCCATTTCAATTATATACCAAGATAATACAATTTTTACGATAGCGTATACCAAATTACTATTGAATAATTATAACACACCAAAGATTTGGAAAATTAGAGTACTACACAGTTTTCTTATTTGAATTTTCCTTTAAAAAAAAAGTTATTTGAATTTGTTACTAAACTTAGGGGTGAAATTTGTGCCCCATTTAGATGGAACAAAAGGGGTCTAAAACATTTTCAGCCTAAGGAAAAATGTTAGTCACGACTGCTGTATACCTTAAAAGGACTAGTCTAATTATAATTGTGTCTCTTTATATCTGTTTATGAAGCTTAGCTCAAGCTAATGTACGCTCAATGTGGAACTTAACACACTCTACTAATTTAATATCATTCTGGGGTATCACAATTTCTCCCACTTAAATCTCTGATGTCTTTTTTAGAGCCTACTTTGTGGTATAATGTCTCTGGCCCCATGCCAAATTATTAGGTTAGGTGTTTTTCTTTCCTTCTCTCTTTAATAATGTATGACAATCTATTTTGGAGATCGGTTGTCACTTTGGTGTGGTTGGTATGTGGTCACAGTTTGGAGAAATTATATGCTATTCAGAAACTCCAAGTCAGCATCCACGTGGTGTTTCTAAGTCCAATGAAAAAGTGACATGTGTACCAAAGAAAACACATCAACACTTCAGCCTTTTATACAACCAAAATACAAATTTGTCCTAAAAAATTTTGAAATCCCGCCACACTCTCTTTCTTCTCTTTGAAATCCCATTTCTCCAAAATCAAATTTCTCTCTCTCTTTCTAGTTTCTTCTCCCTGGAATCTGAATCCCATTTGTCCCAAATTTTCAATTCAAACCTCTGCCATGCTCTCACACAAATTCCTTTTCACCCCAAACTGGCACTACCCAACTACGCCGTCACACCACTTATCCTCGCTTTCTTTCTTTTACCCTCCCCTTCACTGCACCACTGCAATACCTAAGTATCCTTGGTCCAACAACCATAAAGAGCCACCCCCATCTCATATTTCACATTAACAATTTTTTTTTTTCTCTATTTGCAACTGAGAGAACTGAAGAAATCAACATCCAAGTGCAGTGTAGGTGAGTTCCTTTCAAAAAAAATTTTTTCCCAATTTCAAACCTATTTTTTTTTCCTTGGTCTATTTGCTGCTCTATCATTGAAATTTTTTCGATTTAACTGAAATTGTACTGTAGCTAAAACTATTGCTTCAATTTGATTTTATGTTTTCAATTTTTCCCATTTTGCTCTTTGTACAATGTCTTTGATTATCTAACACTCCCTTTTTTTTTTTATTAGTATAAATTTTTAGAGGGGAGGGGAATTAGTTATGTGCTTTGTGGCTGAATTATAATGCTCTGGGAACTTCAAGCAGCATTGGACAAGGAGATTGGTTGAAATCATTTCAGTTTCATAGTGGAAATGGGTTTTCATTATGGTGGAAGTGGCCATTACTGATCTATTGTTTCAATCCCTCCTACTTCCATATGAGAATACTATTCAAGTACAATGATTAACTGTACATTTTGTTGCCAAGTCTGATGGTTCATAATCCACTAATGGGTTGGAGTTTAGTATCATTTTGATGTTAGCTATTTATGGTTAAAAATGAGGATAATTCAGATGGAGGAGAGATTTGGGCATGTTGAACGTTTTTGTGGGTGAAAATTTAAATGGTGATTATCTATTTGAGATTGTATTGTATATAAAAATGAGAGTTTGGCATTATGTATTGTTCAAAAATGGGAAATTAGTTTTGATCTGCATGAGTCTTGGGCAATGGTTTTTTATTTTAAGAATTGCAGATTTCAATAGATGCATTGTTAGTAAATTTTTATACTCTGTAAACAAATAGAACTTGTTAAAATAAGACCATATGCATGATATTTGTTCATATAGTATCTCTCATTTACCTTTTTGGGGTTTTAATAAAAGGAATGACCAGCACCTACTGTCACCCCTCGAAGTATGAGGAAAGGTAAGTAAATTTTCTTTTTTAATAAGGTCTCAATAGATAGTGTGAACAGAGCAAGAACACCTTTACCCAGTTACCTCCTTGGCAACATTGCCACCATCACTATATTATCATAATGGGATATGCTTTTTCCATTATATTTTGGCTTTTAAGTCTTCTTTTGCAAAGGTGTAGCCCATTTTTGTACTATTGTTGAACAAATAATTTATTGATTCTAATGATAAATTTCATCTAGTATGTACTTTCAAGGAAATTTGGAAGATCCTCCAACTATATTTTTAAGCTATCCCTACTATGGGGATTCTGGCCTTTTATTCCTATTTTTAAAAATATTTGGCAATATGCCCCTGTTTCCAAACTATATAGGCAAATGCCCCTGTTTCAATACTCGATTACCTTAAAATCGAGTTTCAATGAAATACTCGATTGGTACAAAATCGAGTTATGCCCGATCAAACTTAAAAAAAAAAAAAAAAATTTTGCATGGAACTCGAGTTCAGGAAACTCGAGTTCCATAAAAAACGCCGCTATAGGTGTTACAGAACGCTGCTATAGGTGTTACAGAACTTGAATGCCGCTATAGTTGATCAAACTAAAAATATAATTGCATGGAACTTGGGCATAACCTATAGCTATGTTTTTGTTTTGCTATAGTGATGTTTTTAAGTTTGATCGGGCATAACCTATTGCTACGTTTTTTTTGTCCTATAGCAGTGTTTTTTATGGAACTCGAGTTTCCTGAACTCGAGTTCCATGCAATTTTTTTTTTTTTTTTTTAGTTTGATTGGGCATAACTCGATTTTGTACGAATCGAGTATTTCATTAAAACTCGATTTTAAGGTAATCGAGTATCGAAACAGGGGCATTTCCTTATATAGTTTCAAAACAGGGGCATATTGCTAATTTTTTTTTAAAAAAATAAGGGTAAAAGGCTAGAATTCCCACTATATCTTTCATAAAACATAAGCATTTGTATTGTACATGGCACTTGTCTTACATTTCTTTGGTACAAGTTTTAAAGTTTAAACTCAACACAACGAAAAAATTGCCTCTTCTTTAGATGACCAAAGCTGGAACTACTGAAGTTGGTTGAGATTGGAGCTGAATATACTGGCAACCCAAAATGGATAAATAACAAAAACTGTTTTCAAAACTCAATTTGTGAAGGAAACTGAAAACATGCAAAATATTGTTTTCAATTTCTAATTTTCCAAAGTTAATGAAAACACACATTTAATTTTATGAATTTGTCTTATTTAATGAGTTAGCATTAGAGTTCAAATCCTAGTAACAACATATTATAGTATTTTCTATTTTTTTTTCAAAAAAATTATCTTTTAATTTCAACTAACCAAACATGTTTTTGATTTCAAAAATACAAGAAAATTGTTTTTTCTTTATATTCCCAAAAACAAGTTTTTGAAAATAAAACTGTTACCAAACATAACCTAAGGTTCTCAACCCCCAAACTTTCTGAATAAAGTGAGAATCCATCCTTCAAATCCACTCAATATAATCTACCATAACCAATCATCATCCAAACCAAGTTCAAAGCACATCTTAACAATTTCACAAGCTGGAGCAACCCAAAGCAACCTTCCTGATCACATATAGCAGATGATCAAGTAAGGTCACAATTTACAAAACCATTCCATGATTCCATCCCATCCCATCCCATCCCATCCACAAAGATAAAACCAAATCAAATTGGGATGGGATGGAATTGTGCATGAGCTTGGGGCTTGTCTTTGTAATATACCTAATATTACAAACAAAAACAGGTATGAGAAGCAAATAGACCAAGGAAATAAAATAGGTTTGAAATTGAATTTTTTTTTTTTTTGAAAGGAACTCACCTACACTGCACTTGGATGTTGATTTCCTTAGTTCTCTCAATTGGAAACAGGAAAAAAAAATGTTAGTGTGAAATATGAGATGGGGGTGGCTCTTTATGGTTGTTGGACCAAGGATTCTTAGGTATTGCAGCGGTGCAGTGGAGGGGAGGGTGAAAGAAAGAACGCGAGGATAAGCGGTGCGACAGCGTAGTTGGGTAGTGCCGGTTTGGAGTGAAAAGAAATGTGTGTAAGAGCATGGTGGATGTTTGAACTGAAAATTTGTGACAAATGGGTTTCAGATTCTAGGGAGAAGAAACTAGAAGGAAAGAAAGAAATTTGATTTTGGAGAAATGAGGTTTTAGAGAGAAGAAAGAGAGTGTGGTGGGATTTCAAATTTTTTGAGGAAAAATTTGTCTTTTGATTATATAAAAGGTTGAAGTGTTGATGTGTTTTCTTTGGTAAACATGTCACTTTTTCATTGGACTTAGAAACAACATATGGATGCTGACTTGAGGTTCCTGAAGCAACATATACTTTCTCGTGCATTTGATCCACTAATTTGATTCATTGGTTTTTCATGGATTGATAAGGTTGGGTTAGATGGTTTTTTTTTTTTTTTTTTCCTTTCTTTGGAAGCTTGGGTTTGATTGACAAAAATTTCAAAATTTTTTTTTTGATGGACACAAAATGTTCAACCTAAGTAACCTCCAACCCACACAATTGTAGTTAAAAATTAGTATAATTTTGTTAGTATGATTTATTTTGAATTCTAAGACTTTTTAAATTTGTTAGATTGGTTTATTTTGTAACTTTGAGACTTAGTTTGATAAATTTCAATATTAAGTTCAATAGTGTACATTTCAATAATTTATTAAATAATGTGCTAAAATAGTTAAATAAAAACATAAAATAACTTATTGGAAAAGTAGTATCAACTTGATAAATATTCCAACTCAACTCGACCTAACCCCTACAAGGTGTATTGAGTTGATTTTTAGAGTTATCGTGGATTAGATTGAAAATTTTTCTAGCCAAAGAAGTGTGATTGTGTTGAAAAAAATACTTCAAACCCAACACAATTAGGGGACCATGCACTTCCCAAACACTAATCCCAAATAAAGTGGACGTATTTTCTCTCTCTCTTAATTTTTTTTGCCAATTGTGAAATAGTTTTTCCTAATAATAAAGAGTAATACTACATCTACAACATTTTCACAATAAATTCTAGATGATAAGTTGTTATTGGTTCTAATCTAGGTCCACTATTGATATTAATTTTTCATCTACTAGTAATAGCTTGTCACCTAGAAATTATTGTGAAAATGTTATAGATGTAGCATTTCCTAATAATAGAATAGTTTTCACTTGATCACCCTAAATCATTTAGTTTTTTTTTTTTAATATTTTATAATTTAGCTAATTTAATTTTAGGCAAAAAAATTTAAATGGTAAAATTTACATATAGAATCTGTATGAACACGGTTTAATGGACCAAGCTTGAAGTGTAGGAAATCCTGGCCCAATGAGCCCAATATAATAAATTTGTAGAGAGGATCAAAAAACTAGGCTCTAATGAATTAGACAACAATTAGTTGGGATTAAGAAGATGATAATACAAGGACAAAGTGAGAAGAACTAAATCAATTCCTTGTCCGAGGAGGTTCCTCTTATACAAATCAATCACCACTGAATGCAAGTACTATTTTCTTTTCTTTCTCTCTTTTCTCCTCCTCCTTTTTGAAGGATTTTGCACATTATATAGCCCTTGTAGGTCCATCTTGACCTACACTTGTTGATTATCTGAGCCTTCGAGTACCCATCACATCAGACGCCCTCTTTAGTTTTCTGTGAGTTGTAGTAGCCAAGGCAGCACTGTTTAGGGGTCTTCTCCATATAAATGCGGCCAGAAAAGTAGCTGCAGTGCATTTAATGCGGTGGATTTCCTTGGACAGTTTTGGATTTCTTTCCTTCTTGTAAGTTCATGGGACACGTTCTTGTCATCGAGGCTTCTACGAAGGTTGCCTCCATCGTGGGGATACGAACTTGTCCAATATTTACTATGTCCGAGGAGAAATTCTTCCTTGGACCACCTTCCCCTTATCTCGTACTCATGAGATTCTAGACCGGAGTCCTCCATACTAATTTATTTTTCTCGGACCTGTCAACGTCCCTGGATAAAGCCCAGGGCCCAATATATGATTTTGGGCCCTTATTTCTACAGTATCATATGTGCAATACATTAGATTTCTAAATTAAATTCAAACTTTTTTTTTTTTTTTTGAGAGGAGAATTCAAACACTTGGTTGTTTGGAATTTAAATATTTATGGAATTAATTAATACAACAAAGTATTTGTTGAGGCTCATTTTTATAAAACCCGGAAAAAAAGGGGAGAGCCCACAATTAAGGAACAAGCCCAATTAAATCTGAGCAGCAGGAATAGGCCCATAAAGCAAGCAAACGGGTCTTGAAGAGGTAAAAGGGCCTGAGAAGGCCCGGAAAGATAAGAACCATGGGCCATGAATGCGAGAAAGTAAGTATGGGCCTTGACCATTGCGGCAAGCCCCAAAGCAAAGCAAGAATACAGGGCCACAAACGGCTCTAGAGAAAACAAAGAATGGTTGGGCCGCGGAAGCCCAACAAGGTAATAAGGGCCCATGGGATTGCAAGGGGCCAAGGATGCCCCAAAGAAAGATAAACGGCCCGCGGGAGCCCGCAGGCTTGAGAAGCAACAAAAGCCCAATGGGCTAACTAAGCCCTTGGGAAAGAAAACAGTAAACCCAAAAGGGTGTAACCATCTCAGCACAGCAGAAGGCAAACAGATGAGCCCAAGGCCACGAATAAAGAATCGATGGTATGCGCAGAGGCGGGAAAGTAAACACCCAAGCCGTGGCAGGCGACTAACTGACGAAGGGATTTTTGGACAGACATGGGCACGCGCAAGGCCCAGACTCGCCAGCCTGTACCCAGCCAATATGGGCGAAGGTGGGCCATGGGTCAAAGGTAAGGAGGGTGTGGTCTGGCGGAGGGGAGAGGGGAGATGGTCTATTTCGAGGTTTTCACTCAGGCTACTTTCGGGTGAGTGTCCTGCTGGGATGACATAGCACCCGAAAATGGCAAAACTGAGTTGGAACCTCCTGGTGCATGTCATGAGAGAGAATGAGTGCTTTGCCGCGGTAAGAAAGAAAGACACGGCGAGCTAACCAACAAATTGTCCTTATGTTTGTCTGGAGGCGTAAGTGCGCCGCGGCCAGCGCAGGAATGTGGCGCTGGCCGGGTACCTGACTGACCAGCAATGGTCGGATGGTACGCACATCGGACAAAGACGGTTACAGGAGTAAAAAGGTAAATAATATGCATCACAACACACTATATAAGGTGTTCCCGGTGCACAAGGAAGGGGGACGGAAAACTGTGGAGGGGAAAAACAAGGAAGGAAGGATAGGAAAGAAAAAACAGAGTAAGCAATAAAAAAAATAACAGAGCAAACAAAGAAAAGGAAAAAGCAGAGGGTAAGAATGGAAAAATGGGCATGCACCAAAGTGGATCATTGACCCCTCTCTCCCTCTTGAGAAACCATATTCCCATATTTAGAACAAAGGTCATCTAGGGCCATTCCTTCAAAGTCACTAATTCCCCCTCAGGGAAATTAGTCGCATTGAGGGAGTGTTGTCTCCTTTTTGATTTATTTCCTCCTAATATATTACCGCAGGCAGAAAGCCTGATTGACTAACCGAAGTGTTTTATTTCTCCCTTCCTTGAGATTATCTTCTTTGAGTTCATCTTTATCATTTTTTATGTTTTATCCAAGTATTTGTTTATTCAAAATTCAGCAAACAGGCTTTTTTATAAGTGTTGGTTGGAATACTTGTCCGCGGTAGCTTTTTTGTAAAAGATCTGCCTGCCGCAACTCCATAACGTGATCGTGCTGGGCTAAGGCATAACTTGCGCACAAGCCGGGCTAGGGTGAAGAGCAACTGGGCCGGTCCCGACTCTCCAATCCAGAATACACTTGGGCTTAGTACGGCAGGAGGGAACAATCCAGCCCGATACCAAAACTGACCCAAGAGACGGCAACAGTATTTGAATTCAATTGGGGATTCTAACGTATTGTACCTTGGATCAAGTTTTACCCAAATTTAAATTACTACTTTGATTAAAATATTATTAAACGTTCAATAAAATATATATATATATATATATATATATAAATCCTAATTTATTCTCTACTTGGGAAACTATATAATTTTTCAATTTTGATGGTTTGTGTGAAATCATTCATTTTGTATACGTTTGAATTTTAATTAATGCATGAACATGACTATAATACCAATAGTAACAATAAAATAACCTAATATCAAGAGCTTTGTGGCCTACCAACACCTCTTGATTTTTTTAATAAAAACATTCAAGATTTAAATTCTCTCTCCTTTGTTATATTATCAAATTAAAAAAAGTATGATAATATAATTATAATTATAATTATAATAATTTAATTCTTATAAATTGATTGATCAATTTTTAAATAAAAATTTTTATTAAAAAATTTATTAATCATGTTATTGATGTGACACCAATAAAATTTTAGTACGGCACAAATTTGTAAACTTTTAGTAGTAAAATTGATAATAGCTTTATTCCATAACATATTTATAAACTATTTAAAAAAAAAATCATAGTTAAGCTAAATAGAAGTAACATCAAGAGCCTTGTAACTTGATGATATTACTTAGTCTCTTTGATAACCAAGATTTGAATCCCAACTTGTTATAACAACAAAATTATTTGAAAAAAAAAAATGAGAAACTATATTATTTTTCAATTTTGATGATATGTGTGAAATCATTTATTTTGTATACGTTTGAATTTTAATTAATGCATGAACATGACTATACTACCAATAGTAATTTATATCTCAACATTCAGCCCAAAAATAAAAAAAGAAGATTATGTAATTTATATCTCAATTAAAAATTTGAGATCTTATCGGTGGAAAAGTTAACCAATATTCCAATTCTATTATCTATATATATAATAATAGGTGAAGTAGAGAGAAACTCAAATAGAATTTTAAATTAGAGTTTTAATTTTGTGCTATGTGTCTAGATTTTGATTCTCAATTTTGCGCCACTTGTCCTAACCAAAACTCAAAAAAAAAAAAAAAAAATCTAATTAGATTATAAATTGGACTCCAATTTTGTGTCATGTATCTTATCTAAATTTTCTAATTTTTGTGATCAAATAAATGATACATTAACATTTAATACGGAAGCCAAGAAATTCACAATGATTGCTCATTGGCCTAAGCAAGAACATCTCACCTGCACATTTTTATGGGTGAACATCTCATTTGCCCACTACCAGAACCAATGAGTCCAACGAGAAAGACTATAAAAGTAAAACATCATCTCCTCTTAATGCCATATCGTCATTCCATATCTCCTCCTTCTCTCTCAACCTCTACTAACTAGATCCACACATTACCCTCTCCTTCTCCTTCGGATTTCTAAGAGCAAGGCCAGGTTCAAACACAATGTTCAATCCCACTCTTCCTTGCTTCACACTCTAATACATTACCGCTTCATTGGCGTCTCCAAGAAGATTCCAAGCTCAATGTAGAAACTGAATCTACCAAGATGAACATCTTATCATCACAATTGTTAATATTTCTGTGCGTAAGCACGGACTACATGCTAGTTCATATATAAAGTTTATAAACCATGAAATTGATCTCCATAACAACTGACAATTTCAATTTGAAGATCTTACCAAATTAAGCTTATATTACCGTCTATTTTATCCAACTTTCCAACAAAGAAAATTAAGTAGTGAACAATCTCCAAAAACTATTCTGGAACTTCCATTACTATTTCTCATGTAGCATGGATCATTCAAGAACTGATCTTGTAGAGTAATACCACAGCTGCATACATAATTTTAAAAGTAGTAGTACAAATTTTTAGATAAATCATAATTCTATAGGCAGAGAGAATCTTCATAATCTTAGAAAATTTAGAACAAAAATCTTTTGTGTTACAATTTTAATGTGACAGACTTTGTGATAGAAAAAAAAGGAGAAATTACGCTTTATCCACCTGGGGTAAGCTCTATTTGTATCCCGTTACCCACCTCTGTTAAAAATATGGGTAAATTTGTATTTTAACTACCTTTTATATCTCTGTCCTCTCAAAACATAAAAAACTAAAAAAACAAGAGAAAAGAAGATCTAAAAGCTAGGTTTTATAAAAATTAAAACCTAACTTTTAATTTAGATCAGAAAAGATTGTCCATAATTACAAGAATGTTGAAGCTGATGAAGACCTTGTTGTGAGGAGCAGCACTAAATCGATCGTTGCCTAGACGTCTTGAATATTCAAGACTTGTAGATGAAAATGCAGAGGATTCTTCAAATGGTCTAATAAATTCAGTTCAGTTCCATCGAAATGCACTTTTTATCGGTTCATAAATATCTTGCAGGTTGTAGAGAATCTAGAGATGTTTATGCTAATGTCCATTGGATTTGGCAACGAGAAAATGGTCATGATATGGAGCTTGCTTTCCAGTTGAGAGTGAAAATGTTCGTGGTGGTTCCGTTAGTATTGGAGGTGATGGTAACAGACATGACATTTGTGTTTGTTTGATGAAGGTTTATAGTTGAGGTGGTGGAAAATAGCAAACGCTGTTGGCACCTCAATTCCAATTTTCCTCAAAAAAAAAAAAAAAAAGGGAATTCCAATTAAAGTCTTTTTATGAGAGAGACTGAACAGTACGTTGCAAGCCACAAGTCCTTCAAAGTGAAATTGCTAATTACTATGAAGTTACCATAACCTGGGATTGTGAATGTTTACAACAGACAGGAGTTCTATGGGGGCAAGAGAAAGCCTATCAAGACCGTATAAAATCTAACCACCAAAGTGGATTTTCTTAAATTTAACAATGATGCTCAAATATTAGCTATTTCATCTAGCATGAAAAACAGTTTAAAGTTGATACATGAAAAGAAGATCTGAAAGTTAGGTTTTAATTTTTACAAAACTCAGCTTTTAGATCTTCTTTTCCATTGATTTTTTTTTTTTTTTTTTATGTTTTGAGAGGAGAGAGACATAAAATGGTAGCAAAAATACAAATTTATCCCTGTTTTTAACAAAGGTAGGAGGAGACAAACAGAGCTTATCTCAGGTGGGTCAGGTGGGTAAAGTGCCAATTTTTAAACCACAGGTAGGCAAAGTGTTTTCCAGGCAAACCACAAGTGAATTAAGTTTAATTTCCCCTAGAAAAAAAATAGTATTCCATTTGAAAGTGCACCTAAAATAGTTGTGGAAAAATATTTAGAAAAATTGTAGTCCTAGAGTATCTGGAACTCCTCCGGCTTACCCAAGTATTTGTACCGTGTGGTTCTCTTCTTATCCTTCCTCTTCTTGCACTCCAAAGCTCTATAGGGAATTAACACGAAATTCTCAACCTGTGAGAAACAAAAAATAAAGAAAACACACACCAAAGAAAAATAATCACACGCACAAGACAGCATTTACGTGGTTCGGCAATTTTCCTACGTTCATGGAGTTACAGGGATTTCACTATTATCAGGGAAAAATACAAAGTGTGGCTATAATTTTTCACTCTATCAAAAACAATAACTAGAAACCCTAATCACCAAAGCAGCGTCTTCTATATCCTGCACACAAGATTCACAACGGGCTACAAAATAGGATTCACAATGGGTTACGAATTGGGCTTATCGGCCCAAGCCTCCGTTCCATGGACTAAGCCTCAGAAAATCTCCCATTAAAAACCATGCAACATTATTTCGGGTCAGGTCAGGTTGTCAATCGGATCAAACACAATTAGGCTTCACAAAGCCCAACAATACAAAAACCACCAATTATAAGCCCAGCCAGAGTTCCTTCATTTCCATGCAAAGAAACTTCTGGTTCTTGCTCAAACACCCTAGCATCATCTTCAGCACTGTAACTGAAGGGTGTTGCAGGAGGGAGTTTTGGAGAAGACTCATCAGTGTCCGATTCCATAGCCATGGATGGAGCGGGCACAGGAGCTTCAAGTGGAGATAGGAGAGTAGAAGCCACCGCCTTCAGTTTCAGGTGCCATAGCTTCGATATAAGGTGGCGAAGAAGCATATTCTGGAGAAAGAGATTTGTCTGATTCATATTCAGGAGCCAAGGGTTTTTCTTCATCGTAAGGAGAAGGAAAAGGAGAATATTATTCATAAGCTCATCAGATTGGTCTTCAGGCATGGTATCACTGCCTAACGATAGCTCATATGGGTCTGTAGGTTCAGTTGCATTTGTTGGCATGGTAAGAATTACTGCTAATGAGAGCACTATAAGAATAACGAAAAATTGTTTTGAGAATTCTGCCATGATTAAAGGTATTGGCTAGAGAGAGAGCATGAATTTGAAGCCCCCAATATTGTACAAAATTTAGAATACTATTGAAATATTGAAGCAAATACAATGTATGCATTAAAATTGTGAAAGAATTTTAGGAAAAGAGCTCGGAGACCTCCACATTTTGAAGAGAGGAGAAGAGCTTAAATCTATGAAGCACGGGTGCATTTTTAGATTCAGGTGTGGGTGTCGGACTCGGCAATTTTTGAAAAAGTAGGGTGCAGGTGCGGCGATTAAAAAATTATTAAAAATATTTTTTGTAAGGACCCAATTTTTGGGAAGCTAGCCCACAAATGGGATTAACTTAGGCCCAAAACGTCCTTGCAATGAATTTGTAGAGAGTGGGCTAGAAAAACTGGACTTAGAATGAAATCAACAGTTGTCTAGATATATTTGAGACCCAAGTGACAAAATCAGAATGCTGATGTTATATAAAATCGTCCTCGGCTTAGTCCGAGGAGAAGGGTGTTACAGTTATTTAAAGGTGTACAACTTATCTCTTTTTTTCTCTCTCTACTACTCTTGTTTTTCCTCTCCAATGTTCCTCCCCCCCCCCCCCCCCTTTTCTTCCTTCTTACTTTCTTTATATTCCCTCCTTCCCTCACGTGCCAATTATATCATCTTTTTTTGATACTTGTCCCATCAACCTTCCCTCAAAGTCTTTACACGGTAGCTGTAAAGGTTCAGAGTCACTGTTCAGATGTCCTTTCCTCATTAATGCGGCCAGAAAGTTAGCTGCAGGGTCATAAATGCAGTGGTAGCAGCTTTCTGTATAATATCTTACTGCTTCCACCTGTCCTACGTGCTTACTAGATGCTCCTGTACCAGAAGAATCCCTTAAAACATTACAACGAATGCTAGAATGTGCATCCTGGCTCTCTCTTTATCATCCGAAGAGGTAATCCTCCTTGGACAACTCTTCGTTGTTTGCATGCCAGCCTAATCCTGGTGAGGTTTGTAAATGTATAATTTCCTCGTATTTAGTGATCTTCTAACAAATGCACCTCCTCGGACAAGCCCACGGCCCATCATCTAGAATTGGGCCTTCGACCCCTACAATAGCCCCTCAAAATTCCAGTTTTCTTCTTTATCCGAGGAGAAAGGTGAGATTTTAATTTCCTTAAGAGCTAAGTCCACAAATTTTTTCAATTTACTCACATGGAGACGCCATCCCGCATGTTTCACAACTATTGCTGACGCTTCAGAATTCACAACATGCCATTTATTGCTTCAGGCGGCGTCTCGTCCACCTTATCAACGGTGAGATGTTAATCGTGCGGCTGATATTTCCTCCTGAAATTTTGAGCGAGATAACTCCCGCTCACTTTCACTCCCTATATAAAACGCGGTGAGGGAGTTATTTCGCATACACTTAAGCTATCTAGGGACCTTAAACATTCCAGCCTTCAGAAGTTCTCTTACTTTAACAGTCTCTAGAGTTCTTTTTTTACTAAAAACTCTAGATTTCTAAGAAGCTACTGAGACAAAAACCCCACTCACTCTTGTAAGTGTTTGATTTCTAAGTTCTTTTCTTCTAGGCTGAGCATCTCGGCCTATTAGTTTCTGTCTTACCTCTAATTAGGAAGTCTTCCTTGCATTTTTTCACTTATCTAGATGGGTAGATTTAAGAATCTTGTTAATTCACCTGTCGCCATAGAGCTTTTTAAGGCAAAGTACAATATACCCGAGGGAGTAAGCCTCCGGTACTGCCCACCGGAAAATATCTTGACCGATAGGAAAACCGGCGAAGTGGTCGTTCTCGTGATCGCTTTTTTAGAGGGAGGAATGACTATTCCCATGGGCACAATAACTCGAGAGTACCTTCGAAATCATAGGTTATTCCCGCACCAATGCGCTCCCAACCTATTTAGGGTTTTGGGTTGCGTCGACGCCCTCAATCAAATGTTGGGCTTGCAACTCATTGGGCATGACGTCGTACATATGTACGAATGTCACTCTTTAGCCGATGGGGGATACTATTTAAAATCCAGGTCCTCTATTGTCAAAATGGTGTCATGTCTTCCAAAGTCCAACAAGGGCATGAAAGATGACTACATCATCATCTCTGGGGCGTGGCATGACGGTCATCACTGTCCGACCAAGGAGGGGGAGCCAGGTGGGATGCATTAGGACTAGGTTGAGTTAACATAGAATTTAGATTCTAGGTGTCACTTTGCTTTTTCGCTTAACTCTCTCCTTTTGATATGATTCGAAAATCTAACTACCTTTGTGTTTCTCGACTACCATTATAGATAGAAAGCTTGTTGCTCCCAAGATCAGTCATGTGAACATAGCGGGCTTGAACAAGCTTCTCAGATCTGAGATATTCGTGAGTGCAAACAGTCAGCTGCGTGCCGTGCATTTGGTGTTGGACTTCACACCTTTATCTGATAATTTCCAAGAAGTCAGAATCGCGATCCGAGCGGGCGACCTAAGGCTTCAAAGGATTGACGTATCTCTGCCAGGGTTCTTAGCCAAAAAAGATCTTCCCCCAGTCACGTGGCCGTCTCAACAAGCTTTGCCTCCCCTAGTTGTCTAAAGGGAAGAAACTGCTTCTTCTCTGCTATCTCTTGAAACTGATAGACCAATTCCATTTTAACGAAGAAGAAGAAGTTCAAGCTAAGCCCCATACCATCCTGGACTCTGAGAGTACCAAAGAAGAAGAGGAAGAAATGTGTTTGAATCCGAGGAAGGGGCTCAGAGACCTCTTGGCTGGAAGGAGCAAGGGTGTGCCATCCAAGGATGCACCCAAGACTTAAGTGGCTGACAATCCACCTCTACCTCCTCCTTCCATAACTGTGGTTGGCCTTCACCCAAATCCTGACCTAAAGAGGAAAAGGAAGGTAGTGGATGTGGACTTAGAGGAGGGTGAGATGCCTCCACAAAAGGGGGCTAAGTCCCAGAAAAATGCAAAGGATAGGAGGGTCTCCCCGTCTGAAAGTAGAGAGGATGTCAACGCCCTGGACATTCGCCAACCGCAAGCCTGGGCACCTCGGTTGGAGTAAGATGGCGCTCCAATTCCTTAGAACTCTTCCATTAGGGAGTTCCAAAAAGGACACTTGGCTTACATTGCTGAGGCTTTGGAGTGTCCTCTACTTTTGCCTCGAGACATGGAGACTGTCAAGTCGTGGAGGCAATCAGACTTGTTCATGTCTCTAAAAAGGGACCTGGCTATGGTGAGTTTCTGAACTAAAGTCAATTCCCTGAAAAGTATGTTCAACTTCAATATATTTTAATACTATTCACTTATTCTTCTCATGCAGGTGACCTAGCAAATTTATGTGACCAAGGACTGGGTCAAGGATGCCCGCAGCTAGGCCAGAGTTGAGGCCCAATCTCGTGCAGAGGTTGAAAAGAGCTTGGGGATAGTAAAGCATGAGAAGCAAGAGCTGGCCAAGAAGTTGGCCATTAAAGAGAGGGAAAAGAAGAGTGCAGCGGCTGGGTTGAAAAGCGCCTAAGACCAAGTGGAAGACCAGCGAAAAAAACTTCACTTGACTGAAATAAAGCTGGCAACCCAAAAGCAGCTGGTCTTGGAGCTTAAGGCCAACCTGGAGAAGGCTAAGGAAGCTGCTTGGAATGCAGAGATGTTAGCCGAGGCCGAGAAGAATGCATCCTATCTCCGTGGGATCGAAGAGACGGAGATAAGGTTAGCCGAAGAGGTGTCAGAGGTATGCCGGGACTACTGCAAGTTCACTTGGGAAGAAGCCCTGAATCTTGCAGGAGTCCCTGCCAATTCTGAGTTAAGGCAACCGAAGAAGATTTAATTCCATCCACATATTCGGGTTGCCTCAACCGTTCCTTTGCCTCTGTCACCTCAAGTCCCAGAATCATCCGAGCAGGCACCAGCTCCCTCCGAGGCCAAGAACAAGGATTAGGGAGAAGAGGTAGCAAAAACTGGGAGCAAGGATGCGGAGGCGGTCACCTCTTCCAAGGCCATGGATGCTGTCCAGGCCAATGAAGTTGCTCCTTCAAAGGCTGAAGCTTGATCCAGGGAAGCCGAGCCGAGCGGACAAGAGAATCCCTTACCCCTAACGACCAAGATTTAGAGCTAGGGCTATATGTCTTTCTTGTTTTGTAATCATTTTGTAATGAAATATAATGTACTTTTGAATTTAATTAATGATAGTGTTTGAATTTTTCTTTAATTATGTTCAGTTTCATTCATTCATTTTTTTTACTGGATAAATCCTTGAACTGTTAAAATTGAACTGTAGGAAGTTCAAACCCATTGGATAAATCAAGCTTAAGTAATGGAAGCAATAAATGAAATTGATTCCTTGAACAGTTAAAATTGAACTGGAATATCAATTATCCCAAGGTATATGATCCGAGAGATCAGACATGACCAAGGTTCCGTCTAACACTTAGTGAAATGAACTGGAGTATTAATTTACCCAAGGTATGTGATCTGAGAGACCAGGCATGACCAAGGTTCTGTTTAACACTTAGTGAAATGAACTAGAGTATTAATTTACCCAAGGTATGTGATCCGAGAGACCAGACATGACTAAGGTTTCGTTTAACACCTAGTGAAATGAACTAAAGTATTAATTTACCCAAGATATGTGATCCGAGAGACCAGGCATGGCCAAGGTTCTATTTAATACTTAGTGAAATGAACTAGAGTATTAATTTACCCAAGGTATGTGATCCGAGAGACCAGGCATGACCAAGGTTTCGTTTAACACCTAGTGAAATGAACTACAGTATTAATTTACCCAAGGTATGTGATCCGAGAGACCAGGCATGAACAAGGTTCTGTTTAACACTTAGTGAAATGAACTAGAGTATTAATTTATTCAAGGTATGTGATTCGAGAGACCAGGTATGACCAAGGTTCTGTTTAACACTTAGTGAAATGAACTAGAGTATTAATTTACTTAAGGTATGTGATCCGAGAGACCAGGCATGACCAAGGTTCCGTCTAACACTTAGTGAAATGAACTGGAGTATTAATTTACCCAAGATATGTGATATGAGAGACCAGGCATGACCAATGTTCTGTTTAACACTTAATGAAATGAACTAGAGTATTAATTTACCCAAGATATGTGATCCGAGAGATCAGACATGACCAAGGTTCTGTCTAAAACTTAGTGAAATGAACTGGAGTATTAATTTACCCAAGGTATGTGATCTGAGAGACCAGGCATGACCAATGTTCTGTTTAACGCTTAGTGAAATGAACTAGAGTATTAATTTACCCAAGGTATGTGATCCGAGAGACCAGGCATGACAAGGGTTTCTTTTAACACTTAGTGAAATGAACTAAAGTATTAATTTACCCAAGGTATGCGATCGAGAGACCAGGCATGACCAAGGTTCCCATTTAACACTTAGTGAAATGAACTAGAATATTAATTTATTCAAGGTATGTGATCTGAGAGACCAGGTATGACCAAGGTTCTGTTTAACACTTAGTGAAATGAACTAGAGTATTAATTTACCTAAGGTATGTGATCCGAAAAACCAGGTATGACCAAGGTTCTGTTTAACACTTAGTAGGCAAGCAGTGTAATAAACTTAACTACAATAATTGAAACTTTTATTAATAGTAATACCTTCTTAGATTATTTACATTCCAGGAATGTGGGATAGCCTTTTCCTCTAAATCGTCCAAATATAACGCTCTTATTCCAGCTACTGAAAGAATGCGATATGGCTCTTCCCAATTGGGCCAAAGTTTTCCCCAAGCTGGGTTCTTTGTAGCTCCCATTACCTTTCGCAAAACCAAATCTTTCGGTACAAGTGGCCTCAACTTAACATTGGCATCATACCTCTGCTTTAGCTTATGCTGATAGTAGGCCAATTGAACCATGGCATTTTCCCTCCGCTCGGCAATCAACTCCAAACTTCTTTCTCGTAGTCTGTCATTATCGGTCAAGGTGAAAGAGCTTGTTCTCAATGTGGGGAATCCAGTCTCTAGGGGAATGACTGCCTCAGCCCCATAAGTCATTGAAAAAGGGGTATCTCCCATAGACCTCCGAGGAGTCGTTTGATAAGTCCAGAGAATATGTGGTAACTCTTCCACCCACTTCCCTTTTGTATCATCCAACCTCTTCTTCAAGCCGCTCACTATGACCTTGTTAATAGCTTCAGTTTGTCCATTCCCTTGTGGGTATGTTGGAGTAGAATATCTATTTATGATGCCTGACTCGTAGCAATATCTCCTGAAGGCTTTACTATCAAACTGAAGACCGTTGTCCGAGATGAGTGTGCGAGGTACTCCAAACCGGGTGATAATATTTTTCCATATAAATTTTTGGACGTCTACATCTCTGATATTTTGGTCCTACTCGAATTTGATAGATGCTAGGCCCTTCTTCGATCTCTGCAAGTTTATGCAAATCTTCAACAAGGATAAGCTAAGGTAAATCTTGTGCCGAGGAGGTTGCAAGAGTGGCCAGAGAGTCTGCATGTGCATTCCTACTCTGAGGGATATGCAGTAGGCTGAATGACTCGAACTCTGCTTGTAGCTGTTTGATATGACTCAAATACTTTTGCATTCTTTCGTCCTGTGCTTCAAGCTCTCCTTTGACTTGGTCGACGACCAATGCTGAATCCGAGAATACCTTGACAAAGCTTCCCCCCATTCTTCGAACCATGGCCATTCTGACCACCAACGCCTCGTACTCAGCTTCATTGTTTGTGGCCGAGAAGTCCAATCTCAGGGATTTCTCTATAATAAAACCCTCAAGACATATCAAAACTAGTCCCACTCCAGATCCTCTTTGATTGGCCGCGCCATCCACATACAACTTCCAGTCTAAAGGTCTTTACAAGGAGATTAGGACAACTGAATTTTCATCCATGTGCATCCTCTCGATGTTTTCTTCTACCAAAGGCTCAGTGAACTCGGCTATCAAGTCAGCCAAGATTTGCCCCTTAACAGTTGTGCGAGGCATGTATTTTATATTGAAAGCCCCTAAGATTGTACCCCACTTTGCTACCCTTCCTGTATAATCTACACTCCTAAGTAGAGACCTGAGTGGGAGTTGCGTAAGGACTACGACAGTGTGTGATTGGAAATAATGAAGGAGTTTGCGGGTGGCATGAACCACTGCAAAGATAGCCTTTTCCAAAGATAAATATCGGACCTCGGCCTCGTGAAGGGACTTACTCACATAGTAAATAGGTTTCTGAATGCCGTTATCAACTCGAATAAGTACTAGGCTTACTGCATGGGCGGCCACAGCGATATAGGCGAACAGTACCTCGTCCGTTATAGGACTGGACATGATGGGGGGCCGAGATAAATATTCTTTTAGCTGTCGGAAGGCTAGGACACACTCTTCTGTCCATTCGAACCCTTTCCATTTGTTCAACAGCTAGAAGAAGGGCCTACATCTATCTGCCGACCGGGAGATGAATCGATTTAGAGTAGCAGTCATCCCAGTCAACTTCTGAACCTCTTTGGGATTCCGAGGTAGCTGCAAGTTATTAATCACTCTTATCTGGTCTGGATTGACCTCAATTCTGATGGGTAACCATATAGCCCAAAAATTTTCCAGATTCAGCACCAAAAGAGCACTTGGAAGCATTGAGTCACAGCTTGTGTTTCCTTAGGATTTCAAAGATGTTTCCGAGGTCGTTGACGTGCTCGGATTCCAACTTACTTTTGACCACCATGTCATCTATGTAAATCTCAATGCATTTCCCCAGCTGTTGCTCAAACATCTTTGTCATCATTCTTTGATAAGTGGAGCCTGCATTTTTTAGACCAAACGACATCATCTTATAGTGATAATTCCCGACGAGGATAATGAAGGCCGTTTTCTCTTGATCATCCAAAACTAAAGGGATCTGGTGATACCCTTGAAAGGAGTCCAAGAAACTCATTCGCGGATGCCCTACAGTTGCGTCTACTAACTGATCAATCTGGGACATGGGGAATGGATTCTTTGGGCAGGCTTTGTTTAAGTCTGTGAAATCCACACACACACGCCACTTCCCGTTTTTCTTCTTTACCACCACTATATTAGCCAGCCATTCCGGGTATAAAACTTCCTTAATAGCCCCTGCCCGTTTGAGTTTATTCATCTCTTTCCTAACAGCATCAGAATGCTTTTTGGATGAACGCCAAAGTGGCTGCTTCTTAGGAAAGGCGGTTGGACTAACGTTTAAGTGATGGCAGATGAATCTTGGATCGACTCTCGGGGCCTCATAAGAATTCCAGGCAAATACATCAATATTTCTTCGAAGGAGTGTCAACAGCTCTTCCCTGTCTCCAGGAGGCAATTGAGCTCCAATTTGAAAGAACCTCTCCGGGTCCTTATCAATGGCAATTTTCTCCAGCCTCTTACACTTCTCCTCGTCCGATTTCGCAACATTAGGTGGAATCAGGATTCTTGATTGCTATGAGCCTCCACCAACGGGGGTTGTAGATTCGGCAGCAGGCCGATGCATAATGGCAGCTATAAGGCACTGCCTAGCCATAGACTGGCTTCCTACAAGTTCTTCTACTTGTCCTCCAGACAGAAATTTAACCTTTAAATGTAAAGTTGAAGAAACAGCCCCCAAGGCATGAAGTCAAGGTCTGGCTACAATGGCAGTGTAGGGAGAATATGCATCCACTACAATGAAGTCTACCTCAACCACCTCTGATCCAGCTTGTACGGGTAACCTGATCTGACCTTTAGCAATAACAGTTTTCCCATCAAAGCTAACCAGAGGCGAATTATACGCTGTTAGGTCTTCAGGCCTCAAACCCAATCCTTTGTACAAATCCAGATACATGATTTCGACCTCACTCCCTTGGTCGACCATCACCCTCTTCAAGTCGTACCCCTTTATTCTAAAGGTGATGACTAAAGCATCATCATGTGGCTGTATAGTCCCTCTCATTTATCCGAGAAGCTTAAAGCTGGTCGGATCTCAACTTTGGCCATTTTCGATTCACGATTCGTATCCTCAGCAGCCAATCGAACAACAGACATCACCCTGGAAGGACAAGATCTGGTCCTCCCCGGCGCCACAAAGATGACATTGATCGTACCCAATGAGGGCCTTGAAGAAGCACTCCCTGAAATCCCAAACCTGAGGTGATCTCCCTGGCTATTGGGCCGATGTACAAACTGTTGTAGCCTTCCTTCTCTAACAAGTTGTTCTAAGTGACTCCTTAGAGTTCTGCAATCCTCAGTAGTGTGCCCCCGCTCCTGATGATATTAACAGTGAAGGCTCTGAATGCGCTTCGTGGGGTCTCCTCCCATATTGTTCGGCCACTTAAAATATGGCTCATTCTGAATCTTCTCCAAGATTTGGTGGATTTGTTCTCAGAATACGGCGTTGATCGCCTAAGATGTAGTGGATCCTGACTGCACATTATAGTCCCTCTAAGACTTGTTATTGTTGTAACGATCTAACCTGAAATCCCTCCTCTCTTGAGGGATAACCTTAGCTTTTCCTTTGCCTCGAATCTGATCCTCTTTAACTCGTTTATATTCATCGATTCGATCCAGCAATCGACGCACGCTCCTCACAGGCTTTTTAGTCAGCGACTTCCTCAGATCATGTTCGGCTGGCAAGCCGACCTTAAAGGTTCTCACAGCCACGTCATCAAAGTTTCCTTCGATCTCGTTAAACATCTCCCAATACCTGTCCGAGTATGTTTTCAGAGTCTCCCCCTCTCGCATGGATAGGGACAACAAGGAATCTAATGGCCGAGGAACTCTACTACACGTTATAAATCAAGAGCAAAGAGCCTTAGTGAGCTCTCTAAAAGATCCAATAGAATTTGCTGTGAGGCCATCATACCATCTCATTGCCACCGGTCCCAAAATGGATGGGAATACCTTGCACATAAGAGCTTCATTCCTTGAATGAACAGCCATCCTCTGGTTGAAGTGGCTAACATGTTCCACAGGATCTGTTCGACCGTTGTACATGGTGAAAATGGGCTGAGTAAACTGTCGAGGCAGCTTTCCCCCTTTAATCTTGTGCATGAAGGGTGACTTGGAAATCTGGTTGAGGGCCCTATTCATTGCGTCATTCCTCAAGCCCCTAGAGGATGAGTTTCCACCTCTACGGTAATAATAGCTTTCCTCTTTGTGAGAAAAAGATTCGCTAGGGGGCGTCCGTGATCGGCGCCTATAGTCACCATCCTCTCCATCATCAGAAGAGAAATCAGAGATGGACGGACTATGCCTTCTCCGTGCACGACGCAGCTTTTCCCTTAGGTGATCAATTTCACGTTGCATGTTCCTCGTAGTGTCCCTATGGGAGACATTACCCTCATCTCAACGTTGACTCCTGCCTGTATGAATGGTGTGCACACTTCCCTTATGATCCCTCTCCCGTTTAAGATGCAGAAAGTGATCTAGCTGTTAGGAACTATCAGACTCCGCCCTGTTAGGACCTGACCCAACCATAGTTAAGAATTCAATTCACCAACGCACCAGTGATTTCCACAGACGGCGCCAATTGTAAGGACACAATTTTTGGGAAGCTGGCCCATAAGTGGGATTGACTTAGGCCCAAAACATTCTTGCAATGAGTTTGTAAAGAGTAGGCTAGAAAAACTGGGCTTAGAATGAAATCAACAGTTGTTCAGATATATTTGAGACCCAAGTGACAGAATCAAAATGCTGATGTTATATAAAATCGTCCTCAGCTTAGTTTGAGAAAAATGGTATTACAGTTATTTGAAGGTGTACAACTTATCTCTCTTTTTCTCTCTCTACTGCTCCTATTTTTCCTCTACAATGTTCCTCCCCCCCCCCCCCTTTTCTTCCTTCTTGCTTTCTTTATATTCCCTCATTCCTTCACGTGCCAATTAGATCATCTTTTTTTTATACTTGTCTCATCAACCTTCCCTCAAAATCTTTACACGGCAACTGTAAAGGTCCAGAGTCACTGTTCAGATGTCCTTTCCTCATTAATGCGGCCAGAAGGTTAGCTGTAGGGTCATAAATTCGATGGCAGCAACTTTCTGTATAATATCTCACTGCTTCCACTTGTCCTACGTGCTTCCTAGATGCTCTTGTACCAGAAGAATCCCTTAAAACATTACAACGAATGCCAGAATGTGCATCCTGGCTCTCTCTTTATCATCCGAAGAGGTAAATCTCCTCGGACAACTCTTCGTTTGCATGCCAGCCCAATCCTGGCAAGGTTTGTAAATGTACAATTTCCTCATATTTAGTGATCCTTGGACAAATGCACCTCCTCGGACAAGCTCACGGCTCATCATCTAGAATTGGGCCTTTGACCCCTACATTTTTATATAGTGAATTTAATATTATTTATATAAAAAATTCAAATAAAGAGGTAGAGTTTATTATCAAAAAAATTATTTATGATTTGTTTTTAATAAAATATATTTTTGGTAATTGTAAACAAAAAACCACATTTCAAGAAGGTTCCTTTAATCATTTTCCAATTCCCAAGCCTACCCACTTGAAATAATGACTTTTTCACCTACTTAATTTATATTCTTTTGTTATATACCATTATTCTTTTTCCTCACCTCTTCTAAGTTTTAACAATTTCTTTGTGTCTTCTCATCTTCTTCTTCCTTCTCTTCTTTCTCTCTCTCTCTCTCTCTCTCTCTCAAAGACCACATGAAGCAAAAGAATGGTGGCCAGCAGCCATTTTGGCTTGTTTCAGCGGCTGTATCGGCTGGAATTGAGTCGTATCGGCCTGTTTCGGCCAAAATTGGACGGTTTCAGCCAAAATCGGTGTGAATTGGCGCAAATCGAAAAAAAGAAGAAGAGAGAATTGGTGAGTCGGGAAGAGTCCGGTGCGAGTGCGGCGGCTCTGGAGCCGCACCCGTGCTTTCTTGGCTTAAATATGTGTTTGAAAGATATTGCTTTTAGGATGGAAAATGGAAGGTTCATGAAATAATGGTGGAAAATGGAAAATGGGTTCTTATTCGTGTTTCAATTTTCAAGTTTAATTAGAGAATACGACAACATTTATTGTATTTAATGAGATGTCATGTGGTTTTGCCTTGGCTTACCGTAAAGATTGCAAATTAGAATTCCTTTCCAAATAATACATATTATCATTCATCTTCAGCAAAAAAAGTGGGTTCCAATTAGCTTAACTGATAAAATCTCTGATGGTTGAATAAGAGATCTAGGTTAACTCCTGCTTACACCAAAAACCAACTAGTGCCTGGGTCTAATAATAAAAAAAGCTATCACCAGGAGCAGACGCCATAGGTGTAAACTCTTTTAAAAAAATGTTCATCAAAAAAAAAAAAATTATCACTTATGTCGTGATTCCCATCAGTATTTAATTTTAACTATGGGTATGCATTCAACCCATGAATCCAATAAACTCGACCAAACTCAATCAACTTGACTTTTCAATTAGGTGTTAATGGGTTGATGAGTTAGATTGTAAATTTTTGTGAAGCTTTTATTGGATTAGGTTCAAGTTAGATAAATCTTTCAACCCACATAACTCAACTCATTATTTTAATAGTTTGAAAATGCTTAGATTTTAGATTTGTTACTTAATTTATTTCGGATTTATGAATTTATTACTTTAATATATTTTGATACTTAGTTTCGATTAATTCAACTTACGAGTTATGAGGCTCAATTGTGTAAATTTTAATAATTTTTATTGAAAAAATAGCTTAAATAATTTAATGAAAACTTTTTTTAACTATTAGGTTTGACGAAATGATGTTTATCCAACAACTCAACCCGACCTAACCCAACTCCTAAGGTTGAGAAATCTCCAAACCAACCCGTGCATACTCCAACCTTTGGATCAAGATACTTTCTCCTTAAAACGTACTTAATATTGCTTGTAAATTTTTTTATTAAAAAGATTCAAATTACAAGTTTAAACCTTCAATTATTTAGGGCAATCTCATCTTTGTATGAAACAGCTTCATTGACAATCAAGTATTGTAAAACCTGCCAACGGCCTTTAGAGTTATTGACAAGTGGATCACTGTGTAATCTATTGTACTGGGGTTCAATCCCCCATAGTTACTCAATCAAAATGATGTTAATAAATCTTTATATATTAATTTCAGGATTAAGCATGAAGTAGTCATTCTCATATCGATAAGGTTGTTTGTTTGTTTGTTTTATTTTTTATTTTATTTTTTTAAATTAGTACAACACAAACCCTAATTTCCTTTTTCAGTTGAAATATATCTCAATGGATGTTTTCTTTTTCTTTTTTTGAGAAATAGTTTCAACCAATGGACGATTTAAACCTTTGATTAGGATCTGCAGTTAAATAATAACACATCAATTTTGAAATACTACTTGCATCATAGAAAACCCCAAATCAACTCAACCCTTAACAGAAAATAAATAATTATTTCACATCTGGGCAATTGAAGCAAAATCAAGAAAATTGAACCCTAAAATAAGAAAGATCATGTCCAAACATTTTGTGGGGACAGTTCAATTTAATTAAAAAGACCTAGAATTCAGGGTGTTTTTCTGACAATTTTTGGAATGGAATTGGTTATAGTTGCAATAGTGAAGGCTAATGGGAGCTTGACTCCATAGTTTAGAATGAACATTACAATTGATGCTATAGTTTATAATGAATAGCTACATTGAACCCTATATTCTAACATATTGCCCATGTACGAGATTGGCATTGAGAAAACAACTTCCTCTTATCCTCTCATGCTCTAATTACTTAAAAATTAAAAAAGAAACGAAAAAGTGGACAATTAAACCGTAAAAAATTGCATCTTATAAAAATAAAAATAAAAAACACTGTTGATCAGATTACAAGATGGAAAAAGGTTAGTGTAGTAGCAACAGCAAAGAATCAAATAGGAAATTTGATCACAAGCTCAGTTTCAACTGGGTTCTCCAATGACCTTTGGTGCTGGATCATTGGGTCATTTGCCTCTTTGTGAAGTACAACCATCCATTCCAAAGTTCAGCTTGTGTGGTTTTGACACAGTAAGGAAGTTTTCCAATCACTGAACTCTTCTGTAAACAACAACAAATCCAAAATTTAAGCGTACAATCAGCTACAATCACAACAGAGCAAACCACATTGTGTAATTAATTATAGAAGTATGAACATTTCAGGTACAGTCTCGCAAAAATTTTTTTTTTTTTTGATTTGAAAGTAGTGCATTTTATTCAAACAATGATAAAAACAGTACATCTTGAGTATCCAAATGCTCAATAATACATGGTGTTTCCTCTATTCAAGCACCTAAAAGGGCTCTAGCATGTTGAGCTAGTCCATGCGCAGTCTTGTTACCATCTCGTGAAACAAAAGAGAATTGGTACTGTTAAACTTTAAGCCTATAGTTTGGGCCAATTATCTCCATCTTGTAATTAGTACCCTATGTGGGACTTCATTACTTAACTAACCACACCACTCACATGTGAATATTTCAACTTATTGCTTAAGAAAGAAGTGCTAAAATTAATTAAAAGATAAAGGTGTACAGAACTTTATACCATTATAGGAAATTTATTACATATTTACGCGAATAAACATGCCCATTAAATTATAATGAGGTATAAAAAAATCTGCAATTATTGTATTTTATTTTATTTTTATTGGTTAGTTATACACACTCAGTAGTAGTAATCCCAACAGTTGTCATTTGAGCTAGAGTTCAATAGCAATCTACAGTTAATATATAAGCAATAACAGTGAACACAACTCTACCAATAAGAAGTTTACTACATCCTTGCATGCCTAAAATGCCATTTTAAGTTGTAAGTAAGCACAAAAGAAACACTGAGGATATTAGATGAGTAACTCTGCACTATCATATGAAGTTTATGCAGATATGCATGCATGGAACACCCTTAAGTCTTAATTCTAACTTAAAAAGAAACTCTGAAATTATAGCAAAAAACAAGATAAATTAATAAACACGTGCACACAGCTTCATGAATGCATGTTTGTATTAATATTTGTGGCTGCAAATTAAAATTCTCCCTTACCACAAACTCTGTTTTAACCCTCTTTCTGCTAACTTAGAACCAATAGGTCATTCCTAAAAATGCCATTGCATAAAAATAAAAAATAAAAAATCTGTCAGTAAACAAGATCAGCTAGAACCAAAGATAATAATTTGAACTTGTCCTAAAAGGCAGTGCGACATCAATAACATGATACCCGTGCTCTCAATTCTGGAAAAAGTAATGTATTGGCCCTAAATGACACCAACAACCCTAAAGTTGTAGGATGCCATGGTTGCCAACATACACTTAGCAAGAAATTAAAGTAATGATCTGTCATTTGACAAGAGAAACACAAATTTCACAACATAAGATAACACGGTTTGTCAATTTTAAATGTCTATCGAACCAGAGAACAGTGTAACTGCCTCTTGAGATCAAGAATGCTCTATTCCTGATATGGAAACCCTTAGAAAGAAATTATATCCAATGAAGTGTCCATTGGTAACGCAACAAATACACATGAGCGAGATATTCAAAAGTATGAGACTGAAACTGCCTCTCTGTTACCAAAAGAAGAAGAAGAAGAAGAAGAAGAAGAAACTGCCCCCTCTGAATACAATCATACAAAGAAGGATAGAAGAATCACTGATTGACAATTAAAACTGAATAAAAAAAATTGAATAAGCCGAAATTATTCAAAAAACAAAAAGACAATGTATAAAAATGTTTGGTCACCAAACTTTGGTGAAGAAAAATAAAAAACAACTTATACTTAATTTGATTCATTCAGTGGAAAGTATTGAACATCTACCCAGTTTAGTATCATTAACACAAGAAGGAGCATTATATTAAAAATTATTTGGATTAAATATAACAAATTCAAGAGGTGATTTTTAATATATTTTTTCACGTGCTGAAAAACTTAAAAAAAAAAAAAAAAAAAAAATTCAGTCTGATCCTCTCAAGCGTTTATCCTTAATCATATAATTCACTTCAAAAAAATTCCAGAGATGAATCAGTACGTTTAACAACTTATTTCTTTAGAGATTTTAACAATCCATCATCATCATTGTCATCATCATCATCACCACAACAACTTATTTCTCTATAAAATATAACAGGAGAGTTGCTGGCGCACACCTGATAATTATCATGTACAACTTTCGCTCTATGTGTGAATTGCAGAAGAAGAACATTGCACGAATTAAATAGAAAATATGTACTAAAAAGGAAAAATTCCAACACTGCCAAACTTGGAAGCCAAAAACAAAAACTCTCAAGTTAGTACCAACCACCTGACAGTCCAGTAAAACTGACAAGTTTGTGGGAACTATAGGACAATGCTAACCATTATTTGAATCCTTAATGACTCCTTTCCCACTAGAAAATGTTTTAAAAAGTCACAATACATGAAATAACATCAGCTAAGAACTTTTCACCAGCAACAAAGAGTCGTAATTCAAAGGATAAATTCTTTGTACTACTCCCTCTATAGGCTGTCCCTAAACAATTTTCCTTCGCCAAAAAATTGAATAATTTTTTACACTTCTCGTAATATAGCCATTGTCAATTGTCTTTGTCACAAAATATTTGATTCATTTTCTCATTTTAATGTAAAAGTAAATGGTATAGTTGGAAAGTCATGCTCTATCAGGATAGGTAGCTAACACCTGATATTTGATTTGAGAGAGAGAGAGAGAGAGAGAGAGAGTGAAAACAAGGCATAAAGGAGGAGTAATTCATTAGAGGGACAAATCCTAAGAAAAGTTTCATCAGTTTCATGAACAGAGAAGCTCAGATTCAACGAAAAGATCATATATATTGGAAGGGGAACAAACACAGGCAACACACAGGCACACTTCTAAATCCATCATTCCTTTCAAACATACTATAGTGTTTAATAATGGGAAAAATTCTAGACGTGATATGTTTTCTAGCACTTGAACTATGTATGCAGGAGAATTCAGAATTTACAATCTCCTTTTCCTTTTCATTTACTAAACAATGTCCTGAACTTGGCAAGCAACACAAGAAAAGATTCAAACCCCACGATATCTCACTTCAAAGCAGTAACAACTATCAAGTTGGTATTCAATAATTAGAATTCTTATCCACAAATGTATGGCACAGAACTCAATCACCAAAAAATTATTAAGGAATCTTAATTAATGCTTTTAAGCATTTTTTTAAAAAAAAATTAAATGCTCAAACGACGATAAGATTTTAAATTTAAAATAAAACACAAAAACAAGAAAAACTAAAAAGATGTGAAGACTGGCTGATTCAAAAAAAAAAAAAAAAAGGAAAAAAGAGAGAAAAAGTCACAAAATGCCATCGAATGTTCTTCAACAATAGTCTCAAGTCTTTTGAACAAGATTTGATAAAGCCACATACCTTGGGACTGGTAAAGGGGGAAAGTCCCTCCACTGTTTTGTCTCATATCAAGCACAAATGTATGAGCTGTAGGCCCTCTGCTCTGTGGACCATAAATGTATCTCCCATCTGTTACCATTCCTAAATGTGAGTACACTATTTCTTCGGCAAAGAAAATCTTCCTCCACATGCATTATCAGTAAAATTGTATATATCAACATGAGAATGTACCTATAGAAAATTAACTTAATTAATAAACAGAAATATTAAGACCCCTTGTTCTGTTAGCTCAAAAATACAACACAATACATATTAAAAAGAGATCACTTTCTGCCAAGGAGCTCTAGCTCAAATGGCACCTCCTTCCCTACAAGAATGGGGTGCAGAGCTTGTTTGTTGGTTCAAGACCCACAGGAGCTTGTGTAACATATCAATTGGTGAAATAAAAAATTTTGACAATTTTTTTTGTTGTTGTTGTTGTTGTGAAGATACCCTGAATCACTGGCATATGGCTGCATCTAGATCAGAATCTGTTTTCACTCTAACTCTTCATATAGCCAGAAACAACACATAGCATGCAATAACTACCTTCAGTTTTGGGGTTTTCTTAAACAAAATGGAGCTTGAAACCATGACCTGACCCTTCACCTCGATATTATTGTAGGAGATGATGATGTGCCATTTGAGCTAGAACTCATCAATAAATTCAATCTTTGAATTCTAACACATACAAATACCTAGGATAACACTTATAGACTACAATAATGTACTATATAAATAATGCCAACATATCAATGTTACAAAATAAGTTTAATACATTAATAAGTAAATATGAATTGAATTAACGTAGTGCAGGGCACAATCCTAGCACACAGGTTATATACAGTGGGAGTGCCTAGGGAGAATCAAAGCAAAACAAATCCTTGGTATTAGGTATACAATGATTTAAACAAATTGGAGAAGCAGTCCACAAACTATTCAGTGCAATGAAGTTGACTAGATCAAAGCAACCCACTAACTGATTCAGTGTTAAAAGCTTGAACAAAATAACAGGCCAGTCAGATTACCAAGACAACAATGTAGACAGCAGTATCAAATAGAGATATAACTAGCCTTTGAATTTACAAGAAACCTTTGAATAAAGTAGAGAGAACTTAGTTGCTCAAGATGCAAGTCTCACATAGTCAGTTGTTCAGTATCCGGAAAAAGCATTTAGAAGATTCTTGATTTGTATGGAGCTCCATCCAAATGAGGTACAAGTGCAGCTGTCATCTTTTCCCTTTTAATTCTGGGGCAAGAAATCAGCAAAAGTAGCTTATAAGACTCTCCCAGGAGCCACTTCCTTATCCTCAACAGCTTCCTTCTATAAATAAAAAAAATTAAGCTCCAACTAGAGGACCTTTCAGATTTCCAACATGTTTATAATCAAGAAAATTCCAAGATCTTTTTTATGCATATATATTGGTAATAGTAATTGAATCAAGAAAAAAAAAAAAAAAAAAACTTAAAAAGTACAAAGTACAGGACATTTGGTGTACACAGGTTGTGCACCCTATGTCAGCAATTCAAAGCATATATGTTGTCATACATGAAGGTTCAATTAGCGTATAAAACACCAATGAACGTTTAGACCTCTAAATACAAAATTATCAACACAAGTTTATAATCAAACATTATCTGTGCGGAATATGATATATAAGCTATATCCAAATTGGTAACACACTTTAAGCCATAATTAATTACAAACACAGCAACAATTAAAAGGTAAAGAGAAAGGAAAGAGATATGCAAATGCAAAGATAACAAGGCGATGTGTTATTGAAGAGGAAATCGAAGTACTCAGCGAAAAACCTCTTCGCTGCCCTCTAAACGGTCAATAATCCACTAGAGAATGAAGTTGGGATACATGAATAGCAGACAACCCTCCAAGCCTAATCATCCAGTGCACTTAAGCCCTCCAAGCTTCTTGCTCCAACAGAGTTACGTCGAACCTTGTCTTCTCTAGTTTACTAGATCCCGCAATAAACCCATTGCATCAACCAAATGAATTGGTCCCTTTCTGAACTGCTTTCCAAGCAACAAAAACACCTCCTTACTGATATGAGTATGGTGAGATAAGGATTTAGAAAATGGACCTCTCAAGGATATGTCAATGGAGAGGGTGAGAGTAGAGAAATTTGGAGAATCAATGATAAAATTATGGATAAGTCAATCTTGTTTTTCTCTAGGTTTTTTTTCTCAAAATTCTCTCTAGAACCTCTCTACATTTCGTGGCTATAAGGGTATTTATAGTAGTGTGTATGAAGAATGCGAAAAGTCATGTTTCAACCAAACAGGGCATTCTGGCGACTCAATCTTGCGACTGGAACGAGTCGCAAGTTTGAGTCGTGAGTTAATTGCCTAGCCAGACTGAAAGTTTTGTCTTGTAGTACTCCAGTGGTCGTGACCCTTTAGCTCCCTTGCATGCTTCACACGTGTGACACCTTTGGCAACTTGCCAATTGCAAGCCAGTTGCAAGATCCAGTCGCGAGGTTCTTCTTCAGTGCACACATCTTGAGTTTTCTTCACACTCTTTCTCACACTACCCTTACATAAATCCCACCTAAATACATGGTATCTAATTGCTAAATTACAAGCAAATTTGACACAGAATAAAGTCAACATATGATTGAATAAATTCAACCTTACAATTCAGATTGGATGGTCTATTACTAATATTATCCAAAAGGCACCCGGAAAAATAAAGTTCCAACAAAATGGGATTTCACCCTCTCTGTAGGTTTCTCCTGCTCTTCGAAGGTCCTTCTATTCCTCTCCCCTCAATCTGCCATATCAAAAAAGCTGGAGCTAGACTCCATACTCTACTTCGAAATTGCATACACACATATTATCATCAAAAAAACAAAATAGTGATAAAGAAATCTGACCTGTTTGGATTGTTGCCGATCGTTGTTGGGCAAAGAGAGAAGAAATATAATTGAGCCCACTTCTTTTATTTCCAAACACGTGAAGCTTTGATGGGCAAGCAAACCTGATCCATTAATTAAAAAACAAGCCAACATGGACAATTCAAATTGCTTGAACTTGAGTGTGAGTATAATGATTACTCTTGAATAGGTGATTGAGAGACCGTCATCCAATGGTTCTCTTTGGCTCTGAGATGGTAGATATCTTCCTATGCAAGGATGGTCTTTTAAGCTCAAATTCATTCCATGTAATGAATATAGTGGCTCTGCAGACTTTGTTTTTGTGTTTGCAAGAACCTTCATTTTACTATTTTACCTAAACTGAATGTAGTGATCTTGTTTGGGTGGTCTATGCTGAAAATACCTTCCATCATTGTAATTCTACCTAGAAGAAAAGGTAAGCTAGAGTGATTTCTGCCTAGTCTGCTTCCTGATATAATGCGGCTTCAACAATTTTTTCTTTATTTAATGATTGCTTTAAGATAAGCATTAAATTACAAACAACAAGATGCCAAGACACACAAGTATACATTCCACCCTAAGTCAGAGGTTGAAGAAATCATGTACAATTTAACAATTTAGTCATGTGGCTGTGTGCTAAGAAGAGAAAATGCCATTTGGTCCAGAAACCATTAGCTTAAACAAGATGCAAAGTCAGTGATTGTATTATCGATGAAGCTTGCTGGTTTTATAAAATTGCTCCATATACCAAAGTAGGAATAGCAAAAAACTAAACACGTTCTTTTTAAATAATAGAAACAGTCAGCAATTCAATCAAACTCAATAATACCACTAACCATGTAAATCCTTTTATAAAAAAAATAAATACGAAACCAACATTGCATAAAAAAACTAATCACGTTCTGTTGGAATAATATAATAGTAGCAGTTAGCAATAGAGTAGAATTCATTCTAAGTTAAAGGAAAGGAAGAAGAAATTACTTGAATCAAGTTGTAGGGGGAGTGGGGTATATAAACCAAAGCCTTATATTAAAAAATATGGATAGAACTCAGCATTCAAGAAACTAACTTTGTATTCTCAATGTCCAAAAACAAAAAAAAAAATAAAAAAAAAAACAAAAAAAAAATAGTAACAAACTTCCTGCTCTAAAATAAGTATGCAAAAAAGTCCCATACAAAACTCCATCAAACAGCAGAAACCGCATTTCATATCATTATAACTCTTGAAGTATTCGCTCCATCAAATTAAGACGATGCTGATCTGAGATCTCCATTTTTTTTAAACTAAATGCTGAACCGAGTGGTATGATATTTTCTACACGAACAGAACTGAAAAGCTTTACAGCAGCTTCCACTGCTTCTTTGGAAGCCCATGATGAGCCAACAGGTGTTATTTGATTCCCAATTTCAATTTCAGAGGGGTCCTCCTCCACCTCTTCTTCTTTAAATTTGTCTTCAAGATCAGAAGAGGCAGCAGCACAAGAGGATAAGACAACCACTTCAGATTCGGGCATGTCATGTAAAACAACATTGACGAAAGAGTGATATAAGAGGCTGCCAACACTTGACCTCTCTTCAGATTCCTAACAAAGCATTTAAGCAAGAAGTCTTTGGCCAGGTGTGAGATCCCATCTGGGATACTGGGTATTGCCGAGGCAATCTGCTTTCAAAGGTCTTCAATGCCCTCATCCAAATTCAGTTTCCAAGTTGGCCTCCTTGTTAGCATATTGAGAACCACACAACCGAGTGCCCAAACATCAGATGGCTGAAGTTGAATCTCATCGACAATGCTCGCAGGCGCAAGATACATGGCAGTCCCTCTAACACCCATCTTCAAGTCTTTAGAAGTACTTTTTGCCAGACCAAAATCAGCTATTTTTGCAACCAATAAACCTGTCTCATCAGGTGCAAGCAGAATATTCTGAGGCTTTATATCACAATGAACAATGCCATTCTTGTGAACAAAGTCCAGCCCCACAAGTAACATCCTTGTAAAGCCCCTCACGTCCTCCTCAGGCAGGCCACATTCTGATTTCTTGATTAGATCAGCAAGAGTTCATTGTGAAGCGTACTCCATAATGTTGAATAAATTAGTAATTTACACGTTTGGGCTGTCCTAGTCTTTAGGAGTGTTAGTAAGTTTGTTTCTAGTTAATAGGAGTTGGTTTACCTAGTCAATAGGAGTTTGTTGCTGAACGTTGGTAGTGCCTATTTTTATGTTACTTTCAGTTATGTATTAGCCTATTTATAGGCTGTTGATTTATCAATAAAATGAGTAGTAGAGTTTCAGTTCAACTCTGTTTCCTTTTGTTTCTAGTTTATCACTTTCTTCTTTATTTTACATCAGTGGTATCAGAGCCTGGTTAGAGTTCCACATGGCTTCTGAAACTTTTGTGCAGCCAGCCATTCCACGCTTTGATGGTCACTATGACCATTGGAGCATGCTCATGGAGAATTTTTTGAGATCCAAAGAATATTGGACAGTTGTTGTTTCTGGAGTAGCAGAACCAGCAGCTGATGTTATGCTGACAGATGCACAGAAGGTGGAGCTTGAAGGGCGAAGGTTGAAGGATCTCAAAGCAAAGAATTATCTTTTCCAGGCAATTGATCGTTCCATTCTAGAAACCATTCTTTGTAAAGAAACTTCCAAGCAGATCTGGGACTCCATGAAGAAGAAGTATGAGGGGACAGCAAAGGCAAAGAGGGCACAACTTCAAGCACTTCGAGGCGATTTCGAAACTTTACACATGAAGTCTGGAGAATCGGTGTCAGATTACTTCTCCAGGACGATGGCAATCGCAAATAAGATGAGAATCCATGGCGAAAAAATAGCAGATGTTACTATCATTGAGAAGATTCTTCGTTCGATGACAACAAAATTCAATTATGTTGTTTGTTAGATTGAGGAATCTAAAGACACTGATAGTATGTCCATTGATGAATTGCAGAGTTCTTTGTTGGTTCATGAGCAGAAAATGAATCGGCAAGACAAGGAGGAGCAAGCGTTACAAGCCTTGGCATCAAAAGGAGGAGGTCAAGGACGAGGAAGAGGCAGAGGCAGAGGCGGCAATGATGGTAGACACTCAAATCAGAAATCTGAAGATTTTGACTCCCAAGGGAGAGGAAAACGCCATGACAACAATCATTCAATGCCTTCCAAGTCAAAGTCAGCAGACAAATCAAGAGTTGAATGCTACAGGTGTCACAAGTTTGGCCATTACAAGTCAGAGTGTCGTACTAATCTAAGGAGAGATGGTGGAAAACAGTCCAATTTTGCTGAGAAGGAAGAAGAAGTGTCTTTGTTGATGGCTTGTCACGGCAAGGAGGAAACACACAAGAAATTCTTGTGGTACTTAGACACTGGCTGCAACAACCATATGAGTGGAGAGAAGTCTGTATTCTCTGAGTTGGATGAAGCTTTTCGTGATGTTGTGAAGTTCGGTGATGGCTCTACAGTCTCTGTTATGGGAAAGGGAAAGGTAGCAATTCAAACCAACAAAAATTCTGTTCAAACTATTTCTAATGTTCTCTTTGTTCCAGATTTGAGAACAAATTTACTCAGTATTGGTCAGCTACAAGAAAAGGGATATGGAATCTCAATAAAAAATGGAGTCTGCAGAATTGAAGATGAGAAGTTGGGCTTGATAGCTCAAGTCAACATGACAGCCAACAGAATGTTTCCATTGTATCTTCATGACACCGCTCACTCATGTCTTTCTACAAGATTAGGAGAGAAGGAATGGCTATGGCATTTTCGCTATGGGCATCTTAGCTTTGGCGGGTTGAAAACTTTACAACAGAAGAATATGGTGACTGGTCTTCCTCAAATTACAGCTCCTTCTGAAGTTTGTGAAAAATGTGTTGTTAGCAAACAACACCGCAATCAATTCCCACATGGGAAATCATGGAGGGCGAAGGCTGCACTAGAGCTTGTTCATTCCGACATTTGCGGGCCAATAACTCCATGCTCTAATGGAGGTAAGAGATATATACTTACCTTCATTGATGATTTTAGTCGCAAAAGCTGGGTTTATTTTTTGCAAGAGAAGTCTGAAGCCTTTCTAGCTTTTAAAAGCTATAAAGCGCTAGTTGAGAAAGAAGTTGGTAGTCCAATAAAAATTCTTCGCACGGATCGTGGTGGAGAATATAACTCACATGAATTTGCAATTTTTTGTGAGAACCATGGAATCAAGAGACAACTTACAGCAGCTTATACACCCCAACAGAATGGTGTATGTGAGAGGAAGAACCGCACTATTATGAATATGGTGCGAAGCCTTTTGACAACAAGTGGCATTCCAAAAAGTTTCTGGCCTGAAGCAGTTAACTGGAGCATTCATATATTGAATAGAAGTCCCACACTTGCTGTTAAAAATATGACACCAGAGGAAGCATGGAGCGGACGGAAACCAGCCGTTGATCACTTCAGAATTTTTGGGTGTGTTGCATATGCCCATATTTCAGATCAAAAGAGGAAGAAGCTGGATGACAAGGGAGAAAAATGTATTTTTCTTGGTGTTAGTGATCAATCAAAAGCTTACAAGCTTTACAATCCTAACACTAAGAAAATTCTTATTAGTCGAGACGTTGTTTTTGATGAAGATCAAATCTGGGAATGGAGCAAAAATGTAGTTGGAGAGCTAATTCCAACTAGTTTTGATGGAGAAGATGGTGATGAAGTAAACCAGCCGCAGCAACACCTTGCTCCAGCAACTGATGCATTTGAGAATCCTCAAAATGAAACTCCTGTAGCCTCTGAAGTCACTCCAACAGCACCAGAAGCAGTAGTTGAACCACGTTCTCATCTTGTTCGAAGGAGGCCAGCATGGATGTATGATTATGAAGTAACTGGAATTGATCGATCTGAAGACCCACTCACTCACTTTGCTCTGTTTTCAGATTGTGATCCTACCAGTTTTGAAGTGGCTGTCAAAGAAGCAAAATGGAGAAAGGCTATGGATGCTGAAATTACAGCCATTGAAAGAAATAATACATGGGAGCTATGTGATCTTCCAAAAGGGCAGAAGACAATTGGCGTAAAGTGGGTTTACAAGACAAAGCTAAAGGAGAATGGTGAGGTTGACAAGCACAAGGCACGCTTGGTAGCTAAGGGCTACAAGCAGGAGCTTGATGTTGATTATAAAGAAGTCTTTGCTCCGGTTGCAAGGCATGATACAGTCAGATTGGTGATTGCTATGGCAGCTCAAAACTCATGGCCTATTTTCCAGTTGGACGTGAAATCAGCATTCCTCCATGGAGATTTGAAAGAAGAGGTATTTATCGATCAACCCGCTGGTTATGTAAAAATTGGCAATGAGCATAAAGTGTATAAGTTAAAGAAAGCTCTATATGGATTAAAACAAGCTCCACGGGCTTGGTATAATCGTATAGAAACTTATTTTTTGAAGGAAGGCTTTCAAAAATGTCCTTATGAATATACACTTTTTATAAAAATTGAAGATGGAGGAAAGATGCTCATTGTTTGCTTATATGTAGATGATTTAATCTACACTGGAAATAATACAGCCATGTTTGATAGTTTTAAGAAATCCATGATGGCTGAATTTGAAATGTCTGATCTTGGCATAGAAGTGGTGCAGTCTTCTACTGGAATTTTTATTTCTCAAAAGAAGTATGTGCGAGAAATCTTGGACAGATTTGAAATGAAGGATTGTAATCCTGTAAATACTCCATCTGAGTTTGGTATGAAGTTAAACAAAGATAATGGAGGAAAGAAGGTTGATGATACTCTTTACAAACAAATAGTGGGGAGTTTAATGTATTTGACAGCAACAAAACCTGATATAATGCATGCTGTAAGTGTGATTAGCAGGTACATGGAATGTCCTACAGAGATTCATCTCTTGGCTGCAAAAAGAATTTTTCGTTACTTGCAAGGTACTAAGGAGTTTGGGCTGTTCTACAAGAATGGAGAAAAGTCAAATCTGTTTGGCTTTACAGATAGTGATTATGCAGGAGATTTAGATGATCGAAAAAGCACATCTGGGTATGTTTTCATGATGGGGACAGGAGCTATTTCATGGTCATCAAAGAAGCAACCTATTGTCACATTATCATCCACTGAAGCTGAATTTGTTGCTGCAACAGCTTGTGCTTGTCAAGCTATTTGGTTAAAGAAAATCCTTAAAGAGCTGCATTTCAAGGAGGATGGACCTACTCAGATTTATTGTGACAATAGTTCAGCAATAAAGCTTTCAAAAAATCCAGTTCTACATGGTCGAAGCAAGCATATAGATGTGAAGTATCATTTCTTGAGGGATCTCACGAATGATGGAGTTATTAATCTGGTTTACTGCAGAAGTGAAGATCAGATTGCTGATATTCTAACAAAGCCTCTCAAATTTCCAGCATTTCAGAAGCTCAGGGAGCTTCTTGGTGTTTGCAGTTCAAAGGATTTTATCTGAGGGATGGCACTTCAAAGTTTGAGTCTTATTAAACTGATGGAACATCAGTTTAAGGGAGGGATTGTTGAATAAATTAGTAATTTACACGTTTGGGCTGTCCTAGTCTTTAGGAGTGTTAGTAAGTTTGTTTCTAGTTAATAGGAGTTGGTTTACCTAGTCAATAGGAGTTTGTTGCTGAACGTTGGTAGTGCCTATTTTTATGTTACTTTCAGTTATGTATTAGCCTATTTATAGGCTGTTGATTTATCAATAAAATGAGTAGTAGAGTTTCAGTTCAACTCTGTTTCCTTTTGTTTCTAGTTTATCACTTTCTTCTTTATTTTACATCACATAAAGTAATTGGCCATGCAAGGGGCCTCTTCATCCTCAGCATCAACAGTAAAATCTTCTCCAAAGCAAGTAACAATGTAAGGGCAGCCCTGAAGAGCATCCAGAAAACACTTGTCTAGCCAAAGCTCCTCAGAATCATCCTCCTTTGTAGACTTCATGGCCACAACCTGGGTAGCATTGGCAGAGATACTCGGTCCAGGGTCAGTGAGAACAGCCAAATATACAAACCCAAAACCCCCTTTTCCAAGCAGTGGGCCTTGTTGCCATGGCCCTTCCATTAGACTTTTCTGTAGTTTAAACTCGCCTTCTCCGTATTCAGTCTCCAGTTCTCGCTTTCTCTTCATCGTACAAAAGTAAAGGAAGCAGCTTTAAGGCCGTTCGGGTAGAGGAGTAAAAAAGTGGAAGGTTGAAAAATTATGGTAAGATTGAAAAGTGGGAGGATGGAAAATATTTAGTTTTCTCTCTTTTGTATTTGGTCGTAGGGATAGGATGAAAAATTATGGTAAGATTGAAAAGTGGGAGGATGGAAAATATTTAGTTTTCTCTCTTTTGTATTTGGTCGTAGGGATAGAAAAGTGAGAGGGTGGAAAACTCTTTTATTTGATTGGAGAGAAAAAGGGAAGGATGGAAAATGTAATTTGTATAAATTGACTATTATATCCTTGTTATATAATAACAGGTAAGAAATAGATTTATTTATAGTCATTAAATAATATAAAATTTACCGCATCATATATATAAGTTTATACCAGCCTCTGAGCATGCGCGTCAAAGAGCGCGTGCTTAGAGGCTCTTTTATTTTTTGGGCAAAAATTAATAATTTGTATTTATTATAATTTGGGAGCGCGTGCTCAAAAGCTCTTCTATTTTTTGGGCAAAGATTAATAATTTGTGTTTATTATAATTTGGGATTTCTACTTCTTCCAATCACCAAAAAAAAAAAAAAAATCTAAGGGTGTGATGAAGTAAAAAAAAAAAAAAAAAAAAAAAAAAAAAAAAAGAACACGTGGGTGAGTTTTGTAGATTAGAGGAGTTTTAAAATTAACAAAAGAGTGATCCTATTTTGTAGGAAGTTAGTGAGTAGAAATAGGAATTTAAATCAACGTAAAAGTAAGAGTTTATTAGAAGTAGGAAGGCATTTCAACATAGAAGTAGGAATTTATTATTTTTGTCAATTTACTATTTTAACCCCATTTTTAAGTTTTAGGTAGATATATTTTTGACAATAAAAAAAGTAATAATTAACTTTCTTTTGCCAATTTACTATTTTAACCCCATGTTTAAGTTGTTAGTTAATTAATTTAGGGGTATATTTTACAGCAAAAAAAGTAATAACTAACTTTTTGAATACTCTTAATATATACAGATTATTATTTTTATTATTATAATGTAAAAATTAATGTCATACAAAAAAAAAATCAACAAGAAAAAAAATAGATTAATGATAGGGATGGCAATTTTGCCCCACCCCGCCTCGCTTTGCCCCCCCCCCCCCCAACCCCACCCCGCCCCGCCCCGTGTGGGTTTTCCCCACCCCGCAAAGGTGGTAGGGCGGAGATGGGGCAATATTTTGTCTCCGCACCCCGAGGCGAGACGGGGATGGGTTTAGTATTTTCATCCCCGCCCCGCTCCGCATTAATAAGGACTATAATTGTAAATTTAGTAAACCCTAAATCACTAATATTTAAAGTGAATCACAACAATACAAGACATGAGATAAAATATTTTTTATTCTAAAACCCTAATGCTATTGCCGCCCTCTGACCCATCCCTTTGCTCTATAGTCTATACATGTTTTTCAAGTTTCAAGCCAAACTCCACTCCAAGTCCAAGACATTGCTTTTTAGGTTCATCTCATTCACTATCTTTTTTTGTTTTAGTGTTTCTTAAATCAGTTTTTTTTTTTCAATTTAAATTTTGGATCTTTTTTTTTATATCTAAAATTAGTATTTTTGTTTATAACTATTGAAGTTTGAAGAAACACAATTAGAGAAAAAAAGGTTGGTCACATAGTGCTTCCAGTAGGCAATAGGTTTGTTTCTTATCATATTAGTAAGCTATCTTAATCGCTATTATAATAAGGAAAGAAGCAAGGGACAATTGTAATAGTACTGAATTTATAAAGAAGAAAGTGGTGTCACTACATTGGGAGAAAGCGAAACTTATTCTTAAAGGACTAGTCAATTGTCCTTGATGATTTTATTCATGCAAAGACAATGTTTATTTTGTTATAAGAAATTTTGAATTATGTTGTTACGTATTAGACTATTTAAATACTTGGTTTATTTAAATGCTTGGATTTTAAAACATTTTGTTTTGTTGTGATTTATATTATTGTAGCAAAAAATTTATTTATATATATAAAATTGTATTAGGGGCGGCGCGGGGTGGGTCCCCGCGGGGCCTCAAGGGGCAGGGATGGGGCAAGGTAGTTTGCCCTGCACCCCAAGGCGGGGAGGGGACGGGGAAGGGCAACAACCATGCGAGGCGGGGATGAAGATCCCATCCTCCAGCTCCGCCCCACCCCACCCCACCCCACCCCATTGCCATCCCTAATTAATGAGGAGTATAATAAGGATCAGGTCACGTTGAAAAAAAAAAAAGAAAAAAGAAGATGAAGAGAACGTCACGATGAAAAAAAAAAGGAAAAAAAGAGAGAGAGAGAGAGAGAGAAGAGAACATCGAAAAAAAAGGAAAAAAAAAGAGAGAAGAGAACGTCACATTGAAAAAAAAAAAAAAAAAAAGAACCTAGTAGAAAGGGCATTTTTGTAAAAGTGCTACTCTATCACTTTTCTCCGCGTTTGAGTGTTGAGAGTGTGAGAGAGAGAAAAAAGGGTTTTGATAAATTGATTAATGGAAATGCAATTTCTTATCTCACAAAAAAAAAAAAAAAAAAAAAAAACACAATTTCTTTTTCCAACGGCTCAATTTTTCGTGGAAAAATAAATATTGTGGCAAATGGTACATCTAATTAATAAACAAAAAATATATATATATTTTACTTTATGGGGGTGGAAATGAGAAAGTATACGACTCTAAGTCAGCGTTCACATGTTTCTAAGTCCAATGAAAAAGTGGCATGTGTACCAAAGAAAACACGCCTTTTATACAATCATTAGTGTTGGCTGCAAGTGCAAGGCACGTGCTGCCCCTGTAGTGAGCAAATTAATATAGATTTTGGGTGTGAAACGGTGAATTTTGGCTCACCCAATTTAACTATATTAAAAAAGAAGTCTAAGAATACAACAAAATATCACAATATTTTCACAATATCTTCATTTTAAGGATCCGAATATATATATTTTTTATTTTATTTGAGAGAAATGCTATATTCATAACATTTTTAGAACAAATTTTAAATGACAAGTTATTATTAGTTTTAAACTGATAACATTGTTATTGTTATTTTCAAAACATTTATTTTCAATTGTGGTTGGTCACAGTCTCATATTTTATTATTTTATTTTGACTTGTAAGAAATTGATACTTCAATACTTGTAAAAATATTGTAAAATTTGTTGTGTCATTATAACAATATATATGCCAGCTTACATAAATATTTAAAAAAAAAAATACAAACCGATTATTGAGGAAAAAAAAAAACTTTAGGCATGGTAAAAATTAATGTTAAAATGTTGTGGACTTAGCATTTTTTTATTTGATTTATAAGAAACTAAGATCTCAACAATTGTGAAAATATTGTAATAATAATAAGTGTTGTAACATTTTCCCAAAATATTTATTTTCAGTTGTGTTTAGTCACAGTTTCATATTTTATTATTTTATTTCGACTTGTAAGAAATTGACACATCAATAATTGTGAAAATATTATGAAATTTGTTGTGTTGGTATAACAATATATATGCCAGTTTACATAAATATTTCAAAGAAAAAAAAAGCACAAACTGATTACTGGAAAAAAAAAAAAAAATTTAGGCACTGTAGCTGAATATACCAAAAGCACTGTAACTCTAGTGCCATCCATCAAGAATAGCTTACCTATGATTTGTTGTGAAATTAATGTTAAAAAGTTGTAGATTTAGCATTTTTTTTTATTTTATATATAAAAAACTGAGATCTCAACAATTGTGAAAATATTATGATAACAATAAGTGTTGTAACATTTTCTCAAAGCATTTATTTTCAATTGTGTTTGGTCACAATCTCATATTTTATTTTTATTTATTTCGATTTGTAAGAAATTGATACCTCAATAATTGTGAAAATATTGTGAAATTTGTTGTGTCAGTATAACAATATATATGCCAGTTTATATAAATATTTAAAAGAAAAAAAAACACAAACCGATTATTGGGAAAAAAAAAACTTTAGGCACTGTAGAAATTAATGTTAAAATGTTGTGGACTTAGCATTTTTTTTATTTGATCTATAAGAAACTGAGATCTCAACAATTGTAAAAATATTGTGATAACTATTGGGATAAATGCCCTTAAATCTTATTGTATGATGCTATGTATGATATTATGTATGACATTATGTGAGAAATGATGTATGACTTAATATTGTGATTAATAAAGTTGTTTTATTCTTATCTAAAATGATGGTAACATGAATATTTGGACATTATCAAATAATCTATGAGATGCATAGTATGTGATTTATGTGAAAAGTCACAGAAGATATAAATAACAAGTTCTTTGTAAACTCAGAATTATAGTTCGTAGTTGGTGATGAAATTGGGCATTTCATCTGCGAAGACTATAACATATTAATTAAGATGATTTGTCTTGATCATGGAAGTGAAAACTTTAAGTTGATATGTTGATATATTTTAAGAGTTAAGACATATTGAACTAGACCGCTGTGAGATTTATTATTCTCCTAACAACTGTAAAATGAATAATAAATTTCACGATTTCTATTCACATGAACTCTTAATCCTGAGAGAATAATAGACTTGATCATGAAACGTAGGTTTCTTTGATATATTAAGAGTGAGATCTAAAGCAATGGTCAAGACCTCAATATGTTGGGCAGCCACATTTAGTGTTGATGGAACATATATCCTCAAGATGAAATTCATAGTCTCTTAACGGAGATATAAAATATTCCCTTGAAATAAGTTTAATGGGTTCAGTTATTCAGAGAGTTAGGTCTAACCACTTTAGTAAGACTAAAGTATATATTTATGAATTTAAATTTCATAAATATATGATAAATAACTTAAAAGGATTAAATCAGGTACTTAAGAATTAAGATGTAGTAATTTACAAAGTGGCAGTCTATATTTATGACTTTGTATTATTGCGAATATTTTATGAAGGGGTTGCATGTATAATAAAGTCTTGGAATATAATTTATTAATAAGGCCTAGAGTGTAATTATATTTATATAGTGGTATTAAATTATATATATAGTGGTATTAAATATAATTAATGGTAACTTTGGACTTGTCAAAAGTTGACAAAAAAGCCCAAGGCCCATTGGAGCTAGTGTTTTATTTGTTCTCTTTTGGTCCCCACTCCAAACCACACACTAAAACCCAATTGGAAATGCTCAAAAGGCTAGCCCAAATAAGTAATTAGTCATGTGAACAGAAATATATAGAATTTTATATTAGAATAAAATGGTTTGGATGTTGGTGTAAGAGAGACACTCCTTCATATTCTCTTTAGAACAAACATATAGAACTGATTTAGAGACCACACATCTTGAGCATCAAGTGGAATTGGAGTGAAGATTAAAAATATTTCCAAATGCTTTTCTTCATTCAGTTTTGAAATTCACCATACCAAGGTACACTTTCTTGTTCATATATTCTGAAATTTACATAGCACATTTTATCAATTGCGAATGAAGTAGATCCGTTAAATTTTCCGTTGCGTATGTTTTGTATGCGATACAAACATGTATTTGTCCAACAATAACAATAAGTGTTGTAACATTTTTTTAAAACATTTATTTTCAGTTGTGGTTGGCTATAGTCTCATATTTTATTATTTTATTTTGACTTGTAAGAAATTGACACGTCAATAATTGTGAAAATATTGTGAAATTTGTTGTATCAGTATAACAATATAAATGTCAGCTTACATCAATATTTAAAAGAAAAAAAAACACAAATCGATTACTGAAAAAAAAAAAAAAAAAAAAAAAAACCAATCTCATATTTTATTTTATTATTTTATTTCGACTGGTAAGAAATTGACACATTAATAATTGTGAAAATGTTGTGAAATTTTTTGTGTCAGTATAACAATATAAATGTTAGTTTACATCAATATTTAAAAGAAAAAAAAAACATAGACCGATTACTGGAAAAAAGAAAAAAAGAAATAAAAGGACTCACAAAACCAAAGCACTATTGTAACTACAGTGCTGCACAGTGCAAAAACATTGAATGCACAGTGCCGATTCACTGTAGCGGCATAGTCGCTTTTTATATATAACAAAAGACAAATTTGTCCTCAAATTTGAAATCCCGCCACACTCATTCTTCTCTTTGAAATCCCCCATTTATCCAAAATCAAATTTCTTTCTCTTTCTAGTTTCTTCTACTTGGAATTTGAATCTCATTTGTCCAAAATTTTCAATTCAAACCTCCGCCATGCTCTCACACAAATTCCTTTCAACCCAAACTGGCACCACCCAACTACGCCATCGCATCACTTATCCTCGCTTTCTTTCTTTCACCATCCCCTCCACTACATCGCTGCAATATCTAAGTATCCTTGGTCCAACAACCATAAAGAGCCACCCCCATCTCATATTTCACACTTTTTTTTTCCTGTTTGCAACTGAGAGAACTCAGGAAATCAACATCCAAGTGCAGTGTAAGTGAGTTCCTTTAAAATAAAATAAAAAATCAATTTCAAACCTATTTTTTTTCTTGGTCTATTTGCTGCTCTATCCTAGAAAGCACCGATGCGGCTCCAAGGTCGCCATATCGGAGTCCGATGCGGCGTCCGGTGTCTGACGCGTCGATTCTCCCTTTTTTTTTTTTTGATTCACACCGACTTGGCCTGATTCGGGCCGATTCCAACGGAAATAAGAACCGATACGACCGAAACGGCCACCGAAACATGCTGTGGCGGCCAATTTCGGCCGAAACAGCCACCGAAATAGGCTGAAATGGGCAACGGCTGCCATTCTTATGCTTCATGTGGCCTTGTGAGAGGAAAAAAAAAAAAAAAACAGAGGAAGAAGAAGAAGATGAGAAGACAAAAAAATGGATGTAAGAAGAAGAAAGGTATGTAACAAAAGAATATAAATTAAGTAGGTGGAAAAGTCAATTATTTCATGTGGGTGGGCTTAGGAATTGGAAAATGAGTAAAGGAACCTTCTTGAAATGTAATTTTTTGTTTACAATTACCAAAAATATTGATTTTATTGAAACCAAATCATAAATAATTGTTTTTTAATTATAAATTCTACCCTTTATTTGAATTTTTTTATATAAAAAATATTAAATCCACTATATAAAAATATTTTTAATAATTTTTTAATCACCGCATCCTGCGCACCCGCACCCTATTTTTTCAAAAATTGCCTAGTCCCGCATCCGCACCTGCACTCGCACCCAAATTTGGAAACCCACCCATACTTCATAGGCTCTATCATTGAAATTTTTTGGATTTAACTTAAACTGTACTGTAGCTAAAGCTACTGCTTCAATTTGATTTTAAGTTTTCAATTTTTCCATTTTGCTCTTTGTACAATGTCTCTAATTATCTGACACTCCCTTCGTTTTGTATTGTTTTCTATACTATTATTTAAAAGGCTACTCCTGTTTAGACCAAATTTTTTTTTGTTACAAAATACCCCTACACCCCTAAGTTCAAGTAGAGACAAAATTAAAGTATAGTCCGGTAAAAATACATGTCTAACTTCCACTTAAACATTGCCTATAAAATAGAAACACTCTCCCACTAACTCACTTTTTTTTTTTTTTTATACTCACTAACTCACTTCTTCAAAGCAACTATACGTTTACCGTTTTTTTTTTTTAAAGGAAAATAGAATATGAATTATCATATCAATTAAATAGGTTTAACCGTTTAACTATAAAAATAATTTAAAAAAATCCCCACCCGTCCAGTTTTTTTTTTTTTTTTTAATTCTTAAAAAAAAAAACACTCCCAAGAAAAATTCGAATCCCACTTCAAAATTCAAATATACGCCCAAGTAGTTACCTAAACTCAAATCTTATCCACTAACCAACTGTTTCACTCCATATTCCAAACTTAAAACCACGATGATTTTGCCTTTTACAACTCTTAAATCTGTTTTTGTGGTTCTACAGAATTTCACTACTAGGTAAGAGGGATACTCTACTTATTTCTCCCATTTCCTGTTTTATTTTTCTTTTGGGTATTTATGTTTCTAACGACAATTGTTTTTTTTTTTTTTGGATAAATAATCCCAATTAATTATTGATGTATTGCGTCTTGATCAATGTGATTCTCAATCATTTTTTTATTTAATTATTTCACTTAGTCTCAGGTAATCAGGTTAGATGAATTTTTTTGCCCATGAACTAATACATATGTTTTCAGGTCTTAGTACCTGGGGTGTAAGGCAATGGTTGCACTTAAAGATGTTATGGTTCTTGGAGAGCCTGTGGCTGGACCTGTTAAGAATTTGGTGAAAATTGTGGAAGAGTCAAACATGAAACAGTTACAGATCTCAAGGAAAAATGAGGAAAACCACGTAAAGGAATTGGATAACTATTTATTGGAGGTGATGATTGAGAGTGAGTTTGATTTCGTTACCCATTATCTTGCACTTCGAATAAACATCATCAAAAATAACTTTAGCATTTTTGTTTTATTGACATTTTTGTGTTGTTTTGTTTTGTTTTGTTATTTTATTTTATTTTATTTTATTTTATTTTTTTATGTGTGTATGTGCATAATTGTATCTCAAGTTAAGGAACACGAAAAGAAGGCTATCTTAGCCCTTTATTAGTCGGATAAAATGTTGTAATTTGAATTTTCACCCAACCAATCGAAAAAAAAAAAAAAAAAAAAGAATAGAGGGAGGATTATTATTATTTTTCTTTCTTTCTTATATCTATAATTCTGAGGATTTGGATGGTAATAAAGTAAAATACACTAGCCTTTGAGCATGCGCGTGCTTAGAGACTCTTCTATTTTTTTGGAAAAAAGTTAATAATTTGCATCCATTATAATTTGGGATTTCTTCATATTCTAATTACAAAAAATCCTAGGAGTGTGATGAAAAATTATTTTACCTGCTAACACATAATACTTGTAAGGACTTAAATATCTAGCAGCCCAGGTCCACTTAGAATAGTGGGCTGAACAATTCAACATTGGCTCAAATCAATAAAATTTGAAAGAAATGGAAACAAACAACAAGAGTGGGCTTTGCCCGAGGATAAAAACAAGGAAGAAAATGCTAAAATTCTAGTATAGATGAGCCAATGTCCTCCTTACAAACCTACCCGAGGAGGCCAAAATTGTACAGAAAATTACCCTTTTCACTTTCTTCTCCCAATCTTTTTCCTGCTTCTTCCCTATATCTTGGTCTTTGTATCTAGATCTTTTCTTTGTAAACCCCTCTTTCCTTATATACTTCTCCTTTTTTCATAACTCAACCATCCATCTCTACCTAACTAGCTTCCTCTCTTGTCACTTGTCTCTTTCTACATTTGAAGAAAGTGGTAGAAGGAGTTTGCTTAGCTGTGACTTTCACTGTTCAAGTCACTTCCTCATCAATGCAGCTGATAAAGTTATTGCCCACCATTTAATGCAGAAGCAACAGGCTACTCCAAACTAGAAACTTCCCTTATGATCTCTAATTCTCTCTCATCAGATCCCTCCTCCCACTTGGGACGCCTTAGAGTTCTTTTGACTCATCCCTTCCTCTCTCCGGGTAACCTTCCTCCTTGGGCCCGTGGCCCATGGCATCCCCCCACCAATATTATGACTCTCCAACTTCATCCTTGGTCCTCTGGCACTCACAATACTCATCACACTCCCTAGGTTTTTTTGTGATTAGAAAATATAATAATTCCAAATTATAATGAATGCCAATTATTAACCTTTTTCCCAAAAAAATAGAAGGGCCTCTCACGCGTGGTCAGAGGCTAATTTTTATAATTTTTTAGGAGGGGAGGCGAATTAGTTTTGTGCTTTGTGGCTGAATCATAATGCTCTGGGAACTTCAAGCAGCATTGGACAAGGAGATTGGTTGAAATCATTTAAGTTTCATTAGTGGAAATGGGTTTTCATTGTGGTGGAAGTGGCCATTACTGATCTATTGTTTCAGTCCCTCCTACTTCCATATGAGAATACTATTCAAGTACTGCGATTAACAAGTCTAATGGTTCATAATTCACTAATGGGTTGGAGTTTAGTATCATTTTGATGTTAGCTATTTGTGGTTAAAAATGAGGATAATTCATATGTAGGAGAGATTTGGGCATGTTGAACGTTTTTGTGGGTGAAAATTTAAATGGTGATTATCTATTTGAGATTGTATTGTATATAAAAATGAGAGTAGCGCATTATGAAATGTTCAAAAATAGGAAAATAGTTTTGATCTGCATGAAGCTTGGACAATGGTTTTTTATTTTAAGAATTGCAGATTTCAATAGATGCATTGTTAGTAAATTTTTATACTCTATAAACAAATAGAACTTGTTAAAATAAGACCATATGCATGATATCTGTTCATATAGTATCTCTCACTTACCTTTTTGGGGGTTTTAATAAAAGGAATTACTAACACCTATTGTCACCCCTCAAAGTATGAGGAAAGGTAAGTGAATTTTCTTTTTAATAAGGTCTCAATAGATAAAATGAACAGAGCAAGAACACCTTTACCCAGTTACCTCCTTGGCAACACTGCCACCATCACTATATTATCATAATGGGATATGCTTTTTCCATTATATTTTTGCTTATTAAGTCTTCTTTTGCAAAGGTGTAGCCCATTTTTGTACTATTGTTGAACAAAGAATTTATTGATTCTAATGATACATTTCATCCAGTATGTACTTTCAAGGAAATTTGGAAGATCCTCCAACTATATTTTTAAACTATCCCTACTATATCTTTTGTAAAACATAAGCATTTGCATTATACATGGCACTTGTCTTACATTTCTTTGGTACAAGTTTTAAAGTTTAAACTCAACCCAACGAAAAGATTGTAATATACCTAATATTAGGGATGGAATTGTGCGTGAGATTGGGGCTTGTCTTTGTAATATACCTAATATTACAAACAAAAATAGGCATGAGCAACAAATAGACCTAGGAAATAAAATAGGTTTGAAATTGAAATAAAAATTTTTTGAAAGGAACTCACCTACAAGGCTACACTGTCACTTGGATGTTGATTTCCTTAGTTCTCTCTGTTGCAAAAAAAAAAAAAAAAAAAAAAAAAGAGTTTAGTGTGAAATATGAGATGGGGGTGGCTCTTTATGGTTGTTGGACCAATGATACTTAGATATAGCAGCAGTGCAGTGGAGGGGAGGGTGAAAGAAAGAGAGCGAGGATAAGCGGTGCGGCGGCGTAGTTGGGCCGGTTTGGAGTGAAAATGAATGTGTGTAAGAGCATGGCCAAGATTTGAATTGAAAATTTGGGACAAATGGGATTCAGATTCCAGGGAGAAAAACTAGAAGGAGAGAGAGAAATTTGATCTTGGAGAAATTGGATTACAGAGAAGAGAGAGAGTGTGGCGGGATTTCTAATTTTTTGAGGACAAATTTGTCTTTTGGTTGTATAGAAGGCTGAAGTGTTGATATGTTTTCTTTGGTACACGTCACTTTTTCATTGGACTTAGAAACACCATGTGGATGTTGACTTAGAGTTCCTGAAACAACCTATACTTTCTCCAGTTTGAGGCAGAAAGCAATGGTACGAAAACACGAGGATTTCTCTCCGTGTCATGGTTCATGGCAACTTGATTGGACGCAGTGCGCCAGTGAGAAAGAATGGCGGAAATTGGGCCATGTTTCATGGCAGTTTGAAAGTTAGGAAGATGAGGGGAACACCCACCCCCTCTGTTTAGTGAATTTTCTATATGAGCCAAAAGCACGAACATTTTATTTTTAAAATATTTTTAAGAACGCAACTAAATACGCAAGTAATTTTTTTTTTTCTAAAAATGTTTTCAACTAAAACATCTTCTAACATTATACATTTTACATCAAAACAAAAGGAGACTTATTGAGAACACATTTGTGCTTGTTAAGTGTTACTTATTTCTCAACAACTCAGAAATTACAACAAATAAATCTTAAAATGAAAACGCCATACTTCGGCTTATTAAAAAATACTACCCAAAACAGCATACAGACCAAAATAGATCGCCTTCAAGTCTAGATACAACAGCCGCAGCAACAATGACAAGTACATGGCTCATGAATGTGCTCACTAGTATAAAAAGCTGAATTAAATCAAGAAAATGCTACAACAAAGGAAACAAAATGGTATACAAGGTTTGTGGGCATTTTTACACCGTTCAAAACTTGGAAAGCAAAAGAGTAACCCAAAGTAAAGCAACTCTTGAATTTAAAGATGCTGCTATAGACCCTATTACAACAGGGAAACCCTATTGGATGTAAATCACAAATTAAGAGTGGAGGGTACTTCAATCAGCAATACAGCAACAGGAAATCAATCCTCCTTACGAGCAACTCTTGCACGGTGTCTGAGTTCAGCTTTTTTCCATCTAACAATCAGGTAACATAAGGAAAAGAGTGTGTTTACCTATGAAGAAAACATAAGGTTAGAATAAGCACAACTTAGAAAAAAGAAGTAGAAGAAGCAGCAGCAGCAGCAGTAGATACGTAAGGAATAATTTGATTGCAAAGTGACGGACACTGACCAATATTAGGATTGCAATGACAAGAAGAGGACCAGACCATAATGCTGAGAGAAAAACTCCACTCGGATCAAAATAATTTTGGCCAGCAAAGCTCTTCCAGTTTTCACTCAGTAATCTATTGAAATTCTCAGCAAAATATACACCAGCCACTGCACCAAATCATGACTTATATAATATTATCAAAGAGAATAAAAGATGAGCGGTAAATGGAAGCATAAAAATGCTTTTTATGTGTGTGCAAACAAATGTGAATGTGGAAAGGACAACAATGTATTTCTTATGTGTGTGTCTGTATTTTCAGTTCCACAGTGTTCTAGTGGTTTCACTTGACTTTCCACTCATTTGCGACATGATACAAGCACAATGGCACCTGAAAATAGTGACTTAATGCTAGGTATTCTTATTTGGTAGCTATTCCAAATTTCAATTGATTGGTACATTGCTACAAAGAGAATTAAAAAAAAAAAAAGAATTAAACCATAAATGAAAGCATAAAAATTCTTGTTATGTGCAGAAATGTGAACGTGGAGGACAACAATGTGTTTCATTAACAAATATTACATTATTACCTATAAAAAAAAAGGGGGACAACAATGTGTTTCTTATGTGTATGTTTGCAACATGCAAGCACAATGGCACCTGATAATGGTGACTTATCAAGACACTGTACAATTCTTCACACACATCACAGTACAACTAGAAACTTTTGAGGGAAAAAGCACAATTGATTCACAAAAGAAACCTAGGACATGATGGATAAATAAATATCAATCAAGAAAATGTAATGGCTACGCCCAGGTAATAAATAAAAAACAATCTGAAAACCACATTATTGCAGGCCGCACCATAAGTAACCTCCATAAACTTTCCAAACAAAATAAAGATCAATAATCACATTAATCTATGAATGCAATGACCTGCTTTTGGAATAGTAGAGAATGTCTCACTGGGACACCAATAAAGAGATTTTCTTTAATTTTTTATAATGTAGGGAACCTTTCCATAGAAGAGCCGTTTGAATTTTCCTATAAAGAGATTTATCACAAGTAATTTTGATTTCCTCTATTTCTATTGCCATAGGAGGAGAAAACTGAACCAAACATTCAGTGAAATGCATATCTATGTTGTCTTATTGTGCTTGAATCCAATGGGCACATCCTCCCCTTGTAAGAGCAAGGTAGAGGGTGAGGTCATGGGTTCAAAACCCACCAGGTGTGTGTGACTGTGTGTAAACTTTCCAATCAAAAAAAAAAAAAAAAAAGGCACCTGTGCCATGTAGATGAGAAAATGTTCCAAACATTTGAGGCATATTGCAACAAAGGCTAAGGATAGTTTTAATAATGGCTATATATTAGTTGTAATAAGGAGTCTTCCATTGCAGATATTATGCACTTCCCTAATCAGAGGCTTCACTGGGATCTTCTTTTCTCTAGAGCTCCCCAAGATTGGGAAACTGAACATTTTTTCATCTTTCTTGATCTTATCTATTCTCTGCCCCTTAATGGTGAAGGTCAGGACAAACTTTGTTGGAAATCAACTGGGAATAAGAATTTTAAAGTGAGTGAGTTCTATCTCTCTCTTTCCTCTTCTCTTGTCCTTTCTTTCCCTTGAAAACCTGTGTGGCGTTCTAAGGTCCCTCCTAGGGTTGCTTTCTTCTCGTGGACTGCCTCTTTAGGCAAGATTTTGACTACTGATAATTTATGGTATAAGGGTGTCGCAGTTGTTGATTGGTGCTTTATGTGCAAAATGAGTGGGGAATCGGTGAACCACCTGCTCCTTCATTGTCCTATTGCTTATGATCTTTGGTCTATGGTGTGGGCTCTTTTTGGTCTTCATTGGGTTATGCCGTTTGGTGTCTCCGATTTATTTTCGTGTTGGCAAGGTTCCCTCGGTAGGCATCGTAGCATTGTTCTATGGAGGGCTGTCCCTCATTGTGTCCTTTGGTGTATTTGGCGTGAGCGGAACTCTAGATGTTTCGAAGGGAAGGAGCGGTCTACTTCAGATCTTAAATCTCTTCTCCTTTATACCTTGCTTGAGTGGAGCTCTTCCTTTAATCTCCCTTGTTCTAATCTTTTGGAATTGCTTGATCTTTGTAATTTTTGTGTTTGATGTTCTGTTTTCCTTGTTCACCCCCGGTGTACTTGGTCTTCTTTTTTAATACAATTCCGTTATTTATCAAAAAAAAATAATGGCTATATATAAAAGCACCTTCTGGCCTCTTTCAGAGTTCAAATTTACATAATCAAGTAGATGGTAGATGATAACGTTTTATAATCTGAAAATCCATAGCTGATACAACAACATCAAAACAGCCAACCCCTCCCCACCCCCCCCCCCCCCCCCCCCCCCAAAAACTGCAAAAAAAGGGACGCACCGGGGGGGCGGGGGGGGAGTGGACCCCCAACAAGAAAAATTATAACACAAAAAAAAAAAAAGAAGAAAAAGAAGAAGAAGAAGAAGAGTATAGACCAAGTTTCCCAGACTTTAAAAGAAGGAATGAAAAAAGGAAATTGCTATCCATGTCAAAGCCTCATGAAAAATCAAACGTATTGTGACAATGACATTCCATAATTATTGGAGAAAGTTAAATTTGAAGATCTATAGTAATGAAAGAGAGCCTTTTGAATAACATAATTCAAGTGGTGGACAGTGGAAAGTATTTGTCAAGGATTGTAACATACATTATAATAACATTATAATAATAAGGAAGATTTAAAATTGAAGAAAATGCAGCATAATTAAATGCATTCATAAACACAATCTGTGATCTAATAGTTTAATATATCAGAAAATACCAAAAAAAAAAAATGTTTGGCACATATCAGGAATTATCAAACAATTATGGGTTGCTGCTGCTACATCCCTAGAAAATCTGTACTGTTGAGTTAACGACGCTAGGAGGTCAATGGGTACAGATTGAGAAAGGCTACAACTTAATTTAAAATGAAGATGAAATTCATGTCAAGACAAGCAAAAGAAAACATGATCCCTCACTAACAAAAGAATAAAAACGATGAAGACATTGGTAGATAAATGACTAAATTTGTGACACAGTAGTTTCCTCCATCACTAGAGATCATTTGCACTTGGCATAAAACTACGCCATAACTCAAAGTTGTGCCAATGCAAGAGGCTCAAAGAGATAATATTTTAATTTAGTATTATTTAATTTTGCAAGTCATTTGTATTTTTAGTCCACTGTCTTTTGACTTTAAGGTCCTAGCATTTAATTAGGCCAATTAGTATTTTTATTTATAGTCTAGGATATTTTTGTAATAAGTTATTAGGGTTTCCTATGACAATTAGAAATAGGGTTGAGTACTCTTATATGAGTAAAGTAATGTACTCCTTTCAAAGGCAAATTATTTTAATGAATACAAGTTTCTATTAAAATTGTCACCATGGTTTGGTGCCAACTCCTAGTGGTATTTCTTATGCTTGGTGTTGACTCCAGTAAGCCTAGGTTTTGACTTCTAGGTTCTATCTTTATTTTTCCTGTTTTTAAATTTTCTTGTTGAATTGTTCTGGATTTTCTGTGTCAGGTGCACTATAATTCCAAAAGAACAAACGGTCTGAACTCAACTAGAACACTAATCTTCCCTCTCTAAGGTAGATGCATTCCAACCTTGTGTATCGGATTCCTTCTTCACATCTTGTTGGAGTGGAGTTCGTCCTTTAATCTTTTTCCTTGTTCTAATTTTTTGAAAATGCTTGATCTTTCTAATTTAAGCTTTTGACGTTCTGTTTTTCATGTACACCCCCGGCGTACCTGGTTTCTCTTTTAATACAATTCCATTATTTATCAAAAAAAAAAAAAAAAAAGATTCCTATGGTGTATTACTGAATCATAAGAATCAAGATAATTTCAAAATCCTATGCTTACAAGAGCACTGGAGTTCAGTGGACATCTTTCATAATATTGCTCATTCATTCTGCACTCTTGAGTAAGTTGAGTTCTTTTTTTTCTAGGTAATCAGAGAAATAAAAAGTTTAATTCGAGGAAGTTGAGTTCATTGTTATTACAATACAAGATGGCACAATGCACAACATATACTTTTGTTGAATACTTTAAGAAACTCAAATGTTAATCTCAGATAGAAGAGGTTCTCTTGCATGAAGTTTATGTTACTTTTGTGTTCATAGAAGGACTAAAAAAACTGGCTATTGAAAACAACAACGTTTCTTAGGTGGTAAACATCCTGTGCTTTAATTATTTCCATGACCATCGAATCTACAAGAAATTGGTGGATTATATGTTATATATGTAATATAGCTGTCAAATGACTCCAATATTTTCTTTGATGACAACTAGGACATTGCTAACTAATGTGGAGTGTTTGCATCAGATTCATGTATTTTACCATGTTATCAAGGCAGTTCTGGATCATACACCTTATAAACAATGAGAAGCAACTTAAAATCAGAATATGAAAGCAATAGACCTACATGCAAGAAGGAACAAGCACATCTGGAAGTTGACATTCTTCCTTGAGAAGATCGTTAACAGCAACAATACAACATGGAACCCCATTAAGCCCATTAACCAAGGTTCCTGTCAAAAGCAATAGAACACCAAATAATCATAAGAAGTGGGATCCATGACTCTTGCAAGCTCCTTAATTTTTTATTTTTTAAAGTAAAGCCTTCTTCTAAATTACAAATCATATAATAAGCATACACAAAAATCATTTTGAAGAGATATCAAACAGTTGGAACATGAATGAAACAAGTACAACTATTAGAATAATGGTTAAATGATTAAATTCAACATTTCTTAACACCTTAAGGTTTTGGAACAATTGGAAATTTTATCAAGCTATCAAAGCAAAATGATTCTGAGTTCGATCCTTGTCTCCGCTCTAGCTCCCATATATAATGTTAAAAACCAATGTGTTGAGCCCCATTTAAAATGTCACACACATGATGGGGTTGTTAGAATAATGATTAAATTCATCATGTACTAATGCAAAACACACTCACTGACATGATAAATCGCCATGCATCTCTTAAATTATAACATAAATTAAGCAATTTGTACATTTTTCAATTGGAATATGATAATCATAACTACCCAAAACAAAAAAAGAAAAAGAGGGTTTTTGTTTATACACATTTTCACCAAATGGGTATCATGCATTTAGCAAAATTCAAAGCAAACAAACATCCCCAACTCATAAAATTCTCTAAGTTAATACAGAAACAGTAAAATTTGCAAAAAGAGGGTCTTTTTCAGATCTGGGTACCTTCCAATCAATGGCGTGGAAGAACCCAATGAAGTTGTCGTAGGCTGGACGCAAACCAGTGCGGAGCTCGGCGGAGAATTTCTGAACGAGATCCGCCATTTGTTCCATGTGCTCCTCCATAGCTGATTTCAAGTCGTCCATTGTTTTCAACTATTCCTATCAGATTCAGATCCAAAACCCAAAACCCGAAACCCCTCAGATTGTGAGATAGTGCTAATCTGTTAGAGAGAGAGAGAGAGAGAGAATTGTTGGAAACTTGAGATTTGGGTCCTCACTTGAGTTTTGCCATAATTATTCTAAAAGTGGCATAATGTAATTTATTATTCGTAACTTTTAGAGCACTCTCACAATGACCGTCTAATTAAAATATAGGTAAAAATGTAAAACTGAAGCCTCTAGCTTCTAGTTTTTATCATTTTAGTTTTTTAACTTTTAGTTTTGTCATTTTAATCTTCTAAGTTTTAATTTTTATTAACGTAGTATTCTGTTAAGTATAAGTTACTTCTATCGTTAAGTTTGGCATTTTTTTTTAAAATAATTTTCGTAATTAAAAGAAAATAAAATAAAATAAAATAAAATAACAACTATAAAAAAAAATGTAAGGGGAATGACGTTGTTCCCCTTCACCTAAAATCAAAACTGGAAAACGAAGAAAGTCAATCCCGATCTCTCTCTCAATATCAGTCTCTCTCTCAAATTGTAAGCAAACAATTTGAAATAGATATATTACTGTCTAGACCAACCTTAACACAACAATCATGAAGACACATCCCAAGACTCAAATGCACCAGAAGCATACACAAAGGTACTAACCCCAACATTGTAACTGAATCAACTGACACACCCGCCTCGCTCATTTTACGAAACAACAAAACCCCATCATAAAATCTTGAATTTGAGGTGTACCCAGATATCAAAGCATTGTAACAAATAGTTAGCTTTCTTGATTCACCATTTTCATCAAACTCCTTACGTGCATATTCAATAGAAGAGCATCTACAGTACATTGAGATTAAAGAAGTTTGTACAAAGGGATCGAGGTCGCACCCAATTTTGATGACATGGCAATGGAGCAGTGCCGGAGATTGGAAGGGAGAGAGCGGCGCAGGACTTAAGAATGAAAGGGAAAGTGAAGGGATTGGGGGAGAAGCCAAAGCGGAGCATTTGGAGGTAGAGAGTGCAGAGACCGGGGAGGTTGAGGATGAAGACTGAAGGGGCATTCCATGTTTTCTTTTTCTTTTTTATAGCTTTTTTTTTTATTTTCTTTTAATTACAAAAATTATTTTCAAAAAAAAAAAAAGGCCAAACTTAACGGAGCAGTAACTTAGACCTAACAGAATGCTACATTGACAAAAATTGAAACTTAAAGGATTGAAATGACAAAACTGAAAGTTAGAAAACTGAAATGACAAAAACTAAAAGTTAAAGGGTTAGTTTTGTATTTTTGCCTAAAATATATATTTATATATATATATATATATATATAATTTACACAATTTTGACTAAAAATGATTTATATCAATTAGTGTATAATCGTATAAGTTTATAAATTTATTGCTATTCATTTTACATTTAATTTTTTTTATTCTTTCTTTATGTATCTTGATGATGAGAGTAGAGAATGGATATGGGTGGTGGTTGTTGTGTGTGAAGAAAAAGACGATTAAAAAAACCAAGAAAAATTAATATTTTAATAAAATATAGTGTAAAATATATAATATAATATAGAATGTTTTGAAAAATAAATATGTAAAATAGGAAAAAAAAAGTTCTTATGCAAAAATAGACATGACTTTTATTTTATTTTATTTTTTGGTAAGGGGAAAATAATTAGGAAATTATATGAAAATGATCAGATTTTATACCATATTTAAAAATTAAGATTCTATTATTCACAATAATAACAATAATGCATGGCATTCATTTAGACACTAATTACAATAATGGCATAGAGAAAAAGGATAAATTAATTACTAATAAAATTTTTTGTTGTACTTAAAAAAATAAATAATCAATCCTATCACCATGCATTCATGGGGTGATTGTCACTCCATAAGTATAAATTCTGAGAAGGGCAAGAGCCGAAGTTCAAGTCTCTAGGAGGGAACTTTAAACACATACATTTACATTCTATTTGTCTCAATGGAAATCCTATTGTGAAGATAGTTTTCTACGTTTTCATGTGTTTAGTGGCATCAAAAAAATATGCCAAAAGAAAAATATATTTGCTCAATGGAAAATATAACTTACTTTTTAGAGATTTTTTCCACTAAAATTTTCTAGAAAACAATTCTATCTTTTTTCACACTAAATAAAGGAAGTTAAGAGGTAATATGGAAATTGTTGAAAACAACTCTATCTCATCTTTAGGGACTTTAGTATAGAAAAATGAGATAGTTTACCAAAAAAATACTATCAAACTTAGGAAGATAAGATAATTTTCCAAAAAAATATTTTTAGAAAATTACTCATTTTTTAGAAATCATTAATATCGAAACAAATGAAGCGTTAAATTATATTAAAGTATGATTTTTATCTTTTATATATATATAAAATGCGAAAATGCACTTTTGATCATCACATTTTGGGTCAATTCTCATTTTGGTCCCTATTTTTTTGAAACTCATAGTTTAGTCCTTGAAAATTGAAAATCGTTACCATTTTAGTCACTGCCGTCATCTTAGTAATGAAAATATCCTATGTGGCAGATGAAGTGCCCTGCTTGCTGACATAATGCTGACGTAACCATTAAAATATTATTAGAAAAATTTATCTGGGCATTTAAAAATGCCACGCCAACATTTTAATAATAATAAAAAACTAATTCCTCAATTTTAATTTTAATTGAAAAAAATAATAAATAAAAAAATTTTACTTTTTTAGCTTTAAAGATTGAGATTTTTTTTTACTAACTTTCCTAACTGTTTTTAAAATTTCATGGCAATCAAACACAACATCACAAAAATTAAAGTGATCAACCATAAAATTTATCAAACAACCACAATGCCACATACTTCGATCATTAGAGCCATAATGCCACACTTCGATCAGTTTTCATTTTCCTCTTCTCTCTCTCTCTCTGTCTCTCATTTCTTGTTGGGATAAGGCTTTGATTTGGGTTTAGAGCGAGAGAGAGAGAGAGAGAGAGAGAGAGAGAGAAAGAAAGAAAGGGGTTGAGATCAGTGGTGGTTGATGTAGTTTTGGGATTTGGGTTTAGAGAGAGGGATGGGTTGAGATCAATGGTAGTGGTTGTGAACTGGTGGTCGGTCAAGTGGCAATTGGGGGTGGATTGTTGGTTGGGTTGCAATGGCTTGATGCGTCCAATGATGACTAATTGGTGGTAGTGGTGGTGATTAGTTGTTTGATCTGTTTATGTGGATTTGGCTTCTTAGTTGGATATGTTTGTACCAAGAAATTGAAAGAATTGACTGGGCTATGGTTTTCATTTCAAAGAATCAGTTTGTACAGGGAAATTGAAAGTGTGTATTGTTGAAGATCTTTATGCTTTGAATTTTTTTATTTGTAAATTTGTTGAATTTTTTTTATTTGTACTTGTGCATGTTCTATGTGTTTCATTACAAAAAAACTGGACTATTGCGGCGGTTTTTTTGCGGTAGGTTCAAAAATAGCCGCTATATGTCGCATATTACGGCGTTTTTTGGGACCGCCACTGTACATAGGGTTTATTGCAGCATTTTTTGGTACCGCCTCTATAAGTATAGTCATTTGCGCCATCCTACAGTGGTGGGACATAAAACCGTTGCAATATATATGTTTTAGCAGCAGTAAATTAGATATAGCGGCTCTTCAAAACCAGCCGCAATAAATATATCATTTTGTGCAAATACTATAGCGGCGGTAGAGAAAAACACCGCAATATGCAATTTGTAGCAGCGTTTGTATGACCACCGCAATAGGGACTCCTTTTTGCGACGCGTTTTCTTAGTTATAGCGGCGGGTTGTATTGCCGCTATAGACCTTCTAACTCCCCGCCTCTCCCCAAATCTTCCCTCTGTTTTTTTTTTTCTTTTCATTTTTAGCGCCTTTTCATTTTTTCCAAAAATACTGTATCTCTCTATCTCATTTCACTCTATCTCTCTAACTCTTCAAAGTCCCAAAAACACTATTCATTGTATCTCTATCTAACTCTTCATAGACCCAAACACCCAACTCAAACACTATTTATCTTTCTACCTCTCTCTCTAGCTCTCTCTGTCTCTCTTTCTCTCACTCTCCCTCTCGATCTCTAAATCATAGACCCAAAATCCCACCACCGCCACCGCCTTCACAACAACCCCACCACCACCACCAAACCATGTCAACCCAGTGGCCACCTAGCAACCCCAATCCACCTCATCACTGCCACCTCATTTCACTCCCAAAAACCAAACGCTCTCTCTGTAAGTTGTCTTGAACACTCTCTCTGTTTTTTTAATCTCTGCATTGGTTTGTGATTTTCAAATGTGCGTTGGTTTGTTAATGGGTATCCCTGTGATTAGGGTTTTTCTCCATTTTTGGTTTGAGTTGTTAGATGTGTCCAAATGTATTATTAGTGTCTCAGTTTGTGTTTCATTGCTAACAATGTAGTGGAAAATAAGGAAAATGGAGAGCTTGAAATTGATTTTTTTTTTTTGGTCTTGGTTTGTGTTTGGTTGCTGAGAAAATGGTAGAAAGGAAAGGGAAATTAGAAGGAAATTAGCTTGGTTCAGAAGTCTGATTTTCACCCTCATTTCTTTGCATTTCCTTAAATTCACTTTCTTCAGCTTCAACCAGGGAGCCAATTCCTCACAGTCCTTGAACTGTTTGTTTCACTATATATTTTCTTTATAAAACAAATTTGGTGTTTGATAGTTTATTTATTTTTTATTAAATTATTTTGGTTTTATCTTAAAGGACTAAAATGAGATTTGGTTTTGAATTTGATTAGCTTGGTTTAAGGGATATTGTACTAATCAATACGTTACCTAAATACTTTGTGAAAATAGTGGTTCAATGGTCTTTTTTATAATTTATTTACATGTCTTAGAATAAAGATTAAAAAGTTGATTGCTCCATAAACTGTTCTTCCAAAACCAAAACTGCTATTTCTTTATTAAAACTCTAATAGACGAATGAATTATTAGTGGAGGGCTATTTTTGTTGTTGTTTCCCTCTTTTTTTTCTTTTTTCTTTTTTTACAAGTATTGTTGTTGTTAATAATAATTAGTTACATGCAGCATTATATTTCATTCGTATTACATCCTTCTACTTTTGTTTTTGTTTTTTAGTTATTTTTTCAAAACTACCCTCTTAAGCTTATCAAAGATTTTGTCTTGCTATTCTGATGATATTCTCTGACTCCATAATTTTTTAGATAGAGTCAGAGAAGAATAGGGACCGTTGTTCTAAACAGGAGGACTTACATACTGGTGGTTCATGCAGCTTTGTCGTGCACGCTGCAAAGAAGGTAATAAGTATTATGACTAATTTTTAAATGATTTGACTTATCTTAAGTTTATGTGGAACCAATATTCATCACTACATAAATATACTGTTCATATTGCAGGCAAAAGCGGATGGGCGTCCTGTAGAGCGTGCAACATTATATTCAATACTGCATACTCGTAAAGATGGATCTACAATTAATGAAATACTACGAGCAAAAATGGTGAGTAATCCATTTTTGGTTTCATTTTCATTGTCAATCATTGCATTTGCTTCAATTGAGTGGTTTCACAATAACCATACTATTTAGCATGCTTGTTGCAGTTCTAATTCTATGGAGAAAATGCCTTGACCATTTTTTTTGTGAAGCTCTTGATGTCCATGTCATTGTAATATTGCTGATTATTGTATGCCTTGATGGCAGGGTTTTGTTCCACATGGTTGATACATTTTTTTGACTGGTTCAACTTCTTGTATTTAACTCTTATTTCTTTGTTTCTATTGTCAAATTGATTTATTGATGTAGTGAGTCCTTAGTTTTCTATTGGTGCCTGCTATATTATTTTACTTAATTGCCTTGCTATGCATTCTGAGGTATGACCAGTTGCATTTCTGTAATCTATTCTTTGGTATTCATTAGCAGAGTGCTCATAAATTGTGTGGGTGTATTGCTTGTCTGATTATGTATGTTGAATTTTTGTTTTCCTTTTGACAATTTTGAATTTACTGATGAGAATTTAATGGTTTTTAATTTACTGGAATCTCAATAACTTCAATTATCCACTACAACAAAATGTATTTTTAGTGACGAAAATTAGTGAGGAAATATTTTTCGTCACTAAAAATACAGTTTTAGTGACGAAATTCATATTTCGTCACTAATAATGAAAAAAAATTATAATATTTAGTGACGAAAAATAAATTTCGTCACTATTGTGATCTGAAAAATGGGCGCCAGCGGAGGGAAACTTTGGCGCGAGTTGAATTAATCTATAGTGACGAAATATTTCGTCACTAAAAGTTGAAATTTTTAGTGATAAAATATTTCGTCACTGTAGGTATTGTTGTAGATAGTATTAGTGACGAAAATAATTTCATCACTATAAGAAAGAATTAGTGACGAAATATTTTCGTCACTAAAAATAATATAGTTTTGCACTTATATATTTTTAGTGACGAAATCATAATCCGTCACTAAAAGTATGATTTAGTGACGAAATATGAATTTCGTCACTAAAAATTTTAACAAAGTCCGGTCTTTAGTGACGAAATTGAAATTCGTCACTAAAGACTAAAAAAAAAAAAAGCCTAGCACTTATATATTTTTAGTGACGAAATCATAATCCGTCACTAAAAGTATGATTTAGTGACGAAATATGAATTTCGTCACTAAAAATTTTAACAAAGTCCGGTCTTTAGTGACGAAACTGAAATTCGTCTTTCGTCACTAAAGACTAAAAAAAAAAAAGCCTAATTTCATTACTATACGTTTTGTCCCCTTCAGCCATTTCGGTCCAAAAGAAAAAAAATGCTACATTTTGTCCCCTTAAAGCCATCCCTTTCATTTTGTCCAACCAAGAAAAAACCCAAACACTTCACTCTCTGAGCCGTCGCCTCACCGATTCTCCGGTCCACCGTCGCCTCACCGATTCTCCGGTCCACCGTCGCCGAAAGGTCCACCGTCGCTGCTTAAGCATCCACTGTCGCCGCTTAAGCATCCACCGTCGCCGATGATATCAAGTGTCGCCGTTAAGCACATTGTGAAGCCATTGTCGCCGATGAGCTCCCACCGTCGCCAATGAGCCCAACCGTCGCTGGTTAAGCTCCCACCGTCGCCGATTAAGGTCTGTTAAGAGCCATCGTAGCCGTTAAGCTCCGTTAAAATTTTTCAGCGACGCTTCAGGTCGCCGTTGCGACGATGCAGGTCACCGATCGTTGGCGACGCGTCATCCTTCAGTTCGCGACGCTGCACCGGCGACGCTTCGGGTCTCGACGTTTCTGGCAAAGCTTCTGGAGTTTCTTTGGTCTTTCTCTCTAACTGGTCTCTCTCCCTTTTGCTTTTCCATTTTTGTTCCTGTTTTGTTTGATAATATTACCATGATGACACCTTTTTTTTTTTTTTGTTAAATTATATTGTGTTTGGTTGCTGAGAAAGTATGGGAAAAGAAAAAAAATGGATAATTCAATTTTTATTATTATAATGTGTTTGGTTGCTGGTTTGATCTGGGTTTTTCTTAGGATATATTTATATGAGTTTGTGTTTGATGTGGCTGTGGGTTTGGTGGTTGTGGTGGTGGTGCCATGATGGTGGTGGTTGATTTTTGGGTCATGGTTTCTGAATATTGTGTTGTTGGAAGCCAACTAATGAATTGTAAGTTTAGGAATTTGTTTACATGTGCTTTTTTGGTGAGTGTAGGGATATCAGCATTTGTGGGTCTATAGTCTTTGGGGTTCTTGCTGTATGTTTCTCCTTTCAAAAAATCTCTTAAACTAGTATATACCAATGTATATGTGTATGTTCATGTATGTATGTTTACCATGAGATGTACTTAAATTTAAAAAAAAAAAAAAAAATTTACTTTCTATAAGATGTGAAACTTATCTTGTTTACTTGTTCAATCTTCGTATTAACAACGACTAAGCCTTGGTCCTAAAACTTTGGGGTATCTGGTATATATATTTATGAAATGCCTTTGTTCTGTAATGGTTTGGTTAAATGAGCTGCCTTTTGTTCTAACTGTTTGGAATGATTTCTATGTTGTAGGGAAAAGGCCCGAAACGTGTTGGAGCATTATATGTGACTTGCCAGTTATTCAAAGTTTACTTTAAGGTAATATTTTTTTATGTTTCTTTCTGCGTAGTTTGTTGGTATCTTGGTGTTTATTTTATCTTCTAATTTGCTCTTGGTAGTGTGGTGACTTAAGATTTGATAAATGAGGTTGCTATTGTGGGCTAACGGTAGTAATGTTTTATTAAGACATGAAGAAAAGAGCAATGTAGAAGGTAGACATAATTTAGCTGTTAAAGATGTCTTGACTCTTCCAACTACTGAGGGACTTTTCTTCCATTCTTTTGCAGCTTGGTACAGTTCACCTTTGCCGCAGTGTGATCAGAAGCATTGAAACTGCTCGTATATTCGATTTTGAGGAATTTCCTAAAAGAGATAAGGTTGGTGTTGAATTTGGTTGTAGAAAGATTTTTTTTTTTTTTTTTTGGTTATTGTTACAACGTTGATAATAGATTGCCACTATTTTGTGCTAATCTTTCCCCGAGGCCTTGACTATCATGATATGCTATTAGAGTTTAACTAATCATTTCTACCATCAAATCTTATATGAAACTAGAAATTCACACTACATGAAGTTTAAATTTAATAACTAGTTTTTTATGTTTTGCTTTTCTGTACTCCCTTTGATGTGGGCTAAAGCTTCTTTTGTATGTGGACTAAAACTAACTAAAAGTTATCTTTCTTTTATCTCCAGCTCTCTTTCTCTTTTGTGGCTGGAGAAATTGTGAGGAACAAGGTGAAGAACACAAGTTAACTTTGGATTTTTTCTGAAAGTTGTAAACTTAGCTTGAGCAAAGTAAGTAAATTCTGGTTAAACACTTGTAAAACTCTATTCTTATGATGTTGAAAATTGGATTTGTGGTGGTATGTTGTATTGGAGCAAGCGGGTGGCTTGCATGGTGTTATAAGGTGGTTTAAACTAATATTGGGAGTGCTTTTAGTTTTTTGCAAATGTTAATGGACCTTGTTGATTAGATGTGATAAATAGTGCTTAATTGATTTCAATACTTGTAAATACTCTATACTTGTGATGTTTGTGATTGGTTTTGTGGTGGGTTGTTGTGTTGGAGCAAGCGGGTGGCTTGCATGATGTTATAAGGTGGTTTAAACTAATATTGGAAGTGTTTTTAGTTTTTTGCAAATGTTATTGGACCTTGTTGATTAGATGTGATGAATAATGCTTAATTGATTTCAATACTTGTAAATACTCTATACTTGTGATGTTTGTGATTGGTTTTGTGGTGGGTTGTTGTGTTGGAGCAAGCAGGTGACTTGCATGGTATTATAAGGTGGTTTAAACTAATATTGGGAGTGTTTTTAGTTTCTTGCAAATGTTAATGGACCTTGTTGATTAGATATGATGAATAGTGCTTAATTGATTTCAATATTTATAAATACTCTATACTTGTGATGTTTGTGATTGGTTTTATAGTGGGTTGTTGTGTTGGAGCAAGCGAGTGGCTTACATGGTGTTATAAGGTGGTTTAAACTAATATTGGGAGTGTTTTTAGTTTCTTGCAAATGTGAATGGACCTTGTTGATTAGATGTGATGAATAGTGCTTAATTGATTTCAATACTTGTAAATACTCTATATTTGTGATGTTTGTGATTGGTTTTGTGGTGGGTTGTTGTGTTGGAGCAAGCGGGTGGCTTGCATAGTGTTACAAGGTGGTTTAAACTAATATTGGGAGTGTTTTTAGTTTCTTGCAAATGTTAATGGACCTTGTTGATTAGATGTGATGAATAGTGCTTAATTGATTTCAATATTTGTAAATACTCTATACTTGTGATGTTTGTGATTGGTTTTGTGGTGGGTTGTTGTGTTAGAGCAAGCGGGTGGCTTGTATGGTGTTATAAGGTGGTTTAAACTAATATTGGGAGTGTTTTTAATTTTTTGCAAATGTTAATGGACCTTGTTGATTAGATATGATGAATAGTGCTTAATTGATTTCAATACTTGTAAATACTCTATACTTGTGATGTTTGTGATTGGTTTTGTGGTGGGTTGTTGTGTTGGAGTAAGGCGGGTGGCTTACATGGTGTTATAAGGTGGTTTAAACTAATATTGAGAGTGTTTTTAGTTTTTTGCAAATGTTAATGAACCTTGTTGATTAGATGTGATGAATAATGCTTAATTGATTTCAATACTTGTAAATACTCTATACTTGTGATGTTTGTGATTGATTAGATGTGATGAATAATGCTTAATTGATTTCAATACTTGTAAATACTCTATACTTGTGATGTTTGTGATTGGTTTTGTGGTGTGTTGTTGTGTTGGAGCAAACGGGTGGCTTGCATGGTGTTATAAGGTGGTTTAAATTCATATTGGGAGTGTATATTTGTGTGCATTATTTAAAGTATGTGATTTCATATGGCTATGGTGTATATTTGTGTGCATTATTTAGTATTTAATTTTATAACATAGTTAAAACACTTTTTGGTTAGTACTTTATAGCATGAATATGCTCCTACTTTTAATGCATTATTAAAAATATTTCTTATAACATAGTTAATGTTTTTATTTTATGATTTTAATGTAGTATTATTTTTATATTTGTGCAGATTTTTTATTGGTGGCTTTGGCATTACTTGAAGACATATGAAGGCATCTTTCGTTAGTTCTAATTATATTATGCTATACTTTTTGTATTGTTATAAAAACATCTTGAGTTATTGTATGTGTTGCAAACAATTATTGTATGGAAGGAGTTTGAATTGGATACTTGTTTATTTTTTACTTGTGGAATGTATGGATCTTTTTTTATAAATGTGTTGTTGAAATAAATGTGTTATTCAAATGAGAGGTTTTAATAATGTAATGACAGGTTACAGATTAATATCAAAACCATGAAAAAAATAAAAACAGAAAATAAGTTTTAGTGACAAATTTTTTCGTCACAAATATAGCAACAAAAAATTGTTTTAGTGACGAAATATTTCGTCGCTAAATGTAGTAAAATTTTGTAAGAAATGGTTTTAGTGACGAAAATTTTCGTCACTATATGTGCCTGGATTTTCTTAAAAATAGTTTTAGTGACGAATTTTTTCGTCACTATATGTACTCGAATATAGTTTTAGTGACGAAATTATTCGTCACTAAATGTGATTTAATAAACTAAAGTGTTTTTAGTGACGAAATATTTTCGTCACTGAATAGTGTTTTTAGTGAGGAAAACATTTAGTGACGAAACGTTTTCGTCACTAAAAGTTTTTTTTTTTTAAATCAAATCGGACTTTTAGTGACGAAATTTTTCGTCACCAGGACTTTTAGTGACGGGGTTTCAGTGACGAAATGAATTTCGTCACTAAAAGTCCAATTTCGTCACTAAAGGTTTTTAGTGACGAAAAACTGGACTTTTAGTGACGAATTTTTTCGTCACTGAAAATACATTTTGTTGTAGTGATCTGCAACATGGTTTGCTCTTTGAGGTGTGACTTCAAGGAATTCTCTGTAAAATTTTATAAAATTGCCCCCCATCCCATGCCACATATGTGCATAGTTGCTTGATTTCTTTTTTGGTGTTTGAATTTACTAATAATAATAATTTTGTAACAAGATTGGGCTTCCCTTGAATATTAGTGCTCTGGTTATTACCTTTACTAATTAGTAATTACCACTGTGCCTTGTTGGCTAAAGTAGTAAAGCTACTCTTGACCTAGAAGGTAGTCTTCATGTACTGGAGTCCATAGGTGACTCTTCCCTACTTTCTCAAGTTCCCAATAATTTTGGCTTTGTCAATCTTTTCTACATTTGCATATTATTACTCTTGATTCGAAGTTGAGTAACAGATAAATGATGAGGTTTTTTGTTTATTTTATGACTACTTTAGTTGGTTAGGGTCTGATTATTACTCTAAGGACTTCACAATATTCTATCACTAACATCAGCACATATAGTTTTAACTAAGCTTTCATCTCCACAAACTTTATCATAGCTTCATGTATTCTTTCAATCCATATATGGTATATAAGAGAATTTCATTTCATCAATGACAGATGAATTGAAATTCTATAGAGAGGACAGCAAGTATTAATTTAGTTCCTCTCTCATCTTTATTAATAGTATCTTGTATTGCTATAGAGAGGACATATTTTGGCTGCATCTTATTGTATTCATTATATTGTGTATGCTTCTCAGTATAATTTTTGTTGTTTTCAATCAAATGATGTTGCTAATTTCTAATTATTTTGTTTTGATCAAACCCAAATATCAGGATAAAATGAAGGAGTTGTTGGCTGAACCTTCGAATCAACTACAATCAGATGACACAAGTGGTAGTATTGCATGGGCACCGAACGATGTGTTTACCAAAGTGATGGGTAAAGAGCACCAAGTTTGTATTCGTGGGGTAGGATTTGGTCTAAGCCAAAGTGGCTGAAGTAGCAAGAGTGTTCTCACAAACCTTCAAATACGATCAAATCAATCAAGGGACGACGAAGTTGCACAACTGAAGACTTCCTTGGCTGAGATGCAGGAGAAATTGTCATCTTTTAATGAAATGAAGGAAATACTTAGCCAGTTCGAAGAGATGGAGCAAAGAATGGCTCGCATGCTTCAACAAGTGCAACAAATAACTTCACAATACAGACAGGTTGGCATTAATGATTTTTATTTTAGGGTTTCTAATGGTTAATTTGTGTTTTTGGGTTAATTTGTATTCAGATAGTAATAAAGTTTGTGTTGTGTTTTTTGAGCTTTCTTTCTAAGCTACATGATTTATACTTGCCAATTTTAAGGTAATATATAACTTAGTGAAGACTTTGGGCTGGTTAGCACTTTGGGCTGTTGAAAAATATCAAAAGTGTGTTGATTAGCTCTTGGGCTGATAATTTTGATTAGCATTTGGGCTGATTAGCACTTTGATTAGCATTAGATATTGGATAGTCATTAGTATTGCCTCAGGACTTACTTCTTGGACATTTATAGCTAAGGTTGTGCCATTGCTAGTGCTGATTTTATTGGCATACTTGCTATACAAGACCATTTCTAGCAAATCTTGTAAATAGGGATTTGGAAGTACGTGATCATGGGAACCATTGCTAGTGCTGGTTTCTAATGTCATTGGTAGAAATTGCATCCCTTAAATAATTTATACAATGGGTTCTTGTATATGCCATTTGTATTGAAATTATTCTATATTCTGATATTAAATTAATTGAGTTAAGTAAAGGTGGAGGATGAGGTCAACCAATGGGATGCTGTGTAATTGGCAAGTGCAAAGTTTTTGTAGCTTAGCTTAGCTTAGCTTTGTCAGACACTTGAATTGTTGAATTGTTGGGACATGAGCTGATTATATTAGGCCTATGTTTTAGAAAACCTTTTTTATGAGACGATGGGAATGGAGGCCTCTGGCTTTTGCCTTTTCTTCTTTATTTGAGTATGCCATTGTAGACATTTTGTTGTTTCATTTTTCATTTACCACTTGCATTGGCATTCAGTTTATGGATGCATGGTTATAATTTAAGCAGGGTTTATTCTTTAGGTTACATACCATTTTAAAAATCTGAGTTTTGCTCATTTATGTTCTTCCTTGTAGAAATTGAGTTTATACTTTAAGGTGTTTGATAGTTGTATTGTGATTTCCATATTGTAGTTGCAACCTTTGAAACTCCAAATTTCCCTTGTAATGCTCATGCATTAAGCAATTTTGGATTCCAATATTTGATATCGTTGTGTCCTAATTATTGCTTCTTTTTTTTTTTTTTTTTTTGTGTAGGACGTTCCTCCGATCTTACAATCCCCAGCTCTCCAAAAATCATCAGCTGCATCCCATCAACCAAACAGTTTATAAATTTTATGTTGAGGACATTTTGTGTACAAAGCACCACATTTGAACAAACACATTTTTTGAAAATGTTGAAAAGTTATTTTGAAACACTTTGAAACTTTGATTATGGTATTAGTTTAATTTAACTGTTGAAGGATTTTCTGTGTACAAAGGACCACATCTTTCTTTTGTTAATTTTATGATGATAGTTATAGACAATGTTATGTAGTTAATATAATGTTGTGTACAAAAGACCACATCTTTTCTTTTGTTATGTATTTGATAATATATTTTGATTTTAATATTACGTTAGTTTGGAGACATTTGTGGTATTGTGTTAATTAGTTACAGGTTCTTTGTAATAGGTCTGTAAAAAAAAAAATATTGGTTTTAAAACCTGCTTAAAAAAAAAAAAAAAAACCTATAACGGCAGTCAAAAAGAGCAGCGTTTTTTTGTTACCTACACAATAGAGCTATTGCGGCAGTGCAAGGCTGGCAGTTGGAACCGCCACAATAGCCACCGCTGCAATAGGCCAAATGGACATTTTACGGCAGTTTTTTGGATTTTTGCAACGGTTTTGGCCTGCCGCAATAGTCCAGTTTTTTTGTAGTGTTTCTTTGTTGGATTTATGGGTTTATTTGCTGGGTTCAATTTGCTAGAGGTTTCGAATTGCAAGGTCTTTTCTGGGTTTCAATGTTTTGGTTTGCTAGGTTTACGAATTTATTTGCTGGGTTTGAATTGCTTGAGGTTTTTGTTTGATTTGCTGGAGGTTTCAGATTGCTTTTTTTTTTTGGGGGGGGGGGGTGTTTAGTGTTTTGGTCAGTTGCTAAGAAAATGCAAGAATGGAAAAGAAAATCATGATTTTTAAATTTTCTAGGCAACCAAACATGTGATTTGGATAAAACATGAACAATAATCTTCTTTAGAAGAATATGAACAGTGAACAATCATGTTGGGAAAGAACATGAAATCTTCTAAAAAAAAAATAATAAAAATAATTTTTTTCTAATTTAATTATTTTATTTTATTTGTTAAAATATCAGAAGTTTAGAATTATGTTTTTATTATGTTTTCTAACATGGATTTTTTTTAAAATTAAAATATTGACGTGGCATTTTTGAATTTCTAGATAAATTTTTTTAATAATATTTTAATGGCCACATCAGTGTTATATCAGCAAACAGGATACTCTTTCTACTCGTAGGATATTTCTGTTACTAAAATGACAGTTGGGACCAAAATAGTAACAGTTTTCATTTTTTAGGGACTAAATTAGGTGCTTCAAAAAAGTAAGGATTAAAACAAGAATTGGCCTAAAATATAGAAACCAAAAATGCATTTTTGCCTATATATAATAAATGTGGAACAAGATAAGTAAACTAAATAGTCATTTCAAATTTACTTTCTGTCAAAGTTCATTATTTGAATAAAGTTTACAAAAATGATGAATGTGTAAGAAGAGTATGTCTATCATACACAATGCCATATAGAGGCTGTAAGCAGACACCTATCTTGCCACCCAAGAGAAACAGCTCTTCCATCATCTCTTTCAAAAACCCTGAACCCACCACTACTCTCCCCATCGAATTGATGAGGACAATAATGGGTCCTAATTTTCAAAAGAAGTTTTGCTTGGATCATAGACTTGGAGCTTAACTTACCTGCCCTAAAAGCATGACTCTCCATCCTTGCCTTCCATGTTTCCTTCTTCTCATGTTTTGGGCAATTTTTTCCACTAATATTGTCATAGTTAAGCAAGCTTTTGATATCTTTACCAAGATGGTTCTTCTCAATGCCCAACCTCTCGGCACTCTCTAGCGGAAGACAATCACCCAATGAATCAAACATGGCTGCAAAGTAATGCAATGATTCCATGAATCTTGATAAGAAGCTTCGCGAGCTTCGGCTTCCTTCTTGTTCCACTAAGATTACAATGGAGGGTTTAAGTGAATGTATAGATTTCAAAGTGTCAGAAACCTCAAGATAATTATTCAAAGTATCCAGATAGAAAACTAAATTTACAACCAATGTTTCGTCTTTCTTCTTCTTTAGGTAAATGAGCTTGGAACCTCTTAACAGTCCTTGGAATTCAAAGGTTAAGTTACGGAACCCCTTTGAGAAGCTTACCAGTCTGTTTTCTGTTTCTTGCAGTTCTTCCAAGCTTCTTCCAAACCCCGTTACTCTGAGAGAGATTCGATTTCCATTCGATGCCTTTTCAGAAAGAGATTGGATTAGTGAAGGCCATTGAAAGCCATATGAGATATCAAAATCAATTACATGCAATGTTCTGTTGTTTATAGCTTCATCCCTCTCAAAGGCCTCTATTATGGACTGGTTTGCTGTGAAATGAGCAAATTGGTAATAAGGCGACACGCGGTAGAGATGAGTAAAAGCAAAAAACTCTTCTTCGTTTGTTGGTTCCTTCATGATCATGTCATAGAAGGGAGATTTTCGTGTAAGCAGCCTTGCTACCAAACCATCTGCAAAGTAGGCCACCACTCTTTGCACTGAGTCCCCATTTAAGGACACATTTTGGTACAACTCGCTAAGATTCTCCAAAGCCGAGCCCACCTTGTTTTGGTCAATTGCTGTGGCTGTAATGAGCAATAAATGGATCAAATGGAGCCCATTTCCATCTTCAACTACTACTGCTTTTCTGACCTTGTGAGACTCAAGTTTTAGCATTTGTTCCCTCATTTGGAGAAGCCTAAATATCTTCCCTTCACAATCTTCATACGAATGCTGCTGCATAGGGCTTAAATTATCCCTTCTCTTCCACTTCCTTGTCCTCTCATCACTCCCTGAATTTGTAACAATGGCAAGGCTAAGATTCAAAAGATCTTCTTCCTCATATGGGTCTTCCATTTGAAAGAAAGAGGGGGAGAGTTGTGTTTGTGTGAAATTAGGATATGAGAAAAGGTCATAAAGGTTGAGTATTTATGGAAAGTTTATAGCATGGGCATAACTTTTAAGATATTCCTTGTTAATCACATGGGAATAGAACCAAGTTCAAGAGAGATGTTTGAGATTTTTCTTACCCTTCTTTTCCAACGAGACGGGTATCTTTTGATTCTTCAAAATCAGTGTTTAGTCAAGAAACAAAATGATATTCTTTCCATTATTATATTGGGCTGGTTTTGAAATCTATGAAAGGGTTTGTTTTTTGGTCCTTTGGAAGTTTCGGAAGGCTTAGAAAATGCCATGCACATTCGACAAAAAATAGCAAGAAAAATGGGGAATCAACCTACCGTCCTTGAAGAATTGTCTTCATTCTATGTCCTTCTAGATGTCCCAACAAATACGTGTCCTCATTTTTTTCTCCTAGACCTTGTCTTTGTATTCATCTGACTGTGTTTTGTAATTAAGGGAGTTCCATGTTTTAACCTAGAGAGAATTACTGACCTTTTTCAGTCTGATAAATTTGGATCATATTTTTGTCGGGTCCAATAATTGATGCTTTGCATCAACATGGATATATCAGCTTAAATGAAGAGACATATTTTGACATAAATATGGCATAGTCTATGTACTACATATCCTACAAAGTTTCTTTTACAATGAATTTTGGCTTCATATATAAGGTCAATAATTCTTGCACAAGAATTCTTAATTAATTGCTTTGACCTAAAATTTCAAATTTCCATTATTGTAACCCAATAGGGATGTGTGCACAAAGTCTATTGGATAAGAACATAGAAACTTAACTTTGATTAGATGGACTGCCATTACGGGTGTTCGCGGTGCAATACGGTATGGTTTTGAGCTATTTTTAGCACCACATTTTGCAATGTGGTTTAGCTAAAATTATAACTACACCGCACCTTATTTTTGCAGTCACATGTGCAGTGCGGTGCGGTGTGGTGTGTGGTGTGGTTTAAAGTTTAGCCAAAACCATAACCGCACCACACCTCATTTTTGCGGTCACAAATGTGCGGTGTATAAGATGTGGTTTGAATGATTTGAAGTTGGTATATTTTTCAAATTTTGAGCTTTTTCTATCCAGCTCAAAAATAATTTTTCCCTTTGTTTTGGTTCAAGTTTTAACCTATTGAGTTAGTTTTTCTTTATTTTGGGCTGGCTTTTCTAATCAACACTTGCTAGGATTATCAAACTATTTTTTTTTAAACTAGGGTTATTAAACTATTAATAATATATTTAATATTAAAAATAATTAAATATATTAATATATAGAGAGGGTGCAGTGCAGTGTGGTTTGTGCGGTTTTCTTATTATAAAACCACAAACCGCATTGCACCATGCAGTGCAGTTATGCCATTTTGTGAGCGGTTTTGGTCTGGTTTTTGCGGTTTGTGCAGTTTATGCGGTTTGGTGAACACCCATAACTGCCATTAATTAGAATTTGATGTCTTTTAGAGAATATTAGGATTAGGAGATGATTGGTTAATCAGTTTGTATGTCACAATTACAATGTACCTGGTCCCGATAGATTTTTACAAGAAACATGAATTATGCTGGTAAATAATAGCTTTTACTTATTGGGAACAATTATTTATATATACAAAAAGATGTGGAGCAATGAGCTCCTAGAGTTTATTTGGAAACAAACACTCATGAAGGCATTAGTATATTCACGTTTCCTTCAATGGTTTCCCACTAATTTTGTCTCATTGTTTTCAGTTTTTTTTATTACTTCTTTTAATGCATTCTCTTGAATGCTAGGTGCCACTACTTTCTTTAGGTTATATCACAGTAAAATGATATTTTAATTAATTTATTTTTTTAGAAAAATTTGGGTGAATTTGTAATTGAGTTAAACCAATTGTTTGATTGATGCTGTGGGAGTAGGGGCGTTAATGCACTTACTTACGTTTGTAAAAGATTTGGATTATACGTAAAACATTGGAGAGTTTGAATTTTTTTTTTTTTTTAAGTGCACCTACTAAAAATAATTTTATAGGATCAATTATGAGAGCTTTGTTAAAAAAATTAAAGATCCTTTTTAATTTTAAAAGCCTATGCATTTAAATAAGTTGAAAAAGAAAAAAATAGTTTTGTTTTGAGGGACTACCTTTATAAAGGTAGTCCCTCAAAACAAAAAACAAAAATCTACTTAACCTAAATCTTTACTCTTTTCCAACCGCTGGAAGAGTAAAAGAGAATTAGTAGAGAAAAGAAAAAGAGGGAAAAATGAGAAAGAAGAAAGAGATGCTCTAAAAGTAATTTGGCATCTATTTTACAATTTTGGAAGTAAGTTAAAAATTATTATAAACCTTAAATTTTAAATTGAGATCTATTTATTTTAGTATTATTGGTTGACAAAAATATATATTTTTATGTTTTTGATTAACTGGTTTATTTACATTAAATATAATAATAGATTGAGATTTTGCTCTCACGATTTATTTAGTTTAAAAATAATTAATAATTTGTTGGAAAAAATTGTAAATTATTTTATGGATTTTAATATATTAAGTATTTGAACGTTGAATTTCTTAATTAGATATCATATCGGTTTAAGTGTAGATGAAATTAATTAAACCCCTTTTTTGAGGAAATTGTCCACTAAGAAAAAATCCAGCCTTTTAGCATTGACCTTATGGAATACTAATAATTAAGTTGGAAGTTGTTACATTAAGGTATCAGTTGGACTTAGTTCATAATTATTGTATATATAGGAGCATTTGCTCTTCAAAAATCACATGAAACATGGAGCTATCGAAATGCTAAATTTCTCCTAGATTGTTCTGTTTATGGAGGACATGTTGCTAGTTTAATGATTCGATCTTTGCCTAATAAGACAGCACAATTAATTTATTGAATTTTATAATAGCTGTAATCAAGCAGATGCTGCCCCATGCACTATAACACAGGCATTTGGCAACTTCAGAGATACCCTATACACGCAGATTTATGTTTGCCAACTATATTTCATCCTATATAATGTCTCATACTCGACATGATCCTCCAAACGTGTGTAGGTGGTAATTTGTTTTCTTGAAAGAAGTGAAAATTTTCTACTCATGATACCAAAACTGCGGGCAATATTGCAGCCCACATGCCAACATAATAAATAAATAAAAAAGTCATACTTATTACACAAAATTTCCTACTTTTATAGGACTGGGGAAATCATATAAACAGTTTTACCTCTAATTTATTATAGAGGCTGATTCTTGAACTTGAATAAGTTGAAGCTAACACTACCTACCATTATCTCTCCGAGACCCGCATAGGTTATATTCCAAAAAAGCCAACCTCTCTCTCTCTCTCTCTCTCTCTCTCTCTCTCTATATATATATATATAAAAAGTTATGCTATCTCCATTTTGATATCCTATTTTTCAATTATTTTGATTTGCATAACTACTTATTGAAAACATTACATCATAAATTCTAGATTACATTTCATTTTGAATTCTTCAAGTCAATAAGGAATCATTGGTCAATAAAAAAAAAAAAAAAATACAATTTTGGTTTTGTAGAAGATACAAATATTACTTTTAGAATTTGCTACCTACCAGATTTTTTTTTTTTTTTTTTTTATGCAGAAAAAGGTTAAAGGTACACAAAGTCATAGGGCAAAGATCAATTGGGTCCAACAGCTAGGTTCCCTGTCATCACCTGCATTCGAACTTCACTTACCTCTATTTCTTTTCATGTAGCAATATTATGTAAGATTTATATTCTGGTAAATATATCTATTTTTTCAATAAATACAATCATATGTAAACAGGAGGAATAAAATGTGACTTTTATACTTATACAGTTATGTCATACAAAGTATGTTTATAGAGAGAAGTATCAATTATTATCTTAACTAGTCACAGTCACGCGTGATAATTTTACTCCCTAGATGTTATAAAGAGTTAAAAAAAAAATTTCATCATATTTTTCATAATTTCGTCTATAACATTTTTTTACCATTATCATATATTTATTGGTTGATGATTTATATAAAATAGACATTAAATAAGAGGTAAAACTATTCAATAATTTTTTTTAAGTCATGGTGTATGAAGATTATGATTTTATATATGTGTATATATATATATATATATATAATTTCCCTAGTTAGAATTTGATTAGTTTTAAGTTACTATTTTGTATTATTATATTAAATTGTTAATTTTATTGCACCATAAAGTTTTTAATGTCTTCTGTATAGTCATCTCTATTTTATTTCTTACTCCTCTTTACCACCTTTTTATTTTCCAAATAATAGTTATTAATTGATGTTTGATTTCATTTCTTTTTTCTTCCTTCATTTATTCTTTATTACTTTGTATGTTCCCTTGCTAGTTGTAAATTTTATAGTTATCAATAAGAAATAAATATCATGGATGGCTTAAATAGTTATAGATGTAGTTATGTTAGTGGTATGTCAAAGGATATTTTTTTCCTTATGAATTTTCAAGGAAATATGAAAGACTTTTCTCTAGTTTGGTCTTAATCAATTAAGATATCCATAATATATTAACGGAAGTAATAATGAGCCTTAAATTTTTTTAATGTATAAAGCGGTTAGGTTAGTGGTATGTCAAAAGTTTAATAAAAAAATTTTAAAAATAATTCCAAGGAAATGTAAAAGGCCTTTTTTTGAAAAAAGAAATTGTGACTTTTAGAATTGTACAAATATGATTGTTTTATCCACCTAGTTTATAGATTTCATTATTAAGTTATAAACATCTAAATTAAAATAGATGAATATATAAATGCAAAAGTATATGTAAAGTTACAACTGCACAAAATAAATATGTATAGATATATATTTTTTTATTATTCATGAATCATTATTTTATTATTTACTTATAAATATCTAAATTAAAATTTTATTTTGGAAAAAAAAATCTAAATTAAAATAGATTAATGTGCAAAACATTTTTAGTAGACTGTAATATAAATTTTTTTTTTTCTCAATATTTTATGTAACTTTTCCCATAAGATCAATATTATTGGCATCCTTTAAAGATGATACATAATATTTCTGAGAAGAAGAAGAAGAAACAGAGACTATGCTAACACATAAAATAAAATTATTAAGTTTGCGTGATTTAAATATGTGGCAAAAAAAAATATTAATGTATCTATGATAAAAGCTTTTATCCAAATGATATATAGTAGTTCATATTTTTTTAAACTTAATTCAAAAAGTTCATTCTCAATAGCCTTTTTAAGTCTACAAATTGCTCAATCTATGAGCCTAGTCACATTCAAAGGGTGCTATCTAAATTATAAATTAAATGACCCTTTATCACATAAATATATTGATTCTCCCAACATATGGAAAAGGAAGGTAGGTTTGTGTCTAGCCATTTTCTTGACTTGTGCTGCATAATTTAACAGAATAGAGGATGTGATTTGATTTAAATGTTGAATAAAATAAGATAAGAGGAAAAAAGAGTAAAAATAAACTATATAGCAATAAACATCAAATTATCCAAGTCATTTTATGTAATATAATAACATTATATTATTATATACTATATGCAAAATGCAATAAGATAATATTTAATAAAAGAAAATATAAAAGATAACAATTTAAAACACAAAAATAAAATGCATCAACCCAAAGTAGAATTCTAATTAATATAAAAATTCATCAACCTAAAGAATTGATGCAATGAAAAAAAAATCAAACAAAAAATGAAAAAATTGAGAGAGAGAGAGAGAGAGAGAGAGAGAGAGAGAGAGAGAAGAAGTAACATTTTTTGTGCGAGAAAACTATGCATAGAATGAAAAGAAAAATGTCAAATTTATAGTAAAATGTTGAGCATAAGAAGGGTCAAAATAAAGGAAGACAAAAAGGTAAAGAAAGAATGATATTAAGGTAGAAAGTAATGGGAAGATGAAGAGGTAAAAGGGAGGAAGAATTTTGAAAAATTAATAATAAAAATAATGGTTAAAAGATATTTTAATTTTTAAATAACGGAGTTTTTAAGTCACCTTAAATGAGAAAATGTTTAAAAATATATATATACCAAAAATTATAAACAAAAAATAATGACGTGGCTGTTGATGTAGCTCAATGTGAGCACAACAATATTAAACGTTACGCTCAGTTTTTAGTAATATATAGATAAATTTGTAAGAAAGTAATATATAGATAAATTTGTAAGAAATGTGTGATTACAAAGTGAAACTTATTTGACATTTTCCTTTGGCTTTGGCTTTTTCTCTACTGGTTTTGAATATTCATTCTTACACGTTCATTAGTACGTATATGCTGAGATCTAGTGCCATTGCACGAGTAAGTAAAATTATTATATATATAAGAAAATGAAAAGAATATCCTTTCCTCCACAGGCAGTATAGTCATACATATAGAAAAGACAGGTACTATTCTTTGAAAAGTAGAGGAAACTTCTGTTCCCCACCAGGATTTATTTGGTATAATTAGGACGTCGAGCTTATCTTTCTCCGCTTTGATCTTTATGTCGAAAATGTCATTTTCTTACCAAATATTTTGTCCATAATCAACGTGCTACAGTGGATTAATAAATTTGTGAGATACTGCATGAGTCTTTTTTCCTGGTGCATGTCATATCACGCCGAGTCAATGTCAAAGCCTATTTTGGCCAGCATCTTTCTAAGGAAAGATTGATGGAAACTTCTTTGTTATTTTTTTTTTCTTTTTTTTTTTTTTTTTTTTTGATATTTAATAGTTGGAAGAGGAAAAATTTGAACTCTAGACATTTTTGTTAAAAATTCTAAAAGATATTAATTGAGTTATAAGGCTTTCGGTTTTTTTCCATTCTTAAACATGTTTTTACTTATTAGTTTTCAAAAGCAGATTGACCCTTAGAGATAGACTGATTCAATAAAAGTACAATTAATAGAGATTCTGCTTGTGTTTACTTTGTTTGGAAAGTTTTTTTTAGAGTTCTTTTTCTAAGAGAGTCTGAAGGGTGTAGTGACTCATTGTCTGATCAATAGAATTGGAATGAAATTGTTAGGTGTGTATTATGAAGCTGACAGTGAAGAGTATCAAAGTTTTTATCTGTATTGGGGGACTACACTATTCCACATTTGGATATGGAGAAATCCAAAGATATATAAAGAGAGGAAGGGGGGGGGGGGGGGGGGGGGGGGGGGGGGGGCGGCAATTTAGGGGCTAAGGAGAGTATTGTCGAGGTTAAAACTCGAGTAAAAGCTAAAGGCAATTTCATTCATTGATCAAAAGCTTTATGCTGCAGCCGGGGTATTCAACTTTTTGTATTTAATAAAAAGCCTTTGAAAATGCAATTGGGGGTGCTCTGTATTTGTTCTCCGGTTATAATTGGTTGTAGCCAACTCTAGTGTAAAACCAGAGAACAAATGCAGAGCGCGCGCATGTTCTCTGGTTTTACACTATAGAGTTGGCTTCAACCTATTATAACCGGGCGTCAAAACCAATTGAGGGCTAAAAATGGTTGTGTTCATTTTGGTCTTCCAAAGTGAATACCAAATGCTGCATAATAGCCACCTTCCAACTGAAAATTATTGCTGAGCCCTCTTAGCATAGTCGCCAAAGGTTCAAAAGTAGGCGAGGATACACTGCATGGTTCTTCTTCGCAAATTTCATTCAAAGATTTTAAAATTCAAATTTAATGCCTTAAATTGTATAAGCCCTCAAGAACCATAAAAAGTATCATAAAGTTCACATAAATTATTTTATTCTCTTGGAAAAACGAAGTTCCAAGTAGAAAAAAGTTTGATTGTTCTGTTCATTGTCCAGCCTCTTCACTCACTGGGATTGATTGAGGAATTATTGAGATTTCATAGACAATTAGTATGGAATGTAGCTTGGTAGGATAATGCCAATTTCAGAATTACAACAAATGATAAAAACATGTACAGAATACAATGATCATTTAGCAGAATGTTTTCTGAAAAAAGCAGCAGGTAAGACATATCTGAGCTTCTTTTTAAAGACTACGCTGACAGCTGAGCCTACCAATGGCCAACTTGTTATAATGGCAATGTAAGCAAGCAACCATATGGAACACCTATTCTGTCGAGATAGCAGATCTAAGCATCTTCGGATAGGAAAAATTACATCAAGTGGATTGGCATCCTGGACACTAGTGGCATGTTTGGTGGTGTCTGCTATGACCGGGAAAGAATCATCCTTTGCTTTTGTGGAGCGCTCATCTTGTTTTGCATCAGAAACCATTTTATTATCTTTTTCATAATGAATGTTCAGCAGTTCAGATATTTCCTCTATTGAGTCATCTTTATTTTGCTCATTGCACATTGCAGCCACCATTCCATCTTCTGCGATATTTACATATGGACCCTGATCAATTGTAGAGTCCAATGCTGAATGTGGACCAGAATTCTGCATCTGCAAGCACATAAGAATAAAGAGAATTAATGAGCATATATGGCCAGTAAATCGCATGTGGAAGAAAGAGAACTTATTTGATGAATTCTTGAAGATTATGTGCCTCAATACCAATAGTTTAAAAATAAATAAATAAATAAGGATCATCCAACAAAGATTTCACCTTCTTTTGTACATGCATATATGGGCTAGAGTGTAGAACATCAAGAAATTCCACAGTCGCTCTTACCCACCTGCAAGAAAAATTAGCAGACAATTTAGTTAAAAAAATCCATACCCATTCCGGCTGCTTAGAGAATGACATTGGAAAAAACCATCAAAAGTTTGATGCGACAACAATCACACAAAAAATTAACTATCTACGCATGTGATTGAAATCATGTTACAACAGACCACCTAGACTCTCCCTAATATCCAACACAACCTACATCATCATGCAAACCCTACCAAATAAATATGGCAAGAAAAAGGTTTGCCTACAAGCTTGGAGCAATGAAAAATTCTAAACACCTAAACTAAACATAGTCAAAGCTAGAGGTTTTGTGTAGGCAACCTAAATATACACCTAAGCTGTTTTGAGATGATACCGATCATATTATAAGGTAAGTAAACTGAATCTTTTGAATCAATAATGGGGCCAGTTCAAGATGCTTTGGACCCATAAAACCTTCATGCACACCATCGCACCTAGTGAAGCAACCCATTTGACATCAGGACCAATCTCTTAACACAAATGGCAATCTGAGCTTTATGAGGCTCAAAAAATTATCATGTGGACTACTAATATACAATATCATGTGAACTGCTACTATACAATAACAAGTGGACAGCTACTATACTATTGGATATTAACTAAATGTTCTGAAATATATTAATGTAATATCCTAGTAACATCAATAAAAATAATTACCAGAGGCCAGATGCAGTTATTCCTTCAAAGAATCCTAGATGTCCTCCATGCTTTGTGGTAGCCAACACAATATTTTTATTTGCCCTGTTAAAGACTAAGTTTTAGAACAAGGCTATAGAATGACAGCATAATAAAGCACTCAGAGATACAACAAGAGCACATTCACCTGCATTCATCCCAAGGGATAGCTTCCCTTGTACAGACTGGATCATCCAAAGCACTGATACAGAGTAGTGGTATTGACACATTTCCCACATAACTAGCACTACTACAGCGCCTGTAGTATGTATCCACGGTCTGAGAAAGCAAGGTGATTCTTTTGGTCATAAAAGAAAGTAAACAAGAAAAGATAGGTGATTAAGTCAGGCCAGAGTACCTCAAATTTTCCAACAAGGCACGTCGCATGGCAGTCAAAATCTCGAATAGAGCGTGACTTTTAATGCACAAGAGATCACCCAAAAAAGAAGCATTAGTTGAAACCGGATACATAACAGGTTTATGCAAGACAGAACATTTAATGCCTAACTACAGTAAACATCATGTGAATGCTTTCCCTTCATGTAAAGTATGATAGTTAAATCTTAAAGGAAGATATAGCATTAGATAAGTATTATGCATACAACATTAGAAATGCAACAGCAGAAATGTTGAAACAAAGATGTAAAATTGAGGCTACAAAAACAGGCCGGTTACATATTTCCAAAATTGCTGTTTTGATTTCGAACTTTGACTTGGAGTTAAAACAGATTTTATTTGTAAATTTCATCAACAATCAAAAATTTCATTTTCTGTCAAGGCAATGAGTAGTCTAATACATAAGATGTGTAGCTGTAATTATGTGAGACTGTAAAAGAGGTGAAAATTGAAACTATGAACCAACAAACCTAATTATCATCAAGGTCAATTTTCAGTGATGACTTCATGTTTCTTCTTTAGTTTATCTATTTCACCTTAAACTTCTAAGAGAAAGAAAAGAAAATTTTGAAATACAAATCTCTAAGATGCAAACTCGTGTTTTCCAAATTGCAATTTGCACAATATTTTTATAACTTTCTTTCCACCTGTAGATATTACACATAATTAAAGCATGACAATAGCCATGGGAGCAACCTGAATGTGGTCAAAAGTGATTGATTTTTCACATTTCTTATTATGAGCAATGATAACTGTAAATTCCAAGAGTAACTCAAACAACATCTGTGTACCGAGGAAAGTGTCCATGTTATCAGTCTCACACGTCACAAATGGGAATTAACTTTGTTGGATCATGAATAATTATGTGTCACAGATTAACATACCTATAAAAGAAAATATAAGAGGGGGAATCTGCAATTTCTAGGTCTAATAACTTGCTTGCAAAAAAATGTCTAATAACTTTTTTTCTGCATGGTATGTGTGAGGCCACATTTGCGATCCAAGCCCAAAATATATGGATATTGGCCCAACAAGCCCAGAACAATAAATTTTTAGAGAGTGAGTTAAAGAACTAGGCCATAATGAGTTAAAAAACGGATAGAGTTGGTTTATGAGATGGTCAAACTATGCGTTAGTCAACTTGAAATCTAAGGATTGTTCTTGGCACGATCCGAGGAGCTCAAATTTTAAGTCTATTGAATGAGTGGTTCTTCCCCCCCACCCCCCCACCTTCTACTTGTTGATCCCCCTTATTATATGTCTCTCTTTGGACCATCTTGATCCTACACTTGTCGGTCATTTAAGCCCCTACTTAAATATTTGTCCCATCAGACACTCTCTTCAGCTTTATGTGAGTCACGGTAGTCAAGGCGGCATTGTGCAGGGGTCTTCTCTACATAAATGCGGCCAGAAAAGTGACTGCAGTGCATTCAAGTCAACTAGAAATCTAAGGATTGTTCTTGGCACGATCCGAGGAGCTCAAATTTTAAGTATATTGAATGAGAGTGGTTCTCTCCCCCCCCCCCCCCCCAACCTTCTACTTGTTGATCCCCCTTATTATATATCTCTCTTTGGACCATCTTGATCCTACACTTGTCGGTCATTTAAGCCCCTACTTGAATATCTGTCCCATCAGACACCCTCTTCAGCTTTATATGAGTCACGGTAGCCAAGGCGGCATTGTGCAGGGGTCTTCTCCGCATAAATGCAGTCAGAAAAGTGGCTGCAGTGCATTCAATGCGGTGGTAACAACTTTCCTCCTGATATTTTTTGCGGTTTCCCTCTTCTTGTACGTTTGTGATGCATGTCCCTGTCACAAGAGCTTCTTGGCAGGTCTCCTTGGTTGCTGGAATGCATATTCAAGTTGTATCTACCATGCCCGAGGGGATATCTCTTCTCGAATCTCTTTCCCATTCGTGTCATGATTATTAAGTTTCGAGTGTGAACCATTCATTACTATTCGCTCGTCCTCGGACCATTCACGTTCTCGGCCAAGGCCCAAGACCCAATATATAATTTTGGGCTTTTAACCCTACTATATGCATTTCTAGTTTTACCAAGCACATAAGTCTTGAATATTTATGGAACTCTCATAATAAAATAAAAATAAAAATAAAAATTTGAGTGTCCGTATGCACATGAGGAAATGAAAACAAAGAAAATTTTCAAGTTCAAAGGAAAGGAAAATTGAAAAATATGAAGTTCATCTCCAACAGTGTCTAAATATAGCATCAACTACTATAAGTTGTTCTTTGACTTCTTTTGTTCATAATTATGCTGATGCAGTCCAATACATAAACAAGTTAAATCTTATCAGAAAGAGACAAAGTCAACCTTTTTTATGCCTTCCCAGTTAGCAAGACGAGAATAGAGAGGCTGGTGTCTGCATGGAACAGTTAGAATTTCTCATATGAAATCCAGCAGCAAATAACAAACAGATACCATTATTAGTGACATCAAAACTTATATATATATATATATATATGTATGTATGTATGTATGTATGTATGTATATGGGTTATATTCAACACACACGTGTGCGTGGGGGGCTCAGGTTCAAGTTATATCTAGCGTAGTTTTTATCAATGTTAACCATGTAATAAATTTCTATTGGATTTGGATGTATCTTTTGACAAATCCACTATTAGATTGCATCATCCCTTTAAACTCTCCATGTGCAAAATATCAAGGTGATCAAAGATCAATAACTATCTCATCTATTAAAATTTTAAATTTTTTTTTTTTTTTGTACTTTAAATTATGCATAAAATATGAGTTTATAAATAGAATATTAAATAACATCTTATTAATATAAAATTTGGCATGTGTGTTTATAATAACACAACAAAGAATACGTATAAATTCAATGATGGTAGTCTCAAAATATTAATCCAATAAAAATTAATTAAGTGGGGTAACATAAATAAAAAGTTACAGCAGGTTTCATTTGAACTGGACCTTAACTAGTTTGTTGAGGATCCATAACCAACCCCAAATTTTGGGACTAAGGCTTTTGCTATTGTTGTAGGTTTCACTTGAACTGGACCCTACCTATATATGCCTGTGGGTGGATGTGTAAAGTAAAAAACTCTAGAGTTTACCATCCAAACCCAACTGCTTAGATTTTGTAGTGCATACACAATAAATAGTTAGCACAGACGTACAATTGTGCATAACCTTGAAGGCCAATAGTAAGAGCTCTATCGTAAAGCTTTTGCACCAGCCTGCGGCATATAAATCTGTCACCAATCTATAAAGGAGGGAAAAGGATATAGCATCGAGTTAGTTAATAAAGAATTAACTGACAAAATCAAATATATTTTTTTTTGATAAGTAAAAAGATATATATTAAGAAAAACACCTCACGCAAAAAACATAAGGCATAGATAAGTACAGAAAGGAGCAAAAACAGAAAGAAAAGACACTAAGTACAACGGAGGGAGCTAAGGAACATAGGGAGAGAGTCACTAGAGGTGAGTCCCCAAGCCCTAGACCAATCATAGAGGGAGCCACTAAAAGAAGCCAATAACTGGTCATCAGAACTTTCCATGTCCTCAAACGTCCTCCAATTTCGCTCTTTCCACACACTCCACATTAAGCACAAAGGAGCCAAATTCCAAATGCTAGAACAATGCTTTCCAAGCCAATTCCACCAGCCAAGGAGAGTTTCCGCAACTGATCTTGGCAAGACCCAAGGAATCCCAAAAGATCTAAACACCAAACTCCACAAACGGTACGCCTTAACACAATGAAGAAGCAAATGATCCACTGTCTCCCCATTACAACGACACATTATACACCGATCAACAAAATCCATCCCTCTGCCCCTCAAGTTGTCACCTGTAAGGATTTTATCCCAAACAGCAGTCCACACAAAAAAAGAAACACGACGAGGGGCCTTGACCTTCCAAACACCTTTCCAAGGAAAAGTTATGGGCAAGGGGCCTCTCAATTTATTATAAAATGATCTAACATCAAAATCCCCTTTCTTTGACAACTTCCAACGCATACGATCTCTATTCTCTGTTGGAGGCAAATTAGAGCCCAGAGTACGGAGAAATGTATCCACATCACCCATTTCCCAATCATTTGGTCTCCGAGTGAAGCGAACATCCCAGCTTCTTTGAACCTCTGTCCCCAACCGTTCAAGAGAAGAAGCCACTGAAGCCCCTTTATTAGAGGCAACCCCATACACAACCGGAAAGGTCAAATAAAGAGGAGAGTCCCCGCACCATTGATCCGTCCAAAACTTCACTCTATCCCCCATCCCAACCTCAAAACAAATATTATTACTGAAAACTTCCCAGCCCATCCGGATACTTCTCCATACACCACACCCATGAACCCCTCTATCGAGTTTGGAAGTCCAACCCCCCCATCCTTCCCCAAACTTTAGGGCTACAACCCTTCTCCAAAGCCTTGTCTCCTCCATCCCAAACCGCCATAGCCATTTTCCTAGTAAGGCTTTATTAAAGGTAGTTAATTTCTTTACTCCTAACCCACCATTTTCCAGAGGAGCACACACCTTATCCCAACCCACTAGATGTGTTTTGGAGTCCCCCCACAAAAAATCCCTTTGCAACCTCTCAATTTTATTGGCGACAAGCGTAGGGATTGTAAAAAGAGATAAGAAGTAGGTCGGAAGACTAGATAACGTACTCTTAAGTAACGTCAATCTTCCACCTTTTGACAAATACATCTTCTTCCAACCAGCCAACTTACGCTCAATTTTCTCCAAAATAGGATTCCAAATAGTGGGAGACTTGTAGGACGCCCCCAGAGGCATACCGAGATAGGTCATGGGCAAAGACCCCACCCGGCAGCCCAAGATCTCAGCCAAGACGGAAATATTAGGAACCTCCCCAATGGGAACCACCTCACTCTTCAAAGCATTAACCTTTAATCCTGTCACCGCCTGGAAACAAAGAAGGAGCATCCGAACATGCAAAAACTGCTCCTCATCTGCATCACAGAAAAGGATCGTATCATCTGCAAACAAAAGGTGTGAGACACCTACCCCTTCACCTCTTCTACCATCAGCCCTGAAACCTCGAATTAAACCCGCACCTTCAGCTCTTTTCATCATCTTACCGAAAACCTCCATCATAACCAGAAACAACATTGGGGATAGCGGGTCCCCTTGTCTCAATCCCCTCGAACTCCCAAAAAAATCAGCTGGAGATCCATTAACCAACACAGAGAATTGGACAGTAGATATGCATGTACGGATCCACCTGCACCACCTCTCCCCAAAACCCATTCTCTTCAACAAAACTAGAAGTGTCTCCCAATTCACATGATCATAGTCTTTCTCAATGTCCAACTTACAAATAACCCCTGGAATTTTACTCTTTACCCTACTGTCCACACACTCATTAGCTATAAGAACTGAATCTAGAATCTGTCTGCCACCCACAAAACTGTTTTGAGTCTCAGATATCAACTGATCCAAAACCTCTTTCAAACGGTTTGCCAACACCTTAGCCAAGATCTTATAAACACTCCCCACCAAGCTAATAGGTCTAAAATCGCGAATATTGGAGGCACCATTCTTCTTAGGGATTAGGGCTATGAAAGTTGCATTGAGAGACTTTTCAAACTTACTGTGTTGATAAAACTCCTCGAACACAGCTAAAACATCTCTTTCCACAACTCTCCAACAATGATGATAGAAGGCCATAGAAAAACCATCTGGACCTGGAGCTTTATCACCTTTCAACTCTTTAACAACACGAAGGATCTCCTCCTTCTCAAACCTCCGATCAAGCCAGTCCCTCTCTAACCCTGCAATCTGATCAAACTCCAGACCTTCCACAAAAGGCCTCCATTCCTCCGTCTCCTTGTATAAGCTTTTATAAAACTGAACAACTTGGTCCGCCATCTCTGATTCATCCTCATAAATAACCCCATCCACCTCCAACATACTGATGTGATTATACCTTCTTCGGGAGTTAGCCACCTTATGGAAGAATTTAGTATTGTTGTCTCCTTCCTTAATGCAAAGCATCCTCGATTTCTGTCTCCACGACACTTCTTCCAAAGAAAGAAGGTTTTGTAGTTGAGATCTCAACACAGCCCTCTCATCTATCTCCACTCCCGAAAGGCCAGACTCCCCTTCCTTAGCATCCAATAGGTTCAGGGCCTCCAACAACTCTTTCTTCTGACGACCTAAATTTCCAAACTCATTGCGGTTCCATTGAATAATGTCTCCTTTCAGAGCCTTCAGCTTCTTAGCAAGCACATAACTAGGAGAACCGGAGAAAGAGTATTGATTCCACCACTGACCGACCCTATCTGTGAAACCCTCTGACTTTAACCACATATTCTCAAACCTGAAAGGACTCTTTCCCCTTACTATCCTTCCAGCCTCCACTAATATGGGGAAGTGGTCTGAGATAGGACGAGGTAATACCCGCTGGATCACATCCGGATAGTGATCCTCCCAATCGTGAGAAACCAAAACCCTATCTATCCTGGACGAAGAAGGCTGATCCGAGCCACTTGACCAAGTATAACTCCCTCCTTCCAAAGGCAAATCAATCAAACTAAGCTCCTCAATGAACTCAGAAAAATTCTCCATAGCCGGAGTAAGGCGCAATCCCCCCAACCTTTCACTCGGGAAGCGGACCGTATTGAAATCCCCTATGTAACACCAAGGAACATCCCAAAGGCGCTGAACTCCACTCAGCTCATCCCACATCTGCCTCCTTAAGATATTATCATTTGGGCCATAAACCCCCGAGCAAGCCCAAATAAAACCATCCCCCACACCTTGCCACCGAACCGATACGGAAAAGTAACCCACCAATACCTCCAACTTTTCTAAAGCCCTCCTATCCCACATCAACAAAACCCCGCCAGCTGTCTGATCCGCGTCTAGAGCCACCCAGTCAACATAAGGACAACTCCACAAACTACAAACCAAATTTCTATCCAAACTAGCAAGCTTAGTTTCTTGAAGGCAAACTACATCGCAATTCCACTCTCGAAGTAAATTTCTAACCACCAAACGTTTCCGAGAGTCATTCAATCCTCGGACATTCCAAGACACCATTTTCATCTTCATAAAAAACTGTTAACTCCCTACTCCAAACTTAGCATTTCCAACAAAGGAGGCTATCTACCGTCATAGTTAACCAAGGAAATCAAATTCCTCAGCTCCCTCTTCCCTTTGTCCTTAGACACAGCTCTCCGGTGGGTTGCAACTTTTCTGTGTAGCAGATTGGCAGCTTCAAACTCCTTCTCAAGCCTTTGTAGAAGCAGAATACACATCCCTTCATGTCGACCCAGAGAAAGCCCCATCAATTTACTAAAACCATTGATTCTATGTTTCACCCAATTCGAAATATCCAGAGTATTTTCAAGCCCCAGGGCCTCATTACCACTGTTCGACTCAACTGACACATCCAGTCCCAAAGGAGTGATAGTCATCAGAGGGGAGGGATTTTCCACATTACCCATACCCAGGTCTACATTACCCGCTTCTACCCCCAACGATACTCTTGCCTCAGTATGACCACAATCTGCTGTTACCACTAACTGGTTACCCTGATGAGGGTTATCTATCCCCTGTGTATCACTTGCAAAATCCACCCAACCACTTCTATCTCCATCCTGGACACCCAAATCTGCTATCCCAGCTCTCCATAAACTCAGAAACAAGTTGGACAAAAAAAGACCCATAGATTCCTTAAAACTCTCTGTTTCTGCCTTACCCAATGACATCGGAGGCTCATCGGCGCAGATTCCTTCAGAAAAAGTGCTGTCGACCACCATTGATGAGTTCGCCGGTCGACCCATTGCCTCGATCTGAGGAGCAAAGTGAGTAATCACAGTATCGGCCTGACCCGGGATCGTCGGTGGCTCCTCGACGTGAAACCCACCGGAAACTGCGCTGTCGACCTCCCACGAGGACTCCGCAGGTCGACCCAACTCCTTCGTCTGAGCAAAAGAAGTATCATGACCTGTTTTGAGACTTGCCACCCTCACCGACTCGTGGGCTTCATTTGTTAACAAAATTGGGTCAGCCAAAACAGAGCACTCACCAACTTCAAACCTGCTTGGGCCTACAGGCTCTGGGTTCATTAAAAGTGGAAGGCCCACAGGTGTATCACCACATGGGTCGAGGCCCACACTAGGCTTTACATGACCCCTTGATTCAATATTAAAATCCTCTGATCCTTCCTCTGATCCTTCCTTTCTGTGCTCCCATTCCACAGCCCGTGAAACCCATCTGAGCCTCTGAACACCTTTCTTTCTGTCCCAGGAAACCCGCCTCCTCCCTGTCACATCAACCTCCACGACAAGACCTCTGCCTGACCAGCCCCTCACAGCACTCTTCTTCCCCTTTCCAACAGCTTTTGAATTCAAACTGGAACTTGGGAAATGCATCCTAGTCTCTGCCAGATTTTGCTCACCAACCTCTGCCTCCTCATTAATGCTTTGCTCCCTTCTATCCCCTCCTCCCACCTTCCTCTTATCAGGCTTGCCCACCGGAGGAACCCCCACCTTGGCTCCTGTGAGTTGCTGGTTCTTCCCCATCTTCTCCTCTCCTAGCTGGTTCAGCTTCCCTTTAACTTTGGTACTTAGCTGCTTTCCATCCTCTACTCTTCCGTTAAAGCCTTGCACAGCCTCAGCAAAGGTTCTAGAGCTTTGAATCCCCAAGTTATGCCTAAGTACCAGAGGGATAAATTTTGGTTGACCAGCTCCACCCACGGCATACTGAGAGGGATTCAGCATCTTTCTAAGTTCAAGGCCAAAGGCCCTCCAACCATATTTCTCTTTACCTTCAGGGATAATAACAGACCTCCTAGACCCACCAGCTTTGAGTTCAGACAACAGTAAAAACTGACCAAAAGAGTTGGTGCTTCTTTGGAGGGTAAAGGCAGTGTCACCATCTCTGAAGGAGAAGAACAGCCTTGAGCTATCCCCAACAACAATGAGATCAATATGCTTCATCAACCATTGTGCTGCATTCTTGCTCATGAAGACTGATCTCATAAAGAGTTTACCCCTCTCAAAAATCCGTAACAAGAAATAACAACCCCCTTCCTCTACTACTAATTGAAAAAACTTAGACTCAATGAAAAAACTACGAACTCCCCCCATCTTAGATAATAATACTAACTTAACACTCAAATAAGCACGCAATTGCATGTCCACAAAATCAAATAATAATTTCAAGTTCTTCGTCAAAGTCATTGACTGCAAATTTTACTGTAGCTAATTTGACCAAATAATAATCCAATCAATACACCTTAACAAAAAAAAAAAAAAACCACACACACACACAAAAACCAATCAAACAGATGGATAGAAAAGCTATTCCTAATAACCAAATTTTGGTCTGTGGTCTTCTTGCTTGGGATATACAATTTACCACGTGAGGTTGTGAGTTTCCTTAAAATCCATAGAAGTAAATCATTTTTGAATCTGCCTCAATCCATGCATCTCACCTGGTCAAACCATGGTATGATTTTTTATCGGAAAGTTTTCCAATATAAGCCTTTTAACTAAAAGCCAGATGTTTTGTAGCTGAGGATATTACATCGTCAGACACAAAGCTATGTAACTCACCCATTACTGTTAGCATTATTGATGGTTTAAATTACATAGCTTTTAGGTAAGTAGTAATCACACCATAATCAACATAGGTGCCATGGAGACAATTTGGAAATGCTCCTTGAGGATTGGCACTACAAATCAAACTGGATGGTTACTTATCCTAGGTTCCTCGGTACTAACCAGCATCATCAGACAATTTGGAAATTCTCCTTGAAGATTGCCACTATAAATCAAACTGGATGCTTAATTATTCTAGGTTGCTTCTTTCTTTTTCTTTTCTTTTTTTCATATATACAGATCTAGGTTCCTCCATACTAACCAGCATCATCATATAAATTAGCTGCAGAAAGATTCTTCATTGATATATATCCAAGAGTACAAGTGCTCTTGTCCAATGACCCTACTTAAAATACCATTTACATCCGGTAACACATTTGAAATTGTTAGCCTAAAGATTGAATTGTCAATAACTGAGTCTGTGGCTGGCACACCTTAGAATGTTTTTCTTCCAAGAATATGTGTGCAGTCATTAAAGCCATCATCTAGGATCCTACAAGACGCACAAATGCAAAAGGTGGAAAGGGAAACAAAGAAGAAAAACTTTAGACTCCATGCCAATTGCACTCTACTCTATTGTTCTTGTTGGCCATTTTATTTATTACTGCGGAGATAGGCAAAGGGAAGTGTGTCACATATAAGCATAACCTGTTGAGAGATTATAGTAGGGAAAAAACTGAAGAACAGGACAATGTTTTACTCAATGGAAGAGGGGAAAGAGTTTGATTCATGACAGCTGTCAAGTACATGGTGTAGACACGAGAGATCTCTAACACAAAAGTATTGGTACCACTTGTAATGTAAAAATAATGTCAGTGACGGTCATTTTAAGTAAAACACTAACCAAAAGGTCCCAAGGAGAGCATATAGCTACAGCACCAGCAACAGGAACATTCTCTCCATCCTCCCCAAGATATTTTACCTGCAAACAAGTATCAAAGTAAAGGATTTAACCTTTAAAGTAGAATGTCAAAAGTATATAATAAAATTTGGCTCACAAACTAATAATTCCAATGGTATACAGTTTCCAAGAGTGGCTATGCAGCATGTTGTCTATTACAAATCAATATCAGCAACTTTTAAGCAGACAGTGACACATAAAGAAATTAAAACAATTCATCAAAACAACAAAAAATGGTTAATAGACAAAACTCAATTGTTATATAAAATAAAAGGCAATTCAATTCCATAGTGTAGCGAGCAGTTCAGCTTGCAAAAAGTATAACTGACCAATCAAGAATGCAGTACTTTCTTATTTCACTGATAAAGTAAGAAAAGAAGAAAACAACTATGACTCTCAATGAACAGGTATTGCTAAAAAGATTATGCTCCCTTAAGGACATGGGAAGATCATAGGTACCCACCATCCACCTGATCAACCTAAAACATAAGAAAGGGCCCACTAGAGAGCTGGAGTGCCAAAGCAATGGGTGTAAAATAACTTGGTAGAAGAGTAAAGTAGGAGATCCTTTTCTACTTTGATTATATAGCCACAATCTTGGACCTTCCAGAAGTAAAGAAAAGAGAACAAAGCAATAGCAAATGTGGGTGCCAATTTCGGAGAAATACTTCGTAAAAACATTAAGTAACAATTATTTCTATAAGAAAGTGAAAAAGCATGTGACAAAAACTCTACGTGGAAAAGAAAAATTGATGAATCAAGAAGCATCAAGTAATACCAATGCCAATACATGAAGCAAGAGTTGACAGCAAGCCTCAGGAAAGGAAATTAAAAATAGATGAAGGAAAAAAATTTATACATTCTCATGTCAAGAGAAGATAAATATTTTTTTTTGGGGTGAGTAACAAAATTTGCATCAATGAAAACTTTTTACAGAAATTCAGGAGTACAGTTTAAGTATATAGGTTATATGCCAAACTGAATTCTCCAAAAAAAAAAAAAGGTTAAATACCAAATTAAACTGCTCCTACAGTAAAATCAACAATACAAAGATATTGTAGAGGCTTTCCACCAAAGTAATTGGCCTGAAAGAAATTCAGGAGTACAGTTTAAACACTGGAATCTTACCTTGTATTCTGTTATCCAAACATATGTTCACTATCAGCACAGAATGTAAAATCCACCTCCCCACCTCAAATTTTTTTTTTTTTTTTACATAAGTAAATAAGAAAATTTATTAAAATCAAATATAGAAAGCACCTCCCACAATCCCAGTACACAAATGCATTTTGTGATTTAAAAATTAGCTTTCCCACAACACTCTTCAACCAGTTGGCCAACATCTCTAGGATTTTGTAGAAGCTTCCCACCAAAATACTTGGCCAGAACTCTGCTATTTGAAGCTATTGGTTTTTTTTTTTTTTTTTTGGAATATGTATAATGAATGAAGCATTTAGACTCTTCTCAACTCAAAGATTTTCATCAACTACTGTCCTTTCAAAGTCTTCAAAATACCAGTTATTTAAAACATTAAAAAGCTTAACAAAGCTTTGTAACTACTGAGATGTGTGTCCATTTGTGTCCATCTTTGAAGCTTAAATCAAACCTTAACAAAGCTTTATAACTATTGAAAATTTTAGAAAATATACTCCATTGAAAGAAAGCATTACATTTATATAAATAGATGACTAAATCTGTATAACCCTGATAGGACTTGGACTCCTTGGGCTTTGATAACCATGCCCAAACTAAATAACTAAACTCACAAACAAAACCCAATGACATAATTAAACCCCAAAATAGGACCCAAACAACAAATAGTACAATCCATGTCTAGAAACCGGAAAATTACATAATTGCCTCTGATAGTTAAAAATAAATTAAAATGAAATTGGCTTCTCACTGCCTGCACAAACCGTCCCACCTCTCATCTCCAGAGACAATTGAATGCATGATGCCAAGACTTCTTTAAATTTCTCTGAGGCAATTATAATTAACTTCTCACTGCCTGCACAAACCATCTCACCCTCTAACCTCTTGACAATGCCCCCCCTAACCTTAACTCAAGGGACTTGACCTCAATATGAATTAGAGAAGAATAATAAAATTGATGACACTAGCTTCTCTAAACCCTAATCAAACTGTTCTAAGATGTTACAATTAACAATATCTAAATATACTTTTAAGTTTTACAGGGAAAAAAGAAAGAGAGAAAAGGTTTCAAATGGAACATTCATAGAGTATTTTAAATAAGCTTAACATAATTATAGCACATTCAAGTAAGATACCAGAATATTGGCACCGATGCTAGTTCCAACAGCAAATAAAGGAGCCTTAGGGTATTCTTTATGGAGATGATTAATAACCACACGTACATCCTCCGTCCATCCAGCATTATAAAAGCAATCAGACTGTAAAAATGGTGATAGAAAAAGCAAATAAAGTTAAACATTGTAAAAGGCTTTTAAAGACGTAAAAATGAAACAATCAGGTTCTCAAAGCTAGGTTGACAGTGACCAGCAAAATATATGACAAGCTGAGAGTCAGTTGATGCATAATCAAAGATGCATAAAAAATGCATATATGAAAATTGCTCTTTCTCTGTCTCCTTTTTTAAAGGTGTGCAACACTTTCATCAGAAGAGAGCAACTCGTAAACACCGCGTATGCAGATTTAAGAACCCAAAAATTATATTCATATATTTACAGAAAAAAAGAAAAAAGAAAAAAGGAAAAAAAAAAAGCACTGATTTCAGATAAAAGGGGGGAGAAAGAAGAGAAAAGAAAAACTCACAGTTATTGAAACACCACCCAACCCTCGGTGATTGCTAATAACTACATTCCAGCCATGTTTTGCTGTATTGAAGGCAAGATGCTTTAAGTACTGCAATAGGTATTGTAAAGCAAGGTTAAACAATATTAAACAATCCTCATATAAACAAACTCCTTTAACATGATGAAAGCTCAAAATAAAAAGAATACCGAGCATATTTAAGGACAAAGTAGATTTAATCCCGAAATATTGACAAGAAGAAAAGCATTAGTATCCTTTCTTCACTTTCACCTTTCATTTTGGTTACAAGATTTGTTTGGGATATATCTGATGCTTTCTTGGAAACAATACCTTAATCTTCATTATATGACTTCACATGATTACAACACCTTTTTTATACACTTCTTGCCTCACTCTCATTGGCTATTACATGTGTCACTCCTATTGGCTCATGCCCAACTAACTGATTAGACCTGCTTGAATGAATTTCCACATGTGCTCAAAGTGTAACATGTGCAACGTCTAACTAACTCCTGACAAACTGAGCAAGTAGTTTGAGTTTTTTCACTAATTGAGATAGTGACCTGAAATTTATAGTGGGGTACTAAGATTCATCACCCAAGACCACCAAACTTCAGCAGGAATATTAAGCTCCCATAATAATAATTTCACTAGTTTCCAATGCAATAATCCATCTACTGTAACTTGTAATTAATGTTGACTCAGTAATTCCATATGAACCATACCAAATCAAAAGTGTTGATATGAAAAATTGTATTCCTATACTAAAAGGACCAGAGTAACAATGGTAAGCACTTGGAGTGCATAATTACCAACAAGAGTGGAGTAAATACAGAACTTACAGCTGACGATGAATCACTTGTTAATCCAGGAACCACTACCATGATAGGAGTAGTTTCATTTCTAGAAATAGAACTATTCATGTGTAAAGCACCTCCTGAAACTGTAAAATAATTTAATACCTGAATCAGAAAACTATAAAGGTTTACCATATCATTAATGTAAGTCATGAGTGTTGTAACACCACACAAGATCAGAATGTTGCAAAAAAAAAAAGTGAACATGCCCTAACAGCTAGTTATCTAAGTCGACAAGAATGTACCAGTTACTTTGGATATGTTAATTGTAGTAATGATAGAAAATACAGATAAGAATTAAAAATATAACCAAGCAATTATCCATAAATCAACAATAGAAAGCAAGAGTGTACAGAATGTAAATGCAGTATAAATATCAAAGTTGACATGTCCTTACCTATATAAAGATTACAGATTGATGTAATGCTGAAATGTAACTATTACAACCGTATAGTACAGACCTCCATGGTCCATGCATCATCATATAGATTCATTAAATATTATTTAGCAACCTTCTGGCACCTCTTGATTCAAAAGATTTGTATCATTCACTGAATCAAAAGCTTTGACTATATTGGAATTATATAATAATTACTTTTATTGATTAAAGGGTCCAAATGCTCAAAATAAGGACCACCATTAGGCAATAATTGCAACCATGTTAATAATATAAACTTAGAAGGTCGTACCCAATACACAAAGCACCCACTTTTGTGGAGTCTAGGAAAGGTGATTGGTATGCAATCTTACCCCTAATTTTTGTTGGAGAGGCTAATTCCCAAACTCCAATCTGCAACTTGTCACTTTTGGTGGAAGGCATTTGCCATCACACCAAGGCCCGACCGCTTAATAATATAAACCTAGCCGAAAAAAAGATAAAGATGATACCTAGAAATGCTTGCACCAGTCCACAAACAAATGGCTTTCCAAATATAAGATGGAAATGGAATTCATTGCCCAAGAAACGTATGAGCATAAGGATCTACATTTATAATGATAATAATAATAAAAAGAATAATACCTCCCAGTATCAGGTAATAATATCATGAAATATTAAAACACATACACAAATAAGAGAACCATAAAGACCGGACAGATTAATAATAAAGCAGGTTGTATTCTGAAGACGTAAAGTAATCTAAAATAAAGAAAAGAAAAAAATAAATGTTTTTTTCTCCATAAGATAGATTGTTAATGAGATGCAAAATCTGAATAAATAGGAATTATGCATGTGCTTCCCAACTTGAGACATTTAATCACATGATAACAAGTACCAAACCTACTATGCATGCACATGTGCATATGTATACATAGATAATCAAACTATCAAAGTCACTAACTTAAAGTTGAATGTTTCATATTTACCATCACATTTCATTAGCCAATCCAGAGCAATGGTTCCACCGTCAGAAGTATAAAACAGTTGTCTGAGAGAGAGAGAGAGAGTATTTGTTAGATAAAACCTCAGATCAAAATTCAAGACACCAATTGTGATGTTTACATCATATAACAAAAAGTGAAACCCTGAAGATTTTTCAACAAAGGGAAACTTTAACCCAAAGCCAACAAAAGAAAAGGGAAATGACTAGTGCACACAAGCTATTGCACAAAAAGTTGTGTGTAATAGTTTTTTAAACATAAATCATGACTTCAAGTGACGATTTCAGTTTAAAAAAATTTACACACAACTTTGTGTGTAAAAGGATGTGTGTAATAGACATTGCTATAAAAACGCAGGGGGGGGGGGGGGTGTGGAGAAAGAAAGCAAGGAGGGGGCTACACAAAAGAAAACATACCACAAATTGATCAATGAAACAAATAGCATCGCATCTTTCTACTACAGATGAAACATAGAAAATGTAATTGGAATAATTTTAGCTACCTAAAGAAACAAATTGATAATATTTCATTAAAGAAAATGCATCAAGGAAGCAACAAGGTTCCCATACTACTAATGTGAAAAATCAACAATGTAGTGCACTGTCTCAAGATGAGTATGAGAAGAATTTCAGGAATGATAGAGAACAACGACATATGAGAGGTTTCTCATCTACAAGTGATGGTAAGTTTTTAACACCTAATGAACCAATTGATTTATCTCCCTTACCCCATCCCAAACGAGATGGAAGTTTGCAAAATATTAAATGAGACAAAATACACATAACATTTCTAAAATGTCTTTATGACTTCTTTGTGCTCCTTCGCATATAGAAGCTTTATTTATACAGATTTTTCTTATTCATCAAAAAAAAAAAGGTGGGTTCTTCTTTCTTTTTTTTATAAGAGAATAAAAGGTGGGTTCAAATTTTATAGTGTGCATTAATTAGTATCCATTTATATTTTGACTTCAACTAGTATTAAACTCCTCCATTGTTCAACAACAACCAAAGCCGTAGCCCTAAAATCCTTAAAAAACTAATTAGAGTCGGCCTCATGTATTCTTCTAATTCTTTTTTAATAATACAATAGGATTTCAACAGATGGCGACTGCTCCATAATAATTGCTCTATCATTAGACCAAGACACCAATTTGTTTTTGGTGTAAGGCGGGTTCGAACCTCATATTTCAAATCTCTTGTTCGATGAACAAGTGACTTATCAAATGAATTAACTGGGACCCAATGTATTCTTCTAATTCTGAAGTATCTTATTGATCAGTTTGTCCAATACTTATACAAGCAGACACTATAAAAGAACGCCTAAACCGTAACTAATAAAACAATAAATAAAAAAATAATTTAAAATTAAATTTAAACTTTCAACCCAAAAAAATTTATGCCACAAAAAGCTGAACCAAAAACATAAAAAAAAAAAAAAAAAAGGGTTGATGAGCACCTTCTGTAGCTAAAAACAGGAGGCCTCCCATTGAAATTGAGAAAAACAGTCTGTACATGAGGGCTAGACAGCCATGGCGTGGCACAATACCTGCATTGTTTGATTCCATTTCCATTGAATTCCCGAGAAAAACCCAAGCGAATTGAATAAAGGGGAAAGGAAAGGAGAAAGAGTTAGTTCAGTTGGTACCGGCCACGGAGAACGCGGCACTTGGAAACGACGGCGTCGTAGATGACGGAGCAAGGGTTGTAAGTTAAGCAAACGGGATGTCCTCTGAATCCGGAAAACAAATCCTGGAGGAAATGGAATTCCAAGAAATTGTAGAGAAACACGAGGGAGAGAATGACAGAGGCCAACAAGTAGTGCCAAGAGGGTATTAATGTTAGCGCCTTCAACAATAGACCGTACGGACTCGCACCCAACCCTCGTTCTTCTATTTCTACTTGTGAGCGATCCATCACCCAAATCAAATGGAAATGGAAATTTGTCAAATATTGGTGTGAGTAAAAGTAAGGTAAAGGAGAGGAGATATACAAGCTAGCCAGAGACAGCGCGTTAATTTCGACGTTGGAAATTGAGATGTTGGTGACAGGGGCATCACCGTACGTCTAAAAGTATTAGAACCACCAAGACACATCTCTTTTTTTTTTTTTTTGATAGGAAAGTGCAAATTTTATTTCAACTCAAATAGAAAAAGATACATCATGGGTAAGAGCTTGCGTTAAGAAGCAAGGCGACTCTTCCATCCATGCTACATAATCAACAATGCCTAAAATATGTTTTGCTAATAAGTGGGCAGGTTTATTACCTTGCCTACGAATGTGGGAAAATTCAACCTGTTGAAACAAACCACAAAAAACAAGTGCACCCGAGATGACTGATGCCACTGAGGATGGTGGGGGTGAGTGACCACACAGAGCATTATATATGACCAAAGAATCCCCTTCCACAATGAAGTCAGAAATACTTACATCCCTTGCAAACTGGAGAGCTATCTCAACTGCCTTCGCCTCCACCTCCAACGCTCCCAAGGGTGCATTTATTTTCTGGCTTAGAGCTGCTACTATCTAGCCTTGTTCATCTCTGATAAGGACACCCACACCTGCTGATTTTTGCGTTTTGAAGACCGCTCCATCCACGTTTATTTTGTATCTTGTCCTTGGTGGGGGAGACCACTTCACATCTTGACTTCTCGGTACCGGTTCTGGTGAAGAATTCGCACCCCTATATTCATCCAGGTATTGCGCACTCCATTTGACCAAAGCTTCACCCGTCTTCTTTATCCCACCATGGCGCACTTCATTGTGATTTGCCCACATAGACCATGCTATAGTGACCACCGTGGCCACCTTATCTTCATCAAACTCCTCAACCATTATCAAGTGCCATACAAGATCGAAGAAGGAGCTGATGGCAGTCGGTTCAAAAGCAAACCTGAGTTTAGTGCATTGCCAAATCTGTCTGGCTCTCTGGCAGCTCCAAAATAGGTGACCCGAATTCTCCAACCCATTATTACATTCCTCACAATTATCCGTGTCCACCACTTTTCGCCGCTTCAGGTTCGCCTTCGTGGGCAAGATCTCTCGACAAGCTCTCCATGTGAAATGCCGTATTTTATGAGGGACCGGTATCCTCCAAATGCGCCTCCAAAAGATTCGAAGTCCACTGCCATCAGAACTGGAACCAGCGTTATCAGACCGAGACAGCTCCATTGCTAACTTGTATGCACTACGAACACTAAATGAACCATTAGTTGTTGCAGCCCATATAAGCTTGTCTGGCGGTAAGTGAGTGCTTAAAGGAATACATTTGATAGTGTCTGCCTCATGGGGAAGAAAAAGGGCATCTATCACCTGCATTTTCCAACCCACTGGTTCATTGGAAATCAGCTCACTAACCCGTAGATCAGCAGGCATGAACAGCCTAGGGGACACCACCCTGAAAGTAGAAGATGATGGCAGCCATTTATCACCCCATACACGAATAGACTCACCATTTTCCACATTCCAACGGATGCCTTGTTTTACCAATTGTTGAGCGGCCATGATACTCCTCCAAGCATAGGATGGGTGATTCCCCATTGATGCGTGGACAAAATCTGTGTGGGGAAAATATTTCGCCTTGAAAAGACGATAAACTAATGAGTCATGCATTATTTGGAGCCTCCAACCCTGTTTAGCAAGAAGAGCCAGGTTAAAATGATTTAATTGACGAAACCCCATACCTCCATCTGCCTTGGACTCACACATTTTGTTCCAACTAAGCCAAGACATTTTTCTCTCATCACCTTTCTGACCCCACCAAAACTGCCGGATCATACTAGTCAACTCATCACAAAGAGAATCAACTCTTATTCAACCTTCTTAGAGAATTTATAATTGGAGCCCATTTGCCACTTAAAATTTGACGTCAAAATAACATTTCTTAAAAATTATTGGATCACATAAAAAAAAATTACTACAACTTTTGTTGTAATTATCCATAGCAAATTGTGAATAAATTTGATCAATTAAAGTAACATTTAAAACAATTACAATCTACTAAATAAGATAATACTAGCCTCATCGTACGCGCAAAATGAATCCTTTTTTTTTTTTTCGGTTAGTGGTCTTATTTTGTAGAAAAAAAATTTTGTGTTTTTTTTATTTTATATATATAATTTTTATTTTGAACATCTAATTTATAAATAAATAAATTAATTTGAAAATTAATTAGAGAGTGGTCCTATTTTTTAGGTAATGTTTTAGTGAGAGTTAGAGTTGCATTTTTACCGAATTATCCTTTAGTTTTGTCTCTACTTAAACATAGGGATACAGGGGCATTTTTGAACTAAAAAATAAGGAATCCAAACAGGAGAAGCCCCTTAAATAATAGTATAGATTACAACTTTTGTTATAATTATCCATAGCAAATTGTGAGTAAATTTGACCATGCTAAATAAGATAGTAATAAAATTTTTTTGAGAAAGATTGTAGTGATAAGACAGTTGTGGTAAAGTGGGTAGTGGTACACTCATGACTGCTCTAAGAGCTTATAAATCATGAGTGGGGTGCATTTCTTGCCGATGTGGGACTAAATCCAAGTGCAACGCTTACTTGCCCACGTCGCTTGAAAATAAAACTTTGCGAGTTTGGCTCCCCAATGAAGACAAATAGCTTGCAGGAGCTGGAACAAAATCCTCCCCTACATAATTATTACAAATAATTAAAATAAAATAAAAATACACCGTTAATGTAAATTAATAACAAAAATTGAGAAAGAAAGAAAAAAGGAAAAGGGGGGAACCACATCATTCATGTAAATAATCCAATATCCAAATCATATATAGTCAAATAGCTTTGAAAGAACATATTTCATAGAAAGTTCAAAATAATTTTTTATTTTAATTGTTAAACACTTAAACCCAAGAAAATAACAACATTATTTAAATATCCAAATACAACTAAGGATTAGAATTGACCTTTTTTTTTTTTCAAAAAAAGAAAAAAGTTGTTGAATCTTGAATGGAGAGTATTGAAAAATAAGATAATAGAGATAAAATAATAACTTTTCTAGTGGGCTAATGGCAATAAATAATGACAAAAATGAAGTAAATACGATTTTGTGAAGTTTGGGAGTTGACGGCACACTTGGTGGGGGCTTCATTAATGCATTTGTATTTAATATTAAAAATAAGGGTTTAGATTTTATCAATTGGTATCCCAGAGCATTGCATAAAATAAAGAAAGTATGAATAGGATGTATCAATTTACTTGCGCAACAACCGTTTGTAGTGAAAAAACTGAAAATAATAATAATAATAATAATAATCATCGTCATCATCATCATCATAAGGTGTATAGTCTATGTTTTATTTTGCAATTTGCAACCGCTTTATTGGTGGGAGTATACACCTACACTAAAGAATACAAATTTCACGGATTATTGGATGATTTTTGGCTCTGAAATTAAAACCAGTAAAGTTGCTGCAAATTGCAAAAAATAATAAAATATAGATGACACACCTGCACTTTACAATACAAACATCATAAATTATACCAAGCCAATAAAGTATATACAAGTGGCAAAAATAAAATTTTGATGACACTCTCAGATGTGATATATAATCAATGATATAATCTAGGAGATTTACATTTTTTTGAGTGTTAGTGTGTCATCAATATTTTATTTTTGTCACTTGTAAATACTTTATTGGCTTGGTATAATTCATGATGTTTGTATTGTAAAGTGCAGGTGCCAATAATCTGTGAGATTTGTATTCATTAGTATAAGTGTATAGTGTATGTTTTATTTTGCAATTTGCTACCACTTTATTGGTGGGAGTAGGCTTGCACAAATAATATAATTTATATTATGTATAATTAACGATCCCGTTGAATGAAATTGTCAACCGGGAAGATTCCCGGTCTCTACTTAGAGATTTAAATAGCTGTTTTTCTCTCCCTTGGCTGTGTATGGGCGATTTTAATGAAAATTTAAGGGCGCAGGAGAGGAAAGGTTGGCTTGACCGACCTGAGAGACAAATGTAGGGGTTTTGTGATGCTCTTGATTATTGTGGACTTAAGGATCTTGGCTACAATGGGTTTTCATTCACTTGGTGTAACTAGAAATCGAGAATTCAAAATGTGTGGGTTAGACTTGACCGTGGGGTATCTTCTGTGGATTGGATCCTTAGATTCCCCACCACTCGTGTTCATCACTTGGAGGCATTCCACTCTAATCACAGACCAATCATCCTAGTTTTTGATTCACAGTTCAAGAGGTTCTATCGTAAATGTTGGCTATTTAGATTTGAAGTCACGTGGTTGAAAGATAAGTCCTGTGAGAATGTCATCAAGGACTCGTGGGTAAGTTTGCTTGAACCATCTCCGGTGAGAGTTTTAGGTAAAAAAATTTCCATTTGTCAGGATAACTTCAAATCTGGAATTGGACCACTTGTTGCCATGTTTGAATTACTCTCACCAAAAAACTCAAGGAGCCATCTAGGGCCGAAGAGATGAGGCTATACCAATCAAATCCAAACCGGATTCTCTAACTCAAAGATGAAATCCAACTCCTCCAAAATAAAGAAGAAACTATGTGGAAGCAAAATGATTGGTTAAAGGATGGGGATAGCAACAAGAAGTTTTTTCATTGCAGAGCCAATCAGAGGAACAAGAATAACTTTATTTCAGGTTTGGAGGATGATCATGGTGTTTGGGTAGAGGATGAAGGTTGAATGGGTAACATGGTGGAGGATTATTTTGCTGGTATTTTTACCCCTTCAAATCCAATCAGGTTTGAGGATATTCTTGAGGGTATCTTACCCATTGTCACCACAAATATGAATGTCAGTCTCAACCGTGAGTTTCAAGTTGTTGAAGTTCAACAAGCTCTTCAACAAATGGATCCTCTTATAGCTCCTAGGCCTTATGGCATGTCGCCCATTTTATACAAGTCTTTTTGGCACATTGTAGGCTAGGATGTTTCAGCAATAGTGCTGGCAACACTAAACGGAGGTACTGTTCCTGATGATATCAACTCCATTTTTACCTCATTAATTCCTAAGATCAAAAATCCTAAAAAGATTTCTGATTTTAGACCTATTAGCCTTTGTAACGTATTTTATAAACTTGTTACTAAGGTCTTGGTTAGTCTGTTGAAATTAGTTTTGCCTCATGTGGTATCAGATTCTTAGACTACTTTCCTCTCTAGTCGTCTCATCACCAATAACGTTCTTGTTGCTTTTGAGACTCTCCATTATCTTAAACGTAAGTCCCAGGGGAAGTTGGGTTACAGGGCTCTTAAGTTTGATATGAGCAAGGCCTATGATAGGGTTGAGTGGAAGTTCCTTGAAAAGATCATGAGGCACTTGGGTCTCTCTGGGAAAATTAGGACCGCTATCATGTCTTGCATTAGGTTAGTTTCATATGCTGTCCTTCTCAATGAAGAACTGGTTGGACAAATTAAACTGGGTAGGGCGCTTTGATAAGATGATCCCTTATCTCCATACAGGTTTTTACTGTGTGCCATGGGTCTTCAAAGCCTTCTGCATAAAGCTAAATCTGATGGGTTGATCAAGGGGTTTCAATTTGTAGAAATGGACCTCGGGTTTCTCACATTTTATTTGTAGATGACAATAAGCTATTCTGTCGAGCTAAAGAATCTGAATGTCAAGTTATTCTTGATTTATTGGCAATTTATGAAAAAGGATCTGAACAGAAAATCAATAGAGAGAAGACAATATTTTTTTTCAGCTTAATAACTTACTAGGACGTGCAAACTCATATACAACAACTTTTAAGTGTCCCTTCCATAAGACACTTTGAGAAATATTTGGGGGCCCCTGCCCTTGTTGGGAGAGCTAAATACAAAGTTTTGTCTATATTACAGAAAGTGTTTGGAAAAAGCTTCAAGGTTAGAAAGAAAAGCTTTTATCTCAGGCTGGAAGGGAGGTACTGATCGAAGTAGTAATCCAAGCAATCCCCACTTATACCATGAGTTGTTTCAAATTGCTAAAAGGTTTGATATAGGAGTTGGAGACTATGATTCGTAAATTCTAGTAGGAATTTAGCGGTGATATTCGAAAAATTCATTGGGTAAAATGGGAATGTCTCTATGAAGCAAAGGAAAACGGAGGTATAGGGTTCAAGAGGATTGAGATGTTTAACAATGCTTTGTTGCTAAGCAAGTGTGGCGCATGATACATAATCTAGAGTCACTATGCTTTAAGGTTTTTAAAGCAAAGTTTTTCCTAGATTGTTCCATTCTTAAGGCTAGAGAATCGACCCAAGGGTCTTATGCTTGGAAAAGCATCATAGGTGTGCAGGATATCATCAAGAAAGGCATGGTGTGGCGTATAAGGAATGGGCAATCTGCAGTCATCCAAGAAGATAAATGACCGCCGGATAAGTGTTGTAAAATTGTGATCTCTCGACCACCTTCGCTTCCACCAGATATCAAAGCCAGTTACCATATTGATGCTGAGTTAGCAGCATAGAAATCAAACCAAATCTAGAATTTTTTCATGCCACATGAAGCTAGGTTGATCTTGAATATTCCCCTAAGTTTCAAACTCCCCCCTGATCATCTAATTTGGTCACAAACGCCTATAGGAGTTTTTACTACTAGTAGTACTTATAAATTGTTGGCTAATAATGCTTCAGCCAATAGTGCAGGTAGCTTGAATCCAAACCCCAGGAGTCATTTTGGAGAGGACTTTGGAAGTTGCGTGTCCCTAATAAATTGAAGCATTTTTCTTGAAGAGCTTGCGATAATGGGCTACCTACAATGGATAATCTCCGTCATCGCCGTTTTGTTCTTAGGGTCATGCTAACGAGTGCTCTTAGGGTATTAGTTAACAATCCAATTAAAAAGAGTTTTAAAGGGAAAAGAAAAGAAAAATGCAATTAATGTTTTGTCAGTTTTTTTCATTTTCCATAAAAATTATGTCAAAATTTTCTTAAAATGGATTGTTAGCATTTCCTAATTCTCTTTGTAATCTTAGTCATAGTCTCCTTGAAGACCCACTGCATGCCATCTGGGAGTGCTCTGCACCGGGAAGTGTGTGGAGTAGCCTCTCAACTTCAACCAATCGGTTACTCCACCACCAGCAGATTTCTCAGACCTCTCTTCTAGATTTTTGCAGATACATGAGGATTATAGAGCTAAATTTTTTCATCTGTATTGCTTGGTCCCTGTGGAATCTTTGGAACGCCATTTGTCTTAACAAGCCATCCCAGCCACTGCACTTGGTTTGCCCTCTTGTTGGATGACTTCTCTCTGACTATTGCAATGCCCAAGATATGCACTGAGTGACCATTGAACCTTCCTCTCCAAATCAATGGTGTCCTCTGATCTCATATCCTTTCAAGGAAAATTTTGATGGAGTGGTCTTTAGTAGTTCCAATTTCACTGGTCTGTGATTCATTATTCGAGATAGTCGCAGTGAAATTATCCATGTGAATTCCCCTCCCTCCTTCTGTTGCTGAGGTCGAAGCTCTTGCTTGCCGTCGGGCTGTTCAGTTTGCTATGGAGATTGGCCTCCATGAGGTAATGTTTGAAGGTGATAGTTTGACAGTGATCCAAGCTCTCAAGGAAAGGTCTTTAGGCCACTCTGTATTCGGCAATCTTATTGAAGACTCCCTGTTTCAAGCTGCTAAGTTACATTGTTATGATTTTTGTCATGTAAAACGTAGTAGTAATACTGTTGCAGATGCTTTGGCAAAAAAAGCTAAATCAGGCCCGGAAGTTACAAGTTTGGTTAGAGGACCTTCCTGAAGACATTGCTTCTTTGGCATATTTTGATGTTCATTAAGGTTTCTTTGTTTTGCTTTGCTAATAAATTCCCAAGCAGCTCTCAGTTTGGTTTCTAAAAAAAATGAAGAAGATTTCATTGAAAGGAGATAAAAAATGTTGCTAAGTATCTTAGTGTGTAACATTTCTATATAGAAAGGAGAGAGAAAAAAAAAATTGCCAAGTCTCTTGGGGTGTAACATTCTATTTATAGATACTAAGTCATTCCATGTTTTTAGAAGTCTACAATGCTTTGATGATGTATTATAGTTGATTAATAACTGGGGAAAAAAATAAATAATATAAAAAAAAACACGCCTTAAAAGAAATTGACTTATATTTGTACAAAGTTAGTTATGCGATGTCACTAAAAAAAGAAGAAGAAGAAGATACATCTTCAATCTAGTAGATCAATGCACTAGACAGAAGCTTAACTTGTCTTTTATTTATTACTAGCTTGTAACCACATGCATATGCATGGATACACTTAAAAATATACAATAAGATACATAATATAATTCATATATATAATTTAAATACTATTGATAGTCATTTATATATTTTGTTAATTTTTTAAAAAATTTTGTAAGGATATTATTAGGTATAAAATGTAAATTGTCATTTAAAAAAAAAAAATTTGTGAAGCACTTTTTTTTTTACGATTCATTTATTCTAATCTCTTTGGTTTTTGTACTTAATGACTCACTTGGATGAATATTTATATTCTGGTTCCACATTTGATTCTAAAATTAAGAAATAAAACTCTTTAAGAATAAATAATTTAGGACATATGGCGTAAAATTGGACTTCTAATTTGGAATTTTAATTTGGGTTTCTCTCAGATTTACTTATTATTATTATTATTATTATTATTATTATTATTATTATTATTATTATAGATTGGTCTAATTTTTTGCCTTTGTTTTTTAATTTAAATTTCGTAAGAAAGTAGTTAAAGACCTCTTGAGGGATATTCGTGCTTTTTTTTATTTTTTGGTAATTCAATAGTTAAAAGTTATAATAGGAGAGAGAGATTTGAACTATGAATGTCATGAACACGCTAAAAAGTACTAACCAGTTATGCTACAAGATACTAGATCGATATAAAAGCTGATTCACAGATAAACTAGTTGACCCGTTGGTCTAGTCTTGCTTTTAAAATATTGGTCATAATTAGTTCAAAAACTCTATAATCTTTGTGTTTTAAGTTAGACCTAAGACTCAAAGTGTTATAAACAGTTTAAGACTTTAAGCGTTGAATTTACCTTTAATAATCTTTGGGTTTTTTCTTAGTTTTTACTTGTAATTAAATACTAAGTGGTGATTCTATTTGCAAGTCTTTCTATTTATGAGGATGATATCTACACTAAAATTTTCACAATGAAATTTTCTATTGTAGGACCCAAATAATTAAGGCTTAATTTTTTTTGAGAGATAATTACATTATACTGCTAACCCTCAATTTGATCACAATTCTCACATGGAATACTCATTTCGTTTCCCACTCCCTTTTAGTATTCCTCACAAAACTGTAAGCAATATTCATTTCTTTAATGAAATGAATGTAAAATATTGATTTTATCCCTATTTTAGAAAAAGAAAAATAAAAGATGTACGCTCTGTTTGTTTCGGTAATGATGTTTTTTAGAAAATCAGTTGTTTTCCAAAAAATATTTTCCATAAAAATATCTCATTTTCCTATGTTTGGTAGCAACCTTAAATGAATTGAAAAACAATCTCATAACTTCTCTTATTTAGCTTGTTGTGAGATAAAGTTGTTTTCCAAAAAAAATTAGTGAAAAATAATCTCTTAAAATAAGTCATATTTTTATGTTGACTAAATATAGTTTTCCTTTGACTCATTTATTCTAATACTACCAAACATTGGAAAATACAGAAAACTATTTTTACACAATATTTTCCATCAAAACAAACAAAGCGGAAGGCTATACATGTTATCGGTTATCCCTATCTTTCATTTCCATTTTTTCTTTTATAAGCATATATTTCTTTTTTCCATTCTTTCTTTTATAAACTTTCAAATACTCTAGAGATAATACACCGTATTCTCTTCCTTCATGGTCCAAATATAGTGTCAACGAATATGAAGAATTATTAAAACTTCACCACCGACATGAATGAACCACTAATACAAACAAACAATGTTTGTAAACAAATAATTATTTTATTATAATGCGTAAGTATTATTTTTATTAATATTTATTGATCACTGTCCCTAATTTTGTTTATATTTTTGGGATGAATTTTAATTAGAGTTGTTTTTAATTACTTAATTTGATTGAAAGAGTTATTTCTTTCTTTTAGGGGTCTCATTTGATACGTGACAATTTTTAATTGCCGTTCATGACACAATTCGACTTACATTATTGCATGATATGGTATTATTCACTTATTAGCACTCCATTTAAATTAAAAATAATTTAGTGATAAATTTTATAAATTATGATCAACCACTAATTTAACCGGAAGAAATAGAATCATCTTCTGAATCCACTTATTTGATAGGGCAATTTGTCGTTGCCTCTTTGTTGTAAAGAGGAAGAATATCGTCTGATTTTTGGGTTTGGGCCAGATATAATTGGGACTACTTAGTTGAACTAATGTTAGGTTTAGGCCCAAGTCATGACAAGAAATCACGCTGCTGCTGCTGGGCCTTTGTATTTAAATTTTGAGTTAGAGCAATTGAACACCAATTGGTCCAATCGTTGAGATCGGTTCAAAATCAACCATAAACAAAACAGAGGGTGTGAATTAAACGATGTCATATAAAGAGAGTCAACAGTTTCTTTCCAAGTGGCACTGGATAAGAGAACTAAAATCAATAGAAAATTTAAACTTGGTAGACTAAAATAACAATTCACCAAATTTATAATGTGTAAATTGTATTTTTGCCTAAATTTTAAGTATTACCTAATTATCTTAAATAAAAAGATAACTAATCAGTTATTTAAAACAACTAGATTACCTAATTATCCAAGGCATCATTCTCAAAAAAAAAAAAAATTATCCAAGGCATCAATACAAAGCCTTGCTTTAAAATTAAACCAATAAAGTCATGACACGGAATTAATTAAAAATAACTTCTTAAGAACCAATAACAATTAATTGATTATAATTACATTTGATCAATCTCAAATTTTAAGAATGTGCACCAAATATTAAAATCTTGATTTGGCTACATCTTTTGTTCTGATGGTCTGATTTAAGCACATAATATATCGTTTCAATGGTTAGAACTTCTAAATTTGGTTTCAATCGAGCATTTAAAAATTGAACGATCAAATTACAATTTTTTTACTTTATGGAGGTTGTAAAATGTGTCGTTTCCATTAAGGCAATAATTACATAAATTGCCCAACCAGAAAGTTGACATTCTAAGTATCCATTTGTTGGCAAGCCCAATTTGAGTGTAAAATAGCTAGGCATCACTGATTTAATGAGCATTTAGCTTTCCAGCTTGGGATAAGATAAGTGTAGATAACAACCAACCTTTCCAATCTTGAAGTTTTGAAGCTAGTCTGTCCACTATGGGCTGAAAGAACTTCTTTATTCTACGCCCAGTGGGCCATATGTTTACCCAAATATGGCCTTATCCATATTCAGATTGTCTCATTAGATTTTTAGTGTTTTTTGGACAAATCCATCTTCTTCATTGAGTTTATGACATGGAAAAAAGTTACAGTTATCACCACAGCATATTGGGATATGGTTTTTGAAATAACCAAAAATAAAAAATAGATATAAAAAAAAGGGACGACCTAATTCCTTCTATTGGGCATTAGGCATTTTTTTATTATAGAAACAATTCAATATATAAGTTAACTACGTAATAACTCAATAATAGAACCCATAAGTGCATTATTTTCTGAATTATTATTAACAATGAATCACTAGTCTATGGATCTAGATTTTCAAATTAATTTATAACCTATTAAGTATAGTGAGTGTGATAAAAGAAAGAATTACTAATAGGTTAAGGTTGCTAAAAAGTAGACAAACAATTTCTTAAAATTGAATGCATACAAAAAACAATTGGGTTGAAGAAGCTAAGAAAAGAGAGAGAGCAAAATAGATTGAACTCAGCAAGTCTGGACGTTGGAAATTAAGAAATCAGAGAGACAGAAAGAGAGAAATTAAGAAGAGTCAAAGCCTGACATCCCCTTTTACCATCACCTCCAAGGTAAGCGAAAACGCGAGTTTTTTCTTTTTTTAAATAAAAAAATTAGGCAGTAAAAATTACTAAATTAGAATCTCTCTCTCTCTCTCTCTCATAATTGTTAAAATAGCTGTCATTAAGTTTGTAAATGTCCAACTAAATTAAGTTAGTGACATATACAATTTATTACTAACAAGATTGTAACCCTATCTAAATGACTTACAAAATTATGTTTAACTGGTGGTAGAGGAAAAGAACATATATTCTTTTAAAAAGTTAAGAAGTTTTTTTTTTTTTGGAAAAATTTTGAGTAGCCCCAACGCCACTGACAAGTTACCACTTACCAGCATTTGAAAAATGTCCTACAAGGTGGAAGGTGAGACAATAAATTCAAAATTTATTAGTGAATATCTAACTACTCAAACATAGAAAAAATAAATGTTAAATACATATGTAGATACCCAATGAAATGTATTGAGAATTTTTTTTTTCTTTTTATAGATACAATATTATTTGAAATGTCTACTCCATTAAAATTTATGTCTATCAGAAAATATTTTTTGGCTTTTGGCATTTACGGAATTCAAATCAAAATCCTTTATTCTTCAATTAAAGATTTTATCAATTGAATAACTAGAACCCACAAAATGTAAGCGAAACATGAATTAACAAACTTTGGTTGGTCATGCATATAATCTGGTTTTCTTTCCTTTTTTTCCTTTTTTCCCCTCAATTCAAGATAAAAGAATAAAGCAAACTAGAGTGATATCTACATGTGGTATGACAATTGCAAGTTTCAGTAATCCCAAAGAAAGCCCTGCAAGATCCAATGCTTTTAAGAGAAATATACCTCAAAACATTCCCAGAATTATGCTATGTTTGGAAGTTTGGAGAAAGAGCAAAGTAGAGGGGAATTGATATCCTTCATATTGTTTGGATGCTTTTAAAATTAAGTAAGAGGAGGAGAATAATTAGTCTTGTCATAGTTTGTAATTTTGTTAATATGATAAGGATAAATTTGGTAATTCATTTGGTCAAGCATTTCTATGCTCTACTCTCACTCCAAATCTCTCCAATTTTGGGGAATTAAAAATGAGGGGTTAGAAGTAGTTAGAACCCTACCAAACCCGTCCAAATTCCTTTCCTTCCTCTCTTAAAAAACATTCAAATAAGATAATTTAACTTACTCTCCCTCCCTTTACTCTACTCCTTTCTACTTCCCATCCATCCAAGCAAGCTATTAGTTTGGAACTTTGGATACACCTTGGCCCGCGCCAAATATGTTAGAAAATAGGGAAGCCAAAGCAAAATGAATGCTTTAAAAGGAATGTTATAAGTGATCGATCACACATAACAATATACAATGAATATTTTATTTCTTTCTTTCTTAAATAGGTCTTTAATTCAAATATTGTCCCTACATTATTTATACAACTATGGCTTTAAAATTTATTATGAATCTTGAAAAGCTCAATATGTAAATTGCATCATAATATTTTTGATAAGTGGTAAGAGAAATTATTCACAATTGTGAAGGTGATTAGTCTATAATGGTAAATGATAAACTGATATTAGTAGTGGATCCTAACGAGAACTAACAAAAATCTATTAACTCAATTATTGTGAAAATTATTGTGTATATATAGCATTACTCAATAATTAGTATATTTGGTATAGATACTAGACCTATGTGTGGGATTCATATTTATATAAGAAAAAATGTGTAGTACTTCAGGTACATTGAATTAGGGAGGGGGAATTTGAACCTAGATTCTCTTTATAAAGGAGATCTCATGATGCCAATAAAATACAAGTCTTTTGGCATACATATTGACAAGTTGGGTGTAACACATGACATTAATTTACTTGACATAAAATTCAAAAAGTCATAAGGATTAACCAAAGGAGATCCCATAATATCACTAAACTATAAGTCTTTTGACATGCACCGAATAATTTGACAAGTTGTTAAGCATAACAATGTCCCACTAGAAATTTTTTTTTTTTTTTTTTTTTTTTTTGAGGAACAAGACCAAGCAGTTTTATTAATGAATATGGGCTAAATCAGCCTGTAAAATAGAAACAACATTCGGTGGAACATCTTCCATCCAAACAACAACATTAAATACATGTAAAGCATATCTTGCTAGATTATGAGCAACTATATTACCCTTTCTTTTAGTATAAGAGTAGTGTAATTTTGTAAAAAGTCTCGAACTAAAGCGAATATCTTCAAACAATAAACCATTCTGTCTTAAAATCTCTATCCCCTTCTGCAATACCGTCATCTCAGCCTTTCAGTCGCCTTCCACTACAACTTTATGAAATCCAATGTCCGAAGCTAGTGTGATTCCACTGTGAACAGCTAAAGCTTCAATAACACCAGTACTATATGTCCCACTAGAAAGTTGATCACATTATATTGTCTATATTTTGGCAAGCCCACTGTGTTTTTTTTTCTTTGATAGATAGACACTAACTAGGGAGGTGAGATTCGAATTACAAACTTAAACTACATAGAATGTCATACAAACTGAGCAATGACTTGCAAGTTGCAACTACTTTAAAAATTCCAAGCAAGATAGTCTATAAATACTAAATACACTGTAATGAGCATTACCCTTCCAGTTTGGGATAACAAACGAACTTTCCAGTCTTGAAGTTTTAATGCTACTCAATGTGGGCTAAACAAACTCCTTTCTTCTTTGCCCAATTGGCCATATGTTTACCAAAATATGGCCTAATTTATATTTAGATTGTCTCATTATATTTGTAGTATTTATTGGACAAGTCTATCATCTTCACTGGGGTTATAAGATGTAAAAAGTTACATTAATCACCACAATATATATACATGGGATATGATTTTTAAATTCACCAAAAATAAAAATAGATAAATAAAAAAAGACTATCATATTCTCCTCCCTTCTATTAGGCATGAAAGTATTACAGACCCAAAAAAAAGAAAGAAAAAAAAAAGGGCAGTATCACACATGATGCAGCCATTGACGCTTTGGATTTTGTAGCCATTGATGCCATTAAAACAAAATGGCTGTGATAGCATTTGGTGACCTTAGGACACATATGTCTATTACAACGGAAAATTCTTAAGTTTTTCCTGAATAGGATTACATGTTGCTTTCTCTTTTTATATTCATAGTAAACACCATATTGCCATATTCTAGGAGTACCTAATAATTATTCTATTACAACTGTCCCACGGGGGATGAACCTAAAAGAACTTGGGAATTCTCAATGACAAGCAGCGATGATAGGCCTTGCATTTTTGGAATTAGGAACATCAGGGGGTGGAGATGGGAGCATGGTGAGTGCCAATATTCCACTTATCGCAGCTGCAATAGCACCCACCATGAATGCTGGTAGATTACCACCTCCGAATAAGGAATCCCAGGGTCCACTAGTAACCGATACGAGCATCTAAAAAAAAAAAAAAAAAAAAAAAGAGATACGATGAAGGGTGAGGTCGCGAATTCAAAATTTATTAAACAAATATATTTTTTTTTTTTTAGATACAAGATAAAATTTTTACTCTAACCTAATCTAAGTATATATGTGTGAAGCTTTCTATTTGAAACTTGAACTCTGGCCCCTATCCCCTTACACCCCACAAGCATTTATACTTCTGGAGTGATCATCGCACCAAAAATGCATGGTAGTTATTAAACAATTATCTAACTAATTCAAAAAATATCATATAAGATGAAAGCTGAGGTCGTGCATTTAAAATTTATTAAAAACACCATTAAATACATATGTGTTGATTGGAAGATTAAAAAAATATATAAAAAAATATCTAAACTGCCCCCGCCGTTATGAAATATATGTTTAGTGTAGGAAAAAATTGGATTAAAGTATCTATTTAACAACAAAAAAACTTTATAAGTTGAAGTAATTAGAACTGGGAAATGTGACTGAAAAATAAAAGATAAAAGAATAAAGCAAACTGAAGTGAAATCTACCTGAGGTATCACGATTGCAAGATTCAGAACTCCCAAAGAAAGTCCTGCAAAGATCCAACACTTATAAGAGAAATATACCTCAAAGCAATCAAAGAATTAGTTTGGATATATATATATATATATATATATATATATATATATAAAAAGAAACCATACCTTGGCCCGCGCCTGATGTGTTAGAAAATATGGAAGCTAAAGCGAAAGGAATGCTAAAAGTCACCTGCACCAATATGCAAGGAATGTTTTATTTATTTTTCTCTCAACAAATAGTTCCTTTATTTGAATATTGTCCCTACATTAATTTATTTTGAATCTTAGAAAGTAACATTTTTTTTCCTTTTTTTTAATTATAATTTTAATAGTTGAGAAAGAGGGAAGTATTGAATTATTATTATTTTTAAATTCAATTATTAGAATGATGGTTTAAATTTTGATTCTATTTGGTAATCTCACTAAAATACAGATCTTCTGGCATGCACTAAATTATTTGAGCGTAAAATAATGACATTATAATTTGACATAAAATTCAAAAAGTGACAAGGATTAAGCATTAAATTCCAAAAACTATAGATCTCTCTGTCTCCCTCTTTCATGTCAAAGAATTGTAACGTAAACGCAATCAACATTTATCAAAATGAATTACAAATCTATATATATATATATATATATAATAACAGGTAAAAATGAGAGAAAATCTAATTAGATTTCAAATTGGAATTAAATTAAAGTCTAATTTTACGCCATGTGTCTCATCTAATCAAAGTTTTTAAATTTTTGTGCTAAGTAAGTTAATTCAATATAAAAATTGGATTTCAATTAAAGTTTAATATTGTACCATGTGTCCCATCTAATCTAAGTTTTTTTAATTTTTGTGTTAAATAAGTTAATTTAGTGTAAAAAACGATGAATCCAATATAAGTAAACCATAAAAAAAAATTTTTTTGAATGATTTTATATTTATGAGCCTTTTTTTCTTGTATAACTAAAAACAATTCAAGTTTATGAGTCATATATATATATATATATATATTAATAGCCAAAGTTAAGAGAAAATCCAATTAAATTTTAAACTGAGTCTAATTTTGCAGCACGTGTCTTATTTAATTTTTAAATTTGTGTTTCAAGTAAATTATTAGGTGCAAAAATTAAAGAGTCTAAATTCAATTGGATTCTAAATTGAATTTTAATTGAAATTCAATTTTGTGCATGTGTTCCATTTAATTTTTTAATTTTTGTGGTAAGTAAATTATTGAATGTAAAAACAGAAGAGTCTAGATGTAATTAGATTTTAAATTTTATATATATATATATATATATGTAATTGTGATTATTTTTACATGTATTCGTGCATATGCACGAGATTACACACTAGTTAAATAATAGAGGAGAGATAAAGAAAAGGCAAAGTGTGACTCACAAAGTAGGATGGGGCCAAAAATAGAAAACGGGAGGAAGTGAGAAAAAGAATTGTAACACATCTAGAGAACATGCAAAGATATCAAGAATCAACAAAGAAAGAAAGAAAAATGATATTACAAATTTGGATCGACATCTTGTGCAATATCAAATGATATCTAATCTAATGGAAGCTATAAAAGTTAATTTTTTAACTTTTTTTTATTTGTCATATTGGATTTGGATCTAATTACATCTGGTGTTGATGTACGAGATCTCAATCTTACAAATCTTACCCCAAAAACAAAAAAAACAAAAAAAAATTAATAAAGTGATGTAGGAAGCATATAATTGGTACTATTTAAACAACATGATAAAGCAATGTTTAAGTTACTTTTTTATAAGTTTCTCAAAAAATTACCTTTTTAAAATGGATGACATTAATTTATAAGATTTATATAATAAAATTAATTTATATTATCTTTAACATCACCATGAAAAGAGTTATTATTATTGTCGTGTTGGGTAAAAGTAATTATTTTATGCATTAATTATGTATTATCATAGCGTGTAGATACACATTCAACCAACGAGGGGTTGGATCAAGTGGTAAGCGGCTTGTTCCAGCTTAAGCAAGGACTCGAGTTCGAGTCCTTGTGTACGCAGCAGCCTTCGTTGGGAGACTCACCCACCATACCCAGGTGCGCGACCCGGGTCGAGTCCGGATTAGTCGGGGCAAAGCTCTGGATACCGGGCGGGACACCAAAAAAAAAAAAAAAGATACACATTCATGTAGGACTCACATATTATGATAATATAAACTTTTTATGGAAATTTTTTTTTTTACTTTTGACAGTCTTTTATATTTTTTATTAAATTTATATTAGAATTTTTTTAGAATTATCTATTAACAAACTTGGAAAGGACACTCAACAACATGACCTATAATATATTAATAAATATATGCCAATCAGTCAAAGTCTTAAAGTTCAGCTTGTACTTCAAAGTGATTTTAACTAAGAAAAAGTATATTGTGGAGTCCATGCATCCTCCGAGAAAAGTGTCTCATAAAACAATCTTATTAGACGGAGTAATTTTTATAACAAAGGCAATTCAAATTTCTAATTCTTTCAACTATGACATAATAAATATATGTAATGCATGAGATACGTATTATATCGAGTAGAAATGCTTACCGATTGCGGCACACCCAACACCGCGAAGAGAGCCAAAGCGCCGGCCTTAATGCCTCCCGGTGGTGGCGTCGCCACCGGATGACCATTGCGAGCCTCCTTGGCCAACTTGGTAACCAACACAGTCATGGCCAAACACGCAGCTAGCAAGAAATTAGCAATACCCCATAAACGCTTCACTCCCCCAACCCCACGCGCCAAGTGCTCCACCCCTAAAGACGTTAAACCCAACACCACAGAGTTAAGCATCAACCCCAATGCACCAGTGCGTACACCCACGTTGTACAAGTCCTCCAGCTTTCCTTTCGCAGAAGCATCACCTCCAAACACCTCTCTCCCCATCCAATCAGTGTCAAAGAGAACGAAAGGGAACCATGCAATCCAATTGAAACACGTCACCAAGAGCAAAATCCACATGGGTCTTTTAAGCTCTTTGAAAGCCCCCACTATTTCACCAAAACATGGTACTTTTCCATGTTTATCTCCCTCTTCTGCAGAATCTCTTTCTGGTTCTGAAAAAGTTTTTTCTTTCACCAAAGTGAGAGCTAATGTGGTCAAAGTTAACAACAATGCAATAGAGATGAAAAAACAAGTCTTGAGATTTGCACAATACACATCACAAGCTTTAGTGTGTGTGAAAGGCAAAATCGTGTGGAGTTTTTTGAGTGAACCAGCAGTATAGCCTAATACGTTACCAACAGCCATGAAGAAAGAGAACAAATTATTGGATATACGCATTCTTTTCTGGTCATTTGCGGAAAGATCAGCTAGAAGAGCACGACATGGACCTTGTAACATGTTGTTAGCAACATCAAGGATCCAAAACCCAACCACAAACACAGCGATTGCCCGTGGCTTCAAGGGTTCGTTTAAGGAATCACCAGAGAGATGACCAAAGTCAGCAGCATATCCGATGAGGAAAACAGCGGCGGCAACGAGGGCAGCTCCAGCGGCAATAAAGGGTCTACGGCGACCGAAACGAGAGGTGGAACGGTCGCTGAAATAGCCAACTATGGGTTGAACAAGCAGGCCGGAGATAGGACCACAGAGCCAAATGAAAGCAGCCCATTTGTGAGGAATACCCAAAAGCTGAACATATGGGGTCAACAAAGATAGCTGTAGAGCCCATCCAAATTGAACCCCAGCTGCTATTGAAGACACCAGAAAGATATTCCTCACGGGACTCGCTTTGCTTTCAGAACTAGCACTTTCAACTTCCATGGCAGAGAAGAGACTATTTTCTTAGATTTTGTTTGAGTGTGTGAGTGAGAGAGTTTGGTATGTGCTTGATACAAATTTATATTTGAGTGTGAAGGCAATTTAGGCCGGTGGGCTTTGCTAATTTTGTGCCTTATCCATTTAACTTTACAGTTTACAATGAAAACACTGTCACTGCGCGCCTACGCGTGTATCACTGTCTTAATAAAGACTCTTTTCCTTTTATTTCGACAGTAAATTGTGTAGTAATACGTTCTTGGTTTCTCCATATTTAAATTTATGAAAGGGTCCACATTTTAATAAATGACACTATATAGATGTATAGATATAGGTTAGGAAGAAAGGCTTAATTTCTTTCCTAGGTCTTTTTTGGTGTTGACCGAAAAAAAGCTTGCTTGCTTGCTTGCTTTACTATCATCATAGAATTATATATGAGTATCTAAATTGATACTTCCATAACTATATATTTTTAAAACTAATTTTATTATATTAAATAGATGGTCGATATATGTTAGGAATATATATAGTATTTCTTCCAGAGGTCTTTTGGGTTGTCATGAATCTTGCTCAGTTGCATGGAAGCATGGGTAGGGTATGATAATTTGTTTATTTATCATCTTCATTGTTACTTCCAAAAACCATATGCAATGTTGTACTTTTAAACTATTTCTAACTCATCTTGACTAATATAATATTTATCTCTATTTATCTGTATACGGTATATCTATATGATATATCTATACGGTTTGTTTGTTTGATTTTTTTTTTTTTTTTTTTTTGAGAATCTTTATTTCATTAAAAGCTTTTGACTTTATCCTTAACTTTTTCTAATGTTACAAGATAAGTTTTTGAAAACTCACACTTTTCAAGACTATTTGGTTTAAATTTTTTTATAAAGACTCCTTTCAAAAACCTTCTATATATATATATATATATATATTTATATTTGCACCATACATTAGATTATGATGATGTCAAGAATCAACTCAGTAAGCTACAAGGTCTTCGTGGGCTCCGAATGGACCTACACAAGTAAAAAGAACCTCAAAGGGGGAGTACCGGTGTGGTACCGGCCAACGACTCTTCGATGGCTAAGTTAATATTGCTCACAACTCTAGAGTGCCAGAGTCGGGTAGAATTATGCGTACCTCGATTTGGGAGGGTTTGAAAGTATTTATAGTAGCATGGGGCCTTAGCCGATGCATGCTTGGGAAGATACCTCCTTAACGGAATTACCCTTGATTAGCGTGGGGCGCAAGATACTTCTTGGGCAATAAGTGTGTTGGGCAAGACATCCCTTTGGGAGCAATCGTGCTGTGCAAGATATCTGCCTAAGTGTGAGCGTACGTGGCAATACTCATTTTCTTATGGAAGCGTACATGGCAAGATACGCCTTGGTGCCTCCGATCTCACCCCGTCATTCCTTACTCCCGTCGGCTTGTTTAAGCCTCATCTCGTCAAGGTGATGCGTCCGTCAGCATACGCCGCCCCGTCAGCTTGTGCAGGCTGTCGGCGTCTAGCAGGCATTTTATCCCTATCAGGTGCCCCCTCAGCCCATCAGTTCGTGACCCCACAGGAGACGGACTAATTGGATGACGGTTTCAATTCACAATGGGAGAGACCTGACTAGATATGCTGTCACACGGTAATTGATGCTGAGTAATTAATGTAGGACACGTGTCGTCATGTTAATGACCGCGTGCCAAGAACGAGGCGCCCCCTCGCCTTTCGCGCTACTCCTCGTATATAAACCTCCATTTTTCTCCCTCATTTTTCACTTTTCACTGAAATCAAACTATCAGAGCGCATCCATTCACCTAGCCAAAAAACGTTTGATCCGTCAACTTGTTCGTCCGTCATGTTCACGTGTCCGTTGACTACGTTCTCCAACAACAAACGCAATCGGTAAGTATTCACTTTTGATTCATTCATCTTTATCACCGTCGCATGCCTTTAGACTAGTTAAACTTAGGGTTTTCTGTCACATGTAGGTGACAGATGTCTAGCGCGTCCAGTAACCAGTTGTTTGTCCGCGACAGAGCGGGCTACGACGAAGTTCACCCGTCGGGTCCAAGAGATCCTGACATTTCAAGTGAAGACAGTTCGTCTACTAGCTCTTCTTCCTCAAGTAGTGATAGGACAGAAAGTAACCTTAGCGACGGTCTAGGTGAAAACGAGCCACAAATTCAATCTGTCGTAGACTCTGATGGGATGAGGAAGTTTATAATGATTTCACTATGGACGGTAAATGATTTTTTGTCCACCATTAAAGAGTCTCACTTCAAAACACTTAGGAGCAAGTACCAAATACCCGTCAACATACCTCTCCATCTACCCAACAAATCAGAGAAGTGTTATTACTACGATGTCAAGGGTGTCGAGATCTATGAGCAAATGCTCAAAGCTGGGTTAAGGTTTCCCTTGAGTCAACTACACCGTCAACTCCTCCATTACCTAGGATTGTCCGTCAACCAAGTTTCCCCAAATGCTTAGAGGGTTTTCCTGGAGGTAGATGTCCTGTACGGAACAATGTCCAAAGGAAAGAAAAGACTAACAGTGGAAGAATTCTTCCACTGTTACCGTCCTGTTGAAATAACAAAATCGAAGGGGATGTATAGTTTTGTAGCTAGGAATCCATTATTAAGACTGGTGAGTGATACTCCAGATTCCAATAGAGACTGGAAGTTTAGGTACTTTTTTTTGGACGATAGTGAGTGGATGTGTCATCCTGGTGAGACTGAGTACATGTTGGTTGACACAACATGGGGTGTATTACCCCCGTCTGGTATGAACCCGTCCTCTTCTTTGATTTAAATTCTAATTGATTTCTAACCATCTTCTTTCTGCAGCCCAAGACCGTCCACAAGTCACGCTTAAGCAGTGGAGTTTTTTTGGAGAAAATTTTCTAAAAGACTAAATTGGAAGACAAATCTTGGGCGAAGTTAGTGTACCTTGAAACCATCCATTGGCACTGCGACGGACTTGAACCGTCTGAGGAGGCGATCAAATATGAGAACCAAGTTCGAGCACGTGAGTCCGTTCACTTGAGTATTACACTTAGTTACTTTCTTAAGTCATTAACTTATATACCGTCTTCTTTTGCAGAAATGGACGATGCAAGGAGGAGAGCCATCATCAAACAACAAGCAGCTGCAAAGAAGAAGAGTGGCCAGACAGGTGGAACGGACCCCCCAAAGCCGCCCGTCATCAAAAGGAAGACCGGCCAGGAGACGGATCGTCATGCCAAGAAGCCGAAGGTCATGACTGAGACCGTCATCGGCCTCGAGGCGGAGGCAAAGAAGACAGTCCCCGTCAAGTATGGCAAGGGGAAGGGCTTCATGACGGCTGGCCAAGTCCCCAATGTTGAGAAGCCACCCGTCCTCCTGCGCGAGGATTCCAGGTATGCGTTGGAGAAGCTGTCTTTGATCATATTGGCAGACGATTATGCAGACCTTGGAAACCACGCGACAGAGCCAATAGGTGAGACGGGTCTTTTCAACCTCGCCCAGGTAAACATATTATTCGTCATCATTCTTTTTTTTTTTTTTTTACCGTCAAGTTGACTTAATATTGTCCTATTCTAGGCTGTCGTTATGATGAAAGGTCTTATGGACCATTGTGTTCATAATGAGATGGCTCTGGGCCGTGTATGGGCCAAAGCGGCTGAGACAGAGGACGAGCTTGCCCAATTCAAGGTCTAGAAGGTGGTTATCGAGAAGAAGCTGGCTATGTCTGAGCAAGAGAGGGGTGAGTTAGAGAAGCAGACGGAGGTGCTGCAAAAAGTTCTTGGGGACAAGGAGAAAGAAATTCTATCCGTCAAGGACCAACTCCGTCAGGCAAAGGAAGACGCCATTAAAGAGTACCGTGATTCTGAAGCTTACTTGACGGAGTTAGGCAGCACCTTTGCAGACGGTTTTGACGATGCCATTCGTTAAGTGAAGGCCTCTCACCCCGAGCTGGATCTCTCCAATGTGAGCATTGATGAAGCTCAAGCTCAGACCTCCGTCCTCCCTGCTGCTTCAGGTAGCACTGATCGTTTGTTTAACGAAGATAAAAATATTAAGGGTGCCGGGAGCCAAGAAGACGAAGCAGAGACAGCCGTCCAGGATCATGCTTAAGACGAAGTAAAAGTCATTGATTCCCCCGTCGAGTAGCCTTGTAATTTTTGTAAAAAGATTGATTTTTGAACCGTCATGAACAATGTTGCCTTTAAAGGCATTTTAATGTATTTCCTATTTAAAACTCGTCCTTGTATGGATTGTTTATTTTTATTTGAGTTTTGTGGATGATTCCTTTTATATTTTTCACTCCCAGAGAGGCCGTCAGGCTCCATGTTTAACAGGCTTTTGCACCTTTTATAAATTTAGGGTAGAGCCGTCAGCTTGTAAGCCGTTAGCTTTTATACTTAACAGACTTTTGCGCCCTTTTGTATATTTAGGATAGAGCCGTCAGCTTATAAGACCGTCGGCTTTTATGCTTGGGATTTTTATGCCTCATATCCTTTTTAGAATAGTGCCGTTGGCTTTGGGCCGTTGTCTTCTTATGTCGTCGGCTTTTATACTTAGGCTTTTTGGCCTTTTACCCTTTCTAGGATAACGTCGCTTTGGGCCGTCAGCTTTTTATGCCGTCGGCTTTCATACTTAGGCTTTTTTACCTCTTACCCTTTTTAGGATAACGTCACTTTGGGCCGTCAGCTTTTTATGCCGTCGGCTTTCATACTTAGGCTTTTTTGCCTCTTACCCTTTTTAGGATAACGTCGCTTTGGGCCGTCCACTTTTTATGCCGTCGGCTTTCATACTTAGGCTTTTTTGCCTTTTACCCTTTTTAGGATAACGTCGCTTTGGGCCGTCAGCTTTTTATGCTGTCGGCTTTTATACTTAGGCTTTTTTGCCTCTTACCCTTTTTAGAATAACGTCGCTTTGGGCCGTCAGCTTTTTATGCTTAACAAGTTTTTATGTTTAACCCTCAGCGAAGTATAGGAGAGACTTTGGATAAACTTCTGAATCTTGCATAATTTTTAAGAAGGGGGGAAGCATGCCATTTGAGTTCCCAAAATACATTAAAGCAGACTACAAGTAGGGGGTTGCCATTCTTTCTTACTAGTAGTACTTTCGTAGGTGCTCAGCATTCTATGGATAGTGCAGTCTTTGTCTTTCCAGTGTTTCCAAATGGTAGGTGCCCTTTCTTCGCCATGCTGTGATCCGATACGGTCCTTCCTAGTTGGGGCCGAGCTTTCCTTAGGTGGGGTCTCTGGTGGCGCCCATGATCTTTCTTAGAACATGGTCTTCGACCTGGAATTCCCTGTGTTTGACTCAGGAGTTGTACTGTTTAGCCATGCGATCTTGGTACCGAGCGAGCCTTTGTTCTGCTACTGCTCTGACTTCGTCGATTAGGTTGAGCTACAGGCGCAGGGCATCGTCGTTCTTGCCTTCATCGTGAGCGTTTACCCTATAGCTTGTGAGTCCTACTTCAGCTGGGATGACTGCCTCGCTTCCGTAGGTTAGCCGGAATGGTGTTTCTCCTGTAGGGGTCCTTGCTATTGTCCTGTATGCCCAGAGTACACTTGGCAGTTCTTCAGGCCATATCCCCTTAGCCCTCTCGAGCCGAGTCTTGATAATCTTAAGTAATGATCGGTTCGTTACTTCTACTTGACCGTTGGCTTGGGGGTGGGCGAGGGAGGAGTAGTGATTCTTTATTCCCAACTGTGAGCAAAACTCTCGGAAGGGGCCGTTGTCGAATTGCTTTCCGTTGTTCGAGACCAAGACTCTAGGAATTCCGAACCTGCATATGATGGACCTCCAGACGAAGTTTCGTATGTTTTTCTCTGTGATAGTGGCCAAGGCTTCGGCTTCCACCCATTTCGTGAAGTAGTCTATGCCAACCACCAAGAACTTCAGTTGTCACATAGCTGTTGGGAACGGGCCCATGATGTCCAGCCCCCATTGAGCGAACGGCCATGGGGCTGTCATGGGGGTCAGTTCTTCGGATGGTTGTCTGATGATGTTGCTGAACCTCTGGCATTTCTCGCAGGCTTTGACATAAGCCTGGGTATCTTTTTGTATCGTGGGCCAGTAGTTTCCTGCCCGAATCAGCTTATGCGCTAATGACCGCGACCCGGAATGATTTTCGCATATTCCCTCATGTACTTCCCTTATGACATGGTCCGCTTCCTTGGGACCCAAGCACCTTAGGTATGGGCGAGAAAATCCCCTTTTGTACAAGACGTCCTTCATCAATACGAACCTTGCCGCTCGGACCTTCAGCCTCCTAGCGGCTTCTTTTTCGTCCGGCAGGACATCATCTTTCAGATAAGAGACTAATGGTGTGGTCTAATTGCTTTCAGAGCCTATATCCTGTATATCGGCAGAGTCTATTAGCGGGAAACCTGTACAAAAGAGAGCACATTGTCAGGGGTGGTCATATGCTCCGATGAAGCGGCTTTGGCAAGGCAGTCGGCTTGCTCATTTTCTTCCCTGGAGATTTGGACTATCTCTGCCTTCAGTTCGTCCACCCTTCTCTTCACTTGATGGAGATATTTTTTCATCTTGTCACCTCTGCATTCATAGTCCCCATTCACTTGGTTGACGACGACTTGGGAGTCGTAGTAGACTACTACTTTCGCGGCCCCTGCTGCACTGGCGAGGTCGATCCCGGTTATCAAGGCTTTGTACTCCGCTTCGTTATTGGTGGTGGGGAAGTCCAGGCGGATCATGCATTCGATCCGATCTCCCTCGGGAGAGTGAAGTACGACCCTTACTCCACCGGCCTGCCTAGTCGACAACTCGTCTGTATGTACACTCCATGGAAGGCACCCATCTGCCCCCTGGTCTTCCACGCTGGTGAACTTAGCGATAAAGTCAGCAACGGCCTGCCCCTTGTTGGCGGTGCGTGGGATGTACCGAATGTCGAACTCTGTTAACTCGATCGGCCACAGGGCCAGGCGACCAGCGACTTCTGGGTTGTGCAACGCCCGCCGCAAGGGCTTGTCAGTTAGGACAACTATTGTATGAGCTTGGAAGTATGGCTTAAGTTTTCAGGCCATTGTAACCAAGGCGAAGGCGAGCTTCTCCATGGGCAGATAACTTTCCTTCGCTCGGCGAAATGCCCGGCTGGCGTAGTACACAGGTTTCTGGACCTTGTCTTCCTCTCTGACTAAGGACGCACTAACGGCTGCCGAGGACATGGCCAGATAGAGGAAAAGTTCTTCCCCCGGTTGCGAGGGGCTTAGTAATGGCGGTGAGGAGAGGTAGGCCTTCAGCTCCTCGAACGCCTTTTGGCATTCGTCTGTCTACTCAAAAGTTTTCTTCAGTGTGCGAAAGAAGGGTAGGAATTTGTCTGTCGCCCTTGACACGAACTTGTTCAGGGCAGCAACCTTCCCATTTAAGCTTTGTACCTCTTTCACGTTCTTCGGAGGGGCCATCTCCAATATGGCTCGGATCTTGTCTGGGTTGGCCTCGATGCCTCTTTGAGAAACCATAAAGCCTAGAAATTTTTCCACCGTCACTCCAAACGCGCACTTCGTCTGGTTAAGCTTCATGTTGTAAGAGCGGAGGGTGTCGAATGTTTCTTTGAGGTCTTTCAAATGGTCCTCCTCCATTCGGCTCTTTACTAGCATGTCGTCGACGCGTATACCTGAACATTCCTTCCTATTTGGTTAGCGACCATTTCGTTCATAAGTCTTTGATATGTCGCCTCCGCATTCTTTAGTCAGAATGGCATCACCTTGTAACAGAAAAGACCCTGGCTAGTAACGAATGAGGTCTTCTCTTGGTCTGCCACGTCCATCCGGATCTGATTGTACCCTGAAAAGGCATCCATGAAGCTCAGCAGCTGGTGTCGGGCCGTAGAGTCCACCAGCGTGTCGACTCGTGGGAGGGGGTAACTATCTTTGGGGCACACCTTATTCAGGTCTGTGAAGTCAACACACATGCGCCACTTCCCGCTAGCTTTCTTGACCATCACCATATTGGCTAGCCAGTCGGGATAGTATACTTCCCGGATGAAACCCGCCTCCTGTAGTTTGTCGACTTCTTCCGCTACCACTTGGTCTCGCTCCGGAGCAAACACTCGTTTCTTCTGCCGGACGGGCTGGAAGGTGGGTGATACATTCAGTCTATGTACCATGACCGAAGGGTCGATTCTCGGCATATCTTCGTGACTCCAGGCGAACACATCTTGGTTTTCCCTGAGGAAAGCCACGAGCGCTTGGCGAGCCGCTGGGCTAGTGAGAGCGCCGATCCTGGTGGTCCTGTCTGGCCTGGACTGGTCGAGGGCTATTGCTTCGAGCTCCTCTACGGGTTCTGCCCCCACTCGCTGCTCTATATTCATTGCTTGCAAGTGGCTGTTCATCTCTACCTTCACAACGTAGTCTCGCGCGGCCACCTGGTCTCCCCGTAGCTTCCCCACACTATTCTCGGTGGGGAACTTGACCATCAGGTGGTAGGTCGAAGTCACAGCCTTCCATGCATTGAGGGTGGGTCGCCCTATGATGGCGTTGTAGGCGGAGGAGCAGTCGACAACGAGGAAGGTAACCTCCTTGGTGACTTGCCGGGGGTATTCTCCAATCGTGACTGGTAATGTGATGGCGCCAAGGGGGTATACTCTTGTCCCTCCGAACCCGATGAGTGGTGTGCTGGCAGGTACCAGGCGTTCTCTGTCGATCCGCATCTATTGGAACGCCGGGTAGTAGAGGATGTCTGCGGAGCTTCCATTGTCGATCAAGACCCTGTACGTGTTATAGTCCCCTAGCCAGACGTTGACAACAAAGGCGTCGTCGTGCGGATGATGAAGATGTTGGGCATCATCTTCTGTGAACTCAATAGTGGGTCCGTTGACTCGTAGCCTCCTCTGGACCACGCCTGCAGTTTTGACATTCTGAACTGCTCTGAGGTAGGCTTTCCAAGCCTTCTTCGTTGAGCCGACAGCTGTCGCACTCCCAACGATCATCCTTATGTCCCCTATAGGTGGTCTGGGACACTCATTATCCCGGCGAGAGACTTGTTCCTGTCGAGGTGCTTCTGTTCTTTCTTGGCTGACGAACTTTTGTAACTTTCCTTGCCTAATCAAGGCTTCGATCTGCTACTTCAAATCGTAACAGTCGGCGGTGTTGTGGCCGTGGTCTCGGTGGAAGCGACAGTACTTGTCCTTGGGTCGTCTATTGGGATCCCCCTTCAGCTTTCCAGGAAACGTCAGGGACCCTTCGTCTTTGATTTGCATCAAGACTTGGTCGATCGGAGCCGTCAACAGGGTGAAGCTTGTGAACTTCCCGGTTGGGGGTTTCGGGCGTCTGTTGTCTCGGCTTTCTCCTGTCCGAGCTACCTTTCACCCCTTGTCTTGCCGTACATCCTCCTGCCTTTCCCTCTTCTTGGGAGCCTTCTCTTTCCGGGCTAATAGTGCGTCTTCCGTATTCATGTATTTAGTTGTCCTGTAAAACACATCCGACATAGTTTTGGGGTTATTTTTGTATAGAGAGAACAAGAATTTACCCTTCCGCAACCCGTTTGTGAATGCGGCGACCTGTATCTTATCATCCGCTTCATCGACCGGAAGTGCTTTCTTGTTGAAGCGGGCTATGTAGGATCTTAGTGTCTCATCCTCTCGCTGTCTAATGCTCATCAGGCACACGGTGGATTTTTTGTACCTGTGTCCCCCGATGAAATGAGAGGCGAACTGAGTGCTTAGCTCTTTGAAGGTACCTATAGAGCCGGGCGTCAGTCTGCCAAACCAGGTCCTTGCGGGCCCCCTCAGCGTCACCGAGAAAGCCCGGCACATAATTTCGTCCGGTGCACCTTGTAGGAGCATCAAGGTCTTGAAGGACTCTAAGTGGTCCAGCAGGTCTTTGGACCCATCATAGTTTTCCACTTGGGGCATACGGAACTTTGGCGGCAGAGGGAATAAAATGACAGGCGTAGTCAAGGGGGAGTCCGTACGGTGGACGAGGTCGTCGAAGTCATTGGATACTCGTCCCTTGAGGGCGTTCATCATGAAATCCATGCGCTCCTTCATCACCTGCATCTCCGCGGCAATGTGGGACGGGACGTAGTCAGAAGTCGACGGACGGCTCGCCTCCTGCCCTTAGGGTCAGCTCAAGGCGTTGCTGCCCTCTGGTCCCCCAGGATTCCTCTCCGCAGCACTGTCTGCCTCCTGATTTTCTCCTTGATTGTCAATTGTCGCATTTCTCTGTCGCTATTGTTCTTCCAAGTCGTGGTTATGTTTTGTGAGGCGTTCCACAGCGGCCGCTAGAGTTTGGACTTGCCTCTCTAGAGCGGTGGTGCGCTGCTCGTTACCTTGATCGTTCATAGTGGTTGCCCTTGAATGCATGAGTACCATGCAACTTTTTGTCCGGAAAGCACAGAGCAAGGTTTACGTACTTTCCCACAGACGGTGCCAACTGATGATATCAAGAATCAACTCAGTAAGCTACGGGGTCTTCGCACGCTCCGAATGGACCTACACAAGCAAAAAGAACCTCAAAGGGGGAGTACCGGTGTGGTACCGGCCAACGACCCGACTCTGGCACTCTAGAGTTGTGAGCAATACTAACTTATCCATCGGAGGGTCGTTGGCCGGTACCACACCGGTACTTCCCCTTTGAGGTTCTTTTTGCTTGTGTAGGTCCATTCGGAGCGCGCGAAGACCCTGTAGCTTACTGAGTTGATTCTTGACATCACCAGATTATATGCCATATGATATTTTCTTAAAATTGTAGGATTTATAAACAATTACCATAATCACCAGATTTCAAATAAATAGTTTATATATTTTTTTGATACAAAACAATTTTATATTTTGGTTATATGGTATGCTGACTAATTATTAGATATTCGCGAATCACTACTAACATATTACTCGATCCACACAATAAATCCTATCCAAAATTTTTAAAAATTTCATATTAATTCATAAGCTTATGTCATATTTTTTTTAAATATAATTGTAGAGTATCATGCCATTGTACTTCAAGAGTATCTACCATTTTTTAAAATTATATAATTTTTATAATTTTTTATTTTAAATTATAAAATTTTGTTATCAATAGTCAATACTTAAATTTTATTATCACAGCCAACATTAACAAATTATTGAGTTGATTGGAGTAGATGTTACTGATAATGAGCATTAATCTATTATTTTTGAGAAAAATATTTAATCCTCTCAGAGGATCGTAATGTGATACTCTTTTATTTTATATTAATGGTGAATTGATCTCATCATAAATTTAATTAATGAAACCCACCTTTAATTCATATGAAATAAGAAAATTGCTTTGATAGGGCTAAATAATTATCCATAATTTGACTTATTCAATATTAATGTATCCTAAGTACCCACTTACTCATTAATTAGTTAGTTTTAATATTAATTATGGATGTTGTGATGCATGGAAAATTCTTACGTAGTCTAGGAGTATAGTGAAATGATACTCTCTCCTCTCACATTCATGGTAGACCCTACCATGAATTTAATGAGCGGACTCCACCATGAATGTGAGAGGAGAGAGTATCATTTTCTGTGCTCCAGAAGTACCTAAAAATCACTCGTGATGCATATTGTAATTTAATTTCATGTTAGAGAGTGTTAATTAAAATATATATATATATATATATATATATATACACACATGCACACACACACTTTATGATGGATATTGTAAATGATCTTATAGGGTAAATAGTTTCATATTTTGTTGTTGATAGTTGGGGGAATGAAATTTTGAATTCTGGATGTCTTCATTGAAAATACTAGGAGGTGCCAATCAATTTCGACTAACAATAGTTTTAAATATTAAAAAAAAAATACTAATATGATCATTGACTTTGTTAAATTGGGAGTTGGGACCACAAAAGCTCTCTCTCCCTCTCTCTCTCTCTCTCTCTCTCTCTCTCTCTCTCTCATGAACATCTCTATTATTTTTCTTTAATTTGTAGCTCATTTGCATATAATTGTATCATTTTGATCACACTTTTTATTTTTTAACTTTGATATATGTTATCACTGTTACTCAAATTTGCCCCCCTAATTTGTCATTAAGATTTCATTATATTCTTAGATCTAATCATTGAAACCAGTTCTCTTCCCCAACCCCACCCCCTCCCCTAAAAAAATCAAAGCCACATTTAAATTAAAAAGGGTAAAAATGTAAAAACACTAATTAAACTTTTGGTCAATATCAAAGTGACTCTGATTGCCAAATTTGAAATTAGAAGTTTGTGAATTTTGAAAAATACCCAAAATAATCATTGTGTCTAAATTTTCATCTTAGTTGAGAAAAGACATAGGGAAAAAAAATTTAATTAAAATCTAATTTAATTTTTTATTAAAATATATTCTAAAATAAATTTTTAACAAAAAAAAAATGATAAGACAACGATAATATAGACATAACGATTAATTTCAATATTTCTCAAAGTTTAGGGGTTTCTTATCTATATATATATATATATATATATATAAAACCGAAACCTCTGAAACTCCCACAATTTTCCACATCATCATTTTAATTTATAATTTTAATTTTAATTTTTAAAACTAAACAGTGAAAGAGTCCTAACAGGAGTCTCCCTCTCTCTTTTTTCCTCATCATTTTAATTTATAAAAAATTTTAATTTTTTAAAATAAATAGTGAGAGAGTCCTAATAGGAGTCTCTCTCTTTTTTCCTTAATCCTAATAGGAGTCTCTCTTTTTTTTAAGTGAGTCATTTTTTTTAACCTAAAGTGAGCCCTTAAAAAAAAAAAAATCTAACGTGAGGTCTAATTAAAAAAAAAAATTTAATCCTAATTTTAACGTAAGTCTTTCAAAAAGTTAAAATTTTCGATTTTACATTATATATAGATAATAACAATGATGTGGCAAGCTCTAAGAATATGAGAATGCAATTTATAGATCTACTATCAAAATGACATAGATTAGATTGGTAGTGGATAGTAAATTTAATTGCAATTGAGTATTATGTGAAGTTATCAACATAGAATAGCCCATGTCGGAATGTGTTATGTAAAACCAATGGTATGAAAGAAAAATAATTTTTCTAAATCATTATATTGAAGAAATTAGTTATTTTCATTCATTTTCAAATTATACATTTTTAAAATTTAAGTCATATACCTTTAAGTAAAATAAATATTTTTAGTTTTTATTTAACTATCTCGTGCATCGCACGGGTTTGCACGGGATAGTTTTAAATAAAATGTTAACATGTTCAAGCTTAAACATCTCTGTAATTTCAACTATTGAATGCTAATTTGGCTCTAATATAAGATGAAACATGTAATATTATGAAGTAATATTAAAAATGAGATAAATACAAATATTATGGAGTAATATTTTACAATAATCATAATGTGCTTTTACATTTGATTTAATAAGTATTACAAATTCATAATACTTATCTTGCAGCAAACATTAAAATTGTTAGGTTCTAAAGATTAGGAACTAATGTATTTAGAACTTCAATTTGTATGTTGGCAAACCATGATCAAAACAATGTCTAGTCGTGTGTTAGACTTGCTCAAAGTATGGGTCTTATTGTAAAGTTGGAATCGAGTTTTTATGCAGAAGTACTGTTCACTTTCTGTATGACTCGATCGATCGAAAATCGTGCAGAACGTTTTTCTGCAGAAAATTCCAACTCAGCCCAAGCCCGTTTTAATGTATAGGGTTTTATGTTTTGCCCTAAGTATAAAAGGAAAACCCTAGCCACGTTTTTAGAGTTCTGTTTTTGCTGTGTTTGTGAATCTCTCTGTGAGATCTAGAGGTGTTTACCTTCACATACACTTAGGGTTTACAAACTTGAGATTTATGTCAAGAGTTGTGTAGATCGTTACAGTTGCAGAATCAAGAGAACACAAAGATATACAAGCAGGTGCGCTTGTGGATTTGTTGAAGAATTCCGGAAAGAAGGAGTCCGTGGATCTCGGAGCTATCATGGGGTCATGGTAGTAAGTTTCCTACACTCGGGTAGCAATAAGATGTTAGTGGTCTAAGTCTATTGTGTAAACTTCGATTCTTTCATAGTGGATTCAGTTTACCTTGAGGATAGCTAGGTCAAATCCTCCCCAGGTTTTTACCGGTGTGGTTTCCTGGGTCATCAGATCTTTGTGTTGTTTATTTTCCGCTGCTTTGTTATTTTTGCTTAATTGTGTTAACCTAGTTTTAATTAAATTACCTAAGTTAATAACTTGGCTAATTCTCTAGGTTAATCTGTTGGGTTTAAGGGGTCTAAACGAACTGACAAAAATATTACTCCATAATATTACTCCATAATAGTATTCAATATATTCATAATATTTAAAAAAATATTGAAGCAAAGCTGTATCTTAAAATAACTAAATATAAGAGTTTAATTTCTCTTTGTTTCAATTTAAAACCAAATTGTGCATAAAAGCCAAAAAAAAAAAAAAAAATTCCTTTGTTCCAATATCTTTAGTACCAAAATCACAAATCCATTAAACCAAATTGTGCATAGAAAATCTTAGAGATTGAAAGACAACTTTAAAGTGTTTGTTGTATCTTCTTCCTTTGTTGCTTTGTAGTAGTCCCTGAATATGCCCTTTTGTTTTCCTTGAGTACAAATGTTGGTGTGAGTTGCACATTGCTTTGATCATCAAGTTTGTGAAATTTTGTACAATCACCATCTTCTTCAGTTGATAAGTTGTTGCTACATTCATTTGAAGTATCATTGATGTAAGCCTGGTAATAAAACAGGTTGAAGAATGTATTACAACATATACATCTTAAATATCATATTTGTAATTTTGTTAAATTAAAGAATACGTACTTCTGTCATTTTATCAAGTTGAATTGCTTTGTCAGTTACTTCAAAAGAGTCAAAAAGTTTCTTGACGGTGTAGAATTCCCATCCATACTTGAGATTATAGTCATTTAGTTGTATTTGAAAAACAAATTGTTTTCCTTTTAGATTTTCTATTTGCACAGGAAGGATGACTTCATCAGGCTCCTAACAAAAGTAACATTTTTTAAATTATACACTCAAGTAAAGTTTAGTAAATATTAAATAGAAGATTAAGGGATTAATTTGATTTTGACTTAGAGTCCAAGGGGTGTTTTTGCCTTTAACTTTATATATATATATAAGTGGAGCCAAGAGCTTTGTAGCTTGATTAGAGGTGGCAATTTTTTTTTAATAAAAAAATTGGCATCTTCTAATGCACAAATTACTTAGGGGTTTAGAAGGGAAATTATTCAAACTGCAGGAATAGTAGCATATTATAATTAATAATTATCTCAAAAAAAAAAAAAAGTAGTGGACAATTGGACAATCTCACATGAAAAAAGTGATTAGGAGTTGAATATGGTAAGTAAAGGGTTATTTGTCATAGTTTTTTTTTTCCCTTTAACTATTTAATACCCTCTTCTAAAATGGAAAAAAAAACTTAGGGTATGTTTGGTACCTTGAATGGGAAATATGACACGAATAATAATTTGTATTACTTGGAATATAAGGTGTTATAAGTTGTACGTTGTAACATTAGAATAAAACTTAAAATCTTTATGTAGGAAATATCTTACTTGCAATTAAAATACTTTAAAAAATTTTAAGTTTGAGAGAAAGATGTTATTTTTGATTGATTTTATATTTTTATAATTTTTATGTGCATATAGAAATATTGTATTTTTGAAAATATATCAATTTGATAAATTATTCACACACTAAGGAATGAATGTTACAACATTTTTTTAAAAGAGAAATAGTTATTTCTCATTTTAAAGAATAATAATTTATAAAAAATAACCAAATTTTGTAATAAAAATATAATCAAACTATTGAATAGCTGTTTATTTAATAAATATATGAATAAATAGAGAAATAAAACTACAGTCATAGCAACGATTACAACAATTTCATAACATGCCATAATTTTCTTACCACCTCAAACTTGGACCATTATACAAATTTAAATTGTAGATTGCGGTAGGCCCAAGTGTGAGGTCTTAGGAGGTATTGTAAAATTGTTGTTAATTTTTGTTGCATGTGATCGTAATTTTGTTATAAATAAAGAGTCAACTATAATATTTATAGAAAAGAACATACTTGATCCAATTAGTTTTAGAAAATCAAACTTAATTTAATCAGAATTTGTTAATATTAGGTTGTTTAGTGTGCATTTGATATCAACCTGTTTAGTTTTTTGCTGAATGTTTGTTATAGTTTACTTGTACTTTGAAAAATAACAAAAAGCGAGGATTTAAAAAATTGTATATAAATGCTAAATGCTATATAAAAAGATGATGTTATTTAATTATTTTAAACTAACATAGTTGTAATTCAATATATATATATATATATATATATAATATGGGTTTTCAAGAACTTATGTGGAAACATTATAAGAAATTAACATAAAGTTTAAATATTTTTTTCTAATTATTGAAATTGACAATTGTTGTATAATAAACATTTATTATGATTGTATTTGTATATAGAACTATGTATTCTACTATTTACTATTTGAAGAAAATATTATATGGCAAGATTCTAATATATAACATGTGTAAATATAAAAGGTTTTACAGATAATCCTTATACGATTTAAACTTGAATAAAAAAAATTATTAGGTTTCTAAAAAAAAAAAAGCAAAATAATGATTTTGAAAATTGTAGGGTTTTTAGAAGTTTTATATGACAACATTAGAACAAGTTATCAAAGAGTCAAAGAATTTCATTTTAAATTATACACAGGTATAAAAATATTCGTTAACCCAAGCAGTGCATGTGAAAGTTCAACAAGAAATATTTATATAATATACATGTTTAATTAATAAGTATTAATAAATAAAATGTAAAATAAGAGAATTTGTAAAAAAGAACTTGTCTAATTTAATTAGAATTACTCAGATAAAATCAAGCCGAGCTAATTAATTAGAATTTTTTTAATGTTGCGTTGGTTTATTAAAAATAAAAGTGAGTTATAAAATTATAATTAGTTTAAACTAAGATAGTTTTTTTTTTTTTTCCTGAGAAGAAAACTAAGATAGTTCAGTATTGTTTGTAAGCTCTGACTCTAAAATCAAAATAAATAAATAAAAATGATATAATGATGATATTAAAATGTGGTCAGTAACCGCTTCCCATTCTTTTCGTAGGTCGTAATGGCAATAGCCCAGTCCATTTACTTGCAAGACATGCATTAGGCATTGTAAATATGTTTGTTTGAGTTGAAGAGACTCTTTGTTTCTTTGAACAAACTCTCAACTAAGATGTACTAGTTTCTTCTGATTAATAAAGTTTAGCAGTATTTCCAATAAAAAAAAAAATGTGGCCAGTCTATATTTTGTCTTGCTATCATACATTGCAGAGGTGAACCGAGTTTTTTTCCAAAGAAATTAATAGAAAATATTCCTTTTTATTAATTCATACAATATGCACCACCGAATGTAATTAATGCTGAAAGAGTTTCAAATTAATGACTTCCTATCGTTTCAATGCTCACTACTTTATACACTAGATCGACCAAAATCCTATTACCAGTATAGCTTCTTCTAAAAGCCAACTCATTGATAAAATACACATAATATATGAACAAGCTATCATTGGGTTGGGTGTATGTTTGCATTTGCTGGATGGGAATTATAAGAAGCTACAATAGCGTTTCCTTCTCATCAACTTTAATAATCCTGATAAAATCTACTATGGTTTGGTTTTTTGATTATAGTAGACCTCACTAAGAAGGAAACACCACATTGTCATACTTTGGAAGTACTTAGTATTTCTTTTTCAAAAGTAGTCTATTTAGAGAAAGGAGTAATATTATTAAGTGAAGTTGTGAGTAATGAAATTGTGGATCCACATGGATTTACCACTTTTCTACCACGATTCACAACTTGCCATGTGGCTAAGTTGTGGTAAAGTTTTAGTAAAAGTTTAAAAACTATGGTTGTAGCATTCATGGTAATTTTATTGATTAAATTCATGATGAGATCTACCATGAATGTGAAATGAATTAATGAGCATCATGTTACCATGTTCCTAAAACACTTCTTTTTTTTTTTTTTTTTTTTATAGTATAACCTACCCCTCCCCATTCCAGAACTACTCGAATTTGAGTCTATAAATCCTTCAAACTTTTAAGACTTAAGGAAGTACCAACTCACGTAAAACACTTTGTAATTTTTGTTGTGATAGAACTCGTTACAAATTCCAAGAAGTCTCATAATTTGCTTGTTCATTGATTATAGTTAGGGGGTGGGTTTTTGTAAAGTGCCAACTAGATTGGAGCAATGTTCTAGAAAGTGGCCTATATGCAGGCAGCTTTAGTTGGCAAAGGCAATAGTGCTTGGGTATTGGGGGGGGGGGGGGGGGGGGGGGAGACTAAGGTATAATTAAAGTATGAAGGGTAGGGGTGAGCAAATGAATACCGGAGCCGACCCAACCGACCGGCGCCGACGACACCATCCCAACACTAACGCCGATCGAATGAGCCAATGCCGGCGTTCGGAGGGCGAAGCCTGTTCCGACGCCGGTGCGGTGCAGTCACCGGATCAAAGAAGGCGAAACCGATCTACACCGATACCAGACCAAGTGTTCATTTCTCCCCACAGTTTGGATACGACATCATTCACAGGTTCTGTTTTTTTTTTTTTTTTTCAATGAAACGACGTCGTATGGGTGTTATTTAAAAAAAATGCGCAAAACTGTGCGTTTTATGCTAGGTTTTTAGATTCTCAAGGCCATATAAATTCATTTTTTTTTTGTCTCGATATCCTTTAACTCTCTCTCTCGCTCTCACCTCTTAGTCTCGCTTGACGCAGTGACGCTCACCTAAGCTCTTGCCATTGCTCACCAATCATGGCAAATCAACAATAAGCATGAATGATTCTTAATCTCATGAACTTCGTAGTTTTTTGGGGTTGTAAAATACAGTACAATGGGTTTTAGGCTTGTGAGAGAAGTGAAGTTTATGATTTTGATTTATTGGTGAGAGCTTGTTTTTGTGTTTGTATATGTCTTTGTGTTTGCGAGTGATTGAGAGTGTTTTGTATTTGGTGAGGTTCCGAGTGTCGTGTGTACTATGCATCATAGGCATAAAATAAATGACTTTGTGTTTGTGTTTGACTTTAGTCCCACTTAGGCACTTACTTTAATATGTCTTTGTATTTCTGAGTGTCGTATGTATTTGTCTTTGTATTTGTGTTTGCAAGTAATTTAATATGTCTTTGGATCATTACTATTTAGGTGAACAGATTTTTTTATGTGAATAGATTTGTTGAACATTTTTTTTATGTGAACAGATTTTTTTATGTGAATAGGTTTGTTGAACAGATTTTTTTTTATGTGAACAAACTTTTTTTTGTTAATGTTTCAAATCAAACCGACCAAATCGATTAAACCGAGCCGATCAATCCGCATCGCTATAGGTCGGAAAACCAACCCTAACTGGTATGCATCGGTTTTAATTATTACAAAACCGATCCATATCGGTTTGGTAACAAATTTGAAAAAATGCCGAGCCAACCGAACCGCGTACACTCCTGAATTGAAGAGCACTTCTGGTCTAGGTTCCAACCTGGCATTTAACATTCATGTCATTAATGGACTTACATGGAATAATATCATAAAAATGAATTTTATCAACAGAGAAGTAATAATAAATAAATAAATAAATAAATAAATAAAAAACTTTTCTAGTCCCATTTTGTTGGTCAAATATAGGAAACTTGAGTTTTTAATACAACATCAATTAATGCTTTTTTATTCAACCAAAAATGTACAAATTTTCGAAAGTATATTTATAAACTCTTTTTATATTTGATAGATACAATAGAATTTAAATATATTATAATTGTTTTTTATCATCAAGTCAAGATACTTATTAGGTGTAGACATGATTCAAACTCAAATCCTATTTAAGGACGAGAAATTTCACCAATTGAACTAACTAAATCTCAAGTCATGTCTTATAAACCTTCCAGAATTTTGACTTTAAAAGTTAACCAATGCTCTAAGGGTATTGATTTATAAAATATTTTTATTATGAATTTTTTATGAAAAAATAAAAAAACAATTAATTTTTTAATAACTTAATATTAAAATTTTCCTAAAATATTCTAACTAATATTTTTTTTTTTTTTCTGAAATAGTCTATTAAGAAATGTCCTAAAGAACTTATTAACCATACCCTTTAACAAAATAAAGGAAATTAATATGTTAGAGAGTCAGTATAATAATTACCACTAACTTTAAAATGTAAGTCATCATTTAAGAGCAATTAAAAATAGAATTATAAACAAACAAAATGGATAACATCTTCTTTTTGTTTTATATTTCTTTTTAGTTATGGAAACTAAAAACTAAAGTTAAAAATATTTTTTTTCAAATTCTGGGTGATGGTTGGCTCTGGTACCAAATGTTAGGATCTTATGGGTAGAACTTACCCTTGAAAACCAGTTTACAAGAGGAGGGTGTCTAGGAGCTTATATACACATATTTAAGCTTACATTTAAGCAATGCGGGATACTAGGATTACAACAATAAGGTTGAGGTGAACAATGCTTGGACCACAACTATGTATACAATTTTGGCAAAAATACACTTTTGGTCTTTACATTTTGAGTCAATTCCCATTTTGGTTCCAAAATTGATTTTGATACAAATGTAATCCCTAAAAAAAGAAAATCAATTCTATTTTGGTTTCTGTCATCAACCCATTAACATAAATCTACTACGTGATAGACGAAGTGCATAGGTGGCATGTTAGATGCTAACGTGGCTAATAAAATAATATTAAAAATATCACGCCAGCATCCATGTCAACATTTTAATAAATTAAAAAAGCCACCTCAGAAAATTAAAAAACAAATAATGAAATAAATTATTTTTAAAACCTTAATCTTTTTTTTTTTCTTCTGAAGAACATTGTTTAGGGTTTATAATCAATCTCAACATTGTTACATTGTTATTTTTCTTCTTCTTCCCCAGAAGATGGACTTCATGTTCTTCACGAAATCAAGACAAACCCAATCGGCCAACATTTATAATCAATCTCAACATAGAAAATTCTAACACATTCAACATTGAAACCTCTATAAATCAAACCCATAAATCCAAGAAATAGACCCATAAACCCATAACCAAATACTCTTTCACATTCATCCATACAAGGTTCATAAATCCAAGACCTGCAACATGTAAATATGAAACCAAACTCACCATCCTTGACCCAAATCTGCCATCAACAACACCTCCCTGCCGATCAAACCCATTTCCCTTAGCAGCAAACACCACCACCACCATCGGAAAAACACAGCCCCATGGAAACCCATAAAAAACTAATCAAACCCACACCACTATTGTTGATCAAACCCACACTACCATTGTCGATCAAACCCAGCCCCAAAAACTTAAAAAACCCGATCAAACCCACACCACATTGCCGATCAAGCCGAAAATGCGCAGCCCCACAGAAACCCAGAACAACCTGATCAAACCCACACAACCATCGCCGATCAAGCCGGAAAATTCTAACCCCACGGAAACCTAGAAAAACCCGATCAAACCCACTCCACCATTGCCGATCAAACCCACACCACTGTCACTGATCAAACAACAAAGAGGGAGAGAGAGTCGGGTTTAGAGAGAGAGAAAAAAAAAGTTAGAGATTAAGAGAGAGTGAAGGATTGAGAGCTTGAACAAAGGAAGAAGAAAAAGAAAGATAAAAACACAAACATGCATCTTGAGAAAGAGAAAGAGAGAGAGGATCTGGAATTGAAAAGGAAGAAGAAAAAGAAGGATCAGAAATTTATACAAAGTAGGTTTTTTTAATTTTAATTTTAATAATGAAAAGAAAAAAAAAAGATTTCAAGTTTTTTTAAAAAGTTTATTTTATTATTTAATTTTTTGAGGTGGCTTTTTTTATTTATTAAATTGCTGACATGGATATTGAAGTGGTATTTTTAATATTATTTTATTAGCTACATCATAATTTAACACGCCACTTGACACTCCGTTTATCATGTAGTAGGTTTTCATCAGTGGGTTGTTGGCAGAGACCAAAATATACATTTTTTTTGGACTACATTAGTAGCAAAATCAATTTTGAGACCAAAATGAAAATTGACCTAAAATGTAGGGACGAAAAATACATTTTTGACTACAATTTTTGCCACAATTTGCCACATGGCAAGTTGTGAGTGGTAAGATGTACAATGTGGAACACTAGAATCATAATAATGAGGTTGAGGTGAACAATGCTGAGACCACAACTATTTATACAATTTTTATCACAACTTGCCACATGACAAGTTGTGAGTGGTAAAAATATAGACTCATAACTTTTTTTTTCACTACTCATAACTCGCCATGTGGCAAATTGTGGCAAAAATGTTACAGTCTTTTAACATTTCTCGAGGTTGAGTGAGGTGGACTCCTTTGTTGTTATCCAAACAAGGCACAATAGTAGAGTTGTTTAGACAATTAGTGTGAGCTTCCGCACCCCAAAGACTGTAACAGAAATTAAAACTGAAGGGTCAGAGAAATGCATTGACTTCGGTGCTATTCACAGCGTAAGGGATGAACCCTTTTTGAATCACTATGAATATGTATTGCGTCATTTCCTCTTTGGAAATCGTGCTCCACTTTATTTCTATGATTTTTCCCTTTACTCTCATTTCATTTTTATGGTTTTTTTTTTTCTATAAATTACTTTCCTTTAATTACTACTCAAAAAACTTGTAGACTTGTAGTTCCAATATGAGAAATTATTCATTACTTCCGGAGAAATCCGGTTAAAGGAGTGATTTAAAAAAAAAAATTCATATTTCATTATTAAAGTTCTCAACCGTAATTCCAAAAATTATTAAAGTTTTCAATTATAACTCCTTTTTGGAATAAAAATTTCTCTAATTATTCCCCCCAAAAAAAAATCTTGGTTAATTGAATCAAAAACTTTATGAAAAATCTTGGTTATGAAAAATTAACCAAGAGAAATTAACAAAAAAAAAAAATTTTATCAGTTAATTGAATCAACAGTTATGAAATTTATAATAAATTTCATAACTGTTTAAGGTGACAAATTGTTAATGGTAAAAAATAAAATAGTGCTAGTTATGATCCCATATGAAAATCAATAAAAAACTGTCAACTTAAAAAATGTGAAATTTATTATGAAAACTATTGTGCCAATAGCATTACTCTAACTGAATTAACCCATTCAAATTTTTTTTTTTATGAGAAACAATTAACCCTTTCATGTTTGTTTGGTATCTTGTAATTTTGGTAAGTTGCTTATTTTTGAAAAAGATTTAAAAAAAATTAAATTAAATTAAATTAAACAATAGGATTTTGGTTGCAAAAGAAAATTTTCTCTCCCTCAATTATATACCTAACAATATGATGTAATCATGTGAATTTGTCTAATTTTTATGTATTTCAATAATTACATGCCGTAATTAGTAAATTACATACATTATATTGTATATTATACGTACATATTTTTTATATTAAAAAATATCTCTTTAATCATACAAAAATTATTCTAAAAAATAATTTTATTTATATATATATATATAATTAAGCATATAAAACAAGAATTAAACGTTTCACATATTATATTTATATAATTGTTTATTTTGTTAAAGTGTATATTATATATAACGATAAAATTATCAAAGTAAATATTTTTAATTCAATTTTTTACATTTTATATTAAAATAATAATATTTAAATATTTAAATTTAGAAAGATTGTTTTTTTTTTTAATTTTTAAATTTGAATGATTAGATTTTATTGTCAAATATAATATGAATATGTAGGGAGCAAAACTGTATCCCAGTTCCAACCCACTTAGAATAGGCTAAGAAGGGAATCCAATACAACTAATTTGTAGAGATGAGAGTGCAGACCAACCCTTTGATTCTTTAAAATTTACGACTCAATGATTAAAGAAGAGTGAGCATAACCACATAGATGACACTTGACAGAAATTTAACAATACAAAAGAGATTCTTATTTAATTCTCTCCTCAGCAATGGCAGCTTCAGGAATTTTGTCTAGGAGGGTCATTAAAATTTTAAATTAATAAAAAGAGAACTTGAATATATCAAGTTAACGACAAAAAAAAAAAAAAAAAAACACATGAATTTTTACAATTTCCTTTTACAAGTTTTCAAATTTTGAATTTTTGCACAATAGTTCATTATGAATATTTATTGTCAATGTGGGTAGGTATGACCATTTTATTTTGTTAAGTTTATCTAAATTTTTATTTTTATGTAGTTATTATTATATATTTGTCATTGTTTTTATAAAAATATTTTAAACTAAAAGACTAAACTCAACTCATTGGTTCTATATTGATTATTGACGCACACAACTACACCCATTCATATATAAATAATTCACTACATGTTTACTTAACCAATCAAATGCTTGAATAATCACTAACTTTGCAATTTTTTCCTGAAATTTTCTAACTTTATGACAAAAAGTTATAATAACATGATAACTATACATATCCATGTAACAAATCCTCTATATTTCCTAATTATTAAATTAAATAAAGTTATATTATATTTATACTATACACACAAACATCCATACATGTCATTAGTCACATAAATAACATTAAAGTAATCCACACAATTAATATTAGACACACTCATACACATATAATATAAATTTATAATAAAAATTTATAATAAAGAGTGACACTTACAATTCAAAAACACTTACTCTTACTCTTAGAGTAAAAAATACATGTAATAAGGGTGTATAAGATTCAAGTTAGGTTGTGCAAAAATATTTTTAAGAAAAAAATTAATGTATTAAACTAACAATATATATATATATATATATATATATATTGAAGTTAGGAGGTTCATTTGAACCCCTGAACAAAGTGTAGCACTGCCCCTGCTTCTCGAGCTGGTCGAGGATCACTTATCCTTAAGAAATACAGCTCTCAGTATTACTCTAGTCTCTCTCTCTGAACTTTTTTCCATGCCTTCTTAAAGTGGGATCTTCCTTCCTTTTATAGCTATTGAATTGCATCATAGCCTTCCACTTGGAGAGCTGCTAATCTTTTTTTGGATGCTTGTTCCATCACTGCCTTGCTGGTGGTAGTAGAGTAGGGTACCAAGCTGTGAAGACACTGTTCAGGAATCATTCTGCCATTAATACGGCAGACTGAGTTGTTGAAGGGCATTTAATGCGGAAGTGATGAATGCTTTATCTAGAAGTTTCTTTTCTCTTTTATCTGTGCATCATCATGGTCCTCTTTGACTTTTCAATGTCATAGCCCTTGTGGCCTTTTCCTTGTCACCCAAGGCGCAAATGTTCCTCGGCCTCCTTGGGCGGGCCGTAACCCTCGGTTTTTCTGGCCCTTCGAGGACTTAGGTTGACTTGATTAGGCCGGGCCTGTTTTGTTAGATAGCTGGGCCTTAATTACTCCTCTGGTTGATCTTGTCAAGGGTTTCTTCTCTTCGGGCTTTATAACCCCCCCCCCCCCCCCCCCACAGTACAAATGTTTTTTTTTTTTAATAACAATATGATAGCTACAACAATAAGTAGGGAGATTTGAATCCTGATTCTCCTTATTAAAAAAATAATTTTGTCGCTTAATTACAAGACACTTAGCATATGCATGTAGATTAAACTTTTTAAAGAATAATTAAATCATTTTAAATTATAATAGTATGAGATATTATTTATTTATATGCGTACTTTGTAAGTGAATGAAGGAATATATTAAACATTATCTATTTCATTCACTTATTAGAAAATTTACTTGAGAAAGTAACTACAAAATAAAATTCATAATAAATATATCAAATGCTTAACCTAATTGATGTTTTTATCATCTTATAAAATTGTATTAAGATAAAATAAATATATTTTTAAATTGGAGTATAATAAAATATAGATACCTTCATATGTATACTCATTCTTTTAGTCCCAAATTACGTTTTTCGAATACCCTTTTTTATGCCATATTTTTATAACTTCAAAAAAATTTTAGGGTAAAATGCAAAACTGATCTTCTAACTTTCTTCAGATTTCATTTCAATCCTCTAACTTTGTTTTTGTTCATTTTGGTCCTCTAACTTTCAAATTTATTCAATTAAGGCTTTTCTATCAACTTTTGTTATATGTTGGGGTTAATTTTTCAATTTTATAAATTTTTCTTCAAATTTTTTAAATTAAAAAAATTCAATTAATGATTGAAAAATATTTTCCACATTTTTTTTTAATTTTTAACAAAAGTTAACGGAAAGGCCTTAATTGAAAAAACTTGAAACTTAGAGGACTGAAATGAATAAAAGTAAAATTAGAAGATTGAAATGAAATCTAAAGAAACTTAGAGGGTCAGTTTTGTATTTTAGCCAAAAATTTAAACCAAATAAAACACATAAAAATGCATAAATTAATGATTGTGAGAGCTGATGGCCTTAGAATGTGACTTTTTTTCCAAATTATATTTTATATGGTTTCGTCCCTAGCTATATTTTTCTTACTTTTGACCGGAATGTCGTAGGTAGTGATTGAAAGTTTGACACTTGGATGATGGAGGTGTAAAATTGGTTTTCATTTTTCTATTTTACGAGTTTATCATTTAGCATAATTTTTTTTTCTTTTTTAATATCATTTAGCATAAGTTATCAAATGTGAAAACGTGGCTGTACATACGCCACTAGAACCCCCAAATGCGGTTATAGATACGCCTACAGCATTATTTTTAGAAAACATCACTAGAGGGTATTTATAGTGGCGTTTTTTGTGAACGCCACTAAAAAAAAATGCTACTATAGCCAACTTTTTTTGGTACTGCAGTATGAATGCCTTTTCATTGCCTCGATTAAGCATTGGCATTGGGTCTTGCGAATGGTATATGTTTGTGAATTTTAGCAATAAAGCACAAAACAAGCCCATTATCCAATCTTTTAATTGCAAAATTTTTTACAATAGTGTTTTAGTACCATCATAAATTTATGATGGTATTATAGTAACATGGTATAAGTTTTTAATATATTTTATTCCCACTTCTCTCTCTCAGTCTTTGCATCTCTTTCACTCTCTAGGAAAACAAAAGTTGTGTTATATAGAAAAATAAAAGTTGAGATGTTGAGTGTATTATATAATAATATGATATAATAGATAAAGTAACTTTTGAGACTGTAAAATAGAATAGTTTGAATATAGCGGATGTGGATATATATTTTATCCGGCTATCCCATTTCATGCTCAAGTCCACTTCTTTAAAGTAAAGTTTGACTAATTAGGTATATATGTTTTTTCCAAAAAACTAAAAAAAATTAGGTATATATGTTCTGAGGCTACCCCTATCCCATTTCATACTCAACAACACTTCTTTAGGGTGTGTTTGTTTGGAAGGAAAATAGAGAGGATGGAAAATAGAGGGAGGAAAATAAGGTGAAAAATGCTGTTTTTCACTGTTCATTTGGGGAAGGAAAGTAAGAAGGAGAGAAAACTCGAGAGAAAGTTTTCTTTTCGAGCCCACATTTTTTTTTCCTTCCAAATCAGAAGGAAAATCTAGAGAGAAAAGTTCTATAATAGCACTTTTACAAAAATGCCCTCTTCCCACTTATTTTTTTTTCAACGTTTTTTTTTTCTTTTAACGTGACTTGAACGTTTTTTTTTTTCTTTTCAACGTTACTGAACAACATTGTTGTTGTTGTTGTTTTTTTTTTTTTTTTCTTTTCTTTTCGATGTTACTGAACGTTTTTTTTTTCCTTTTCAATATTACTGAACATTTTTTTTTTCAACGTTACTAAACGTTGTTTTTTTTTTCTTCAACGTGATCTGATCTAATTTTTACATTATAATAATATAAATTTATATATATGATATGATAAATTTTATATTATTTAATGAATTACAAATAAATCTATTTCTTACATATTATGTAACAATGGTATAATAGTCAATTTATATAAATTACATTTTCCATCCTTCCCTTTTTCTCTCCAACCAAACAAAAGAGTTTTCCAGCCTCCCACTTTTCCACCCCTCCAACCGAACACATAAGAGGGAAAACTAAATATTTTCCATTCTTTCACTTTTCCGTCCTCCCACAATTTTTCATCCTCCTACTTTTCCACTTTTCTAACCGAACGGACCCTTAAAGTAAATGTTGATTACACAGCTATATATCCCATCCCATCAATTCATAGATGTTCCTTCTCAAAAAAAAAAAAAAAAAAAAATTCATAGATGTTGAGGGTTTTCGTAGTTGGGACATGCATCACATTTTGACAAGTTAGCAATCATATTCGGATTTTTTAGGGTTATTGAACAGTAAATACAAACCAATAAATATATTTAACTATCAGCATCAAATGAACATCATGCAATAAAATGAAAAGAGAGGAAACTACTTTTTTTTAATTGGTGGTATGGTAATGTCGGCAAAAAATAAAATGCAAGTGTCCCACTTTTCTCTCTTTTTAAAATATAAAGCTTTGACTCAAATTTTTGTGTGAGCTTGTGTATGAGAGTATTTGAAACTGGACTTGGTTTAGGTTCAGTGCATCCACTGCACTAGACCCGGTCAGATAGTAAAACGTGTTCAAAAGTGGACACATATCATCATTTCAACGGGTTCAGTACTACTGAATACTGGACATAAGCCTGACACTTTGAAATTTACGTCGCCAAGTTTGACTTGGGGTGGTTACAAATGCTCTTTCAATTCTTCAAGTGTTAGTGATGCACAAAATGAAGGAAAAATATAGGAAAGGTCAAAAATGCAAAAAAAAATTTCAAGAGAAATGAGATATAGAAGAAGGTCGGAAATAGTCACTCAAATAGTGTTGTTAAACGAAGAAAACCTAGATGTTGAGTTATTGAATTAGAGAACCAAATTGTTGGGAATTTCGGAGTTAATGTGCTCAATGTGTTTCTGTTGAGAAGTTAATGCCGCATATCTCTGATCGTTTTCCGTTCATATATATGCCACTGACTCTTTATAGTACTATATATTTCATTACCAAGAGGTGGTTTGCAAAAGCGAGCTCCCCAGATTCTAGGCGGTGCGTGGTCATATAATATTTTAGCATTGCGCAATAGGCCTATTGAGCCACCACCCGCCACCGACGGAACTAGTTGGGGCCGAGCTGAACCGAGCCACCAATCTCAAGGCTGCATTGCAGGTGTGTGGCAGGGTTTCATGTGTATCTACGTTGGTTGGTGCGGCGAGCAATGTAAGGACTAAGGAGTCCAAATCTTCCGTCTCATTAATTGTGCTCCATTTCATGCTCCACCAATAAAACTTGGACAGTTGGTCTCTCACATTAAATGAGATAACTTTGACTTTCAAAGCCTTGAACAATACGTAAAAGTCAGAGATATCTCATTTAATGTGAGAGGCCAGCTATCCAAGTTTTATTGGTGGAGCATGAAGTGAAACACAATTGATGAAACAGAAGATTTGGACTTAGGACTAAGGAGGTGTACATTGATCTAACTATACCAACCGCTATGTGTGTGTGTATTTATATATATATATATATATATATATATAGCCTTATTATACGCGCTTCACGTGTGCGATGAGACTCTTTTTTTAATATTTATTTTGGGTTTGGTGTTATAATGTTTAAAACTGAGATAAATATACTGTGATAGTGTCCAAATTTTAGGATTGATAAAAATTTGAAAATTTAAATTTAAAATAGGTGTTAATTCAAATTGGAGAAGATAAAGCAAAAAGACTAAAACTTAGGAACTTTTTTAAAAATAAAATATTTTTTTAACCAGTTTTTTTTTTAAGTTAAAATTATTTAACTAAAAGATAAGAGTATATTGGAGAGTGTAAGAATTTATGTGAGGGCATTTTAGTACACAAAATGATGAAACCCAAAGGAATCCTGTTATTAATAATGTGTGTGTGTGTGTGTGTGTGTGTGTGTGTGTGTGTGTGTGTATTATTTTAACATATACATATATAATCATGTTTTAGTTTATAAAATTCAAGCACTTAAGAGAGAGAGAGAGAGAGAGAGAGAGAGAGAGAGAGAGAGAGAGAGAGAGAGAGAGAGAGAGAGAGAGAGAGAGAGATCATCTTATCTAAAATTGAAATTGGAGAAAATTTAACTTAGACATAACCCCTAGGTGCAGGTAAAAAATCTTGCCCCATCCCAAGTACCCCACCATCTTTGCGGGGTGGAGAAAACTATCGCGGGATGAAGTGGGTAGGGCAGGGAGAAATTACGATCCCCAAGTTCTCCTTGCTATGCTTTCTATAAAGATTGTGAATTGTTTGAGATATTTTGTTTGGGTTTTAGAGAATTATTGTGAATATGTTTTTTTATTTATTAATGATTTGAGTTGTTTGATGATTCTGTGTGAGTTTTTGTTTTTTTTAAATGATTTTGATGTGATTTGGTTTTTTTATTTTTTTAGCCAATCTAATGGTGCACAACACCTTTTGTAGACCAATTCCCACTCCTCCACAGGTGAGGTGCGATCAGGGATGGGGGGAAACCACCCTTGTAGGTGCAATGCAAAAAAGCCCCCTAAAACTAGCCATACTGCACCATGTACAATCCTATATTAGTTAATCTGGCTTGGATTTATTTTTCGTTATAAATGGAATGAAAACTTTAAGGCTGTTGAATGGACAATTCAAGAAAATAAGCATTAACATAGTGGAGTCAATTAAATAAGGACTTGAACATCAAATAAGTTTAATTGTCCAATAGGTAAGCTTCTCCTATATTTTGGCATATTTGCATAGTGCATCTTTTATGGACTCTCAAGGTCATCATAGCATTTCGAGTATATATTTGCAAGGTTACGTAGGGGATCCCAAGGTACGTAGGTTTCCAAAATACTCTTTTTGGCTTTCTACACCACAATTGCGGGGTGGAGAAAACTCTCGCAGGACGAAGTGGGTGAGGCGGGGAGAAATTACCATCCCTAAGTTCTCCTTGCTATACTTTCTATAAAGATTGTGAATTGTTTGAGATATTTTGTGTGGATTTTAGAGAACTATTGTGAATATGTTTTTTTTTTTTTTTTATGATTTGAGTTGTTTGATGATTCTATGTGAGTTTTTTTTTTTTAATGATTTTGATGTGATTTGGTTTTTTACTTTTTTAACCAAACTAATTGCATCAAACTGAAATGGTGCACAACACCTTTTGTAAACCAGTTCCTACTCCTCCACATGAGAGGTGCGATTATGGATGAGGGAAAACCACCCTTGTAGGTGCAATGCAAAAAAGCCCCCTAAAACTAGCCATACCGCACCATGTATAGCCCTATATTGGTTAATCTAGCTTGGATTTATTTTTCGTTATAAATGGAATGAAAACTTTAAGGCTGTTGAATGGACAATTCAAGAAAATAAGCATTAACATTAGTGGAGTCAATTAAATTAGGACTTGAACATCAAATTAGTTTAATTGTCCTGTAGGTAAGCTTCTCTTGTATTTTGGCATATTTGCATAGTGCATCTTTTATGGACTCTCAAGGTCATCATAGCATTTTGAGTATATATTTGCAAGGTTACTTAGGGGATCCCAAGGTATGTAGGTTTCCAAAATACTCTTTTTGGCTCTCTACACCACAATTCTCGGATCTTCCCCAAGAAAATATTACGAGTTCATAGCATAAGTTATCATACATTAATCAAGAAATATTTGCCAAACTATATCTGTTTAGATTGTATGAATGTCATTTCATTATCTCATAACAATAATAATTCATCCACTTCATTAGGGGGCATTTGGTTTGCTGTGATGCGATCTTGATATGATATACATTATCTTAATGTGACATTAAGGTGTTTTGTTCATTTGATTTTTTCTAGATTATAGTAATTTAAAATTACAAAATACATCGCATCACCTTTTTAGATGGGGGTAATCTTACATTAATTATGGAAAAATATAATATTTTATGGAATTGAAAAAATTGCCCATACTAATAAATTTTATTTACAAAATTACCCTAATATATTTTTAAAACATAACCTCTCTCTCATCAAGAAAAATACATCATGTATCGGATATATGTGTCCTCCCTATAACATAAGGGTCCAGCCTTATGTGAGAGGGAGGACTCATGCACCAAATGCATGATATACCTCCCCCTCTTAAACTCAAATTCCAACCCTCTATCTCTTCCTAAAAGAACATTACAAGCCTAACCCTAGCCTCCTCTCTCTCTCTCTCTCTCAAAATCTCAAGACTCTGGTGCTAGTGATAGATTACCACCGTCGGCCTCATCTTCGACACTCTTCTTTGTCAATGTCTCTCTCTCTCCTGTCCCACGGTATCCACCACCCTCATCTTCGTTGCCCATAATTTCATATTTGATTTCATTGGGAAAATTTCAATTTCGATTTTTGATTACATGTATTAAGCTCTAGAGTTTCGATTTCATCTCCTGCATATACATTTTGTCGATGGTCTCTCTCTCCCTCTCTCTGCAAGAAGATGAAGGGATGGGGGAGATTGGAGAATATTCTTGAATTTTGGTTTGTTCTTTGTTTGTTTGGTTAGTGAGAAAGTGAAGAAAATGACATTGTTTTATTTTCTATGGATTTGAGTTGTTTGGTTAGTGAGAAAGTAGAGGAAAGTGTAATAAAAATTTGTTAAGTTATTTTGTGATTTTTAATTATAAAATAAAATTTTGTTTAGTTATGTCAAATGGATATTTTTTAAAAATTCAGAAGTAAAAATTGTAATGATCTTGTGAATGTTAGGAGCCTACCAAACACAGTAAGTTATATTATAATGAGATTACTTGAATTTAATATTACAAAAATGTAATGTAATATCATGCGAAGCAAACGCTACTTTAAAGTAATGTTTGATTAAACAAATATATGTCCTATCCCATTCCATATATCTTGAGGGTTTTTTTTTTTTTTTTTTTTTTCTCGCGTTGTTGCCTTGTTGGGACATGCATTGCATTTATTTTATTTTATTTTTGAGAAAATTTTAACTTATGACATTCGCTTCTAATAATGTTTTTTATCATCAAACTAAAACACCAATCGATTTTTGGTATAGGCGGAGATTGAATCTTAAATTTTTTATTCAACTATCGAAGGCATTACACCGAGCTAGTTTGGCAAACTAGAATCCACTACATGTATTGCATTTTGATAAGTCAACGGTTACATTTGGGTTCTTTATGATAGTCAAGGGTGTTACTTAACGCTAGTGAGTCACGTCTTGGTCGTTACCACGTGTGTTTCTCTATAGTAAATAAAATAATACATAATTAATGTGTAAGAGCAATGATATGATCAATAATGAGAGAAAAAAAATAGTGCCGTAGGCTAAGAAAATGTTTTTTATTTAATAAAAATAATCTGGTTAAAGTATTTAACAGTAGATCAAAGTTTGATTAATATATTCAAAAATTGTCAAATTATTCAACAGATCTGTATAAGCTTTTGACCATCAATTATAAACTATTTTTTTTTTCTTAAATTATCAATTGTTTTTAGGTCCTACATTACTATTTGTCTTAACTTTATTTTGAATAATATAAGTTTTTTTTTAAATACAATTTTTTAACTTTTTGTCCCACAATAAGTAAAGAAGTTACCGAAAATAAGCAATTCTTAAATGAATTGGCATGTTAGTATGTTCCTAAGAAAAATACACTTCAATAATTGGTTCATACATTCAGTCGCCTTATATATATATATATATATATATATAATTTTAAAATCCTCAACAATGCAACAAAATTCTTGTAACTGTGGTACTTTCCGTTTTTTTTTTTTTTTTTTGGGTTATCACTTGTCTGTTTTCATATGTTTATGCTCATATGCAAAGGGTTTTTTCTTCTCCCCTAAATATTATAATTGAATATTTAATGACTGAGACCACCTGGCTTTCAAATGTGATTTGTTTTTCATACTACGTTATACCCATAAAACCTACACTTTTGTGCGGAAGTACTGACACTGACACTTTGATTGAGACCACCTGGCTGTCAAATGTGACCCTACCAAAGCTAATGCAACAGGTTATTCATCTTTTAAAAGTTATCAAACATGAATTAGAGAGGCCGGCTCTACCAGACTTTTTCTTATATATATTGTACGTACGCGTGTGAACGCATTGTCTTTTTTTTTTTTTTTTTTTTATGGGAGTGTGTGAACGCATTGTCATTTTCCTACAACAACAAATAATTCAACTACTTTTCTAAAGTAAAGTTTGATTAAACAGATCGTATGTCCCTATCTTTTTTTTTTTTGGTGAACATCGTATGTCCCTATCGATCCCATCTTTTTATCTTTTTGAGAAGAAGGTCCCTATCCCATCTCATATACAACAGAATACATACATATATACGCACATACATATATATATAACTGTAATATTCTTTCCCTTTTTTTTTTAATAAAATAAAAATAATTATAATACTGACACCCTTTTTGCACGTGCTCAAAACAAAGTTTTAAAAATTGTAAAATATTATACATGAAGGAAAAATTGTAAAAATCTATATATATATATATATATATATATAAGCGCGAATGCGCAAAATTACTGTAGCTATAGGACCATTTTGGTTTCGTGAGCCGTTTAATACTTTTTTTTTTTAAGATTTGAACAGTAACTACGTAGCTTTAGTTTTTTTTTTTTTTTTTTGTCTTCCGTTTGTACTTTGTTTTTTCTCTTATATATATATATATTGTTATATTGATACAATAAATTTTACAATATTTTTACAATTTTTGAAGTGTCAATTTCTTATAAATTAAATTTCTATATATATAAAAGCGCGAATACGCAAAATTACTGTAGTTACAGGACCATTTTGGTTTCGTGAGCCGTTTAGTCCTTTTTTTTTTTTAAGATTTGAACAGTAACTACGTAGCTTCATTTTTTTTTCCCTGTCTTCCGTTTGTACTTTGTTTTTTCTTTAATATATATATTGTTATATTGATATAACAAATTTCACAATATTTTCACAGTTTTTGAACTGTCAATTTCTTATAAGTCAAAATAAAATAATAAAATATGAATCTGTGACTAACCACAACTGAAAATAAATATTTTTCTTAATTTATAAAAAATGCCTATGCCACTACAGTACTTCGGCACCGTATATCTAGTGTGTTTTCACTATACAACACTGTAGCGGAAACAACATTTTCGTTTCGTGAGGTTTTTTTTTTTTTTTTTTTTTTATTGAACCCTTTTGTTTGTACAATGCCTAATTTTTTTTTTCTTTTAAATGTTAATGTAAGCTAACATTTATATTGTTATACTGACACAACAAATTTATAATATTTTCACAATTATTGATGTGTCAATTTCTAACAAGTAGAAATAAAATAATAAAATATGAGACTGTAGCCAACCACAACTGAAAATAAATGTTTTAAAAAAATGTTACAACATTTATTGTTATTACAATATTTTCATAATTTTTGAGATCTCAGTTTCTTATAGATCAAATAAAAAAAATGCTAAGTCCACAACATTTCTCTTAATCTTAATGTATAAAAAGCGGCTATGCTGCTACAGTGCTTCGACATTGTGCACCCAGTGTGTTTTTACAGTGTAGCACTGTAACAGCAACAGTGCTTTGGTTTCGTGAGGCTTTTTTTTTTTTTTTTTTCCAACCCTTTTGTTTGTTCAACTGGCACTGTAGCTACAATGTTTAAAGTTTATTTTTTATTTTTTTTTTCAGTAATCGGTTTATATTTTTTTTTCTTTTAGATGTTGATGTAAGTTGACATTTATATTGTTATACTAACACAACAAATTTCACAATATTTTCATAATTATTGACGTGTCAATTTCTTACAAGTCGAAATAAAATAATAAAAATAAAATATGAGATTGGATTTTTTTTTCCAGTAATCGGTTTGTGTTTTTCTTTTTCTTTTAAATATTGATGTAAGCTGACATTTATATTGTTATACTTTGGTTTTTTTTTTTTCAATAATCGGTTTGTGTTTTTTTTTTTCTTTTAAATATTGATGTAAGTTGACATTTATATTGTTATATTGACACAATATTTTAACAATTATTGATATGTCAATTTCTTATCAGTTGAAATAAAATAATAAAATATAAGGCTGTAGCCAACCACAACTAAAAATAAATGTTTTTAAAAAAATGTTACAACACTTATTGTTATCACAATATTTTCACAATTGTTGAGATCTCATTTTCTTATAGATAAAAAAAAAAAAAAATACTAAGTCCACGACATTTTAACATTAATTTCTACAGTGCCTAAAGTTTTTTTTTTTCCCAGTAATTGGTTTGTGTTTTTTTTTCTTTTAAATATTCATATAAACTGGCATATATATTGTTGTACTGACACAACAAATTTCACAATATTTTTACACTTATTGAAGTATTAATTTCTTACAAATCAAAGTAAAAAAAATAAAATATGAGACTGTGACCAACCACAATTGAAACTAAATGTTTTGAGAAAATGTTACAACACTTGTTATTATCACAATATTTTCACAATTGTTGAGATTTCAGTTTCTTATATATCAAATAAAAAAAATGTTAAATTCACAACATTTTAACATTAATTTTACAACAAATCATAGGTAAGCTATTATTGATGGATAGTACTGATGCTACAGTGCTTTTGGTTTATTCAGCTAGCCCTGTAACTACAGTGCCACTACAAAAAATGGGGGCTTAAGGCCCCGTTTTTTTGGGCCGCGTTTGCAAAAACGCGGCCCAAAACGGACTAAAGCCGCGTTTTTAAAAACGCGGCTTAAGTCCGTTCAACGGGCCGCATTTTTTCAAGCGCGGCCCAAAAAAAAGCTTGAGGCCGCGTTTGGAAAAAAAGAGCTTCAGGCCGCGTTTTTAGACGCGGCCTCAAGCTTTTTCTGAAGCTTTTTCTCAAGCTTTAAAAACGCGGCCTCAAGCTTTTTCTGAAGCTTTTTCTCAAGCTTTTGCTCAACCCTAGCCCTCATCACCGTCCAGAGCTCCATCTCCCACACACCTCACTCTCATCACCTTTTGTAACATCCAGAGCTCCAAGCCCTCATCACGCCTTCATCTCCATCTCCGATTTCCGATCTCGGATCGAGGCTCGGAGATGGAGGCTTGGAGCTCCAAGCCTCCATCTCCGATCTCCTATCCGAGATCGAGGCTCAGAGATGGAGATGAAGGCGCTCCAAGCCTCGATCTCCGATCCGATCGGAGATGGAGGCTTGGAGCTCCAAGCCTCCATCTCCGATCTCCGATCCGAGATCGAGGCTCGGAGATGGAGATGAAGGCGCTCCAAGCCTGGATCTCCGATCCGATCGGAGATGGAGGCTTGGAGAGCTCCATCTCCGAGCCACGAAGGCTAGGGTTTTGCCAGAGCCGGTGGCGGCGTCAACGGCGACGTCCTTGTAGCTACAGAGCCGGTGGATTGTGGCGGCTTGGACCGGCGTGTAGAACTCGAAGCCGATTTGTTGGTGCTGGGTTTGTGTTCTTCTTCATGTTTAATTTATCAATTTTACTGTACATGTGTTTATGTTCTTGTTCAAATATTTAATGTGTTATTGTTTAAATTTGCTGGGTTTTAATTTTTTGCTGGGTTTGTGTTCAAATATTTGTGTTCTTGTTTATATTTGCTGGGTTTGTGTTTAATTTAAATTGCATTTATATTTATTGCTTTTTCAGAATTATTTTTTTTGAATATTTTCAGAATTATTTTTTTTTATTAGACCTTGGTCTTAGGCCACGTTTAAAACGCGGCCATAGACCTTGGTTTTAGGCCGCGTTTCTAAAAGTGCGGCCATAGACCCCGGAGGCCTATAGTCGCGAGGTTTAGGCCACATTTAAAAACGCGGCCTAAAAAACCGCAGTCATAGCCCTATTGGTCCTATAACCGCGTTTTTCGGACCTTAGGCCGCGTTTTAAAAACGCGGCCTAAAGTCCTTTTTTTTGTAGTGTGCCTAAAGAGTTTTTTTTTTCTTTGAAATATTTATGTAAACTAGCATATATATTGTTATACTGACACAACGAATTTCATAATATTTTCACAATTATTGACGTGTCAATTTCTTACAAGTTGAAATAAAATAATAAAATATGAGACTATGACTAACCACAACTGAAAATAAATGTTTTGAGAAATTTTTATAACACTTATTATTATCACAATATTTTCACAATTGTTGAGATCTTAGTTTCTTATAGATCAAATAAAAAAATACTAAGTTCACAACATTTTAACATTAATTTCTACCGTGCCTAAAGTTTTTTTTTTTCTCAGTAATTGGTTTGTGTTTTTTTTTTCCTTCTAAATATTTATGTAAGCTGACATATATATTGTTATACCGACACAACAAATTTCACAATATTTTTACGAATATTGAAATATCAATTTCTTACAAGTTGAAATAAAATAATAAAATATGAGACTGTGACCAATCATAACTAAAAAGAAATGTTTTGAAAATAATAATAACAATGTTATCAGTTTAAAACCAAAAATAACTTCTCATTTAGAATTTGTTCTAAAAATGTTATGAATGTAGCATTTCTCTCAAATAAAATAAAAAAATATCTATTCGGATCCTAAAAATGAAGATATTGTGAAAATATTGTGATATTTTATTGTATTGTTAAACTTCTTTTTTAATATAGTCAAATTGGATGAGTCAAAATTCATGATTTCACACACAAAATCTATATTAATTTTTTCACTATTGGGGCAGCACGTGCCTTGCACGTGCAGCCAACACTAATTGTAAAACAAAGTTTTAAATACATGAAGGAAAATGAGTAAACTGAACTCGTGACTATGGTCATCATATCTCTAGAGATCTTTTCTAGGTTTTGAAAATAAATGTAAAGACTCACGAGTGTGCGTAACTCTTACGGACTTTAATTAAGACTTGTCAATACAATAGTCCATAGACCAAATCTCAGTGTTGGAACCCTCAAACAAGAGGAGGGCATCAAGGAGAAAAGAAAGATTTCTAGGATTTCTATTCTGTGGGTGGTTGGCTATGAGAGAGGCCACATTTTCTCACCACTTTTTTTTTTTTTGGTAAATAATTTTCTCACTAACTTTTTTGTCTAGAAGAAATGAGTTAAATAGCTCAATACAGTAAACCCTAAAGCTGGGGTTTTCTATGACATTAGGTCCAAGCAGGTGGCCCACTGCCAATTCCAGGAACAAAACTAGTATGGTTGAACCCCGTGAAACATATTGATTTAAATTCCGGTGTGCTTTTTATTGTTTTTGGTGGTATCGTAGTCTAATTTGAATAAAGTTTGTCTAAAACTTGATGGTAGTTAATGATTACAACTTCACTTAATATATTTTTATAGAAGGTGAATTTTGACAAATTTATCATTAAATTATATTTTCTTTTTATATCATTTATTTATACTTGTAAAATTTTTAGTAGATTAAAGATCAATAACTATTATATCTATCAAAAGTTTAAATTTCAAATTTTTGTAATTTAAAATTATGCATGCATGAAAAATAAGTTTATGAATTGAATAATAAGTAACATCCGATTAACAAGAAATTTGAAATGCATATTAATGGTATAAAAAACATGCAATCTGTAGTTAAATTTTTAAAATATGTAATCATATTAATTTTTATAATAAGAGTTGTAATCTTAAGCTACAATTAAGTTTGTAGCAGCCAAACTCATTCCTTGTCATTTTGAGCAGGTAAAATTTCCTTGTCTTTTTTTTTTTAATTATTATAAATTTCTCAAACTAGGGAGGGTATTTTGATAAATTATTACCCTATTAAGTCTCGTGTAGTGCATTGGTCTCTCTCTCTTTGGGCTGTTTGTCCTCTTTTAGCCTGTGGTATTGTTGATACTTTCTTTCAGCAGCAAAACTATGCAAAACAGGTCACCGAATCAAATTGCAAATTGCACATGTGCATCAATTTCTCACCACTGGTTAGAGCATTCTTATCAAAGATGTAAAAATCTTAGCATTTAGCATCTAAAAAATTAACTTTATAACATTTAACACATCACTTTACAATAATCCTAACATCAAAACTTCTAATTTTTTTACCACTTCATTAAAATATTGATTATTTCTCATTTTTTATTATTTATTTTTTTTATTCTTACCACCCAAGCCACCACAAACCTACACATAAATTCATGGCAGCCAGCAATCAGCCATATTCACCACCACTAGCATCACTGTGGCAGCCACAACCCACCACAAAAAAAAAAAAAAGAACCCCCAAAACAACCACCATGAGCCACCACTACCACCACTGTGGCAGCCACAACTCACGACAAAAAATTCCAAAACAAAACCACCACCACAACAACCGCCATCATCAACAACCCACCACAGAACCCATTAAAATAGACCAATACCACCGGCCAAAACAACCATCATCACAATCACAAGCCACCTCCAAAAAAAAAAAAAAAACCAAACAATCCACCAAGACCCCCACCACCGAAGGAAAAAAAAAAAAAAACCATAAAACTTCAACACCACCACTACCACCGTGACCCAAAATCAACCACAGCACACACCGGCACGTACCTTCATTGTCCACCTCCAGCGAAACCCATGCCAAATCAAGTAGGCTCTAGTGTGGTCCCTCAAGATTGAACCTAAAACTGAAAACCTATGCCAAATCAAGTGATTATCATGAAAAAAAAACTACCCAATCCTGAAACAAATCAAGGAAAAATCAAAGCTCATGGAGAAAAGCCAATGAAACAACACAGGGAAAGAAAGAAGAAAAAGAGAGAAAAAGGTGAGTTGGTGAGAGACAAAGAAAGAGGAAAAGTGAGAATAGTTTGAGGAGTAATAAAAAATTATTTTTTTTATAAGGTTTGAGCTACAGTATATTTTTATTTTTAAGAGAATATTGTAACAAAATTATGAATTTTTTAGAATATGATAAGTTTGATGGAGCACATTTTGTTGTTTTAAATGCTAAAAAATAGCATTTATAATATTTACAACATTTGATGTTAATGCTTTTTTTTCTTTTGGTAAAATATGTTTAATGCTTTTACTAACTTAAATACTATCACTATCTTCAGCAAGAGGCTATCGCTCGCGCACACACAATTAGTATATTATAACAAAATGGTACGTGGCAACAAAGGCAAGACACGTGTCGGATTATGGAGGGCTGCAAAATAGAATGATCAACGTGTAAGAGATGAGGTGGCAATGCTTCGTTTAAAGCACCAAGGGGGAGGCATGCTGGTTACTGTATTTATAGGCTTTTAAAAAGAGAAGTCAACCTGTAATGATTACACAATGGACAAGTGTCCTAAAGGATCAAGAATATGATACCAATGTAAGTAATGCTAGGTAGTCTCACAACTTTTGCCACATTTTTTACGGTGAGTTGTGGGACACCCTTGCTATTTACCATTAAATATTCAACGTTTTAGTTAATTGACCGGTTTAAAATTTTTTTAAAAAAATAGTATCTCGAGTTTTATAAACTCGAGATTTAATTAGAACTCGAGTTTTTAAAACTCGATTTATGGTGTTTGGCAGTACTCTGATGTGGACAATTTTTTTCACGTGGAGCAAATCTAGCCAAGTGGAAATCAAATTTATAAGATTCGAAATCCACTAACTATATAAACACCGCCACTTTCAAACACACTCAGTCTCTCACTCTCTCAGCCACTTTTAAACACACAGTCTCTCACTCTCCCAAACACACTTTACAGTCTCCGTCTCTCACTCTCTCAAACACTCTCTCACTCAAACACCCAAATCAACACTCTCACTCAAACACCCAAATCAGTCACCCTCAACCTCTCGGCGTGCAACAAAAATCACCCCCAAACGCTCTCCTCTTTCCACACAATCGACTTCAGACGATCTCCTCTTTCCACACAAACGGAAGTTTAGATTTTTTCAAGTTTGAAGGTATGCTTTTCTTAAAAAAATTTGAGCTTTTTAGATAATTATTCAATCTGGGTTTAGCCCAAGTGTTTGTGTTTAATAATTTCCCTTGTTAGTGCTTTAGTTTTTCTTGTTAGTGTAAGATATAAGTTAGACGGATTTGTTTTGTTACTTGTAGTACGATTTGGGTTGCTGGCATGTTCTGTTTTGTCTCTGTTTTTTGTTGGTTTCTGGGTAATGATGCTGGAGAGACAAATGTCACTGCACAAACAAAGCCAAAGAGGCAAAGACACGCTTAAACAATAATTATATAATATTTATATAATTCTAGAGCTCCATCTATGCTTCTCACGATTTGGCATACCATCCTATTAAATACATTAAAATTAAAGCAAAGATAGGCATGAGTAAAGCACTTACAGCATCCAAAGAGAGAACAAATTAACAAAGCTTAAGAGTGAAATGGTCAATTCAATCGCTTGCCAATCTCTCTTAACAGTTTAGGTTGGAAATATGGCATTACTTTATATATATATATATATATATATATATTGGTAGATAGTGGGAGAGGGAGAGGGAGAGGGTGGGGTTCAAACCACAAACATGGCGTACCACAAAGGATGCCTAGGCTATCCCTTGAATACCTGGAAATATGTCATTACTGTCATAAATTCCTCTGAGTCTAGCAGCTATTGGTACTTTTTTTCCTAATTGTTTAAGGTTGTCATTTCCATTTGATGTTGGTTATACCAACTAAACTATGCATTGGCCTTTTAATCGTTGAGCTTTCTTAGACTTGACAATCTACTTTTGAACATGATTAATATGATTTTATTGCCCAACAAGTTTGTGTTGTGAACATGCATGATCTTTTCATAATTAGCCTGAGTTTTGTTTGGTGAGTCTCGAATGCCAAAGTTGTCAGTTGATCAGGTTTAGTACTGGGCCTCAATCGATGCTAGCTTAGTTGTATTCTGAGCATTCACAATTCATATTGATACTTTAGAAGTTGATGCATGGACTAAAAATCCTTCAAATTATGAAAAGATCCTTGTGAAAACCTAGTAAAACGCCAGCTTGAAAATTTAACTATTAGAAGATGCAAATTGATTACTGCTAAGACCTAAATCACGACCTTTTAGATATAATAAACAAAGAAACCTAAATTTCTACCTCAAGCACATTGTCCTCAACCAAAGAGAATTATTTTTGAACTTTAACCTCTAAATCAGCACAGTGCCCATAATCTTCACTTGGGGCTTCCAGATGTGGTGCTACATCTTTATCCATCTACTTTCTGATAGATTTATGCTAAATTTCAATAGTCATCTTGACCAACATATTTGTAAATGATGGCATAGGTCCTTTCCTTACTAGCCCCCCTCTGCCCTCCCCCTCTCTCTCTCCGACATTCACACAAAGACTCTTTTGCATTTTTGTTGCTGGTAAAACTACTTATTTGATGCTTAGGAGAAGTGTGTATTCCAGAAAATATATGATTACACTTGTACAAGAACCACTGTAGATGCTTGGAGATGCATGGATTTTGTTCTACTTTGAATGTGACCTTATTCACTGAAGTGTTAAGTAGTTTTGCATTAGGTCTTTATGGAAGAAACAATGAAAACTATGTTCTACTAAATGGGAGTTGAATTATGCAACAAACAAGTTGTTAAGCATAATTCAACAATATAGTTGTCAGAATCTTAAAATGCACAAAATGGTAATTTCCTCATGGAAAATTTTGTGTCATGGATATGTATCACATCTTGACAACTTTATGATACTTGCCATGAAAATGTATGATCCTAGTACTCATGATACAAGAAAAATACAAATTTTAGGTAACTTTAACAGACAAGTTTGAAGTCAGCTCTTTCACTGTTCACCTCCCCCCCCAAGAGAAAAAGGGATTCCTATTATGCAGAATTTACTATAAGACTAACAAAAGCATCAGAAAGTTCCATTTTCTTTCTATTTCCTAGATGCACGGGCATGTTAATCATTTTATATTTTAGTATTATAAACCTTGTGGTTTACTTTAAAAATAAATAAATAAATCTTAACTGATGAAGAATTCTACACACATAATAAATATTCCCTGTGTACTTCCACACCCCTCCCCTTCCAGCAGTGCAGCAGCGCTTTCTTATAAAATTTGCATGTGTGTGTCTGTAATTTATTTTTCAGACACTAATTACAACCTGATTTTACAATTGACTTAGAACTACCATGTTTGTTGTCATTCCATCTTCTTTAATTTTTTTATTTTCTTTATCAGTAAATATATTTGTAAGCATAACATTTGCAGTCTACAATGATTTTATGATGATAGTTTAAGCATACAGACTATATACTCAACTGCTCCTAGAAAAATATTAAACAATACAATGAATTTGTGAAGCCACACAAATCTGAGGGTTGAAACTCATTGGGCAACAGCCAAGAGAATAAAGAGCTAACCAAAATAAAATTCTCAAAATTGTTCATAACACATACTTATGGTATGTAGCACGTCCAACCATTACACCATGAGCTCCTGCCCTTCGAGCTGCATTGACCTATAATTTAAAGGTCCATGAGAAAATAAATAAAAATTGAAGTATTGGAACATTCAGTAACAATTTAGAAGTAGCAAATTCCAAAAAATAAAAATTCCTCAGTATACTCCCTGCTTTCTTTGGCCTCAGCCTTTTCATGTTTTCATTTTTAATATATATGTATGTCTGCCACTATGTGTTGATCTCACAGTAGCACTCTTTGTAGTGTGGAGCCTCAGATGGATGAGGAGCCAGCGATCGTGCACCCTGGTCCAGAAAATGCTTCATTGTTGACGCATCAACAAAATCATCGATTAGAGGCCATTTGGAATGGCAAGGTGAAACATCTAGATCTAGTTCTAAAAACCTTTTAATTTTTACGATGTTTTTGATTTTTAGCAAGTTCTTTCAAAGTTGTATATCTAGTTCTAACAACCTCTATATTTTTCATCGATTTTACAAGACTCGGGCCCACTTACGTGCCGTGGTCGCTCTAAGGAGATGGCAAACATAACGATGGAAGATAATCGGGTGATTGACATTATCAAGTTGGTGGGGCTAGAAGGATTGTTTAGGGCCCCTTCCACAATCCCCTTCCAAAGGGATAGATCATTGCCTAATAACGGCCCTAGTTGAGCGATGGCGGCCGGAGACTCATACGTTTTATCTTCCACATGGTGAGATGTCGATCACCCTAGAAGATGTGGAGGTCATTTTGGGACTTCCTATTGACGGTGAGGTCTTGATTGGACCGACTGCTGTGGAGGATGGGGATTGGAAGCAATTGTGCGTAGAGTTGCTTGGTTTTGGAGTTCCGGTGAATGACAACACAACTTTGGTGGGGCAAAGAATTCTCATCAGCCGCCTTGTTCAGCGCATTGCAGAGCCACTACCTCATGGTGCAACGGAGATGCAGATACATCAGTATGCCCAGTGCTATATTTTGGCGCTACTAGGGGATAAGATTTTCATGGACAAGTCGGGAGATAGGGTGCATCTGATGTTCTTAGAGTTCCTGCGGAACCTTTGTCGTCCACGGCAGTATAGTTGGGGTAGTGGTTGCTTGGCATGGTTGTACAGAGAGTTGTGCCAGGCAAGCCAGAAAGACGCATCGCAGATTGGTGGGACGTTGCAATTGGTCCAGTATTAGGCATGGGCAAGGTTGCCATTCTTGTGCCCGAGGATAGAGCCCCTACCTGGATCTGATTATGGCCCATGGCCAAAAGCTCCACTTGCATTTAAGTAAGTATTTTCATCATATTCAGTGTGTTATGCAATGTACTTTTCTTAGTAACTAAGTGGTATTATCTTATCTTATGTTATTCGCTCGTAACTGTAGGTGGGTGCGGGTGCCAAGCCCGAAGAGTAGGCCATCCGGCATGGCGTTGATCTACTATCGCGAGCAATTAGTTAGAATGCAGCCGAGCCAGGTAATAATATACAAATATTCTGTTTGGTTATGTTGAATAAAGATTGTCATTCTTTTGTTTCATCATATTTATTTAATTGACTTCACTGAATAAAGATCTACTTTCCCCCTTGTTTCACATTTGAAGATGTTATGATAATTGTTTTTTGTTTGTATTGTAGATTATGTGGTAGCCATATGAGACAGACTTAGGCCGCCTTCCTGCCTTTTGCATTACAGGGAGGGATACGTGGACGGCAAGGGTGCCACTCGTGTGTTTTTGCATAGTAGAGACACACCATCCTGACCGTGTCCTTCGACAGTTTGGATTGGCTCAGGAGCGGCCCAATCATGTTGTGTATGATCATAGACTGCATAGAATAGACTTGCGTGGGAAGGTGGAAAAAAATTGGAGGGAGGAGCATGGACCATATATCCTTACATGGGGTATGAGACAACAACGACTTTGCCATGCACCTCCTCAGATTGGTGAGATGCCCCACGATCATGCATATTATCGCTGGTACCGTTCGGTCACTCGAAAGTATGTCGACCGCAATAGCGCTAAATTAGATATAATGGTAATGTGTTCTAATTAGATTTTATTGTCTTCTTTGTTTTTTCTTCAGTACATGTACGAACGTAGAATTAATTTATTTTTGTTTTCAGCAAATCTGGTTCGATCTGACTGACATTCAATTAAAAAGAGTTTCAGTTACATATAGTATTGTAATAAAACTTTTAGCTCTTAGTTGAGTATTTGAGTAGATTAATAAGTACTATATTATCCATTCTATAAGTACAATATTATCCATTCTATAATTCATACATAAATGTCTCAAATTTGATTGTAATGGTTCTTTCTCCGTTTCAGATTGAAAGCTATTTAGCGCTGTTGGAGATGCTTCCTGTAGGCAGCTGAGACCACAACCATGTCCGGCGCGTCATAAATAATGTGGTTGGGGTTGGTGGTGGTCCTGCAGCAAATGGGCAGGCAAACAATGGGCATGAGACTGAACCAGCAGCTACTACAACCCCAAGCACAAGCATAACTCCCCTAAGTACATCGAGCCGTGGTCGGCGTGCTACTGCAACCCCAAGCACAAGCGCAGCACCCCTAAGTACATCGACCCGTGGGAGGCATACTACTGCAAACCCAAGCACAAGCGGAGCTAGGGGCCGTGGTCGACCTGTTACAGCAAGCCCAAGCACAAGTGCAGCTAGGGACCGTGGTCGGCGTGCAATAACCCCTCAGGTTGTAACTAGTCCTGAGATACCTGCAACCATCCCGCAAGCATCTCCTCAGCCTGAGGTCACTCCACCCATCCCAGATGCAACTCCTCAGTCCGAGGCCCCTCCACCTATGGTAGATGTATCTCCTCAGCCCGAGGTCCCTTCACCCACCCCACCTTCGCAGCCCAGTTTTGATCTCGGTGTTGAGTTTCACTTGACCCCTCCTACACACCCCGAGACACCCTCATACCCACCCACCAGCTCAAGTGCACCCACTTTGCCCATAGACCCACCCCGTATTGAACCCATGACAATGATCCCTACTCCTGGCCTCTACACAGAGCATCATTACCCACCAACCTCATCCTTATCCGACCCTCTAGGACCTCCGGTTGGGATTGACACTCTACAGCTTGATACTGATGTACTGGACGAGCATCCCCCTCCTCAGCCCTCACCCCCACGAGGTAGACCGCAATGTGCTAGAAGAGCACCCACTTGTGGGACAGGTGGACACAAAATAGGACACAAAGGCAGCCAACTAGTATGATAACATTAATTACAATGTAATGATAACATTAAGCAGTTCACTTTATTCTGATCATTACACCGAATATTGATTGTATGCATCTAATGTCTTTGCAGCATGATAATGAGCCTAAGGATGATGCCCCGCAGCCTCCCCCCCCCCCCCCCCCCCCCCCGCCGCCGCCCAAACATTACACGAGGGTTAAAAAACGCAAAATTGGTTAGTCTACCCCAAATTGTTGTTAGCTTTATGCCAAATAAGATGAGAGGTGACTTGAAGAAAATTGAGGATCACTACAAAGGTAAATGCTTTCCCTTTTTTAAAATTCATATTGGCTTTTATCCATCTCTTACTTGGATCATAAGTGATGCTTCCCAACATTTATTCCTTTTTCATAGATTTGGATTCGTGACTGTGACTTGTTGCCTTTTGGATATATGTGTGCTTTTTCCATAAATGTGAATTTATTAACTTTTACCATGACTTAATATGCAAACTGGTTTTCTTATTTGTTAAATGCTTGAAATATGTGTGAGATTGTTTTGGAGTGAGTAAACTTTCATTAAACCCTCAATGTAGATGTTATTAAACTTTCTTAATGGTACTTTCAGATTCTTAATTTTTTTTTTTGTTAATTTCTTTTTAAAGCGTGCAATCTAAGATAAGAATCTGATATCTTAACATTGAATTTGGTTCATTTTCTTATTCTGTACATATCACAGTATAACTGCATATACCGAGCCTGATTGCTTGAGTTGATTATATATTATTTTGTTTAGGTTTCTTCACAAAAACTGACATTCACATTGGAGAGCTTATAAAATTTAGGTGTCCCTATTTTCTTGTTTACAGAGTTAGATAACATGGTTCTGTTACCCAGGTGGGAATGCTTCTTTGGTACAGGAGCTGAGAGGAACAAGTCATTGGGATTTTGAGTAGTCGGGGATCAGAGATGTCGTCTGAGAGTTCTTTGAATGCAGAATAATGGGAATAATGGGAACCTAGAACAATGGCTTCATGGGGGAATGCGCCAACATGGAACCCTTACTTGGGAGGCACGCATGAAGGTGATTCTTGGTATTGCAAAAGCGTAAGTTAATCTTTCAACGCAAATCATCCTTACTGAAGAAGTTTGATAAGCGCTTTGGTTATAGATTCACCAATTACTATGTCACGACTCGTGCAAATCATCCTTACTCCCAATTGCAGCAAGTGTTTAAGCATGTGGTAATGTGTTGATGTTCTTTTCCTATTTCCTCTTTTTATTTTTTGTCTAACCTTCCTATTTGAACATTTAAACACTTCAAAAATACTTCTAAAAACTATTTTTCCCTAGATGAATGGAACTTGCAGGGAATAGGGGCTGTTGTGGGAGCCGTATCACGCAATCTTCATGAACTTCAGGACCATCAGGGAAGCTACTTATCAATATATGATCAGCCCGCTCTTCCCCTTGAGGTTCTGTTACGTGAACTAAATGCAACCTGTTCAAGTTTCATGATTTTTTTTCCTGTCACAATAATTTCTTACTCCCTGTGTGTGTGTGTGTGTGTGTGTGTGTGTATTACTTAATGAGTTGTATTTATATATTTTTGGTTGGAAAGCAGCCATAAGGCTGGTGATTTACCATGGTTTTTACTAGTTTTCATCTGCAGGATCCTGTCATTGATTCAATAAAAGCAGCTGTGGACAGGTTAACCCACTCAACAAATTTCCTCAACTTTTTGGCACAACATGCACTCATTATGCAAGAAGAGTTCCCTACTCCTGTTAAGGAACAAGTTGATGATCAGAACTACCATTTTATGACGCTTTTTTTGAACTTAGTGAACACATTTCTTTATATGGTCAATACGTATATTGTCGTCCCTACGGCAGATGACTACTCCTTGAGCCTTGGAGCTGCATCAACAGTTTGTGGTATTGTAATTGGGGCAATGGCTCTTGCGTAGGTGTTTTCTTCAATCTATTTTAGTGCATGGTCAAATAAAACATACTTCAGACCTCTTGTATTTAGCAGTGTAGTTCTTTTTGTGGGAAACATCTTGTACGCATTAGGTCTAGCTGGTTTGCTTCAAATTAATTTTAAGATCTACAAGCTTACATTCAATCAGGACACTTTGCCTGGCTGGTTTATGGCTATTGCTTGGCTTGTGTACTTAATTTGGTTGTGGATCTCATTTAAAGAACCTTCTCGTGAAATTGTGGAGAATCATATACCACAGGAATCTAATGCTGGTATGTTGATCTAGATGGTAATGCTTTTTGGTTGATATCTTGCACATGTGATTCTGTCTGTGTTAGATCATTTGGAGGTTGTAAATTGAACTATTGAAGCATTAACCCTTTAATGTGAACATCTTTATCTAATATTTACTCTTAAAATTGTTTTGTTATTCTATAAACTTCAAAAATTTAAATTACTAACCGCATCGTCAATCTGTCATTCATACTGGTGGTTTACATGATCATTAATTACGTGTTAATAAAAAAAAAAAAAAATCTCTTTTGACAATAATGTTCTCTCTTCAATATGCTTACTTCTGATGCTCGATCTTGAATGACAGTGGTGGTAGAGAATGATGCACTTGAGAATGGACTTAAACAGCCATTGCTTATTAATTCTTCAGAAGACAAGCAACAAGATGAAGATGGTGAGCAAGAATGTGATGGAAGCGAAGAAGCTTCTGAGGAGCTGCGTTTCTACACATTCTCTGACATTAATTTTTGGTTGGAGCTGCGTTTCTATACATTCTCTAATTGAATCTCAATTGTGTCACAATGGTCTGTGGATATGGAACCCATTCCTATGCCTATGTCAAAGTCAACCATGGTCAACTCTGTATCAGGCAGAGCAGCACTGCGGCCTTTGTATCTAACCCACTCATTTTCTCATTATTCACAGTGAGGGATATATGGTGGACTCCATTTCAAAGAAGCCAGCCATTGCTGAGCATCTGTAAATGTTGGCATGCTCCACAATCACTAGATGATGGTGAAGATTGTTGTTAGCTAAAATTGTGTGAATATTTTTTAACAAAGCACTAGAATAAAAGGGAACCCACAATGGTCACATCTGGACTCTTTTGGTTTGAAATAAAATTTCTGCTGGCCCCCTTGGTTAGGAAACGATTTTTTTATTTTTTCTTTCTTTTGCCCCACAATGATCACATCTGACCTCTTTTTACTTAGTAATAAATTTCTACTGTTGCTGCTGTCCTTTGGCTGGGAAACAATTGATTTCTTTCTTATGCTAGAGAAAGGCAGCTCACAGGTGCATTTTTGTGCATTTTTATTGTCTCATATTCTCTTGTTTCCATTTTTCTCATTCTTATTCATTTCTTGCTGATTGGTCTGCTAGCAAATATTCTTGTTTTCCTTCTCTCTCTCTCCCTCTCTCTCTTGTGGTTGATATGGGCATTGTCTCTGAAAATGGCTATTTGATGTTTGCAGGGTGTTGCAATAAACTTTGTCAAAAGTGATAATATTAAAATCCTACGAGACATTGAGCAGTACTACAGTACTTAGATTGATGAAATGCCAATGAATGTTGCTGATCTAATATAAGTTTTGCTGGCCGTCTTGTGTGTTGATGTAATGAATGTGTTGTAGTACTACGAGACATTGTGCAGTTGACGTTATTTTTAGTTTTGCTGGTAGAGGGTGAGATGACATTCTCAATTAAGATTTAAGTGATTGGGATTTCTCTGCATTGTGCTCACATTGTATGGGGGATGGGTTGTATTTTAACAAAGTTTAGTTTCTGTATTTTAACGAAAGTTTAGTTTCTCTGCATTGTACTCACATTATTTGTTTGTATTCAGTGATTTGTTCTTGAAGCAATAAGCTATTAGCAATAAGCAACAGTAAAAAAAAATATCATTAACTACGGAAAAAAGCTAAAATAAAACGGAAGATTAAAAAAAAAATTATGATAGGAACTCAAGTTTTTGACACTCGATTTTATTAAAAAAAATTGAATGAACTCGAGGCTTTGAAACTCGAGTTTCATTGCCCAATTTTTTTTTCCCCAGATTCATGCATGCTCTGTTTCAGGCAAATTGGACATTCTGTTTTCGGAGTGTTCACACTAGTGGAACTCGAGTCTTTGAAACTCGAGTTTCACTGGGAAATTTTTTTTGTTTTTTAAATCTAGCATGCTCTGTTTCAGGCAGCTTGAATGCTGTGTTTTTAGAGTGTTCACACTAGTGGAACTCGAGTTTCACTGGGAAAATTTTTTTTTTCCCCTAGGCGAATCGAGTTTTTGAAACTCGAATTTTCCATTGAAACTCGAGTTTTAAAAACTCGAGTTTCACTGCGAAATTTTTTTTTCCTGGGCATGCAGGCATACCAGAAACTGAACTGTGTGCAACCTGCTGAGAAACAGAGATACAAAAGCTGGGAATGTAATCCACAGACACTCATTGAAAGGCAGAGAAACTATTACGCTCTTTGCATAAACATAATTTTGCAATGTAAATGCACTTAAATCACAGCAAAAGGCATTCTCAATATATCAACATTCTAAACATGCCCAACCACGCTTAATTTGCAGTTCTAACCATATTACTCAAATTACAATCTTCATAGAAGTACATTGGATAGAGAATTACAAGTACATTTAACAAAAACCAAAATGTCAATTGTGCCGATACAACGTAGTCACTTTTCCTAAGATCAGCAGTCCGCACAACAAAAATGTCGTCCATGGAAGCATGCCTGAAAAACGTAGACGATGGTTGTTAGGAGACAAGATAGTAAACATTACGTAAACAACCCGATCCAAAACATTTTGCCATTTGTCACCTACCTAGTTTGGAACATGATCGCTTGTGGAAGCGCCAAGAGACTGCGGACATTTTCTGCGGTTATGCCCAGAAGCGTGACACAGTCCACATGTCTGCTTGGGTTGACTCTCTATCAAATCTGCATCCTCCCTCCGCCATCCTGGTTCTCGATCTTTATTCCTCACTCCATCCATCTCATTCCTTATTCTTAACTTCACTGGTCGACCTTTGCCCTGCACCAATGCTAGATTAGGCAACCACTTTGGCCCCATGGGTTCCCTCCACAATGACTGTGACTTAGGAACCACAAATGCATGTGAGTAAGTGCTAAGGGCATGGTTCAAACTATAACATGGGTGAATATATATGGTCGAATTAATTTGTATTGCATCACATACTTTAATTACATGTGAACACGGGATCCTTATGTTTTGCCATTTTCCACAGCTGCATGTTCTTTCCAGTAACCGAATGTCATAACTGTGGTTTCCCCCTCCTGCGCTGCATGGGTTGTGTGAAGTAACTACCTGATATCGCATCTCTTGATTGCTAAATGCCTTGACATAGTGTTTCTCAGATTTACGCCTATTTCCCTCCCACGTGGAAAAGGCATATGTACTCCATTTCTTACCTTCCAACAACTCATTCGTAATTCTTTGTGCCGGTCGTGGAAATATTTAACAAGTTTGGACCAAGTGAACTCAACCATTGCGGCAATAGGAAAGCCCCGTGCACCTTTCAGTACACCATTGAAGCACTCTGATATATTGGTTGTCATTGCCCCAAAACGTCTCCCACCATCATGTGACTGGGTCCACATATCCACAGACTCGCTCATTAGGTATGTGTATGGAAGAAAATCCTTTTCCTTGCCATCCTTCCCCGTCACCTTCTTCTTATTCCTAACGGTCTCAATTTCCACCTGCTTAATGGACTCCATTATGGTATCAAATTTACTGCCTTAGTAGCATATCCCGCTTTCAACGCTGCTGACTTTAGAGTCGAGTTCTGAAAATGTGTGTTGAAGTTGCTAGCAACATGTCTCAGGCAATATCTATGAAATACTCGTGGTCTTCCATCATCCCCTCTAGGCCAGTTTGCAATGGCGTTTTTGATATCGAGATGTCGGTCAGAAATTATGCAAATTCCTTCGTCAGGTATCACGTGGCTAATCGTATCTCTGAGGCATTTTAAAAACCACCTCCAACTGAACCCTGACTCACAATCCACAACAGCGAAGGCGAGAGGGAATACTTTGTTGTTAGCGTCAGTTGCCATTGTGACCAACAGCTTTCCCTGATATTTACCATAGAGATGGGTCCCATCAATACTAATAACCGGCTTGCAATATTTGAATCCATCAATGCTTAGACCAAAAGACCAATACACATAATGCAAAATTACGGTGTCATCTTCACCGGTGGGTTTGGTACGATAGAACACTGGGTAGTCGAATCCTAATCAATATATACCATTAACAACTTTTGCAACCTTTGGTAAGACTCTTCCCAATTCCCAAACATCTTCCCAATCGCCTTCTGTTTCGCATCCCATACCTTGTAGTAAGAAGGCTTATGGCCCTGATATTTTGACTCTATCATAGATCTGAGATGCTTAATTGGGGTAGTGTGATCCTCACATAACTTCTTAAGAATGTCTGATGCAATAAAATTACAAGTCATCATTCTACCATCATTCTGCACCCCAGTCGGTATACATGTGTGAGGACCCACATAAACGGTGACCATCCATAGTCCGTGGAGATTGGGCTTCATGACTACACATACATACTACTTGCATGACTCATCCACACATTTCGCACAAAGTTTTTTTGTTGTTGACCTACTGATCATAAAATATTTGTTTTCATTTAGAGCATAACTTATTAATACGCACTGCACCTCTACTTTATTGAAAAAAGTCAACCCTTTACACAAATTCATCCCTTCTCTCCAAGTAGACACAAATGGTATCTCAACATGTGAAGGATCAACCATGTTTTCCCAAGTATTTGCAGAAAATGACAAGGTAGGAGGTGCGTAGGCAGGGATTGTGTTTTCCATGTTTAGGACACTAATAACATTGTCAGCATTAGGTTCACTACCATCTAATGTCTCATCGTCATCAATATCCCTCTTGAAGTCCCCAAAGTCCCCTCGGTCAATCCTCTCTTCAAAGTCATATCTATCGACAAGATCTTCACCGTTAATTGCAGTAGTCTCATCATCATAGTCGTCATCATCATCATCATCATCATCATCATCATCATTATAACCATCATCATCATCATCATCATCATCATCATCATCGGCATGAACATCATCATCCTCTACATCTGTAGAATACTCATATTGAGCATCCAGAACTTTTACCTGTAAACTTGTGGCTGTTTGTTGGATCTCATCATCTGCACGCGGCTCCAACCGTATGTACAACTCAATACCACTGACTTCAGGTATTCTCTCCAACTTGTCAGACATGATCTTTACATGTTTATCTGTTTCTATCGCCATATACTTGTAATTAATCCGGTTCTTCAAGATTTCATGTGGCATACGATAAGTAATTTGTATGTTATGTACAACAAGATTTGCACACAATTCCTCCATAACTATCATCTTCAATTCATCAAGGGTCTTCAACCTACGATCAATTTGGGTATAATAGAACTTTATACCCGACCCTTCAAATGGCAATCCCTTGTTCGCATTGGAATTCTTAAGCGGACCACCGTGGTATAGGATTATATCAATTTCAGGCATTGTAAACCTGTTAGAGTCAAGTTACTATGTTAGTTAAAAAACATTTTATCTACTTAAACTACACAAAGTAGAAATTCTAATTCATTTAACTGGTATGAATTTCGTTACACATTTCATACTTAAATCATTTTTCCGTCATGCTAAGACTACCCATTTCATACCCAATACAAAAAAAAAAAAAAAAAAATCCTTGTAAAAGTATACAACATTTTATCATGTTACATATTTGCCACATTTACATACCCATTTCATACCCAATACAAAAAAAGCCATTTCATTACACATTCAAAGGGCATGAATGACATACCCATTCATCACAATGCATTCACTACCCATTCATCACAAAAACCATGCAAATAAATACTCAAAAAATTAACACTAACAAAGCAAAGTTTTATAATTCACAATATTGGTAAGAAACTAAGTTATTAACACTAGCTACAAAATAAATAGTCGAACTTTTTAACCCACACCCAACAACCAATACCCAACTACAATGACATTCAAATCAAAAAACCCTTACCTGAGATATGAATTTGTTGAGGGGAAGAGCAATAAGAGATGCAATGGAGTTGTGAGAGCCAATGTGGTGTGGGGAGAGATGCAATGTGGTGAGTTGTGAGAGGCAATGTGGTGTGGGGTGAGTGAGGCGTTAGTGAGGTCAGTGTGTAGTGAGAGCGTGTTTGTATCTCAGACTGAACATTTTGATCTGCTGCATGTAGTTATATGAAATTTTCCCAGTAGAACTCGAGTCTTATAGACTCGAGTTCTATTCTACATTTAAGAAGATATCGAGTTTCTAATACTTGATATCCTTCTGTTTTTTTTTATTAAAATCGAGTCTTAAAGACTCGAAATCCGTGTGGCATTTTTTTAATCCAGTCAGCAAGTATGTGCAACCACAAAACGAGTTTCTAAAAATAGGATCTCGAGTTTTACAAACTCAAGATGCTATTTTCCATAATCATTCAAAACATTGGCTAACTTACTATATACAACCCCTTCACACCGCTACTCTGCACATTTCCCAGTGAGTTGTGAATTGTGGAAGTTCGGTGATACATCTACACTTCTATTATTCACAACTTGTCACTTAAAAAGTTATCATATTACGCATATAATCATCCATAACTGGCAAAATATCTTTTAAAAAAGAAAAAAAGAAGAAGAAGTTAATGAATGTTCTAAGTACAGTTTATAAAATATTTTTAGAATCTTTTATGGCAAAAAATAAAATAACTAATTTTTTAATAATTTTTTATAATGCTAGGGAGTCCCACAACTTTTGCCACATCTTTTATGGTGAGTTATGAATGGTGGAAGTTAAATGGTGATAGGTCTACACCTCTACCATTCATAACTTGTCACTTGAAAAGTTGCCGTATTGCACATATAATCATTCATAATTGGCAAAACATCTTTAAAAAAAGAAAAAAAAAAAAAGAAGTTAATAAATGTTCTAAGTGCGGTTTATAAAATATTTTTAGAATCTTTTATGGCAAAAAATAAAATAACTAATTTTTTTAATAATTTTTTATATTTTTCATTAACGTGGTATGTATCAAAACAAATTATTTTAAGCGCATCTATTAACTGAACTCCTAAAATATATACACATGCATTCTATGCAAAGGACACCTTCTTAGACTGATAACTCTTTTGTTTTGCTTAGTAATTTCTAGTTTGGACAGTGATGTAATTTTTCTTAAGACATTAGTACAAGTAAGCAATTAATCAAATTTAAACTTTGACCCTTACCACCCACACCCAATAAGTATTTACACTTATAAAGTAATCATCACACTAACAGTGCTCGATAGTGCATAATGTAGTTACCGTAACCAAAGCATGTATGATATCTTTGGTTAAATAATAAATTCTTATTCGTTTGGGCAAGAAAGAACTAGTAACTTTTTAAAGACTAAATCAAAAAACCAAATGGAGATGTATAAAGATTAATTTCAGCATTTTGCGATCAAACTGACGTATGAATTAGAAATAAGTACAAATACAACCCCCCCCCCCCCCCCCGGCCTTTCCAAATGTGTTAAAATTTAAATAACCATATTCTATTATGTATTTTTTTATATGATATATTTTATTATGTATTAAAGTCATTTAATATTCCTTTTGGTCCAAATCAAACCAAAATAAAAAGATACATTGTGATGGCGCAGGAAATCAGTCCCATCTTTTTTTAGCACCATAATAAATTTTATTTATTTAAAATCACATTGTACAATGAAAAAAGTGGAAGATGTTTACTATAATTACCACATAAAGAAACAACATATCTGATGATCCCATCTTTTTTTAAGCACCATAATAAATTTTATTTATTTAAAATCACATTGTACAATGAAAAAGTGGAAGACGTTTACTATAATTACCACATAAAGAAACAACATATCTGATGATGCCGAAAATCGTCAATAAGCCGCACAGTTCTCACGTGCTCTAGACAATACCTGCATAATAAAAAAGGAAAAAGCCTAGAAAGGATATCAGTGTGGTACCGGCAAAATACCCTCCAAAGGTTAAGCTAGAAAATGTTACAACTCTAGAGTGCCAGAACTTGGGTGAATTATGCGTACCTTGCTTTTGAAGGCTTTTGGAGTTTTTATAGTAGCATAAAACCGACTCTTGTTGCTTGGGCAGGAAGATCTTTCCTTATAAGAATAGCCCTAATAAATGTACGTATTTCATGGGGTTCTTTCCATATAGGGACTCTATTGACCTAGGGCTATCGTGGGGCGCAAGATATTTTCATTTAAGACTCCTTGGGGCTCACTTAAGCTATGTAGGTGCCACGTGGCCTCGGTACCCGTTGGGCTTGGGTCTATGCACCTAGAATCGGTCCATATAGGATCACCTATCCATCAAAGGGGACCATTCGTCATGCGTTCTATCCGTCCAGCATCTCAACCCGTCGCCTTATTTTTTATAGCACTTTAGTTTAGTAACATCAAGCTTATTTGAACAGGTCCATCAACCTTAATTTTTATCCTCTTCAGTTGCCCCCTCACTCCACTAGTCCATTGCCCATATTTCATGGAAAGACTTATGGAGTAACAGTTTAACCCAGCCCCTAAGAAATGTGCCTTAATTGACAAGCTAGCCTAGGGCCATAAATGCCATAAGGGCACGTGTCACGCTTCTGGTGGCTGATCACTTGAATCGAAGCATCCCTTCATCTTCCGTGCCGTTTCCTCTATATATATGCTACCTCTTCCCTTCATTTTGCACTTTTCATCACAAACTTCCAGTCAGAGCATTACCATCTTCAATCAGCAATCAACCTACCGTCTACTTCTCCATTCAAACTGCTACTGTCCCCTACTTTCTCCGTCGTCCTTTGCAACGTTTGCCTATAAGTATTCCTTGCCTTAAGCTAAACTCCTTTATATGTATATATTTTTCTTTGTATTGCATATCTGTCCACTCTATAGACCTATAGAGTCTTAGGTTTTATCCGTCACGTGTAGGTGATAGATGTCTAGTGAGGCGTCGAGTGATCAATCGTGTGTCCACGATAGAGCGGGCTACAATGACGTGTATTCGTCAGGTCGGGATAACCCCAGCACCTCCTATGATGAACGAGTACCATCCTTTAACTCATCTTCTGCGGAGGGGGATGAGGATGTGGATGCGGACGAGTCAGAGGCTGATCCCAATGAGGACTTAGTCAGTGCTGAACCCCCACCCCAATCCGTCATAGGACCAGATGGCCTTAGGCAGTTCATTCTTCTCCCCTTGTGGACGGTGAATGACTTCAGGTCTACCATCAAGCAAAAGCACCGTGATACTCTTAGGGAAAAATACCAAATCCTACACAACATACCAATCCGTCTACCATACAAATCTAAAAAATGTTACTACCAGTGGGTTGATGATGTTGGAGTGTACGAACAAATGCTTAAAGCGGGACGTAGGTTCCCACTAAATGCCCTTCAATGTCGCCTCCTTCAATATCTTGGACTGGCCGTCACCCAAGTCTCTTCGAACGCCTGGAGGGTCTTTCTTGGCGCGGAAGTCCTGTACGGGGTTCTTTCAAAGGGAGCACGTAGGATAACGGTGGAGGAATTCATCCACTGCTACCATCCATCCGAGATCGTCCAATCTAGGGGAATGTATAGCTTCTTGCCATGGAAGCCGTCTCTTAGACTAGTATGTGAAACCCCTGATTCAAATAGGAACTGGAAGAGTCGGTACTTCTTCCTTGAAGGGGATGATTGGATGTGCTACCCTGATGACCAAGAGTTCATGCTAGTGGATAAGACTTGGGGTATAAATGCCCCTATCCAGTATGTGTCCGTTGGTTTTAAATCTTACTTGTTATTACCCGTTTTATGTAATGCCCTAACTGTTACCTTTTTGCAACTCGAGACCGTCCAGAGGTTACTCTTGAGGAGTGGAGTTTTCTGGAACGGATCTTTAAAATCGAGTTGTCAGAGAGAACTTGGGTTAAGTTGGTAACTTTGGATACTATTCATTGGAATTGCGAGGATCCCGAACCCACAGAAGCTGCCTATCGCCACGATCGCTTAGTGCGCAAACGTAAGTTCGTCATATTTCTTCCTCATTTCATAATATTTTTATCTAACTCCTTCTTGGTCTGTCTCATACAGAAATAGAGGACGAAATGAGAAGGCTTACATCAAGCAACAGGCAGCTGTGAGAAAAAAAAAAAAAAAAAAAGGAAATGAGCCTGTCCATCCCGTCCACAAAGAGGAAACTAGTGGATAAGACCGACTGTCCACCTAAAAAGCCTAAGGTGACGGTTATGTCTGTTGGGGTTAAATCCATAGAGACAAAGCTGCCTCCCCCACTTGTCCACAGGAGAGGCAGGGGCTTAATGATGGGTTAAGTTCCTGCTGAAAAGAAACGCCACGTCCTCCTTCATAAAGACCCCCCATATACTCTTAAGCAACTCTCGTCCATCCTCACGAGTGAAGATTACAAGGACTTGGGCAACCATTCTATCGAGGCCATGGGAGAGACGGGCCTCTTTAGCTTGGCTCAGGTATGTCTTCGTCTGCCTTTTCTTTCCATCGTATTTTTGTTTATTCCTTCTAACCCTGGTTTTGGTTGCTATTAGGAGGTGCTCATGATGAAGGGCCTGATGGACCGTTGGTGTCCCAGGTGACGACTGTGGATCGTGTGCGGGCGCGGGCGAAATGCGCCGGAGGCTAAGCTGGCGAAGCTGAAGGCGTGGAAGGCCGTCTAGGAGAAGAAGTTTGACCTAACAAGAAGGCTTCTAAAAGAGGTGGAGAAGCAGACGGAGGCACTAAAAAAAGTGCTCAAGGATAAGGACGACAAAATCTCTGAGTCCAAGAAGCTAATCCGTCGAGCTAAAGAAGAGACAATAAAGGAATATCGTGACTCCAATGCTCTTTTAGCCGGACTGGGTGGTTCTTTAGCTGATAGATTCGATGATTGCCTCCGTCAGGTCAAGATTTCTTTCCCAGAGCTGGACCTATCCCATATTACTATTGACGCTAAAGGCCAAACTCCAGCCCATCCGGTTGAATCTGCAGGAACAAATAACCTTTTTGCTAATGATTGTAATCCTGACCCTCAAGCTAACGGGGAGACCACTCATGCCTACTAGGAAAAATCTATCCCGGTTGAGGAAAAAGAGGAAGAAACCCCCGCTGCCCCAGTAGTTTTTTCCTTGTTAACTTTTTTCTTTCTACTCTTTGTATTATCAATTTTTGTTCATTTGAGAGAACAGTATTTATTCTTCCCGTCACCCCTCTTTGGGTTTCTGTAAACAATTTTCCTTTCTTAGGCCTTTTATTTATTGCTTCTTGCTTCGTCTATTTATTTGTTTATATCTTTTGCACACAAATTTAAGTATCTTGATGCTTCCGTTTGTTTCATGAGATAAAGTCCTTAGTTGGACTCGTCCTTTTTTGTATATTAACACACCTATTGAATATTTTGGGATGAGCTCGTCCATGTTGTACTTGATAATTTCAAATCATCCCTCTGGGATGGGTTTGTCCACTTTGGACTTAACGAATACAAACCTCCCCTTAGGATGAGCCTGTTCACATTGTGGACTTTAGTGAGTACAGATCACCCATTGGGATGAGCCCGTCCACATTGTGGACTTAATGAACACAAGTCATCCCTTTAGGATGGATCCGTCCACTTTATGGACAATAATTTCAAATCATCCCTTGGGATGAGCCCGTCCACTTTGTGGACTTGATGATTTGTAGAAATGTAGATATACCATACACAGTATTTCTAAATAACTCCTCTTATTGTGATAAACGTGAGTATAAAAATTATTCTTAAAAGATCTAAAACCTGCCCTTCGGGCTTAAAAGAAACTGTAGATAATAAAAACTTAACTAAATAGCAATAAAATGGAAATGAAGAGTATTGTTATCCATGCTGTTGTCTACTTGTAATACTTCTTCAGGTGCTTCGTGTTCTAGCGGTGGTGCAATTTTTTCCTGTCCAGTGTCTCCAAGTGGTATGCTCCCTTCCTATGTCATGTTGTGATCTTGAAGTCCCTGTGTCTGACTTTTGAGTTGTAATACTTGGCCATGAGGTCCTAGTACCATGCTAACCTTTGCTCAATTATTGCTTTGACCTCGTCCAATAGATCCAGTTGTAGGCGCATAGCTTCGTCATTTCTACCCCCGTCATGATTTCCCACTCTGTAGCTTATAAGTCCTACTTCAGCCAGGATGACTGCCTCGCTTCTATATGCTAGTCGAAATAGTGTCTCTCCTGTAGGTGTCCTTACAGTTGTCCTGTATGCCCATAAGACGCTTGGCAATTCTTCCGACCATATACCCTTCACCCCCTCAAGCCGAGTCTTGACGATTTTAAGTACAGATAGATTCGTAACCTCAACTTGCCCATTGGCCTAAAGGTGGGCGGATGATGAATAGTGATTCTTGATCCCTAGCTGTGAGCAGAAGTCTTTGAAGGTGTCATTGTCGAACTGCTTCCTATTGTCTGAGACTAGTACTTTAGGTATATCGTACTTGCAGATGATTTTCTTCTATACGAAGCTTCGAACATTCTTCTCCGTGATGGTGGCCAAGGCCTCGGCTTCCACTCACTTGGTGATGTAGTCTATATCGACTACTAAGAACTTCAACTGTCTAACCGCTATGGGGAACGGGCCCATGATATCCAACTCCCATTGAGCGAAAGGCCATAAGACCATCATTGAGGTGAGATCCTTTGTTGGTTGCTTGATGAGCTTGCCAAATCTCTGACACTTGTTGCAAGCTGTGACGTATGCATGAGCATCCTTCTGTATTGTAGACCAATAGTATCTCACCCAAATTAGCTTATGCACTAAAGACCATGATCCCGAGTGGTTTCTGCAGACTCCTTCGTGGACTTTTTGCATGACATAGTCTGCCTCCTCGAGGATGAGGCACCTCAGGTACGATCAGGAGAAGCCCCTCTTGTATACAACGTCTTTGATCAGAACGAAGCGCGCTGCTTAAACCTTTAATTTTCTTTCAGGCTCCATGTTGTTAGGTAGCACTCTGTACTTCAGGTAGGACATTATTGGTGTCGTCCAAAAGTTCTCGGAACCTACCTCCTGCACACTGATGTCATCTATTAGCGGAGAAATTTGAACGAAGAATAGTACCTGATTGGGAATGATCATAGGCTCTGTTGATGCAACCTTGGCGAGACGGTAAGCTGGCTCGTTCTTTTCCCATGGGATTTGAACAAACTTCGCTTGGAGGCCGTTCATTCAATTCTTCACTTGCTCCAAGTACTTTTTCATACATTCGCTCTTGCATTCGTAGTCATCATTAACCTGACTGGTGACTACTTGAGAGTCACAATATACTATTACATCCGTGGCTCCTGCTACTTTTGCTAGATCTAGTCTTGCTATCAAGGTTTCGTATTCTGCCTCGTTGTTTGTCGTAGGAAAATCAAGTCGAACCATGCATTCAACCTTATCCCCTTTCGAGCTGTGGAGTATCACCCCAGCTCCACCCATTTGCCTATTAAAAGATCCTTCTGTGTGGATGCTCCATTGTGGCTGTGCTCCTGCCCCCTGACCCTCTATGTTGGTGAATTCTACGATGAAGTTAGCAACAACTTGCCCTTTTATGGCCGTTCGCGGGCGATACTGTATGTCAAACTCACTTAACTCAATTGCCCATAGCTTCATCCGCCTTGTTGCTTCGGAGCTACTCATTGCCCTCTGCAAAGGTTTGTCTGTTAAGACGACCACAGTGTGGACTTGGAAGTACGGCTTGAGTTTGCGCGTTGCAATTACTAACACAAAGGCAAGCTTCTCCATCGGGGGGTACATTTCTTCCGCGCCTCAAAGCACCTTGCTAGTATAGTACACGGGCTTCTGTACCTTGTCTTCTTCCTTGACTAAGGCTACACTGACAGCTGCCAGGGAGAGGGCCAGATAGGGGAATAATTCCCCCCTTAGGGTGCGTTCGCTTGGAAGGAAAATAGGGAGGATGGAAAATAGAGGATGGAAAACGATTTTTCGATCGATCGAAAATTAGATTCGATCGGTCGAAAATCCTTCGATTGATCCAAAACCAATCGAGTACCGATCGAAACACACAAAAACTTTTCAGGATTTTTTAAACAATTTTGATCGGTCGAAAAACAGATTTGATCGATCGAAATTCTGGAAAAAATAAATTTTTGAAAAACGAAGCATTTTTAGTGCAAAAACTCCTCAAAGCATTAGATTTTATGAATAAAATGCATGAGTATGAAATGAAATATTTTTCAAAAACACATGTAGTTATCCCAGATCCCCCAAAACAAGATTTTCTTTTAATTTCCCTCAAGAACTCAAACAGCAAACATGCTAATGCTTTGAGGAGTTTTTGCACTAAAAATGCTTCATTTTTCAAAAATTTATTTCTTCCAGAATTTCGATCTATCGAATCTGTTTTTCGACTAATCGAAATTCTGAAAAAATAAATTTTTGAAAAACGAAGCATTTTTAGTGTAAAAACTCCTCATAACATTAGATTTTATGAATAAAATGCATGAGTATGAGATGAAATGTTTTTCAAAAACACATGTAGTTATCCCAGATCCCCTAAAACAAGATTTTCTTTTAATTTCCCTCAAGAACTCAATCAGCAAACATGCTAATGCTTTGAGGAGTTTTTGCACTAAAAATGGTTCGTTTTTCAAAAATTTATTTTTTCCAGAATTTCGATCGATCGAATCTGTTTTTCGACCGATCGAAATTGTTTAAAAAATCCTGAAAAGTTTCTGTGTGTTTCGATCGGTACTCGATTGGTTTTGGATCAATCGAAGGATTTTCAACTGATCGAATCTAATTTTCGATCGATCAAAACCCATATGCAGTCCCTGCACTTTTGACCCCAAAGAAAGATGGATCTTGGAGGATGTGCATGGATAGTCGTGTAATCAATAAGATTACTGTGAAGTATCGTTTTCCTATCCCAAGGTTAGATGATATGTTTGATATGATGTCAGGAGCCACAATCTTTTCGAAGATTGATTTGAAAAGTGGATACCATTAGATTAGGATCCGGCCAGGTGATGAGTGGAAGACTGCTTTTAAGACAAAAGATGGTCTATATGAGTGGCTTGTAATGCCCTTTGGGTTATCAAATGCTCCAAGTACTTTTATGAGAATGATGACACAAGTATTAAGGCCTTTCATGGGCAAATTTGTGGTAGTATACTTTGATGACATCCTCATTTATTAAAAATCAAAGGAGCAATATTTGGACCATCTTAAAGATATTATTGATGTTATTTTGGATGAGCAGTGTCTTTTCACTAGGGATGGAACAGTTCAATGCTTCTTGGTTCATTGGCGAGGACGGCCTGACTTTGATTGTACCTGGATCACCAGAGAGGAGTTGCAGCAGCTTGATCCCGCTCTTTTGGAGGCCTACTTGGATACACTTGCTACTACTTCATCTCTACCTCCTATCACCCGCACATATGAGCGTCAACGGAGGCGCCATCCTGATCCAATTAGCTTATGGCTTGATGGAGATTATTCTGATGTCATTTGATCCTTATGAGCTTTACTCGACGAGGTCGAGTTTCTCCCACCCCAGGGGAGTTGGTGCGAACACCACATGATAGTATATTTGTGGAGATTATCTTTATAATTTATGTTATCTTTATTTGGGTTTAAAAATGCTGTTTTTCACTGTTCGTTTAGGGAAGGAAAATAGGAAAGATGGAAAACTCGAGAAAAAGTTTTCTCTTCGAACCCACTTTTTTTTTTTCCTTCCAAATCGGAAGGAATCTGGAGAGAAAAGTTCTATAGTAACACTTTTACAAAAATATCCTCTTTCCACCTGTTTTTTTCAACGTTTTTTTTTTCTTCTTTTTTTTCTTTTTTTTTTCTTTTTCTTTCAACGTTGACCTGAAATTTTTTTTTTCCTTTGCAACGTTAACAACAACAACGTTGTTGTTAACGTTGGTTTTTCTTTTTTTTATTGAACAACGTTGGTTTTCTTTTTTTTTCTTCAACGTTACTTAACAACGTTGTTTTTGTTTTTGTTTTTGTTTTTCTTTTCTTTTCTTTTCAACTTTACTGAACAATGTTGTTTTTTTTTTCTTTTCAACATTACTAAATGTTGTTGTTTTTTTTTTTATCGTGACTTGATCTAATTTTTACATTATAATAATATAAATTTATATATATGATGTGATAAATTTTATATTATTTAATGATTAAAAATAAATCTATTTCTTACATATTATGTAATAAGAGTATAATAGCCAATTTATATAAATTACATTTTCCATCCTTTCCTTTTTCTCTCCAACCGAACACAAGAATTTTCCATCCTCCCACTTTTCCACTCCCCCAACTGAACACACAAGAGGGAAAACTAAATATTTTCCATCCTCCCACAATTTTCCATCATCTCACTTTTCTACTCCTCCAACCGAACGGACCCTTAATTTGGAGGGACTCAGCAACAGTAAGGAGGAAAGGTACGCTTTCAAGTCTTCGAACGCTTGCTGACATTCAACCGTTCATTCAAACGACTTCTTCAACGTGCAGAAGAAAGGTAGGCACTTATCCGTTGCTCTTGACACAAACCTGTTTAGTGCAACAACCTTACCATTCAGGCTCTGTACTTCCTTGATGTTTGTTGGCGGTGTCATCTTTAATATTGCCTGTATCTTGTCTGAGTTGACCTCAATGCCTCTTTGGGACACCATGAACCTTAGAAATTTTCCTGTCGTCATCCCGAATGCACATTTGCTTGGATTCAGCTTCATTTTATAAGAGCGAAGGGTGTCGAAGGTCTCTTGAAGGTCGTTCAAATGGTCGTCCTCCCGTATGCTCTTTACCAGCATGTCGTCCACGTAAACTTGCACATTCCTTCCAATCTGATATGCGAACATTTTGTTCGTCAGTCTTTGATATATGGCACCTGCGTTCTTAAACCCAAACGGCATTACTTTATAGCAGAAGAGACCCTGGCTGTTGACAAATGAAGTTTTCTCCTAGTCGACCTTGTCCAGCTTGATCTAGTTGTATCCAGAGAATGCATCCATGAAACTTAGCAACTGGTGTCTTGCAATTGAATCCACCAAAACGTCAATCAGCAGAAGTGGGTATCTATCCTTGGGGCATGCCCTGTTCAGGTCCATGAAGTCTATGCACATCCTCCACTTTCCGTTGGCCTTTTTAACCATCACCACATTAGCCGACCAGTCAGGGTAGTATACTTCCCGTATGAATTCTGATTCTTGTAACTTGCGAAGTTCTTCAGCTATGGCCTTGTCCCATTCCTGCGTGAACACTCGCTTTTTCTAGCGGATGGGAGAGAATGATGGCAACACATTCAACTTGTGCACTATGATGGAAGGATAAATCACAGGCATGTCTTCATGGCTCCAGGTGAACACGTCCTGGTTCTCCTTTAGCAGTGTTGTGAGCACCCGACGTACGGTCAGGCTAGCCAGAGTTCCAATCTTGGTTGATCGTTCAGGCCTAGTGTTGTCCAGGATTACCTCTTCTAGTCCTTCCACTGGTTCTACAACCATTCGCTGTTCTCCTATGCACATGGTTTGTAGATGATCGTCCATGTCCAACATAGTGATGTAGCACTCACGCGCTACCACTTGATCTCCACGTACCTCTCCCATTCTGTATTTGATTGGGAACTTAATCATCAAGTGGTAAGTTGAAGTCACGGTCTTCCATGAATTAAGGGTAGGACGGCCTAGGATGGCATTATTTGCGGATGAACAGTTGACAACCAGGAAGGTGACATCCTTGGTAATCTTTTGAGGGTAGTCATCGACCGTTACGGACAAAGTGACCGCACCGATGGGATGTACTCTTGTTCCTCCAAATCCAATGAGGGGTGAGTTAATTGGGACCAGCTGCTCTCTATCAATTCTCATATGTTGGAATGCTGGGTAGTAGAGGATGTCAACAGAGCTCCCATTATCTACCAAGACCTGGTGTGTGTTGTAGAACCCCACCCATATGCTAATTATGATCGCATCGTAGTGCGGGTGGTGGAGACACCTGGCATCTTCCTTTGTGAACCCAATGATGGAGTTGTCAATCCGTGCCATCTTCGGGACCAAGCGCGTCAACTGGACGTTCTAAACCATCCGTAGGTATTTTTTTCGAGCCTTCTTAGACGATTCGGATGTTGTGGTTCCCCCTATGATCATCCTTATGTCTCCTAGTGGGGGTCTGGGACGCTCGTTTTCTCTCCTTGCAGGTTGCTCCTGGAGCTGGTCCGTTGTTTCCTTGCCAACGAATCTTTGCAACTTCCCTTGCTTGATAAAAGCTTCTATCTGCTGCTTCAAGTTATAGCAGTCAGATGTATCATGACCGTGATCGCGATGAAAATGGCAGTACTTGTCTCTGGACCGCTTGTTAGGGTCTCCCTTCAACTTGCCTGGAAAAGTCGGGCTCCTTCGTCCTTGATCTACATCAGGACTTGATCAATCGGGTTGTTCAGCAGGGTGAAGCTTGTGAACCTCCCTGCAAGGTGTTTGAAGTGCGTGTCCTCTCGGTGTTCTCTGGTCTTAGCCATCTTCCGTCCCCTATACTGCTGTGTGTCCTCTTGTCTTTCCCTCTTCTTGGACTTCTCTTCTCGAGCCAATAGTGCATCCTCTGCGTTCATGTACTTAGTAGTCCTGTAAAGTACATCCAACATGATTTTTAGGTCATTCTTGTATAAGGAAAATAGAAATTTACCCTTCTGCAGTCCATTCCGTGAATGCAGCCACGAGTATCTTGTTTTTAGCTTCATTAATGAAGGGGGCCTTTTTCTTAAAGCGAGTTATGTAAGACCTTATCGTCTCGTCCTCCCGTTTCTTAATGTTCATCAATCATGCAGTGGATTTCTTGTACCTATGCCCCCTGATGAAGTGTAAGGCAATTTGGGCGCTTAACTCCTTAAAGGTACTAATGAAGATGGGCGTCAACCTGCTAAACCAAATCCTTGCGGGGCCCTTCAGCATAGTGGGGAAGGCCCTACACATGATCTCGTCTGCCACTCCTTGCAAGTGCATTAGGGTTTCGAAAGATTCCAAGTGATCCAAGGGGTCCTTGGACCCATCGTAAGTTTCTACTTATGGCATGCGGAACTTCAGTGGAAGGGGGAATAAGGTGACTGGTGCAGTAAAGGGAGAATCCGTTCGATGGACTAGTTCGTCGAGGTCGCTTGACACCCATCCTCTAAGGGCATTCATCATGAGGTTCATCCTCTCTTTCATCATTTGCATCTCCACGACCATGTGTGGTGGAACAGTATCGGATGGACGGCTCGTATCCTGTAGCTCTTGTCTGCTCGGGACGTTGCTGCCTTCCAGCCCCTCTTGGTTCCTTCTCTCTGCACTAGTTCCTTCTTGGTCCTCCTCCTGAGTGTTAAGCGTCGCGTTCTTCTAACACAGCTACTCCTTTAGGTCATGATTTTGCTTAATGAGGCGTTCTACTGCTGCTGCGAGAGTCTGAACTTGTCTTTCAAGGGCAGTGGTGCATGGTTCATTCCTTTGAATGTTATTAGTAGTTGTCATCGAGTGAGTAAATACCATGCAACTTTTTGTCCGGGAAGTGGTAGTATAGCTTACTTCCTATTCTTTCCCATAGACCGCGCCAACTAATGATGCCAAAAATCATCAGTAAGCCGCACAGTTCTCACATGCTCTAGACAACACCTGCATAATAAAAAAGAAAAGAGACTACAGAGAATACCGGTATGGTACCGGCCAAATACTCTCTAAAGGTTAAATTAGACAATGTTCACAACTCTAGAGTGCCAGAGCTTGGGTGAATTATGCGTATCTTGATTTTGAGGGCTTTTGGGGTTTTTATAGTAACATAGAACCGACTCTTGTTGCTTGGGCAGGAAGATCTTTCCTTATAAGAACAACCCTAATAAATGTACGTATTTCACGGGATTCTTTCCATATAGGGACTCTATTGACCTAAGGCTACCGTGGGGCGCAAGATATTTCCATTTAGAACTCCTTAGGGCTCACTTAAGCTATGTAGGTGCCACGTGGCCTCTATACCCATCGGGCTTGGGTCCGTGCACCTAGAATCCGTCCATATAGGATCACCTGTCTATCAAAGGGGACCATTCGTCATGCGTTCTATCCGTCCAGCATCTCAACCCGTTGCCTTATTTTTAATAGCACGTTAGTTTACTAACATCAAGCTTATTTGAATGGGTCCGTCAACCTTAATTTTTATCCTCTTCAATATCCTCACGAACAATTCAACTGATAAAATTTTTGATAGTTGAATAAGAAATTATCTTGATTTGATCATTGGAGGATCCTAGAGCTGGTTGAAACTCTTATAAAAAAAAACTCAAAGAAAAAAAGCTAATCCTAATTTGATCATCGAAGGATCTTTGAACCGGCACTGCACTGGTGTCATAATTATGATCTTTCTTTGTTTTGCAGCATTGAGTCATTTTGATCTTTCTTTGTTTTGCAACATCCCACCTAGTTGGGTTCGTTCAGATCTTCTCAACCTTGCAACAACTAATCTTTCGAATTGCATTACTAAAAAGCATTCATATTTTGTCCAAACCAATATATGAAATGGCCTCTAATACAATATTTATAACTTAGGCTCAAAGGCTCTATAGTTACTTCTATGTGATTTTTTTTCTATAAATAATTCAATAGTTAAAGGAGATGCGATTTGAACATTAAACATTATCTTTGAAAACACTAAAAAAATGTCAATTTAGCTATAAGATTCTTGACCTAGCTTTCTATGTGCTCATTATTGATTATAGGTTTTTCCTAACCAGAAATGAAAGATTAGATTTAAGCATATCTACCGGAAAAGCTAACACGTTCTATAAATATAAGAATCACTGTTTTAATAACCCAAAAAAAATAATAATAAAAGGGTCGCTTTTCTCTCTTTATGAATATAAAACTTAATTTGATCTTGGCCACCAACAACAACTACACAATTTTGCTTTTCTTTTTTTTTTCGGGGGATAATTTAGAATTTCTTGCGTGTACGTCTTGGTATTTATCTACTAAATAATTAAAGCTCGTAAAGCTCGTAAATGAAGCATGCATTATTGGCATTTGGCAGTGATTAAGTACAGAAGGCAATATAATAAAAGGGATCTGGTTGAGTCTGTTGGGCACAGAGAGGAAAACGATGAAGCTCGTTAATGGCTGAACGGCAAAAGAAACAAACAAAAGGGTTTGTTTTTCTGGGAAACAACGTGGCTCGTATTTTCTGCTGAAATTTGGGCCAAGACTTGTTGGGTTGGTTGGCAGTGATTGGTGGCGGAGCTGCGGAGGTGTCTCTTTTTCTGTGCCCTGCATTGCATGCCACCAGCTTCCTGTTCAGTTACACCAAAAAAGTAATAATGATACATTCACTTCCTCTACTGGCTACTAGTAATAATGGATGTTAAACAACCATTGTCTTTATATACGTATTGACCTATACCGCTAGCGGAATCCCATGCATGTTCCACTAGCTTTTATCAATATCTCAACCATTAATTTTTTTTCATATTATCTGCAAATTTTTTTTAAGAGAGAGAGAGAGATTATCTGCAAATTTGTTCACCATATTTTCTAGACTTCTCTCTCTGTTTTTTACTTATTATTTTTTAAAGGGTATGTTCAAAGAAATAAATTATTTAGTGCACCTGATGATTGCGTCATCGATGCATAACTTATTTTTTATTCATAGTTTTATACTGCAAAACTTAAAATTTAAATATTTAATTAATTATATAAATATTAATCTTTGATATTTTGTAAATGTAACAAGTATGGGGGATATAAATAGAAAATTTAATTTAATTGTGGTTTTGTTAAAATTCGCATCCAATAAAAATATATTAAGTGAAGTTGTAGCCATTTACTACCTTAAAAAATGACATGTTTTAATTTGATGACTCATATAACCAGTTTAAACTGTTAAAAGGAAAAAAATCAAAATACTATATATATATATATATATATATATATACACGTGTGGGAAGCTGTGCCATTTTGGCGAGTCCACCAAATCTATCAATAATGATCGATTGCTGAGGTTTTAAGTGTGCTCCAAAACTCTTTTTCCCAAATCTTTTTCATCATAATGAATTATGAGTGAAATTTATTTAATTCAAGCCGCAAAGTCTTTCTTTCAGTGAGTTCATTTTAGGTCAAATCTTCAAGGAGGTTTCTTGGAGAGTGCTCGTAGTATGTGTGTGTGTGTGTGTGTATATATATATATATATATATATATATATATATATGGGAAGCTATGCCGTTTTGGCGAGTCCACCAAATCTATCAACAAAGATCGGTTGTCGAGGTTTTAAGTGTTCACCAAGAACTCTTTTTCCCATATCTTTTTCATCATAATGAATTATAAGTGAAACTTATTTAATTGAAACCACGAAGCCTTTCTTTCAGTGAGTTCATTGTAGATCAAATCTTCAAGGAGATTTCTTAGAGAGTGCTCGTAATGATTTCTCTAAAACTCTTTTTCCCAAATCTTTTTCATCATAATGAATTATGAGTGAAATTTATTTAATTGAAACCGCAAAGTCTTTCTTTCAGTGAGTTCATTGTAGATCAAATCTTCAAGAAGATTTCTTAGAGAGTGCTCATAGTGTGTGTGTGTGTGTGGGAAGTTATGCCGTTTTGGTGAGTCCACCAAATCTATCAACAAAGATTGATTGCCAACGTTTTAAGTGTTCGCCAAGAACTCTTTTGGCCATATTTGTTTCATCATAATGAATTATGAGTGAAACTTATTTAATTGAAACCACAAAGCCTTTTTTCAGTGAATTCATTGTAGACCAAATCTTGAATTCATTGTAGATCAAATCTTCAAGGAGGTTTCTTGAAGAGTGCTTGTAGTTCTGATTTATTGACACACAATCATTCGTGAAGGGATCTAGATGTAGAAGAAGTTTAGAGTTATGAAGCTGTCATGGTCGCATTAGTGAGTTACCTACTGGAACTATAGAATTTAGGTACAAATGTTTTCTTCTAGTTGTTAAGCTAATTTTATAGTAGATTGTCTCAGTTGGAGTTGGAGTAGGTTAACCTCATAGTGGTCTTTCCTTTGGAGAGTTGCCCATCGATCTTCTACTTCGTCAGGTATATGTCTCATGCTTTTATTGCTTTAATCATTTTGCTATATGATTTGGTGACCTACCGAATTAAGTTTGTAGTATTAATATTTTGGATCACTTTATTAAGTTAAATTGGTAATTTACTGATAATATCTTGCATATTTAACGAAGAGGTCTAAACAAGACTTGACAATCTTTTTTCCTTGCCGACGGAATATTTTCCTTTGACTGAATAGTTTAAGCCACTTTCAAAGATTTATCACGAGTTGTGGAAGAGAGGTGATAAGTGAATTAACAGTTTTATTATCATTAGTATTATGCCTATGCAATACACAGCTTAACTAAGAATCATATATAAATTGAAAAATTATTTCAATAGTATAATTAAAATTGATTAATAAAATAGATAGTAAAGTAAAACAACAAAAGATACTTTAAACTAATTGATAAAACCCACTTTCTTTACGTATAACACAAACTAGAATAGATTATAAATTAATTAAAAATAAATAATAAAACCTCTTTTACATTTCTTAACCTTTTTTATAATTGAGTTTTAATTAGAGTAATACTTTAATGTACTTAAAGTAATTAGAGTAATACTTTTATAAATTATAGTACTTATATTGAGCTAGCTAGTGTAATTATGACATATACAACCCAACTATTATTATTAAAACAAAAACAAAAATTTGTGATACATTATGGTGGTAAAATCAAGCCATGTTTGTGCCCAACCTGCACCCAATTTGATCTTATTGGATGGAGGAACACTCAACCCACCATCGATCAGAGAGGCGCAATGGATTGGTCGACACTAGAGAGGCGAAAAAAGACAATAATCCAATTAGATAATGATAGGGAGGGGTGGAAAATAGTGAAGATCTAGTGAGATCTCATCAGATCAGGTGGAGATCTCGTTAGATCTAGCAGAGATCTCGTCAAATTTGGTGATGGATATCTGCTAGATTTATCCTTTATCGCTGTGCAGATTAGGTAGGTCAAATTTATGGTAGGTGAACTCACCACTCGACCTTCTGTTATCAGGTTTTGAAGGCAACACCGGTTATTGACTGCTACATTCGTCGGATTGGGCAGATTGAGTTAGGTCCAGTCAAGTGGAGTAGGTCTTCGGACACCCTTAAGTTTTGAAATTAAAAAAAAAAAAAAAAAAAAAAAAAAGCACTTTATTAAGAAAGTTGTGGCACCATTTAATTAAAATATAAAAGCCGTCAATTTCTTTTCTTTTTTTTCCATAAAAGTTTCTTTAAATATTTTTTAAACCAATGCTCTTAGAATATGTGTGAATTTAATTGAACCAAATATACTGTTTTTGTTTGTCCATCGCCTCCGCAATAATTTTAGAGGCCACTCCCCATGAGATAAGCTACATATACTCTTATTGATCCATACAGAGTCATACAAGGCCAAAAATCTTCTAAGACTGAGCCAAGAAGCCCTTGACAACTTCATAGCCAATAGATTCTGTCAAGCGGCTTTTGAATTTTGATTCCAATATGATGCCATTAAAATGTCAAATAATTAGTTTACATATGCAATTCCCATCATCAACAATTATTACTGCTGCACAGAATATATAGAAATGTTATTTTTGCATAGACAAGGAAAGAAGAAACAGAACCATGAAATTTCAATTATTATCAAATGCTATTCTGTACATATAGAACTAACAAAAACTATGGCCAGATGTACCTTCCATCTCTACAACAATTAAATTGCCCCTGAAAAACTCATTTATCACCCTAAATTTTCACATTCAAAAAAGTGATGACTTATCACTCATCAACTACTAAGTAACTCGCATGAGATCCCCCTTGCCACAAATGCCAGAGATCTCTCCTTTCCACAAACTACTTGCGCACCCTACATCGAAAAATGAAGCAGACTTACCAATTACATAAACACAAGGCCTTTTTTTTTGTGAAGCTTTGAAATGCCATAAAATTATAAACTTCGAATTGTATCCACTCGGTCAATGACATCCAAAGCTTTGATCCGGTCAATATCAAAGTCAAAGACAGGAACAGAAAATGGCCTCCTAATGGGAAATGGGTCCTTTTTAGTTTCGCTTGTTGGAGAATGGCTGCTACTTTTACTCAGCCTGTGGTGCTTTCTTAACCTGCTCTTTGCAGTGTCAAATTCCTGACTCTTGCTTATTCCAGGTGTCAATTTCCGCTTGCTAACATCCCGAAGCATTTCTTGGTCTTCAACTGTCAATGTGGGGGATGGAGAGTTGGGTTTGTGTGTAGATAACTGCATTGACATCTGGTTTGGGGAGCAGATTGGAGATTTGACTGGAGACCTGATTCCACCATTGCCAGCCCTAGCTTGACTGACCAGATGATGAAGCCACACTACCAGTTCGAGAATGTAAGCTTCGGTTTTCTCCTTATCTGCATGGTGGAGTGTTTCGATCCTGAGTAAGTCAGTCTGACCAGCAGGTTTTCGGTTCACCTCAGACCTAAAAACATTTAATCTGGAAGGTTAAGCAAATCATGAAGGGCACAAAAGATAAATGAAGACAAAGCACTCATGCTAAGAACTCACCCTGTATTTGCCCATTCTCCAACCCACCCAAAGCCGTGATGAGCTCTAAATGGATCAACATGCAAAAATAAACCTTCATGGATTAGTAGTTACATTGAATGAAGAACATTAGAAAAAAAAAAAAAAAAAAAAAAAAAAAAACGGTTGAAATCCGTGAATGAAGAAATTATCAAAAAATGACAAAATGGGCAAAAATAGCCTCTCGTCACCCATTTTTAATTCACACAATTCCCACCCACAGTGGCCACATCACAATTTAGAAGGGTATCTCAGTAATTCTACTTAAGAAGAAACAGGATAACTGCTATAGTGCCCTTCATGCATTAGTGATATGCATTCCCCACTGCAAGAAAGTGAATTGAGCAAATCATAAAATGGGGTAACAGATGCACTCATAGCCCAAAAGTGTTGATATATTAAGGGCTGTCAGGTTTACTTTGTTGTGTTAGCGGCAATTGGAACAAGCCACTGTAGAGTTTTCTCCATTTCAGCTTTAATTTGTGGGATGGTAAGCTGCAACGACACCATTTGACAAAGGTTATGAGCAAGTACATATAGAAGTAAAACTAATAAACCAGGAGTCCAATTTTTCTTTTCCCTTTTTTGGGCCTGAATCCGGAGCTTAGTTTGAAAAGATTTTTTCACTGGGACCCAAATTAGGAATATGACAAAAATGAAAAGGAGTAATCCAATTCGATAATTATCATTTGCAATAAAGATATATATACAAACCTCTTCCTTGACCTGAAATGACTGTAATTTTGAGCGCAAGGCGGACTTTATGGTAGGTGGTAACCCTTGATATAAAGCATCCCTCGTATTTGGAGGTACAGAACTTGACCGAGAGACCTACTTATAGTCGGATGTTAAAAAAGAAAAACCCAAATTGAAAGTAAAACTAACAAAACTTAATATAAGGCACCAGCTCTCACTTGATTAGCCAACAAACACAACCTCCAGATTGAAAAAGAGAGATTCTTGTGCTATTAAAATAACTCTTCTGCTTATAACAAGGACAATTACCCTAGAGTAATCTAGTACAGTTACCTTTAGACACATTAAAACAAACCAAAAATAAATGAAATAATAATATAATATGATTTTTTTTTATTGGCCCAATCAGATCTCAAGTGTATAGCACCTCTGCAACATATGTCTAGTATAAAGATTCCCTCCAAACAAGGGCTACTTTTCCATCCTTACATGCTTCCATGGAATTCACAACCAAAAATTTAACCATCACAGCTGAAGTAATACTTCCCCAAAGAAAGCCGTAAACATTGGAAATGATTACATGTTAGTAACATACAAATATATAAAACTAAGCACTACAAGAAATATATATGGACAATATGATCGAACGTTTCCAACAGCTTCATTGTTACATGAGCTTGTTTGTGATGTTTCAGTCACATGTCCAGTTGTTACATTCATCTCATGCCCAGAAAGCAAGCTTGTGAAAAAGGTCTTAAATCATAAAAGCATGTTTCAAAATAACTAAAGAATTGCACTTTTCAGAACCTTGTATTAATGGATTAATGTCGGGATTATTTTCTTTTTCAAACTTATTAGATTTCATTGACCATTGCATCTTTAGAGTTTAATTAGGGTGCACCTTGATAAATTACTGATTTTTTTCCAAAAGCTCAAGATGTTAATAGTGAATTTAATAATTTAATCTAACACTCCACATTCACATGTGAGCCTAAACTGCCCTGATTAAGTGAGGCCCAGCATGTGAGAATATATTAAATGGGAAATAAGGTGGAGACAAGGTTTGAAATCAAGACCTCCTGCTCTAATACTACTATAAATTACTAATTGTCCCCAAAGCTTAAGTTATTATGAAAATGATGAATTTAATCATTTAATCTAACACACCTACAGTATATTTTTGTGTACTTGGGTAAAACTAATTATTTATCAAAACCATACACAAATTATTTAATACATATGCTGTATATCCATATCATGTATGGTGACAGTAACAGTGAACAGATTAATCATAGTTTCAACAAAAGAGCAGATAATCCAATACCAATTGCTTATACCTTTCTACCCCTAAGCCATTTATTTAAAGAACCATTAAAATGTTAAGCAAGAGAGACTAACCAGCTATTAATTATGTGTAATTTTAGGAAAAATGTTAACAAAATGCATAGTTTAGGTGGAAGATGCTTTGGGAAACAAGTATACCCCCAAACAACAGGGTTGTTTTTCCTAATGACCGCAATAGCATCAGTAAATGGTTTGGCTTATAAAAAATTTAAATATTTGTACCTTGTACCAAAAGGTTTGTGTACCTTGTACCAAAAGGCTTTATATATGCGTGTGTGTGTGTGCACGCGCGAGTGTGGTTGAAATAACTAGGCATTTAGGTTTATGCTCAAGACTTGGATTATCAAAATCTAAAGATAGAGAGACCTAAAGAAAAGAAAAACTAGAATAGGAAAAGAAAAAAATTGGTAAAGAACAATAGAGATGTTGAGAGGTGACACAGGAGGATGAGCACTCCTATATGTTGACAAGAACAGAGTTTAACATACCCTGAAGCCCTCCTATATAGATGCTTCCTCTGAGTAGATTTACAAAACAAGAACATTTTAGTCCATACATTTTAGGTGTGTCAACAAAACATCATCTTACAAGCTAGTAGTGGATATGCATTTTTTTCCCTCTACTCCACACCACCCTTTTGCAGAGTAACATTAAAATATGTGCTGGAGGAACAACCTAGGTGCTCATAATTACAGCGAACATAACAAAACCAGACTGGATGAATAATAAACTCACAATGGTATCAATTTGGGTAATAATATTTGCATAATGCAACGCAAGACCAGCAGACCCCAATTTTTTATGGTTGTTCTGAGAACCTTTCACTGGCTTGTCATCATCTGCAAGGTCAAAGTGGGAAAAACAGAACCAGTTCATTGAATTAATAAAACCCAATTAGTATTTTGAACATAAACTTCAATTTCAAGTGCTGTTTAAAGTGAGACAGGCCATGTCAAGAAATAAATAATTTAAAATATAGCATCTTTATAGATGGAAAGTTAGTTAATAACCTCTTCAAAAGAAACAACAACAAAAAAAAAAAAATAAATAAAGGACATTATCATTCTATCAGATAGATCTGAAATCCAATTTAGCAAGAATTTTGGACTGTCTCACAAGGCTCAGAAATGATCAATTTTTGTTCTTTAAAAGGTTACAATAAGGACAATGACAATCCAGCAAAGATTCAATATTTTGAGTGACTTTTTCTACACACTATTTTTAGTGATACTTTGTTTGCTTACTTTTTGTGAAACACAAACTGCATTACTGCAACCACCCAAAGAAGTATCTGTTCTTTCCTAAAGAACATACTTCCTTCCTATTCTTTAAAATAAACCTGATTTTGTGTTCATTGATACCAGTTGAACGCATATACAGTTTCTGGAGGTTTGCAAGTTAAAACAGGAACAAAAAATGCCGAGACTTTTCATCAACCATTCCCAGGAGGAGGCAAGAAAGAAGAGCAAGAAATGCCTTTAGATGGCTATAATCATAAATTTCATCAGTGTTTGGAATGCATACCAGCACTACCAAAGGCTTCGTGAATCTCCAAATGCAAGAAGTGGACAATGTCAACGAGTTTCTCCATCACCTGCAAATGATAACAGATTGGTGTTTTGGAAAGGAACAATAACAAATATTTAATTAGAAACAACTTCAAAAGTAAGCGACAAACGGTATCATTATGAGGCTATCACTAAAGTAGAATGAAAAAAGAATAGTCCACTGCTATTGTGTATACAGCTTCTGAATGCATAATGGCAATAGCATCATAAAACAAATATACCAGCGAAGTTGAATCATTAATATCTAGAAACACAAAGTTGCCAAACATTCTCTCCACATGCACCTAGAAAGAGCTACATAAAGCAGTACTGAATTGCTACCTCTTCCAAAATCTTGGACCAGAGCGATTTTTTCTTCAAACTTTTTACATGCTTCCTTTGACTCTTTAACTCTGCTCTTAAAATTGCAAGGCTGTCTCCTACTTGTCAAAAATAAATAAGTTATGAAAATGATAATTAGTATATTAACAAAGAAACAAGATTTAAAACAAAAGGTATCCCCCTTAATTTATCAGGATTTAATACAGCACATCATGAATTTAGAACTAGGGGACTTTGTATATTTTAGCTCAAGAAGAGCCATAGTCTAAACCCAAGCCAGACCAAGTTCTGAAATATAAGGTAAAATGTTGCCATTGGACTAGCCAAAGAACTACATCATGCCTAGGCCTGGCAGGCTGGCACTACAAAGATACAAACATATTACAAATTAAGAATTAAAGAATGCAACTTGCACATTATGTACATTTTTTTCAATATCAATAAAACATTATTAATTTTTTTTTAGGGTTCAAAAATTACACTTACACACGCATCCCATGTTTAGATATACAACTATCACAAAACCAGTAATGGTGAAAAATTCTTTCGCTGGATATAGCCAAACCTGAGAACGACCATGACCCATATTAAAGAATCAACAGAACTAGACATTCAAATATTCAGGTTCCTACAGTCAACTTGAGAAAATTTCTACAGATTTATGCTTTTTAATAAGCATTACATATTTTAAACTATGTAAAAAAAAAAAAAAAAACATTTCTAAATTACAAAAATTGAATAAACAAGAAATTCAAGTTGTGTAACCTCTTTGAGCAGCATTTGAGTTATCCTCTTCTTGATGTTTACGCCGATAATCCTGTTCAAATCTGTCCAAGGCATGCAACTCATGATATAATTCCTGCAATCAAGAAAGAGGTTTGTTTCCTCTTCAGTAAATTTCCAAGGTATAACGTTAAGGCAGCATTATGCGTGCATAATCAATAATTTTTTAGTCATCAGCATCACACTCCCCCCCCCCCCCCCCCTTGAATTGGTTTTGGTATTAGTATTGTACTTTCATCCAATCCATAATTTTATCTGTGATCAATAGAATGTACCGGTGATTTGGAAATACTCACAGCTGTATACTGAACCAAATTCAATAATTGCTGCATCACATTTTCTGCTTCTTCCTTCAATTGCCGCTGGGGGCTAAGTTCTGAACCCAACCTAAAATATCATAAAGATAGCACACAGCAAAACATGATGACCTCATTTGAAATGTTTAAAGAACACGTATAAGGTAATAGAGACAAGTTCAACTAGTATTACTTATCAAAATAGCGATCCAAATTGTGCCATTGAGGATCTTTGCAACGATTTCCAAAACGCACCACTTCTCCAGAGAAAACTTTCAATTCTTCTCTGCCAGAATTGCACAACAATATGATTACTTTTTCTATTCATCTAATAATTATAAAAATGATTGAGCAGAAAATCAAAGTCAATGACAAAAACATCTGAAAGAATTATCACTGTCTCTGCCTACACACCTCTTGTCAGCCGCAGCAATTCTCAGAAGTTCAATCATATCTCTCGAAATTAAATTTTGCACCCCTTCTGATGGAAGTACCACCTCCTTTAAATGCTTAATGTTCTCCTTTGATAGGGATTGCATTAGATTGGCACCCTTAACAATCGTGTTTGCAACTTCAAAGGCCAAAATTGAAATTTTATTCCCTTTTGTTGTAACCCCTGAGGTAAAACCACTATTGAGGTTCAAATTGGTCATGCTACTACCAAGCGTGTCCAAAACTTCAACTGCCTTCCCAAGCCCAGCAGTACCAGCTCTCCCCAAAAGTGAGCTCACCTCCGAAACCTATAAAACAAGAACATTTTATGCCTACAGCAATAATATCTACTATATTATCACAATATTTTTTTTATGAGAATGGTTTTTCCTATTAAATGAAGGGCCAAATTATAGAATCAATTGCAGAAACCATCATCTAACATTTCAGCAACGATGGAAAATAATAGAAACCTATCTTGTCGACTTACTCATAAGATGTAAACAGGCACCTATATTGCAGAACATGTTTGAAAAATAAGAAATAAAAGGAAGAGTATAAAATATTACAACAAAGAAGAAAAACAACAAGAAAAAACCTAGGCTTCATGATGCAAGGAGCACCAGATCAATATTATTTCTGATTTTATTTTTTGAATTTGAAATTATTTTTCTTTTTGAATTTGGTCTTTAAAGTTGAGGGTTTTATAGGATTTAATTTGTAGCCTGATTAGATAATCCATATTGATGTAACCCAAAAACCCTATTTAACTAGTGCTCTTGTAATTGTGAAAGAGTAAAATTTGAATAAGAAATCTATAATTTGAAAATATTTTCTTTGTTTGGTGATGATGCCAAACACCCTCTGGTAGTGATGCCTAAGGCTTTCAGGCAGATTCTAGGTGGTGAAGTTTAGGGTTTGTTTTGTTTATCTTCTTTGTCCCTTTTATCTCTATTGTCTACCTACTTGTGTCTCGCATCATTATTGTTAAAATGAATTGTTGAAATTCATACATGTATAAAGTTCGTAGTAGGTTATTATACTGTAACCCACTTTTCTTTTTTTAGCAAGTTTTGGCCACAAGGGGACGAAGATGGAGAGATTCAAACTAGTGACCTTCAATTTATGAGGCATGTCCCCACCCAATCGTGCTACCATTGGGATTCTAAACCACTTTTCTTGCCTCACATCCTTCTTCTCTACCAAACAACTGAAAACTATCCATTCATTTTATCTTTCCAACCAAACATCCATGATGGAACATGAATCTTCTTTCGGCTTATTTTTCTATCCTCCCACTTTTTTTATTTCTCTAACAAATGAAGCCTTAATGTCATAACCCCAACATTTAGCTATTTATTAAAATAAAAATAATAACCCTAACATTTAGCTATGTATTAGGCAAATTCAATTGAACTTGCTTAATCAAAAATTAATGAACCAATCATGAACATGCTAAGCTAGGTGCTAAGGTTATGCTTAATTTAAGATAAACTAATCCTAAAAATATAATCCTAGGCTCAACTAGTTGAAATATTAATACATCGGCGGATATTTTGGGCTGCAAGGTGGGGAAGTCTGCCAATGCCTTATGTTGGCATGCCTCTTGGAGCCCCTTATAAGTCGACAACTATTTAAAACCCTATCTTGGAGAAACTTGAAAGAAGGTTGGCAGGGTGGAAGAAATTATAAAGTTTTATTACCTATAAAAAAAAAAGGTGTGTATATATATATATATATATATATATATATATATATACAAACTAAATTGCACCCTATTTCTTTTTTTTTTTTTTAAGTCATTTGCATTAATGAAAAAGAATACACAAGGGACAAAGGGAAAACACTGAGTATACTTGTGATATACCCAACATTCCCTTGAGAATTAAAATATAATGAATCTAAGAAATCTGACAAACTAGACAGTCTATTATCGTCCAATTGAGTGTGATTTCATCCTCTCTATGGAAAGTTCTTGCCCCTCAAAAGTCATTTCCTCTCCCTCCAAGCTTTCCGCATCAAGCATAATGCAACCATATTTCATGCTCTATTTGAGAAAGAACTTCGTCTCTGCCTTCATCATTGTTATTCTTAATTGCACCCTAATTCTTAGTAGATTAAATCCTTTATTTTATAACTCTTAAATGGTTGTTCGATTGGTCTCGGGTGAGAGGCTTACTAATAGTAACTCCATTCCTTAATTTTTAGAATCATTATCTTTCTATACATAACCTGTGTAATTTTTTAGATTTCTTTGTGTTTATTTTCATGTACATGAAGTGATCTTGCTCAATAAAATACTTGTTTACTTATATATAAAAACTCTTAATGGATTAAACTAATGAGAATTATATTTAAAACTTAAATGCTTGATATTTTGGTGCCTTTCTCTTTATTCTAATCTCCTTTTGCTTCTTTATTATTTCCTCATTTGAATGTTCTTCAATCATGTCAAACTACCACTAAAACTTGAGCTCTTTTGGACCTTAAAAGTCATATCTTACTAAGGCTCATCGGCACAACCTTGGTCATGCTTCTATCTCTATTGATAATCAACCATACAGGCCAAAAACTTAATAAGATGATCCTGCCCCTAAGCAAACATACAAATCCAATGGCCAAGCCACATGGAGCCCTCTGAAATTAGGGAAAATTAAAAAGCCAGTAAAATTACTATTCCCCCACCCCCCCCCCCCCCCAATTTACACACACACACGCCATCAAATAAAGGAAGCAAAGTTCAGGAGAAATTTGAATTTATTGTAATAAAAAAAAAATTCACATCCATTTGTAACTAAATTATAAATATTAAGCTATTATCAAAGGACTAAAATACAAATTAGATAGACATTACATTGCAGATAGCAAAATCAAATTAGAGTTTTAATGTGCTTCCCAGTGTTTGTCCAAACATGCTTAAAGCAGAAAGCCTTAAGTGCTTCTTGCACCTAAAGTGAAGTAGCAGTTCCTTTGGAAAAGCATGCCAAAAGTGCATTTTTTTAGCAAGCTTTTTTAAGAAGAACAAAGCATGTTTTTAGAACTTTTTTGTTTGGCAGTTCCTTCACTCATGCCCAAAAAAAAGTGTGATAATTTTTTCATAATAATTTTTTAGGAGTTGAACACATGATTAACTTATGTTATGCTTGTGTTTGGCTGCTTAGAGACTTACATTCACTACCTAATATTAGCTATAGGGCATTAAGGTCTCTAAAGATACCTAAAATTAGTAATAAATTATAAGGCATTATGGTCTCTAAGATTTAAGGAAAGGTATTTTTGTAAAACACGAGAATTATATAAAATTCTTATATAACTTTTTTTATATAAGTAATTAAAAATTATTGATATAAACAAAGAGTCACCCAAGTATACAAGGAGTATACAACTAGGGACCATGCAATTAATCACACAAATACATATCTATCAAATTAAGAACATACCTTAAGGACTAACTATGCAAAGCTGACATCCAACCCAAAAAAGATTGATCACTAATGCAAAGTAGAACCCAACAGTAACCCACTATGAATCCTTTTTTGTTATCTAGTTTCCAGCACAGTTTATCCTCCCCAATTCCTTTTACTGGGGCACCATTAATCATGAATGCTTTTACTAAAGGAGTCTTATATAAATTTTAAATGATTAGCTTATCATTTGATTGTCATATTACCCATTCTTAACTGTTTTAAAATTTTACTTTATTATTTTTTTCTATAAATGTGAAATTTACTTCAATCAAGCTCCCCTTGAACTTGCACTTTGTGCAGACCTCTGCACTTTAGTGCACCTCAAACTTTCACCAACACCGGCGTTTCTTTAAAAACATCCAATGATCTTAATTAAATTGATCATATAAAAGTATCATAACAACCATTAGATATTTTGATCAAAATATTAAACTATTTTTTTCTTGATACTTGTATTGAATTGTTATAAATTTTTTACAAATTAAAATTCTAAATAAGTATGAAAAATAAATGAAATGACCATCCCTTTTTCCAGAAGGAGCAATCTTGAAACATAATTCCTCAATTTTAATGAAGTTATGAAATTGACTTTAAAAGTTTACAATATTCTAGATGTATCTATTTTCTCCATTGAGAAAGCAATGAGCATACACGTGAACTTAATGAAAATTGATTCTCTTTTTTTTTTTTTTAAATGAATTAACATCTTCATTGCACTGAGTTAGGATAATATTATTTCACAAGGTAACACCATACAGCTCCTTCAAGAAAAACATGTCTCCACCACTCTACAAATCCATTTTCCCCAGCAAAGGCTACATTGTCACCATGGTCTCCTTACCCCCAAGTGTGCAACATGTTGACGTGGGTGGCTTGACTTGCCACTGAAGCCCAGGCCCACTATTTGTATGTCGGTCAAGTATGACCAAATACAACTAGGAATATAATTCCTAGTAATAGCTGACTTAACATATATCTATATATATATATATATGTTATTAGTTACAGCAATAGAGAATTCTAATTAAGCTAGTGAGCAGCAGCCGCATAAGAGAAAATAGAGAAAAGAGAGGCAGTCAGCTTCTACTCTTATTGTTTGTGTAAGAGAGTGCTAGGATGTAATTGGGATTTGGATTTCTTGAGAGTGTTCTTGTGCACTATTGTATCTCCCTATTTTTATAGTGAAATTTCTCTATCATTGCCGTGGAGGTAGGCAGTTTGCCGAACCACATAAATTCTTGTATTCTTTGTGTGTGCTTGTTATTTGATTTCTGCTTATTTACTGTTATTGATTTGAATCCTGGGGTGCTATTTGCACAACACAACATTTTTATTTTTTGATGATGTGGAACCTCACCAAGGTAGAGGGCCATTTGGACCCACCCTTGAAGAGTAAGCCAGAGATACACGACCTCACATGCCAAAACCTTTATTAGATAATCCAAAGAAACTCCTAGTGGGGATCGAACCCAACATGTCTGGGCCTACAGCTCATCCTAAGCCTCCAACTACTAGGCTACACCCTAAAGGGTACCCCCAAGTGTGCAACATTGATTAAAGACCACAACCATTTTCCGTTTCAAGAAATAGATAAAATCATTGTGCCAAGAGCATGGTAAGTGAAACTGATTCCTATAAAATGTCCATTAAGCAATGACCAATTAGGTTTCAAAAAAACAAAATTTCTTCCATTTTCCTAAACAATCTTTGATATGGAAACTATATTTTACTCTACCAAACAGGCCCTAATTAGTTGCTTGCAAGTAATTGATGGAAACAATCAAGCAATTTAACCGGGAAATGCTACATGCCTATCAGTCCTCTCCTATAATTTCTTTTACAGTGGAGAACGTGAAGGTATTGAACTCTATCTAATATGGACCTGTATTGGCCAAAGAATAAGCCTTTCTAGAACTCCAAAGCTTGCCATATATTTGATGCAAGCAATGACAAGTATGAGAATAAACAAAAATATCAAAAGATTCAAGAATTGTGGTCTAATTTCGATGTGGGGCCTTCTTGCACCTTTCATTGGCTACATTAGTTATTATTGAGTCTTAATATTAAGTTTCTTTAGGTTAGAAAGTTGTTGGCTCAGTTTTATTAAAGTTTTGCTAATTAGGGGTAGTTTGGTAATTTCCAGATTTTTTTGGAATGGGCTATACTAGAGACCCTTGTCTTATTTCTCTATTTTGAGAACTTTATTTGATTAAGTTCTTAGTTACTTTTCTTTGTTATTAGGAGTCCTTATCTTTCTTGGAAAGGTTATTTAGGAGTCCTAGTCATTTGAGGAAAGGGTTTGGCAATAGGGAAAAAAAAAAAAAAAGGCTTTATCCTCGTCAATAACATTCAAATATAGAGAGATCGAATTTATTAAAATTCCAGTAGCTTATTTTAAGTTTTGAGTGTGTGATTGCCTTCTCCTTTTTAGTTGTAATTGCCTAGAGTTTTATCTGTCTTTGTTTCTCGTTATATTCATTGTTTTGACACCAAACAACCCTCTACTCATTCAGGATCCAACCTTTGTACCCTTAAACTTCAAAGCATATTCAAGAATTCTTCAAGATCTCATCAAGAACCCTAATTTAGTACTGAATTTATAAAGATCCTACATCAAAATTGGTATCAGAGCTTCTTTTATCCTGCGTCAAAACTTCATGTTGCTACATACTAAAGTTCAAATTCATTAAAATATTAAGAAATGATTAGCATTTAAGCTCTTCCTGTATATTTTTCTAGAAATTTAATTACTACAGAATATCAATGAACAAAATTACTGAAAATGCTTAAAATGCCCTTTTTAGCGGCTAGAATCTATTCTTAGTTTAAGTCTCTCCTAATTAACTAGAATCAAAGAATCTGTATATCTGTTCTCCCCAAAATGGGAATGAACTTGCAATCAATAATCTGATGATTGAATCAAATCCTTGATTATAACTTTTTCTCATACCGGGACAAACTATAAAACTTCAAAATTCATGCCACTTTCTTACATGCTTAGTTTTTGTCCCATTTGTGATATTATAACATGTTTCTAAATTGTTTATTCAACCATAAGCAACAACATAGGATAAGGCCATGATTAGAAAAGGATATTAGGAAAGGGCTCTGGTGAAGTGGCATTTCTTTAGAAGGATATTTGAGAAGGGCTCTGGAGTTTCCAAATATTCTTCTAAAGAAAGGACTTCACCATGACATTAAAGGAAACGCTTTAATCTCCCCCCCCCCCCCCCCAAAAAAAAAAAGGCAAATAGTCAAAACGCAAACATGAACTGACATCATTGCTACATTTTGCCATCCTTATTTCGAAAGCTCCAATTTATATTAATGGATTCCCTCCCTGTGGCCACAATTTTCTTTTTAATTGGTAAGTTACACACCCATCAAATGGGTCTTGAACCCACGACCTCACCCTCCATCCCATTATTACAAGAGAAGGAAGTGCCCACTGAGCTTTAGCCCATTGGCAAGTCTATGGCCACAAATGCTACCAAAAACAAGCATACCTAGAAGACAAAGGAACCTGCCTCTGGTAGCCCCATCATTCCATCCATTTTTCAATCAAAAGACAAATTCTTAGTTCCAACACAGCAGTAGAGCAAAAACAAGCAAACAACAAGGTAGAACCTACCTTTGCAACAGCTGCCTGCTTAGACTTGGTTGATCTAGATTTGTGCGATAACACCCTAGACATGCGGGGAATCCCATCAGTGATTTCTTCCTGACTCAGTCCACGAGAAACTACGTTTGTCTCCGAATACGAATACGGATCTCTCAACTGCTCATCCCTTTCACCAATGGGGGACGGGGTCGAATGACTATTTATTTTAACGGGCAATGCAGAAGACTGAAAAACCATTCCAGACTCATCATTGGCATGACCATTAGCATGTGTAAAGCTTCGACCGGGAGCATTATCTACAGTCACATCATTGACAGTGAATCTTCCCGTCCTCGAGCAAATCCCGCCCATTGTACCAATCACTGCAAACTATAATAGCTCACTTTTTATTCACAGAATCCATACAACAGCCAAGGAATTGGACTATTTACACGAATTAAGTCCAACCCTTGTATTCAGCAACTCAAAATTGAAGTAATCAGAAGCTTGTTCAATTGTCCACAACCAGGAATTCAATTACAACAGTTTGAAACTACAAAAATTAACTCCTTGTTCCGCCCATACAACTACAGTACCAATTCTGATCACCACTGACCCGTTAGCTCAAAGATCACCAAACTGTGAATCAAGAAAACATCCAACCCATAAATCAGAAACTACCAATCAAACAGAAAGTAGGAATCAAAATTTGAAAAAATTTCACAATACCCATCTCAATACAGAATCATTAGAACTTCTTTTTTTTTTTTTTAAAGAAGCAAAAATTGATTAAAGGGCGATCAAAACAAAGAAACCCAGAAACCAAAAACACATTTTTTAAACAAAGATTAAAACTTTAGATCAATCAATCACTACTAAGCATACCACATACATACATACATACATACATACATATAAATAGATAAAAGTTACAGAGAGAAAGAGAGGCTCACCAGTTAAAGAGAGAGAGAAGGGGATGAGTTTGACTTGGATCTGCTGATGATGGTGATGGTGATGGACACAAAGAAAGATGAGGAAGCAGAGGAAGAGGAGGAAGAACCCAAAAACAGTGAACAAAACCAACCTTGCAATAGTCTCTCTCTCTCTCTCTCTCCTCTGTCTCTAATTTATTAAGGTCTTTTTATTAGTCTTTGTTTTTTTGGCTCTTTGTTTTTGGCAGCACAGCGGCACTTGCACCTGTGCTTTTACTACCCCAATTTCCCCTCTCTAAAAACACTTCCAAAAATATAATTTAAAAACACTTCCTAATTTTCTTTTGAAAAAAAAAAAAAAAAAAAGAATACTTCAAAAAAAGGACGCAATGAATCTTTCTGCGGTCAAAATCCCAAATATCACACTAAGCCAGCCAGCAGTAGCAAAGTCTTCTTGCTTCTTAGTCACCCCTTTTACCATTCAATTCGGTTGTGTCACCACTCTCACCACTTCCGCGTGCTATACACTCCCCTCTCCCCACTTGACTCAAGAGACTCTTCTCTTTCTTCTTGCTAGGGTTTTTAAAAATGAGTCGCCTTCACAACATTTTCATAGTAATTTCACTTACAAGTTTTATGTGGTAAGTTGTTGATAGTTTTAATTTAAATTTTGGACCCAAAATTGAAATTAGTTTTTTACCCCATAAATAATAGCTTGCCACCTTAGATTTGTTGTAAAATTACTATTAAAATATTGTGAACGTTGTATTTTTCTTTTAAAAATTAATTAAAACCCCCTTTTTTTTTTTACTACAGTTTTTACAACTAATTTATTTTCAAAATTTATCAAAATAAATCTATACCAAAGGGGCATTCAAAATTAAAAGCTCATGAATTTATTCTAACATAGATATGTAGTTTTTTTTTTTTAATAAATACAATAGGATTTAAACTTATGGCATTGGTTCCTTATAATTACTCTTTACACTTTAACAATTGAGTTAATTGGAACTTACAACATAGATCAATAGATAATAAATTAATAATAGTAGGGAAAAAAAGTTTCTAAAGGGCTAAACTTAGTAGTGTTGCCTACTTTCTTTTTTCTTTTTTGAAAAATATAAGGTAAAAGAAGATGTAAACTTAATCTTTCTTAGGACTTCAATTTTGGATTTATCCCTTACAAAATCATAAGAGAATAATAATCTTTTGTTTTGAATGCTTGACATTTCCATTAGAATTACCAAGAAGTGTCAATTGAGATACAATGCTCTTAGTCTCATCCTTAATTCTTGGTAGTAAGGAATAATGAGATTTTCTAAACTAAGCCATTTCTTTTTTGTTTTCCCTTTATTTTCTCTTTTTTTCTTAAATGTGGTTTTTGAACCTCATTTTCTTGATGGTTTTTCACAATTTACAAAATCCTTTTTTAGGGAGGGGGTAAATTACTAACTACTAAAGTCATGCTTTGTATTTTTTTATATATATGAAATACTTCAGTTTTATTAATATGATGCAAGTCATTACATCCTAAGCCAATGCATACTTAATAGGTGTAGGATTATCCTCAATCCAAGTTACAAATATTTCTAAACTTCTGGCATATTGTGCCAAGTGTGAGCTTGTTTATTCCCTTGACATTGAACATGTGAGAGTTTTACTGATCTGAAGTCTTGGAGCCGCAAAAGACACAAGGAGATGACATTCACTATAGTTGCAGAGGGCGTGTTGGCTCCAGTGAGGGCACCATGGAGTACCTCTAAGTCACATTCGAAAACCACATCCTGTAGTCCGATGTCCCACGCAAAGTCAATAGCTTCCTCCATTGCCTTTGCTTCTGCCTCCAACGGACTAAGTGGCACCCACATTTTCTTGCTCATTGTTGCAACTGCTTGTCCTGCATGGTCCCTAACAACGGCCCCGACACTAGCGGCCTAAAGAGAGCGGAAAACAGCGCCGTCGACATTCACCTTGTACCAGAGGCGCTGTGGCAAGTCCCAATTGGTATTTGTGGTGACAGTTGGTACCGTGATCTTGTGGTTTGCGAGCCGATATTCCTCTATCAATTTGACTGCCATCTGAAATATGAGTGTGCTAGGTTGCCAGGTTCCACCTGTTCAAGCTGCATTCTGATTCTTCCATAAACTCTATGTGATAGTGATACAAAGTCCCAATAACTCATCCCCAACATGTTGTTAGAAAACAATATGCCAAAGAAAGTCAAGGAAACTGTCAAAACCGTAGGCCATGGCTGTGGATAGGTAGGCCTGAGATAAGCCAAACTGCCTAAGCTTTCTTGCAAGCCCATAATGCATGTCCGCTTGTTTCGACCGCAGTGCCATAGGCGTCACAGGTAGGATCATTTAGGATTTTTCTGCACTGCAGGTTGGACTTCGTTGGGAGTATATTTTTGCATGCTCTCCATGCAAAAGATCGGATTTTGTTAAGAACTTCCAAGCGCCACAGAGCTTTCCAAAACATGCCACTCTTTTGGTTATTTGATGGACCACCAAAAGACCTATTTGGAATGTGTGAAAGGGAGAAGTCAACTTTATAGGCCGAGTTCATTGTGAAGTGACCATTCGGCGTGTACGCCCAAATAATGCAATTCGGTGGACGGCGAAGGCTTAGTGGGAAGCTTAGGATTGTCTAGGCATCATGTGGTAGGAAGATTTCTTTAATGAGGCCAATCCTCCAATTTCCAGTATCATGATTAATGAGAGCACATACATGCGTGTCCACTGGCAGGGCATGTTGGTGGGAGGTGACGCAAAAAGTAGAACAAATGGGTAGCTACTTATCAATCCAAATTCTAATGGAGTTCCCATTGCCGACCTACCATCGGTAGCCTTGCTTAATTATCCCCTGAGCAGCCATAATGCTTCTCCACGCATATAATGGTTTTGACCCCATTTCAGCTTTAAGATAATCAGTTTCAGGAAAATATCGAGCTTTGAAGACTTTGTGGACTAGTGGGGAAATGTTTGTTTGTAGGCGCCAACGTTGCTTGGCTAGAAGAGCAAGGTTGAAAGCCTTTAAGTCCTAGAATCCTAAGCTGCCCTCAATTTTGTGGGTACACAAATTTTATCCCAACTGGAACATGCTACCCTGTTCCTTCCATTGTTTTGTCCCCACCAAAAACTTCTAACCATACTTATTATTTCATCACATAGGGCATGTGGGAATTGGAACACACTCATCGTATATGTTGGGATTGCTTGAGCCACCGCCTTTGTGAGAGTCTTCTTCCCTGCATGAGACAACAATTTTTCCTTCTAGCCAGAAAGCTTATTGTTTAAATTTTCCTTCAAAGCTTGAAAAGGGTTGCACCTTGATTTTCCTACCAAGGACGGCAGCCCCAAATAGGTTTCATGTTGCCAAATGACTTCAGCCCCAAAACAATTTTTGATGGCATCCTGGATATCTTGGGACATGTTTCGGCTAAAAAATAGAGAGGTCTTATCATGATTTAGTTGTTGGCCAGATGAGGATTCATAGATTTCCAGTACTTCCTCAAGTGTGGAACATTCTTCAATGGTGGCTTTGCAGAAGATCAGGCTATCATCTGCCAAAAAAAAAAAAAAAGATATTTTTGGGCCACTTAGACATGCGGCTACACCACTCAAAAGTCCCAACTCCACTGATTTCCTAATTAAAGCTGATAAACCTTCCACGTAAAAAAAGAAACAAAAAAGGGGAGAGAAGGTCCCTTTGACGCAAACCCCTAGAAGAGATAATGTGTCCTCGGAGCCGCTCGTTGATTCTTATAAAATATGTGACAGTGCTAACACATCTCATCATAAGTTTCACCCATGATTCATGGAAACCTATTTTATACATTATTTTTTCCAAGCATCCTCACTCAACTCTATCAAAACTTTACTCATATCAAGCTCCACTCATATCAAGCTTCAAGGTCATTTCCCCAACTTTACCACTACGCTTTTGGTTGATATGGTGCATGGTTTCAGAGGCAACTAGGATATTATCAGTGATGAGGCAGTCAAACATGAAGGCGCTTTGGTTTTCACTAATAATTTTTGGGAGGAAGCATATTAGGTGGTTTGCTAGGACTTTTGCGGCCAAACGGGATATGACATTGCTAAGACTAATGGGTCGGTATTGGGTGATCTTTTTTGGGCTTTTTATTTTTGGTATAAGCACAACATGAGTCTCATTAAAATTTGGAGGGGTGATGCCATGATTGAGGAAGTCCAAGACAATTTTAGTAACACAATCACCAACTAAAGACCAAAAATGCTAATGAAAGAGAAAGGGCATACCGTTAGGGCCAAGAGATTTCTTGGGGTGCATTTGTTTCAATGCTCTGTAAACTTCATCAGCTCTGAATTCCTGTGTAAGAAAGTCATTTATGTCAATGGACGCCACAAGCTCCACAGCATCTATTAGAGTTGTTGAATTTGTCTACATTTGTGAGTGGAAAATTTCTGTAAAATAGTTGACAATGATACTTTCTATATGTTGCTCATCATCTTGCCAAACCCCATCTAAGTCACATATACCAAGGATCGCATTACGCTGCTTTCGATTGGTGGCTTTGGTATGGAAGAAGCTCATTTTACGGTCTCCATCAGTGAGCCAAAAATTACGTGAGTGTTGTTTCCACATAGTATTCTCGATGTCTAGCCAAACATTCAATGCATTGCGAACATCCCTGATCTCACTGTTTATTTCGATGCTACTGGGTTGTTTCTCCAACATTTGTAGTTTGCTTTGCAATTGCTCTATTTTCTGTCCCACATGGTCGTACTCCATCTTGTTCCAAGTCTGCAGCCTTGTACGGCATCTCTTAAGGTAGTTCGTGATAGGGAAGCCTTCAGTTTTATAAAGGCCCTCTTGCCATGATTCTTGAACACTTCAGAATAGTAGGGGTCCCTCAGCCACATCTCCTCGAATGGGAAAAACTTTTTGACTGGTCGTCAGTGGTGGCGGTTACTTTTAAGGCGAAGAGAGAGCATAGAGTGGTTTGACGTTGACATGGATATGTGGTGGACAACGACACCGCGAAAGAGCAACCGCCATGCATTGTTGTCAAGTGCTCTGTCAAGTCTTATCTTTAAGCAGCCTTCAATTTGATTAGTTTTAGACCAAAATAGTGAACCAACAAAGCCTAAGTCATGAAAACCACAGAGGTTGATGGTTCAGTGGAATCGGTCTAACTGTCTACCTAGTTGAAGTCTACCCCCCGATTTTTAGATTGGCTGATGATCTCGTTATTATCCCTGACGTAGAGCCACGACAGCTGGTTTATTCGGCCAAGAGATTCTAAGATGGACCACATCTCCTTCTGTTTACTAGTGTTTGGTTGCCTATAAAAGCCGATCAGATGCCACTTTGCACCGGTTTTGTTACATGTGATATGAGTGTCAATATGCCAACGTGAGAAGCCTTAGACTGCCACCTTAGTTTCTGGTTTCCATAGTAAGGCTAGACCACCACTTTGACCCATACTAGATATGACTAGACCTTGAGTGTAACCAAGTTCTTACTTCTTGTATTTCATTTCTTCCTGTGACAGTTTGGTCTACATCAAGAAAACCAACTAAGAAGCTTCTTTATTCAGTGCTTGCTGGAGAGCACGAACTGTACGAGGGTTCCTAAGCCCTCGATAGTTCTAGCTAATAATACTCATTGGACCCGGCAGTGCTGTGTAGCAGCCACCACTGATCCTAGTTGTTCTGCAAATATCTTACCCAACATTTGAGTTTCAATCTCAAACTTTTGCTTTTTATTGCCGTCAATGTCCCAACCTATGTCCTCAGGCTTACGTTTGGAGCCTAGCTGAGCTGTGTCCGTTTCCATGGAGTTTGTGTGGGGTTGGACTAGGATAATTCTTTTCCACTTCTTTTGGTTTTGGGTTGTAGTAGGTTGTGTGGCATCAGTAGGCCCATTGTGAGGCCCAACCAACACGTGTACCCTTTAAGGATGTGACCATTATGGCATCAAGTGTGATAGTACACGGTTCCATATTTTCCTCTATTTCATTGAAGGTGCCAGCCGTTATCAGTTGGCTCATCATTAGCATTCAAGTCGTGATCAATCTTCGTAAGATGTAAACAGAATAGATCGTGGCTTTTCAAAATTTCTGTGTTTGTTGGGATATGTTGGTGGGCATCCGTTACCGAGATTTCAGGGTTTTTCTTATCTCCTATGGCGGTTACAACAATGGCTGGATGGCCAGCGGCTCACTGGTAGTGGTGGTGGTGGTGGTTATCTCAAAGAGTGCCATGGTAGTAGTGGGAATAAAGTCGTTGGAAGGTTGTGATGGCTGGACTAGGTGTTTTTGAAGTTGTTCATTACTAGCTTTCAGCCACGCACCGTATTGTTGCCCATCCTTACGTAAAGTACCCTTACTACGTATCCACATTTTGCAATCTTTCTCATCATGGTTTTGTATACCACACCAGTAACAAAAGATTAACATGCGCTCATACTGGAAGGATACCCATTAAAGAAATGAGTCACCTATATGCACCATTCTTCCTCAACAGAGAGGTTGGCTAATATCCACATTGATCCTTACTCGGAGACATCACCCTCAAAAGTCTCCCACTAGGCCTGTGTCAACTTGTTTAACAACTCCGAGAGTACTCCCTATAGCCTCAGCATTTACCTTACTCATGTGTTGGATTGGCAAATCATGAACTTGTACCCAAAAGTTTTCCCTGTCAAATTTGGCATTCTTTACCGCCTCATTCTTCCCTGGTTTGTAGAGGCTGAGCAGGTACTTATCAAAAGACCACGGTTCTCGCAACAGTATGTGATCTAGGTCGTATTCATCATCAAAAAGAATCATAGCTGTGTTGGAGCCAAGGTCACATATGTCAAAACTTTTTTCAGTTTTCCACATGCTCTTTAGGGTTCAAAAGACCGCTTCCATGTTGATGCGTAAATTGGTGAAGAACTTGGCCACAAGTACCTTACCATCGCTGGTAAGATTAGGGGTTAAAGGGACTGTCTGACTTTCTTTTGATTTCAGTGATAAGCGGTCCCATTTACAAGTGATATCATCCATGGTGTGGAGTGGGGAGAAGACGAGGGTGCAGATGTGACGTGGGATGAAGGTAGACGAGTAGAAAGTGGACAACACAAGATTGGTATGGTAAAAGAAAAAGAGAGAGGTCCCACCTGAAGGGGAAATAGCCTATCAAGGGATAGGAAGTAGTTTCACTGCTCTAAGTTTTCTAGAGAAAACCTAGAGGAGAAAAAATTTCTTTGAAGTTTGTATATAATGATTTGCTCATTTTGTTGTGAAATCCTATTATTGGCATCTCTCTACCCAATATTTAAAGACCCGAACACCAATATAAATACATAACATCAAACAACTCCCAATCTTAAATAGCTCTTTGAGACTTAAGATTTGAGCCAGTGTTGTTTTGGGAAATTAAATAGCTCTGTCTTTCGGAATGTCACTAAGATTTTCTTTTCCATGGATTAAGTATTGCAATGGAGATTATAACCCTAGTTCCCCTCCACTGAAGAAGTAAACAATGCTATTGAGTTACAATACTATTTATGGTATATTATTCACATTTGAATCTAATTTCAAGCATTATATTTTCTTTCTAATAAGGATTTAATATTGCAAATTATAAAGAAGATTTTTTTTTCTTTTATTGGGTCAAATATTGGATTAGAAAATTAAACTTCTTCACGTTGGTTGTGGCAAATTGATCTAATCAAGTTATGGTTGATATTTTTGAATCCCTTTTTGTCAAATTTTGAAAACATAGGATTATTTGGTTAAGAATTGTAACTACTTTTTGACATTTGGCCACACAAATCAAATTACTAGTCGACAATCCGTGCAATGCAGAGAAAAGTTTAACATAATATGATTTTTTTCTCTTTTATTTTTGTCCAATATGAAATTTAATAATTATGATTGTGTTTATATTATGATATTTTTGAATTATTTTTGTCAAATTTAAAAATATAGAATTATTTGGTCAAAATTTTTAACTACTTTTTAACATTGGGTGACATAAATTAAATTTACTAGTTGGTAAGAGCATTCGCATCCGGAATGCTAAATGCCATATCAAAGGTTTATTTATCATTTTTCCCCTTAAAAACCTCCCACATCAGGAATTGCAAATGGTCAGAATTGTAATTTTTTTTACAATCTTGCTACAGTGTCATTCTACATGTAGAATGACACTGTAGACTATTGGATATGTATTTTAATCTCATTTATTCTTTCTCTCTCCTTTATTAGACTTCTCAACTCTCTCTCTCTCTCTTGCCTCACATTTCGTCTCCCTCTCTCTCTGTGAATTGCTCTCAACTCTCACTCTCTCTCTTTGTGTCGGTGGTTAGGCCTCTACATCGGAGGATCAGCGGGTTCTATGGCTGTGGTTTTTTTTTTTTTTTTTTACTGTGACCGGTGCTTAAAGGAAGAGGTGGGTATGGCTGAAGAGGGTTGTGGGTCGTGGTTCTCTCAAGTCCGATGTTGTTAGGTTTTGTTGGTCGTCGGCGAGGTGGAGATGGGGGTGGATTTTTCTGGGTTGTTCAGATTGGTGATGGATTTGGTGGAGATTGGCGAGGTCATGGTTAGGGCCATCACTGTCATGGCCATCGCCACCTCAAACGAACATGTAACCTGTCCGCCACAGCCATCACCGCCTCGCAGTCTCGCCTCTCACCGATCTGAGTTTTTGGGTTGTGGGTTGATTTCGTGGGTTTTTGGTGTGGGTCTTTGGTTGATTTTGGATTTTGGGTTATGGATGGTGTTGTGATGGTGTTGGTGGTGAGTTTTAGGTGGTGATGGTGTTATTTTTCTTCTTTGTTCCTTCGTGGTGATGGGTTTGTGTAATTTTCATTGGTTTTTTAGATGATTTTTGTTGCAAATTTGGTTGGATTTGGGTTAGGTCATGGTGGCCGATAATTATGAGTGGATTTGGGATCTATTATTTGTGAGCTGTTATGCTGGTGTTGATGGTGGCCGGTGGTCATTATGGCCGGTGATGGTGGTCTCAGTAAATTTGTAGTCGTCCTTGAACAGAAAGAATGAGAGAGAAAGGATAAATAATGTGTTGTATTGTAAATTATGGTGATTTTGGGATATATTATTTTATTGTGTAGAAATATTATTTTAATGAGTAGAATAGAAAAATAAAAATTGGGATGTTGGGAGTGTTGAAAAATGGTGTGGTATAAATGAAAAAGTGAGTTTTGAGATCATAAAATAGAATTTTTTGTAAATTCCAAATGCGAATGTTCTAAATGCGTGAGAAAGTTTAACATAATGTGATTTTTTACTCTATTTTATTTTTAACTACTTTTGACAAACGATGTTGCTCTATTAAATGAACCAATGGAGTATAAATGCACTTCAAGAAATGATAGCGTATCAGACTAAGGGATTTACATAATGTCCCCTTCATTTTATGGATTTCTTGGTGATAAAATTCTTTTATATCATAATTATGATAATATACTATTATCTCTTTTACAAGTCAAAATTCATAAAGAAAAACTTTCTTATTTTGTCAAAGTGTTATAAGGTTTAAAATCTTTAAAAGGAAAATGAAGGAAGGAAAAAAAAAAAAAAAAAAAGAAGGAAAAAAAAGAAGCCAAGGAGAAAGGGAAAAAAAACACTAATTTTACCTTCCAAAATTGAGATATATAAGTAATAATAATTTTTTTTTTAAATCTCAAATTCTATATGTAATAATTTATTTTTCTGTGCATAAGTATTAAGTAATAGAATTTGGGGATAATTTAATGTACGGCACTGGGATACCTAAGCCCATTTGGGTCTTGAGCTCCAACCCAACAGTATGGCCCATATCGCCCTAAGCCCAAGCCTCAGGCCACCCTAAAGCCCATTGGGCAAGCGATCTTCAGCACATATCACACTGCGTCACCTGGATCACGCCAGGTGAACCACTTCCCGAACAATAAGACAATTGCCTGGGGGTACCACTTCTCGGCTGCCTGGCAATGCCTTAGGTCATATTTTTGCTGAGCAATGCTACTGAGGTGGGAACTAGTTCCAAGGCCACTCATACCACACTCCACTCCCAACTAAACATCCACTTAGCAATAATAACGTTGGACCTCCTCAACCACGAACCACAAGAGTAATTATAGCTCCCCACTAATTATTGGGCTATAAATATGAGAAGCTAAAGAGGAAAAAGGGTTATTGAGAGGTTTGCAAAGAAACTAAGGGTATATAAAGCCAGAGCGTATCAAACCAACACGGTAACAATAGGAGCAAGGGGGGAAGGCAGTGCCATTGGGTCTCCGTGTAAGGAACCACCCAAAGTAGGAAATCCAAAGCCCATATCACAAATAGATTGTGAGCCTAAGTGAAGGTTGGTCCATCGACGACTCCTTTTTGGCGCGCACAATGGCACCGTCTGTGGGAATCTCCTACGAAGCTGTGGTTTAATTGAGACTCACACTTAGGAAAATGTCTGGAAACCATTCAGGGAGTTACGTCAAAAGTGGTTCGGTGGGGTCTTCTCGGGGATCCACTTGGCGAGAACGGAGGCACAAGAGGCGTGAAGATAGGGATTATGAACAAGAGGAAGAACGATCCGGCCTTGGAGAAGGGTCGTGCCAAACCCACCGGACAATAACGAGTGCTTCAGGGCATGGGCAATTTGATGAGAGAGATCAGGAACTAGAGCAGTTACGCAGACTGGTGAGAGATTTGGAGTTGGAAGCAAAAGGTAGACACCGGAGGAGGGATCAAGACGACCGAGAAGGGAGATCTGATAGTGGGGGAAATTATTATTGTTCGAGGGCCGATTAGTCAAGTGCCCATTAACGTCAGGAACGTTCACATTCACGGGAGTCCCGTCGACGTTGGAACCGTTCACATTCATGGGAGTATGCAGATCGGGGTTCAGATTCCCCTGAGGAGCGACGGCCCCATAATGCCGCCATGGATGCAATGAGTCGTGCCTTTCGCAGAGCTGCTTGGTCACCATTCTCAAACGACATTGAATGGGCCCCAATGTCGAGCAAATTTACGCGCCCCCCATTCAATTCCTACGATGGGAAAATGGACCCAGTAGAACACGTCAACCATTATATCCAGATGATGTCTCTGCATACACACAATAACGCACTGATGTGCAAAGTATTTCCTTCGAGCCTCGAGCCCATAGCATTGAGATGGTTTAATGGGTTACAGAAGGGTTCTATTCACAATTTTGCCAAGCTGATCCAAGAATTCGGTGCCCGATTTGTAACTTGTAGCTGGGTGCCATAACTAGTGGATGCATTACTGTCTATGAAGATGAGGGTTGGGGAAACTCTTCGCAGTTATGCTAGTCGATATTCGGAGCTTTATAACAAGATCGGTGGGATCAACGAGAAGATTGCGGTGAACACCTTTAAGATAGGGCTGCCCAAGGACTCCGAGCTACATGAGTCATTGACGAAGAAGCCTCCCGAGGATATGAGGCAGCACATGTGGCGTATTGAGGAGTACAAATACTTGGAAGATAACCGGCTGCAGAGTAAGGGTAAATCCCCGTTAGTTAACCACCCATGGCAGTGCGGTTTTCAGCCAAGACTTCAAAAAGATTTAAGGATACAAGAACCAGAGTTGCAACTAGGGGAGGTGAACGTGACGTTTAAGGAGTCGGTGCACAGGATTATAGACCAGATCAAGAACGAGTTATACTTTAGGTGGCTGAACAAGATGGGGGGTGACCCATCTCAGAGAAACTAGAGTTTGTACTGCACCTATCCTAAGGATAAGGGACATACCACCGAGCAGTACCGAGTGTTAAAAGACCATTTAGGGCAATTGGTGAAGGCTAGATATCTAAAGGAGTTTGTGGTGGATTCAGGGAATAGAGGTACCGGGCAAGGTACTTAGCAAAAAGGGAACCCTCTCCCGCCTCCATTAGGAGTAATTGAAGTCATCCATGCCACCCCGAGGGATACTACTGTTGTCGGGAGGAAAGGAGTGTTGACCATAGCACCCATAGGAAACTGCTTGGGCGTGCAACCCCCCGAAAAGAAGATGAAGATTGGTTGGGAACCCATCGCTTTTAACGACAATGATTTAGAACGAATAATTTAGCCACACGATGATGCGTTGGTGGTGACGGCCCGAATAAACGATTTCATAGTAAAGAGGGTAATGGTAGACCAAGGAAGTAGGGCCAATGTAATGTATCCGGATCTATTCAGATGGCTCGGACTGAAAAAGGAGCACCTTTCAAAATACGACACGCCCCTAGTCGGGTTTAATGGCTAGGTGGCGATTCTTGAGGGGCAAATATCACTTCCCGTGAATATGGAAGGAAAAGAAGTAACATTGGCCTTCATAGTTGTAGCTTCATTTTCTCCTTATACGGCCATTATGGGAAGGTCGTGGATCCATGCGATAGGGGCAGTCCCTTCCACCTTGCATGTGAAAGTTAAGTTTCGCACTAAGTAAGGCGTTGTTATAGTAAGGTGGAGTCAGCAAGCGGCCAGGCAATGTTTAGTGGTCGCAGTCGATTGGAACCACAAGCAGAGCAAACAAAAGGAAATCACTGGGAAAGTCCCTTTATAGCAACTATAGAAGCCTCGAGAGGGAACGAGGGCTAGTTGTGCCGAGGAGCTAGTTAAAATAAAGATTCAACTAAATGTCGAGCGGTATTTTCAGATAGGGGCAAGTATGAGGGACAAGGATAAGGTAAAGACATTGTTATTTCTCATACAGAATGTGGGTGTGTTTACTTGAAGCCCATATGAGGTGCCTGAGGTTGATCCTGAGTTCATCGTTCACAAGCTTAACGTAGACTCGTCGTTTCCTCCAAAGAAGCAAAGGCCGAGATGGTTGGCTAAGGAACACGTTGAGGCAGTGAGACAGGAGGTCGAGAGGTTTAAAGAGGCCGGGGCGATAAAGGAAATCTGCTTCCCGGAATGGCTGGCGAATACTGTGGTGGTCAGGAAGAAGAATGGCAAATGGAGGGTTTGTGTAGATTTCACGGATTTGAACCGGGCTTGCCCAAAGTACCCATTCCCTATGCCAAAGATAGACCACTTGGTCAATGCCACCTATGGGCACTCGAGGATGAGTTTCCTAAATGCCTTTCAGGGTTATCATTAGATCGCCTTAGCTGCCGAGGACTAGGAAAAGACAGCATTCATTTCCTCTGATGCAAACTACCATGACACCGTGATGCCCTTTAGGTTAAAGAATGCCAAGGCAACATATCAATGAATGATGACTAGAATGTTTCAGGATATCATCGGGTGTACGGTTGAAGTATATATTGAAGACATGGTGGTAAAAAGTAAACAAGATGCGGCATACAGAAGATCTCCGGGGGGGTATTTGAAATGCTGTGGCAACATAAATTGCACCTGAATGCGGACAAGTGTGCTTTTGGGGTAGGGGCCGACAAGTTCCTAAGTTATCTGATTACTAACTGGGGGATAAAAGTCAATCCTGATCAGATTAAAGCCGTGCAGCGTCTCAAGCCACTGGGCAATCCGAAGGAAGTGCAGGTGTTGATCGGAAGTGGAAGGGGTTCTAGTGAAATGAGTAAAGTGAAAGAGTTTTTCAAGATTTGAAGGAGTATTTGGTAAGGGTGCCCATGTTAACAGCCTCGGAACCTAGGGAAGATTTATTCATGTATCTTTCGGTGTCTGATCATGCTATAAGCGACATGCTATTAAGGGATCATGGAGTGCCGTAGCCTGTGTATTACATCAGTAAGACCTTGGTCGATGCGGAGACAAGGTATTTACCCCTGGAGAAGTTGATGCTAGCACTAGTGCACGCTATTAGAAAATTGTCTCACTATTTCCAAGCTCATACCGTCTATATCTTGACAGAGTACCCTTTGCAGTCGCTGTTGAAAAGATCAGATTTTACAGGCCGGATAGCTAAATGGGGGACTCTGTTAGGATCCTTCGATATAAGGTACAGGCTGAGAATTTCAATGAAGGGTCAAGTTCTTGCTGATTTTGTCGCAGAATTTTCTCCTAAACACGAAGGGGAGATGGTTTGTTATGTGGAATGTCGCCCATGGAAGGTATTCATGGACGGCGCATCAAATGCTATGGGGGCTGGTGCCGGGATTGTCATTATCACCCTAGAAGAAATACGGTTGGAACATTCTTTCAGGTTGGGGTTTAAGGCCTCTAACAACAAAGCAAAGTACAATGCCTTGCTTGTCGGATTGAAAGTCGTTTTGGGCATAAGTGCCCAGGATATAGAGATTTATTCAGATTCTCAGGTGCAGGGCAGTTTTGAAGCACATGATTCTTGAATGAAAGAGTACTTACAGGTGGTAAGGCAAGTCATAAGCAAGTTTAGTACGACAAAGTTGGCCCATGTGGCCAGGGGACAGAACAAACATGCTGACTCTCTAGCCACGTTGGCATCATCAACTGCTTGGTATTGGTTATCAGCAGATCGTACGCTGTACCAGAGGTCTTTTGAGGGGTCGTACCTTTTGTGTTTACACCCCAAGAAAGTTAATGAAATCTTGGCCGAGCTACATGGTAGGGTATGCGGTAGTCATGTGGGGGGACGTTCACTAGCACACCGAGCAATGACTCAGGGGTTTTGGTGGCCACAAATGTAGAGGATGCCGCCGAGTATGTGCGTAAATGTGAACAGTGCCAAAAGCATGCTTCCTTGATCCACCAATCGGCTAGCCACCTAAATCCGGTCAACAGCCCCTGGCCCTTCGCGCAATAGGGGTTGGATATTTTAGGCCCATTTCCCCAGGCCACAGGCAATCGGGAGTTTGTTTTAGTAGCTGTTGATTACTTCACCAAGTGGACGGAGGCAGAGGCGTTAGCCAACATTCGAGATGTGGATGTTAAGAAGTTTGTTTGGAAGAATATAGTCATGAGATTTGGGGTGCCAGACTCTCTTAAATCTGATAATGGATTGCAGTTCGATAGTAGGGCCTTTCGCGAGTTTTGTAGTGATCTCGGCATCAAGAACAGGTACTTTATCCCGACGTATCCTCAGAGCAACGGCCAAGCAGAAGCCACTAACAAGGCAATCGTGAACGGATTGAAGAAAATGTTAGATGGTACAAAAGGTAGGTGGATCGAGGAGCTGCTCAATGTTTTGTAGGCGTACCAGACAACTCCTAGAAGGTCTACTGGAGAAACTCCGTTCTTTCTAACGTATGGGGCAGAAGCTGTAATACTTACCGAGGTAAATTTATGTAGTGCACGGGTTGCAGGGTTTGCCCCTACCTAGAATGATAGGTTGCTGGTAGAACGCCTGGACTTACTGGAAGAATACCGAAAAGTAGCGACCATACAGCTAGCTAAGTATCAACAAAAGCTTGCCCGACGCTATAACTGAGATGTAAAGACAAGGGAATTCGCTGTCGGGGACCTGGTGCTATGGAAGGCAGTAGGGAATATGCGAGATACGAATGCTGGGAAATTGGCCCCAACTTGAGAAAGGCCTTACAGGGTTACTGCTATCGTAGGTGCGGAAGCATACTACTTGGAGGACCTAGACGAGAGACCGCTTCCCTAGCCATGGAATGTCCACAACTTGAAGAAATTTTATCACTGATTATTCATACACGGGGGTGTGAATTAAATGTGATCTTGTGTATATGTTTTATTTAATATGAAGGTGGTATTTATCCTTGCAGGTGCATTTAGTTTTATTATCGTCAATTCATTAAAGGCACTGCCGAACATCAAATGTATAGAAGGTTATGGGGACGAGTAGCTCGTTCCATTCTAAGGACTGAAGCCTGCTTCTCGATTCAATCATTATCACTAAGCAGGTGAAAACTTACACCAAAAGCTCTCTAAGGACTGAAACCTGCTTCTCGGTTCGATCATTATCACCAAGCTGGTGGAAACCTTGCACTAAAAGCCCTCTAAGGACAGAAGCCTGCTTCTCGGTTCGATCATTATCACAGAACAGGCGGAAACCTTACACTAAAAAGCTCTCAAAGGACTAATGCCAGCTTCTCGGTTCAATCATTATCACCAAGCAGATGGAAACCTTACACCAAAAGCTCTCTAAGGATTGAAGCATGCTTCTCAGTTCGATCATTATCACAGAGCAGGTGGAAATCTTACATCAAAGGCTCTCAAAGGACTAAAGCCTGCTCCTCGGTTCGATCATTATCACCAAATAGGCGGAAACATTACACTAAAATCCCTCTAAGGACAGAAGCCAGCCCCTCGGTTCGATCATTATCATCGAACAAACGGAAACCTTACACTAAAAGCCCTCTAAGGATAGAAGCCTGCTTCTCGGTTCGATCATTATCATCGAATAGGCGAAAACCTTACACTAAAATCCCTTTAAGGATAGAAGCCTGCCTCTCGGTTCGATCATTATCACTGAACAAGCGAAAACCTTACACTAAAAGCCCTCTAAGGACGGAAGCCTGATTCTCGGTTCGATTATTATCACCGAATATGCGGAAACCTTACACTAAAATCCCTAAGGACAGAAGCCTGCCTCTCGGTTCGATCATTATCACCGAGCAAGCGAAAACCTTACACTAAAAGCTCTCTAGGGGCAGAAGCCTGATTCTCGGTTCAATCAATATAATCGAGCAGGTGGATAGGCATATATTAAGTGGAGTTTCAATTGTCAAGGAGCTAAAGCATTTTCCATTCCAATCTGACCTCGGACAACGTGCATACCCCTACTCGATCGTTAGGGGTATATATATATATATATATGCTCGCGAAAATAAAAGAATATAACAAAAGAAACATCATAGTATTAAAACATTCATAAACATGACTAAGACAAGCGTTCGGTAATTGAACCTTAATCAAACAAAACCAACATATAAGAACTAAACCAGTGTTTTGTCACCATAACTCAGTGACTGTAGAAAAGTTAAATCCAAAAAATAATTGTTCTATCACCACAACCTGGTGACATAGGTAAACTTGCTCAAAAGAGAGCAATTATTTAAACAAGGAAAAAGTAAAGTAAAATAGAGGAAATCCGGTTTGGCAATTAATTCGTAGGGTCGGCGGGCTGAATTTGAGCGGTGATCTCTAGAGGCTGCTGGGTTGCCGAAAGGGACTAAAACTGAACATCCTCACCGGGCTGACCACCAGCACGGAGGTTGCTAGTGACTTCCAGGTCAACTAACTTTACGTGAGAGTCAATTGCCTCCACTAACTCCCTCATGCTTGGGGTCTTTTCCTTGGCAGTGGCACCAGAAGGGTTCTGTGCAGCAGTAGAAGGGCTCGGGAAAGGGATTTCGCTGGGGTTTCTTAGAGGAGAGTCCTCGGGGACCCCTAGAGTTTGCAGGGCAGCCAACTAACCCTCCTTAAAGGCAAGCCTCTGAGCTTTATGAATAACAAGCTCTATCGAGTTTTATGTGTCAACGAATCCCTCATTATACCATTTATTTTCGCAGGCCTTCAGAGCTGCCTTCAAGTTAGCCAACTCCTCAGCTTGCGCAGTGTTCAGGCTCGCAGGCTCGCAGTCTCTGCTAGTTTTAGCTCGGTTTCACCCAGCTTAGCCTCCAACTCCAAGGACCTCTTCTCCGTGGACGCCCTAGCCTTCTCGGATGTAGCAGCCTTCTTCTCTGCAGTCACGGCAACCTTGGACTTCACTTTTGCAGTCACCTTGGCCACGTCCTTAAGAGCCTTCTCCCGCTCGACATCTTCAGTAAGCTCCTTTAGCCGTTCATCGAGGATGTGAGTCAGTTGAGCGGCCTGGTGAAACAACAGTGATAAGTACAACAACAACAAAAATGTATAAAAGTTAGTAGAAAACTAGGGGACAAGAGATTACCGCAATGGTGTGCCATTGCAACCGCCTGCCCAGTGACTCGTTTGTCCCATCCTCGAAAGCGTGCACGTCTTCGGGCAGCAGAAGGCCATGCACCAAACTTTAAGCAACACAACCCCCCTCACCCTTTTCCCATACTCGTACACTCGCAGTCGCGGGAAGGGGTTTGTCATTCAACTGAAACGAAGGCTGCCATTCCGGCGTGACACAGGAGGTGGACGCCACGTTCAACCCGATTTGAGCCATTATCTCCTGGATGACGATACCATCTAATGGCCGGGGGGGAGTCCTCGTGGGTGCATCACCCGACTCGGTAGGGGTTTGTTCGGCCACCCGCTGTCTCTTCCGAGAGCGGCCAAAAGAAGCTAGAGGAGAAAGGGGGGTTTGATCTCGGCCTTGGGTTTCTTGCTACTGCATGGCTGGCCGGGCGCCGAGCACAAAACGACTTACTGTCATCGTCCTTCTTGTCACCATGTCGTGACCTTGATCAGATTCGATTTCTGCAGAGCTAACAGCTTCAACAACTTTTTCCTCGGCTTCTTGAACGGGAGCTTCGGGTTCAACAGGAGCCTCGGGCTAAATGGGGGCTTCGGGCTAAATCGGCACATGTGCCTGTACTCGGCGGCGTCGAGACACATGTTCAGCCAACTCGTCTCATAAGGTTGCAAGTTCTTCCGAGCAAGTATACTGCAAACCAAGATCACAAGCTTTGCCTACTATAAGTTTTGGAGGAAGGAAATTCGCATGTCGTACATCAATATAAGAAAGGAGGGGACTATCAACTAGCAGAGCTTGGCTGAATGCATGCTAATGATACAACATAAAATCTGTAGACTGAATGCTTTAGGCTTCAATGGTGAGAAGATAATCTAGAAAAACCTGAAAAGATGAACACACTATCAAAGGTGACTGGGGAGGACCGGCTAAAAATCCTCCGATGATAAAGTTAGTATATCTCTTAACTTCTAGAATTCCAAATTACTTGGAAAATGATCTCTGTACCTTTTTTTTGTTGGCAATGATTGTTTATATAGTGCACACTGTGATCAGTTACTTGCTTAATAACTTCTCCTATGTTAGAGGAAGTCAAAAAGTTCGGAGTTAACTTCCATAACTGCTATGTAAGTTATATTATTTGGTCATACATTCCATAATTGTCATTGGAGGTGGTTTCGTGATAATAACCTTCAATTTTGTACTTACATTTTGAAACAAGGATATGGACCTCGTCTAGAGATTGCATACAGTAACAACGCTTGGAGTCCTCATAGGCCGTCCAAGGGTGTCCATGGATGGACAACCCTGAGACGAACGAGTTTTTTGGGCTAAGGCATCCTCTATTCCTTTCTTGGACGAGCCACACGGATGAGTGTGGAGTTGGGTTAATTTTGATACACTATCAGTTGCCTTCTTGTCCGTGGGTCGTCTAGGGAAGTTTATAGCAAAATGCCACTCTTTGGACGTGTGTATTTATGTCGGGGACTAAGTTCACCACGTGTCACGGTCTTGTTGGTGAATGTTTGCGTCGACTCACCTTTCGAGAAGCGTGCCACACTTCAGCTTCTGGTTGGTTGTGTTGTTTCGGGTACTAAAGTCTTCCACCTATAAATAGTGGAATTCCTGCGCTACCCTCCTTATTTCTAAAATTTTCTCTTGTTGACATTCCTCGTCTTAGCAGCTCGTCTAGAAGTTTCCTGCGTCCATAGTCTTCGTTTAGATCCAGGTACTTTCCTCACTCTCGTCCTCAGGTTTTAAATTTTTTCAAAAAATGACTGAGATTGTCCTTTCCTTGTCTAGCAATAGCTTCGAAAAAGCCATAGACGAGTATCATGAACCTAGTAGTTTTAGTAGTTCTAGTGATAGTAGCAGTAATGGTAGCAACAGTAGTAGTGGGGGGAGCACCATAGACGAGTACACGTCTGGTGTCCCTAGAGTTCCTTTGGAGGTCCTTCAGGAAGAACTTAGGACGAGAGCTGAGTCTAGGTTAAGGGCTGGCACAAGTGCTCCCTTGTCTACTGTCCAGGACGAGGTTGAGATCATTTATAGTTGTGCTATAGGGATTGCCTCCAAGACAGACGAGAAAAGGTTAGGGTCCCTTAAGGCTTGATACCAAATCCCTGATAGCCCAAACCTTAGGGTACCTATAAGTGGTGAGTGGTGTTGGCAACCCCATTTTGGTGTTACTATTTACGAGGCTTACCTTCTGGGGGATTTGAGGTTGCCTCTTAATGCCTTTACAAGAGAGTTGCTTACTAGGTTAGGCTTAGGTATCTGTCAATTCAATCCCAAAGCATGGAGGCTAATTGTCTCTATGCAAGTTTTGTGGAGGGAAGTGTTTGAGGGGGACCGTCCTCTTTCTGTGGACGAGTTCCTTTATTGCTACAAACTTTCCGAAATTAACCAATCCCTTGGCTTTTATCAATTCACAGCCAGAGGGAAAGATTGTAGATTAATAAAGTCCCTAGTTACCTCAAATAGGAACTGGAAGGCTGAGTTCTTCTTCATCTCTGGTTTCTGGGCTGAGAACCCGGTTAAGGTTGATAGGGATTCGTTTGGTCCCTATATAGGGGAATTAGGGAACCTTCGTCTTGAAGGTATGCTTGAGGTTGTTTATCTTAATATTTTTCATTTGTTATTATTTTTTATCATTCTTATCTAATAGTTTTTCTCCTTTTTTTTTTTGTAGGTGTTCGACGACCTCAGTTGGACAGGTTCTATCTTGAATGAGTTCAAAAGGCTCGTCTATACACGGATAGGACGTTCCATTTTTTGGTTAGCCTTAGACGCCTTGCTACTTGGGGGTTAGGCCCTGAGCCATCTGCTGAGGCCATTGCCCACGAGCTCACTGTGCGTAGACGTAAGTTTTCTTTTCATTTTTTATTCTTCTCTTTTTTTCTATTTTTTTGTGGACTAACACATACTTTTTCTTTCTTTCTTTTTTAAGGGATGGCAACAATGAAAGAGAACAAAGGCAAGAAAGTGGTGGACGAGGTAGTCACGCAAGGGGTTCAATCCCAGCCTCGTCCATCAGTAGGTGACAAGAGGAAAAGTCTGTCCAAAGGGGTTGACTTAGAAAATCTTCCAAGTCGACGCAGTGGGAAACAAGCTAAGCATGGGTCGTCCAAGCCTGGGGTTGTTAAGCCCAGCCTTCTTGTCCTTCCTACTCAGCAGCCCACCGTCCATATCCATGATGTTGATTGTGAGCCTCTTGATCCTCCGTCCGTGGATGTCCCGTCCATTGCCCAGGTGCTTGTCTCGTCTAAGCCCTCTCGACGAGTCCCTTAAAACCTTATAGAAAATGAAGATTTGGCTTGGGAGAGGTTTGAGAAGGCTGTGACTGACCAAGACGTGGTGGCATGTTATAACATGTCTTTGAAGGAGTTTGAGCACTCTGGTGTTCATAACCTCTTCGAGGTACACTCCTTTTCTTTTTATCTCGTCTTTACAAAAATATAATCATGCACTTTATCTAACAACAACTCGTATGCAGACAATGTCTAAGTTCATCGCCGCGTCCAAACGAGCAACGGAAATGGACAAGACGAGGATCCTGCTGGAGAAGAGGATTCAGGAAGTTAAGGACGAGAGTAAAAGGTGGGCTAAGGTGGCGGCTAAGGCCAAAGATGAGGCAAACGAGCTGCAGAACCATATTAAAGAGTTGAAGACTGATGTCATAGAGAATGACACTCGTCTTGATCACCTCCAAAAGAGAAATGACGAGTTGAGTGCCCTTCTTGGGAAAGCTAAGGGAGACGCAGTTGCAGAGTTTAAGGCGTCCAAACAATACACTGATTTATTGGACACTAACTATGCAGCTGGGTTTGAAGACTTCAGGATGGATGCCATGGAGAATTTCTTTGAGCTTGATTTCAGTTCTATTAAGTTCAACCTTGGTAGTGCTGTTACAAGCTCTCTCCTCTAGACGAGCTCAAACATTAATATTGAAGATGATGCCACCACCCAGCCAATCTAGGACGACCCCAGTATTGATCCTCCCCAGTGAAGATAGCCTTTTATATTTTAATTCTATCCCTTTTTTTTTATTTGGTCTGTTGTTTTGGACCATTAGATGTAACTTAAGTATACTTATTTCGTCCATAGTTTTAGGATGACCTTTTAAACAATTTGTCTTGTTCATTTCAATTTTGTATAAGGGTTTTTGGACATAGGTTGTCCACCTTTTTTTATTAATGAATGCATGTTTGCTTTATCTTTTATTTACTAAAACATTGTATGGACGAACTTGTTTTGCATTCTAAAGTAATCTTAATTTTGGCTCGTCCATGGTTAGGACTTGTTCACGTTCAACTCCATCTTTCATTCTTTGAATTCAGCATAACTTGTCCATGAATAGTGTTATTTTTGTTGGTTTCACTCAACTCAGTATTATTTCTCGTCCATTGGTCGGATGATTCTTTGCCTGTTTAGATAAGTTGCTGATTTTTGTCCACTTAAAAAAAATTCAATTTTTTTTACTTGTCCAAAGATTGGGCTATTTTAGTTGATATCTAGTGGATTTTATGCGTGCATTTCTTTGTCCATGGCTGGGTTGAGCATTCCATCGTCCATGGTTGGGTTGAGCATTCCCTCACCCGTGTCTGGGTTAAACATTCTCTCGTCCATGGCTGGGTTGAGCATTCCCTCGCCCATGGCTGGGTTAACACGTCATGGCTTCAACTCGTCTCTCGGTTTAGACGAATGTGCCATTTTTGCTTTATCCTTATTTTAAGGAAAGCTTATGGACTGTACATCCTTGCGTCCAAGGATTTTATTCGTCTTTGGTTTGTTTTCTGTGGATTATTTATCACAAGAATGGATTTCTATACAATCATACATTTACTTAGAAATACATCATATATATACTTGAAAATCCATGCTTTGTAAATATTTGTCGACATGCATGGCACGTGCTTAAGAGCTAGCGCCTTTAGAGAATTAAAAATACTTAAACATAAATTCATTCATAAGTAACACACTTATACATCTAAAACATAGTAGTAATAAACAAATACTAGAAAATAACACAATTACTTCAAACGTCCATGACGTTCGTCTTATGGCAATGCTCGTCCATGGTCGTTCGTTATTGATAGTATCTTCTCAAATGTTTAACATTCCAAGGGTGTTCTAGCTTCCGTCCATCCAGGGCTTCCAAATAATAGGATCCTTGCCTTTTGCAGTTGATAACCCTGTAAGGTCCTTCTTAATTTAGTCATAGCTTCTAGTGGGCTGGGTTTTTTGTGGCCAAAGAAACCCTTTTTAGGACGAGATCCCCAATGTTGAAGCGCCTGGGCTTTACTATGGCATCATATTGCTTAGCCATAAGGTTTTTATACCTTGTTGTTCACTACTCCGTGTCCATCCTTACCTCGTCAATCAGATCGAGGTTAAAACGAAGCTGTTCCCTGTTGTCTTCATCTTGATATTTCATCACTCTATGGCTGGCCATGTGCACTTCCACAAGTATGACTGCTTTGCTCCCATAAACTAGTTTGAAAGGAGTTTCCCCTGTAGGCCCTCAAAACACCTAGTAATTTGTCCGGCCACACTCCCTTTGCCTCTTTAAGCCGAGTCTTGATGATTTTCAACAAGGATCGATTTGCTACTTTTGCCTACCCGTTGGCTTGTGGGTGGGAGGGTGAGGAGTAGTGATTCTTGATTTCAAGTTGTTCACAAAATTTCCTGAAGGGTGTGTTGTTAAACTGTCGTCCGTTGTCAGACACTAATGCTCTTGGTATTCCAAACCTACATACAATATTTTTCCAAACGAAGCTTTTGACATTTTGTTGTGTAATTTTTGATAAGGGTTCAGCTTCCACCCACTTAGTGAAATAGTCTATTCCCACCACTAAAAACTTATCTGTCTGGTTCTAGTTGGAAAAGGGCCTAATATATCCAAACCCTATTGTGCAAAAGGCCAAGGGGCCATCACTGGGGTAAGACACTCCGACAGCTGTCTAGGAACGTTATTGAATCGTTCACATTGATCATAGACCTTAACATATGCCTTAGCATCAGCTTGGATGGTAGGCCAATAATATCCTGCACAGACAGCCTTGTGGACAAGTGATCTAGCTCCTGAGTGGTTTCCACATGCTCCTTCATGAACTTCTCTTAATACGTAATTTGCCTCGTTTGGAGCTAAACATCTTAGATAATGTTGGGAGAAACCTCTTTTGTATAGAACCTCGTTAATAAGGATGTACCTAGCTAACCTGATCTTTAGTTTTCTAGCGTCGTCTCTTCCTTCTGGGAGGTGTCCATCTTTTAAGTAAGCCACTATTAGGGTCATTCAATTGTCTTCACCTTCTATCTGTTGTATCTCAGGAAGATCTATGCTTGGCATATATTAAACTTCGTCAAACTCGCCCACTTGTTGAGGCTTCTTTTGCTAAAGCGTCTGCCTTCACGTTCTCCTCCCTTGGTATCTGAATGAAACTAATTTCCTTAAATTTTTTCACAAGGCATCTTACTTTATTAAGATATTTCTTCATGCGTTCCTCTTTTGCCTCGTATATTCCATTCACTTGGCCTATAACTAGCTAAGAATCTCCATGGACGAATAGTGATTCTGCTCCCAAAGACTTGGCCAACTCCAGCCCTTTCAAAAGGGCTTCATACTCCACTTCATTATTGGTCGGTGTATACTGTAGATGAACTTTGTACTTCAACTCATCTCCTTCCGGGGATTCCAAAATAACTCCTATCCCCCCTATATGTAGTGTGGAGGATCTGTCCACATGGATGACCCATCTCCGAGGTTTGTCTGGCTCGTCTGACTCTTCCAAGCTTAGAGTGAACTCCGCAATAAAATATACCAACACTTGTGCTTTTATTGCGCTCCTTGGTTGGTATCTGACATCAAATTCACTAAGTTTTATAGCCCATTGAACCAGTCATCCTACAACCTCCAACTTATTCATTGCCTTCTTTAATGGATGATCCGTCAAGACAATAATGACGTGTGCTTGAAAATAATGCCTCAATTTCCTTGAAGTTGTAACCAAAGTAAAGGCTAATTTCTCCATCATTGGATATCGTCCTTCTGCCCCTCTTAAGGCTCGGCTTGTGTAGTAGACTGGCTTCTGTACCCTTTCTTCTTCCCTGATCAAGGCTAAGCTTACTGCATGTGAGGACACTACCAAATATAAATATAATTCTTCACCAGGCACGGATGGGCTTAGCAGTGGAGCTGTGGTTAGGTAGGTCTTGAGATCTTGGAAAGTCTTCTGACACTTGTCCGTCCACTCGAATGCCTTCTTAAGAACCTTGAAAAATGGCAAACACTTATTAGTTGCTTTAGAAACAAACATGTTTAGAGCGGCGACTCATCTAGTGAAGGATTGGACTTCTTTGATATTCCCCGGTGGCTTCATATCCAGGATCACCTGAATTTTGTTGGGGTTCGCTTCAATTACTCTATGCGAAACCATGAAACTAAGAAATTTTTCTGATGAAACTCCAAAAGCGCACTTGCTAGGATTCAACTTTTTGTTATATTGCCTTAGCGTGTCGAAGGTTTTCTAGAGGTCGTCCAAATGGTTTTCTCGTCCAAGCTTTTCACCAGTATATCATCCATATAAACCTCCATATTCTATCCTATTTGTGGTTGGAACATGTGATTGACCAACCTTTGATAAGTTGCCCCTGCGTTCTTTAAACCAAAGGGCATTACCCTATAACAAAATAAACCCTAACTAGTGATGAAGGATGTTTTTTCTTGATCTGCCTCATCCATCTTTATCTGGTTATACCCTGAGAAGGCGTCCATAAAGCATAACAACTGATGACCCGCTGTTGAATCCACCAACTGATCGATGCGCGACAATGGGTAGCTGTCCTTAGGGCAAGTTGGGCAAGCTTTATTCAAATCAGTGAAGTCTACGCACATTCTCCACTTGCCATTTGCCTTCCTGACCATCACCACGTTTACTAACCACTTTGGGTAGTAGACTTCTCGAATAAACTATGCTGTTGTCAACTTCTGGACTTCTTCCTTAATAGCCTTGTCCCGCTCTAGAGCAAAGACTCTTTTCTTCTAACGGGCTGGCTTGTAAGACGAGTATACATTCAATTGATGAGTGATGATATTTAGGTCATGTCTTCATGACTCCATGCAAATACATCAACACTCTTCCTTAAGAAGTGGACGAGCTCTTGCTTTGTCTCTTTTTTCATGCTTGTCCCAATTCTAGTAAACTTCTGGGGATCATTCTCGTCCAAAGGAATGTCTTCCAATATTTCAGTGGATTCTGCAACGACTCTTCTTTCCTCAATACTCATTGCCTGAACTTGCTCGTCCATGGCTAGCATAGCCAAATAACATTCTCTTGCTACTAACCGATCTCCTTACACTTCTCTTACCTCGTACTCTGTAGGGAACTTGACTGACAGGTGGTAGGTAGACGTTATTGCTTTCCAGCTATTTAGAGTTGGTCTTCCAATGATGGCATTGTACAACGACGAACAGTCCACCACGAGGAACTTTACTTCTTTGGTTATCTGTTGTAGATATGCCCCCACTACCACAGGCAACGTAACTATTTCCACAAGTTGTACCTTCATTCCCTTAAACCCCACCAAAGGCGAGTTCACTGGACGAAGTAGATCTCGTCCAAGCTTCATTTGCTGGTAAGCGGGGTAATACAAGATGTCTGCCAAACTACCATTGTCCACTAACACTCTTTTGGTTGTATAATCTGTGATAAGCAAAGTGATGACGATCGAGTCGTCACGAGGTCGTCACGAGGGTAGTGAATTCTATCAGCATCCTCATCGGTGAAAGTAATAGCATGTTCTTCAGTTTTCCTCATCTTGGGGGATCGTCCTGAGAGCTGGACATTCTGCACTACTTTTAGGTACGTCTTCCGTGACTTGGAAGATTATTCTACCGAGGTTCCTCCTATGATCACCCTTATTTCTCCTAGTAGGGGACGTGGTGTCTCTTCCAGCTTCCCCTTCAACTTCTTATCTTTGTGATCTTGTCCAAGGAAATTTCTCAATTTTCCTTACCTGATGAGATTTTCTATCTACTGCTTCAAATCAAAGCACTCGTCCATGTCATGCCTATGGTCTCTGTGAAAACGGCAATATTTATTCCTATTGCACTTGTTGGGATCTCCCTTCATCTTTTCTGGCCATTTCAAGGACGGGTCATCCTTGATTTGCATGAGCACTTGGTTGAGTAGAACATTCAAAGGCGTGTAGTGTTGGCTTCTCCCCGAAGACGAACCTGGCTTCCTAATGTCTCGATCCTTTTTCTCCCCTGTCCGGGCTTTCTTTGGATGAGGGCCTTGCTCCGAGTGATGAAGGACGTCTCCTTCCATTCGCTCGACTTTCTTCCTCTTCTTGGCTATAATTGCATCTTCAGCGTTCATGAAGTTTTGGGCTGAATGGACGAGTTCAACCATGGTCTGAGGCTCTTGCTCGTAGAGCTTATGGATGAAGAGATTTGAATTAACTCCATTATGAAAGGCTGCCAATAGCAGCTTATCATCCATCTCGTCTACCGTCAGGGCTTCCCTGTTGAAACGAGTAATGAAGGATCGCCAGCTCTCATTTTCCCCTTGCTCTATGGTTAATAAACTAGACGAAGAGCGCTTATGTCTTTGTCCTCCAATAAAATTGTTGACAAACAATTTACTCAATTCTTCAAAAGAACTTACAGAGTTTGGAGGTATTTTGCTAAATCACACCCGTGCCCGTCCTTTAAGTGTAGTAGGGAAAGCTTTACACATAATCTCGTCTGAAACTCCCTAAAGGTGCATTGTAGTTTTGAAGGTTGCGATGTGATCACACGGATCAAGCGTATCGTATGAGTCCAAGGAAGGCATTTTGAACTTAGGTGGCAGGGGATGACTATTGATAGAAGCCGTAAAAGGGGAGTCTATTCAATGAACCAAATCCTCTATGGGATTTTCCCTTCTCATGTTCTCCTTCATCTCATCCATAGCCTTTCGCATCTGGTCCATTTCCCTTTCCAAGTGTGGCACCCTTTATGAAGCAGTACCCCTTGACTGGCTTTCGGGCTCAACATTCCCTCTATCTTCTTGACTCTGGGCTTGTCCTTCCTCGAACCCTTCGTGGCGCTGCCTCCGCAAACTAATCTCTCTGGTTAACTCTTGATTTTGACGGGTTAATTCAGCCATAGAAACTGCCTGTATATGTTGGATGGAAGGCGGTTGAGCGACAGGCACTGATTGTTGATCACAGTTAGGATTGCTAGAGGCATCCCTACTCTCTTGGTGTCCTGGGCTAGTAGCCCTTGATCTTGTCCGAACCATACAGCCTTTTGTCGAAGGAAGATGAATTGTAAAACACAACTTTCCTCCCCATAGACGGCGCCAACTGATGATACAACGTAAAATTAGTAGACTGAATGCTTCGGGCTTCAATGGTGAGAAGATAATCTGGAAAAACCTGAAGAGATGAACACACTATCAAAGGTTACCGGGGAGGATCGGCCAAAAATCCTCCAATGATAAAGTTAGTATATCTCTTAACTTCTAGAATTCCAAATTACTTGGAAAATAATCTCCGTACCTTTTTTTTGTTGGCAATGATTGTTTATATAGTGCACACTGTGAGCAGTTACTTGCTCAATAACTTCTCCTATGTTAGAGGAAGTCAAAAAGTTCGGAGTTAACTTCCATAACTGCCATGAAAGTTATATTATTTGGTCATACATTCCATAACTGTCATTGGAGTTGGTTTCATGGTAATAACCTTCAATTTCGCACTTGCATTCTGAAACAAGGATATGGACCTCGTCTAGAGATTGCATACGGTAACAACGCCTGGAGTCCTCGTAGGCCGTCCAAGGGTCTCCATGGACGGACGACCCTAATACAGACGAGTTTTCTGGGCTAAGTCATCCTTTATTCCTTACTTGGGCGAGCCACACGGACGAGTGTGGAGTTGGGTTGATTTTGATACACTATCACTTGCCAAGTGGAATACATAGGTTCAACACCGAGGATTAAATAGGACGCTCGGAGTTGTGTGTCCCAATGAATAAAAATTTCTGACCTAAGCACAAAATTTAGGTCCCGAACATGTACTACCCTAAGATCCGGCTTGAACCTTTTGCTCTTTGCACGAAAGCAACACCAAAACTAGTTAGTAATTACTTGATTGAATCAAAATTAATGAAATGCAGTCGACAAAGCATGTTTGGTACCGACCAACATCGCGCGGTGAGAACGCGCAGGGGAGATCTTCAGCAAACCAGTTGCCGCTTACCCATACAAACTCCCCAGCAGAGTTCCTATTAGAGTCAGGTAGGCATGAAATGAGCCGTACCCTCATGTCCCTGGGTTTTAAGTAATAATTTGGCTTAATGTTGTCGCACAAACTATACATGAAGTTGATATCATGGTAATTCAGTTGCAACCCGAACAACTAGTTCAACCTACTGACGCAACTCACGACTATGTAAAAGTTAAGGGGGAGTCGGTCCGGACAGAGATCGTAAAATCTAAGGGTACCTAGGATGAGGGGGTCAACGGGGAACCTAACCCCACCTTCAAGAATTGCCATCAAGGGAAAGAAAACTGTATTTATACCACGGCGCCTTTGGATGTCAATATCGCCCTTGTGACTGTAGGCAATATCAACATCCTGAGGGACGTTGTAGGCAGCCCTAAAAGTAGCCAAAGTGGCTTCTAAGGAAAGAAGATGAGAAAAGCCCATTTCCAGAACTAGATCCCTAATCTACGATCAAGAGAAAGCTAAATGAAATGGAAAGAATAAGAGGAAAGACAAAGGAAACTTACTTTGGGCTCTAGGAAAGTAGGGTGTTCTGGACCGAAGGATGAATGCACAAGGAGATATGTACGGCAGAGAGGGAGTTTGAAGAATGAAGAATAAAAAAGAAAACTAGAGTTTCGGAGGGAACAATTTATAGGGGCCAAAAGGGGGGAAATAAATGATATTTAATAAATAAGGAGCGGGAAACCCTACAAATCCCTAACTCAACTATCACACGCGCTCTGTCTTGGTTCACGAACCGTCAGGCAATGATGACAGCTGAATTAACAGTCAGATGCGACACACCTTTTAAGGGCATATTACTGGGTTTCTCGACCGTCCAATATCTACCCGTTGAGCCTTCCAAATAGTTATTGCCTCTTGGATTCCTTGATTCATCCCCGAGAACTGAGCATGAATCAAGGGGAGGCTATGTACAGCACTAGGATACCCAGGCCCATTTAGGCCTTGAGCTCTAACCCAACAGTATGGTCTATACCGCCCCTAGGCCCAGGCCTCAGGCCACCCTAAAGCCCATTAGGCAAGCGATCTTTAGCACATACCACACTGCGTCACTTGGACCACGCCCGGTGAACCACTTCTCGAACAATGAGACAATTGCCCCGGGGTACCACTTCTCAGCTGCCCAGCAATGCCTTAGGTCATATTTTTGCCGAGCAACACTACTAAGGTGGGAACTAGTTCCAAGGCTACTCATACCACACTCCACTCCCACATGAACATCCACTTAGCAATAATAACATTGGACCTCCTCTACCACGAAGCACAAGAGTAATTATAACTCCCCACTAATTATTGGGCTATAAATATGAGAAGCTAAAGAGGAAAAAGGGTTGTTAAGAGGTTCGCTAAGAAATTGAGGGTATATAAAGCCAGAGCATATCAAACCAACACTGTAACAATAGGAGCAGGGGGGGAAAACAGTGCCATTGGGTCTCCGTGTAAGGAACCACCAAGAGTAGGAAATCCAAAGCCCATATTGCAAATAGATTGTGAGCCCAAGTGAAGGTTGGTCCATCAACGACTCTTTTTTGGCGCGCACATTTAAATAATAATATAAATTTGCTTCAGCTGTACTTGATGTCTATATAACTATTAAAAATTATTCCATGTAAAAATTAAGTTTTAACCTTGAAAATGAAATCTAAAAACGGCTTATTCATGTGGGTTCTAGTTAGCTCAGCTGGTAAAGTCTCTGATGGTTGTATAAGAGATATGGGGTTCAATTCCCGCCTACACCAAAAAACTGATTGGTGTCTTGGTCTGATGATATAGAGCTATCATCAGGAGCGGACGCCATAGGTTGAAACTCTCTAAAAAAAAAAAAAACGGCTTATTCATGAAAAAACAATAATAAAAAAAAAACCTTAACATATAAACAAAATAGAATGAATATCATACATACAATTTTTTTTTTTTACTCCGCCATGGCTCCAAATTACATTTAAAAAAAAAATGGATAAACAAATTACAGTCACCTTGATATGATGGCAAACGTCAAATTTGAAATTAGTATCCTTGCCTGGTCTAGCTGTGTGAACATTAGAAATTCTTCTTTAGCAAACAAAACCAAAAAGAAAATAACGCGTTTAGGTTTAGGCATGCAATTTGACCAGCAAGCAAACTTACCAAAAAAGAAAAAGTGAGAAGCACAAATATGTATAGAATTCAGCAATGGAGTGGCGATACCCACGTTTTTGTGAAATCAGTATCTTTGATAGTCCATTAACATTTAGTTGATTGATGAAGTCTCTAATCTCTCTTATTAAACAAGATATCTGAGTTTGAATACAACTAATACAAAAGATACCCAAATAAAAATAAAACCTCTTTGATTTCTTGACTTAATGCCCAAGGCCAAGAGTAATTATTAAGGAGGGGCTCATAAAAAATAATTACGGAGGGAAAGCCTATAAATTCAAATTCCATCTTATCTTAAAAAAAAAATGCTAAAAATATTACCAATTTTACTACATAAAAGTTACAAAGTGATATGACAATGAATGTAATTGATGGATTTTAATAATTTAATAAATAACTATTTAAACTATTTCTTTTTCTTTCATTGATATTAGTAACACATCATTTTGTAAATCCTATGTAATAAAATTTGTAATATTCCCAATATTACTCATTAAAAAAAAAAAATCTACCTAATTGGTCAACTTATTATAAGCTATAAGAAATAGAATCCACTTAGAATGATGAACGCAAAGCTCATAGTTTCGCATGAAATAAAATTCTAAATTTCTAACAGCAATTTTTTGTGTGTGGATATGATAGAATACAACTTATGGTGACTTTTTTTATCGTCAAGTCAAAATACTAATTGATTTTTTTTTTTTTTTTTTTTTGTGTAGATGTAATTCGAATCTCATATCTTCTATTGATAACAAAGAACTAATTCATAACAACGTTGGTGGACTAAGAACCACTTAATAATAATATTGTACTGATCAAGCAAATACAAATCATAAATGATTTTGATCCAGTGGTTCATGCTTTGCCCGACTGTAAGTTCTAAATTATGGTCCTCCTGATAGAAGGCAATATAATCAGCCAGTGTCCTTTGATCATAAAAGCCTCATTTTATTCACAAAGAATGGATAACTACGTTGCTTGCAATTGTACTGTATATATATATATTTTTTTTAAATAAATACCTTCAGATATATTATATTACGATTTATAAGATTATATACATGTATTATTAAAAGAAGTTACAATTACATAACTAATTTAAAAAGACACAGTACACGTGATTAATTTCTATGACTGTAGTGGATTTGAGGAAGTTTTCTTTTAAACTCTTTCTCATCGTTACAATTTTCACTTTTTTTTTTTTTAAATGAAGGTTCCTCAACTTTGTCAACCAGAATGTTTTCAACAAGACTAAACACGACTTTCAAGTTTTTGTCTTAAAAACGAGGAATAGTCAAAAGCAATTTTTTATTTAAATACATCATGGAGGGAAATAATACTATTCAATTCATACTAATCCTCCGTAGCTTTTTCCCCAAAAAAATTTCTTAAAAAAAAAAAAAAAAATCCTCGGAAGCCTGTCCGTGCACGTTATTATCATCACCGAATTATAAAAGATAATATTATATATATATATATATTTTCTTTTTTTGGGTAAACCAACTCTAAAATAAATTAACTACTAATAAATCTATTACAAAAAAGCTTGGTCTTATCAAAAGTTCCAAAGTCCTTTATTATAGGTGGTGCGTTAACAAAATTAACAGAATCAGAAGATAAAATGACTCCAAACTTAATCAATGCATCGGTACATTGGTTAGCCAATGCATCAACACATTGGAGGTGGAGGAGGAGCCATCTCCCTCTCTCTCTCTCTCTCTCTCTCTCTCTCTATATATATATATATATATATATATAAAGAGTTGATATTATTAAGTGAATTAATGTTAAAGACATAATATTTTTCAAATTGTTGATATGGTCAATTGTTATTGCAATAACATTATTTTTATTTGAATCCAGATTGATCAAAAAAATTTAATGCATTATCAGTCATAATAATTAATATCAATAATTGTAAAACCACTTTTATTGTGCATGAAACATCAATCTACCAATTCATATCAATAATTATAAACTTGTAAATTTAAGAGCATCTATTGGACATCATTGTCTTCCTCCTTCTTTTGTTTTTTGGGGGTTAAAAAAGAGAAATATATTGGAAAACAAAAAGGGTACAGCTAGAGAGACATTCCCATCTCACACTTTTTCACAAAGGACCATGAAAGGTTGAAGGACTGGATAAGTGGAAAATTAACCCAAGCAACACAAGAGGTAGCCCAAGAATCTAATTTATGAGTTAGAAAGTTGCTTGTTTTAGTTAAAATTAAAACAAAAAATAATAAAAAACCAGAAGCTACATAAGCTTATAAAATGAATTTAACTAAAACAACTGATTAAGCTTATATTACAAGCAACACAAGAGGCAGCCCAAGACTCTAATTTATGAGTTAGAGAGTTCCTTGTTTTAGTTAAAATTAAAGGATATATAACTTGAACCTTATAAACCCCCCCCCCCCACCCTCTCTCTCTCTCTCTCTCTCTCTCTCTCTCTCTCTCTCTCTCTCCATATTAAAAAAATATATATATATATATATATTTCACTTTTTAACATAATTTTTGTTATTGAGATATAATAAATTTATTTAATGTTTAAAATTTTAAGTAAGTCATGAAAAGGCATTATTATGACAATATATGGAAAAAGAGCAACTAGTTTGTAGAACATGGTAAAATTTTATCAACTTTTATACTTGAATTAGTTAGAAGTTTTGGTGAAATAATTTGGATTAGTTTCAAATGAGTTGGAAGTAGTTTTAAATGAACTTGAAGTAGAATTGGCTAGAAGTATTTTTAAATGGGTTAGAACTTAGAAGTAATTTTAATTTGAAGAACTTAGAGAGCTTGGTTACCACAACAGCATCATTCTCAATGAAAAAAAAAGGTGGAGCAGGTTTGCAATGCTAAAAGAAAACCCAACTGGCAAGAAAAAGCAATGATTGTAGACCTACATAACCTTACTCAACAGGGAACGAACTTCACCACCATTTTTGTTCCTAAAGTTATCTTCTCAAATTTTATAATTTGGCTTCTATAACTGCTAAGAGGCCTATCTATCATTGCTGGGTACACCCAGCAATTTTGTATAGTAACGATCTTCCTGTTTTGTATTTCTCTGTACTGGATTCTAGCTTTTCTAGGTTAACATGAGTATAAATAAATTAAAATTGAAGAGACACTTTGACACAAAATTAAAGTAAGTAAAATTTAATTGGAATGACACATGAGTACAAATAGAATATAATTTGATTTTTTTTTTTATTGAGCTTCCTTTTTTTTGTGGTAAATTAAAAATTCATTAACAAGCGACAACATATCCTTCTTCCAAGCATCGTAAACAGCACGTGTGAGAGGGAAGATTTATTTCAGCATAATCAAGGGTTTTGGATTGAGACAACCTTTGTAAATGCATGAGCAATAGAGTTGAGCCCTCTCTAAAGTCTAAACCCAATTAAAGGAGCAACTAACAAAAGATTTCCTGAATTCCAAAGCATTGACTATCAGAGTTGTGATGATATTCCAGAAGCTATTGCCTCAACCATTCAAAGCATCAATGCACAATTTCGAGTCACTCTCAAGAACAATAACCTGTTACCATTTCAAAGAAAAGCTAACTTGATAGCCCATTTAACTCCTGGTGCCTCTGCCTCAGCTGGATTACAAGAAGTGTGTAATTTTGCCTGAGCTTTTAGAATAATTTCTTGCCACTCTGCAACAGCTTTGAAGCTAGGAGTAGGAGACAGTAGCATCTATGTTGAGCTTGATAGTACCTGGGACCCGGATGGAGGAGGCTTTTGCCATATCTCTGGACTCAAGAAAAAACTACATTCTGCTGGGTTAGAGAGGATATACTCACAGCCCAAGATTTGAATTTCTCTACCCCAATCCTACTAATTATGTTAGTTGGGCTCAGTCTGATACAAATAACGCCTAATTCCATAAATCTCCAGTTAGATTGAACCTTAAACTTGCTTTATCCATGTTTGGATAAAGGAGAGGAGATAGGGAAAGGCTTCCTTCCCTTGCTAGGGATTGGTTCAGTAGGATTATAAAATTATTATACACAATTTATCGGTATTAACTAATTTTTCTTTGCCATCAAAGCCTCACTTTTTCACTTTTATATTAGCAAGGTATATAAAACTTTATCAATCCATCACGCTATTGGTCTAAAGGATTTCGGACTAAGAGGTTTCTTTTTTAAGATGTCTCTTGAATATGGTGTAAAAGAATCTAACTAAAAGGTAAAACTACTTTGTAATAAGGAAAAAGTTAATGAATACTCTAAGGGCATTTGTTAATGACCTATTTTCATAAAATTTGTATGGAAAAAGAAAAAAAAATTAATGTTTTGTTAGTTTTTTTAATTTTCCTTAAAAGTAATATAAAAACTTTCCTTAAATAGTCTATCAACAATTGCCCTAGAACACCCATTAATTTGACCCTCATAATAATAACAATAATAATAATAAAAACAACGCATTTACTATGCTATGACATAGAGCTAGTGGCAATCTAGAATGGTGCTTTAAATTGAAAGTCCAACTCAACTATAAATTAGGATGAATTGATGAGTAGACCAAGTAGCACCACCCTTTCTATCCAATAAATGAAGAATTAGCACTAAATACCAAATGGGCACAGGTAAATATCACCACTCTGACTCTTAGATTCTCATTCATTAATTTTTAGCTTTAAACACAAATCTTTTGCAATTCAGAACACAAAATACCATCGCATACTCTTGGTGCGATAGTCACTCCACAAGTATAAGTGCTTGTGTGGTATAGGAGGAACAAAGCACAAATCTTTTGCAATTCAGAACACAGAATACCATCGCATACTCTTGGTGCGATAGTCACTCCACAAGTATAAGTGCTTGTGTGGTATAGGAAGAACAAGGGTCGAGGTTCAAGTCTCTAGGAGGGAATTTCACACACATATACATTTAGATTATGTTATAATAGAATTTCTATTTTGTATAAAAAAAAAAACACACACACACACACAAAATAATTATGTATAGAAAACTTGCTCAAGTATATTAGAAATGAGAAGAATAACTGAACTTTCCATGTTGATAGTATCAACTAAGCTACTGCAATCCACTTTCACAAAGCTCCTTACTGGATAGTGGAGTTTTTTTAGAGCACTCTGGAAGAGGAAGACTATCCCTCGTAATGAAAGATGATAAATTAAAGTCAACAAAAACATATAATCTTGTCTTAGTAATAATGACCACTGTCTAATAGAGAACCTTATAAAGTATAGACCATTTCAGTTCTAGTACTAATGGGCATTTCAACATACAAGTTGTCCATTACTGTAAATCTAACATACAGGATGAACTTCTTGGTCTTAACAGAAAACAGTCAGGTCAAATGTATAAGCTCAATGAGAATCACAAAGCCTGCACTGTCTACAAGTCAGTTCATTTTTCTAACAATCAGGAGAGGACTGTTATAACAGGAAATTGAGGCCATTTGAATTATTCAGCTACTTGGTGGGATTTGAGGAGAATAAAACTAATGGTTCAGCAGTGCTTGTAAGTTCCACCAAAATGATGAGGCATCAGACCAGCTGCTGGAGGACGCAAACGTACTGGGAGAAGCATACAATTGCATATTTTTTCAACTTTGGAGAAATACGCATCAAGCAGATTCCTCTCAGTCTTATTCAGCATTTGGTACTATTGATGAGGAACAATCATTAATCTAGCTGCCAAAAGAATTAGATGAAAGGCATCTGGATTAAAATATTATCTTTAAAGTATCGTATAGAAAAAGTTACATACTGAATCAGAGTCACAGGTGTAAAATTTATCATTCTATTAAAAGAATTGTAGGCCATTTAAGTGAACAATCTATGCAAAGGCTCAAAAATTTTAAGAGATGAATGGACATACCATTTTGAGCTCCTTTCTGTGTTGAAATCTGAGATTAGGTCTTCTAGTTCATCAATGATTGCTTTATAGCAGAAAAGATATTGATCCTAATAAACAGAGTTAATAGAGTGAATTAGGAGTAGCGCAGAGTCAGAATGTCTAAAAGGAGAAAGGATTTGGGGAGAGAGAAAGGGGGGGGGGGGGGGGGGGAGGGGCGAGGTTTTGGGATGAGAATGAGATGATATTCAAAACTCTTAATCCGCAAAGAACTTAAAGCCTTTTCTTCCTTATGTGATAAAGAGGATGGTAGGCAGAAAATTGGAAAAATAAAATAGCATTTAGATGGGAGTGAGTGGGGAGCAAGGATGAAACTCAAAACACTTCTGCTCCTGTACGGTGTGTGACTTTGTTAACCAGAGAATTAAAACCGACCGAACCATGGTTGGACTGATCTGGTCTTTTGCATTCCTTGGTCTGGGCACTTGAATGGTGAGAACTGTTTTTTTTTTTTAAATTCCGCAGTTAGGGGTTGGTTAAACAAAGAAACCTTGTTCTTTTTGTGCTAAAGAGAACTTGCCACACGTTCATCAGAAAAAAAAAATAGGCTGAAATTTCTGCTGGCCCTTCAACCTTGCACAACTCCATAGTCCAATATTTGGGAAAAACCACAAATTCTTGAGGTTGAGCCATCAAGTGAGAAATCAGTTTTGGGGGCCAGCAGAAAAGTCTAACAAGGGATTACATAATATGAGATTACCATGCAAATTAGTAACTATACCGGTGTTTGGACCATTCCAATTCTCTGAGACCTGAACATGGTTATGGTATTAACAAGATTTAAAGCAGACATGTCTCCAGCTAGGATTCTCTGAATTGTGTTATGAATTGCGCAATATGTTCCTGTTCTCCCAATACCTGCACTGTGAGAGAGAGAGTCTCAGACAAGTGTACAAATGATTTACATAGTATCATCATGGCATATTTAGATGCATAAACATGAGCTGATGAGCTGAACCTGCAGTGCACCACAACTGGGCCAAGATTGGGTGGTACATGGTATATTCTTTTCAAAATTTCACGCACAGCAGTTGTGTCCTTTGGAACCCCATGATCAGGCCATTCAGGATACTGAATATGTAGAATAGACATGGGTTCCTCCTCTGACTGCAATATAAATGACAATAAATATGAGGAAAGTGTGATTCAACACATTTCCATAGCAAAAGGTGGGCCATAAATTACAATTTAAACAATAAGCCTACCAAATAATCAAACAATGGATGTATGTTCAATAGTAAATTTATTTGGTAATTGTTATTAATTGAGGCTAAAGGCATATAGACCGTAGAGCATACTATAAGGGGCTCCCAATGTATCTTGTGTTTTTTTTTTTTTGCAAGCTTTTTTTTAAGGAAAAAAAAAAAAATTAATAGTATAGCTAACACCCCAAAGGGAAAACACCACATATATGAGACGACAAGGACCTAAAAGTGCCTTTAGAGCAATGGACATTTCCTAAGCACAAAGCTTATTTAAAAATAATAATAGAAAGAAGAGGAGGGAGACTACGTGGCTCTGTTACATACAGATCCTAGATTACATGGATCTTAAGATCATGTTTTTACATCTAAAAGAAGAAAGGGGGGGGGGGGGGGGGGGGGTGCGCAAAAAAGGAACATAAGGGCTAGTCTTTCCACATGCACTCCAGAAGGCAAGGAGGGGAGGACCACTTTCCAGCTGTTAAAATAAGACAATCCAATCATTCAAACCACCACTCTTTTCAAAGAGTTGGAAACCATTCCTCTCTCCCTTCTGTTTTTCCCTCTTTTTGTTTTTGGAAAAAGAGAGAGGATGGAGGGGGGGGGGGGGGGGGGGGGGGTGTTGTGGTTCTTTATCTGGCAACTATCTACGAGCAACAACATGAACACCAAAAGCCAACCCACATAGGATTGAGGAGACGATTCATCATCTCTGTTTACATGTATAGCACTATTTGGGATGGGCCAGTTGTACAGATTAAAGGATCACTTTAGATCTTTTTTCCATACAGACAGATTCTCCAAGTGGAGCGGGGGGGGGGGGGGGGGGGTTGTTTAGAGAGAGATAGAGAGACAGAGAAAGAGAGAGAGCTTTAGAAGGAGCAGTTCTAAACAAAATTTGCTTAACATAGAACAACAGAAGGAGATTGTACCATCAAGCTTAGGCATTAGGTTGATCTACTTGCGGCTGCTCACAAAGATTGAAACACACTTCATGAAAAGGCCTAATTGATTCTTCCCCCATGCCATTGAGTACTCCAACCAAAACCAGACTGATTGTCGCCTAACAAATAAAATATTTTCAAACCTAAAACTTCCAATTCTTTAAAGCTTCAATGGCAGTAAGACAGACACTGGATGCATGACCTCTCCTGACGAACTATTCAGCTCCTATTGCATCTTTTGAGATGCAACATCATACTTAATTATTTTTTTCTAGCACATACCCACCTCCTCTGGTAGGGCCCTTTTCCCTCTCTCATCCTCCCCAAATCTGTTTCTACAAACTTTCAATCTAACTTTTTAAAGAAAATCTTACCCAATATCCACAAATACCCCCATCTTTCTGTCTCTGTGAACAGACACCCAATATCAAACCTAGTTGTGTACTAAAACCTTGACACCCGTAAATAAGAATTCTGGTTTAACATTTTCTAATTTGTGCTTTCACACTGCAAATGCAGAAGACAATTTTACACAAATATGTTCTTTCCTAGATTACATCAATATATATATAAAAGCAGAGACCTCATGCGGAAAAGCTTGAGGTTCTGCCATGTGGCACACTCTATGAATGATTTGAAACTCTTTAGAGATAGGAATAAATTAAAAAAATAAGGACTTTTTTATTTGCTTTGGTTCAATGTTTCAAGACAACTTTTTGTTACATTTTTTATTCAATGTTTTAAGACTACTATTTGTTTTATATGGTTCAATATTTCACTTCTACTTCTTTATATAGACATGTTAACAACCCTTCATGCCATTCTATCTCAAATACACTCAGACAAAAAACGATGTCATTTACCTTCAGCCTTTCAATTACACCTATATAATTCCAACATTGTGGTACCATTTGATTCTAACCCATATGAGTAGGCTATGACCAAGAAAGGAGGCTTGCATTTTTTATTCAGTGATGATGTCTTACGGTTTTGATATTGAAGTCGGACGTTGTGAATTTTGTGAAGGTTGTGATGCGCTTTAAGTCTTTGGGTGTTAGGGATTTTGGTTTGGAAAAGTCATAAATGTATGAAGTTTGTTATTTTTTATTATTATTTTGTGTTAGAACTCATAATTTGTAGGTTTCATTGTAAGTTTTTTACTACTATTTTGGGCAGTATGAGTCATAAAAACAAAAGTTCATGATAAATTCAAAGTATTTTCCTCTTTTTCTTTTTAAAGGATACAAAAGCCTAACTAAAAACAATTAAATTTTAATAAATGAATGTGTTTTTAGCCAATTTCTCTATGTTTGATCATGTTCTCTCTATGTTGATACTTACAAATGATTTCCTCAATTTTATTGAGATAATAAATTGGGTGTTTGCGATTGAAGTCTCCATATTTGGTTATGAGAATAGAGTAGTTAAGGAAGTGTTTAGGGAGTTACTTAAGTTTATGAAATTTTAGAATATAAAAGTATTTTATGCTTTAAATTATTATTTATAGATTTCAAAATCATTTAAACAGTTTAACAAATAAAATCTACTTTTAACGGTAAATATTATAATATGTTATAGTCTTATAGTGTTATACAATTTTTTTTTTCAATAAAATATGAATTAAGAAAATTAAGTTTCAAAGTAGTCAACAATATTGTAGGTAAACATAAATATTATACAACAAAATAAGTATTATATGTAGGTCTTAATATACATAAAAATCATTTTAAATGAAATTGTAAAGTAATCCGCGCATCGCGCGGGACATCATCTAGTTTATATAAAAAAAGACCCTCTTCCCAACTTCTAGAGTCTAGACTTTCCTTAAGCCAATTCTATCACAAGATTGCAGTCAATATCCACACGAGGCTAAAGATACTTAAAAATAAAACAATGTAAGATTGCCAGCTGGGTATTAAGTCAGCAGCCAAATTTCAGTATGATTTGTACAATGACGTACCGACTTAATTACATGACTTAATTACATATGTTAAGATAACTTGACTCAAACTAAACAATCTGTATTGCATCTAACTTGCAGATTTACCCAAGGTTCCTACTTCTAAGCCTCAACATTCATTAGCAATGAAAACATAATGTAAGATCTATCTACCCTCAAGAAATGCAATTTTATTATGTGAAAATCGCCACAAGGGCCTTGAATGTACAAGCCAAGACATATTATCATTTTACATACTCCTCACCAACCAAATTGGCCTACATTTCTAATATTCATTACATCCATTTTAGGGGATTAAAAGGATAATAAAGCATAAGAACTTATTTCAAATTCACCCCAATTAATATTTTCTGTACCACACTTGTTGCATCAGCCCCACAACCGTAACAGCTAGAGGTAAGAGGCAATCACCAATTGGCCCAGCCACCAACTGCTATCCTAGTGCCTTCACCAGTTCTTCCTTCAAAAAGCAATCTTTCACTCTTTCAAATGGATAACAATATAATAAAATTTAAAACCTTTGAAAAGTGGTCTAAATCCCACACACTCATACTATCACTTTTAAATACACAATTTTCACTCTCATCTCCATACCCAACACAAAAAGCTTCGCATAAATTGTTTACCTTCTCAAATGGTTTGCTATTAAATGCATAGTAGGTATGAGATGTAAAGGTTTTTGTCTCAACCATGAACCCTCAAGCAAGGGGTCTACATTTTTATTTCCAACTAATATATTCCATTTTCACCAACTGTAAAAAGATCTGTTATTCTCCAAACTTCACTCTCTTTCCAAAGTTTACAAGTTAGCATGTTCTCTTTAGCAACAAAGCTCCAAGTCACTTCTACCGTGAAACTACTTTCACTTCAAACTGCCGGAAACCTCTCTCCTCTCCTCTATATTCTTTAAACATTATTTTCTTGTAGAAACAAAACTCAATCACTAACTTCAAACATAAAAATAGCTTCAGCAATCCCCAGTTATTTTAGAAATCCTTATTCTATAAATGACATACTCTCATAGTAAAATAAACTCTCCCTCGTTGTAAAGTTGCAACGATCAAGAATAACTAAACTATCAGTATACTTGTTTCTATTTTTTTTTTTTTTTTTTTGGATAAGTTACACATGCACCCAATGGGCCTTATCTCCATTGACCTAATCCTCCACCTAACATTTTTAAGAGGAGGAGGTGCCAGGGCTCAAGCTCATTGGCCTTGTTTCTAAGTAAGCACCATGCATTACATCTGAAACAATGTCCCTCCATAAGGCTGACATAAGACATCCTTTGGGAGAGATTAACTACAATAACTAAAAAGGGCATACCAATGCATTAGGGTCCCACTTCTAGGCGTTCTAGGAGAGGTAATTAGTAAGCAGCCTTACCCTAATTTTTAGAAAGGTTGATTTTCAAACTCGAACTTGGACACATCACTGGGATGGAGGGTACTTCCCATCACACCAAGGTACAACCTTGGATTAAATACAGTAACTATTGGTTAATATATATATATATATTTAAAATCTTTACAAAATAAGCTCAGCACTTACCTTAAGAAAGAGTATGCTAACTAAAATTCACCCTTAGTCCACCAAAATGGTCTAAGTTCTACATTTCTTTTTTTGGTTTTCCAACTCCATCCACAGTGATGACCTATCTTGATTGCACACTCTTAAATTAAATGCCACACTAATAAAATAGTCATAATTGATTGTAATCTTATCATTGACAATCTCTTTGTTCATGACACTTAATGTAGGAAGCTCCTGATCTCCAAATTCAAGAGCCTTATAGTAACGACCTAAAGAAAAGCGCTAGCCATATCTGCGCTATACCTCAAAAGGACTAGTCACAATTGAGGTTCCTTGTAATTGTTAATAAAACCCAGATTTATCCAGTAAATACCCGATGTGAGACTCATCACACATCCACACAATCAATCAATCAAATTGAGGCATCACAATCTCCCCCACTTAAATCCCTAACGTCCTCGTTAGGGCCCACTTTGTAGGGTAGTGTCTCTGAGCCCACACGGGATTACCAGGCTGGCTCTGATACCATATGTAATGACTTAAGGAAAAGCGCTAGCCACATCTGCACTATACCTCAAAAAGACTAGTCACAATTGAGGCTTCTTGTAGTTGTTAACAAAGCCTAGATCTACCCAGTAAATACCCGACGTGGGACTCATCATACACCCACACACATCACACAATCAATCAAATTGGGGCATCACACAGGGTTACTGAGCCGGCTCTGATTGATTGTGATGCCTCAATTTGATTGATTGATTGTGTGGGTGTGTGATGTGTCCCACATCGGGTGTTTACTGGGTAGATCTGGGCTTTATTAACAACTACAAGGAGCCTCAATTGTGACTAGTCCTTTTGAGGTATAGCACAAATGTGGCTAGCGCTTTTCCTTGGGTCATTACATATGGTATCAGAGCCGGCCTGGTAACCCCGTGCGGGCTCGGAGACACTACTCCACAAAGTGGGCCCTAACGAGGACGTTAGAGATTTAAGTGGAGGAGATTGTGATGCCCCAATTTGATTGATTGATTATGTGATGTATGTGAATGTGTGATGAGTCCCACATCGGGTATATGATGAGTCCCACATCGGGTATGTGATGAGTCCCACATCGAGTATCTACTGGGTAGATCTGAGTTTTATTAACTACAAGGAGCTTCAATTGTAACTAGTCCTTTTGAGGTATAGCGCAGATGTGGCTAGCACTTTTTCTTACGTCGTTACATATGGTATCAAAGCCGGCCTAGGAACCCCGTGTGGGCTCGGAGACACTACTCCACAAAGTGGGCCCTAACGAGGACTTTAGGGATTTAAGTAGGGGAAATTGTGATGCCCCAATTTGATTGATTGATTGTGTGATGTGTGTGGGTGTGTGATAAGTCCCACATCGGGTATTTACTGAGTAGATTTGGGCTTTATTAACAACTATAAAGAACCTCAATTGCGACTAGCCCTTTTGAGGTATAGTACAGATGTGGCTAGTGCTTTTCCTTAGGTTGTTACATATGGTATCAGAGCTGGCCCAGTAATCCCGTGTGGACTCAGAGACACTACCCTACAAAGTGAGCCCTAACAAGGACGTTAGGGATTTAAGTAGGGGAGATTGTGATGCCCCAATTTGATTGATTGATTGTGTGATGTGTGTGGGTGTGTGATAAGTCCCACATCGGGTATTTACTGAGTAGATTTGGGCTTTATTAACTATAACGAACCTCAATTGCGACTAGCCCTTTTGAGGTATAGCACAGATGTGACTAGTGCTTTTCCTTAGGTCGTTACATATGGTATCAGAGCCGGCCCAGTAATCCCGTGTGGACTCAGAGACACTACCCTATAAAGTGAGCCCTAACAAGGACGTTAGGGATTTAAGTGAGGGGCTTTTCCTCTAGCGTAATCTATGATAACTCACATTAGTCATCACAGGGAATAGATTGCTCTATCTAACCATACAAAAAAGAAACTTATGAGAGAAGCAAGCATTAAATTTTAGAAGCCTGTGGATTTATGTCTTATGCAGTGTGTGTGCAGAGGAAGGGAAACTCCCATAGTGTGTGTGTACATATTCATCATAGCGTAATCTATGATAACTCACATTAGTCATCACAGGGAATAGATTGCTCTATCTAACCATACAAAAAAGAAACTTATGAGAGAAGCAAGCATTAAATTTTAGAAGCCTGTGGATTTATGTCTTATGCAGTGTGTGTGCAGAGGAAGGGAAACTCCCATAGTGTGTGTGTACATATTCCCTTTACCAGGGTAGCACTCCATTTATATACATGTACGTGCGTACATGTATGTGTGTAATGCCTGCATTCTCATTATTGCAAAATAATCTCTGGCCATGCTGATAGCTCACCACATTGTTCCCCCTATATGGCATGCCTAAACAATCCTAAAAGCATCAATTGCATTATGTCAGCATTCTTTTAAAAAACTCATCTAACCTCTTTATATTTCACCTCCAAATGGCGCAACACTATTGAAGTGTCAGTAGTTTTTATCCATTTAGTGACTATATGTATATTACCGAATTCCCTGGGACCATCTTCAGCTTGGAAATAATCTCCACATTTTACCGTCTGCACATAAAATTTAAACTCAGAAAAGCATCTGAAAAATAAGAATGAAATAAGATATGTAAAGCTATATTTAGCCACCTCAAAGTTAATAACAATAATATATTCATTGGAAAACTTACAAAGGATTCTTCTGGTGTTAATTAACCAAAAGATGCTTGCTTGCCTCTACTTGTGCAGTTAATAGGTTCAGAGAAAGTTATGTATCATAGGTCAGAAAATGGTACCTTTTGAATGAGCATAGTTCAAATGGGGATGTAGATGCTAAAGATTGGACGAGAAGCCTGAGGTAATGTGATGGGATAGGGGATTGACAAATCCTCCACATAAAGTAGAAAACATTCGAGTTTGTGTTCAGAGATGGAGATAACATCAATGGGGTCTGGTTGATACAGCTGAGTAAGGGTTTAATGAGATCAATAGCCTTCGAGAAGGAAGGGGCAAGGTGACCAGCTCAAGTGGTGGAGAGTTTTCTATGATATTTTTATGAATATTTCTACTTGAAAAATAAGTTTCTAGAGCCTTTAAATTGGCCTCCTATGTGTAATAAAATCAATAAAAAATATATCAGTACAATTTTGTTCTGTGAGGCTCTTTAATGAATTTAAGAGTCTGCATTTAGCAAGAACAAGATCTAACTCTTTCACCCTTCCCATTTTCATTGTAAATATACCCATCAACTAACACAGATGATGTTACTAATCCTTCATGTGATATTTGACATTTCACAACATAACTAATTTAGTTGCAACAGACATGCCTTGGATGAGAAAATAAGATCTAAAATTAAAAGATCTTCATTTGAAACAGTAATTTACAAATCCAATTAAAACTCTGAAACCTTTTTGATGGAATACTTACCAGATATCAAGGACCCCAGTCCCACTGATAAAAAAAACTGGAAATTACAAAAATTACCTTAAACTCTAAACAGCGAAGTACCTTGTAATTGTCGACTAACCTAGTCAACATCACAACCACAGGGCAACGGCACTGCATTACCATCTCCCAGAAATCCTCATAAGTTTGTGGCAATGGACCTTGTGTGGCAATAAACTGAGAAATGTTTTCGGAGGAAGAGGTCTACAATTAAGAGACATATTGAAGGGTCAAACCAAGAACATCCAAACTCCATATAAACTCCTAACAGGCATTACCAACTAAACATTATTATATTAGTTTCTACCGTGATGAGGCTCGCATTGATGTAACCCCTTGCTGCTGGTCTGTAATCCTTACATGAGTTAAGAACAACCCTATTCTTGTCAACTGAAATCAACAAAAATACAGTAATCTGGTCACTCTTATATTTGCCCTTCAAACCTAGTATGTGAATATAAAGATATGAGCAACATTATTTGAAAACAACGACATATACATGGTATGACATCTGAATAGCGATTTTTGCTCAAATTGACACTGTCAAGAGCCACGGTACAGCTTCTTCTCATCTCAGATGGTGTTATTCTGTTGTCCTGGAATCACATATAACAAAACTTAGTACTGTAATCGAAAGAAACATTATTAAAACAAAGAACTATTTGGATTACCTTGTGTGTACAAACTAATCCTAACTAATTACAACATGAAATTCAACAAATCTAGGAAATCTAAAAAGGATAGAAAAGCAATGTTGCCTAACGCATTAATCCAATCATACAAAGATTGTAAATAGAATTGTTTGAAAACCTGAATAAGATTTTCAACAAATCTAAAGTCCTACTATTCCTTTCTCACTATATAGTCCACAAAATGCATAAAGGAGCAGGCTTTAAAACTTTTAAGCCCCTATAATAATGGAACCTTCATTGCCAATAAGCCAGCTTTTGAACTACAGTTGACAAGATACCACAGATCTCTAGCCACAGAACAATTAAGCAAAAGCTGCTCCACCTTATCTTCACTATTCTTGCACATGCAACCCGAGTCCAAAATCACTATGAGTTGCTTTCACAAATTATCAACAGTCAAGATCTTACACAAAGTTGTTACCTATTTGAAGAAAGATACCTTATGAGGCACCCTAGTCCTTGCTCCCCACATGCTTCGCCAAGGAAAAAAAACACCCTTTGAACCCCTCAAGATGTCATACTAGAACTTAAATTCCAATTTTCCATCCTTGGTTAAACTCCAAGATATCCAATCCTCACCTTGAATAAAAGAGAAATTAGAGTACCCAAAAAAAAAATCCTCTACCAGTCTTGAACCCATCTCAAGAACCGAGGATTCCAATGCCTAGCTCCACTACCAACCCCTTCAACTAAGCAGTCTTGTTTGATGCTAAAGCAGTAACAAAAATGGGGAAAGGATCCCCTCCCATTCAAATCCTCCAATTTAAGACCAGATGTAAGACATGTGACATTTAAAATCTTAAAAAAAAATGTCTTAAAAAAAAAAAACCTTTGAAAACAACACAGAATCAAATAAATGTCTCATATTTGGCTAAGAATTGGAGGGAATTCTTAATACTCCTACCATAAAAATCATATTCTTCCATAAGAGCTAACAAATTCTCACAATAAATTGTTTCCCATCACAACATTAGATGTAAACTACCATCTACTAAACATCAGAACAAACAGAATCAAAATTCGAGCCGAGCACATGATTTAACTCCATTTCAACCAATAGAAAAAAAAAAAAAACAATTAATTAAGATTCATGTCTTTTTATTTTAAGGTTTGATAAATAATTTTCAATAATCCCAACAAGAAACACATTACAATTGTTATTATTATCATTTGGGTTTCCGAAAACGCACGTGGAACGTTAGTTATTTTTATAGGAAAATGAAAGTATTGTAGTGAACGAACCAGCAAGTGAGCGAATTCCTGGTTGATGGTGTGAGGGATGTGGAGCTTTTCGCTGAAGAAGCTGAGAGCTTCGGAGCAATACTTGAACTGATCGGATGTAAGAGAAAGTCTCGGTGGAAAATCCGGCGAGAATTCGGAAGAGGAGGAGGAAGCAGCAGCAGCGGCGGCCATGGCTGATCTTCTCCGCTGGTTCTGGTGGCCGCGGCTTGAAATGCGGTTCCCCAGTTCAGTGTTTTCTTGTTAATTTGTAGTAATTGTATGTTGTTGTAATGACTCTCTCTCTCTCTCTCTCTCCGGTTTGAATGCGCGATTCGGTTTGGGATTGGAGGGTTCCAAATTGATGCCCCAAACGGATTTTGATTGGGTAGGTTGGTTTGCCCTTTTTTGGTATGGGTTGAGTTGGCAAGATTTTGAGTGATATCTTGCACCTACTCGGGAAAAATTGGACAATAACACCAATTCTTGAACAATTTCGTTAGTTAGTAACGTTTTCAAACTATTTAGGAAATTAACATTGCAAGGAACTCAATTTTTCTCTTAGAACTCAAGCCTAGCCTGTTTGGGAGTTAAAAAAATGAGGGGGAGTAGAGTAGAGGGAGGGAGAGTAATTCAATTACCTTATTTGGAAGTTTTTTAAGGAAGGAGGAGGAGGGATTTGGAAGGATTTGGAGGGGTTTCAACTACCTCTAACCCTTCATTTTTAATTCCTCTAAATTGGAAAGATTTGGAGGGAGAGTAGAGTAGATAAGTTATTGGCCAAATGAATTCCCTAATTTACCCTTTCTAAATTAACAAAATTACCCTTTCTAAAGGGCTAATTACCCCCTTCTCCCTCCCTAATTTTAAAAACATCCAAACAATGTAGAGGGAAATCATTCCCCTCTACTCTCCTCCCTACTACTCTCTTTCCCTCTACTCCCCTCTATGCTCCTCCCTCTCTAAACTTCCAAATAAGCCATAAAAGAGACGATTTCTACGTTCTGCGAATCCTTCTTCTTCCTTCATTTTCCTACGTTCTGCGAGTTCTTCTTCCTTCATTTTTCTTTATTTAAAGACCAAATCAAAGATTCAGTAAAATGCATAAAACCCACTGTCTGGGTTCAAAGAGCAGAGGTCGTTGCCTGGGTTCATTTCGAAACATGGGGTTGCTCGCCTAGGTTCAATCCAAACCGTGGGTTGCTTCACTTGGAGCTTCACCGCTGCTGCCTCCTCCAACCTTCGCCATCGCTCTTGGGTTCGATCTAGGTTCGTGTAACTTCCTCGTGGTTTTTCGATTTGGGTTTTTTGATTTGTTGTTCGTGATTTGGTTTTTCTGATTATGTATTTCTGATTTGTTTTTCATGATTTGGTTTTTTTGATTTGTTCTTCGTGGTTTTCTGGTTTGAAATCTCTTTATGGAACTCGAGTTCCAGTCATTGAAATCGAATCACTAGAACTCAATTTACTACACCAAAATTGACTCCAATGAGTTCCAGATGTTAGTTTCTTAAATAGTTTGGAAACAGTGTTAATTAACGAAATTGTTTGAAATTTGTTGTTATTTTCCAATTTTTCCCGATCTCTGTTAACTAAAGGAATAAGCGCCACAAACTTTTTCATAATTTTACCACAATTTTTTTATGTGGCAATTTGTAAACAGTAAAAATAAAATAGTGAGTCTATGATTTTACTATTTACGAGTCATCACATAATAAAATTGTGAAAAAGTTATGAAAAAGTTGGTGGCACTAGACTTATTCTAAATAAAAAGTCACTGACTCACTATTTTAGGATTAAAAATTGTGTACAAGTGAGCATCTGTTGGAAACAAGAGGGAGATAGGAATATATTGTGACATTTTTTTTGTATTCTGACCTTTCTCATTTTTATTTTGAAAAAAAAACTCTAATTATTATTGCACACATATTATATTACACACTCTGGTTGAAATTGAGTTTTGAAAACACAATTTCAATTATAATTGTGAAATGATGAAATTTCGTTTTCACAATTTTAACTTAAGGGCAAGACTTAGGACAGTACTTAGGTACTGTTTTTTAGGTTTCCCTCTTAAAATTCTGCCATGTGGATTTTTTCTCATGGGATGGAAGTGTTATTTTTAGTTAAGAGAACCTAAAGAACAGTACCTAAGATATTATACCTAAGTTCTGTCCTTAACTTGATCATGTTTTGTGTGTATCATAATGTGTATAACTATCATCACTTCTTTTTGTTACTTTCCAAAGAACCTATGTATATTGTTATTTTCATGTTTCTTTTATAATACTAGGTAGGGCTGCACGTGCAAGACACGTGCTGGCTGTAGTAAAAAAAAAAAATTAAGTTTAAATTTAAATTATATTTTTTTTATTTACAAGATAGAATTTCTACTCTAGCCTAATCTAGGTGTATATGTGTGTGAAGTTCCCTCCTAGAGACTTGAACCCCGGCCCTTGTCCCTCCACACCCCACAAGCATTTATACTTGTGGAGTGACCACCACACCAAGGGTGCGCGGGTGGTAATTATATTTTTAACATGAAGGCAAAATATAGATCAATTGATTTTTAAAGTAATTTTTAAAAAGTACATATGTATTTTACCATTAGAGACATTAAATTGATTGCATCTAAAAGAAATACAAAGATTATAATAGCTAACATAATGCTTCACAACATAATATATTAACATACTTCAAATATATACATGTGCTTTGAAAGCACCATAGTATATGTATATAGAATGTACATACTTCAAATATATACATGTGAGAAAAATATCAAGTTTTCCAAAGTGCATATATACATGTGAGAAAACTATCTTCTTTTCCAAAGCGATGCACCAATGCCATCACATCCATGTACCTCTTTCACATATCCCTTGGTCCACCTATGAATGAAGCTAGCAAAATTAATCTGCGTCCAACTTTGGAACCATGCGTTTCACCCACATGAATGCTATCAATAATGCCTTGATAGCCCTCAGCTTGAATTTCATCTTGCTTGTTTCGAAAATAATATAATCTCGCTATTTCAATTTTGATATACATGTCAACAACATATTGTTGAAAGAGCCGACCCAAATGCAACAAGATTGATTTGATGAAAGCTCTTATTTGTAAGTCATTGCAATAATATTTACGGCATGAGACCACGCCTCTTTTCTTCTTCTTCTCTAATACTGAAAATATAGTTGCATAATGTTAGAAGCTAAATAATCCTATATGCTACGTTATAAGCAACAACATTGATATTTAAGATAATGTTTACCTTTCATTTCCTTGTTAATCAGTCTTGTTGCAGAACTTGATTCACATGGATTAATTAATACTTCAACTTGAAAAGGAAAATATTTCTTTCCCTTTTCAACTCTTTGGATTCCTTGATGCCAACCAGTATCTCCATAGGAGAATAATAAAGGATATTGTAAAGGTCATAACAGCCAAAGTAGTATTGTACCCTATGACTACTCCCAGAATGACTATAAATAATAATGTCCCGACTACTATGGTCTCTTGAACTATCATCTTCAACCCATATTGCAGCTACTTGTGAACTAAGCCATTTCTTTTTTGTTTTCCCTTTATTTTCTCTTTTTTCTTAAATGCAGTTTTTGAACCTCATTTTCTTGATGGTTTTTCACAATTTACAAAATCCTTTTTTAGGGGAGGGGGTAAATTACTAACTACTAAAGTCATGCTTTGTATTTTTTTTTTTTTTTTATATATGAAATACTTTAGTTTTATTAATATGATGCAAAAGTCATTACATCTTGAGCGAATGCATACTTAATAGGTGTAGGATAATCCTCAATCCAAGTTGCAAATATATCTAAACTTCTGGCATATTGTGCCAAGATGTGAGCTGGTTTATTCCCTTGACGTCGAACATGTGAGAGTTTTACTGATCTGAAGTCTTGGAGCCGCAAAAGACACAAGGAGATGACATTCATTATAGTTGCAGAGGGCATGTTGGCTCCAATGAGGGCACCATGGAGTACCTCTAAGTCACATTCGAAAACCACGTCCTGTAGTCCGATGTCCTAGGCAAAGTCAATAGCTTCCTCCATTGCCTTTGCTTCTGCCTCTAATGGACTAAGTGGCACCCACAGTTTCTTGCTCATTGTTGCAACTGCTTGTCCTGCATGGTCCCTAACGACAGCCTCGACACTAGCGGCCTGAAGAGAGCGGAAAACAGCACCGTCGACTTTCACCTTGTACCAGAGGCTATGTGGCGAGTCCCAATTGGTATTTGTGGCGATAGTTGGTACTGTGATCTTGTGGTTTGCGAGCCGATATTCCTCTATCAATTTGACTACCATCTAAAATATGAGTGTGCTAGGTTACCAGGTTCCACTTGTTCGAGCTGCATTCCGATTCTTCCATAAACTCTATGTGATAGTGATACTAAGTCCGAGTAACTCATCCCTAACATGTTGGTAGAAAATAATATGCCAAAGAAAGTCAAGGAAACTGTCAAAACTGTAGGCCATGGCTGTGGATAGGTAGGCCTGAGATAAGCTAAACTGCTTAAGCATTCTCAGAAGCCTATAATGCATGTCTGCTTGTTTTGATTGTAGTGCCATAGGTGTCACAGGTGGGATCATCTAGGATTTTTTTGTGCTGCAGGTTGGGCTTCGTTGGGAGTATATTTTTGCATGCTCTCCATGCGAAAGATCGGATTCTGTTGAGAACTTCCAAGCGCCACAGAGTTTTCCAAAACATGCCACTATTTTGGTTATTCGATGGACCACCAGAAGACCTATTTTGAGTGTGTGAAAGGGAGAAGTCAACTTTATAGGCCAAGTTCATTGTGAAGTGACCATTCGGCGTGTACGCCCAAATAATGCAATCCGGTGGACGGCGAAGGCTTAGTGGGAAGGTTAGGATTGCCTGGGCATCATGTGGTGGGAAGATTTCTTTAATGAGGCCAATCCTCCAATTTCCAGTATCATGATCAATGAGAGTGCTTACATGCATGTCCATTGGCAGGGCATGTTAGTGGGAGGTGACGCAGAAAGTAGAACAAGTGGGCAACCACTTATCAATCCAAATTCTAATGGAGTTCCCATTGTCGACCTTCCATCGTTAGACTTGCTTGACCATCCCTTGAGTAGCCATAACGCTTCTCCACGCATATAATGGTTTTGACCCCATTTCAGCTTTAAGGAAATCAGTTTCAGGAAAACACTGAGCTTTGCAGACTCTGTGGACTAGTGAGGAAGTGTTTGTTTATAGGCGCCAACCTTGCTTGGCTAGAAGAGCAAGGTTGAAGCCTTTAGGTCCCGAAATCCTAAGCCGCCCTCAATTTTGTGGGTACACAAATTTTATCCAACTGGTCCATGCTACCTTGTTCCTTCCATTGTTTTGTCCCCACCAAAAACTTTTAACCATACTTGTTAGTTCATCACATAGGGCATGTGGAAATTGGAACACACTCATCGTATATGTTGGGATTGCTTGAGCCACTGCCTTTGTGAGAATCTTCTTCCCTGCATAAGACAACAATTTTTCCTTCTAGTCAGAAAGCTTATTGTTTAAATTTTCCTTCAAAGCTTGAAAAGGGTTGCGCCTTGATTTTCCTACCAAGGACGGCAGCCCCAAATAGGTTTCATGTTGCCGAATGACTTCAGCCCTAAAACGATTTTTATTGGTATCCTGGATATCTTGGGACATTTTTCAGCTTAAAAATAGAGAGGTCTTCTTATGACTTAGTTGCTAGCCAAATGAGGATTTATAGATTTCCAGTACTTCCTTAAGTGTGGAACATTCTTCAATGGTGTCTTTGCAGAAGATCAAGCTATCATATGCACACAAAAAAAAGAAGAAGATATTTTTAGGCCCCTTGGACATGTGACTACACCACTTAAAAGTCCCAACTCCACTGATTTCTTGATTAAAGCTAATAAACCTTCCATATAAAAAAGAAACAAAAAAGGGGAGAGAGGGGTCCCTTTGATGCAAACCCCTAGAAGAGATAATGTGTCCTCGGGGCTGCTCGTTGATATTTATAAAATATGTGACAGTGCTAACACATCTCATCATAAGTTGCACCCATGATTCATGGAAACCTATTTTATACATTATTTTTCCAAGCATCCTCACTCAACTCTATCAAAAGCTTTACTTATATCAAGCTACACTCATATCAAGCTTCAAGGTCATTTCCCTAACTTTACCACTACGCTTTTGGTTGATATGGTGCATGGTTTCAAAAGCAACTAGGATATTATCGGTGATGAGGCGGTCAAACATGAAGGCGCTTTGGTTTTCACTAATAATTTTTGGGAGGAAGCGTATTAGGCAGTTTGCTAGGACTTTTGAGGCCAAACGGGATATGACATTGCTAAGACTGATGGGTTGGTATTGGGTGATCATGAGTCTCATTAAAATTTGGGGGGGTGATGCCATGATTGAGGAAGTCCAGAACAATTTTTGTAACACAATCACCAATTAAAGACCAAAAATGCTAATGAAAGAGAGGGGACATACCGTCAAGGCCAAGAGATTTCTTGGGGTCCATTTGTTTCAATGCTCTGGAAACTTCATCAGCTCTAAATTCTTGTGTAAGAAAGTCATTTATGTCAATGGACACCACAAGCTCCACAGCATCTATTAGAGTGGTTGAATTTGTCTGCCCTTGTGAGTGGAAAATGTTTGTAAAATAGTTGACAATGATACTTTCTATTTGCTGCTCATCATCCTGCCAAACCCCATCTAAGTCACATATACCAAGGATCGCATTACGCTGCTTTCAATTGGTGGCTTTGGTATGGAAGAAGCTCGTTTTATGGTCTCCATCAGTGAGCCAAAAATTACGTGAGCGTTGTTTCCACATAGTACTCTCGACGTCTAGCCAAACATTCAGTGCATTGCGAACATCCCTGATCTCATTGTTTGTTTCCATGCTACTGGGTTGTTTCTCCAACATTTGTAGTTTGCTTTGCAATTGCTCTATTTTTCGTCCCACATGGCCGTACTCCATCTTGTTCCAAGTCTGCAGCCATGTATGGCATCTCTCAAGGTAGTTCGTGATAGGGAAGCCTTCAGTTTTATAAAGGCCCTCTTGCCATGATTCTTAAACCACTTCAGAACAGCAAGGGTCCCTCAGCCACATCTCCTCAAATCGGAAAAACTTTTTGACTGGTCGTCGGTGATGGCGGTCACTTTTAAGGTGAAGAGAGTGCATAGAGTGGTCTGACGTTGACATGGATATGTGGTGGACAACGACACCGTGAAAGAGCAACTGCCATGCATTGTTGGCAAGTGCTCCGTCAAGTCTTATCTTTAAGCAGCCTTCAATGCAATTAGTTTTAGACCAGGTGAATAGTGAACCAGCAAAGCCCAAGTCGTGAAAACCACAGAGGTTGATGGCTCAGTGGAATTGGTCTAATTGTCTACCTGGTCGAAGTCTACCCCAGATTTTTAGATTGGCTGATAATCTCATTATAATCCCTGATGTAGAGCCACGGCAGCTGGTTTATTCGGCCAAGAGATTCTAAGATGGACCACGTCTCCTCCCGTTTACTAGTGTCTGGTTGCCTATAAAAGCCGATCAGACGCCACTTTGCACCGATTTTGTTACATGTGATATAAGCGTCAATATGCCAACGTGAGAAGCCTTGGACTGCCACCTTAGTTTCTAGTTTCCATAGTAAGGCTAGACCATAATTTTGACCCATACTAGATATGACTAGACCTTGAGTGTAACCAAGTTCTTACTTCTTGTATTTCATTTCTTCCTATGATAGTGTGGTCTACATCAAGAAAACCAACAGAGGAGCTTCTTTATTCAGTGCTCACTGGAGAGCACGAATTGTCCGAGGGTTCCCAAGCCCTCGACAGTTTCAGCTAATAATACTTATTGGACTTGGCGGTGCTGTGTAGCAGCCACCGCCGATCCTAGTTCTTTTACAAAAATTTTACCCAACATTTGAGTTTCAGTCTCAAACTTTACCACAATTTTTTTATGTGGCAATTTGTAAACAATGGAAATAAAAATAGTGAGTCTATGATTTCACTATTCATGAGTCATCACATAATAAAATTGTGAAAAAGTTATGAAAAAGTTGGTGGCACTAGACTTATTCTAAATAAGAAGTCATTGACTCACTATTTTAGGATTAAAAATTGTGCACAAGTGAGCATCCATTGGAAACAAGAGGGTGATAGGAATATATTGTGACATTTTTGTTGTATTCTTACCTTTCTCATTTTTATTTTGAAAAAAAAACTCTAATTATTATTGCACATATATTATATTACACACTCAGGTTGAAATTGAGTTTTGAAAACACAATTTCAATTATAATTGTGAAATGATGAAATTTCGTTTTCACAATTTTAACTTAAGGGCAAGACTTAGGACAGTACTTAAGTACTGTTTTTTAGGTTTTCCTCTTAAGATTCTGCCATGTGGATTTTTTCTCATAGGATGGAAATGTTATTTTTAGTTACGAGAACCTAAAGAACAATACCTAAGATATTATACCTAAGTTTTGTCCTTAATTTGATCATGTTTTGTGTGTATCATAATGTGTATAACTATCATCACTTCTTTTTGTTACTTTACAAAGAACCTATGTATATTGTTATTTTCATGTTTCTTTTATAATAATAGGTAGGGCCGCACATGCAAGGCACGTGCTGGCTGTAGTAAAAAAAAAAAAAAAACTAATTAAGTTTAAATTTAAATTATATTTTTAACATGAAGGCAAAATATAAATCAATTGATTTTTAAAGTAATTTTTAAAAAGTACATATGTATTTACCATCAGAGACATTAAATTGATCGCATCTGAAAGAAATACAAAGATTATAATAGCTAACATAATGCTTCACAACATAATATATTAACATACTTCAAATATATACATGTGCTTTGAAAGCACCATAGTATATGTATATAGAATGTACATACTACAAATATATACATGTGAGAAAAATATCAGGTTTTCCAAAGTGCATATATACATGTGAGAAAACTATCTTCTTTTCCAAAGTGCTGCACCAATGCCATCACATCCATGTACCTCTTTCACATATCCCTTGGTCCACCTATGATGAAGCTGGCAAAATTAATCTACGTCCAACTTTGGAACCATGAGTTTCACCCACATGAATGCTATCAATAATGCCTTGATAGGCCTCAGCTTGAATTTCATCTTGCTTGTTTTGAAAATAATCTAATCTCGCTGTTTCAATTTTGATATACATGTCAACAACATATTGTTGAAAGAGCCGACCTAAATGCAACAAGATTGATTTAATGAAAGCTCTTATTTGTAAGTCATAGCAATAATATTTACGGCATGAGACCACACCTCTTTTCTTCTTCTTCTCTAATTCTGAAAATATAGTTGCATAATGTTAGATGCTAAATAATCCTATATGCTATGTTATAAGCAACAACACTGATATTTAAGATAATGTTTACCTTTCATTTCCTTGTTAATCAGTCCTGTTGCAGAGCTTGATTCACATGGATTAATTAATACTTCAACTTGAGAAGGCAAATATTTCTTTCCCTTTTGAACTCTTTGGATTCCTTGATGCCAACCAGTATCTCTATAGGAGAATAACAAAGGATATTGTAAAGGTCATAATAGCCAAAGTAGTATTGTACCCTATGACTACTCCCAGAATGACTATAAACAATAACGTCCCGACTACTATGGTCTCTTGAATTATCATCTTCAACCCATATTGCAGCTACTTGTGACGCTGAAGGAGTATTATAGACACGTTGGTCTAATGTAGCATCTGACCTTATATGAATACGGAGATTTTTCAAAGCTAGTATTTTCTTAAGAGTACGAAAGAATGCACAATATGGGTTAAGTTTTAATATATCTATTATTTGGGTCAGAATGGGTGGATTAATCGATCTGAATTATATAGTCTATTTTCTACTTCATGTTCAATATCATAGAAATATAGTTGCAAATATGAAGGATGATCATCTGATGGCAGCAAGTCATTTATATAATGGTACACTCAGCCTTGAACCCTGAATATGTATATGCCCTTGTTTCTTTTACAGGAATTTTGGTCATATTTGACACCAAAGGATGTGTATGCAAATGTGTTATTATAAGTGTGAATATATTTGAGGAACTTATTGATTCTTCTGAGTTAGAAGTGAACAGCCTATAGAGATCATCGGGACACCATTAGAAACCAAGCAAATCTCTCCATTAGAACAACAAAATCCTTTAGGCTCATGATAGAACCTTTTTGCCTGACAATATATACATGCCGATATAGGTAACAAAGTATCTGCTTGGAAGGGTATACTCTGTAAGACAGACCTAAGATTTTTGCAACTTCAAATTTTTTTGACCGTAGAACAAAAAAGATAGACACCAAGAGTAACAAGAACCTATTAACTCAAGTTTAGCTGTAAACTAAAAGGAATCTAAAATCTTTAGAAGGACAAGTATCTAAAACGTATAGCCTAGTAGGGGTAGTATTTTTTATCTCGAGGTATCATACCTGTATAGCCTTGCAATAATTTTGTTGGAACCAAATTGCTTACTCCATTGGAACATGATCCTATTTTGAATGACATTTTATCATTCAAAACTTTAATGCAAATCCCGTAGAAATATGGAAGACTTAAACTATTTTACTAACACCTACCAACTTCAAAGATGTTGTACTCACTAATTTGCTTCTTTCCTCTATTAGATAAATTTAGCGTCATCATGTGGCAGTGTCAGTTTTCTAAAAGTTCAAATCAGGGGAATAAATGGTATTTCAACATGTTATCTATGGCTAAAAATAATATTTTTAGTAGTCAATTCTTACCTATATTCGTTTGAGAATCTTCATTGATTAGTATACCATGACTGCTAGCGAGGACAAACTTTCTAGAACTATGACTTTCAGCAGCACATATCTTAGATTTTATTATTAATCATTTATTTATTTCCATCATCAACTGTTGCAACCTATTGCTTTCTTTACCTCCCACGTCCCTATTTACTGATATCTTCTTCCACTAAAATGTGCATTCTATGACCACCAACCTCTTAAGTTCCCATACATACAATCGAACTGATTTGAGCATTCTTAATAGCTTCTTTTGCAAGAGCTGTTCTTTGTGCATATGCTTCCCTCCTTCTCTTGCAAATATCTCTTTTTCTCTCCTCAGATAATGCACTATACCAATACCAATGCTCTGCTCTCTTTTGTTGTCCTCTAACACCTTTATTCATATTAGGTAACAACAAATTAACACCACATGCCTAGATCAGTTGAAAAGTGTACTGTTTTACATATATAAACTTACATTAATTCTTTGTGATTGCTTCTTTTGCAAGAGCTTTCTTTTGTGCATATGCTTCTCTCATTTTCTTGCAAAAATCTTTTTTTGTTCGTCAGATAATGTATCATACCAATATTTTGTTCTTTTAGGACATTTTCTAATACCTTTATTTATAAAAGGCGACAAAAAATTAGTGTCATATTTGAAATTCAATCTAAAAGACTACTGTTTTCATATGCTTAAACTTACCTTTTTCTTCTAAGGTAATAACTAAGAGATTTGCTGGATTTGTGATGATTGTATCATTATTATTATAGTTTATCACTTCATCAGATGTTGATTTGATTTTCCTTTTTTGGCTAGAATGATAGGAATTCCTCTTAATAGAGGTATCATCCAAATCTTCACTCTCCAAATAATTCTAGGCTACCATGTTTTGATCCAAAACACACGTGGGAATTAAGAGGGCAATAAACAATAACAAGTTGGGAACAAACACGAACAACAAAATCAGTGAGAAAGATAAAACAAATATCCACAAATTTAGAACAAGAAAACAAAAAAACAATATACGAAAAGGAAAAAATAACATATAATAGTAAACGATAAACATTAGAATCATTATATATTCCAAAGAGAAAGTTCATGGATTGAAAACAATTTCATGTAATTTGAAGTCTTAATTGTACTTACTTGTTGCTTTGAAGATCAAGCACTTTCATAATCTAGAGAGTAAAGTATCAGATGAACTGCAACATAAGAGGCAATGTTTATGAAGATAACACCATGAACTTACAAATAAAAAATAAAATGAAAGAATGCACACACACATAAACAAAGGATAAACAAACCATAACAACCAAAAAAATGCATAATCTAATAACTAATTATATCTCTTCACAAAAGACTTGCATCATTTTTTAGATTAACCCCAGCAACAAGCATTCCTCTACATGTATAAGTCCACCATATGCAATATTCAACCAACTCTTTAGGTAATATAGACTATCTTTCAAACACAGCTTTGTTTCTAAAAAACAAAATAATCAAAATAAGGCAAGGCATAAGACACCTTTCGTCAGAACTACAAGCAAGAAATTATTGAAATCATGTTCAAAATAATTGGTAATCACTAAAAGGTTATTGATTGAGGTTGCAACAAATCAAACCTTGATGCTACAAGCAAACCACATTGCTCTAGCAATTGAACAAGCAAAAATAAATGATTGAAAGTTTCTTGATTCTCTATCTCCATTAAACACAAGCTGAAGGTATACTTTGTCTTTTGTGCAGTGAGTAGAGAATTTTGAACTAGTTTCAACAAGACTACAAATGGTGAAATTGAAAAGGTAGTAAAATTTCATGAATTAGATTGCAAACAAGATAATCAAAACTTATTATCTATACTGATGAATACATTAACATTGACCATTTGATCTTAAGCCAAACAAATAAATAATTTTGTAACTCCATACAATTATTGTCAACATTCCATTAAATTTCTAAGGTATAGCCAATTATATACCTTGTTTACAAGGCATAGCAAATGAAAGCATGACAATATTATCACAAATTGTATTGAAAATTTGACAGGTAGCTAATCTATATTATACACATCAAGAATTAAGCTTTCTACAAATTCAAAAAGGGAAAAAAGAAAAAGAAAAAAAGAATCACACAAATATCTAGAATGAACCAATAAGTAATACAAAGCATAAAAATTATACGCTTGGCAAAATTGTATTTAAAAAAAAAAAAAATCTTGAAAATCCAAATTAGAATTGAACAAATTAACTTCATTACCTCTGAAAACTCCAAGAAATTCACAATAACAATAGAAAAACAATATTCTACCATTTACAAACTAAAACAATCAAACCTCTAAAATTAGCCAAACAAAGCGCAAATGAAAATGAGTTCTTTAGTAATTTATGCTTAAATGTTTCTATTGCATCATAGGTTGTTTTCTTGATATATTAAACCACCATTTTCCATATACACTGTCTATTTCACAAAGAATGCCACTGGTTTGGCATTTAAAAAAAAATTATGAATCAAAATATTTGCATTTAAGACAAACCAAGAAATACACATACAAACAAAGTTTGGCCAAATTAAGGTCACAACAAAGACTAATCTCACACACTATACAATTAACATCAACAATACAATAATAATTCTAGAAAGTTGTTTATAGAACTTACACACAACAGAAAACTATCACACACTAATCACATGCATAGACAATTTTCATATGCTTAAACAATGGAATTTGTACAGATTACTCATTAATTGTCAAAAATCAATAATCTCTAAGAACTATTCAGCAAAATAATAACATGATGAGTTTAAATGACTTCTATAATTGAGTCAAACATGCATATTTCTCTTACGTTTTTCACAAATGAGCAAAATTTCCTAATTCAGTAGGCTGAGCTCCAATTAGACTAAGATCCTTTAGCTAGCTGTCATACCAAATAATAAAAATATATGAAACAATAATACAAAATATTTATTTTTTGTTTTAAAAAATCACCAAATTGAAAACAATTAAACCAAAGAAAAATATAGAGAGATATAAAATACCAAAGGTCACTAATTTTTTATTATTGTTAAAAAAATGAATTAAAATGTTGTAGGCTCCAAATTAATAGAAGAAGGGGAAAACAAAGTATGATGAATATATACCATTGGTTTTACTCATCCCAATTTGGTCGCTCTGCATCCCAAATTCCAAAGCAAACACTATCAGAAAACAAAGCTGACCTTAATAACATGCATGTATAAAAATAAATATTCAACAACCACTACATATTTCTTCTTCAAATATTTCATGGAACTAAAATAGAATGATAAATCAATCTTAAAAAGATCAATCAACCCATAGACTTCATATTTCTTCATCAAATATTTAATAAAAAATGAAGCAACGGAACTAAAAGAGAATGATAAATCAGTCTTTAAAAAAATCAATCAACCCATAGAGAAGAGAACGAAACTAAAAAAGAATGATAAATCAGTCTTGAAAAAATCAACCAAGCCATAGAGAAGAGAACTTTAGAGAGATACTTGTATTGGGATTAGTTGAGAATGCCAAACCACAAATCAACAAAAAGTTTTATTTGTTCCTATACTTCTTTCTCTCAACTTCCAAGAAACCCACACCCACCCACAATCTCTAGCAAAGTCTCTTCCCCTCCTTTAAACCACACAATCCTCTACCCCTACAAACCTACAACCCATTGTCTTTGAGCATTATCTCACCAAATGTGTACGAATTGCATTAGCACCACACACGTACTCATCTAAGCTTATCTCTCTGTCAGAGTTTGCCTGAAGAAGAAGACATTTCTTCCACTTTTGCCCGCTGGAGTTGCTTTTCTTTCCTACGTAAAAACGTTTGGTGAATTATAAGAGATGTTGTCGTGGATAATGTGCTTTTCTTTTAAGTCCATAAGCCCATATAAGCCAAATAAAACAATGATGAGATGAAACGGTGAGATAAAACAAATGATGAGATGAAACGGTTAGATAAAACAAATGATGAGATGAAACGGTGAGTTTTGGGCACAAATTGACTAAACCAAAAATTCACTGTAGATAGAGGCATTCACTCTTTTTATATAGTTAGTAGATATTAATCAGTTTTTGTTTTTGTTTTTTTTTTTTTTTTTTTTTTGTTTGGCAAATTTAAACAATTAGTCCTCTCCTTCGAATAAGATCTTTGATTCTAAATTTGGTTATTGGTCATTTTTGTTTAGTTAATTTCATTTTTATGTCCTTTTTAATAGCAACTTTTTAGCATAATGGAAGAACTAACAATGATAGCAAATGAGAACTTATTGGATTAAAATGATAAAAACAAAACTTAGGGAACTAAAATGACAATTGACCATACTTAACGGGTGTAATTTGTACTTTTACAAAAAAAGAAAAGCTTAGTTTAGCACATATTGGGACAATGGTTTCAGAGGCAAATACTTTCACCATAGTTTTATTCGTATTCTTCTCTTGAAAATCATGATTTAGGGGGAACATTTTAGCCTTATCTTAGTTCATTCGATCAATGATGAGCTTAAGAATATGTAAAATAGACCTAAGGAAAATATTTTAGCTTTAAAATAAAAAACATCTTTCTAAGAAAAGTTATTCATATTTATATATATTTTTCATTCCTAAACTTTTTAAAAATATTTTTTTAATAGTTTAGAGAATTTAAGAAAAATTTTCTAAAATTTTTTAGGACTAAAAAATAAACATTTTAAATTAAAAATTGACAACGGTAATATTTTTAATAATTTAAAGACGAAAAATGAAATTCATAAAAAGTATAGGGATTAAAAACATTATTTTAGAAAAAAAAAACAAAAAAGATAAAAATAGCTAAAAAGTATTTTAAAAAAAAGGTAAGAAATACAAATTGTATCATTTTAAATTTTGACCAAAACTCATTTTAATCTTCTAACTTTACTTTCGTTTAATTGAGTTCTCTAATTCAATTAAAGTCTCTTCCTCTTTATCAAATGTTGTTATGTTAAGGTTAAGTGTCCAAAATTTTTAATTTAAATAAAATCTAATTAATTATTGTTTTTTAATATAAAATTTAACAAAGTTGATTGAGAGGCCTTAATTGAATAAAATTAAAATTTAAAACAAATTGGAATGAATTTTGGTAAAACTTAAAGAATACTCTTTACATTTTTTGTCAAAAAAATTAAGAACATTTTAAAATAGAGCAAAGCAAAACCCATCCTAAAACCATCATCTTATAATTTGTTATGCTATATTTAATATTGAAATCCAAATACAATATATACTTAAATCCTTTCATATATTAAAAGTGAAAAGTGCTAAGTAGATTATAATAATTCTACAGTCCATTAAAATCACAAATTTTATAGCACATAATATATAATAAAATGTATCATGTACTAATGTTGAATCATAATAGTATAATGCATCCTTAAAAAAAGTACAAAAGAAAAGATATCACAAAAATTACCAACTTACAAAGTTAGTAAATATAGTGTACAAAAATAGATCTAAAAAAGGAGTATCCAAATGAAAGATATATAGATTTACAAAAGGCAATTTAAACTTGAAATTGCTGGATGGTCACTTTTCCTGCAATACACTTGATACCTTCTCAAAGGGAGGGAGTTAGTGTTACACACTTATCCCATATGCGTAGGCTTCCCCTCCAAAGACTTCCGACTACTGTTTGCATGGTCCTGCAATACAGTTTTGATTGTCATAACTTGTAATACACAATTTCCGACAATTTAAACATGTAGTGTCAAAGTCATTTGAGATCAACATGTGAAGACTTCTAATAAACCAAAATTCCCTTCGGGAAGAAAGGAATAGAAAATCAACACCATTGGCTTTTCCCCCCTTCCATCGTTTGTGTTAGAACCATTTCAAATGAAAATTTGGAAGTCTGGTCCAGCAAAAAGTCTTATTGAAACATCGTGTGTTCTCCATTTAAAGATCAATTTTTTTTAAATTTTTTTTTATGTGCGTTATTCAATTTAAAATTAGAGTAGTTCTTGCAAAATTTTATGGGACCATTCAACTTTTTCTAAAGATAAGAAGTTAAATGTGTTCCACCTGCAAACCAGTTATATAAAAGTTTTTTTAACAACTTAAATAAGAACATACTTGAAACAAACTAACAATTACGACATAATTAACCAAACAACTACCTGGTTCCAGCCAAGAGGGGTAAGGTTTGCATCAAAAAGATCATAAGATAAGCATGCATCATGGTCCTTTTCCCCTTCCACGTTGTGAATCCCTTGGGCATGCCTTACCTATACATGGCTTAATTAGATCAAGACCCTTTTCAAATCACAAATTACAAAAAGAAGGGGAAAAAAAAAAACAAGAAATAATGTCAAAAATGAATGCCTAGCAGCCTCCAGTTGACAAACCCAGTGAGAGTTTTATTAGTACGGTGCAATTGGTAGAGACTTTGACCTTTGGTAGCATCCATGACTGTGGTCATAAAAGAAGACAAGCAACACAAAAGCATAAAGATCATATTGCCATGTACGTAAAATATCAACAAAAGCAACAAAAATATAGTAATCTGGTCACTGTTATATTTGCCCTTCAAACCTAGTATGTGAATATATAGATATGAGCAACATTATTTGAAAACGACATACATATAGATGGTATGACATCTGAATAGCGATATTTGCTCAAATTGACACTGTCAAGAGCCACGGTACAGCTTCTCCTCATCTCAGATGGTGTTATTCTATTGGCCTGGAATCACATATGACTAAACTTAGAACTGTAATCGAAAGAAACATTATTAAAAGTTAAAAACAAATAATTATTTGGACAATTACCCCCATCTTTCTGTCTCTGTGAACAGACACCCGATACCAAAACTAGTTGTGTAACTAAAGCCTTCATGCCCATCAATAAGAAGTCTGGTTTAATATTCACTACTTTGTGCCTTTACACTGCAAATGCAGAAGACAATTATACACAGATATGTTCTTTCCTAGATTACATTTTAAAAAATAAATAAAAGGACCCTCTTCCCAACTTCCAGACTTTTCTTAAACCAATTCTATCACAAGATTGCAGTAAAACAAAGTAAGATTGCCAGCTGGATATTAAGTCAGCAGCCAAATTTCAGTATGATTTGTGCTACGACATACCGACTTAATAACATGTGTTAAGAGAATTTGACTCAAACTTAACAATCTGTATTGCAGCTAACTTGCAGATTTGCCCAATGTTCCTACTTCTTAGCCTCAATGTTCATTAGCAATGAAAACATCATGTAAGATCTATCTATCCTCAAGAAATGCAATTTTATCATGTGAAAATCACCACAAGGGCTATGAATGTACAAGCCAGGACATATTATCATTTTACATACTCCTCACCAACCAAATTGGCCTACATTTCTAATATTCATTACCTCCATTTTAAGGGATTAAAAGGATAAATACAGCATAAGAACTTAAAAGTTCAAATAGGGTGTGAAACACCTATGATCGTTTAGACCCTCAAATTAAAAATACCAACTCAGGCTTACAATCAAACAATATATGTGCGGAAAATGAAATTTAAACTATAACTAAATTGGTAACACACTTTAAACCATAATTAATAACCAACACAACAATAATTAAAAGGTAAAGAGAAAGAGAAGAAAGATGCAAACACAAGGATAACATGGCGATGTGTTATCGAAGAGGAAACCGAAGCACTCGGCGAAAAACCCCTCCGCCGCCCTCCAAATGGTCAATAATCCACTAGAGAATAAAGTTGAGATACATGAATAGCAGAAAACCCTCCAAGCCTAATCTACCCAGTGCACCTAAGTCCTCCAAACTTCTTGCTCTAACAAGGTTACGTTAAACCTTGTCTTCTCTAGCTTACCGGATTCCGTTATCACCCATTGCATCAATTAAAATGAATTGGTCCCTTTTGAACTGCTTCCCAAGCACCAAAATACCTCCTCACTAATATGAGTATGGTGAGATAGGGATTTGGCTAAATGTACCTCTCACAGATATGTTAATGAAGACGGTGAGAGTAGAGGAATTTGGAGAATCACGGATGAAGATTGTGGATGAGTCAATCTTGTTTTTCTCTAAGGTTTCTCTCTTAAAATTCTCTCTAGAAGTTCTCTACATTTTGTGAGTATAAGGGGTATTTATAATAGGGTGTATGAGGAATATGAAGAGTCAGTTACAACCAAACAGGGGCATTCTGGCGACTCAAGCTCGCGATTGGAACGAGTCGCAAGTTAACTGCTTGGCTAGACTGGAAGTTTTGTCCTATAGTGCTACAGCTAGAGTGACCCTTCAGCTCCCCCTGCATGCTTCACATGTGTGCCATTCTGGTGACTTGCTAGTCGCGAGCTAGTCGTGAGACTCTCTTGAATTGCACACTTCTGAGATTTCTTCACACTTTTTCACACACTACCTTTACATGAATCCCACCTAAATACAGGGTATTTAATTGCTAAATTACAAGTAATTTTGCCACGAAATAAAGCTAACATATGATTGAATAAATTCAACCTTAGAGAACTTATTTCAAAATGTTCTGCACCATACTTGTTGCATCAGCCCCATAACCCTAACAGCTAGAGGTAAGAGGCAATCACCAATTGGGCCAGCCACCAACTGCTACCTTAGTGCCTTTCACCAATTCTTCCTTCAAAAAGCAGTCTTTCACTGTTTCAAGTGGTTAACAATATAATAAAATTTAAAACCTTTGAAAAGTGGTCTAAATCCCACGAACTTATAAAAATAAAAAATGCAAGCATGAAATCAGAACAAGAAGAAGTCTGGTTTTTGTGTACATACATGGTGAGTCATAATAGAATTGACAACAAACCTTTTTTTTTTTTTCCCCCTTAACTGTAGTGATAAGGGCCCAAAATCATGTATTGGGCCTTAAGCTTTATTTGAAAACGATGTAAGATCCGAGGAGAGATAAATAAGTACGGAGAATCCTAAGCTGGAGTTTGGTAAATATGAGATGAATGAGAGTGGTCCGAGGAGGTATAGTCCAAAGCTGTATTCAGGTGATGAAAATGATTCTTGCAGAAGCCCTGATTATAGAAACGTGTCTCATGAACATACTAGGGGAAGGAAGCCCTAAAAATATCTAAGGAAAAGCTGCTACCACCGCATTAAATGTGCTACATCTACTCTTTTGGTTGCATTTTTGTGAAGAAGACCTTTGAATAGTGTGACCTTGGCTACCGCGACTCACAGAAAGTCAAAGAGGGTGTTTGATGGGACAGACACTCAAATGAGAACTCAGATGATCAACAAGTGTAAGATCAAGATGATCCAGAAAGAGCTATATAATGTAAAGAAACCCTTCATAAAGGAAGGGGGAAAAAATCAAAAAAGAAAGAATGTAGACTCTAGGAACCAAACTTATAACAATATATACCTTATTTGACTTCCTCGGACAATAGTCAGGACAACTTTCTAAAGTTAAACTTATCTATTTCATTCTTCTAATCATCTAACCCATCCTACTAATTGTCTAATTCGGGCTAGCTCGGCTTTCTTTATCTACTCTTTACAAAATTATTATTTTTGGGCCATTTAGGCTGGTCCATCTACTATTTGGACCTAAAGACCAAATCTGTGTCCATACATTAACAATTGAAAAGCACATTTTTGTTTGTTTTTGGCATCTTGAAGCACATTACTACAACTTGGACCCAAAGGTTTACAATCACATATTTTGTACTTCCAAAGGCAAAGAATTTTACAAAAACAGATATGAAGCAATTAGAAAATAAATATAAAATTTCTAAAACTAAATTATTCATCACAAGATCCAATGAAAATAAAATATTAAAAGTTTAGGTAATTTCAACTATCTTCAAATAACAATATTACTTTGCTTTTACAAAATAATGTTTCAATAATCCAAATTCAAATAAAAAAAAAATGAGGAAAGCTAGTAATCGTTGGTGCTTTTATCAAACAGATGGAGTGCAGAAGGAATGAACACAAGAATAGGACATAAATTCCTAAAAATCCAATACAAAAATTGTTCAAGATATATCATTCCATCAAAGACTAATAATAATCATCAAAGAGATCAACATGGTATCAGAGGAATCAAAAGAAAAAAGAAAAAAAAAAATCAAGAACACGTATGGCAGAAAAATTCACGAGCCAAAAAAATCTTGAAAAAAAGTCTGGAAATTTCAAGACTTCCATTTATAATTTGACACTGATACAGTGAAGTATCAACATCAAATTTATGAAAATACATAATTACCCAAGTCAGGTGAGAAAAAAACCTAAGATTAGAGAAGAGAAAAGAGAAATAGAGGTTAAAAATAAAAATAATAATTAAACTTGTCTAACAAACCTCATTATTAGTCAAAGATCAGATACCAAAAAAAAAAAATTCTAAAATATCAAACTGGGGTGGGGTACTTCAAATGAAATAAAGAGAGATGAAGAAACCATATTATTAATTCTTGTAAATCCAAGCCTTTAATGTTGATTGGCTGATACAGGTTAAATCTAACAAAGCAGAATAGGTAGAGCCATAACCAATACTTCTAAAATGTTTTGTTTTTTTTTTTTCTGAAAAGAGGCGATTTGTGAATTCCATTTTATATTTAAAAATTGAAAGAATCAAACATCTGAAGAATGTTTGAACACACCTTTTACTTCACAATGATCTCTAACTTAACTTTAAGAAATTTGCATCCTTTAATCTATTCTCTCAACAATCATCTATATTTTTTAATCCTACTAACTTTTATTTTTTGTGTTAATTCATCTTACAAAACAAACAAATTTAACGGGGGAGAGGCACATTACCATAACACGTAACAACCCTTCCTTTCCTTAAAAGGACTCTTCGCATTCGCATTCGCATTCGCATTCGCATTCGTCATCTTCCAGTATTAGTCGCATATTTCCCCCCTCTCTCTCTCTCTCTCTCTCCGAAACGTTCACATGACATGCCTGCCCCCATTGCCCAGATTCTCGCTCTCTCTCTCTCTGTCTCTCTGCACTACCTACCTAGTGAAGGACGTAAAAGCGAAAAGCCTTTTAAAGGACTAAAAAGACCACCATCCACCATCTACTAATACTAAGAAGAAGGGAGAAGGGTTTAAAAGGGGCAAAAAAGTAATTAAGTTCAATTAAAGCCCCATAAACCGAGACTGACTCTGCCGCTTCTTCTTCTTCTTCTTCAACAACAACAACACTACTTTCGGCTGCGATAACAATGCAGTTCATCTTCCGCCCAAAAGCTCACTCTCAAATTCAAATTCTTCAATCCCAGCAGCAGCGCCGAACCTTGGTGGTGGAAACCACAGCCAAATGGGTCAGAGACCGAGGCCTCGACCACGCTGTGGAGAAGGAGAAGCACTTGAAACCCCTTCTCAACCTCAAGAACTTGCTCGTATCCGAGCCTTCGAAGTCTGCACCCATCTCCATCATCACCCAGAAACGTGATTCCCTCCAAATCCCATTCCGCCCCATCGATTTCATCCGCAAGTACCCTTCCGTTTTCGACGAGTTCCTCCCCGGCGGCGTCGGAGTTTTGCCCCATGTCCGCCTCACTGGAGAGGCGTTAAACCTCGACGCCGAACAACTCTTGGTTTATCAGAGCGATACTTATAAGAAGCAGACTGCCGATCGCCTTTTGAAGCTCTTGATGATATCAAAAACCAACAAAATCCCACTTAGCATCATTGAATGCTTGAAATGGGATTTGGGTCTTCCTCATAATTATGAAAAAACCATAGTTCCGGAGTTCCCTGACTATTTTCGAGTGGTAGGTGGCAGAGACGAAGAAGATGGTGTTTTGGAGTTGGTTTGTTGGAGTGATGAGCTTGCGGTTTCGGTTATGGAAAAGAAGGGTTCTATTGCATTCCCTATGCAACTCTCGAGAGGTTTTGAGATGGATAAGAAGTTGAAGAAGTGGGAAGATGAGTGGCAGAAGTTGCCTTACATTTCTCCATATGAGGATGCTTCTCATCTTCTGCCAAAGAGTGACGAATCGGATAAGTGGGCGGTTGCGGTTTTGCATGAGCTGCTTCATATTCTTGTGCCAAAGAAGACTGAGAGGGATAATTTACTGTTGCTTGGAGAGTATTTGGGGCTTCGGTCGAGGTTTAAGAGGGCATTGCTTCAGCATCCGGGTATATTTTATTTGTCCACTAAGATTGGAACCTACACTGTGGTTTTGAAGGAGGGTTACAAGAGGGGTTTGCTGGTTGAGGATCATCCATGGATGCAAATGAGGAATCGGTATATTCACCTCATGAACATGGTGAAGGAAGATGGTAAACCGGTTAATGTGCCGGGTGGAAGTAATGAAAAGAAAAAGCAGACAGTTATTGATGAAAAGGAGAAGAGAGCAGAGGAAGATGAAAGTGGGGAAGAATATGAAGGGGCGTTATCTGATTCATCTGATGCTGAGGTCGAGGATGCTAGTGACGATGAGTATGATGAAGATGAAGATGAAAACAAGACTCAGAGAGGTGTTCGAAAAAATGTTGCAGAGAATAGAGGAAGAAAAGCTAGGAAAATGAATTTGGACGTGAAGGGGCCTTCGAGAAAATCTGAGTATGATGATGGTGAAGATGGAAACAAGAGTCAGAGAGGTATTTGAAGAAATGTTGCAGATAATAGAGGAAGAAAAGCTAGGCAAATGAATTTGGATGTGAGGGGGTCTTATAGAAAATCTGAGTACAATGATGACGAAGATGGAAACAAGAGTCAGAGAGGTTTTCGAAAAAATGTTGCAGATAATAGAGGAAGAAAAGCTTGGAAAATGAATTTGGATGTGAGGGGGCTTTCTAGAAGATCCGAGTACGTTGATGATGAAAATGGAAACAAGAGTCAGAGAGGTGTTCGAAAAAATGTTGCAGATAATAGAGGAAGAAAAGATTGGAAAATGAATTCGGATGTGAAGGGGCCTTCTAGAAAATCTGAAATTGAAAGGGAAGCTGGAAAAAGACCTCGAAAGACGAAGGAAGAAGTTCCATCAAGAACAAAGATGCATGATGGGAATAATTCCTTGGTGAGTTTGCATGAGAGATCAAGTGTACCTAAACGCAGAGGGAGGTCATTGCCAGACAAGAGGACTTCTACATAGTGATGATTCTGACTTCTTGCTGCAACAACATGTAAGCAGGTTTGCTTCATGTTAACAATCGCCTTTATCATGAGTTTGAAAATTTAGTTTACTTGCTTAGAATGTTTTGATATTGTGATTGAATTAGTTAATTGATTACATCTATAGTAGAGCTTCTATAAAGATACATACCTACAAACATAGTGGAAATAAAATATGATACAATCAAATCTAAATATCAAACATAAAGATGAGTAAAAAAGCAAGAGCGGAGATCCTATAGAAACCATCAACTTGATTGAGGCACCATAAATAGTATCCATGAAGTTCAACAAAGGCTCCAATTCCCAATCTTGCTTAGCCCTTATAAAATTGACATCCCAATGGAGAAAACCATTGGTAAACTTTAATAAATCAGCTACACTATTATAATTTGGGATTCTCTCTAGAATCGAGGAGATGTCAGGGCTAAGAATTAATTTAGGAAAGTTTGAATTGGTTCCAGTTGGGGAGGTTCCTAATCTCCATGAGTTAGTGGAGATTTTGGGCTGTAGGGAGTCTTCTCTTCTGCTAAAATATTTAGGTCTACCGTTGGGTGCTTCTTTTAAAGATAAGACAATTTGGAATCCTATCTTGGAGAAGATGGAGCGAAGGCTAGCTGGTTGGAAGAGGTTGTATTTATCCAAGGGGGGTAAAGTTACCCTTATTAAGAGTACTCTGTCTAGCTTACCTACGTATTTCCTTTCTCTTCTCCCTATTCCAGTTAAGGTGGCTAAGAGGATGGAGAAGATACAAAGAGATTTTCTTTGAATTGGTATTGGGGATGATCGTAAAATTCATTTAGTAAATTGGTTTAAGGTTTGTAGGCCAGTGAAGAATGGAGGGTTTGGCATTTGGCACTTGAGAAGGTTTAATTCTGCCTTATTGGCCAAATGGTTATGGCGTTATGGTTTGGAGAATGATGCCCTTTGGAGAAGGGTCATTGAGGCAAAGTATGGGAATAAGTGGGATGGTTGGTGCACAAAATCCGTGTTGGGGGCTTATGGTGTTTGCTTGAGGAAGTCCATTAGAAGTGGCTGGTTAAATTTTTCCAGGTTCCTTCGGAATGATGTGGGTAATAGTACTCGTGTGAAGTTTTGGGATGATGTGTGGTGTGGGGATCGTCCTCTTAAGGAGAAGTTTCCAGTTTTATATAATATTAGTGGGACAAGGGAGGCTTCGGTCTTTGAGGTTATGTGCTACGCGAATGGGAGAGTTTCTTGGGACATTCAGTTTCGTCGCTTAGTGAATGATCAAGAGTCACTTTCTTTGGATTCGTTTTTGGTCTTGATCTATTCCATGAAGGTGCGGGGTGTTGGCACTGACAAACTTTGTTGGAAGCCAGCCCGCAGTCAAGGTTTCATGGTGAGTGGGTATTATCATTTTCTATTCCCTTCTACTGTCATTCCCTTCCCTTGGAAAATGGCGTGGCAGTCGAAGGTTCCTCCTCGAGTTGCTTTTTTCTCTTGGAACGCAGCTTTAGGCAAGATTTTAACTATAGATAATCTTCAGAAGAGGCACTTTGTTGTTCTTGAGTGGCGTTTTATGTGCAAAGGGTGTGGGGAGTCTATAGATCATCTCCTCCTTCACTGTCCTATTGCATATGAGATGTGGAGTATGATCTTCTATTTGTTTGGCATTTGTTGGGTGATGCCGCAAAGGGTAGCGGATTTGTTGAATTGTTGGTCTTGCAAATTCAGGCGATATTGTAATATAGTTATTTGGAGGATTGTGCCACATTGTTTGATGTGGTGTATTTGGCGGGAACGGAATTAGAAAAGTTTTGAGGATCGCGAACGGTCCATTCTTGAATTTAAGTCTTTTTTCTTTTCTACTCTTCTCGAATGGTGTTTGGTTTCACCTTCTTTTGCTTGTATTTTCCTTCCTGGGTTGCTTGATCATTGTACTTTGGTTTCTTGATGTTTTTGCCTCTTTCGTACATTTCCTATGTACGGGGCTGTGTTTCTTCAATAAACTTTTTATATTACTATTAAAAAAAAAATTACTTATCAAAAAATAAATAAATAAGCTACACTCTCCCCCTTTTCACAGCTAATCTTAAATAATTTTGGAAAACATCTTGCAAGAGAATTCTCCCCACATTAGAGATCAAGCCAAAACTTCACCTTAGCTCCATCCCCAACCTCAACTTGAATGTAATGTGTGAAAGTGGGCCAACCCTGTCTAACATTCTTCCACAAACTTACTCCATAAAGGCCAGGAGTTGGTTTGAAGCACCAACCCCCCCCACCCCCCATTCACAACCATTCTTCACTTCTATCACTTTCCTTCAAAGTGAATCTCTCTCGATTCCAAACTTCCACAACCACTTTCCTAGCAAAACTTCATTGAAATGCCTCAATTTCTGATAGCCAATCCACCTGCTGAAAGAGGAGCATAAACCTGATTCCAATTAACCAAATGAAATTTTGACTCATCCCCCAAACCACTCCATAAGAAATTTCGTTGGAGCTGTTCAATCTGGTTAGCCGCCTTATTAGTAGGAATGGGAAATAAAGAGAGGAAATAGGTCAGCAAATTAGATAGAATACTTTTAATTAAAGTGACTATACCTCCCTTGGATAAGTAAACCTGTTTCCATCCGTCCAATCTCCTTTTCACCTTCTCTTCCATATCATCTTCTCTCTAAATTTGGCAACCAGAAGTATATCTAAATATTTCATTGGGAGCGAACCCTTCTTGCTGCCTAAAACATCCACCAACATCTCAATATTAGAAGAAAATTTTATTTGTCTAAAGGTGGGAGGATTACCCTTCTATATGTTTTACATTGTTTTGGTCATAAAATATGGTGTAGTGGGAAGGGATAAAAGTCTATAGGTAGGATATGTATGGCGGGCGACGCTTTAAAAAGTTATATATTTCTGTTTTAAGATAAAAATAAGCTCATCCAAACAATCCAATGAAATTCCTGAATTGGAAAAAAAATTAAGGGATGGTGGAGAACAAAAGCTAACCTCATTTGACACATCAAATACTCCATCCTGAATCTTCTTGTAAATGGTAGCAGCTGTTTTTATGAATGCCTGCATAAAAATTATTTACTATTTAAAACTGAGAAAGGTAAAGGCAAAAATCCAAACATCAATTCACATATATTGTTGAAGAATCTGAGGATTTTGTTACAAGGCACTTTCCAACATATCAGTAATATTTATTCTCACCTCAACATTCTGAGCAGTTTTAGCAGAGGCCTCCATAAAAATCAGACCATGCTCCTTGGCAAACTGCTCCCCTTCCTCTGTGCTCACAGCCCTTCTGTGAGCCAAATCACACTTATTAGCAATAAGCATTATTGTCATGTTTGCATTTGCGTGTTGCCTTGCATCTTCCAGCCAGCTAGCCAAATGATTAAAAGTCTCTCTCCTACAAATACAAAATTGAAATTGTCATCCTAATGCCTTATCTCAACTAATGGCACAAATTGATACCAGATAACTAAAAAATATAAATAATTCCTAGTAAGTACATTCATTAGAAAAATTCAAAGCTCCTTTTATGCATGCTTCTACATGAAACATATAGTCAGCCACTAAAATCTGCCTGAGGCAAGAACCTTTTAGTTTCCACTAAATTGTGGAATTTTTCTTCAATTTTCTTTGCCAATGCTGATTTTGTTTTCACTAGACATTGATTTGTAGAGTGTTTTGAAAGGCAATGTAAAAGTTCTGATAATTCACTAGTTCAAAAATGATTACTGGAATGTTATAATTATAAGGGCACCACACAATGACGCGTTCTTAATGATGGTAAGGTTTACAAACTTAAAACAATTAATTTTTTCTGTATAAGACTATAAGCAAATGAATGATCAAATTTCAATGAAAACAGTACCTGCTTATATCATAGACAAGCAATGCACCAGCAGCCCCTCTGTAATAGGACCTCGTAATAGATCTGAAGGATTCTTGACCCGCCTGGAATATTTCCAAGGAAACTTTAGCATCTACAACTTTAGTCACTTAAGGTACAAAATAGAATTCCTTCACAAACTCACAGAAATTGAAAACCTTTTCTCTTATCTGGTTCCCAACACATCTTATCGTCCCCACTCCCCCTTGATTGAGGCACCATAAATAGTATCCATGAAGTTCAACAAAGGCTCCAATTCCCAATCTTGCTTAGCCCTTATAAAATTGACATCCCAATGGAGAAAACCATTGGTAAACTTTAATAAATCAGCTACAGTATTTTAATTACTTATCAAAAAATAAATAAATAAGCTACACTCTCCTCCTTCTCACGGCTAATCTTAAATAATTTTGGAAAACATCTTGCAAGAGAATTCTCCCCACATTACCGATCATGCCAAAACTCTACCTTAGATCCATCCCCGACCTCAACTTGAATGTAACGTGTGAAAGTGGGCCAACCCTGTCTAACATTCTTCCACAAACTTGCTCCACAAGGGCCAGGAATTGGTTTGGAGCACCAACACCTTCCCCTTTCCACCCCCACCACCCCCCCCCCCCCCCCCCTTCAACCATACTTCACTTCTATCATTTTCTTTCAAAGTGAATCCCTCTTGATTCCAAACCTCCACAACCACTTTCCTAGCAAAACTTCATTGAAATGCCTCAAATTTCTGATAGCCAATCCACCTGCTGAAAGAGGAGCATAAACCTGATTCCAATTAACCAAATGAAATTTCGACTCATCTCCCAAATCACTCCATAAGAAATTTCGTTGGAGCTGTTCAATCTGGTTAGCCACCTTATATTAGTAGGCATGGGAAATAAAGAGAGGAAATAGGTCAGCAAATTAGATAGAATACTTTTAATTAAAGTGACTTTACCTCCCTTGGATAAGTAAACTTGTTTCCATCCCACCAATCTCCTTTTCACCTTCTCTAATATAGGGTTCATATCGCTTGCTCTCTAAATTTGGCAACCGGAAGTATATCTAAATATTTCATTGGGAGCGAACCCTGCTTGCAACCTAAAACATCCACCAACATCTCAATATTCGAAGAAAATTTTATTTGTCTAAAGGCGGGAGGATTACCCTTCTATATGTTTTACATTCTTTTGGTCATAAAATATGGTGTAGTGGGAAGGGATAAAAGTCTGTACGTAGGATATGTATGATAAACTTAAGTAACATTTAGTAAATTGGAATATGGCATGTACAATTATTCAGTCTACAGGTATGGGCCTAAGAAAGTTGAGTACTTTAAAGAAGCTTAGTATGAGAAATTGTTGTGGCTATGCTGAGAGTAGCAGAGCCATCTTTTGAGACATACTACTGGCATGGAATATAGGGAAACCTGAGGAAGTGGTCATCTGTAATGGTGAGATCGCCACTTGGTTTATGTTTGTGGAAAGCCATTAGCAGTGGTTGGGAGTTGTTTTTAGGATTTGTTCAGTATGTAGTGGGGGAAAGTAGCTGGAATCATCTTTGGTATGACCCGCAATTCTGTTCCTGATTTTATTTCTAGTATTATATACTTATGCTGAGGTTCAAGGAAAAGGGATAGCCAGTGACCCCCTCACCTTGAATTCTCGGGTGAAATGATTTAAGTGTCAAGGCTTTGGACATGTCGCTGCCAAATGCTCCACTAGGCCCCTTGTCATGTTTGAACAAAAGAAGGAAGGTGATGAGGACGACCTAGAAGAAGAAGTCTGTGAAACCGACCTTACCCTTGATGACATTGATGATATAGAGTGTGAGACACTCGACATGGTTGCATTCAAATGATACCACCTCGTAACAAATCCCTTGAGAGTAGTCTTGAGAAGGCAAAAAGTGAGAACTCCATTTCCCATGTCACCCAACTTGCATATGATAGTCCCATCACTAGAGGCAAAAGTCCATTTGGGGTCAAGCCTAGGCAGCCTTTAGGTACACTTCCTTTTTCATACCAAGATAGAACACTTGACTCCATAGGTCCATAGGAACACGTAAGCATCCAGAGGTCAGTAGACAATCTCAAGAAAGTAATAATCCATATAAGACCCAGGCTAATTCAAATTATAAGAAATTTCAAGAATTTCAAGTTGGTGATTATGTCATGGTTCCAATAAGGCAACTGCAAGCATGTAGTACTAGACCACTCAAAGTGTCAAAAAGGGTCGGACCAAACACATATATTAATAATTTTCCAACTGATTACAAAGGTAGCTCCACCTCTAATACTGAGAATTTGGTTACTTATAAAGGTCCAGTAGTCTATCACTTTCCCCATGACCTTGTTAAAGCTCCTTTGACTCATCTAACACCACAAAACATCTTACCAGCACATAATGATAATATTGATGCTATTTTGGATGAGCAAATTATTCCTAATTCGTTTTGTGGAAGGGGAGACCAGAATCGGACTGTACCTGGATAACTAGAGAAGAGTTGCAGCAACTAGACTTTGATCTCTTCAAGTATTATGCAAAGCTATACTCGCCAGGGTCGAGTCTTTCCCATCCCAGGAGAGTTGATAAGGACATCAAGATGCACCAAGATTAGTGCTAATTTAAATTTCAAAATTTGAAATTTCATTTATGTCAGTTATCTTGATTGAGGATTTGGTGGAGTACGTTTTTATGTTTTAATTACTTCCTTTTATGTACTCTTTGAAAGCCTATTTATTTTGGCTCCAATAAACTTGTAAAGGATCTTGGATGAATAAAATTTTGAATTGGAAAATTTTCAATTATTGCTTAGGTGCTGATTCCTAAGCGTCTTTGCTTGGTGCTGATGCCAGGCAGCCCTTGGTGTTGATTCCTAGGGCTTTATCTCAATTTCCCCTGTTTATTCTTCATTCGATATTGCATGGCCTAAAAATATTTTTGCCATCTAAAAATATCCCCTCAAGATTGTTTATGCATGCATTTTTGGTCTTTTATATTTTTGGCTTAACATATGGTTAATTCACAGCTTTTAATTGTGTACCACTACTTAATCATAGGCTGCCCCCCAAAGATAGAAATCATCTCAATGTTCTTGACGCTGAGTAATTCTCTTTCTGTGCAAAATTGCAAGCTAGAAATATACAACAACAAAGTGTTAGTCCCAAATTTTTTGGACTAAATTTGTGTAGTCACTTGTGTTCCACTGTAGTTCACCCCTTTCTCTATCTGGAGAAGGAATGTTATTTTGATCCCTCAAATTGGAATACACATCTATATAACAGCATATACCAAAAGGAAACCCAATAAAATATAAAATTATTCACACTCATTTAAAAGAATTGGAACACGGCTACTCCTGGTCTTGGGTGCTCCTTCTGTATTGCTTTTTAGTAATTTTGCTGATTGTAAAGATCAGCTTCTAGTAGAAAACATCTAGGAAACTGGCAATTGTCCATATCTTAGTGATAGGATACCTATTTATCTTAAGCTAAGGCTCAAGGACTGAAGAGAAGAAACAGAAGTTTTGTGGTTTGCTTTGAATTTTCATGATTACTCTTGAACATGCTATGACCAATTTTTAATTGGAAATGAACATTAGACTTGTAAATTCTGTGGTGAGGTTGAAATTATGTTGGTGGATTGACTGATCTGCAGGTTTGATCTTTTCTTATTATTAAGATTTGGTTTAAAAAGTATTTTTGAAATTCATTGATTGTTTTTGTTGTCACAATATTGACATGTGCTGATATAAAACAGTTATAGACATGTCTAATTGAGTAAAAGCATTGACTTTTGGTTTTTATTTTTTTATTATTATTAAGAAACCTTGGCATATCATGTGTAGGTGATGTTATTGCCCAATGTTGACATCTTATAGTATGTACTCGATTTTGTTATAACCAATGTGGTTTAAACATTAATGTACTTTTGAATAGGCGTTAAAGTAATAATTTAGAAGTTTAAACTACTTGTACATAATGGTTTTTTTTTTTTTTTTTGTTCTAGGTTATGGTTGGTGGTGATCACTCAGGTCATTGTTGGGTTGGCTTTCTTGGCAAATGTTGACTGATGCATGATGCAGCTTGAAATAGAGCGTGGTCAGATCAGGCAGTTACTGGTATGGTTATCTTGAAGAAGGGGAGCCAGTTCACGTATTTGAATTTCAATTTTGGTGACTTCACCGAAGCAAGCAGATCAGAGGATTATGCTATCTCAGAGAAGCCATCTTTTGGGAAAAGACTTCCTGAAATTCCATAAGTATTGGTGGATGCTAGGGCTGTTTTGCATTATCTTAGTGATGAAAAGCATGGCAACTAGGAAGTCAATACAATTTTGGAGGGCATCCTGCAGGTTTTGATTTTTTAAGAAGTTATGAATTTTGTAAATTTTTCCTAGAATGGTTGAGATTCTTGCTCATGAGGCAGCTAGAGCTTCTTATGTTTTTCAGACAATACATTATTGTTCGTTTGTTGTTGTTGTAAGAAGTTTTAAATGTGGAGCTTTAGAAGTAGAGCTTTTACGGTATAGAGTTTTAACTGAAAATCTATTTAGCATTTTGAGTGTTTAACAAATTACAGTGAATATTGATTTAAAATTTTGGATTTTGTAGTGTTTCATAGTAAAAGGTCCAAATTTCATCTTTTGCCTTGAGTGCTTGTTTGGCACTGTTGCGTGAAGTAGAGCTTTAACTCCAGAGGTTTAGTAGCTTTTAGGATATAGAGTTTTAATTGAAAATCTCTTTAATGTTTAAAGTGTTTGGAAAATTATAGTGAATAGTGCTTTAAAGTTTTAGATTTATAAAGTATTAACGGTGAATTGTAAAGCTTTTTCTATTAAAACTTCAAATTTCAGCCTAAGCTGCTTGAAAACTGTTTTGAACTTTAAGGATCTTTTAAAGTATTTTTCAGCACAAAAAGTGACGAAATTCCCAAATGCTTGGCAGTTTATGCTTTAAAGAACTTTTAAAAGTACTTTTCTAGTAATGCTTAGTGCCTACACAAACCATCTAGAAATTGTTCTTGTAAAGCTTGTGTTATTCCAGGCGAGGGATGCAAGTATATATAATTATAAGTACGAGGTTTTTATGCGATGGGGGTGGGGGATGCTTCTCCATAAAATTATATGCTGAAATATGCGTGCAGCTTTTTTGTTTCTCTCTTTTGGTTTTATGTTGAAAAATTATACAATTATTTCATAAGAATGAAATTAGTCAAATTGCAAAAGCAGGTATAAAAAGATGAAGAGAGAACCATATAGGTCGATGCTCTGGAACAACTAGCTTGCATCCAGTATGTTCCTGACCTATAAACAGTTCATATGGATATATGTTTCTGCCCAATCATTTTGCAAATGTACTGATGGCAGTTTACCTTTGAAATGGTAGGATTTTTTTTTATACGTGTTTCCAACACTTCAAAATAAATAAATCTCGTGGGACTGCTAAAGAAACTTCTTTGCCTAGTTGTTTTTGAAAACTCATCTTAAAAATCATATCTTAAAAGTGAAAAAACTTATCGGTCATTGACAATGTATACTTTTTTTTAGAGCATCCACAATGGTGGTGCTAAAAAGCACCACCATATACAAAAAGGGTACTGCAATAGTGATGGTATAGGTAAATTTTTTACCTACATTGCTACAATGTACAACAATATATGGCTGTGCAATGTAGCTGAAAGCTATAAAAAAATTATTTTTTTATTCTACCTCTGTTTAAAATATTATTTGTTTTTTTTTTTCCTTTCCCTATTTCTTTTATCTCAACCCGTCACTCTCTCAACTCTCAAACTCTCAACTCTCACCTCTCTCACAACTCTCACCTCTTTGTCTCACCGTTGCCGGCCCACCCGAAGTAGATATATTATTTTGTTGTAGTTGATATATTATTATATTGTGATGTTTATATTATTTTATTGTGTTAAAAGCTAAAATAGATCCACTGATGCTGGATGTTTTGTAAAGTGAGTAGGCAAAATGGATAAAGTAACTTTTTGTGGTGTCAAATAGTCAAAAAAATAGCACCACCATTGTGGATGCTCTTAGTGAATAAGTAATAGACTTTCCTTTCGCACCAAGAAAATCCAAACCAAATCAAATTAAGACTTTAAGGCAATATCTAACAAATCTCCACCTTGACTCAAATTCCACAAAGAGTCATAAATTGAGATAAACTCTATAACAATTCTCCACTTTGACTAGAGAGCACCATAGTTCATCAAATTTCTCTTGGCATGAATCGAGCCACCAAATACAAATCCCTAGCTTGATGAGACTTCTCTCAAGGCACAAATGTGTCAAGTGCTAAAACCAAATATGAGCCCAACAAAAATACAGAGTGCAAATCACCCCAAACTACCTCTAAGTGCACCAATAGACACCAAAGCACTTGAAGATGGTGCCAAATCCAAATTAGGGCCTAACAAAATGTATTAAACTTCAAGCAAACTCCAAATCTACTGGAAGATGGTGCCAAAAGTCCGTCTATTAATCCTCTCCCAATCTTTCTTTAACATATTTCTCCCCAGTAATCAAATCCACAAACCAATAAGCAAAATCTCCAAAGAGAACAAATCTAAACCAAGGAAGTCAATACCGTACTGAAGGCTGTACCGGTTTGGCCACCGGTACAATATATATCGCATATCGGTCAATATCGATGTACCGTTTCAGGTTTATTGCTATTTTATATATTTAATACACACACACACACACATACAAAATCTCTATTTACCATAAAACATTACCTCCTGTTTACAATAAAACATTACTTTAATTGTTCATTGCATATAATGAAAACAAAAAACACAATATAAAAAACAAAAAACTTAATTGTTCATAGCATACAAAGAAAACAAATGATACAAAAAATTAAGTTAACACAAATTACATAGGCTGAGAGTGAGAGACAGACTGGCCGAGAGACAGAGAGACATAGAGCAGCTGAGAGAGAAAAAGATCACCAAGAGCAAACACAGCTGCATACAAAAAAAAAAAAAAAAAGTGAGAACGAGTGAGTGAGGGAGAAGAGTGAGAACGAGAGAGTGGGGGAGAAGAGAGAATGAGGGCTACAGCTTGGGTGGATAGTGTTTAGGGTTAGGATTAGGAATTTAAATTACCATCCTGCCCTTAAAAAATTGACACAATAACAAAAAAAAAAAAAAAAAAAAACACACACACACACACACATACACAGCATTTTGTGTTTTAGTCCGGTATTCATTTACCGGCTGATACGGCAGGTATTTTTTCCGGTGCGAAATAGGGGGTACACATGTACCAGTGCACTGGCTGATACAGTATGTACTAGCCGGTATGGTATGGTATCCACTTCACTGATCTAAACATCTAGCTAGTGAACCTTGGCTTTGATACTAGTTTAGTAGAAGCTCATATAATAATATTGATTGTGAAAATAATATTGACTTTAGAAAGATCTCCGAAACAAATAATAGGAATAAAGGAAAAAAGAGAATACCAATGATTTATTTGGTTCAATAATAGTCTACATCTACGAGTGACAACGAAGAGAATATTTCACTAACAAATTGGGAGAATACAAATATAATATAGAGGTAATCCCACATAACCCAAAACCCTTATACTCCCAAAAGGCACTCCTTCACAAATACAAAGATAAGGGACTGCAACTAATGCTTCGTTTGTTTCTAAGTAAAATATTTTACATGTAAAACATTTTCAGTAAAATCTTTTCTGGTTTTTGATGTGACGTGTAAAATTTTTCAAACAAAAACCAGCGGCTCAATCATTGGATCTACCAGTGCCAGAGGTTCGATGACTAGATTGTTGTTCCAACTGCTAGACCAAAGGCTTCAACAATCGGATTGCTGGCACCTGTCGTTGGAGTCGAAGCTTCGATGATTAGACTATTGCCATCAATTGCCATTAGACCAATGGTCTACTGTATGTTTTTGTAAAATGTTTTACCATGTTTTTAAAGATAAAATATTTTACAACATTTACAAAAGATTTTACGGTTAACGAAAAAATATTTTAGATCACATTTTACATATAAATAAATACCTGAAAATGGAAATATATTTTATAGAAAACAGACATATTAAAGTGAGCAAAACAAAATGAAATTCTCTACATTGCCGAAAATTATATGTTGTACCCGGCATATATGCCGGGTACACCATATACGGGCTCCTACATTGCACAACAGCCTCAGAGAGATTTCTCTCCAAAACCAATAAACTAAAGCCAAATACAAAATACCAAACTACAGCATCACACACAAGCCAATATTCTACTGCCTAAACCAAATAACAAACTGTAGCACCAAGTAACATATTCGCCAACCAAATACAAATTGCAAGTTCGCAACACCACCAAGAGACAGCTTCTCACAAACTAATCCAAAGTCTATCCATGAGGGAGGACCTTTATGCCAAAGCCACAAAATCTAATATGCTGTTTTGTTTGTTTGTTTTTGTTTTTTCTTCTAATGTGGAATTTTTTCCCATTAAGATGTTGATATGGCCTTTCTTTAAAAAAAAAAGAAAGTAATTATATTTTAGTGACAAATAAATACTCTATTAGCCATGTCATCAAATTTTGTTAAAGAGACAATGACAAGAACTGAAGTGAAACATTATCCAAAAACTCAAGGATGAAGATATAAGATATGAATACACAAAGGATCAAAATGAAACTTCCCCTTTAGGGTAAAGTCCTTAGAGATAATCATAGGATAGGATATGTAAGAAAATTCTGAAAATCCATAACTTTTAAATGAATAAAAGGAGAGTATAGTCCTATAGGAACACGAAAGAACCATATCCCTGTCTGCGGAGCCCATACTCGAACAACTTTCAAGATAGGAATAATTTGAAAACATGGGATCTTTCTTTTAATTTACATACATGTGAAAGTTTTTTTTACTTTTTTTTTTTTCGGCTTGAAAATATATCGTGAAAGTTACAAGTTGAAGTTGAGGCTTCGAGGTTCATTGGTGAAATATAAAGTAGGGTACAGTTTTATTATTGGAATTTGTAGCTTTAAAGTGTAATTGGTTAATAGAACTTTGCAATCCTTGAAGCCAAATCTGCCAATCATAGAAGTAGAATCCCAAAAATTGCCTTTATGTTGGCCCTTTTATAGGCCAAATCCACGTGACCTAAGATCTCCTCTCAAAGGTGAAATCCCCAACCTCCCAACCAAAATAAACGCACCACGTAGAAGCAAAGGACGCATTATACATCAAATCAATGGCAACTCAAAGGAACAAAAAATTGACCTCTCTTCTTGTCTTCTTATACTTGAAACCTCTACATGTATGTGATGGGGACTTTTCTTTTTCGTCTTCTTTATTTATTTACATAATTATCACATCATCATTTACATTTACTTTTATTTTGATAATACGGATTCATTAAATGATAAATAAGTTACTCAAATCTTAAATATATAATGCAATTAAAAATATACTTGCATGGATATAATGATCATTTGCATTGTTAAATGGTGAATTGAAATAATTTTCTTCTGAACCCAATAGAAGAAAAAATTTTATCAATTAAATTTAACATTAATTACTCCTAAGGATAAAGTTTAGTTACAAAATTGGTTGTAACCTAAGATTACAACCTTACTCAATAAAATAAACATTATTACATATTTTGAAAATGTAACTATTGAATTTTATATTCTTTATACTTTTATTACACATGTTAAATTTTGCATTAATCAAATAAGGAATAATTACAGTAAATTCATCTGTGGTATGGCTCGTTTTTACTTTACCTATCTGTGGTTTAATCATTTACACTTTGCCCACCTGAGGTAACTTTCGTTAGCCTTCCATAACCCACCTCTCCGTTTGTCGTTAGAAAACACATTTTTAGGCAAAAACAAATATAACAAAAATAAAAAGGTTAGCGTTTTGATTGCTTAAGAACTTCTACAAGAACAAAGTGAAGGAATAGCGCACAAATCCTACTATGATCTTAGCTTCTCTCCCTATTGTGGCTGGGATTCAAAGTGGGTTTGAAGTTGGAAATGGGGGTGGGTTTTCTACTGTGGTTGGGTTTCATTTGAGCTACCTTAAATGAAACTCCATGGCCAACCCTTCAAGCTCGTTTCCCTTAATCATCGACGCCACCTTAGCGACGAGCTCCTCCTCCTTAGTGGTGAGCTCCTCCATGGCCGACCCTTCAAGCTCCCATAATAAATCTCATCGAGCCCTCTTTCTCATTCTAAATCCGAGCTCAGTCTCTCTAAGCTCTCTGCCTGAGCTCTCTCTAAACCCTTGTTCTCTCATCTCTAAAACTCTCTTAAACGAACTCCATAGCCGCCCCTCTCAAGCTCACCCCCTCACATCAATGTAGCCACCTCAGGTGGCCTTGCCTCATCAGACCCTCACCGAGCCCTCACCAAACCTGAGCTCCCTCTCTCTAATCTTTGAAACCCTCTTAGGCTGAGCCTCCCTCAAACTTCGAAGGTCACTCATCTCCAATCATCAACCACCACCACTCCACGGTGGTTCCTTTGCTCACTGCGTCTCGGCCTAACTCGGGGTTTTAGGGGTTTGTTAAAGGTGGGTTTGGGTGAATTTTCCAGAGGGTTTTCTTTGTGTTGGATTATGAATTAAGTTTTGGTTTGATAAAGGGGTTTGATTGAAAGGTTGGTCCAGAGGGTTTGCTGGATTTCTCTCCCTGTCTTACATTCCGATCTAGCACCTAGAAGCCACCACCACGACACCAAACCCATGGCTGATCTACCATGATCCAATCCACCACTGGATTTTTCTATACCTCACACTTCAGTTGTTGGCTTATCTCTATCTCACTCTCTCTTTGTTGATAACGTTGCTAGTTGTTTTGAGATATTGGTCTTCTTGTAAAATTTGGTTCAAAATTTTGAGTTGTTGTGAAATTGTTGATATTGTTATAGATTAAAAATAATTTCATTGAGCCATTTGATTGGCGTGTTGTTCCTCCACTTTGTTCTCATTGAAGTTCATGAACAATGAAAAACCATAGTTTTTTTATTCTTGTTATATTTGTTTTTGCCTAAAAATGTGTTTTTTTAACGGTAAACAGAGAGGTGGGTTACAGAAGGCTAACGGAACTAACCTCAGGTGGGCAAAGTGTAAACGATTAAACCACGAGTAGTCAAAGTGAAAATGAGTCATATCATAGGTGGGTTTATTGTAATTATCCCATCAAATAGATATGATTTATACACTTATATTTTTATGTATAATTTTAAACTATAAAAACTTGCAATTTAAATAATTTGTTGATGACGTAGCTATTGATCTTTAATTTTTGAAAAATTATGCAAGTATGGAGGATATAAGAAGAAAATGTAATCCAATAGTGGATTTGTCAATTTTCACCTCAAAGAAAAAGATATTGAGTAAGATTGTAATCAAAATAAGGGTACAACCAATTTTGTAACTAAATTTTGTCCTTGTTGTAATCAAAATAAGGATTGAAGCATACAGAAATTAGTAATTTTATAACATGTCTTCAATTTGTAAGTTCAAAGATTTTTGGGCTAGTCCACTTATGAGGTGAGATTGGAAGTTGGTTCTTATATCATTTGGCAGAAATATGAGGATGGAAATTTGGGATCAAATGTTAGAGCCCAATGACTGAAGCTTGTATCTTTTTATACGTTGGGAGCTATAGTTGGTGCTCAAATGTAGTGTTGTTTAAAAGGGAAAATATACAAGTTTATAAAAAAAAAAAAATTTGGGTCTTTTTTTTTTTTTTAAAAGCAAAAATTTGGTCTTTTAAGAAACAAACACACGCTCAACATAAGCCTTTAGTACATGATCTAAACACATATATTAAAGATTAGGTGGACTTCCTAAAATAACCCCAAAACTTATCCTTAATGACAAATTAAACCTTAAACTTTTAAGTTTGTCATTTTAAACGCCAAACTTGTTTTTTTTTTTTTTTTTTAAAGAATCAACACTACCAGACTTTATAATTCATGTGACAATCTAAACACTTTATCCATATATATCTACTAATTAAAATTCATTAAATATAATTGTCACTCTTTCTTTCTTTCTTCTTTTTATTGATAAGACGTTGTCACTCTTTCTTACATGTGTTTAAAAGTTTCTCTCTCTGAAAATAAAACAACGACTGTTTTGATGTCCACTCTCTCTAATTTGGAGAAGAAGCCAATCACCCACAGCAGGACATGACCTTTTTCGATGTGATAACTGCTAATCAGAATTTTCCTTCCACTAAATAGGGACTTTCGTTTGTGATTTTTAACAAATATGGACAAGGTATTTAAATTGTCGTAATTTATAAAATTTAGGGTTTAACATGACAAAAATAAAAAGTCAGCATTAAATTTGTCACCCCCGATATAAATTTAGGGTTTTTTTTTTTCTTTTTCTTTTTTTGGGACTTTACCCATAAAATTATTCAGTATTGATCCCACAGAAAAATTAGGGATTTATTATGGGATGAAATTCTAGAAAATGTTTAGATTCTTATATTGTTTTGTTTAGCAGAACAAGAAGATCACCGAGGCACAGCTATGTTATAAGGCTGTTGTAAATTCTAATATTATTTTGCCACATTGTTACCATTTAACAACTTATTGATAAAATAATATACTGTTTAACTGACCAAAATTTGCATTTGTCGTGGAACTTTTGAACTAAATTTGGCAAATCAAAGAAAGTTGGGTCACTCTTACATATATAATTTGATCATTTCAGCTAGCAACCACTTCATTCATGCATCTGCACATCCTCAAGTAAGAGGAGGTGGTGACTTGACCACCTCATAATAATAACATTACGGCTATATGTTTTTCATTATCATTGGATATCTCACGTTTGTAATTGCATTGCTGCCACCAGAGGCCGAATGGCTTATCTAGATGTCAATGTAGCATCTCAAAATTAACATCAGTACAAGGAATCTAGCTTGCTGAGTTATTACTAGCTAGATATTCCTCACACTATACAAACAAGCAATTTTTTTTCTGTTCTTTTTTTCGCTGCACGTACTACATCATGTGTCATTAGAGAATACCTTTTGATGCCACCGAACAATCCTCACACATGTTGAGAGCTGTATGAAAAATTCTAGCATTACTAATATTGCTGGATGTTCAATGATCTAACTACTTCCCTAAAAGAAAAGCTATTTCTCTTTGTATATATTGCCAAATTCCTTTTCTATATCGTCTTTTATTATCTCATTTCATTTACTAATTACGTTAAATTATTACTAAAAGGAAAACATACATGTTCTAACGATAAAAAGACTCCAACAATTTTTTACAATTTATGTTTATTAATCAGCGCGACCATGCATGCAACAGGGAACTGAGGCTGCAAACATGCTCAAATTGGAGGCATGAATTCAAAAAAAAAAAAAAAGAAAAAAGAAGAAGAAGCTATATTATTAAAATTATGTTCAGTTTTATATATTCTGAAAAAGGATTAAAAAATTGTTTTCACTGATTAAAAGAAAAATTACAATTTTTTTTTTCTTTTTGATGGTTTTGATTAATTGAAAAAAAAAAAAACAAAAAAAGGAACAAAACAAAACATATCACATTCATTTTGAAAACCAGATGCTCAAAAATATTTCATTCTCCAAGATGGGACATTGAAAAGAAAATCATTTGGAATTGAAAATTTAAGGCAAAATGGTTTATCTAGAACTTGTGCTATGAGCACCACCCAGCCAAGATGTCTTTTATCAGCAAAAACAAAACAAAAAAAAAACAAAAAAAGCCACACAATCTGAGATGTCATAATCTAGGCGCTGCATAAAGTGATTTATTTTTAATTTTTCCTGCTGGACAGTTCCTGCATAAAGTTACTTCAATGTGGATCATCCCCATCCATTGCTTTAGTTTTTTGGAGTGTAAAGAGCCCACTTCGCCAATGATCATTGCCAATAATGCCCAACATGAATATCTTTGCGATTGTTTAGCTGTTGAAACTTGAAACATCAAAAAGAACATCAGTTCTAAGCTTTTGATTGATTGACGTATAAAAGTACCAATAGGACAATTGATGACAGAGTAGCACCCTATCAATCTCCATAAATCGACATTTTATTGCACATACCCGACTGCCGCATGTGGTGGTGGTGGTGGTGGTAGTGGTGTGGCAGCGCTAGGTGGAGTATGGTTGTTTTTTAAATTGGAAAAATTACATTTTATCCTTCTAATCCATACCTTTCTGCACTTGCTCCCCCCCCCCCCCCCCCCCCCTCCCCCCTCTCTCAAAGTACTACCTTGTAACACTTTGCATCTCATCCAATGGATAATAATTTAAAAAAATAAATGTACATTCTCATAGTTTATAGGATAAGTGTAAAAGATGTGTAGTTTAAAGAGGTAAAATATACATTCTCATAGTTTAGAGGGTAGATATAAAATGGTATAGTTTAAGTGGCATAAAATGTGCATTTTCATAATTTAGGGACTAAGTGTAAAAGGGGTATAGTTAGGATCAAAAGTGTAATTTCCCCTTATAATTTTAATAAAAATTATAAATTATGTGTAAATTACTAAATTTTACTAATGATCCTTTAATAAAAAAAAATAAAAAATAAAAACAAAAACAAAACAAACTCTTGTCTTTATTAAGTTTTTATATATATATATATATATATATATAAAAGAAATACAAAAACTCATTTTAAAATTTAAGGTCTCATTTTTTTTCTTTAAATTTTTCCTTTTTTTTTTTGTATATAACTCATTAATTTTAGGAGTATTTAAAACATTTTTTTCCAAAAAATGTAAGTAAATCTTCTTACTAAAAGCGTTTTAAATTTTAAAACTTCAAACACATTCCATTTTGCATTTAGAAAAAATGTTATGATTTTTATGGTTAAGAATTAATTTGGAACATGTTCTACTTTGTCCCATAAATAAAAGAAAATTTTTTCATTGAGTTTTGTCACTATTATATTTCTCTTATGTATATAGTATATGTTCAAACATTTAAAGTGATATTTATTATTTACTTCATCTAAATTTAATTGATTTATATACATGAGTTTTCTAAACTATTGCCATGCTCCAATATGTAATATATAATTATTTAAAAATATTGATTTAAAATGTTTAAAGATATCTAATTGTGATTAATATAATTTAAAGGATGATTAAACATGTGTAGTGAAAGAAAATATTTGTTTTGAATTATGTAAAATTGAGTTTATGAAATTTTGTTATATACAAAAAATATATATTATAAATAATAAAAAGACATGTATTAAGTACGTATGTATATATGTATATGTGTCTGTGTGATTTGGATTTAGAAAAGGCTAAATCATTCAATTTTTCTATTAAGAAAAAAGTTGAAAACTTGTTCAATTTTTTTTTAAGACATTCCTTTTGTTTTAACTAGGACAAAAAGTTCATGGAAGAATGCATTGGTTTAAGAAATATTCTCAAAAATTTTTATGGAAAAAAAATTATTTATTTTATAACTTTTTATATTTCTCAAAAAAATTGTATTAAAACTTTCTTAAAATTTTCTAATAACAAATACTTTTGTAACACCTGTGAACTATACCCACTAACTAATATCCTAGGAGTGCTTTTATTTTTCTTACTTTCATTTCATTTTTACTCTGAATGCATATCTTTTAGTGGAGCAGATGCAATCGGAAAAGCCACGTTTAATAAAAGTAGTCTTTATGTCATCAATTAGTTGAGGTATGGCTTGGTACCCACACCACACCGTTCTGTAGGCCACTTGGTAGAGCCAAGTTTAGGCATATGAACCATGCATCTTTTGTCATCAATGTACAAAAGTTTAAATTTCTGGCTTTTATTTATTTATTTTATTTATCATTATCCCTTTTTTGACTAGCCAAGAACATTATTTTACCAAGGTAGTCCCTGATCAAATTAAAAAATTTTTTAAAAAATTTAATCTATAGAAGTAGAGATTTAAACTCTGAAAATATCATAAAGTACCAACTAATAAAGTTACAAGGCTCTTAACAATTTTAGTAACACTACGTTTCAACATGGACTAAGAGCTATATTTCCCTCTTTGATGTAAAATGACCTTAAGATGCATTTGCTTGTTAAAAATGAGATTGAAATTGTTTCATAACCAAATGCATTTCTTAGACACCTATTGTAAATAAATAATTTCCTTTTTACTCAGTTTGGTAGCATCTAAAGTGATTTTGTGGGTCATTAATCGCCATTCAATATCTTCAAAGTAGGGTTATGTTAAGAGAGGTGTGGATATGGTTCACCTTGAGTTATTTTTGCATATGGAATGACTATTGGAACAACAGGTGAAGATAATGATCAAAATTCAAATGAGCCTTATCATGATAACAAGCTACACCACAATGAGAGATAGTAGGGATAGAAATTCAATTCAATTCAAATACTTTCGGCCAAAAGCAATTTATTACTTTACTATTTTATGGTATCAGAGCATCAAAGACCCACAACAAGGCGAAATCAGCATCATCCACTTCAACCACTACTTTACCAACTACACCAAACACAAACCCATCCACCTCAATCACTACTCCAGCAAACACATTAAACACAAACTCATCCTCTATACCTTAATTCATCAATCCTCACAACATTGTCACCATCAAACTCAACCGTGACAACTTTTTACTTTGGAAAGCACAGATCATTCCATATATGCGTGGTCAGAGAGTTTTCGGCTTCATTGATGGTACAATCACACCACCGCCACAAGTGATTCCCAATCCTGACACGACATCAACCATTGATTCAATCGAAAATCCAGAATTTCTTACCTGGGTTCAACAAGACCAACTCATAATGAGCACTTTGCTATCCTCATTAACTGAAGGAGTTCTCATTCAGGTTGTGGGTTGCACTACCTCACAAGATCTCTGGATGGCTCTAGAACGAATTTTCACTTCGCAATCTCGAGCCCAAATCATGTAGATCCACTTCAAAATCATTTCATATCTCCTTGCGGGTTTAGGGCCTGAGTATGACCCTTTTGTTACGTCTGTCACCACCCGCGTTGATCCTCTCTCCATTGATGAGCTCTATGGTCATCTCCTTGCACATGAGAACCGCCTTGAGCAACACCACAACGTCGCTACAGAAGCTTTCCCTTCAGTAAATCTAGCTTCAAAATCCCAGCCTAGTCGCAGCCGTGGTTCGCAAGGGTCACCTCCTTCTTCTGGTGGACGAAACAAATCTGCCTCTTCTCGTGGGCATCGTGTTCGTGGACGTGGTGGTCATACCACATCTTATCCCTCCATTGGACCTCATCCTTCTGGGCCTTCCTCTAGAACAAATAGGCCCACCTGTCAAGTGTGCAACAAAATGGGTCACACAGCCCTCCAATGCTATAACCGGTTCAACCATACCTATCATGGTGAAAGCTCAAGCTCCCAACTTGTTGCCTTTATTGCTGGTTCCCCGCCTTTTGCTAACTATAATTGGTACCTAGACGTTGGAGCAACCAATCACCTCACCTCAGACTTAAGCAATCTCAACCTCCAATCTGAGGAGTACGTTGATACTGATCAAATTCACGTTGGTAATGGGGCAGGTTTGGCCATCACCCATATTGGTTCCTCTTCCCTTCCTTCTTCTACTAAATCATTTATTCTACAAAATGTTCTTCACGTTCCTCACATCACAAAAAATTTAATTTCAGTTAGTCAATTCACCATAGAAAATGATTGTTTTCTTGAGTTTGATCCAATTTTTTTTTGCGTTAAGGATCAAGCTTAGGGACGCATCCTCCATCGCAGGTCGAGCAAAGCTGGACTCTACTCCTTTTTCCCATCCTCTTCTAGACATCATCAGTATGCTGCTTTTGTTGGAGAACGTGCATCCCTCACTACTTAGCATGGTCGTCTTGAACACCCTGCCCTCCGCATTGTTCGTCAAGTTCTTTCAAAGTTTCAGCTTCCCTTTGTTGCAAATAAAACATCTGATGTATGCTCTGCTTGTCAGCAGGGCAAAAGTCACTAGCTTCCTTTTACTGGTACCAATTCTAGGTCTAGGTTTCCTTTGGATTTATTATTTGCTAATGTATGGGGTCTTTCCCCTATTGCTTCAATAAATGGTGCATGTTATTATGTTAGTTTTGTTGATGATTTCAGTCATTATACATGGCTCTTTCCCATTTCTTCTAAATCTGATGTGTTTCGCATTTTTCACAATTTCATATCCATGTTGAACGATTTTTTGAGAGAAATATTAAGGCCATTCAAACTGATTGGGGTGGTGAGTTTCAAAAGTTAAATCCTTTACTTGCAAAATTGGGCATTTCTCATAGAATCTCTTGCCCTCACACTCATCAACAAAATGGATCAATGGAAAGGAAACATCGTCATATTGTTGAAATAGGTCTCACACTACTGAGTCATTCATCACTACTTTATCATTTTTGGGTTGATGCATTTGAAACAGCATGTTATTTAATAAATCGTTTACCTAAACCTGTTTTGAACAACAAATCTCCTTTTATACTTCTATTCCAAAAGACTCCTGATTACTCATTTTTGAAAATTTTTAGGTGTGCTTGTTGGCCACTTCTACAGCCTTACAATCATAACAAAATTCAATTTCATTCTGCCAATGCATTTTTTAAGGCTATAACCCTTCTCTTCGTGGGTACAAATGCTATCATCACCCATCTGGCAAAATCTATATTCCTCATAATGTGGTCTTTGATGAAAATTTGTTTCCATTTGCTACTAACTCTGTTCCTGTAGCTTCCTCACACTCATCTCCACAGGTTGTATATCTCCTATCTTTTTTGCCTTCCATCCTTGGGCCTCCACCAACTCCACAATCAACCTCTACTTTGTCAGTATCAATATCTCCTCCTACACCACCAAGTTCAAGTTCTTCACCGACCACACCATAACTGCCTCTTGCTGATTCCAATCCACAAGCTCCACCTGCACCAACCCAAAACACTCATCTTATGCAAACACGATCCAAATCCAACATTTTCAAACCCAAGCAACCTTTAGATGGAACTGTTCGATATCCTTTACCTCAAGCTTTACTTACCTCCTCCTCACCCACAAATGTTGAACCCACATCTTTCACTACTGCTTCCAAGCATGTTGAATGGCATAAAGCTATGAATGTTGAATTTGATGCTCTCCTTTGCAATGGCACATGGACTCTAGTTCCTCCTTCTCCCACTATGAATATTGTGGGCTACAAGTGGGTATTTCGCATCAAAAGAAATGTTGATGGCACGATTGACAGGTATAAAGCTCACTAGTCGCCAAAGGTTTTCACCAACAACCTGGGGTTGACTTCAGCGAAACTTATAGTCCCGTGGTGAAGCCTATTACAATTCGTACTATTCTTTCGATAGCTGTCTCTTTTGGGTGGACTATACGCCAACTTGATGTTCAAAATACATTTCTTCATGGCTTCCTCTCTGAAGATGTCTACATGGCTCAACCACCTGGCTTCATCCATCCAACCTATCCACATCATGTGTGCAAACTCCAAAAGGCACTTTATGGCCTGAAACAGGCCCTTAGAGCATAGTTTTCCCGCCTCAGCAACAAGCTTTTCGAGATGGGCTTCATGGGTTCTAAGTCTGACTCTTCTCTCTTCATTTACAAGTTTGCCAACCTCATCATTTATGTTCTGGTTTATGTTGATGATATCATCATTACTGGCTCTGATTCACATGCCATCCATTGTCTTATCAACTGCCTTCAATTGGATTTTGCAATCAAGGATTTGGGACCATTACATTTCTTTTTGGGCATTGAAGCTATACCTGTTCCCTATGGTCTCTTCCTTACACAACGTAGATATATCATAGATCTCTTGAGTCGTACAAAGATAACCTATGCCAAGCCTATCTCCTCTCTTATGACCTTTACTCATGTTCTCCCTGCCTTTTGTAGTGACTCATTGTCCGATCCTACCAAGTATATGAGTACAGTGGGTGCTTTGCAATATCTTTCTCTTACCAGACTTGACATTTCCTTTGCAATTAATAAGGTTTGTCAGTTGATGCATCATCCCACCAATATCCATTGGCAGGCTATCAAGCGTATACTATGCTATCTCAAGCACACTATTTCTCATGGTCTCTTTCTCACAAAGAGCACATCATCTTTGCTAGAAGCCTACTTTGATGCTGATTAGGTTGGCTACCCTAATGACAGAAAATCAACCGGTGGCTACTGTGTATTTCTTGGCTCCAATCTCATCTTATGGAGCTCTCGCAAACAGCCAACCGTGTCTCTATCAAGTACAGAATCAGAATATCGCTCCTTGGCCACCACTACTGCTGAACTTCTATGGCTTCACTCTTTCTTACGAGAACTTGGCTTCTTTCTTCCTCGCCCACCAGTTCTTTGGTGTGACAACATTGGGGCTACCTACCTCATTGCAAATCCTACTTTTCATGCTCATACAAAACACATCGAAATTGACTTTCACTTTGTTCGTGACCGTGTTGGTACTCGATGTCTTGATGTACGATATCGCTCCACTAAGGATTAAGTTGCTGACATCTTCACCAAACCGTTGATTTTTCATCGCTTTAAGCTTCTCCATGACAACTCAATGTTCATTCTACTCTATTTCGTTTGCGGGGGCGTATTGGAACAATAGGTGAAGATAATAATCAAAATTCAAATGAGCCTTATCAAGATAACAAGCTACACCACAATGAGAGATAATAGGGATAAAAATTCAATTCAATTCAAATACTTGTATTTATCTGATTTACTCAAGTCATGTATATCTAGTGTACTATATATATTAACAATAGCAACAAAGAACATTTATTCGGCCAAAAGCAATTTATTACTTTATTGTTTTAATGACCATTTTTAAAAGGAAAATTATTGATAAGTAACCATTTCTTATTAAACAAAAGGTAACAACAAAATTGGTTTCAATCCAATTTTATTAATAATTTGTTACTCTAATCTTGTATGGTGTGGCACCGCTTGAACAATACTAGGACTTACCATTACTCAAATCCATAATTCTAGGACTCATAGTTGTGATAAGTTACAAGAGCTTCCTACTACTAATCTACGCCCTCAGTGGTACCCATATTTAGCATGGCCTAAGTAGTATTTGCATTAATCAAAACCGAAATGTAAAGCCATTGGATGTTTCAGCACAAATTGCATTCAACATCAACTATTGCAAATTCACAAAACTAGGAGTTCATAATCCAAGTTCTCATCAACACTAATGGCATTCAACTTATCACCTTTTAGACACTCCCTTGGCATTGGACTTGCCATTGCCCCCACCAACTTTCATCTTCTTTGCTTGTCTTTCCAGCAGCCATGGCATTAGGTAAATCACGATGCCCCTGCCTTCATAATTTCATTTGTGCCTAACGTTGCAAACCCCACAACATAACTTGTGATTTGAATTTTTGTATGTGCTAACAAAATTTAAAGAAATTGTCATTTAAGATGATGTCAGCATAAAGTTATCTTTACCAACTCTTTAATGTATAACTATATCTATACCTAGGCAAATCAGTATTTGTCATTAATAAGAATTAGTGTTTGTCATTCTGGTTTAGCAGCTTGACAATTCCCTTTCTTGTCTCTGCTCAATTCTCTCTCTCTATTGATCTCAATTTCCGTTGCATCAGTCATCACTTTTCTTTCTTTATTTGTTTTGGGAAACAAATGCATGCGCACTCGCGCACACAAAATATACAAGGCAAATGAAATAAGTTTTAACACAAAGACACCACAAATTTCATTTGAAAATTATGGTAACTTTTAAAAAATAGTAGGACAAAATTGACAAATATACTACATACAACATACTTATTTAAGTAATATGAGATAATTAGCCATATTTTTTTTTCTTTTTCAGAAAAAACAAATGCACACGAATTTTAAAAATATGAATTATTGTTAGCCTTTTTTTTAATTACTTTTAACATAAATTAAGGAATTGGTTAGCATTGGCATACTATATATATAAAGAAAGAAAGGTGAATAGTTACTTCTTTTTTTCTTTTGATGAACAGGTGAAAAGTTACTAATTACCATTTGGCAAGTTTGAGAGTACAAATTCAATCTACCACAAAAGGCCTTCTTCCATAGCAAATTATTTTTATTTTGTTTCTAACGTCTAAAATGTAATAACAAGTGTCTATTTGGAGATGGTATACCATGCATCAAATGCATGTTTTCTTCCTCTCACATAAAGGTGAGCCTCACACTTCCATATGAGAGAGAGAATCCATACATCTGATGCATGATATATTTTCTAGCACATTTGATGCAGTTATTGGCCCATTGCTTTCAAATATAGCTTCGAGCTCTCTGACAGATATACTCGTATTAGTCATATACACCCATAACTACAACAACCGACTAAATTATAGTGCTTGCCCACACTCTTGAAAGTTGAAACGATCACAAAAAACAAAGTCACTATTTAAGGTGCAGCAAAATGTAGGCCATGCTTTCTTAAAATATGTTAACAGTTGCATGGGGAGTGGTACATTTTTTTCCCAAGAAAATTGGTTCCATGACAACCTCCCATCAAAGTTAAAAAGTACCCCCACCACCCCAAACACAAAATTCTCAGTATCAGTACCCATAAAGCAACTAACCAACAAAAAACACATCCCAAATCCCAAAATTAACCCATACATTTTTCTTTATGGTTTCTCTAGCAAACATTATGCATGTTACCATTTACCAACAACCTTTTACCTTCTTCATCATTGTCACATTCTTCACCATTTGATGGACACATCTCTAACCCAGTGAGATTCCTAGCCTTCAAAGCCTCAGCCTCCCAATTTGTACGTACCAGTACAACATAAAGGACTGAGAAAACACAAGCTATCTGAGCAGAAAGGAGGCCACACCACAACCCACTAAACCCAAACTTGAGCCAGAAGGCTAGTCCAACAGCAACAGGTGTGCCCACAAAGTAAAATGACCAAAAATTGATATGGGCACCCACGGCGGGCCGTGCTGTGCCACGTATGATGCCACAGCCTGTGGTTTGTGGACAGTTGCCAAGCTCACAGAGCCCCATGATAGGCATAACTGAGGCAACCAAGGCTTTGACTTGCACATCATTTGTGAACAACCCTGCCCATCTTTCCCTTAGGATCACTGTCCATGTCACGTTGATTATGCCGATTACACCAGCAGACCCCAATGCAACCATTGCTGCTAGTTTGGCTTTGTATGGCCTACCAGCTCCAAGTTCATTCCCTACCTGCAGACCATGTACTGTAACAAATTAAGAATTGATCCGATGATAACACCAAAGATTTCATCATTTACTTAATCATGCATACAGTCCAAACATTTTGGGACCCATGGATGGGATATTTGCGGGAAAAGGCCAACTTTTGTTGGATACATGCTTTTCGTATTGTCAAACATTGAAGGAGTTTGAGCTTTAGTTAGTAAAAATGTAAAATGCGTTACATATCTCTACTACCTTTGTCCAATCACACCAATCACATTACTTGTGTGACTTATCCAGGTCCGTATATGTGATGCAATCACATAACGGCCAAAACTAGTAAAGTTCAAGTGTTCAACCCACTTCCTTGCCCACCACACCACCCCCCCCCCCCCCCCCACCCCCTTTTTCCCACCAAAAATAAAAAAGGGGGTATCGCTAGCTCCAATGATTGATAAAGATTGAACATGTATCTACATCTTGTCGGCTTTCCGCACTAAAGCACTGGAGATAAGTTATTTCTATAAAAGAGCGTAAGATAAATGTCATTTATAAATACACATGTAAGTCTATTTTGATTAATAATTTAACTATTAAGTATCAAACAAGTGTAAAATACTACTCTAATAATGTCAAGTGTTACCCAATTAATAACATAAATAAAAAATCAAATATGAAGTCCTAAAATAAAAACTTTAAAACATAAAGTCAAAATAAAAAAAACATGAAACTTTAAACCCTAAAATATATAGTAGTCTTTTAAGTTTTACATATCATTTTAGATAGATGGCGCCATCGAACCAAAACCCGACCTCTACCTTAACTAGAAAAAATTTAAACGAAAATAAGGATACAATATAATAGAGGTGATTGAAGTACTTACTCTAGCAGAGACACAGCCAGCAAGGGCCATGGGGACAGTGTACATCATGCTAGTGGTCTGAATAAGAATCCCAGTAGCAGCTACAGCCAGGGTTGGATTTGGCAAGTACCCAGCCATCACAGTCACAATCTCATACCACCACCACTCCAAGCATATCCCCAAACAGCTTGGTACTGCTAGTTTCAACAAAGGTCCCACCCCACACCACATTCCTTTCAAATCAACAACGCTATTAATATTATTCCCCACTTTCCACTTCATCTCCCCTCCTTTCCACCAAACATACCCTCCCATCAAAACCACCATATTCAAGTTTGTCAGCACAGAAGCCATAGCCACACCTGGCACCCCAAGATTCATCACCCTAACCAACACTATATTCAATGGTACATGAAAAGTCACGGCCAATAAGGAGCAGTACATCATGGGCTTAGTCACACGCTGTGATCTTAAGAAAACTCTTAGTGGCTGCAACAGTGTGTTTGTCAACAAGTCTGGCAGAGAGTAGATACAGTATGTTGCAGCCATTTTAGTGATTTCTTTGTCTTGGCCCATGAACAACATGATGCTTCCTAGATTGACCCACAAAAAGCTGATGGGTATTATGGCCAACAAAAGTATGAGGATCATGCGCTGGAGGGAGAGGGAAAGTAGGTCCCAGTTTTTGCTCCCAAAGGCTTGGCTACACACTGGTTCAAGTCCTGAAGTGAGACCCACTAGAACTGAGTAGCCTGTGATGTTGGTGAAGCCGATGGAGAGAGCTCCTCCTGCTAGCTCTAGACGGCCCAAGCGGCCTAAGAACAAGACTGACACTGCTGTTCGAAAAAAAGCCATGAAGTTTGAGGTTGTGGTGGGCAAAGCCATAGACCATAACTCTTTCAGCTCTTCTACTACCTGTTTGCATTATTAAACATCGAAATGAAACACACACAGAAAGAGAGAGAGAGAGAGAGAGAGAGAGAGAGAGAGAACTGAAAGATTTGAAGAAAAAACTTTTTTTTTTCTTTGTGGGTTTCTTTTACCTGTGAAGCAGAGGGGGTTTTGCAGGAAGAGAAATCAGGGTCTTTCTCTGCCATTTTTTTTTAAGGAAATGGTATCAGCAGGACCTCCTAAATGGCATACAATCTGCAAGGAAGATTCAATCAAACAGTAAACCAAAATGAAACCCCCAAGTTCTGATTGCTTTCTGAAATGGCATGTAGTAGTCTACTTCGGTATAAAAATAAACAAATAACGTAAACCCAGAAGTGCTTTCTTTATAATGTCATTCTAGATAAAAATTTATCAATATTATAGGAACCAAGGTTTGTAGTGTTTATAAGAGCAAGAAATCCATAAGAAACTAAAATTGTACAAAAAAAGTTCCAACCTTTTCACTTCCTAGTTCCTTCTTGGTTATTCTTTGACTGTGGGAGGAGGTAACGGATATTAAAAGCAAGCGCAGTTAATAAGGAAGATATAATGAAGTAAAGGAAAAAGCTGACAAGGGTTGGTGTGTTTGAGTAAATTCAAGTGCCAAAGGAGGAAAGGAAGTAGACTCTTCAAACACGCTCTGTTTTTCCTTATACGCAATCTTTATGTAGTAATTAGTAACATAGGAAAAAAGGCTAGGAGAAAGGAAATTAAGCAAAAAAGTAAGAGAGTACTTTGATAATGGCGAGACCTATATTCCTATAGTATAGGTTGGGCTGAGGAGGTGGAAGAAAAGTTTGAGAGAGAAAGGGACAGTGAGAATGAAGAGCAGAGTGCGTTTAAAGAAGTTTCGCTAATAAGAGAGAGGAGAGGTCAGTGGAAACTGGACACAGTTGCTTTCCTTTTACCTTGGTTTTTAGTTTTCACTTCGTTTTCCTTTTTCTTTTTTCAATAAAGTTTTTACTTTTTATTTTCATTGGTAAATCTACTCATACACTTCTTTCTCCACCCAAAAAAAAAAAAAAAACCCTCATACACTTCATGGTATAAAGAATCGCCACATCTCGGTTATCACTTATCACCCACTGCTGCCACTATCCATACTTAAAAGGAAAGTGGAAGTTCCATTTAGCTTGTAGACTATTGGCAAGAATCCAAGTTAAAAAAAAAATAATAATAAATAAAAAATTCAAAACTAGAGGTAATGTTAAGGTTTCAATTAGTTCAACTGGTAAAGTTTTTAATAGGTGAATAAGAGATCAAGGGTTCAATTTCTGTTTACACAAAAAATTGATTGATATCTTGATTTGATGATAAAGAACTATTATCAGAAGCGAACACTATAAATTAAAACTCTTTAAAAAAAAAAAAAAAAACTTGAGGTAATGGTTGCTATCATTTTTTTTTTTCAAAAATATCCAATTTAATCCCTAGGTAAATGTCACTTCACTACGTTTGTTTTGAAGTAAAATTTTTTTCAAAAAATGTTTACTCATTTTCAAGTCTTTATTTGCAAGTAAAATATAGTCAAACTTGTAAAATATTTTGGTTGATCGTAAAATTATTTATAAAAAGTTGTAAAACGTTTTACCTTTAAAAATTTAGTAAAACATTTTATAAAAACACATAGTGGCTTCCCTCACCCCCATTTGGTGGCTAGGTCATCAATTCTTTGGGCTAGTTAGTTGATGCTGGTAGTCTGGTGGCCAGACTTGCTGTTTCGAAGACCAACGCCGATGGTTCAATCATCAGAGCCATCGTTCCGATGATTGGTGTCAGCATTCCAATCACTAGAGACATTGTTCTATCAACTCGTGTCGAAGGCTCAATAACCAAAGCTGTCGTTTCTGATGGCTGGAGGCACCGTTCTAGCCACCGGTGATGGTGGTTTGGTCACCATATACATCATTCCTATGACAGTCACCAATATTTTGATTGCAAGAGCCATCGTTTGGGTTGCCAGTTCTAGTAGTTCGATCAGCGAACCTCTAGCACTAGTGGCTCCTATGGCTAAGCCACCGGTTTTGATAATTTACTTTAAAAAATTTACTTTTCATACCAAACTCCTTAAAATATTTTACTGAAAATGTTTTACATATAAAATATTTTGCTTCAAAACAAAAAGAACGTTAAACTCATGTATATAATTACCATAATAATTACCATAATGCAATCATTGTGACATATGCGGTCAAGATAAGTTGTTCAAAAGAAGCATAAGACGAAAAACTTAAATGAGCAAAGTACTTTCAAATGGTATTATGTATTGCTTGTGCTTAGGAAATAAATTGGATATTTTTAAAAAAGTCATGGTTGTATATGGTATTAGTACAAAGTTCAGAGGTGATTTTTGTATTTTACCTTTGATTATATATTTGGTCATCTACTTTTACCCTATATTTCAAAATAACCTCTAACCTTTTATAAACGATTTGAGTTCTTAATCTTTTTTTTTTTTTTTTTTTTGAGAGAAAGGTAAGGAAATTTTTATTGAACCAAATCCGATTGGAATACACTATCCAAATCACTAGGTAGAAATTCTACTCATACATACTCCTAGTTAAAGCATGCGCCAACCTATTCCCTTCCCTTCTAACATGGCTGAACTTGCAAGATCGGAGCAACATCCCTAGACTCTTGCACTCGTCAATCACATGACCAAATAACGTGCTACACCTCCTCGCCATATTCAGAGCAGCAAGAACCCTTGAACCCTTGAGTTCTTAATCTTTTAAACATGCGTCAAAAAATCCATGACGTTAACTAGGGATGGCCGAGTATGACTTGGCAAAAGAAAACACTATACTACAATCAAGCACTACTACTTATATGGAGCCCTAATCGTTGTTTACAAAAATAAAAACATATATATCAGTTGTTGTAAAAGAACACATGCTACATTCGAGAGGAACAAAATTTGGGGATCTAGCAAATGAAAACATATATATATATATATATATATATATGCTTGTAAGTTGTAGCTATAATTTCTCGATGTATTCCATTGGTATAATTTGTCAGTGTTTCCTTCTCAAAAAATATATATATATATATATATATATTTGTCAGTGTTACATATTCGAGCTTTGATTATTGTACCACGTTTATTTTTCAAAATTGACTTGGATAGATGAGTTGAATGAGTCTCTTTACAGTTCTAAGTTACTAGATTTTATGGTTATTATGTTATATTTGTCAATTATAAATAAATAAAACGCATACAACTGCTATTGTACCCGGGTAGCTTCTTGGACCAAAAATCGGCATAGTCTTGAAGGAGTAGATTTTACTCCAAGCTGGTATAGAGGGATTCCCACATCAATGATAGTATAAAGTGATTTGGTTCAACCCTATGGACAAAATGAGGAAGCAAAGAGCTAGACAAGCATAGTTATTAAACTTAGATCAAACGTTGAGCAGGTCAATGAGTTAGGGATCACTGGTTGAACCTGTAAGTCAATGATTGAACCATAGGGTCAAATAATTTTTTTTTTAAATTATATATATATAGTAAATTTGAGAAATTATAACATGAATATATAAAATTTAAAACATAATAATAAGAAAGGGCATATGTCTAAATTAAACTTGTCATTATAATTCAAATTCAAGTTTTCACAAGCAATAGCATTAGAAATTCTATAAAACTCAAAAATAGAATAAACGAATATCATAAGATCGGAACAAAGAGTATTAATTAATGTAAGAAATAATTTTGTCATTACATCAGCACCATACATGTCATCTTTTTTTTATTGTTCTCAATACAATTAATCATTTTTTTCACAAAAATAGAATGCAAAACAAAACCAAATAAAAAAGTTATTTTTTCAAATATAGGATTAGATTTTATTTGAATTCATGCATAATTTTTTTTTATCAGACATTTTGCTCTATGGAACCACCACATCATATTTGAAAATTATGCCTATTTTAATTCATTTTAGTTATTACTCATAAAAAAAAAAAAAAAAGACAACATTTAATATATTACAAAAAAATGTATTTATTTTTTAATACAAGTCGTTATTTTTATTGCCATCAATGTCAATTAATTATTTGTTCCCAAAAAGAGAATATAAAACAAAACCAAAAAAGGAAGTCATTTCATACATATAGTTAGATTAGATTTGAATTTAAACATTTTTTTTTAGACATTTTACTTCTATGCCTTCACATCTTATGATCCAATAACATCTTATACCATCTTAATATTTTATGAAAAATTATTATATTAATTAGAGATTAAATTTTGTAAGGACATGGTGTAATTTTCATGTTTTACCCTTCTAATCCTAACATTCTACATCATTTTATCACATATTTAAGAATAAATACAACCACACCCAATCAATTCTAATACTCATATATAAATCCAACCAAATTAGAAGTTTATTGAAATGTTGTTAGATGTAGTATGGCGTATTGAATTCTAAGTAAAATGCTGATGTGACAATTTTTTATTAGATGGTGTAAAACATGGGTTTTACACCCCATCCTTACCGAATTTGAACTCAATTAATTAATTCTTGCTACTTATCTCAAAAATAAAATCCTACACTCTATTTTCCATGGACATTTGCTATTATGAGCCAATGATTTAATAACAACTTAATTATACATGTAATCCTTCTCTTTTGGTAGTTATATTATCTTTGGATATGGACTATTTTAAAAATCATCATTTGATATTTATTCATAAAATATTTAAAGCTTGTCTATGATTTATTATAAAATTAAGAAATAATATTTGTGCACTACCATAAGATTTTTATACACTTACAAAATATTAGCCTCATTGCACGCACTCTATGGGTGCTTTGAGACTCTTTTTTTTTTTTTTTTTTTTTTGGGTATAGTGTCATATGTCCTAATGTTCCATTCATCTTCATTTGAGGTTTACACATATGTCTACTAATATTACACATATTCAAACTGCTTATACAACTAGGAATGTCATGAGACTAACTCAAAAAAAATGAACACTGAAGTAGCATTAAAATCATATATTTGTATGTGATTTGTTCATTTTTTGAAACTAATCCCATGACACTTTTGGTTATATTAGCGGTTCACAAATGCATAATTTTAATAGACAAATACGTAAATCTAAAATAAAGATAAATAAAAAATTATGAAGCAAAAAAAATAGCCTCATGCTTTCGGAAATTATTGTTATTAAATTTGAAATTTTCTTAAGAATTGATTGCCGCCTTTTGTATTTTGGAAATTGATTGATTACCATTTATGTATGAGAAATGATATGTATACAACATTTTCACAACATTTTTACAACAAATCTTAAGTGTCTGGTTGTTATTATTGGGGCAAAAAAGTTTTCAATTTCAGCAGAATAAACAGATCCCAAATAAACCCTTAGTGTTAAGTTCAAATTTGAACTAATAACAACTAAACACTTATGATTTGTTGTGAAAATATTGTGGACGTAGCACCTCTCTGTATGTATTCCTTCACTATTATTTCCTATTTTTTCGCTTTATGAAATAACTTGGAAATGGTTTTAATTAGCACCAATACTTCACAATTTTCTCAATTAAACAGTTTGATTCTTTTTTTTTTTTTTCAATTAAACTGCTATTCCTAAAATTTTAAACTCACATTTTCTTTTCCTGTTAAGGCTCAACTCCCCCATTTCCATTACTCTCTCTCCCCTAACCGTTTCTTTAAATTTTTCTACCTTCTCATTTATTTTTTCTTCCTTTTGCATATTTTTTTACTATCACGCCAGGAGCGAGTAGTGATAAACCCCTTTTTTTTTAATTGAAAATGTAACAAGTTGTCTTGGAAAGAGATTGATGGCAACCAAGGGATCAATAGATGTAGCCTATGATCTATGATTTTTTTTTTTTTTTTTTTTACTGTAAAGATGACCTATGAATTCTCAACAGTCTTATTGATGATTCAATTGAAAAAATTATCGATAGCTATCATTGCCAAGGGTGCGCGGCGATAACTCCTTTTTTTTTATTTATTGAAAATGTAATAGGTTGTCTTTGAAAGAGATTGATAAAGAGATTGATGGAAACCAAGGGATCAATAGATGAAGTCTATGACCTATAGATTCCAAACACTCTTATTGATGATTCAATTGGAAAAATTATAGAGAGCTACAACAACTTCTCCTTGGACCTCTGCTTTGTACTTTTTTTTTATTTTTAAATTGCCTGACAATTTTTATTATGGTTTTGATTTATATTTTTAGGCTACTAAATCATTCATGTTTCACCAATGGTGTCTATATTTCTTTTTTTCTTTTTTCTTTTTTTGAGATAGATAGAATTCTACTATAACCTAATCTAAGCGTATATGTGTGTGAAGCTTCCTTCTGAAGACTTGAACTCCGATCCTTACCCCCCCACCCACATCCCACAAGTACTTATATTTATAAATTGATCATTGCGCCAAGGTGCACGGTGGTGGTGTCTATGTATCAAAATAGAACTTGTATAAACATATTTTATAAATGGAAAAAGCAAGTTTTTGTAATTAATATTGAACACATCATGAAACGGTGATAGATAGAATTCTACTATAACCTAATCTAAGTGTATATGTGTGTGAAGCTTCCTTCTGAAGACTTGAACTCCGATCCTTACCCCCTCTTTCCCCACATCCCACAAGTACTTATATTTATAAATTGATCATTGTGCCAAGGTGCACGGTGGTGGTGTCTATGTATCAAAATAGAACTTGTATAAACATATTTTATAAATGGAAAAAGCAAGTTTTTGTAATTAATATTGAACACATCATGAAATGGTGATAAAAATATGGGAGCCTTTCGTGTTGTTTGGGATATTCATAGTCTATTAGTTTGGAAATATGTAGCATAAAATCTAATCATATATATCAACAATGAACATAACCCCGATGAGTTGGTTTAGTAGTTTCTAAGGTCTTATAATATCTATGAGATCATGGGTTCAAAACTTCTTACTAACATCTTAGGGTCGCCACTTGGGATTCCTGTTTGTAATAACCATGTACATGTGGGACAGGGAGATAGTTAGATACTCGAAGAGGTCTGATCCCTAAATACGTATCCTCGTTTGTCAACAAAAAAAAAAAAAAAAAAAACAATGAACATATATAACATTGTAAGGACTGGATTTGATCCTAGGCCCAAAACAATGAATTTGTAGAAAGTAGGTAGAAGAACTAGGCTTAAAGTGAATGAGATAACAGTTATAATGAGTTTTTAGGACAATCAAATAAAAATGAACCAGGTTTATACAAGAGAATGGGTCCTTGGCACGATCTTAAAAGCTCTGTTCTAATATATATTGGATGACAATGGTTACAAGAGTTGTTCAGATTATTATAGTGCTTTCTCTGTTCATTCTCCCCCCCCCCCTTCTCCATGGTGGGTTTCTTCTATTATATATCTCCTTTAAACCATCTTGGCCTCCCACTTGTTGATCATCCAAGCCTATTCCTGAATGTTTATCTTATCAGACACCCTTTCTAGCGTTTTGTGAGTTGCGGTACCCGAGGCAGCACTATTCAGAGGTCTTGTCCATATAAATGCGGCCAGAAGATTAGTTGCAGGGCATTCAATGCGATGGTAGCAGCTTTTCCTTAGATATTTTTAAGTTCCTATCCTTCTTGTACGTTTGTGGCACACGTCTCTATTACTAGAACTTCTTGGAAGGTCACTTTGATCACTAGGATCCATATCTGATCTGTGTTTAGCTTATCTGAGGAGATATTCTTCCTCGGACTCGGACTACTCACAATCTCAGCTAAAGCCTCACGCTCTCGGCTAAAGCCCAATACCCAATTGCATGATTTTGGCCTATGACCCCACAAACATAAAATCTAATTATATTCCCAAATAAATGCACAAAATGTCTCCTCAACTCAAGTCCCTCCTAAATCAAATGTACATTAAAAATCATTTCTTTGCTCCAATATATATTTTTTATTATTTTTGGGTAAACTACGTATTTAATCTCTATCATTTACACCATATTTTAATTTGATCTCTTACCTTTCAATTGTGTCAATTTAATCCCTAAACTTTTAGTGATATGCCAATTTAGTTTATACTGTTATCTTTTGAATGGAAAAAAAAAAATTTATAAATTTTCTTCACTTATTGATTGACTATGCCATTATTATATTAATTAAATACAAAAGTTTATCCTCAAATACTTCCTACATTGAATGTGCACTGCTTTAAAAAGAATTCCTAAAAATTATTGCAAAAGAGTTTTCATCATAGAAAAAACTGAGGAAGAAAACCATATATACTTTCATATTACTGCATGCTTCTTTCTCATATTATATTTATACTTTCATATTACCACATGTTTCTTTCTCAAAGAAGGAGGTCGTGATTTGGTGGTTCACTTAGCGTGCGTTTGCCTAAAAATTATTAGGTGTTTTACATTTTTTGGCTGGATCTTAGGGCACTATTCACGACCCAACTAAACTTCAAAAAACGAGCATAAATAGGTTAGCCGTGGGTCTCACATTAATATTTATAGTTTAAAAATTATTTTGCTACAATGTTTTTAGTAATAAATTTTTAGTTTTCAGCAAAATAAACATTATCCAAACAGACCCTAAGCGAAGGAGAATCTTTGTGTTTACACATTTATGTTCATTAAGGATTAAAAATAGTGTCAAGGGCTTTACTAGTGGCATGACTTGAGACTTTGTCTTAGCTAAGGAAATAGTGGCGTAATTGGGGGATGACATGTCCTTATTTGCCAAGTCACCCACTCAATTAAAACATTCAGGTCATCACAACTCACAAACATAAGGGCTAAAATTCAAACAATACCTATAAAATTATAGGAGAGTAGATCAAAATTTTGAAATTTTAAAGAACAAAATCAAAACTGACCGAAATTTGGAGGATGTAATTTTACAATATAGTCTTTTTTTATTTTAAAAAAAAAAAACCTAAATTTCACTTGGCTTCTTGCTAGTATCAATGCTTAATTTTAGTTTTTTTCTATTTGGCACGTCATACTTTTCCATCAATTGGTTGATGATATGGACCTCTTTGGCACACGTTTAAATGGTTAAAGATTAAATTGAAACATTCGAAAAATTATGACCATTTTGAAACATTGGAAAATGTTGAGGATCTAATGTGAATTTAAAGTTTTTTTAATTAAATTTTAATTAGATTTAATATTGGATAAAACTATTATATACATTATCTTTATATACATTATCTTTTTATATAAATATAAGTTTACATTATCTTTTGGTATAATAGCATAAGTCCCTTATTCAAAATAATACTAATCGACATTTATCATCTCATAAGTCTATCAATATCATCATAGGTCATTTTTCTTGAATTTATCATTTAATTTAAATCTTTCTATAAATATTCTAAATAATTTTAATAATTTTATTCACTAACCAATTGTGATCGCCAGCGTTAACCACAACGGTTGGTGTTGAAGTTAGAATTATCGAAAAGTCGGAATGGCTAGCGGTTAGGACTAGGGAGTTTAAAAATCTAACTCTGAATTGACTAACCTTTATATATAAATAATTTTTTTTTTGGTAAACTACATATTTGGTCCTTATCCTCTATAGCATATTTTAATTTGGTCCCTAACCTTTCAATTGTGTCAATTTAGTCCCTAACCTTTCAGTATAATGTCAATTTAGTCCCTGTTATTATATCTTGGATGAAAATTGATGACATTTCAGACAGTCAAAATAAAATTTTAGTGTATTGTCACATCAACGAAAGTTAATTTTTTTATTTTGATCACTAGACGCGTTATCAATTTTCATAAAAAAAATAACAGTAAGGACTAAATTGACACGGTACTGAAAGGTTAGGGACCAAATTGACATAATTGAAAGGTTAGGGACCAAATTGAAATATGGTGCATAGAATAGAGACCAAATGCATAGTTTACCTTTTTTTTTTATAATAAAATTTCCTACGTAGAAACTAGAAAGACGTCGTTTTGAGGGGTACAGATAGGATATTTTAGATATGTAGTTTTTTTTTTTTTTTTTTATAATTATCACTAAACTAGGGTTTTTAATATGTTTTTTCAGATTTGTATAATTAGGGTTTTCAATTGTGATCAAGGCGGTGGCACAAGCAATTCCAACTTATACAATGAGTTGTTTCAAACTTCCTGAAACTCTCTGTGAAGAATTGACGAGTATGATTCGTAATTTTTGGTGGGGTCAAAAACAGGATGAGAGAAAACTAAATTGGATGAGTTGGGATAATCTTTGCAAGCCTAAGGTAGATGGGGGTATGGGTTTTAAAAAGCTGAAACCTTTTAATTTGGCTTTATTAGCTAAGCAAGGTTGGAGATTGCAAATGGGACACAATTCTCTTGTTTATCATGTCTTCAAAGCAAGATATTTCCCAAACTGTGATTTTGTTGAAGCTTCACTTGGTAATAACCCATCATATGTTTGGCGTAGTCTTATGACAGCCCAAAAGCTTGTGCAACATGGGCTGAGTTGGCAGATTGGTAATGGTCTCAATGTGCAGGTGTGGAAGGACAGATGGCTGCCAAGCTCCTCTACTTTTAGAGTTGTTTCCCCTTGGCTGAACTCCCCAGTGGATCTTCAAGTTTCTGAACTTATTGATTCGGATAATAAGTGCTGGAATCTCCATTTATTGCAGCAATTGTTCTTGCGATTTGAGGTGGAGGAAATTAGAAGTATTCCACTTAGTTCTTCTCTTCCCCCTGATAAGCTAATCTGGACAGGTACCCCTAATGGGTTGTTCACTGTTCGAAGTGCCTATAAACTTGCTTTGGAACATTCTGGTGATTCTGGTGGTGCTTCTTCTTTGGATGACAGTCACTTGCAATGTTTTTGGAAGAAACTATGGCGATTACCAACTCCTCATAAAGTCAGACATTTTTTATGGCGTGCTTGCAAGGATATTCTTCCAACCAAATTGAATCTAAAGTGACGAAAGGTGCTCACTGACGATCTTTGTGATGAATTTTTGTTGGAGCCAGAAACTTCAGGCCATTTATTTTGGTCATGTCCGAGAGCTAAACGGGTATGGAGCTATTCAGGAATTTTTGATTCGGTATCTACATTTCAGTTCAGTAGCTTTATGGAGATGGCATGGACGATGATTATGATGGACCGTTGTGATGTAAATGCTGCTGCGCTGATGGGAACAATTGCTTGGAGGATGTGGGGCAACCGGAATGAAATACGCAATGGTGGAAAACTTCTTGGTGAAATGGAGTTGTGTCGTGATGCTTCAATGTGGCTGCTGGAATTTCAGGAAGCAACTAATACTAGATTACCGTGGCTGTTTGCACCTATGCTCCAACAGTGTTGGCTTCCTCCCTCTAATCAGTTGTATAAAGTGAATGTGGATGGGGCTGTTTTCATAGCAAGGAAAGAATCTGGGGTAGGTGTGATAATTAGAGATGCCAATGGTTTGGTTATGGCTGCCTTGAGCAAAAAACTCTATGCTCCTTTAGGTCCTTTAGAGGTGGAAGCCAAAGCGTTTGAAACTGGTTTGCAGTTTGCCAAAGATATCGGATTACAGGAATTCATTTTGGAAGGTGATTCTCTCAATGTGGTTCGTTTCCTTCAAGGTTTATCACTTCCGTCAGTTTCGATGTTACCTATTATTTATGGGATTCAAAGTTCTACTCATGATGTTAGGAAAGTGGTATTTTCTCATGTATGTAGAAATGGGAATAAACCTGCCCATCTGTTAGCAAAACATGCTATTGGTATTGTTGACTTTGTTGTATGGATGGAAGAGAATCCTTGTTTTTTGGAACAAGCTCTTCATCATGATATAATGTTTCCTTATGTTTAATGAAAGTTTTCAAGTTTGTTATAAAAAAAAATTGTCATTGGCTCTCAAGTCCTATTAACCTAAGGATAGGTGCTTTTCATGCATGTTTTTTATTTTTGTAAATTTTTTTCATTAGTCCATATGCATGTTGCTTATTTTGATTTACTGTAACTCATTGTTGTGCGTTTTTGTGTATAAATTTTGTGTGTAGTGTAGTGTGAGACTGACTTTGAGGGATCATTTGATTTGTACATAGTATGTAGTATTGAGTTGCCTTTGTTTCCTTTTTGATAATTTGAAAGTATTATTTCAAAAGGCCAAACCAAAAGCCTTACGATCGAGAAGGAGACAATGCTCAAACAGAAGCTGCACTACAAAACACGCAGGTCTATAGCCACGTTTTCAAAAACGCAGCTATAGGTTAGCTATAGCTGCATTTTTGTAAACACGGCTATAGACTTAACCTATAGCCGCGTTTTTAAAACATGGCTATAGGTTAGGTCTATAGCAGCATTTATAAGTGCTTTTGGCCGCATTTTAAAAATACGGCTATAGGGCGGTCCTACAGCCACGTTTCTAGACGTGGCTATAGGTCGTCCTTTTTAAAAAAAAAAAAAAATTATTTGACTAGACCTATAGCCGCGTTTTTAAAACGCGGCTATAGGTCTGCTATAGCCATGTTTTAGATGTGGCTATAGGTCCACCCAAATAAATTTTATTTTTTTAAAAGGAGGGCCTATAGCCGCATTTAAAAAACGTGGCTATAGCTAACCTATAGCCACGTTTTAAAAATGCGGCTATAGGTTGCGTCTATAGCCACGTTTAAAACGCGGCTATAGGTTTAGTCTATAGCCACGTTTTTAGACGTGGCTATAGGTGTAGCTAAATAATAAAAATTTTTTAAAGGCTGACCTATAGCCATGTTTAAAAAACGCGGCTATAGCAAAAAAAAAAAAAAAATCAAAGCCAAATGGGTTCAGGCGTATTCTACAATATTCGGTAAAAAAAAAAAAAGGGAATGGTGAATATTGTCTGGAATATGCCATAGAATATTCTATGGCATATTCTACAATATTCCCTAAAAAACAAAAAAAAGGAGCAGCTGAATGGGTCTTTCGTGTAAACAAATATTGAATATGCCATAGAATATTCCTAAAATATTCTATGGCATATTCCAAAATATTCCATTAAAAACAAAAATAGCTACTGAGTTTGAATCTTACAATCTCAAACTCTCAAACTCAAACTCTCCCTCGTGTGCTCCTAACAGAGAAAAAAAAAATCACGGGGTCATCCAAGGAAAAAAAACATCTCTCTCATATTACTCTTAAAGCTCTCTCAATCCCTCTCTCATGCTGCCTCCGATCTATGTCGCCGGAGATCCAAAAAAATGCTGACCCACGCTGCTGATCCCTCTTTCCCACTGATGCTGTATGAATGGGAGGTTTTGTTCATTGTTCTTTGAGTTTTGTGTTTGAGTTCTCAGAAAATATAGGAAAGTATGTGTTGAGTTTTGTGTTTGATTTCTCAGAAAATATAGGAAAATATGCATTGAGTTTTGTGTTTGATTGTATACGGGTGCCAAAAATTTGGGTGGAAGTTTTGTATTTGTTTTCAACGTATAAGCACAATATTAGCAACATAATAGCACAAATGCAAGCACAGATCCAAAAAATTCAAAATCAAAACTCAAATCCAAATCAAGACATAGACACAAATATTGCTAGAATATCCACTTCATTCAAAATTTTTTGCGTTTCCTCCATTTTTTGGGTTTGTGTTTGATTTTGAATTTTTTGGGTTTGTGTTTAATTTTGAATTTTTTGGGTTTGAATTTTTTTGGAAAAAAAGTGGAAACCCATAATTAAAAAAAAAAAAAAACCTATAGCCACGTTTTAAAATCGTGGCTATAGGTTTTTTTTAAAACAAAAAAAATTTCTATAGCCATGTTTGAAAAATGCGGCTAGAGTATGTCCTATAGCCGCGTTTTAAACGCGGCTAAAATATGTCTTCAAAGCTGTCAACGAGGGTCCTATAGCCACGTTAAAACCGCTGCCTAAGACCAAGGCCTATGGCCGCGTTTTAAACGTGGCTATAGATTCTACCTTAGGCCACGTTTAAAACACGGCCATAGGCCTTGGTCTTAGGCTGCGTTTCTAAAAGTGCGGCTATAGACCCCGGAGGCCTATAGTCGCGGGGTTTAAGCCACATTTAAAAACGCGGCCTAAAAAACCGCGGCTATAGTCCTATTGGGCCTATAGCCACATTTTTTGGACCTTAGGCCGCATTTTAAAAACGTGGCCTAAGACCCTTATTTTTGTAGTGCTGGCTGCTTCTCTAAAATGATCTTTACAAGATTTGCGGCTGCAAGTCCAAAACAAAACACCCTCACATGCATAGAAGAATTTAAGGACAACCTAGCCTAATGGAGTTGTTATTTGTTCTTATTTGAATTCACTATTGGCCACCACTTTTTTTACTCAGCATTAACAGTTTGGTTCTCATTTGAATTTACTATTGACATCACTTTTTTATTAAGTATTAACAGTTTGAAATGACTTTATTGTAAAATTGTTGTGAAAATATTACATTTCCCCCTAATTTTATTCCCAAGCTAATTCGTGAGAGTCTATTAGGATTCCAAGTAAAGGACAGAGACTGTACTTGAGTTACGTTTGTTCTTGATACCAGCAAATTGTATTGGAAGAGAAGAAATTAGGAACCTCAATTACACAAGAACCAACTATCTATAACCTAAATAAGTATGATGTATATGTTGGATAAATGATTTATTGACCTTTCATAAGGCATCAAAAGTAAACTTGTTAAATTTCTATCTTTATTTTTTTTATTTATTACATTACATGAATGTGACGGGGATATTTTAGCATTTAGCAATAGTCATGGTTGCTACTTTATGTAAAAAAATTTTAAGTTACAGCGCAAATTTCCACCGTTTGATTTTGATTTTGATTTTAATTTTCTAAATTCACAAGTTCAAAATGGAATTTCCTAAGACTTGTATATATAGGTGGTTTTGTATTTTTGTTCTACTTCTATTCTATGACTATCCCAATTTACTAGTTTGTGTCAAACTTCCTAATTGTTAATGTAATTTTACTACACTACATGGTTTCCCTTTGGGATATATATTCAATGGATTTTGACAATCTAGTGGATTTGGTATGGGCATCAGAACTAATTATTTTGCTTTCATGTTGGATGGCTTTTTGTGAGTGTTTGTGTTTGCAAAATTTGTTGCTTAATTATATTTGTTTTGACGTGCATTATAAGTTGTATGTATGTTTAATTGGCTCATTAGATTTGTGTGGTCACATGTGGATGCCATATTTGTTTGAAATTGATTAAATTCAACCTAAAGTGGATATTGATTTTGGATGTGTGCTGTTCACATTGGCGTGCTTATTCTCAAGGACAACAATTATGAATTGTTACCCACACTTTAGTACTATAGCACCACATTCTACTTTAGTTCCTTCAAGTTACACTTACATTGAGACATCTATAATATCTTCATAGTGAGCAAAAATATATGTGAGCCTTCCCATTTCATTGTACATAATTCACTTATTAACTTATGTTGAAGCTATGAGTAAGTCAGCAAGTGTAGCTAAGGTTAATGACAAAAATGAAAATCCACATTTTGCATGATTGCTAATCAGATGAATCAGACTTGAACCGAACATAACTATTTACCTAATTTATTTATTTTTTATATAAAAAATGTCCAAGGGTATTTTTAAAGTATTTTTATAATATAAAATCATTTAATACTAATAGAATTTGTCACTATTTGATGAGGTCAGAAAAATCATTGGATTGTCCATTAATATAGGCGACCTTACTTCATTAGTAGGCCATCAAAGATGACCAATCAACACATTTAATAACGACCATCAAATGTCTTAAACTCTCATCAAGACAAAGAACGTTACAATTAAGGTAATAATCACTCTAATTTATGTACAACAATTACTAAGTCACCTATAAAAGGGACAATCTGTTTCACTAACTAAGGTACGTCAAAAACTACTACAAAACACTATCTATATACGAAAAATATGGATTGATACTAATAAACTTAAGAATCGGATGTTCCCTCACCGGGTACAACCCGATGATCTCTTCAATCAATCTCTCTTTTATTTTGCAAGTACTACTTAATTGTCGAATGCGCCGAATTGAAAGAATGATCCAACTAGCAACTGTGGCATCATCACTGTTCAAACACACAATATTTTTGGGATAATAAATATATAATAAAGAGAATGGCAGTACATATTCATGATGAGCATAAGAAAGTGGAGTCTTATTACTAGTGGTTCCAAACCAAACCATATAGTGATCATCAGCCTGAATAGGCTAGCCCCATGAATATGATACATGATTTTCAGATACAGAGTAGCACTAGTGTATGCTAAAGAAGAATTATTAGTACATGTCTTTAAAGATATACAACTAAACAGCAAGAAAACAAAATAGTAAGCACGTGTAGGATATAGGTTGAGCCACACATCACACCTGACATTTAGCCGCCTGTGATTATTGGATTCTGTGGTCCTCAAGTTGTGAACTCAAAAGTGTCAGTACTTATTATGGGCGACTTTACTCTTGATAGCAACGGGGGGCTTGTCCAGTCAGTGCGTTTTTTTTTTTTTAAGAGAAAAACTTATTTTGACAGACATAAAAAAATCCTCCAATTTTATATTATTTTCAGTCCTTAAGTAATAAAAAATTGATCTAAACACACACACACACACACAGTTAGTGAGACTTTAACAAACACTTTTTTTAAAAATTTTATCTTATTTAATTTTCCTGATTTATTTCCAACTAAATGAAAATTAATAGATTCTTTTTTTAAGTTAAATTACATAATTGATTTTTCATTTTATATTTGTTTCAAAATCATCCTAACATTTTAAAATATGTCATTTTATTCCGTTTACTTTCAAAAATATCATTATTATTGTCTAATAGATAGAAAACGGTTAATGGCAAATGGAATTCATATTTCATGTCATGATCATAAGCTTCACGTCATCAAAGTGACTTCTTTTTCATAAATTTTAGTTACTATGTCAAATATTTTCATTTCTCAATAATAGTAAGGACTTTTTTGTAAATATATTTTTAAAATATAAAGACTATTTTGAAGTAAATGTAAAAGGTTGGGGACCAAATAAACAATTTAAAAACTCTTTTATTTATTTAGACCATGTATAGAGCTAGGACTTGATTCAATCATCATATATATTTTGAAAATTGGATAGTCTAAAAAACTTAAAAATATAAAAACTTAATATTTGAAAGTTAGATAGGATTTGCCTAGAGATTAAACTGTGATGACATCATAATTTAATAAAGTATAAATAAGTAGAATAATATAGTAATTATTATAAATTTTCACTAAACAAATCTAAAGCATATTTTTACATATTTTTTTGCCACAATGAAAATTAAAAAAATACACTTGTCAAAACCCCATGAACGAGGATGTACAGTGACAAACATGGCCCAAGCCCAAAGGTGGACTCATGCACATCAAAAGAGTTTGAGGAGTATTTGCATTGTTATCACTTATGATGGAAAGCCACCAATAAGGAATGGCTATGAAGGAGAAGGTAAAGTGAGTGTATAATGCAGGAATCCTAGATGGAATGATAATTAAAGATCACTTATTATTGCTCCTCAGTCCTCACATATTCTTCTTCTTTTGAACTACTATGCTCTACTTGCCTGATTAGATCAATAAATGACCTATTTATAGGCAACTATTAAAGAGATGTGGATTATTTTATTAATATATGACATGTCATCCATCGTAATTATCAAATTGTTAAAAAAAAATTTTTGACCATTGATTTAAGTTTTTATCACCATGATAAGTTTATATCAAAAATACCATGCAAAAATTTATTTATTTATTTTTGTAAATACGATAAAATTTAAATCTATAATGTTTATTTCAAGATGATTATTTTTAATCATTAAACCAATTAATACACAAATTATAATTATTATTTTTGTATAAGTAGAGAATTAGAATCAGCCATATTCAAAAATAACCAAACAAAATAGCTAGGAGTCAAGCAGTTCCTATGGCGAAAGGGAGCATGATTTTTAAATTCATATTTGCTATATATTTTTAACCTTTCAATGTCCACTTTTGAGGGAGAATCAACCACAACTTTTTTTGTTTTTTAAAAAATAGGAATGATACAGTAATATATTGTTAAATTGAAGCCAGAAATTGCCGTTAAATGAGGGCCGAATCGAATCCTTATTCGGTTTAATAATTTAATCCTCATTCTCTTTCTTTTATTTATTAATTTTTTTTTTTCGGGATACCAGCTAGAAGTGGATTAAAGGGAATTCTATATTTTTAATTTCTTATCCTGTGCGCAAAAATCCTCTCAAGATTAATTCTTAGAAAAGAACTTAGGGGCAATATATGATGAAGTTATTGAGAGAAACATCATGGCCTACCGATTAAAGCATCGACTCTCAAATTTTGTGGTGGTATCAACGGAGGTAGCATAAGCTATAACACTTAACTTGGTGGACAAAGTAGCCTTGCAAAACAATCACAATAGAGTTGTTATCATGAGAGACGCAAAAAACTTAGCAGAATGATTCAAATTATAAGAAAATTGGCTTGTGCATTGGGAAGTCATTTAGATAGTTTTAGATAATTAATATTTATGATTGTACCATTTGGGCGAGTTGATACCTCTCCCGGCACTAGAGGAGAAGAAGGTAGGTGTGGGTTCTACCAAGCCAACATTGGGAAGTCATTTTGGGCAAGTTGGTATCTACCACTACATCATTTGGGCAAGTTGGTACCTCTCCAAGCATTGGGAGAGGGGGGAGAGGGCGTGAATTCTCAATTCTACAAAGCCAGTATTGAGAGGTCATTTGAATAGTTTTAGATAGTTGATATCTACCATCATACCATTTGGGCAAGTTGGTACGTACCACCTCAGGCACTAAGGGAGGAGGGGGAGAGTGTGGGTTCTATCAAGCTGGAAAAAAATATATCAAAGTTTTTCATATATATATATATATATATATGTAAAAAAAAATCATTATTACAAACATATTAATTTTAAATTAGAACATTGATATTGAAGCATTAAACTTGATCCAACGCAATTTAAAAAAAAAAAAAAAAAGCTAAGTAATTGATTCCATATAAGAACTTTTATTGGCAAAAAAATTGAGTTTAATGACAAAACTGCAACTTGGGTTTTTCTTCTCTCATTTTAGGGTGCTTATAGAAGTAATGAGAAGTTGCAGAGACTTTAAATCATTTTCATAGATTACCTCATATTATTCTCTTTCAGTTTTTAGATTGACTCCTGCTTCTTTCTTTTTATTTTTGGTTACATTTGACTGCCGCACAATTAAGTTAATTAATTATATATATAATTTATTAATTTGATAGTTGTGAGTACTATCCAACCTGATCATCAGGTATTATGGTGTTCAACAAAACTGAGAGATCCAACCGGGTTGGACCCGCACCGATCCATGAACATCCTTAAGTGTGAAAAGAAATATTTCAATCTAAACATTTCAATTGAAAATATTAAAAAGTAATAACCGAATTACAAGACTCTTGACATGAGATGAAACTTTCAGAGACCTATACAAGGAGATCAACCAGAAGGGTGTTTGCTTGTTTCAAAGTAATGTTAAGTAAATTTGACTATATTTTTAATATTTTCACGTAAATCCTCGCGCTACTGCTTTAGTGGGGCAACTTTGAAAACTTAACAAAAGTTTATAAACAGCCCCTACTTTTATATTTATTTATTTAAATAATAAATTGAAGTGGCGACAAATTTTCTTTTAGTAACCTAAACTGGCCAAAAGTTGTAATCAATTCCCAGAACTTGGCGAAAGTCTCCACTCACTTGAACGTGGATCGATCAAAGCCATTAGCTGAAAAACCCTTTTTGAGATACGGTTTAGCATTATGCAGACGGCAGCTAAAAGTTGATACGCTTTGGAAGGAACCTTTTTCTGCTGTTAGCGTCAAATAATGCGAGAGTTTATTAGCACGGGGTTGAGCATGCGATTGCGCACTTTCTTATTCTTTTAATCATGAATATGAAGTTATCCAATCCAATCTCTTCTTCTTGTGTCCACTACTGTTTTGTGATCGATCGTCTCTAAGCATATATATTCTCTGCTGCAAATGATGCTCCAATTTAATACTACTAATTAGTGTTAGATTCATATTATGCATTGATTGATAACAATATTATATTATAAATTAAAGTAAATGTGATGCTCCCGATTTGATTGGATATAGATTAAAGTGTGTGTTGTGTGGATGTGTGAAGAATCCCACATCGGTTATATTAAACCGATTCTTTTGGAGTATATCGTAGATGTGACTTAACATATTTCTTAGGTCATTTCAAATGATATTAGAATTGGCTTAGATGCCCTATATGAGCTATAAGAGATTAGTTGGAGGAGATTGTGAAATATTTCAATAAGATAATTAAAGGCCAATAATAAAAATATATAATGATAGGAATAAAAGAATAAAATTATTTTAAGTTATATGATATGAAGAGAACGCATTATGAAGATAATATTCTGATTATCAAAATAGATAATCAGGATATAATATAATAAATTATGGCTTTTATATATCTTAAAAGGTTTGTATAACACCCCAAACCCACACCAAAAATTTAGATGCATAACTTGTCTTATAAATAATCAACAATAATATAATGGAACAGAGCGAAATTAAATATCCACAAATAAACTTCAACCCATCAAAATCTTTCCTATGAAATCCATAAAACAAAAACTTTTACAATAAAGTCTCCAAATACAACAAATACAATCTCAAAGAGTTCCACAAATGCCAAACTCACTATCCTAAGAAAATATACTAAAACAGTCCATCAACTAACATAGCTCTAAAAGAAGTCTTCAACCTATGTCTCCAATGATCTACAACCAAAAGATATTCCACTGCTCTAATATGAAAAGGTGGAAAACGGGGGGTGAGCTAGAAGCTCAATAAAAGACTACATAACATGAGGATGTCTTTCAAAACAAAATAATAGTATCATTAACAAAATATAATCTTTACAAAACATTTATAAATAGCTTTAAGAGCAATATAATATATTCTATAAAACTGTCAGAAATAAAACATTTACTATAACACTGTAATCAATAAATAAAATAGTAACCATTTTAATTGGCCAAAATACACTAAATAGGTAGAAATAATATATTATAGTAATAAACAATTTTTCCACTTACAAAGGTCAATAACAATAAAACAATAGTTTGATATGGAATACATTAAACATTAGTTAGACAAAGACATAAGTTGCTAAACACTCGATGGGTGATTCCCATATGGAACAATAACACTAACCTTAAAAAGGCAACACTGGCTCCAAAGAGCAAACGATAACACTGGTTCTGAAGAGTAAACGATAACACCACACCACACCATAATAACACTACATCAGCCGAAGACCAACACTTAACCCTGTGTTGACAAAGGTTGCAGACTGTCTAGTTGACCGTTTGAAAACATTCTTACTTTATTACAATATTGTCAATACCAATCATATATCATATAACAAATACTTTCTCAAAAATATAGTTTTGAGTCATTTTTAACATATACAATTTCAAGGTAACACTTAAGAAATAATAAAATTCAAATATGTGTAATAGGCATTGACAATGGTATAAGTTTTTGAAACTTAACTTTTGCAATTATGTATATATAAATATATTTTTTCTAAAAATATATATAAATATACACATATTGAGAGACGTCATGTTCTGAAATCCACTTACCTCTAGTTACTAAACCAATTTTCACTTCAATTATCTAAATCAATGTCAACTAGAACCTAAATGAGGACAAGACGACTCGATAAGAATGGTTACACTAAGGCAGCAATGAAAATATAAATTTCACTCTTAAAATTCGTATATCACTACTTCTTCTGAAACTACAGCTAATTTAGTACTCAATTGTTTTTACAAGTACTCAAAAAGTTAGTACCTAGTAAACAATTCCAATTATGAGCCGAACATGTAAATCTCTATATTATTTAATTCTCCTAGTACAAGTTGGCTTCCAAATAATTTTATGCTTATAGATCATATTATCCCAAATTGCATATATATGGCATCCAATAAGATTCCTACTCGTAAGACATAGAAAGGATGCTATAAGTTTGCAAAGTGATTTCTACCTGTAGGACCTAGTAACATGTATCATGCATTGATCACAATAATTTAGAAACTTGAAACAATTATATAGATTACAAAAGTTATGAAGCTAGCACCACTACCAATCTGCGCAAATCCCAGCAACAAATCATCTAAAAGCTTAAGTCATGAGTTCGTATGGAAAAGTTCATGCAAGTCTAATATACTACACTAGCTTTATAGTTTATTCCCATAGATCTTTGTGAGAGGCATACCTGATCACACGAATGCAGAAAGTTTCTTGTAATTTCTGCAGTCTTTCGCTCTACGTTTCGCAAATTAAACACTATTGTACCTTTCAGCTTTACACGTTAAAATTGTTTTCACTTGGGCTGAAATTAAAACCTGTTAGGACATATGTAAATCATGTTAGGAACATATGTCAATATTTTATGTAATAGATTAATCCTTTGACAAAACGCATTTTACTTGTAATTCAGTAGATCTAGGATGTATTTAATACTTCAAGGAACAAGGTTTCAAGTTCAAGTGTTAAAGTCATGCAAATCTGTCTAAGAATTAAATGAAGAAGTGCTGGATTTTAAAGCTAGACAGCTAGTATCTATCGAGACTTAAAAAGCTGTTTTAGCCCAAGGCTCGACAACTGCTCTAGAGATAGGGTATCTGTCGAGATTTATGAATTCAGTTTTTCAGAGCTAATTTCACTCCAATCCGTGAGTATGTGTTTAGGCTTTCTTTTCTCACAACCCTAAACATATATAAGAATTATTTTAAGGGCCGTCAAAGGTTGCGCGAGTATAGAACAAAGTGTTGTTCATGCAAATTGTGACTGGAGATAGAGTTTGCCCTAATTTATCTTTCTTTTGAAAAAGCTGCTGTGTTTGTACACCATAGGGTTTTGTGACTAAGGAGCTTCTTGATATTCATCGTGTGATAAACTGAAGAACTTTGCAGCCAACATCCTTCTCAAGTTGGTAATTAAGTTGCGTACTGGGATCCGCGCAATTGGTTAGTCACGTACTGGGAGCCGTACATCAAAAGGAGAAATTGTCACTATAGAATAATTCCAATTGGGTATTGGGATAAGGATTTAACTGTAGGTTGGTATAAGGTACTAGGATTCTTTTACTTGTAATCGCTTGTCTATATATATATATATATATATATATATAAAATCGAAACTTTTGAAACTCCCACAATTTTCCACATCATTATTTTAATTTATAATTTTTTTTAATTTTTAAAACTAAATAGTAAGAGAGTTCTAATAGGAGTCTCTCCCTCTCTTTTTTTCTCATCATTTTAATTTATTAAAAATTATAATTTTTTAAACTAAATAGTGAGAGAGAGTCCTAATAGAAGTCTCTCTCTCTCTTTTCCTTAATCCTAATAGGAGTCTCTCTATTTTTTTACGTGAGTCTTTTTTTATTTTTTAACATAAAGTGAGCCCTTTAAAAAAAAATTAATCCTAATTCTAACGTAAGCCTTTTAAAAAGTTAAAATTTTCGGTTTTACATTATATATAGATAATAACAATGATGTGGCAAGCTCTAAGAATATGAGAATGCAATTTTTAGATCTACTATTAAGATAACATAGATTAGATTGGTAGTGGATAGTAGATTTAATTGCAATTGAGTATTATGTGAAGTTATCACCATAGAATAGCCCACATCGAAATGTATTATGTGAAACCAATAATATGAAAGAAAAAGAATTTTTCTAAATCATTATATTGAAGAAATTAGTTATTTTCATTCATTTTTAAATTATACATTTTTAAAATTTAAGTCATATACTTTTAAGTAAAATAAGCACTTTTAATTTTTATTTAATTATCTCATACATCGCACAGGTTAGCGACTAGTTTTGATAATAGTGGATTCTCGGGAATGGTGACCTTAAAATCATCCGGTGGGATTTTGCCTCGATGGTTTTCCCAATTTGTAAACAAATCACCTGTGTCATTTAATTTTCGCTACATATTTAGTTATTCGGTGATTTGTTTGTGCTGTCACGCAAATTGTATGTTAATCTAATTAATTAATCAACTTGGTTAATTAATTGGTTAATTTATCACAAAGGGTCAATACATTCTTAGCCTATCAAAACCTACTAAAACTTATCTCTTTAGCATTTAAGAAACCTATAAAACTTAAATAAGCTTTCAAGACTTCAAGTCCCACTTAAACTCATATTAAGGTTGTTTAGATAGGTTAGGACTCTAAATAATTCCAATAACACTTAAACTCCTAACCCAAATAGGTTTAATTTCTTATCATTTTCCTTAACTAATAAGGAGACTAAAAGTTAAATATGAAAAATCCACAAAATAATTATTTACGTTATCTTTTTTTTTTTTTTTTTGTAGAATATCATAATATAAAATAATATCACCTTAAAAATAAATTAAATAATTCATCAATTTCACTTTAGAAGCAATTAAATTAAATTTAAGTGAGGTGGGTGTTACAGTTTGGCAAAAAAAATTTAGTAGTAGTAGGATTTTTAAACCTGTTGAAACTATGGAAATATAATTCACTTATAATAAATTATGTGAAAATAATTTTAATATACTCACAATGCACGACATGACATAAAGAGAATAAATGAAAAACTTATTAAAAAAAATAAAATAAAAAAGAGCGCATGCATCCACTTGACAGAACTTCGTTGTGTAATACACAACGTTTAATATACTCTTACATATTAATTGTGTGATGCATAGATGAATTAAAATTCACAATTATAATAATGAAAAAATATTTTATAAATATCATCAAAATTGCACAAAAAATAGTTAACGAAAATAATGGGGAAAAATGCAATAACTTATATGATGGAAGCCCATAATGTATGTAAGATTGAATTTTAATAATTTATCATAAATTTAATATTTTAAGATAAAAAATAAAATTTCTTTTTAGCATTTCAATCTTTTGGAAAATAATTTAAATAAATTTTGTGGAATTTTGATAATAGAGTTTTAGTTGTAAGTACTTTTTATACAGATATAATATAATTTTAACATATAACGTCTGCTCTATTACAATTATTTTTTATCATTAGGTTAAGATAGTAGTTTGGATTTCGAAGATTTTTTTTTTCTTTGTTCTTTTTTTTTTCTTTATGATGAAATCGTGCTATTATAGTGTATGTTAGTGTGGCAAAAGAGAATGAGGAGGTCACTATTTAGTTAATAGAATGTCCATCTTTCTCTTCCCCATTGTATATCTTGATTCTCAATTAATATAGTCTACTCCTCTTACAAAAAAAAAAAGAGTAAAAGTTAAATTCTAAATTTCTTATTCCACCACAAAATACTTTGTTAATTGAGCCAATTACTAGTACAATACCCACACAAAGTACACAACTTTAATTATATTGTTTTTTTTATAATCAGAACTACAACTCTAATTATTTGGTATATAATATTCCCAACCTATATATTTAATTTTAAGGTCATTAGTGAATCATAATAATATTTATATAAGTGGCTTCATTTAAATATTTCTTGGAAAAGACCAAGACAAATTAGGTATGGAATGGAACTTAAGCTTAAAACAGTCCAAAAGGCATCTTCAAGCTTTTTAAAGTTGATTACAAAGATTAGTGCATCAAAAGAACCGAAGGGAAGAACTTTATCCTCATTGTCTCGAGATCTCAAGAATTAAAAATCAAAGCTCCAATTATTTGAGGCTGTATATTATTAGTAATAATTCTCGTACAGATCAGAACATCACAATTCACAAACGATTCTAACTAAAAGCAGCTTGCACACAGTATACTTAATTATATGTTTTCGTGTGTGTTTTCCACTAAGTTGGAGATTTAATATATATAATTACAGATTTTTTTTTTACATAATAATATATAATTATTGATACTGAAGGAGTGTATCTTTGGCTTTTGCTCTTTTTTTTTTTTTTTTTTAATTTTATAAAAAGAAGTTGCTCTTTTTCTTTCATGTACGTTAGGGATCAATAAAAGTTCACAACACTATAAGAGCATGCGTTGGGGTTTGGCAAAGGCTAAAGTAATTCCGTTTTTCGGAAAACCATTGGCATTACATAACTCAAAACAAACTAGAGACAATATAGTCGTAAATTATTTATTTGGTCTCTGACCTTTATATTATGCATCAATTTAGTTCTTGACCTTTTAAATGTATCAATTTTGGTCCCTAACCTTTTCATATTGTATCAGTTTAGTCCTTATTGTTAAATAATGGATGAAAAATGATAAATTTTAAAAAATAAACAGTTTAATGAAGATTGAGATCAAGATATCAAACCTCAGGTCCATTTATAAAGCTTCACTTGGAGGATTTTCATTGGTCAATCTCATTTTAAGATCTCTGATCCACTTCTTTGATTTGGGTTCTCCTTCTTCTCCAAAGATTATGATCTTAGTCTTCGTTAATTTTTTTTTTTCAAGTTTATTCCATGTCAACAATTTACAAGTTATCTAAGTTGGCGTAAAAATTATTATTATTTATTTATGACCATTAATTATATTAACATTTTTTAACTATCACTTAATGACAGAGACCATATTAACAAATTTGAAAGGTTAAAGACCAAATTAACATACAACGTAATAGTTAAGGATCAAATAGGCAATTATATTGTTAGGAATATAGGCTCCATACCCAAAATGACCTCTTCCATTATTCTTTTTTGTTAAGGAATAAAAATTTTATGAATAAAGAAAATAGTACTCTATGTTTACAATGCTGTGCACAAAGTACCTAAAAGGCTAAAACAATTACAAGCAATTCAAAAATAAAAGCACAATGCGTGAAACCCCAAACCCAACACCAATCAATCAAATAATGTCCAAATTATCAAGGACTTCAAATAGTCAATATGTCACACAACATCCTCAATGTGTGGCTGTATCGTTTCTTCCACACTAATCACATCAAATATGTTGGTACCAAATTTCAAATATTGGAGACATTTTCTATTATGCTAGCTTAATTTTTTTAAAATTAAAAAATAAAATTTTATTACGGTTTTCTAACTTAAATTTTGTTGAGGCCCTTTTTTTCTGAACCAAAATAATGTTTAAGTTCCTCTAATATATATATATATATATATATATATATATATATTTTAATTGTTAAGTTCCCAAATTTATAGGTATATCTTTAAGGCCCAGTTAGGTACTGAATGAGGCCCATTAACAAATTTTACCACACTATACGTGGCCCATGGCTAAGCCCAATCTTGACCACACTAAACGTTTATTCAGGAAGTTGGAAAATCAGGGCAGTTAGTTTTGGGCTCATTCAAACAAGAATAAATTACTCACCCCTCTACTTCACGCAAAGGCCCAAGGATAAGTGCACTCGGGTGTGTTTGTTTGGATGTGAAATAGGGTAAATGAAAAACTTTGTAGAGAAAATAGGAAGGAAAATTTTTTTGGTGGGTGTTTGGTTGGAGGTAGGGAAGAGAAAAAAAATTGGTAGGGCCTAGGTGTTTTCTCCCCGGGCCCATCAAAATGTTTTCTTTCCAAAATTGAGAGAAAACTGAGTGGGAGGAATTTAATAGGTAAACGACGACAATGCCCATGTTTACTTGCACATGTGTTTGTCTATTCCGTTGCTTTTTTTTTTTTTCTTTGTTTTTTGGTCTGGTCTATAGACTCTGTATGTTGCCTCTTCCTTTTTCTTTTTTCTTTTTTTTTTTTCTTTTCTCTCTTTTGCTCTCTTTTGTGATTTTTTGTTTTTGTTTTTGTTTTTTTTGTTTAGACATTATTTTTTTTTTCTAGATATGATTTTTATTTCCTAATAAATTTGGGTGATTGTTTTTTTTTTTTTTGGTCACTTTTTTTTTTTGTTTTAATATGGCATCATTTTTTTATAAGGGTATATGAGTAAATTTATACAAATACATTTTTTTCATTCCTCTACTTTTCCACTCTCAACCAAACAAAAATGAGGGAAATTAAAATTTTTTCTACCCTCTCACTTTTCCACCCTTCCACCATTATCCTCTCTTTAAAAATTTTTCTACTCATAGTCGTAGTAATGTTATTTTTTTTTCTTTTTTTGGAGAAGAACTTTTCTTTGATTCTTAAAAATAAATAAATACCCTAAAACTTTTATTTTCTGAGTATAAAAACAACTAAAATTTCTCTTGGAATTTTGGAGTTCTTTCTTTCATCCTATACATTTTTTTTTTCATTTCTGCAATTTTGGATTTTTATTTTTTTGGTACTATGGATTTTAATTGTGAATTTTTGTTGGTTTTGCTTAGATTTTTTGCAACAATGTTATTTTGATTCCCATATTTTGGGGTCAATGTCAATTTGGTTCCTGGATTTCAATAGCAGTCAATTTGGTCAATATTATCTTCAATTGCAGTCAATTTAGTTTTTATTGTCAACTCACTAATGAAAATTGATTGCAAATTGAATATAACAGACAACTACCAAAATGTAGTGACCAAAATAATATTTTTGTCTCGATTTTCTCATATTATGGTGAATTTTGTGTGGAATAAATTTTTTTCGTGTGGAGATAGATTTTGATCTCAGTCTTCATTAAACATTTTTTCCCAAGTTTATTCCATGTCAGCAATACACATGTTATCCAATCAAAAAAAAAAAAAAAGCAATACACATGTTATTTGAGTTGACATAAAAATTATTTTTTATTATGACCATTAGTCATGTTAGCATTTTTCATTTACCATTTAACGATATAGACCAAATTGATACGTTTAAAAGGTCAGGAATCATCTTTTAAAAGACACAACATCTTATGCAAACTCTCTTTTGAGCTTTTCCTTCTCTCGTGTGGGTAGACAAGGCAACTCAATTGCCCATGCCTGAGCCCAAAGAGCAAGGTTTTCTTTTTCTATTGTAGTTTGGATGGAGTCTATTCCTCCAGACATAAACTCTTTTGTTATGTTGGATATATCATCCTTTTTGAGTAATAAAGCTTACACGAATTCCTTTTCAAAAAAAAAAGAAAAAGAAAAAAGAAAAAGAAAGACTAGGGATCAAATTGACACACAATGTAAAGGTTAAAGATTGAATAGGTAATTTACCCTAGTCTATATTGTTAGGAACATAGGCTCCATGCCCAAAAAGACCTCTTCTATTATTCTTTTTATTTTGTTTTATAAATAAAAAAAATTTTGTATGAAGAAAGAAAATAGTACTCTATGACACTATGTTTATGATGGTGAGCACAAATTACCTAAAACAATTACACGCAAATCAGATAGAAAATCTAACAGAATGCTAGAATTCAAAAATGAAAGTAGAATGCGTAAAATCCCAAACCTGATATCAATCAAATAAAATCTAAAGTAGCAAAGACTTCAAATGGTCAATTGGTTACACAACATCCTTAAATATGCGGCTGTTTTGAAACGTTGGAGACTTCTTCTATTATGTTAACTTAATTTTTTTATAAAAACATAAAAATTGCATTATGGTTTTCTAACTTAAATTTTTTTGGGGCCCTTTTTTTCTAAACCAGAATATGATAAGCCCAAGTTTATTAAGGCCCAATGATGAACTAAATGAGGTCCATCAACTAATATCACGACACTACACGCGGCCCATGGCTAAGCCTAATGTTGGACCACACTAAACGTTTAATCACAGCAGTAGTTTCGGCTCATTCAAAAGAATAAATTAGCCCCACCCCTCCTCTTCACGCAAAGGCACATGGGTAAGTCACTCGTAGTCATCTATACTACTATTTAATTTATATTACAGTTTAAGAAATTTTCTTTGTTTTGGATCCTCAATTTTGATACCTAAAATACCCTCAAATTTCTTTGTTGGTAAAACTTAACTAATAGGATTAAACATGTAAAATTACTAATTTAAAAACTCAAGTTGTGAATTTGAGAGTATTTTGAGTATCAAAATTGAGAATCTCAAACAGGAAAAGCCTCTTAAATAATAGTATAAATTATACTTCATTTTATTAGTTCATTTGGTTGAAAGTGTACATTTCTCTTTTATATTGATAATTTTAAAGTCAATTGTTGAAGAGGAATCATTACCACCAATGTGATTGTGTTTATATTTAAGTACATGTTGATTTTTTTTTTTTTTAATAATTTTTTTGAGAAAGAAGACTTTTATTGAATAAAGTTAAAGAGCGGCCAAATCAACCTGAACAAAAGGTAAAGTGCGATATGAGACATCCTCCATCCACAGTACAACTCGATGCTGTCAAAGCTAGCCTAGCTAAGCTATGAGCAACTTTATTACCATCTCTCCTTATGTGAGAGTATGATAATTCTGAAAACAAATCGGAAAATAAAGATACATCATTTATCAAATGGGCAAAAGGAGTTAACCCATTATCCTTACACCTCAAGGCCTTCACAACTAATTTCGAATCACCCTCGACAATAGCGCAATCAATTCCTAACTCATTGCCTAGCTCCACTACTCTACATGCTGCCATTGCCTCCACTTCCACAAGTTGGCATGCCTGATCCAACTACTAAACTAGTGATGCAATTACCTCCCCATGGCAGTCACGAACAACTATTCCAATTCTAGATGTGTTGTCTGCGTTTGAGATTGCTCCATGATAGTTAATCTTGTATTTGTTTGGTAGAGGTGCTTTCCATCTTGTTTGAGGCTTTGATCTAACTCGATCCAGCCTGAGATTACATGTTCTGATCTCATTCCAGCACTCTTCTGCACTCTGTTACAGGTCCTTGGTAAGGCAGCAAGCTTGGTTCATCCTAAATTTGTTTCATTGATGCCAAATACTCCATACCTGGATAGCAAAGAGTTCTGTTGGCTTCCCATTCTCAACAATCCATCTACATAACTCCTTAAAATCAGCAAACACTTCCCTTGTCCTAAAGCTCCATCTGTCACCTTCCCATACCTCATCCAAACCCGAACAACTCCAAAGTGCATGCAATGAATCCTTTACTTATAGAGAGCATCAGTCACAGATTGGGTTCTCTATTATAGTTTTTCGGGTCAGGTTTTGTTTTGATGGTAGGGAGTTCCTACATGCACGACACACCAGATTCTTGAACTTTTTAAGGACTTCTAGGGACCAGATGCTCCTTCAAAACTTCTTGTCCAACTCTGGTTGAGTACTCACCTCAGAATCCATCTCCAAATCCTTGAGAAACTTATATCCAAACCTGCAATTGTATTGTCCATTTGCAGTGAAAGGCCAGTACAAGACATCTTTTGTTTGGCTTCGGGGCACTGGTATCTTTTTTGCAAGTTCCACTTCAGCTGGTATGAGAATACCTTCAAGCATTTCATCATCCCATTTGCCTGTGTTCTCATCAATGTGGTAGTCCATAGTGGCATTCTCCATAGACTCTATGATTGGAGAAGTGACTAATGGTGGATGCTTTATGGGCAGTCAATGATGTTGCCATATTTTGATACTTTTTCCATTGCCCACCCGAAATCTTGATCCCATTTGGATTACCTCTCTCCCTTTCAAAATGCTTTTCCAAGCACAGGATCCGGATGCTGATTCTTTTGCTTCCATGAATGAACAATGAGGGAAAAATCTTGCCTTGAAAATTCTTTAAAAGAGAGTATCCTCATTGTGTATAAGCCGCCATACTTGTTTGGCAAGAAGGGAGTCATTGAATAGAGCAAGGTCTCTAAAGCCCAATCCCCTTGAGTTTTGGTTTTGTCAACTCCGACTACTTGACCTAATGTATTTTTCTTTTATCACCCCGCTGCCCCTAAAAGAATTTTTTAACCAATGTTTCAATTTCATGACAAAGACCTAAGGGTAGTTTAAAACATCCTATGGCATATGTTGGGATGGCTTGAACAATTGCTTTTATAAGAACTTCTCTATTGGCTTGAAAAAGGAGCTTCCCCTCCCACCCTTGTAATTTTCTCCAAACCCTCTCCTTAATATAGCTAAAGCTTGCTTTTTTACCTCTTCCCACCAATGAGGGCATCCGCAAATATCTCTCATAAGACCTTATTTCATTCACACCTGGCACATTTTTTATCTCCTCATTGGTATCGGCTTTTGTGGACTTGCTAAAGGAAAGAGGTGTCTTTTCTTTATTGATTTTTTGGCCCGATACCTCTTTATATTTCGTCAATATTTTGAGCACATTTCCACATTCTTGGATTAGTTTGGGGCCTCTCTTGCAAATTGAGAAACCGTTGATTTCCTTTGCTCTTGCAACTTTTGTGATTAGGCTATGTAATCCTTCCATGCATAATAGGAAGAGGAAGGGGAAGAGTGGGTCCCCTTGCTTTATGCCTCGTGTTGGATTAATTAGCTCCTTCGGGTCACCATTCACCAGAATTGCGTATGAAACAGTACGAACACACTCTATGATCAAACTGATCCACCTTGTGCAAAAGCCCATTTTTTCCATCAGTTTCTGAATATAATTCCATTCCACCATGTCATACGCTTTGCTCATGTCTAGTTTTAGAGCCATAAAACCCATTTGTCCTGAATTATGATTTTTCATACAGTGCAAGGTCTTAAAAGCTACTAAAACATTATCTGAAATAAGCTTATTCTTTGCAAAAGCAAATTGATGCTCAGTTATAAGTTCAGGCATGATTTTTTTCAATCTGTTTGCAAGGATTTTGGAGAAAATTTTGTACAATACGTTACATAGGCTAGTAGGGCGATATTCATAAACTAATACAGGATTCTTTACTTTTGGAATTAAAGTGATGAAGGAATGATTTATTGGGTGAGGTAATTTACTTGAGTTTAGCCATGCAAGTATTGTGGATGTCACCTCTCTATTCATTATCCCCCAAAAATGTTGGTAGAATAAGGGAGGCATCCCATCAGGACTTGGTGCTTTTAGGGGCGCCATTTGATCAAGTACTTCCTGAATTTCCCCACTCCATGAACTCCTCCATTAACTGTTCATTAATCTCATCTGTGACTAGCTTTGGAATCAAGGATAGTGAATCTTCTCTAATGGCCAAATTCCTTGTGGTGAAGAAATCTCCAAAATAATCCACAATGATGCCTCCAATAAACTCTGGTTGCTCTTGCCAATTGCCCCTTTTGTCTTTAATTCCAAGAATGGAATTTTCCCTAAATCGTTGAGTTGCTTTGTTGTGAAAAAACTTGGAATTGCTATCATCATTTTTCAACCATAGCACTCTTGATCTTTGGCTCCACAATCGAGTTTCCTTATCCATAAGTACATGAATTTTAGCCTTCAATTCTCTAAGCTGAGAATTATCTCCCCTCCTTATTGCCATGGCCTCAAAGTTGGCTAGCAATTTTTTTTTCTCCTCCAATTCTCGCCTAACATTCTTAAAACAAATGTTTTCCCACCATCCAAATCCTTAATACATATTTCAATCTTTTGCAAAATACCACCTTCCTTGCCATTCCTCCATGCCGCCTCCACAATTTCACCACAGCGTGAATTAGAAAGCCACATCTCCTCAAAACGAAACACTTTCTTCCTGGGTAGCGCCTCCAACCTCGAAAGATTGATTAGAAGTGGAATATGATCTGATGACATACATCTGAGATGGGACACCCTTGAGCCTGGAAACTATATGAGGAACTCACTATTCCCTAAACCTCTATCTAATCGTTCCCATAAGGAGTGACCATCAGTAAAGTGTTTGCTCCAAGTAAATTTGGGACCCTCAAATCCCAAATCAATGAAACCACATTCGTCAATTACATCTCTGAATTGTTGCATTTGGGTGTGACTCCTCAATGCTCCCCCCAATTTTTCATCCTGTCTACTGATTTCATTGAAATCCCCCGCACAAAGCCAAGGTATGTCTGGCCTGTTGTTTAAACCCCTCAATTTATTCCAAGCCTCCATTCTCCGATGAGTTTCAGGCTCTCCGTAAAAACCAGTGAATCTCCATTCTGTTTCCCTATTTTTATCGAAGGTTGCATTAATAAAGTACCTATGTGAATCCTCAATAGTTATATTAACATCACTTTTCCAGAAAATCACCAATCCTCCTCCTCTCCTCCCACTGCAAACCTCCCACTTGTTATCAAAATTTATGTTGTGAAGGACTTGATCTAGCCTAGGTTCATCTGCCCATGTTTCGGCTAAAAACACGACAGAGGGATTTTTTGCCTGGATAATGTTTCCAAACTCCTTCTCTGTACGTAGGTTCTCAAGCCCATGACAGTTCCATACTAAGAGATTCATGACTGCTGGCGGGGCTGTTCATCAGCCTCCACCATTTGGAAAGAAAATTCAGCAACATCCTTCAAAACTTGTTTCTTGCTGCAAGATAATTCGGGTTGATCATCAATTCCTGAAAAATGTCGTTTACACACTCCTGTGAGGTCTTCTTAAGCAGCTTATTTCGTGTTCTTGCCTCTGCCTAGCCTAGTGTTGTGAAATTTTAAAGTACTCGCAAGTGTACGAACTGTACCGAAGTATAGTTTGACAATAACGAGGTCGAACCTACAGGGACTTGAATGAACGTAGGAAAATTAATTAAACCTTAACCAAATTAATCCTAATCTAGTTTAATAAAAATTGGTTTTTCTAAGATTAAATAAACTAAGCAAATAATAAAATTAAGCAAATAGTTAAACTAAGCAAAAGATGTAAAGCAATAAAAAGATGTAAACAATCAAGGGAAATGAATTAAGGTTTTGGAATCCACCTTGTAAGTCATATCAACATATATTTATGATCATTAATATTTCCCAACCACTGCATGATAATCTAGAAATCAATCCTACTATCATGGAAAATATCATCATTAAAACTTATATTTAAAAATCTAAAGCATGTTCTTCTTCGCTTCTTAAGTATAAAATCAAATCATTAATTGTATCCGTAGCCAAACAAATCACAAGATATATCCAATTCTAAAAATCAAATCATAAATTGTATCCAATGACAGACAAATCACAAGCGATATCCAATTTATAATCAAGAATTAATAAACGAAGCATTCAATTAATTAAGACAAATCCTAAATCATGAGAAAAACATGATTGAACTCATATCTAGAATCCCATCTTAGTCAATTGATATGAAGCAAGAACAATTTAAATCATTAAAGAACAATTATTGTGGGAAAAATCAAATCACATAAACATTATTGATAATCCTTAACAAGGTTTCATCCTCAACCTTAATTATAAATTTAGCTACTCATGATAATAGAAAGAAAACATAGAAATAAAATACTAAACATTAAACTAGACAAATAAAATAGAGAAAAAAATAGTCACAATACTATCATGGAGAAAAGTTATAGAGAAGCTACATGCGGCACTACCTCTTGCTCTAATTTTCTGTTTTGCATCTCAGCCCTAGCACTAGCCTTCCTGAATTTTGCCCTAAAAAGCCTTTAAATAGGTCAAGGAATCCTATTACAAATTGAATTCCCGTTTGAAGAAAATCCCAGATTTTTAGGCTTCACTTAACCAATGATTTTGGCCCATTTAACATCAGAATTCAGACTTTTGATAAACTAAAAAGTTGTAGTCCTTTAAGTTAACTTTCCAGCCCAACTTGAATCATCTCGATTGGACATCTGAGCCGAAAGTTATGCCAAAAATACTAATTGATGTGCAGGCTGGAATCCTAATCTTAATTGGACTTGGATTTGATGCAAATTTCCTTTAATTCCTTACTCCAATTGGACTTAAATTTAATTGGGTTGGCCTTTTTTTAACTTCATCATGGCCCTTGTAAAAGTAAAGTTCATTGGCTTTCTTCTTTGCACAAATCCACTTATTTAATTCCGTTCTCCTACAAAAGACAAATTCACGTAATAAGATTCAATTAAGTACAAAATTGATTATTCAAAATTATTCCAAGACCAAATATAAAATGCATGAATTACCTCAAAATAAGTATGACAATGCTTTCTAATAGTAATATGCATATGCAAAATTAAGCTATTATCAATGCACATCACCTAGTCCACGTGCTTGTTTTTTTGATTGCCCTAGTAAAGCCATGCTCCTCACGTGATAGAGAATTAGGGATAGTAGTTTTAGCATTAGGGTTTGGTTAGGCCGCCTCTTGGAATTGATTGCCTCTGGAGGATTAATTCAAGGCGTTAATTGGATTGACTCCAATTGTTTCTGTTGGAGAATATAGATAGCTAGTACTAGAATTTCCGTGCGTGCTTATCCCTATATTTGCTACAGTAAATAGGTCCGGGTCCGGATTGTGTGGAGTGATATTAGGGCCGTGGACTTGATTACCCTTGTAACCGCTTCCTGAGTGATTGGGCTCATTAGAAGTGTCGGTTTTCTCCCATAAATGAGCTTTTAATGTGCTGTCCGATAATTCTAGGTTGTGCGCCACCGTGTGCTCCTCCATAGTTCGTGATTCATCGTTGGTCTCACCACCATATTCAGGTCTGGCCTCGCTTGCATGCGGCTTTGTAAAAGCCTGGGACAGGCACCACACTTCGCTTTGATGGGAAAAATGGTGGAGCACGTAGGGAAGGGCCAAATTTTTTTTTGGTTCTCTATTAAACTTCCTTCACTTCCCAGCCAAATATCACAATCACGATCCGAGTGGTCCATTTTGCCGCACCAATAACATATGTTAGGTAGACGATCGTATTTGAACGTGACCCAGGATTTTTTTCCATTCTCCATAGACACAACTCGACCACGGCAAAGAGGTAAAGATACATCCATCTCCACTCAAATGCTCATAAAATTGGCCCCCTCAGTTTCAGCTAGATCGGTAGAGTGTACAATTTGTCCAACAACTTCACAGATTTTCTTTTACCTAGAACCGAGTCCTCTCAAATTTCAGTTCTTCTAGTGCCATGCTCTTATCATATTTCTGCATGATCACTAAGTGCTTATCAAAGCACCATGGTTCGGCTTTAAGGACCTTCTCCACTTCAGTTTCATTTTCAAAAATGAAGAGAATCACATGATCACCGATATTTCTGATCTTAAATCTACTCCTTGAACGGCATAATGGAGTAAAATTTTTTGCAATGGCCTCAATATTAAGCGCCCGTTTTGTGAGAAACATTGAGCTATGACATGTTCTTGCGAGTTGAATTCATTTTCCAAATAGCAACCTGGCCCCTCTCTGTCCGAGAGCGATAGTTTCATCCAACTTTGTGATAGTTCTTCCATTGACAAGAATAAAAATTATCCAGGCGATAGTAAAAACGTTAAAGAAAGACAATGTGTTTTCCTATTCCTTTGAAGAAAACCCAACTAGCCAACGTACTAACACTGTTAGAACGTCGAAAACAAACAAGCTTTCGTCGTAGAAGGTACGACTATTCTACTGCCTAAGAGAAGTTGGAAGACTTTCTTAGTTACAGAAAAACTCTCTTATACATGTTGACTTGGTTTGGTGTATTCACTTATTTCATTTTCAAGAGCTTGGTCTATACACCTTTAAATAGTATGATGGAATTTATGTGAAAAAAATGCCATGAGTAATGAGGCTAGTAGTAATGTACTAATGTTATTTATTTACTTATTTATTTTTTTAAAACTTTTCTTTGATTCTTATTAAAAAATAAAAAAAACCCCTAAACTGTTATTTTTCAAGTATTTAAACACCTAAAATTTCTCTTGGAATTCTTGTTTTGCTTTGTTTTGTTTTGTTTTTGTTTATGTTTTTTTTTTTTTTTTCATTTATGCAATTTTGGATTTTTATTGGTTTGATATAGTGGATTTTAATTGTGAATTTTTGTTGGTTTTGCTCATTAGATTTTTTGTGAAAATATAATTTTGGGGTCATTGTCAAATTAACTACGAATAAATTGACTACGACCACGATAAAAGAATCAAATTAACATGAGAAATACTATATTCACAATATTTTTATAACAAATTTTAAATGGTAAATTGTTATTGGTTGTTACAGGTGGGTAAAAAAATAATTTCAAATGTGAGTTCAAATTAAAACTAATAATAACTTACTAATTATGATTTGTTGTAAAAATATTGTAGACGTAACATTCCTTAATTAACAATGACTCCAAATTGTAGGAGAACAAAATGGTATTTTCACTTCTTTTAAAATTATAGTCAATTTTGTGTTAGAGAAATTTTTTTTCTTTCTAATTTTCTTATGAACCAAACGTGTGAAAATATTTTACCATTAAAAAATATTTTACGTAGAAAGCAAATGCAAATGCAAATGCAAATGCAAACCTCTCGAATTATAAAAAGAAAGAAAAACAGTCAGCAAAGTATCAGATTTAGCAGCACAAGAAACAGAATATCCCCCTTCAGCTGGAAAATCCTATTACTAAACTATCAACCAATGTAGGAAGTAATTAGTAAACTGTTCAGAAAAGAAGGCCCAAGATTATGTGCAACTACAGCAATGACAACAGACAACAAAACAAAACACATCTTCACCATCTCTCTTTGGACTGGCAGGTGAACCCATCTTCACTTCCCATCTTCACCTTATTCACCTCCAAACTCCATCTTCACTTTTGGTACAACCAAAAAAAAAAAACAAAACCATACTACTCTTCTTCTTAGTTTCTTGGCTACTTGTTGTGTTTGCGTGCACTTTTATCTTTATGTTCTTCTTCTTATTCTACTATTTACCCAGATGAGAATTGTACCCACCAATGACCAATGGCTGCATCATCATCATCTTTGGTGAGCATAGAAGCCTCCTTTTCTGAAAACCTCAAAGGCTTTATTCTTGCTGTTGTTTCCAGTGCTTTTATTGGCTCCAGCTTCATTGTCAAGAAGTTGGGTCTCCAACGGGCTGGTGCATCTGGGACTCGAGCTCGTAAGCAATGCTTCCCTTTCCCAGATTCAATTTTTATTCTCTTGTTTTAACAATTAACAATTGGGTTTTCTATATTTTTTACTTTTCAAGAATTTAGTTAGTTAATAATGGGTCTTATTGACTGTAAAGTGTACAAACATTAGCCCATTTTAACTTTTTAAGTAGATTTCTTTTACTTAAAGTAGTTTTTATAATGCTAATATTATGGACTGTTTTTGAAATTTTCAGTATTTGATAAAAATTAATAATTAGGAAGATTATTAAAACCTTAGTGCACAAAGTTCGATGATTACTATGATAGGATCTTGATCTATTTCATCATGCTGGCTGGCATCTTTTATTGGTAGAAAACCCAATTATTTGAAGTTGAAATTGCATGTAATTTGAATTCACTTTTATGAAATTATTGTGATGGTTGATTGTCTGGTTTTTGAAATAAAGGTTCTGGTGGATACGGGTATCTTAAGGAGCCACTATGGTGGATTGGCATGATCACAAGTAAGTCTTGCATTTTTGAATTGTGAAGGTGTTTTATTTTGGAAAATTGTGAGGAAATATGAACTAGCTGTTTGTTTTTATGTTAATTTTGGCAGTGATCGTTGGTGAACTTGCGAATTTTGTTGCTTACATGTTTGCTCCTGCTGTGCTCGTCACGCCACTGGGAGCTTTGAGCATAATTGTTAGGTACATCAGATGCCTTCGGTTTCAATTCTAGTGATGCTGCGCTTGGTTGCAATAGGATTAGGACCAGATTTTATTTGAAATTCCAAATCTTTGGAAGTCAAATTCCTGGTTTAACCATGGAATAGTTGCTGTTATTTGAATCCAATGTCAGTCCAGTTTGTATTGATGTGATAACCAAACATTTTTTGGAATTAGATTTTGGCTGTTGTCTCTATTCGACGGTCTCATTTTCTTGCAACCAAATGCATCCTTTTGTTTCAGTTGAAGAACTTTGTGATTTTGAATTTGTTGTTTGTTTTTTTGGAAGTGCTGTTCTAGCACACTTCTTTTTGAAGGAAAAGCTGCAGAAAATGGGTATACTGGGTTGTGTCTTGTGTATAGTGGGGTCTACATTGATTGTGCTTCATGCACCCGGTGAAAGTAGTCTGACTTCAGTGGAAGAAATTTGGGAATTAGCAACCCAACCAGGTAAATATTTTGAATATTGACTGCTGTTTCTATGTTCAGTTTTTCTCTTCTCTCTGTTGATTGTTTTCATGTGTTTGGTCCAGCTTTTCTTTTGTATTTGGCCTCAGCAATAGCTATAGTTCTGGTGCTGATCTTGTATTGTGAACCACGCTACGGGCAGACAAACATAATGGTCTATATTGGAATATGTTCCATTATTGGATCTTTGACGGTTAGCATTGCTATGTTCTTATCTAAACATAAGAGTTGCTGGGAAAATGCCTTTTTAATCTAACAATATTTTCAGTCTATATTATATTACCATTGTTTTCTTTTTCTAATTATGGGCATATGCTCTGTCCATTTTTAGGGGGGGAAAAATTCCATCCCTAGATAATTATTTGAAGCACATACAGACAATATATTGTATGCTTCTTTTGCAGGTTATGAGTGTTAAGGCTGTTGGTATAGCAATAAAACTCACAATAGAGGGTTCAAGCCAGGCAGCTAGCTTCCAAACATGGGTTTTTGTAATGGTGGCAATTACATGTATTATCACTCAGCTGAATTATTTGAACAAGGTCAGTGCTTATATTTCTTCCTTTTTTGCTTCCATATTCTCTTTTTCTGGTTTCTTGAAATTCGGAATATAAAAAGTTGAAATTTCCATAAGATACTTAGATACACAACAATTTTCACTCTTTAGTCTCTACTTCTACAATGCATTGCATCTAGAATGAGAATTTTTGCCAGTGTACACAAAAATTAGCTTGAATTCTGGTATATCTAAATTTCAAATTATGCTTCAACATTTAGTACCTACTTATCAAAAAAAAAAAAAAAAAAAAAAAAAATTTCGTACCCCATTTTCCACTGCCTTCAATTGTCTTTCTTTCCTGTTAAAGATACAAAATTTCCTTGCTCAATAGGTAAGTAATCCTCTTATTAGTCCACTTATTCTTGGTAACGTGGAGTGCAACAAGAGGGCAAAAAAACTTATAGTACTTGATTTTCAAATTATCTACTATATAAATTTTACTTCATCCTTGCAAATTTTGAATCAGGGGAAATTGTTTAAACAACATGTTATAATATCCATGCTATCTGTGATGGGAATTGGTCCTCACATATATTAAGTGCCTTTTTGGTAAGATGTGTAAACTAAACCGTCAATATCTATTTCTAATGATACGTATATATGTTTGTCTCTACGTGTGTATTGCATGAGACTTTAGAATGAGAAAGAGATGTATAGCTTTCTCTCAATTGTCTTGATTTCTTTTGCCCTTTTATTTTTTTCTTTTCTAGGTGTTAAAATCAATAGTTTTATTCAAATAGAACCAATTTTATCTGAAGCAATGGAGGATTGCTTCTGACACATAGAACTGAGATTCTTTCTCTTAATTGTCTTGATGACTTTTTGCCCTTTTATTTTTTATCTACTTATTTAACTTTTCTAGGTATTAATATCCATAGTTTTATTCAAATAGCTGCGAATTTTATCTGTAGCAATGGAGAGTCACTTCCGACACTTACTATTGAGATTCTGTGGATTCCAGATATCTTATATTTCTTGCAACTGTGTTGTTATGAATTGGATTTTTATTAAGTTTTTAAACAGAGATTTAGTTGGATTTGAGGTGACTAGCCTCCTAGAATGCGAGAGTAGGAGAGAAATTTGGGTTTAATTCTGCTTGATTTCATTTCATGACTTCCACATACATAAGTACATAAGTAACTAATGATGATATAACCTATCATAAAAAAATAGGAACTAACTCCTATGATTACATCTGAATACAATTTGAAAAACAAAGCTAATCCTTTTTTTCTTACCTATCCAAAGGAAAGAAAAACAAAACTTATCTGATCTTTATTCTCCCTAAGCTCCTTCTGCTTATTCATCCTAATTTGCCGCGTGGCTGCACAATTATTAAACTTCAAACTGACTGATCCACAAGCCTTAAAAGTTAAAACATTTCATGCGGTTAAGATCTTGTGTTGCTGGAACTGGGTTAGAATTTTGGACATAACATTCCTCTCCTCTCTAACAACTTGCTGGCATCTTTGAGACCAATAAAAAATATTTGTGATGGTTACTGTAAGATTTTGCGCAAAGCTTCTAGAGTTTCTATGGTTTGTGGGTTAATTTGAATGTAGCAAGTTGATTGAAGAGACTATATATTGATAATGCAATATGTGCCAACATACAGACCATACACAATATATGATGATGATAAATTTAAGTTAGCTTGCAACTGTTAGAATTGTGTGGTTAAATGATTAAATTTAACCGCACAATTCTAACGGCAACATTAGAAAGTTGTAAATGGGTTCAAATTTTTTCTAAAAAAAAAAAGATGTGCTTTACTTTTTAAATATATAATATGTGTCATTTCTTTGTCCAGCCTTGATTTGGAAAATAATGTAAATCAATGACCCAGGCTTTGGACACATTCAACACAACAGTTGTTTCTCCAATCTATTATGCTTTGTTCACATCACTCACAATTTTTGCCAGTGCCATAATGTTCAAGGTATTGTTGATTCATGCTCTGGAATAATTCTACAATTTTTATTTCAGAGTGTATTTCAATTTTTTTAGTTAGTTTTTAATTTTATTTTTTTCTATTCTTCTAGGATTGGTCCGGTCAGAGTGCTAGCAGTATTGTGTCAGTGCTTTGTGGATTCATAGTTGTGCTGTCTGGAACTTTGATATTGCATAGTACAAGAGAAAAGGATCCAGCTTCTGTTACAGGTATTTATCCATTCAAACATATCATCGTACAACTATGCATATATGTCAACTTGATGGATGCACATGATTTGCAATTGTATGGCTTATACACTTGTTATTTTAGTATCTGATTTTGTCTGATGCTTCCAAGTTTATCATATTAATGCCAAGCTTAGGTGCCCAGGCTAAATTTGAACATCCATCAATTGGCATTTTATTTAAAGGTTGGGCACTCATGCAACATTTTGCCCTCTAGGTGCTAAGATCATTTTTATATGTCTTCTCTAAAGTACAATAATAACTTAATGAATAGTTCATTCACCATATATATATATATATATATATATATATATATGAAGCCAATGAGCTCTAGCTCAAATGGCATTTTCTCCCTCTATATGAGTAAGGTTGGAGATGAGGTTGTAGTTTTAAAACCTGGTTTAAAACCCACCGGGTGTGACTAACTTACCAATAAAAGAAACTGTGTGTGTGAGAGAGAGAGAGAGAGAGAGAGAGAGAGAGAGAGAGAGAGAGAGAGAGAGAGAGAGAGAGAGAGAATAAATCAATAATTTATGTCATCAATATCTTCACACTTAATTTTTAAACGGAAATAAGGAATAATTGAATAGATTCTTGACAAAGGCTTAATATTTGAAGTGTTCTTAACCTGTCTCTTTTTCACTCTGTCTTCCTCTGTGTATTTATTATTCTCTTAAATGCAAGCATAGTAAGATCTCAAATTTTTGTGTGGGTATCATGTAGTTAAGAACCATGTTTCAAAACCTATATTCCACTAAGTTCAGATGAGGGATTTAGATGTGGGATTTTACATAATGTTGTGAGTTGCAAATTTCTAACATTGATTTCCATTGCATGGGTTAACCAGAGAAATGTTCCAAATATTGAAATTCCAAGTTCAAATAGGGGAAAGGTGTCATTATACAAATTCTACTAAAATTTCTGATGTTTAAAAATTCAAACCAAATTATATTTCTTGATGATATTTTTGAAGAGTTTTTTAATAGGGTTTGATGTTTAAGGGTTTATGTAGGTTTGGGTAATAAAGAGACCACCCCAACTTAATGCATCTGCTACCCTATTCTTAATTCAAGCTTTTTGTTTGAGAACAAAAGAGTATTATCAATTCCAACTTTGTGCTTTAGAAAAAAAATTTATTCGTCCAAAAAAATAAACCCCCCATTTCCCATGCCAATAATTCAACTTCTTTTGAGAGTTGATATAGTTTAGACCTTCATGGTCTGAATGTAAAACAAATTCCTTATAAATGAGATAATTGCACCGATAATTAAGAACTGTGCAGCAGCTTAAAATTCTGTCATATGTTGAAGATCTTTGCTTTAAATTCTCGCTAAAATACATGATCCATTGACTTAGAACACCTCCATTCCCATTGAGTGAAGCATTAACAGCAACCTCCCTTGGAGAAGTCTGGCAACGAGGAACTGGTGCTTCCATCATCAATTGCTTCACTTCTTTATAAGCTTTTCTTCTTGCCCCTGTCCAAGAGAACCGAACCTTTTTCATACAATATGCTATAGGAGCCATAATTTTGCTGATTATGTTTGATTAAAAAGCCCTATAGAAAGTCGCCAAACCATGGAAACTATGAGCTTCATCCATATTAGTAGGTTCAAGCCACTCCAAAATAGCTTTAACCATTTTAGATGAGACAAAAAAATCCAAAATACTACATGTGGAGTCATGAAAGAGCATTTCTTCATATTTATATGGAATCTCTCTTGTCCAAGAACTCTCATTTACCTGTAAGTTTGAGATGTGCTCTTCTCTATAACTATCATAAAAAGCCAAGTGGCATAACCAACCATTCATATAGACCATCCTTTGTCTTAAAAGTTGTCTTCCACTCATCTCCAAGTCTTATTCAAATTTGGTGGTAGCTGCTCTTTAGATCTATCTTTCAAAATAAAGTAAAACCTCCCATCATGTCTATCATTTCATCAAGTTGAGGTTAAGAAACACGTACTTGATATTAATCTTGTTAATTGTGTGGCTATCAACACACACACACAAAAACTACCATCTTTCTTAGGTGTAAGTAATACTAGAACAACACATGGTCTAAAACTTTCTTGAATAAATCTCTTTGACAACAGCTTCTTGACTTGTCTTTTAAGCGCATGAGCTTCATGTACGTCAGTTTCAAGCCACTCCAAAATAGCTTTAACCTGTTCACTTTCAAGTTCTACACCCTTAAATGAGACAACACAAAACCCAAAAAAGATATATGAGTCATGAAAGGGCACTTCAAATAATATAGAATTTCTCTCATTGGAGAACTCTCATTACTTGTAAGTTTGAGATGTGCTCTTCTCTATAACTCTCACAAAGGTGCTAGTTGCATTAGAAAGTCCAAATGGCATAAACAACCATTCATATAGTCCATCCTATGTCTTAAAGTTTGTCTTCCACTCATCACCAAGTCTTATTTGGATTTGGTGACAGCCACTATTCAAATCTATCTTAGAAAATATAGGAGAACTTCCCATCATGTCTAACTATCATCAAGTCAGAACCATGTACTTGATGGTAAGCTTGTTAGTTGTGTGGCTATCAACACACATACACCAGCTACCGCCTTTCTTAGGTGTAAGTAATAGCGGAATGGAATATGGGCTAAAACTTTTACAAATAAAACCCTTTGACAACAACTCCTTAACTTTTCTTTTAAGCTCTTCATGCTCCCATGGATTCATATAATAAGCTAGAAGGTTAGGTAATTGTGAATCAGATACCAGGTCCATGGCGTGTTGAATGCTTTGAATTGGGGGCAATTCGTTGGGCAAATCATCTCGAGCAACATCTGAAAATTCAAACAATAACTTGGACACTTCTAGAAGTGTTTATTAAGGTGTTTAGCAACTAGGCTGCTATTCTTTTTGGCCATAACAGCAAATAAATCTCTGCTTTTGTTACTTTCTCTTTCAAACTTCTCGTTGAGAACCAAGAGAAGCTTGTTTTGAGTTTCAGTAACATTCTTGAGCTTTTCTGAGTTTCAGCAACATCCTTAGTCTTGACCTCTGGTTTTTTCTTCATTTGTCCTACACTCTCATGGCCTTTAAATCACTTTGCTCATTTTTTAACGTAAAATTAAATGTATTATTCTCTCCACTATGATACACATCTTAGTCGTAAAGGAAAGGGTGACCCAATAAGATGTGTCACATCCATGGGAATAAATTCACACCATGTAGAATCATTATATTGCCCACAATAAATAGAAACCAAACAGCGTTTTGTTACAAGAATAGATGTGCTATTTATCCATGCTACCTTTTGTGGCTGAGGATGTGATTCCATTGGTAGCTTGAACCTCTCAACAGTAGCATAATACACAACATTCATATTGATGCCACCAGCAATAATAAGCATCAGAGCTCCAGTCCCACAACATGCTATGGTCTGAAATATTGAAGTACACTTCCAATCCTCCCTCTCTTGCTTTGGTGCTGTAAGAAAATGCCTAACAACTGAAAGGAGAGATGTATCTCCTTGTACTCCTTGAAAATGTGCCTCTTGAGCCTTAACATCTGCATAAAAGTTCCCCTTTGGACATTGCCATGCCATGTGCCCATTTTCTCTGCACTTAAATCAGTGATAGTTACTGTTTTTTCTCTGTTCATCAACTACAATAGCTTTATTTTTTGACTCAACAGCAGTATTGGCTTTATGGCTGCATAGTAGATGCTCTAGAGTTGAACCTCCTTAAAGGTGTCTCCCCAGCTAAAGAAGGAAACCTTCTAGTAAGGGGCTGCTTCAAATGCTGTTTAATCTTTAAAGTCAATTGGAATGCCTCATAAACTGTTAAGGTCCAATGTGTGATCATTTGGCTACACATTTCAGCCTTTAATACTGAATTAAATCGGTTTTTTTTTTTTTTTTTTTTTGGATGGGTAAAGTTTGCCTTGGATCTTCAATTTACATCGAATTTTCAACTCTTCAAATTTGTTCATATATTCAACTAGCGGCATATTACCTTGCCTTAGATTAGTTAATTGCTCAAAGAGCTCGTTTTTATTACTCACAAGGCTAGTATTTTTGTTTTAGGTTTTGCTTCATATCATCCCATCAAACAATTGGAGCTTGTCCAGCACGTCAATGATCATACTCCACACCTGTCCACCAAATTGAGTTTGTCCAACTAGTTTCATGCAGCAAATCTTACACTCCTCTCATCAGACATGTCATATGAATTTATAAGAAAGGATATATAGAATATAACATAATACCCATTCCTTGTGTAGTAAATTTTTGAAATCATTCCAAGAATTGCCAATGTGTGTGTGTGATGGTGTTTCTTTCTTTGTATGGTCGGCAGTGTGGGGGAATATAATCACAGGTGATAATTTGAGGAGAAGAGGTTTCACTATAGTGGATTGGTGTTGCATGTGCTGGTGTAGTGGAGAGGATGTGTATCACCTTTTGATCCATTGTGAAGGGGCTTATTGGTTATGGAGTGTAGCATTTTGATCTTTTGGAGTCTCTTGCATCTTGCCTAAGAGGTTTATTGAATTATTGGGGGGAATTGTGGGGGGGGGGGGGGGGGTTGGGGGGGGGGGGGTGTGGTGGAGGAATTGGTTGGGAAAACGTGCATTGGATGTTTGGAATTTGGTACCACATTGTGTGATGTGGATTATTTGGAGGGAGTGCAATAATTGTACCTTTGAGGAGCTGGTGTGTTCAAGGGATCAACTCATAACATTGTTTGTTGGGACTTTGATTGGTCTTGGGTGTGGGAACTCACATCTAGTGATTCCATCAAGTGTTCATAGATTCTCCTTCCATTTTTACAATTTCTTCTGTTTTTGTATCTTGAACATATTTTTTAGGCTACTTCATCCCTTTGAATGAAGTAGTCCTCTCTATTAATAAAGTATTCTTACTTATCTACTATCTATTTGAAATTTGCATAACTAGAATATGTTGGAAAGCATATATAGATCGTGGCATGTTGCATTCTTTTCTATCAATAGGATCTTTGAACTTAAAAGATTATGAGCTTGCCATCATATTTGACTTCAGTTACATCTGACAGTATGCTCAACATTCTCCATCTAATGATCTTTAATCTTTTCAATTTCCTCTAAATTTCCTCTTTAGCCTCTTCAAGAACTTACTGTGATATGCTATCTACAATCATAGGATCAACTTATGGAAAACTTTATCATGTTCAACATTTTTAATATATATTTTTTTTCAACAATTGGCTTCAGATTGTTAACCTTCAAATTGATAATTTCCTTGGGTGGTTGCATGTAAATGTCATCACTTAAACGTTTATCATGTTATCTAAATTATAGAATGCTCCATCGTAGTAATAAGGAAAACATTTCCTTTCCAGCAATGATCTCATACTTACCAATGATTAAGTTTTTTTTTTTTTTTTTTTTGGTTTATACTCTTATTACAATATTGTATCTTATCCCACCAATTTTCTGTATAATCATCAAGTTATCTAATGCAACTTTGACCTTTTTTTTTCCTTTCTTTAAAAATATCTACATAAACAAAACAAAAACAAAAACAAAACAAAATTTAACATAAAAAAATCAATTATTGAAATCATCTCTACTTGATAGTTCGTGAATGTATTTATGATCAAGTCTAATCAAGAATGCATAGACCAATAGGTTGTTCATGATCCCAATCTCCTGCACAATTATCCCTACTATCATCACAAGTCTTGTCAGCACTTAACCTAATTTGATACCCATGTTGTAAATCTTAGAATTTATTGGTCATCCTCTTTCTGTTAGCTTGACTTGCCACCTTGAGGTCCTACACCTCATGATCACCATTGTTAGGTTGGTTGCCTTTGTCTTCATCTTTTGCCATATCAGGAAGCCAATAAGCTTTGATGCCTATTACACAGATTAGAAGGCATGGTTGGCTAGATCTCGATCTAGTTAGACGCATAAGGGGCACCTTGAATAACAAGGAACCTTTATATCCACTAGAAAATAGAGAAACTCTCAATTTACATAAAAAATTCATTTAAAAAAAAGTGCAATAGTGACACAACCCTAGCACACAGGAAGAATAGAAGCCCAAACAAATACAGAAAACTAAGCAAATGTTAATGGAAGCTCAAAGGATCCAGGAACTCCATGGTAGAGAAAGTGTGAGAAGTCAAAGTCTAATCATATAGTCTTCAAAAATAAAAACCTGAACTTTATTGTGGATATCTCATACCTCTCAAATCAAAGGGCATTCTTTCTCGTCAATAGAAACCTCATAAAGCATGAAGGAACTACTTTTAAATCTTTACCCATCACTTTTCTTGCCAAAGTGTCCCTTCCAACAATATAACAAATCCAACACAAAAGAAGGCATTACCTAAGAAGCACCAAACAAACAGAAAACCAACAACCATGGGTCCCAAGCAATTGCATAATATAGGAAAAGGTGAGCGACACTCTCTCGATTGCTCTTGCACATAAAGCACCAACCCAAGACTGTAAAAAGGTCTTATTAATGGATGGTGAATTCTTACTTTCATTTAATGGATAGGAGCCTTTTTGAAGACTCAAGAAAACCAATTTTAATGAACAAAATAATCCAAAAATATTCAAAAACATATCCTAACAAAAAAACCTAATTTGATTATGAAACTCATAAAAATACTGAAATCATCAAAACACCTTGATCTGGAAAATTCTGAAAATTACAAATATTCAAGGAAAAAACTCTACCAGTGTAAGTTCAATATGTTTAACAAGGCCAGTAAACCTTGGGAATGATCTTTTCAACTTTGTTGACAAGAAGAAAATTTGTTAGAACTCACCAATTTTATGCCATCTGTCATATGTGCAGGTCTATATTCAGAGGTTGGCAAGTTTTTTGTATTTTTGTATTTTTTTTTTTTTTTTGGGGGGTGTTGGAAGCCAATATCTTTGCAATGCTTCTGAATGTAGACGTATAATTATGTAGGCTTTTCAGTCTATATATCTTAATTGATTGATTAGATAGGTTTGATGTTTGTTGATTAAAGGCTCTTAACGCCATGTTTTATATCCAGCTTCCCTTTTAACACGCGAATGAACCACCAGTGATTTTTAGTTAACTAGCCAAAATGTTTTCAAGTAAAACCCGAGTAATAATTGGCTATTTCAAATATATTCAGATATCTATTCATCCTTGTCTCCTCGAGTATCATGGCTTGTCCATGGAAACGGTGAACCTTGGAAGCATAATGCTGATGATGAACCATGCCTTGATTTTGATGCAATTCTTAAACAAGACCATTTCAAATAAGATGAAAAGTATCTGGCATGTCCATGCTGCACCTCTTACAGCCACTGAAGGCTGAGTAGAATATGAGTGCATATTTTTGCATACCCTGGCATTTCTTGATCCAGATTCTATGTAGTTCTTCAGTTAGCAGCTTGATATTCAACATTGACTTGTGGAGGGCAATAGATTAATGGTAATGGCGGTTGTTTGAATTTATGGAAAAGTTTTCTCTCCTCCTGTTAACAGGGTTTGACAATGATCTACAGCATTGTGTAGATAATTTAGTTTGTGGTTATCCCTGATTGTAATCTATTCTATGTTTGTTCTTACTGTTAAGTCCTGTTTTCTTGGTAAAAGTCAGGCCCCCAGCACCGAGATTGTAAATTTGATTCCACTCATAATTTTTATGAAATGAATTTATTTCATTTATAGATTTAATAGTTTAAGTTGTTTCATTTTGGTTAGCTTGTCGGACTCCCTCATTTTCTTCATTGCCAGTTGACATATTTTTTTTGGGCTCAAATTATCTGCCAGTAGACTTGGTGATTCAATAATTTGTTTATGGATCTTGTTAACTAGTGCCTTGATGATACAGGTTAAGGAAAAATTAACATTCAATAATAAACTGCAATGCATATTTTTTCAAATGCAAAATATACTTGTCAATCATACAGCTATTTGCACACAGATTTATTGTGATTATGTGATTGTATAAAAACATCAATTAATGAAATTAAATGCCTATGTTTATTACATTATCCTCATTGTGTTGTTTAATGGTCTATGTTGCTTTTGACCCTTTATCTATCTATGAAAAGATATGATTAAGGTGCCACTAAAGAAGTTATAAAAACAGAAGAAGAGGCAAACATGAATCAGGATTTTAGCTGAAAGAGACCTACAAAAATCTTATACTTTTAACTGATGGAAAATTACTCCCATAAAGATAGTGGGCTAGATACTTGTCCGGAAGAGGACTGTGGAAAACATAACTTTAGAATCTATCCTAAATTCAGTCCCTTTCCTGTACTAGGTCCTTTTGAGAGATGAAGATTTTTGTGCTTTATAATAACCCTCAGCAACTAGGGTGTCGGCGAGTTACCTTGCTTGTAGTTAGGAATAATGGAATAATATAAATTTTGCTATGTAACTTTTATAAATTGATGTGTCACAAATCACAAAAAAAAAAAAAAAAAAAAAAAAAAAAAAAATTCATTCATTAGTATATAAATACTATATAATAAAATTGGTAATATATTTTACATGTTCCATTATTCTTGCCCAGTGCAATAGATCATTTAAATAACAAACATGAAGAGTAGGTATATAAGGGGCAGACGTGCATTCACTACTAATTTAAGGTTAGTGGGATAAGCAAAACAGGCAGGTTCTTTGACATTTGCAATTCTTATCCATGACATTAGGATCTGGCTCGCATGACATTGTTAATGGGAATTGGTTCTCTTTGAAACTTTCTTAGACATTCTAAAATCTAGACAACCTTTTTCAAAAAAAAAAAAAAATCTATTGAAAAGGACATAGAATCTAATCAATATCTTAATTTACAAAATTGATGTCTGTTTTCAGGTATGTTTCTCACATTAGCTTAAATCAAACTCTAATTAGGGAAATTATGTATCTTATCATAACTAAAAATGAGATGTTCTTTAGTAATTTAGAAATTATATTAGAAATAAAGTTGGACAATTTTATAATCTCATTTGTTGACATTTCATTTAAGCTTATATATATATATATATATATATATATATAATCATAATCTTCATATACCATAACTTAAAAAAATCTAATGAATAGTTCTACCTTTTACTTAATGTCTATGTTATGCAAATCATCAACCAATAAATATATGATAATAGTAAAAAAAAAAAAATGTTATAGACAAGATTATGAAAAATATGATAAAACTATTTTTTTTTAAAAAGAATTCTTTATAAAGTCTAGGGACTAAAATAGTATTTTACCTAAAAAATTATCACGCGCAACGCGCGGGTTTGCGACTAGTATTATATAAAACTAGATGATATCTCACACGATGCGCAAACTACTTTACAATTTCATTTAAAATCATTTTTATGTATATTAAAATATACATATAGTACTTAATACTTATTTTGTTGTATAATATTTATGTTTGCCACAATATTGTTAAATACTTTGAAACTTGATTTTCTTTTAATTCATAATTTATTTTAAAAAATTGTATAACATTATAAGATTATAATATATTCTAATATTTACCGTTAAAAGTAAATTTTATTTTTCAAACTGATTAAATGATTTTGAAATCCACAAATACGAATTTAAAATATAAAATACTTTTTTATCCTAAAATTACATAAATTTAAGCAACCTACCAAATACTTTCTCAATCACTCTATTCTCACAATCAAATATGGAGACCTTAATCATAAACATTCAATTAATTATCTCAATGGAATTAAGGAAATTATTTGTAAATATCAACATAAAGAGAATGTGATTAAACAAAGAGAAAATTGCTAAAAACACATTCATTTATCAAAGTTCAATTGACTTTAGTTAGGCTTCTGTATCCTTAAAAAAAAAAAAAAAAACTTTTAAGTCATCATCAATTTTTGTTTTTACCACTATGGCTACATACAAAGAAACCTACAAATTATGAATTCTAGCACAAATTAAAAAAAAAAAACTAACTTCATAAATAATCAATTAAAAGGTTTCTTTTTCTTTAGTTCTAAAATAAAATACAATTATAACTTTTCAAAACCAAAATTTCAAACACTCAAAGACTACAAGCGAATAATAACATTCACAAAATCTACAATATCTAACTTTAACATCAAAATTGTAAGTTGCTGTCACTGAATAAAAAACGCAAGTCTCCTTCCTTGGTCATAGCCTACTCATACGGGTTACAAATAAAATGATATTGCAACGTTGGAATTATGTACGTGTCATTGAAAGGTCGAATCTAAATGACATCATTTTTTGTCTAAGTCTATTTGAGATAGGATGATATGAAAGGTTATGAACATGTGTATATAAGAAGTAAAAGTGAAAAGGATAAATGGAAATGCAAAGAGTTTTTTGTGTGTGTGAGAGATGGAAAGTCTTGAAATATTGAATCAAGTAAAATAAATAGTAGTCTTAAAACATTGAATACAAAATGTAACAAAAATTAGTCTTGAAACATTGAATCAAAGGAAATAAAGAGTCCACTTTTAAATTTGTTCTTATTTCTAATATGGCTTAAGGGCATTTCAATTTTTTTCATAGAATGCGCCACATAGCAGAACCTCATGCTCTCTCGCATGAGGTCTTTGCTTTTATATATATATATATATATATATATATATATATTGATTGATTGATTGATGATGATTATGAAATATATTTACAAATACATTTAGCTCTAGACGAGCCTCACATCCCACATGCTACTTACCATGTATAATGATTATACTGCAACAATATGAGAGTACACTCACTCTTATGTATTAGCCCTCCCTTATTGGCTCACCACTTATTACAAATTGAAGTAAACGTGTGATGACTGTACCTATGTTGTACTTTTCCTATTATAAATATAAGATTTTGCAAAATATACATATGCAGCCAATGCTATTGCACTAAGTCCTGCTAGTAGCCAATAGAAGTAATCAAGATGTGCCCGATTAAGATTATCAGCAAACCAACTATTTTTGCCATCCCTGTCGGTCACTTCTTCAATGACAGAAACGAGAAAGCTACTTAAAAAATTCCCGACCCCAAAAATACTGAGATAGAGGGCGAGACCCACACTTCTTAATTCAATTGGGACCTGATCATAGAAGAATTCTTGTAGGCCAACCACAGTGAAAACATCAGCAATTCCTGACAGAACATATTGAGGAAGAAGCCACCATGCACTCATTGAAATAGTCACATATGGCATATCAACTAGCTCATATTCTTTAGCAATTTTGAGCCTTTTCATTTCAACTAGAGCTGCAACTACAATGCAAATGGCAGAGAAAAGCATCCCAATTCCAATTCTCTGTAACATCGTGATACCTGAGGGATTTCTAGTAAAAGCTCTTGCTATAGGAACAAAGATGCGATCATATATAGGAATGACGAGAATAATGGACAGGTTGACAAAGGACTGTAGTGAAGCAGCTGGTATCTCAAAGCCAGGAAAAATTGTTCTGTCCATGGTAGCACCTTGCTTGGTAAAGAAAGTTGAGATCTGAGCATACACAACAGCATATCCCAAGCTCGTAACCCATATTGGAACAAGCCTAAGAACAATCTTTGCTTCTTCAATGTTACTGAAAGAACAAACCTTGCCTTCTTCTTTTGAACCATCTGGGGACAACAAGGCTTTGTTAAGAAACCTGCAACATCAGAGGATTCAGATGGCCCTACAAGAGGACTTGTTATCTAATTTAATTAACTGATTCAAATTCATTTAGCTCTAGACGAGCCTCACATCCCATCATGAGTCAATTTCTATTGCAAGAGGAAGACTTGTCCAGTACCTACGAATCACATTATGGCATTCTTAATATAAGAAAAGTTCCTTGTACTATTTTCAAATTTGTTTCCCTTTCTTTGGAAAAGCAGGAGTCCCTTTGTGTCATGCTAAAAAGTTGCATCCTAAAAAGATGCAAGAGCCCTCTAATTTGGGACCAATGTTAGGTGGTAATTGGTATGTGTAGTTTTAGGTAAGCGAATAACTACATAAGATGGATACTGAGCCCGCAACTTATTGTTTTTGGTAGAAGATACTTGCCATTACATGAAGACCCGATCTCAATCTTAAAAAGCTTGTACTTAGTGCATTAAGCTCCCATTTTTATAATATTTGGAAGATGTGATTAATAAGCAGCCTTGCAACCCCCCTCCTTTTTTTTATTTATATTTTTTATCTTTTCTTTTGTGTTGTGGGGTCTTATTCTTAAGGAGTGTTAAGGTCAATGGCTGGTTATAAAATCCTATAGAAGCATAAAAGAGAGTCTATTTGGGAGTAATTATTAGATACTCTCAGAGTACGAAAAATGGTGTTCCTTCTTTTAATATTCATGGTGAGGTTTACTCATTAAATTTATGGTGAGATCTACCATGAATTTGAGAAAAAGTGGTATCATTTTTCTGTACTTTGAGAGTACCTAAGAATTTTCTTCCGTTTGGAAGCCTCTTGACAAATTAATTTTACTATTTCCAAGTTCTTTTAAATTGTAAAAGACATTGTGAGTATACTGAAATAAAAGCTTATCCAAGACTTCAAATGTACCATAATTTGTTACTGGACCTATATTGCTACTTTTCTATTTCCCTTTCCTCTTAATTTATCAGCATATGATGAAATGCACTTATCTTACTTGAATTGTTCAGAGCTATGAGCTGCCTCTTCAATAATTATTGGCGAAGGGGTAGTCCGCCAATTTTTAACAGCAGCAACAAAGACTCGACCAATCCTGAGAAATGGGCTTTTCTCATCCCCTTTAACACTATATCGATAAGCCCTGGTACCGAGCAAGAAAACGCCCAATGCAGCAACCATCAGAATACAAGGAATTCCAAATCCCAGACCACAACTAAGGTTTTCTTGTATATAGCATGTGACCAAATTTATAACAGCAGCCCCCCCACATATACCAAAATACCACCAGTTGAAGAATGAGCTTTTGGCTTTGCACTCCTCAGGATCTAGTCCATCAAACTGATCAGCTCCAAAAGCCTGAACACAAGGTTTGTGTCCACCTTTCCCAACTGCGACTAGATATAGAGATACGAAGAATAAGATTACTTGGAGCCGACAAGTAGAACGTAACATAATTTTGTTGGCGTCTATGTAATCAGGAGTGCTTAGTTGCAGACCCACACGATGCACAGGAAAATATAATATGATTATTTTTTATTGAATAATTATTGAATTAATATATTAGATAGTATATTATTAAAAATTCAATGTGTTATTTGAAATTATGTTTTAAATTAGAAATTTTTTGTAGTGTAACAAAATATATTTTGTAGTCAGGTATTATATGTAGCTAGTCGTGGCCCTGCGCGTTGCGCGTGATAATCCTTTTAGGGTGGTCTCATTATTATTATTATTTTTTTGAAAATTGGACTAATTTAATTAAGAATAACATATTTTATAATCATATTTTCATTTGATATAGGAAAAATCGCAAATGTAATATATAATTTTTTTTGTATCAAAATGAAAACAATACAATTTTTCCCAGAAATTCAAAAGGTAAGTTAGCGAAAATATTCATTTTTTTTTTTATAAAACTTATTTATAACATTTTGTATATCATTGAAAAGTGTATAAAATTTAGAAATTATTCTCTAGGTTCAAAAAGAAAATTCTCAAACACAATTTCTTCTACCCTACACACCAAAAACACCAAAAAATATATCTAAAAAATTTATAAAACTCAACAAAACTACAATTTAAAATAAAAGATAAAGGGAAAAATAAAACTCATATCATAATCAAACTCCTTCCCAATATGTAAAATGTATCAAATGTGATGTAATCAAGCCAAATATCAAATGCACAATCAAATTTAAAATTTTTAATAAGGTTTTGAAGTTACACAATAGAAATAGGTGGTTGATTCTAAGCAAAAGTGCTGGTTATAGCTTTATATATAATGATTTTAAAATTTCTTTTCATAATAATATTAAAATAAATAAATAAAAATGTAAAAATAAATCAATAAACCAAGACTACAATTCCAATGGAGGAAAAAGTAGAGAAAAATTTTTGACAAAAAGAAGAAGTGTTGTGTAAATATTGTCATAATCTAATCCAATATGTAAATAATAAATAGATAAATAAATAATTTTAAATACAAAATTGATTTTTTTTCTTAAAAATCTTAAAAAATACACCAATGAGATAAGGAAGATGAAGTGTAATATCATATATTCATAAACACATAAAACAATTACTCTAGTATCTAGGAACATCATATAACAAAGAAATAAAATTTCGCTACTAATTTGTAAACAGTGAAAAGAAACTACACAAAGACCATCTTTTTTAATTGCACAAACTGTTTTCCATTATATTGTCCAGAATATCTTGTTCTTTTCCAACTAACTAAAACTTGACAACAACACAAAATAGGACATATTATAATATGATTTTTCTTCTAATCAAGTCAGAAAAAAAAAAAAAAATAGTGACGTGGCCGATAATGTGACTCAACAGGAGTGTACAACAATAATTGCTACCTATGTGCGAATTATTAGTTGTAGCCATGCAATATGTATCTTGGATTATCTTAAGCTGATTTACATGTCGTGCGCATCACATATGAAATATCAAATCCAACATGAAAATTTTGTAATCACCAAGCGTTACAAAAGTTACAATATACGAAACAGAAAAAGGGTAAAAAGCATGATGGCCAAGAAAGAAGAAACTGTAAAGAAAGAAGGAAGACAATTGAGTTTTACTTTGTTTTATTATTTGGACATATCACAGAAAAAATTTCCCTAAAATATGAAAAAACATATGCCAAAAAATAAATTTTTTGTTTCTTATATTACAAATTTCTTATTGCAATACAAAATTAAAACAAACAAAAACAAAAAACAACTGTTTAACTTATGGTAACAAATAAAATACAAAAAAGAAAAGAAAAAAAAAAGACATAAATTACTGCTAATGTCAAACATGGTCCCAATTCGAATACTACCAACAAAATATAATAGATGTATTATACAAATTAGAGATTTTACTTTTTTTTGGAAACCATTGCCAGTGGGAATGAAGAACCTACTCAGTGTATAGCTCTCATCAAGCATGAAATCTACGTAAAGAAAGAAGGCGTAAATGCACTTTTAGTCCTTACATTTTGACTTTTTTTCATTTTAGTCCCTACATTTTATTTTTACCACTTTTAGTCCCCAAACCAATTAACGCGGGACATTTAAGTCCTTGAAGCACTATTCCGTCAACCAACTAACAGAACAGTTAACGTGAATATTAAAATTTTATTAAAATTTTTTTTAATATTTTTAAAATGGCAAAATTAAAAAAATAATAATTACTTAATTTTAATTAAAAAAATAAAAAAACAAACAAACAAAATTAGAGCAATTTCAAACAAAAATTTTACTTTTTTTTTTAATTAAAATGAATTTTTTTTATCTCAATCTTTTTTTTTTAATTTCAGAAAAACATATTAATGTTTTTTATGTTCTTCACCCTATATGATTCACATTCTAATTAAATTAATCCTTAGTTTCTTATCATTTTCTTTTCTTGTACTTTCTTCATAACCAAACACATCAAAACAAAATAAATTAATTAAATGTCTTTCTTGTATTTTTTTTTCTTTTTATTATTTTTTTCAGAAGAACATGTTCATGTTCTTTGTGTTCTTCCCTATAATCAATCTCCAGCAAAAAACAAACCCTAAACCCAGATTCTAACCAAACCCCAAACCCATATCACCAGTAAAGCAAGCCTTAGCCTTTAAACCCATAAATTTTCTTGGCAAACATACACAAAAAAAACCCACTGGAAAAAAAAAAAAAAAAAAAAAAAAAAAAAAAACTCAAATCACCACCACCAAATCAAAGAACATGAAGATCAAACCAAACCAAAAGAACATGAAGATCCCACCCACGCCGTCCATCAAGCCCGATCAACCCAACAAACCCGATCTCCTTCTTCTCAACCCAGCAAACCCGATCCCAACCCAGTAAACCCCAACCCATCCGATCCGATCTCAACCCAGCAAACCCCAACCCAGTCGATCCGATCCCAACCTAGCAAACCCCAACCGATCGGATCCCAACCCAGCAAACCCCAACCCAGCCGATCCGATCCCAACCCAGCAAACTTAGCCAATCCGATCTCAACCCAGCAGACCCCAACCCAGCCAATCAGATCCCAACCCAACAAACCCCAACCCAGCCGATCCGATCTCAACCCAGCAAACCCCAACCCAGCCGATCCGATCCCAACCTAGCAAACCCAGCCGATTCGATCTCAACCCAGCAAACCCCAACCCAGCCGATCGGATCCCAACCCAACCGATCCGATCTCAACCCAGCAAACCCCAACCCAGCCGATCCGATCCTAACCTAGCAAACCCGATCCCAACCCAGCCAATCCCAACCCAGCAAACCCACTGACCAGCAGTTGTTGTTGTTGTTGTACGCAGCAGCCGTTTTTCCTCTTCTAATCTTCTTTCTCTCTTTCTCACCATCTCTCCTCTAACCCAAGCCTCCAACTCGTTTGTAAATCTGATTTCTGGGCAAGGTTTTTTTTTTTTTTTTTGAGTAATTAAGTAATTGGACAAGGTTTTAAAATTGAGAAATTTTTTTTAAATTTTGGCATTTAAAAAATATCAAATAATTTTTTTAATAATATTTTAATACTCACGTTAACTTTTCTGCTAGTTGGCTGACGGAATAGTGCTTTAAGGACTTAAATGTCTCGCGTTAATTGGTTTAGGGACTAAAAGTGGTAAAAATAAAATGTAGGGACTAAAATGGAAAAAAGTCAAAATGTAGGGACTAAAAGTGCATTTACGCCAAGAAAAAATATGTTAATATAAAAAGAAATCTCATCACCCTTGACATCGACATCCTTCCTATGGCAAGGCTCTCTTCAACACTTAGGGCATTCTTCTCCAAGTTGTTATGGCACCACCCCAGATTGGTGTTGTTTGTTTACATATAGCAAAGAAAACATTTTGGTATAATATTAAATTACTAAGGAAATGATTGAAGAAGAAGAAATGATCACACGTTTATAAAAACCGAAAGTTGATTGTCAAAGTGTATACTATGTAAATGGCTTAGAGATTGAAAAATCCGTATCTCATCCCATTACTTACACCAGTTATATAAAAAGTTCACGGACAGCCTTTTCGTTTGATACCTGATATCAAAATAAATTTTAGAACTTAATTACATGAGCTATAAAAAGATAAGATCCGTGTATTAAAACGTTAGACCAAAGGACAAAAATATATGGCCATAAAGTTATAAACCGTCAGAGCATTTTATGCTCATTGAATTGAGTAGTAATGGGACACAAAAAAGAAAATCTGTCAAAAGACCATTTTTACATTAATACGGAATTAATAGCTCCTTGAAAATGAAAAAATAGTGATAGATGAATAGTGATTATAATCATTTTCTCTTTAAGAAGAAATGATATGTGTCATAGTAGAAGTGATTATAGTAGTATTTTCTTTTCTTAAAAAAGAAGAAGAAGAAATTTCAGTTAACTTATGGTGGTAGTGCAAAAGACCACCTTGTATCCCATGCTATTTACATTAAAACTAACACTCAATGTTGAAAAGAGCTTTGAAAACATTGAAAGGAGCTTTGAATATAGACAATAGAGTTTATGGTAAAGTGCACTGCATCATGTTGGCCACAAAGAATTAATTTTGCAATGGAAAATGTTGGTAAACCAAAAAAAAAAAAAAAAGTGACGTGACCGATGATGTGACTCAACAGGAGCATAGCAACAATAATTGCTACGCTTCAACTTTTAGATATATATAGATATAGATTGCACATGTGGTCCACAACAAAGGTAAAAGAGAGTTTATTTAACATATCATTGGTGGCCTCGTGCAATGCAAGGTTGGAAAGTTAATAAGGTTATTTTGACTTATTCATTGGCATAAAAATATGCAAAAGTAAGATTAGAGGTTGAGCATTGATCTTTCATACAGCTGGAAAAATGAATCTTTCACCAAACATCACAACCGCCTTACTTTCTTGCAACTGTTAGACTCATCAAGCCACTCAAATTCCACTAATCAGCCACTTCACCATAGAAGGACCCATTTTAAAGCAAATTGGAAAATGACAGATCAAATGGATGTTCACGAGGGTAGCCTAGGACTATTTGATAACATTTTTTTTTTTCCTGGTTTTAAATATTAACAAAAAATCTCCACAAAAAAGGTTATGTTATGCATCTTATTTTGGGAAAATTGTTTTTAGTAAGCTTGTTTGCTAAAAGTGGATAAAAACACAATTATATATACCTTAAAAGAAAGTAAAGTTTTAAAAAGTTGTATATGAGCAAATACACTAATAAGATAACATATAAAAAATTTAAATGTAAACAGCTTCTCAAATTTTTGAGAAAATTATGTGTATATACCCATATATATAGCATTCACATATGATCCTTCAAATTAGAATTTTAGCAAGCATACTGGCAATAAATACCCCCATCTTGCACTCTCATCAGATCTGTGGCATGGTCTAGTTAATAGTGGGTCATTGAGCTCTGCAATTGCGGTGACATTACATGAGGTTGGGTCTCTAATTATGGATCTAAGCTGGGGTCGTTTGATGGGTTGGTTAAATCTATTGTGGTTGGTTTGGGTGGTGATGGGTTCGCCAAATATGTGGTGGTCAATTTAGAATACTTTAATATGGTTGTATTGCAAAATGAAGAATCAAATGAAGGTGTATCATTAAAGTGGTTATGTAGAATAAAAAATGTAATTTTTTTGTAGGCCAAAATAGAAAAATTACGTATAATTGGATGTGTATACTCTTACACCATTTTAACAAAGCATATATGCAATATCATATCAGTTATAAAAAAAATAAAAAAATAAAAAGAAAAAAAGACTTGATAGAGACAATCACATTTAAAAAAAAAATACACATAATCATTATCCCAACAAAATCCTATTTAACTAATCTAGAAGGAATACTTGCAAAAAAAAAAAAAAATAATAAAAAATAAAGAAAAAAAGAAACAGCCTTCCAAAGGGGAGAAACTAATGAAGATTGCAAAAGTTATTAGTAGTTGGAGTCTCTGTCTTCAATAGGGACAAACCAAATAGCCATTATTGATGTTGACATGACGAGAAGTTCTAGTGGTAGGTTGAACTTTGAAGGTTGTGAGGGTATTTAGTTAAATATTAAATTGTCCTATAAAAAATATGTAAATGGTTTTCTTATTATGATTGTGGAGATATTTTTATTGCTTGGAGAGCTTTTTTATATGTATATTTTTTTATGATTCAATAATTAGGGGAGAGGGGATTTGAACTATAGTCTTAAAAACTGGATTTATTTCTGATTTTCGATTTAACTCGGTTTTTGATCAGTTTTCTCTGGCCAGATTGGTGGTTGATTCACAATCCAATTGGTCGGGCCTGCCGATCTGATCTGGTTTTTAAAATCATAATTTGAACCATATATATCTCAATTAAAAATACCAAAAAGTATTAATTAATTGGGTCATGTTAACGAGTGCCCTTAGAGCATTTGTTAACAATCTACTTTAAGAAAGTTTTGACATCACTTTTATGGAAAATGAAAAAAGTTGTAAAAATATTAATTTTTTTTTTTTTCTATAAAAACTTTCTTTAAATGGATTATTAACTAATATCCTATGGGCATTCATTAGCATTTCTCTAATTAATTAATGAGTTAGAATTATTGAGTAAAGTAGGGTTGCCCTTTTAATACTCATTTTTTGTATAAAAAAGCATTTAATTCAGCTTTGGGAGACATCAATTTTGTAGGTTAAGATATTGATTATTCGATTCCTTGTCTAAATTTTAGAATGTGTAGGACCGTTTCAAAATTCAAATAAATCAAATGTTAACAATGTAATGCCAGCAAGCTCCTGAGATTATGGATAAGAATTGCAATTGTCAAAGAAGCCGGCTGCAAATTGTATTGCTTGCGTATCCCAATAATCCCACCTATCTGAAATTAATAGTAAATGCCAAAAATCTTGTAACTCAATTAATTCGCATCTCGTGTTTTCAATAGAAACATCAAAGATTTAAAACTCCCAACCCTCAACTATAAAATTTAAAAAAAAAAAGAAAGAAAGAAAGAAAAAGTCAGTAGTGAATGCTGGCCTTAAAATACATTCTCTCAATTATCTGAGCTCAAACACATTGCACTTTCAGGTTGTTCCAACTTAAGAGTAGTGCAGGGAAAAAATATGTCATTGTGTGACAATTTCTATCGCAATTCTGAAGTGATCAACTATGAGTAATAGAAAAAAACTTATGAGTTCATATAAAAATGATTGTGCATAACTCACAGTTGACCACTTCATCTGGCAAAAATTGTGGAAAATGGTGTGTTCAACTTGAAAACTATGTCCATTCAAGATTCCTTGTCCAGCTAATTGGGGCTCAACAACAGTATTTAGCTCTACTATCTTTACGAGAGTATTTTCCTTCAGTTAAAAGTAAAGATTTTATTAGTAGGCCAATTTCAGCTAAAATCATGATTCATGTTAGCTGAAAACAGGATTAAATAAACAGGATTTAACAGTAAGAATAAACACAAAATAGATTAAATTCAGGTATAACTGAAACTAAATCGGCTACACAATGCTGTAAGATCATTGTCAAACCCTACAAGCATAAATGAAGGAAAGAAAAATTAGCCAGTAATGCATTCAAAAACCATTACCATGGCCTCCACAAGTCATTGTAACATTAAGCTGCTAACTGAAGAACTAAACAGAATCTTGAATCCAGAAATGCAGGGTATGCAAAAATATGCCACCAATGCACTACACAGACTTCAGTGAGCTGTAAGAGGTGCAACATGCAATAAGCCAGATACTTTCCATCTTATTTGGAATGGTCTTGTTTAATAATTGCATAAAAAAAATAATCAAGGTATAGCCGTATAGTTCATCATCAGCATTCAGCTTCCAACTTTCATCATTTGCATGGACAAGCCATATGATACTTGAGGAGACAAGGATGAATAGATATCTGAACATATTTGAAACAGTGACTTATTACTCTGATTTTATTGGAAAAACCTCATTTGCGCAATAAATTGAAGCTGGCTACAAAGCATGGCTCAAGAGCTTTTAATCAACATCAAATATACGTAATCAATCAATTAAGATATACAAACTGAAAAGTCTTCATATTTACACAACTCTATATTCAAAGGTAGCCCCCAACCCCCCTCTGCCGGGAAAAAAATTTAAAAATTTTGGGTTACCCTTGCATATAAACATGCACCCATGACCCATGGCATAAAGTTGGTTGAGTTTTAACGACTTGTCTTCATCATACCCATGGTTTAATGGCCTTGTTAAATAGATTGAAAGCTTTTGAAATTTAGCTTGAACATTGCAGGGTTATAGCCACTTAAAGAGAAGTATGCAGATTTTTACCTGAATATTGTCACCTTGTACGCTAGTGTAACTCGACATCATACTTGTTATTGGAAGATTTTTACCTCTATTTTTTGTAATTTTCGGAAATTTTCCAGATTCAGGAGTTGTTATGATGCTTTTAGTATTTTTAGTGAGTCTTCTTATTAAATTTGGTACCTTTTGTTAGTATATTAATTAGAATATTTTCCTCATAAAATAAGTTATCAGGAGTTTTTTGAAAAGCTGCTATCCCACAAAATGGTATTAAGAGTTCACTGTCCATCAATAAGATTTTTTCAGAATTTCTCTATCACCATGCCAACCCACCAAAGTGGCTCCTTAAGATTATGTACTATAAGAAGGTTCTAACAATCATCTCAATCTACAACTTTTATCAAATACCTGAATTTAAAAATTAAAAAAAAAATAAAAATAAAAAACAAGAAAACAAAACATTCTATATTGACTTTTGAAATGAATTTAACAATATATAAACTTCTTTAAGTAAAAAAAACCTACTTAAAATGGGCTTATGTTTTGTATACTTCACTGTTAAAAGACTATCCTTTCTCATCATGCTGACATAACACTAGAACTTGTAATTAACTGACTAAATTCTTCTGAAGTGAAAACGAAGAAATCCCAAATGTTAAGAAAAGAGAATAAGATAACTGAAACAAAATCTGGGAAGCATTGCTTACTGGCTCGAGGACCTGATGCACCAGCCCGTCGGAGACCCAACTTCTTGACGATGAAGCTGAACACTATAAATACACAGGAAACAATAGCAAGAACAACCCTTTAAGATTGTCAGCAAAGGAGGCTATCACAGAGGCTTTTATGATCAGCAAAGATGCTGCAGCCACTGGTAAATGGTGGGACAATTCTCAATTGGGTAAATAATAGAAGATGAATATCAGTACACTCAACTAACTTGCTAAGGTTACAATTCTCACTTGAGTAAATAATAGAACATGAAGATAAGTGCACACAACTAACTTGACCAAGAAACTAATAAGAGTATATTTGTATAAATCTCAAAGACCAACGCCCTAGTGGACTAACTGTAAGCAATTAGCTTGCCTGAACTGATCATTTTGAATGATCATAATCATCTGTTATTTTCTGGCATAAAATAGAAATAAAAAAATTGATCTGTTCTCTCAATTTTGCTCCAGTCTAGAAGCAAATTATCTCACTATCCTAATTTTTGAAACTGCAACAATGACAAGTGGGTAGAATTTACACAAAAACAAAAAAATGTTCAGAATACAATGGTTCTGCTAATGATTAATTTTACATTTCATAAATGATTTGAAATTAAACCTATACAAGTAGCTCGTCTCTAATTGCAAAAACCCATCTTGGCAACATTATTCTTTTTTTTTTTTTTTTTTTTTTGGATGGGAGGCAACATTATTCTTTATATAAATAATTTTTGGTGTAAGGAGAAGGGGAATGAGAGATTTGAACTAGTATCGAACAAGTGAGGGAGTTTATGATTTGTGGTCCCTAATCAATTGTGCTACCCCTTGAGCTCCATCTTGACAAAATTATGTACTATGATAATTACATTTCTACTAGATATCATATCAATATCATGTATTGCATTTGAAGCTTTTCTGTGTCAAATCTGGATTAGAAATTCTAGAACCTGAAAGAAGTTCGTGAGAAAGAATATATATGCAGGCAATTAAACTCTAGTTTGGATCTGAATGTAGAAGGGATGATGAGGCCCTCTCCAAATTCTTTCCAGAAGTATAAAGTGAAACTTCTGCTAATTGGACTGATGAAGAGGAAGAGGGAGCTGGGGCTGAAGCTGCAATGGCGGAGAAAATGCTTACATTGCTGCTTACATTTATGCTGGTTCCATTACCAGACCCATCAGTCCCAGCATTAGGCGCAGGTGGCTTCTCAATCTCTATAATTCCTTCTAACATCTGGACCACTTTCCCCATCATTGGTCTGTGTGATGGTTGCTCTTGGATGCACCAAAAGCTTACTTGAACTGCTCTCATGACTTGCTCCATATTGATGTCTTGGTCAGCCAGCCTTCTGTCAAGGACTCCCTTGACATTACCCTTCTCAAACTCTTCATATGCCCACACAGAGAATTTTTTCCGATTGGTTTCTGGAGATACTTCGAAATTCCTTCTCCCACTCACTATCTCCAACAATACCATACCGTAACTATAAACATCAGATTTTGAGGTTATTGGAAGATTTGCCAGCCATTCTGGTGCCAAATATCCTCTAGTACCTCTGATACTTGTCAAGGTTCGGTACCTATGGTCCTTCGGATTAATCAGCTTGGCTAGACCAAAATCTGAGACTTTGGCAGAATAGTTCTCATCCAATAGAATGTTTTCTGGCTTTATATCACAGTGGACAATGCAGTCTCGGCACTCCTCATGAAGGTAAGTGATCCCCTTTGCAGTGCCAAGGGCAATATTGAACCGAAACTCCCAATTCAACAATCTTTCTGACTGATTTTCTGCTACAAAAAGCAAATTATCAAGAGACCCATTTTTCATGAACTCGTATACCAAAAGTCTTTGACGACCTTCGGAGCAAAAACCAATCAATCTCACCAGATTCAAATGATGGGTGCTACTTATAGTCGCAACCTCCATTCTGAATTGTTTCTCCCCCTGCTCAATTCCCTCAAGCTGCTTGACAGCAACAACTGTTTTATTAGCAAGAACCCCTCTATACACAGAACCAAATCCTCCAGCTCCAAGCTTCTCCTTGAATCCCTTTGTTGAGCGTTGGAGATCCTTATAAGTAAATTGGACAGGAGCACCAGAAGCATACTCAAGAAGAGCATATTGAGCTGTCAATGTCCCAAACTTAGGGCTGTTTCTGCAACACCACCACCACAAACTACCCTCCAACGCAACCAATCCAAAGATGGTACCTATAACCATAATAGCTACAACCCATGTATGCATCCTCAGACCGCTGCTCTTCCCACCAATCTGCTCAGAAAGCAACTGGTTTGGAATCCCAGGCGAGCAAACCTTGATATAAGAACTACTAGACAGTGCTGGACTCTGATAGCCACTCATAAAACCGGGTGGCTTTAAATAACACTGGCCCGTCCCATCTGACAAGGATGTGGAAGCATCACAAGCAGGATTCACAAGACAATTGGACCTACAAGCAGAAATACCTACAAAGAACACTTGAGAATTGATCTCCGGAGAGTATGTTAAGAACTGCGTATGATCCAAATTCAACATAGTAGCATTCCCAGGACAATCCTGAGTCTCCTCCTTCCTCTTACAGCCCTTCCTAGTATCCATAGGATCAACTGGCTCGAAATTGAGAGATGGGCATCCACAAATGGGAGCCGTATCATTATAACTACAAATTCCCATATTCCCACAATATCCAAAAACTTGACATTGATCCTCAACAATTGCCCATCTAGCAGTTTTAGTCCCACTCCCTCTAACAGAGCTATAAATCCTCAAATTCCCATCATCATCTAACCTCAAAAACCTCAACAAATCACTCCCTTCGGCATAATCATTACTATAAGCAAAAATAGCGGCACCAGACAATCTAGGATCAGCAATAGACAAAATCCCAATAGACTGTAATCCTAGTATAGGTGAAGTTAAAGTAGCATTATACGAAGAATTCAAGCCTTGATTGTGATACACGATAGTATTATTCCAAAGGAGTGTGAGGTTACCGGAACTAAGAAGCCGGAAGGAGTAAGACCCAGATCGCAGAATCATAGAAGTAGTGAAATTCTGAGAGGGAACGATAGTGTCAGTGGGATTTTGGAAGGAGGACCAAACTGTGGAGGTTGAATTGGAGAGAACAAGGTTGCCAGAGTCGTCAATGGAGGCGGAGGAGACGCCGCGGGAGGTGGTGTTGGAGTCCCATACGGTGCGGCCACTGCCATTGACGAGGCGGAGAGAGCCAGTGGTGAGGAACTGGAGAGAAGCAGAGGAATCTACTGGGGCTGTGGTTGGAGTCCAGATGGGAACACCGCCAGAGTAGAAGATGGCGGCTAAGAAGGAAGTGGAGTATTGAGGGTGAGGAAGGAAGCCTAGTGAGAAGGTGGAGTTTGGTGAAGTCCAGGTTTGGTTGGTGTTGGTATTGGTGTTTGGGTTTGTGGCGTAGAGAGTTGAGCCTGGTGGGATTGCTGCTGATATGGTTGGAACAAGGAGGAGGGAGACAAGGAACCTTAACATCTTGTGTGTGTGTGTTTTTTTTTTTTTTTTTTGTCTCTCTGAAGTCTGACGTTTGTGAGCGAAGAAGACGTATATAATATAAAGAGAGATCGATGGGGTTTAAGTTTGAATTGGAGCGGATTTGACTTGGTTGACGACGGTTTTGTTTTTTTTAATGGCGGTTGGCCGGTTTGAGAATTTTCCAATCTAGAAGTTTGTTTTTCATCTCAACTATTAAAAAATTTGATTTCTGTTGTTAATAAATTATTGAAAGTGTTTTACTTTTTGCCTTTAAATTTTAAAATAGATGGTGAGTTTTAGTTAGCTCAATTGAAAAAGTCTTTCTTAAAAAAGAAAAAAAAAAATTGGTAAAGTCTTGATAATTGAATAAAAAACTTGAGTATCAGTCGCAGCCTACACCAAAATTCGATTGATATTTTGGTCTGATAATAAAAAGTACAATCATCAGAGGCAGACCCTCATAAGTTGAAATTCTACTAAAAAAATAGATTAAAAATAGATAATTTATATATATATATATATATACATATATATGATATAAATTTTATTTTAGTCTAAACTTAATCTAAGTGTATATGTATGTAAAACTTTCTCCCATTAAAACTCTTTACAAACTTTAAGAACGAAAAAAATATTTTATAAAATAAAATATTGTATACTCCTATTAAAACTCTTTACAAACTTTAAGAACGAAAAAAAAAAATTTAAGATTTCTAAGATAAAAAACAAACTTTTAATCAAGTTTAGGAAATAAAATAATATTTTATACTACATTTTTCAATTGTGACAACTTATAAAACTATTCAAATCCGTGTGTTTAAATTGAAGACAGAGAGATTGGATGGTAAAGGTTGAAGTGGATTGGGACAGAAGACTTCGACTTAGAAGAGGGGAGTTGGGGCTTTGTGGGTTTTTTTTTTTTTGAAGACTTTGTGGGGTTTTTTATTTGTGTTTTTGTTGGCTGCCTGGGTGGGGTGTGCGGGTCTTTCAAGATAACCAATGAAATTTGCCCCAAAAATTAAGGTTTATTCAGGATCACTTATTATTGATATTGAATTGCTGCTGAATGGGCAAGGTCGTGTGGTCATTGTTTTTAACATTTGAATTTACTTCTTCTTCTTCTTCTTCTACTTCTTCTTCGAGAGATTTGATTTGAGCCTCCATAAAAAAATCTAGAGAGAGAGAGAGAGAGAGAGAGAGAGAGAGAGATTTGATTTGAACCTCCATAAAAAATCTAGAAAATGACAGTTGAGTTGTGGGAATCTTAGTAAACATTTAGATCTTATATACACAATAAATGTGTTATAAACATAGTTATTAAACCCAATTTGGACATTAACCCGGTCTATGAGTCATAATATAATTATGTAAATTAAAAAAAAAAAAGCATATGCTTAAATTAAATTTGCAATTATAATTTAAAATCAAAGTTTTACAATTACGGAGTAGTCTTGCTATAGGATATGAGTCTTGAAGATAGTAGACAGATAAGGAAGTGCATTTTTTTTTAACTCTTTATGTTTTCTCCTTTTAAATTACCATATTATAACACATTAAACAGCAAAAAAGTCAATAAAGTGAACCTATAGATGTGATTTTACAAATTTTATAAACTCAACCGGGTTATATAAACTCATCCGAGTTACCCGAATCACCACAAACCCACCGGGTTTAACTTGGTTTGACTGGGTCATATGCATTAATGGTCTATTAATTTAAACACTCGGACCGGTCTACATGCCAGGTCACCGGGTTGTCGTCCAACCGAATGGGTCGGTCCAAGTTTAATAATTATGGTTATAACTTTGCCTCCTTGAAATGAGGTTTGGACTTAATCTTTTAAAGAGTATAACACGAAAAAAAAAAAATACTGAAATTTTGTTAAACTTTAGGATTATATAGAGTACAACATGATTTTTGATAAATCCTCGGGTAAATTACATTTTCTTCTTATATCATTTATGCTTACAAAGTTTGAAGATAATCAAATATCAATAACTATCCTTTTTTTTTTTTTTTTTTGATACAAGATAAAATTTGTACTCTAACATAATTTAAGTGTATATGTGTGTGAAGCTCCCTCCTGAAGACTTGAACTCTAGCTCTTGCCCCCCACACCCCACAAGCACTTATATTTGCGAAGTAACTATCACATCAAAGGTGTGCGGTGATAAATATCAATAACTTTCTAAGCTATAAAATATTTAAATTTCAAGTTTTTGTATAAAATTATGTATAAATATGAGCTTATGGATTGAGAAGTAAATAAAATTTGATTGAAACAAAGTTTGACATGTGTGTTAAGAATATACTATAAAACATATAATTCAATAGTGAGATTTTCAAAAATATTAATAAAAATTTATTAGGTTAAGTAACATTTCTTCTCAAAAAAAAAAAAAAAAAAAAAGTTGTGTAACATCATTTTTAGTTATATCATGTGTAACTTGATTCTAACCTTATACGTGTGCCCGCATACATGTATACACATTTATATAAATACTAACAATAAAAATCAATTATTGCGTCCATGAATTAATAGGCATATAAATTACTTAATTTAATATAATTTTTTATATACGAATTTTCACGAATAAATACCAAATATTGAGTATAAAAAAAAATTGTCTTTTGTAAAAATGTAATACTGTAATTGTAAATTGGAACAAAATGGGCAAATGCCTTTTGCGTGCAAAAAAAGTGGCATTTTGCTCATTTTTTCAAACTAATTATGGAAATGTCTCTCTTTTGTAACTCGATTTTTAGAAATGTCTCTCTTTTGTAACTCGATTTTCTAAAAATCGAGTTTAAAAAAAAAAATTCTAGAGCTCTATAGCGGCGTTTTAAGGAGCATATAGTAACGTTTTAAGAACCTATAGTAGCGTTTTGGAACTCGAGCTCCATGAACTTGAGTTATAGGCAAATTTTTTTATTTTTTTTTACCTATAACTCGAGTTCATAAATCTCGAGTTCCAAAACGCCACTATAGGTCCTGAAAACATCACTATAGATTCCTTAAAAACGTCACCATAGGGCTTAACTCGATTTTAAAAAAATGAGTTTTAAAAGAGGAGTATTTCCTTAATTAGTTTGGAAAAGAGGGCAAAATGCCAGATTGTTTTTTTAAAAAGAGCATAGGCTAATTTTGTCATTGTAAATAGTAATGCTCCTTTATTATGCATCTTCTTCACTTTATTTAAAAGCAATTTTTCTTTATCTTTTTTCTCCCCGTATTTCCCCTTAACCGTGCTTTCCTATTATAAGTTTTGAATTGTGAAGTTATTAGTAAAATAGTGTAAAAGTTTCATCAAGACCGCTGTTGACACAACAACATGTTTCAAATTTGAACTTTCAACATTATAATACTTGTTAGTTGTATTCAAACGAAGACAAAAGAGGAAGAGCTACTTTTCTCCTCTCGACTCAAAATAGAATCCGACTATTGAAGAGACTATGCACCATGCACTTCTAAGTCTAACTTTGTAGGGTCAATTTTTTGCCCTGACTTTCAAAATGCTATTGAGTTTGTAGAAGTCTATGGAACCTGTTTGACGAATTGTATGCTTTTTAAATTTTCTCTTTTGATATACCAATAGAAAATTGGTCATTTGGTTACATCTTTATTACATAGATTAACTATTACATAGGAATAACTTTTCTTTATATTGAAGAATAGCCATTCCTGATTAAGATGAATGTAACAGCTATTTTTAAGAGTATTCACATCAGTCTCAATAAACTAGCTTGAAGTTAAAAGTATAGCTAAAAATCCATAAAAATTTTACACATTAGTCTCTACAAAGTACCCAAAAAATTTAATGCTCACTTTTACCTCGCCATAAAGAGCGAGTCACTGACTCTCGCTCCTCCATTAAAATCATTCTTATTCTTCTTCTCTCTCTCTCTCTCTCTCTCTCTCTCTCTCTCTCTCTCTCTCTCTCTTATTTTTTATGTTATGTTTTCTCATACAGATTTTGACACGTATAGTTGCTCACCATTATGATGGGTGGTTTTGATATTTTGATAATAATTTTAACGACATATGAACAATAACATTTCTTGGAACCAAAAATGTTTTTTTCACTTTTTGACAATTTGACTAGGAGTAATGCGAATACACAACAAAATAGTACATTATTTTCACAACAATTGAGTTGTAGCTAAATAAAATAATAAAATATTATGTTCAAATTCACCACTTAAAAATATTTAGCATTTTATTGTATTTTTAGACTTTCTTTTTCACTAATATTTAAATGTAATAAAAAGTAGAGTATTGAGTCTGATACGTCTGCATACAAAACATCCTAGCTAAACTTAAAAAATTAGAGTTTTTAGAGTTAGTTTACTTAAAATTTTGAGGAGACTGATATAAATGCTCTAAGTGCATATAATAAGTTTTAAGATTCATATATTTTCAAAAATATAAATTTTCTTTATACATCATCTTTTACAAGCTTTTCATATGTAACAACTAGACTTATGGATAGTAATAATTATTCCATTACAATATATTATATTCCTAGTAATAAAGATTATTATTCTTAATATAATCTTCATGCAGTGTACCAATAATGACAATTACATAGGAATAGGCATTACAAGAAATATAAGATGTTGTAATATAATGCTTATTATTATTTATTTGTTTAGTGACAACACAATAATAAAACCCTGAAGACAATAGAATAAAAACATTTTAAATCAAACTTAAGATATATTTTAGGAAATATTTTACTCATATACTTATATTTCCTAAAAAATAATATTTTTTTAAATTTGAAAGAGAGATTAGTTATTTTTTAAAGATTTTTTATTTTCATAATTATTATGTGCACATGAAAAGTTTGTTTATTTGGAAATATATTAATTTTAGAAATTAATACATCTACTAAGGAATAGCTATTATAACTCATGAATAATTATTCCTCATTTCAAATAATAGCTATTCCTATTAATAAAGAATGACTATTACTAAATCATTTGAATAACCATTTCATTGCTTCTCAAAAAAAAGAAAAAAAGAATAACCATTACATTATTGTACCTATTAGAGTAATTACATCAGTTCTTGTAAAAGATTCAGTCTATTTTACAACAAGAATCTATTTTTTCTATTTTACACAATTACTTTTACAAAACACTCACATCAATCCACCTATTATACACTCTATTTTATATAAATAATATTTTTCTTTTTTCTTTTAATATTATTTTATTTAAATAATAAAATATCTCTTTCTCAAAATTCTCACACGTCTCCTCCTCAAACTCTCGCCTCTCTCCTCTATCTCTGACCCACAAACTCATCCCTTGAACTCTCCGTATCTCTTATCTCTCAAATCCATCATCTCTCTCCCTCTCAGATATATCAACTCACCCTCATATTTCTCTTCTCAGTTTTCTCTCATCCATCATCTCTCTCTCATCTTCCTCTGAGCTTGCTTTCACAAGCAAAGCCCAGCCTAGTCTGTCGGCAGTAGATCTGGTGGCAGCAGCAACATCGGCGGTGATATTGGCAATGTGACATTGGCAGTAGCAACGTCGGGTTTGGGATGGGTTTTCCGGTGGGTTTGGGTTGATTTGGTATGGTTTTGGGTTAATTTTGGTTTTCCGGTGAGTGGTGCTGGGTTGTAGTAGTGGTGGTCGTTGGGTGTTGCTGGGTTGATGGTTGCATTTTCTTCTTCTTTTGTCAAGAGCTATGCACGTTGGGGGGAAAAAATAGAGAATCTAACTATAGCTGTAAGCTGTGGTGAGAGAAAATAATAATAAACTAATTTATGCACAGCTACAATAATAGTGTAAATAGTTACAATAAACGTGTATATTTACACAATTATTGTAGTATTTTTGTATATTTACAAAAGTTTTGAAAAATTGATGTAGGTGTTTTTTGTGTTATGTTGTGTAAATTTTTGCACTTTTTGTATTTTGTAATGATTGATGCAATTGCTTTTATAATCTATCAAACATACCTTAAAAGTTTTACTAACGTACATGGCATACATTAGTAAACTATTTTAGAAAAAATTTTATAAAAAATTAAAAAAGTTACTAATTGATAAATTTTTTAATTCTTCATAAAATATTTTAAAAAATAGATGATTAATGTATACTTTTACATGATCCAATTAATAATTATACTTTATTTCCAATGGTTGAAGTATTAGTTAAGCCCTTCTAAAAAAAAAATTAGTTAAGCCACACCCTTTCATTTCTCTTCACGGGGGAGATTGTTTAAAAATGTCTTAAACATGGTGATGAACCTAATGTTCCACAATAAATTGCAATGTTATATTCAATGGTTGAGTTCAAATTTTCTCTCTCATTCAATTATAAAATTTCTTTAAAAAAAAAAAAATCAATAGTGAATGTTGACCAGCATTTGCAGTTAGCTCCACAAAAACCCAAAAAATGGTCACACAGCAGTGAAGGCAAAGCTAAATTTTTTTAACTTCAGCCTTCCATACAAAGCTATATTTGGCTTCGTACAGTAGTGAAGGTAAAATTAAAAAAATAATATTTTAATCTTACTTTTATTAAAATAATATTTTTTTATTCTTTTTCTTTTTACACTGTACGGTCTCCTCTCATTCTCACCCTCTTTCCTTCAGATCACAAAACTCTCATACTCTCTCAAACTCTTAGTCTCACTGCTGCAGGCCCGAGTCAAAGCTCAACGCTGCCGGCCGAGTCGAAGCTCGATCCGATCCACGTCGTCGTTGAAGCCGATCCGATTCATGCCTCCAACCCACGCCAACCCAACTCGCCTCTCTGATGCTCTAACCCACCAACTTCGCCTCTCCTCTCTTAAATCTGACCCGCCAACTCTGCCTCTCCTTTCTTAAATTTGACCCACCAAGTCCGAAGCTTTTCTTGCTGATTAGGTGAGTTGTCTCTGTATTCTTCATCTACATGCTTGAGATTTTTGATTTGGGTAATTGGAATGGTAAATTTGTCATGTGAGTTGGAAATTTTTTGTTTGTAGGGAATTTTTTGTTTGCGGCGGCGGTGGCGATGGAAGAGTTGGTGGCGGTGGAGGCGACGGTGGCAATAGAAGAGTCGGCGGTGACGGTGGCGATAGAAGATTCGGCTGCGGCGGCAGTGGAGGCGACGGTGGCATTGGCGGCGGTGGCGGTTGCAGGTGGTTGTGATTGTTGTTTATTGTAGTGGATATATTATTTTATTGTGATGTTTATATTATTTTATTGTGTTGAAAGCTAAAATAGATCCACTGCTGCAGCATATATGTAGATAAAATAAATAAAGTAACTTTTGATGGAGCTAAAAAGCTAAATTTTTAGCTCATGCTCTTAAAATACATACTCAATCGTATGTGACTTTATAATTACCTACACTCAAACACAATGCACTTCTAGGTTGTTCCAACATAAGAGTATAGTAGGAAAACAATTTTTATCACAATTCTGAGGTGGTTGACTATAATTAGGAAAAAAAAAAAAAGTTTATGTAAAAGTGATTGTGTGCAACTTACAAGACCACTTCATCAAGTTGTGGTAAAAATCGTAAAAAATGGCGTGGTCAACATGAAAACTAAAAGTGCCAACATGCTATGTCCATCATTCAAGATTCCTTGTCCGGCTCATTGGGGCTCAACAACAGTATTTAGCTCTACTATCTTTACAAGAGTATTTTCCTTCAGTTAAAAGTATAAGATTTTATTAGTAGGCCAATTTCAGCTAAAATCATGATTCATGTTAGCCTTTCTCCTCTCTTTTTTATTCCTTCTTTTGTGGCATCTTAACCAAATCTTCTCACAGGAAGATAAAGGGTCAGAATCAACATGGAATTATAACTAGACAATTCAATTAACTATAATACAATGATTCCCCTAAAAATAACGAAAAAAAAATTAATATAATAAACATATTATTAATATATATTAATATTAATACATATTAGTCAATATCTCGTATGATACACTGGTATCTATAGGTTTATTTAAAATCTTTAGTTAGAAATTATTTTTATAGTATATGTATAAACTCATTGCGTGGTATAATATTTGGAGGATTAGCTTCAATTTTATTATGTGTCATTAAAAAGATGAAGAAATGTACATCGTTATCATTAGTATAATTAAGGATATGAACAAATTACTTGAGTGAATCACTTTAATCATCTCGACTAGCTTAATAGCATACTTAAAAAAAAAAAATTCTAGATTGCTTGTGTTATCATTTCTTTTTTTAATTTTGTTCCAATTGTTGTCAAAACAACTAAATGTTTGAGCAACAATGTTATATTCCAGTTCATCAAAAAAATGTTATATTTCAAATTATTTCTCCTTTTTTTTTTGAGAAATAAATTATTTCTCCTTTGATACTAAGTACTCCAAATCAATGTTTAATGATGTAATTTTTTATATATAAAAATTACATAAATTCCTTTTACAGAACTAATTAGTGCACCAAATATAGACTTTTAGTCTGATGATAAAGAGTCATAGGCTAAAACTCTCTTAAAAGAAATATCACATTAACGATTAATAAAGGAATTTCTTAGAAAAGGTGACACATTTATATTATAAAATTAGTAGTGCTCTTGATGTCACTCTATATAAAATAATGATGATTAAGAAGTGAATAGATAAATAATACTAACAATAATAATAATATCTACATTGACTGAGAAATTTTATAATCTCTCCTTTAGGTTTTAACAGAGGCATCAAATAATTGATGCTATGCTGGTAGTGAATCATACATATAGGTCACTCTAGTCAAACAGTTAAGCTATCCTACTAAAGTTTATTAAGAAAATGCTGAAGTTTTATAAATTTTATAATAAATGGTATACAAATTGACTTAAAAATAAATATAATTGGTGTTATTTTGTCAACTACAAAATAATAAATAACGTGAAAAAATTTTTTATAAAAAAATATCTGAACAACTGCGATTAGTGACATATCAATTAATGTTTATTTAGTAAAATTTACGGTATCCTCGGCATCATTTTTTTTAGAAGATCCTTGACATCACTTAGTTTATCTCCTTTGTGTGTGTGTTTATTTCTCAAAAAGATATTATAAAGAGGTAGCCCGCCTTATATTGTGGCTAGATTAACGAAAAGACACAAGGAAAATAATGAAGAGGGAGAAAACGCTGGCATTGCTGCTCACATCTTTTCTGGTTACACTAACCCATCAATCTTTGTAATCCCTTCTAGCATTTGTACCATTTTTTTTCTCCATTCTTGGCCTATGTGACGGTTGCTCCTGGATGCATCAAAAGCTTATTTGAATTGCTCTCACTACTTGCTTCATTTGCACCTCTTGCTTAGCCAACCTAGAGTCAACAATTGACATGACATTACCTGATGATGCCAAAATATCGCCAGTAAGCTATAAGATTCTCATGTACTTGAAACAACCTGCACAACACAAAACAAGAAGACCTCAAGAGGGTACTGGTGTAGTACCGGCCAAAGACCCTCCGAAGGTTAAATCTGAGAATGCTCACAACCCTAGAGTGCTAGAGTTGGGGGAATTATGCATACCTTGCTATCTGAGAGCCTTTGGGTTTTTATAGTAACGTAGAACTGACCTTCATTTCTTGTATAGGAAGTCTTTTCCTTATAAGACTGTTATTATTGGGCGTATAGTACGGAATTCTCCTCATGTTTGGATTTAATTCCTATTAAGACTCCATAAACTAGGGTTACACGTGAGACACAAGTTGTTTCCATTTAAATCCTTATAGATTACTAAAATAGTGGATGCCATGTGGCTTTTAGATCCGTCCACCTTGTGTCTGTGGACCCTTGATCTGTCCACCATCAGTCTTTCGGTTTGAATCATCATCGTGTCTACTAAAATGTACCCTCTTCGTTACCCTTCTCAAATTCTTCATAAGTGCACACAGAAAGCATTTTCCAACCAGTTTAGGTGCTAATGAGAAATCCATTTAAAAGAAGAAAAGTAATTACACGACATTATACAAAACAAGACCCAAAAAAAAAAAAAAAAAAAAAAACAACATATTAAAAAAATGTACGAGGGATGATGTGTTAAATGGACAAAAGACCACGCCTGCAATGTCAGCTTTCTTGCTCCACAGCAATAGTTGGAACTTGGAACCAATTAAAACCATACAACAGAGGGAATAAATTCACAGAACTTGTTGACATCACTATAAGCTGCATTCATTCACCAGTTACTCTTTATCCTGTTCGGGTGACTGAGTGACATCTACCTATCAAAAAATACATTTCAGTAGATTCAGCCCAAATCATTTCATTGCAATATATTATGAAATACTCAAAATGACATCAGGAAAAGAAAGGGGGGGAGGGAGGGAGGGAGGGAGGGAGAAGAGAGAAGGGCAGAGAAGGATCTAAATAATGAGAAACTCTTACTATGGGAAAAAAACTATACCTAATTGGACACTAGGGAGGAATTTATCCAAAATCCCTATCACTTCCAAAGTAATCTGAATGATCTTGTTCACAATATAGATGCAAGGCATATAATTTCTATTGCCTTCACTGACATCTGTAAGTTAATCTGTAGTTGCATCATAACTAAGACTAAGAGCATCCACATCTGTTCTTGTATAATCTTCTAAAATATAAAAACTCATTCATTTTACACATTTTGACAAAAAAAAACACCCACATCAATGGGTGTAAAGTTGTGTAAAAATGTGCAAAATCATCCACGAGCTACAATAATTGTGTATATATACATGGTTACTATAGCTCGTCTATCCCTTATTTTATTATTTCAAGTTCGCTTGTTTTTTTCTCTCTCATCTTTGTGCTCAACAAACTCAGTAGTAACTGCTCAACCAACTTACTTGCTCAAAAAAAAAAAAAAAAAAAAACACACACACACACACACACAAAGACAGATCAAAAAAACCCACACGGACAAACAACAAAGAGATAGATCGGTGCTTGATTGGAGCTAGAGAGATCTGACCGAGATGGGTCTTGCCTGATCGGAGCTAGGGAGATCTCGGATTTGATCGGTGCTTGTGGATCGAAGCTAGGGAGATGTGGATCGATGCTTGTGACCGAGATGTGGATCGGAGTGGGTCGGAGTGGGTCGGGTCTTGATCGGAGTGGGTCGGAGTGAATCGGAGTGGATCAGAGTGCGTCAGAGTGGATTAGAGTGGGCCGGAGTGGATCGGAGTGCGTTGGAGTGGATCAGAGTGGGCCGGAGTGGATTGGAGTGCGTCGGAGTGGGCCGGAGTGGATCAGAGTGGGTTAGAGTGGGTTGGGTCTTGATTGGAGATGTGCTTGATCGGGTAGAGATGGGAGAGAGAGCAAGAAATCAGAAATGGGTAGAGAGAGGGAGAGAGATGGGTAGAGAGAGAGAGAGCAAAAAATCAAAAATGGGTAGAGAGAGGGAGAGTGGCGTGCGTATGAGAGAGTAAGTGGAGAGAAATAATAAAACATTTTAGAAAATTAATTATTTAATTAAAGGAGGTGATAGAATAGATGATTTGATGTGGATGTTTTGTAAAAATAGATGTGTAAAATAGAAAAAGCAGGTTTTTAGTGTAAAAATAGATGTGTAAAATGAAAGAACTGATATGAATGCTCTAAGGGTAATATCAGCCTTGTGAATTATTTATACACTACATATTTGCCTTCACAGTTTCAAGGTCCAGGTGTGTGTTGGCAACTATTGAGGTCAAATTAATCCCACCCTTAAGCTTCTTCTTGAAAGTCATATTAGGTGGTTCCTTGTTTAACTTGTATTAAGATTCTATCAAAGAAAAAAAGGTTAAAAAAATCTAAAGAACTAACAAATTGTACGAGGAAGAGAAAGCGTGCAAGAAATTATATGAAGCAAGTAATAAAAATGTGACTCAAAGGCGCTATGCTATGATTAAAAATTAAGACCGTGTCGTCCACTGTTTATCAGGTTTTAGCAGCCAAAGTATAAACACCCAGAACCATAAGACTAGCAGCTGATTGCTGGAGTATGATTATGTCAGTTTGAGCTAGTAAATCAAGACTAGGAGCCTGTATGTGCCCAAATGATTTCACAATTGGAGGCAAGCAAGACTCAGTAAAATTAGTCATTGAAGAACACATGCCAATTGCAGTAAGATAGGACTCAATACGAGAGAGAGTAAAAGTATACAACAGCACAGAAAGAGAAAAGTCAGAGCCTGAAATTGAAGCAAATCTGACAGGGAAGTTAGATCAACAGCCTCGAAAATAAAAGCTTATTTGCCATTGGAAGAAGTAACATGGAAAAATATGCACGAGAAAGAGTGAGGTAGGCAATTTGGAGTTTGTTTCAATTAAGTTATGGTACTGTTACTACTACTTTAAGCAATCGACACTCTAATCTTCTCAAATTATAGCAATCAAGTGCACTCGACATTAAGTATGAACTTTAAGAAAAATTGAAGTTTATTATTGCATCTAGGCTCGTTGTAGGACTATAACAGATTACAAGTTCTACAGAATAAAGAAGAGAGAGATTTATTGGTAGCCTGCCATATACTGTGGCAAGATTGAAGAAAAGAAACTAGGAAAACAATGAAGAGGCAGCTGGGGAAGAAGCTACAAAGAGGGAGATAACACTGACTTTGAGGCACACATCTTTCCAGGTTGCAGGAACCCTTCATTCACGGCCTTTGGGGAAAGGCGGACTATCAATCTTTGTAATTCCTTCTAGCATTTGTACCACTTTTTCTATTCTTGGCCTCCGTAATGGTTGCTCCTGGATGCACCAAAAGCTTACTTGAATAGCTCTCACTACTTGCTCCATATCCACCTCTTCCTTCCCCAACCTTCTGTCAACAATTGCAGTGATATTACCCTTCTCAAATTCTTCATACGCCCACACAGAAAGCATTTTCCAATTCGTTTCTGCAGATACTTCAAAATTTCTTCTCCCACTCACTATCTCCAACAAAACCATACCATAACTATAAACATCGGATTCTGAAGTTATTGGAAGATTCGCTAGCCATTCCGGTGCCAAATATCCTCTAGTGCCCCTAATGTTTGTCAAAGTTCGGTATTTATTTTCCTTGGATCTATTTAGCTTTGAAAGACCAAAATCCGAGACTTTTGCAGTATAGTTCTCATTCAATAAAATGTTTTCTGGTTTTATATCACAATGCACAATGCAGACTCTACACTCATCATGGAGATATGTGATGCCCCTCGCGGCGCCAATTGCAATGTTGAACCGACACTCCCAATTCAACAATTTTCCGGACTTATTATCATCTGTTTGGAAAAGGAGTGTATCAAGAGACCTATTTTGCATGAACTCATATACTAAAATCCTATGGCGCCCTTCGGAGCAGAAACCAATCAATCTCACCAAATTCAAGTGGTGGGTGCTACTTATGGTACCTATCTCCATTCTAAATTGCTTCTCTCCCTGCTCAATTCCCTCGAGTTGCTTCACTGCCACAACAGTTCTATTAGCAAGAACCCCTTTGTATACAGCACTAAATCCTCCAGTTCCAAGCTTCTCCTTGAATCCCTTGGTACAGCGCTGGAGCTCCTTAAACGAAAACTGGGTTGGAGCTCCAGAAGCATACTCAAAAAGATCATTTAATCCTTCAAATTTGGGGCTACTTCTACAACACCACCACAAACTACCCTCCAACACAATCAAACCCAAAGCGACACCTATGACCACAACAGCTACAACCCATGATTGCATTCTCCAACCACCACTCTTCCCAGAAACCGAACCAGGTGATGGGTTAGGAAGCACTGGTGGACAAACCTTGACATAAGAAGTACTACGCAGAGCTGCACTCTGATACCCAGTAATGAATTCCGGAGTCTTATAGTAACACATACCAGTTCCATCCGACAGTGTAGTTGAAGCATCACAAGTAGGATTTACAAGACAATTCAGCCTACAAGCTGATATACCCACGAAAAAGATTTGTGAACCATCAATTGCAAATATGCTTTGAGGAGGATAAGTCAACAAAAGGGTATGTTCCATATCAAGCATAGTCACATTCAGTGGACAATTCTCAATCTCCATCTTCCTCTTACAACCTTGCCTACTATCCTTTGGATCAACCAGCTCAAAATTCTGAGATGGGCACCCACAAGTGGGGTTTGTACCATTATATCTACAAATCCCCATATTCCCACAGTACCCAAAAACTCTACATTGATCCTCAATAGCTACCCATTCCACAGTTTCATTCCCACTTCCTCTAACAGAACCATACATCCTCAAATTCCCATCTTCATCTAACCTTAAAAACCTTAAGATATCACTTCCTTCACCATGATCATTACTATAAGCCATGACAACCCCACGTGGCACAATTGTGGTATCATAAACCGACAGAGTACCATTAGACTGTAATCCTAAGGTTGGAGAAGTTAAGTTTTTATTCAAACCTTGATTCCAGTATACAATACTATCATTATTCCACTTGAGTGTAATGTTACCGTAACTATGGAGACTAAACGAGTACAGCCCATTTCGCAAAACTTGTTGAGTGGTGAAGTTCTGTGATGGCAAGAGTGTATTGGTGGGGTGGTTGAATGAAGACCAGAGTGGGAGGGTACCATTGGCAAGGACAAGGTTGCCATAGTCGTCGAGGGAAGCGGAGGAGATGCCAAGGTTGGCGGTGCCGGAGTCCCAGATGGTGTGGCCAGTGCCATTGAGTAGGAGGAGGTTGCCAGTGGGGTGGAATTGGAATGAAGCATTGGAGTCAAGAGGAGTGGTGCCTGCAGACCAGACGGGGATACCGCCGGAGAAGACGATGGAAGCAAGGTAGGAAGGAGGGGAGGTGGGGGGGTTGAGGGGTATGAAGGTGAGGGAGAAGGTGTTGTTTGGTGAGGACCAGGTTTGGGTTGTGTTGGAGGCATAAAGGGTTGAGCCTGGTTGGATTTGTTTGGTGAGTACCGCTACTGAAATGGTGGGAAGGAGGAGGAAGGAGAGTAGTATGCTATGGAGTTGGATTGTCATGGACCTCATGGTCATGATCATTTGTTTATCTGGGTTCCTTGAGGTTCAAATAATGGAGTGTGTGTGCGTTTTTGCCAAGACAGAGCATGGTTTAAGCTTTAAATGGGGTAGGGGCCGGGGAGGGGAGAGATATATAGTGTAACAGGCATGGGTTAGTATCATATAGATATATTCCACGCCTGTGGGGTCTTTTCTTAATTTCTTATGCAAGGGGGCACTACATATACCATTATAAAAGAGAAAGTTTATAGACAACTTTGAAGGAAAAAGTTATGAATGTATGTTTATGTAATTGTCAATTCCTCCTAATCGATTATTTCAATATAAATTATAGGAAAAGTCGTGGCAACTAGCAAGTGGCGTAATTCCAGAAAAACGTGTTATACAATTTTCTTTTTCGGTAAGTAGGGAGAGTGACCTGGGATTTTGACTTGAAATAAATAGGAACACGCAGTAACATACATACAAAAGTTTTCAATTTTTTTTTTTTTTACAACGATTAACTTAGTATGTTTTTATTGGTTATTATTTGAATCATCGCTAACATTATTTTACTATTTAGCATTAATAAGTTACCGTCTTAAAAGGTGTGAAGTTTATCGTGACTTCAAAGTTATCGGCTCCGGAAGGGACTTGGACTGAGGTGTAACAAAAAAGAAAGTGCGAGGGAAGGTTTTTTATTTGTTTATGTTCGAGATAAGGTTTTTTGGGACCTCTGGCTCTGGGGACTCAATGTCCCACTCACACAGTTGAATATTACATTTTTTTTTTTTTTTATTTCACTTGCCACTTGCCGGTCTTCTTTTAATTTTTCGTATCTATATCGTTCTCAGTCTACGGTCTTTGTTTAAAGTATAATCGGCTAGTAAATAATTCCATTCAAGTCTGAAAGTCTCCATTCACATATAGGAGCGCAACATTGACACATTGTCACTTAGTCAAAATAAAATAAGGAAACTTTGTTTTTCTTCCTCTGAGATTTACCTTGACTTAGTTAGAATCTTATTCTTTCAATTGTAAGTTTAAACACAAGAATCTATAACTTAGAGCTGTTTAGGAAAATAAAGATAGATCTACAGACTATGATCATCTCTGATGAAAAGATCCATATATAGTTTCATTCATTGTTACTGCTATGAAGAAAATAGAATTCTGCAGAGCAATATTTTGTGTTTTATTTTATTTTATTTTTATATAGATATGATAGGATTTGAATTAGAGGTGGCAAAATTGGACATGACCCGCGAACTTGAAACGACACGACACAAAATTAGTAGGTTATGGGTTGAGGTTTAATGGATTCGTGTTATATTCGGATTGACACAACTGACTTGTTTAATAAACGGGTTGGGTTAGTATTTATCACATAGAACCCGTTTAACCTGTCTGACCTGTTTAATTAAATAACATTTTACTAATATACTTTTCAAACTCTAACTATATAAACTTATTAGTTGTTATGGTTTATTTTCTTTGACATATTACGATTGATTATTTGTGATATCGAGATATGCTTTAGTTTTGAATGATTATTTGTGATACAATTACTCGTTAGTTCTTAATTTTATATTAAAAATATTTATTTTTTTGATTTTTCATAATTCATATCATTTTGGTTAATACTAAAATTAGTTTTTTTTTTTTTTGGATAAAATCTAATAAATAGGTCAACATGATTGACCTATTTAATAAATGAATTGTGTTAGGGTTGAGGAATCTTGACCCGTTTAATAAATATCTCGAATTAGAGTTGACTCATATAGTCAAATACTTATGAGTTGACACGACACGAACCCAACACGCAAATATGAATTGCCACCCCAAATTTGAACTTGTGACGTTTAAAAAGTTTTACTAATTGAGCTAACTTGAACCACATAATATTTCGTTTTTAATGAGCTGAATAAGAGGACTTTAAAACTTTCCTGAATTTGATTTTCAAATCCTCGAGTAAAAGTAGACCTCTTCCACGATGAGATAAAATGGAAGGTAATGGATGAAGGAAAGATATAAACCATACATCTTCGATATACTTTTGTAGTTTCGTTTTCATAAGAGTTTTTTTTTTTTTTTTTTTTTTTTGGGAGTTTTCATAAGAGTTTTGATGTATACTTTTATGACTTATTAGTCATTAGAGAGTTCTTTACCCAAGTCCTATGGCATTCTGTCCGCTGTCCCACATGAAAGTTTTTAACTTTACTTGGTAGTTGCAATCACCAAATCAATGGTTTATTTGAGCTAATTGAGATTTTCTTAATTGCTCTACCTCATGCAAAAGAAATATAATGTTTATTACTGTCACATTCCGCGACTTCATCTCCTTAATTACCTATCAGTGCGCTCAGCTTGGTGAATTTTTGGCAATTGTGGACGTGGAGAAAGCACTTTATGGTTGGCTGATTGGTGTAGATAGGGACCAATCTGTGAAAAACCACGACCTTGGGGTTTAATGATTTTCCGCATGAAGAAGTTGAGGTTTTGCTAATATATTTCTCAAAATGATGGCTTGACTAATGATATTTTCCCTTATAACGAAAAAAAAAAGTACATCTTTTATTTATTAAAAATGTTCAAATCTACATCATAATAAACTATAGAAAAAAAATTACAAATCTTTATTTCCTAGGAAAAATCTAGAAAATTTTACAGTTTTGATTCCTAATTACATTCTATTAAGTCCTAGTCTAGAACCAATGCTCTGTCTGAAGACTATATTATGAAATGTAAAGAGATTAGGGGCCCGTTTGGTCATCGATTTCAAAAATTGTTGTTTAAAATGATGTAAAAACTATAGTTTAAAATGAGTTGTTGAAATACGTGTTTTAAGTGTTTAAAAAATAAAAAAATGTGTTTGGTATCATGGTTTAAATAACATGTTTGTGTGTTCAAAAATTAAAAATATGTGTTTGGTATGTGTGTTTTTAATTAAAAAAAAGCTGACACCTTCGACCCAAATAGCATTTTTTTATTCAGGAGAGAGAATAAGTTTATATTCCCGTTGCTCCTTTGAGATTGTTCTTTCTTTTCCCCTTGTATCCCTGAGAGCAAAAAACCAAACACACGCACTAAACTCATCCACTGTGAGCATGCCAAGACCCAGCAACTTACAGGGCTTTGGTCGCCACCGACCCATCAGTCGAAGATCCAGGTTCGATTCTCCACTTTCACCTTCCCAGCAGCTGACAGGGCTATGGTCGCCGCCGACCCATCACTTGAAGATCTAGGTTCTTCCTTTCCACTTTCACCGTCCCAGCAATTTACAGGGCTTTGGTCGCCGTAGACCCATTACTCGAAGATCCAGGTTCAAGTCTCCATTTTCACCTTCCTTCTTCACTCACAGATTTCAAAAGCTGTGGCCATTGAAGCGAGAGGGGTTTTTTTAATTTATTTATGTTTTTGTTTTTGTTTTCGATTTTAAATGTGGTGTGTGAGAGAGAGTTTCTGTGACTGTGTTTTAATATTACCTGGGTTTCTTCTAGATTTTTTTTTTATTTTTTTTGGGGAATTTTTGACTATCTTAACTCACGGTTTTGGTGTGCATAAGCAAGAAGTAGTTGGTTTTCTCTGTTCTTGTTCTGTGAATGATGGTTTTATAATTCAAAATGCAATTACTTTGTATTAATCTTGCACCGAAAAGGAAAATAGTTATAGGAAATTGCATACCCCTCTCTGCAAGGATATGTTGCTATAGTTTTTGTTGCACGAATTGATAGCATGTTCAAATGGTTGTTTAATAGTGTTTGTTCAAACGCACAAAAAAGGGAAAAACAATCATTTGTAATATTCATTGGCTTTTGAACCATTTCTCATTTTTTCAGAAGAATTTTGTCAATATTGATTAAAACTGTCCAGTTGTAGAGCATCTTTATATATGATTCAAATAAAAATTGCTGACTGACTTCGTTGTATCATTCTAAATCCCCATCATGTCAGTATGCCCATAACCATCTCGACTGCAATTGTTTGTTTTAAGACAGCTTTATAAATTGCTATATGCAAAATGGAAGGGACTTTATGAATTGCACATATGTTGAGATATTTATGCCTTCTTCCTGCAGATGTCGGACGCAATATGTGAGGATATTGACGATGGCCTGCGGTTCCAAAATTCGAACTATTTCTGTGGCTTGAGAGCAAGCGTGAGGATTTCGGATAAGCGAAAAGAGAACCGATACAGGCTTTTCCAATGTTGCCCAAAGGACGCATGTCGGTTTTTTCAGTGGTGTATTCCCTTGAAGATGCCATTGTCATATGCGGAGGAATTCTAGCAACTACAAGAAGAGCTGTGTGCGTTGCAAGAGGAATTAAGGGTTATGCATGACAAGGTCCACCCCATTGTTGAGACAAAAAAAATGGTAAAGATTATGTTCATTGGATGGTGTTTGTTATGCACCGCGCTTGCACTACTGCTAACTGTGACAATGGTGTAAACGAAATTGTTATGATGGCCACTTCGTCCTTGCTGTGTAACCATATTAATTTAAATGTACGACGGACTCCTCGTGAGCTTGATGCGTTGTATACTATTTTTTTGGACAATTGTCAGTCTTGAATTTTGCTAGTGCTAGGTATATGTATGGGGCTGGGTATATGTATGGGGCTGACTCTTGACTGTTACAATAGTATTTTATTGGATTAATAGTTTGTAAATTACTCCATCAATGCTCCAATTCTATTTCAATCTTGTGTGTTTATTCTTCCTCTCTTTGGAACTCAAGAAATCAGACCTGTGATCATCAAAACTTGACAACCTTTTGAACTTCAATTGTTACACTTATTTGTATATGATAGAACTTCTTGAGTATTTTTATTTGTAATTTCTACTTGTAGATGAGGGATTTTAAGAGGGTGTATATTGCAAAAACAGAGGAAGATATTGGCTACTATGCTGGTTATGTGGGTGAGAATAGTTTCATTACTTAATCTTCATTTGTAGTACATTAAAATCCTGATATTCTGTTGCCTCAAGAAGTATTCCTAACAAACTGCAATTAACTGTTCAGGAGAGTAAAAGAAACAAACATGGTGGGGTTTTTTGCTTTTGGATCCCTACGAAAATTACTTGATTATACTTTGCTTGCCTTTAAATGATAGTCAAATCCGACCATTTATTCCTAAAAGTATGGTGTAGTTACATAGAAAGTGACAAAATCTCAAAAATCTCACTCTAATATTTGAGTGTGTGGTGGTACTCTTTAAGTGGTTTTCTTTTTAAGCGTTAGCGTGCAATATATTCCCAGCAAAAGATACAACACGCCCACTGAACCACAGTTTCTCATTCGAGATATATATAATACGACTAAAATATATACAAGCCTCCTCCAATCACCCTTTCCAAATTTCTTCAGTGTAGCTACAAATAACCTGTTATGATACAAAAGGAAAATCAACAACCACAAAATAACATTGAACCATATATACCATATACAGTCTGGCACTTTTAGATCACCCCTGCCATTACCATAGCATCTCATACACAACAAAATACTAATAATTCCTTAATAATCATAGGAAAGGCCACATGAGCACAAAATAGTAAAACAACAAGAGCAACAATGTCAACAATAGTTTGTTCCATGTTATCCACAAATACAATTTTTCCACAATCTCCATTTTAAGTGTTGGCTGTGTAATCTGCCCACATAGCAGCAGTTATTGCATCACAGTACTCCGACATCACTTGTTGTGCTCGAGCATTAAAAGCTTCTTCAGTGCCGCCGCTGCCTACGCGTGTAGCTCTCGCTATGCCTGCGTCGTTGTTACGCACAAATGATCCTTCCCACACATGGAACATTTCATCCGCTCGGTTATACATGCGGATAAAGTTGTGTAGTGCACAGCAAGCAGTCACAATTAGCTGTTGTCTAGAGATGGAGAAGGAGTGCATTGCAGTCAGGATCGGGAACCTCACCTTCAACACACCAAAGCATCGTTCAATCACCATCCGCAATGACGAATGCCTATAATTGAACAACTCTTGTGAGGTAGTAGGCTGCCGGTTCACACCCCGAAACTCTTGGGCATGGCAGCGTGCGGACTTGTGTGGGGGGAGGAATGCATTGCCCATGGCGTAGCTCGAGTCCACGAGATAGTACGATCCTACAATAAGAGTAATAACCATTGGCAATATTCTGCTAAACTCATCATTTGATAGTTCTTAATAATCCTTACTAAGTCCATTGAACTAGTTAAGATTCGATGATCCATCTTATTACACAAGTGCCTAAAAATGATCCAACTTACTAAGTTCTTAATGTGTGTGTGTGTGTGTGTGTGTGTGTGTGTGTGTGTTTTTTGTGTGTGCGCTGTCCTAGAAATAGACGCAACCAATAAAGCATGAAGTACAAACCCGTACGTCCTTTTGCTATTACAACAACAATTGGAATACAAAATTAAAGAAAGTTTTACCTCTAGGCGGCCAAGGGAACTCATACTCGGCATGTCCAAGTGCGTCCTACATGACTTGTGAATCATTCGCACTCCCTTCCCATCTAGAATGCACATACGTAAACCGCATGTCGAAGTTGCATGCATACATCACGTTTTGGGTGATGTCACTCCGTCTATCTCTGAATGCGGTGGTCCTACCGAATGGGGCAGAAGCACTTATGTGCGTCCCATTGATGGTCCTCACACATTTCTGTTAAGAAAATATGTAGCACTTATGTCTATCACTAGTTTCTTGCTTTCTCCTTATTTTTACTAGACTCTATAGAATTTATTGAAGACATAGTGAACATAGAAGGTAGATGAAATGTGAAAAAGAAAGCAGATGTAAATAGTTGGTTGATCAATTGCATAGATCCATGAATGAAAGTACACATAAACAATAAAATTTTACTGGGGTAAACCCAATGTATTAGACAGTTGAGAATCCCTCATCTTATTGTAAAAATGTTATTCAAATAGTTGTATAGCTCTAATCCCAACCAACCCTACATGCTAACTGCTAAAGATTTTCATCTCTTGCTTGATGCTATCTCCAAACAAGCCTAGATGCCAACTTGTCCTTATTTTAGTACTGCATTGTTGTGGTTTTTGTTGGATCCGAAACCAAACCTTGCCTTTCTCCCTTTAAAATTTTACCATACTAACCAATAGTACATACATTTCTTACATCTTCATGTTTATTAAGAATAAAAAGTATCCTAGAAGATGGGTAATGCCCAGATTTTCCCTTCCCCCCACTCATTCCACCCAACAAAAAAAGGCAATGTCCTGAATAGCACTTTTTAAGATGATATTAAAAAAAAAAAGTAATAAATTTCAATAATTTTATTAAGAGCTATCAAGATGACCTTAAGCAGCCAAAAAAGCCATCCTTCAGGCTACAACACATTTCAAATAAATGATCAGAACAAAATCATGATATGGATAAAGGCAAATGAGATAGAATTTTGATCTAATTTGTTTTCTATACAGAATAGCTTCTTGAGGTAGATGCTACAGCATATATGCTACAACACATTATTAGTCATCGATTGTTGGTAACTGACCAAAAACAAAAGTCTAAATAGATGAAATCAGAGCAAGTCAGACAAAAACATGAATTAAATCCAAGAATGTTTATTTGGCAAGATCCATTGCAGATTTGCAAGCTGGAATTTGATAATGTGATCATTAAAAGCCTATATGATAATAGTAATTTGTATCATTGAATGAATAAAGTAAATGTCATTTTTACTGTGACAAATCCACTAGTTCAAGACCATGGTTCAAATGTCCATGTGTTAGTTTCCAAATCAAAGATAAATGTCCTGTCACTACAAAGAAGCAGGCTAATCAGCTTACTTCATGTTCGTCAAGAATAAGATCAGTTAGATCAAGGAGCAATATTTAAGTTAATGACCATACAACTTTGCAGCAAAAAAGTAATCACTAGTAGGTGACCACTTCATCATTGAAATACCCCCAGAACAATGCCAAAACTGTAAACATGGTTGTTTGGTTGTCCCCTTTTAAACATTACTGTTCAGTGTTTAAACACAGGATAGAGTTTTGATCATGAACCAATGGAGATGATGATTATAGGATAGAGTTTTGATCATGAACCAATGGAGGTGATGATTACAGTTACAGTATTCAGCTAGCAATTTAATAAGGGAAATTAGACAGTCATTTAGCTGTGGAACTTCATATTGTTTTCTTTCTATTCTCTATTACAGAGCTTTCACATTTTAATGAATCAAAGTAATAATTATCTAAGAACTAAGAAAAGCAAAAGCAAAGCATACTTCAAACCATGGATAATATTTCTCATTCCCTCGAAGTGAATGAGGAAGGTCAGCTGCATCAGTGTATGGCCGGATGATGAGACATCCCAGAGCATGGACAGCACGCAAGGCACGCTGGAACCGCCTTTGAATGGTCTCGAGAGAATGTTGGAAGCGGTTGGCAGTTACCCAGAAGTCAGCGTTGTGTCCGACAATAAATAGCAATACCCTAACGGCCTCCTCCACTGAAACAATACCAGTGTCCTCTAATAGCTGCAACTGCTTCAACTCATTACACAAGTGCCTAAAAATGATCTTGTCCATGCGGAAGATGTCGTAACACACTTAGGGATTTCCTTCTAGCACTTCATGGACATATGAATTCCCATTTAGGATACTAGTGCACATAGGTCGCTTCATGTAGTATTTTTGCACATACTCTATACAAAACTGAACATAGGCTGTGGCAATCTCAAGCTCGACATCATTATCGTACTCATTTGAATTGGGGTCTACCATGACTGAATCCTAATCTGAATCGGCGTCGGCCATAACTAAATCACACCTGTGGGTAGCCAATGAGTTCACATGAGCCACTATAAAGAAGTACATAAGAATATATATATATATATATATCTATATGTTGCTGTAGATATATATACTCACTTATTGTTGTATGTATATATGTAAGTGAGTATATATATATATATATAAATGAGTATATATTGCTATATGTATATATAATTCTGCATAAGAAAGTATATACTACTGTATGTATATGTAAGTGAGTATATCTTGCTATATGCATATAAATACACAGTATATACATTTTTCCATAAGTGAGTATATATGTTACTGGAAGTACTAATATATATATAGATGCTACTGTGTACCAAAGAAATTCTGTAAAGAACACATCAGATTTTCTGAAATATATACATCACCAAACAAAGCAATTCATAAAAGTACTAATTAACATAACATATTTCATACATCAGTAACATAACATAGTTCATACATCAATACCATAAATATTCAAAGCATTCAACATAATACAAGAAGGCAGCACGCAAACATTGTCCAAAATATTAGCATAATACAGACTTTGCCTATTGACATTAAAGCAAAATAAGAGTACTAATTAACTCAGGCTATCTAAATGGCGCACACCATCAACCACCCCCACCAATACTGCAGTCGACCCCCAATAAACTCAATCCAACCCCTTCTTCTATCAACTGTCATAGCAAAAAAAGCGGCTCTACTCTTGGGGTTATGAATCTCCTGCACGAACTTGTAATATGTGACATGATCCACATCGGTGTGTTGGTTGAGCATTGTTATAGCTTGCGTAATTGACTCAGTGTCACCCCCCACACCAGACTCTCCAGTGTCGATGAATTTTTTCCCCTTCCGGATCCTCATCTCAGTAAACCCCCAAATTGCCTCAGTCATGGTTTCAAGGGAGTTCCCTTTCTTCCTTTTTCCTCTTGAATTTGATGGTTCAGCTGGCCGCTTTTCAACTCGCCTCTAGCTTTGCCCTTAACCCACTGTGGGCAACTTCTCCACGTCGTCCACACTATCAGCGTCGAGAGTAACATGTACCCCCGATGATAGGAAGGCTGCATCCAGCTCTCTCTCTTCGTCACTTTTTGGAGTTAGTTGGGCAGACGATATTTGGAGGAAACCTGTGGCTGTGTTCAAATTGAAAAGCCTGCCCAACAACTTGTAGTGTTGCAGCCATTTTTTCCTGAACTCCTTGACTTTATGATTGGCCTATGAACACAAGGTAGATTTCATCGTCATCTTAATTACAACCATAAACCATGCATGTAGCTAATTGTAATAAATTTTGTTTGGAGTATGTGTTTTAATATTACCGCAATTGCAGCAGCCCATGCGTCGTCACTTCCCGTCACCGTATTTGCAATGGGGTCCCATCCCATTCCTGTACGTCCAATGAGTTGGGAGAATGTACGATGTCGACCTTTCATTCGTTGATATTTTTGTGTAAGTTGTGTCTTATTGTAATTTTTATTCGTGCGTTTGTTAAACTCTTTCATAATGGCTGTCCAAGCTCCAGTCTTGAACTGGCCTGGGCATATTTCCTTTAGCTTCCTCTTCTAACAATACATCAATAAAATGCTTCTCGACTACGGAAGGCCACAACTTTCCATCCTCCGCATCAGTTGTGGCATTTTCCATCTAAAAGAATTTTGGTATACTTACATAGACTCGTCATTTGAAATTATATAATACGAATTATAAAACATTAACTTCCTACTCACTAAAACTACCAAGCAGCCGGCATATAAGAAAAACTAAGGTCACCATTTATCATTTTAAGATAGATTTTTTGAATTTTAATATAAGCAAGGACAAGGACCAGAAATGATCATATATGATATGAGAACCCAATAATGTCAGTGGCTGCAAGGTTGCTAAGTGAGAGGATTAACAAGAATTTGCACATTTGAAGAATATATAAAAATTAAAGTCTAGTAAAATCCCATTCCGTAGTACAGACATAAGTTACATATAAACAACAATCATTTCTCAGTAACTCATATCAACAACAATCATACCATTTGAAATACACACATGTTGGTTTTTTAAAATGGAATATCTCAGTAACTCATATCAACAACAATTTCTTCTCAGTAACTTATATCAACAACACTCATTTCTCAGTAACTCATATGAACACAACAACAATCATTTCTAGTGAAATACATTTGAAATAAGGCTGCGTTTGTTTTGGCAGTAAACGATTTCAGGAAAATGCTTTACACCCTTGTATGTGTTTGTTTTGCTATGGAAAATATGGTCAACGGAATTGCAATTCCGGTTGGACTGTAAAATGGGGCCAAAATGATGTAAAACCAATTCTACTTCTATTTTACCTTCAAACCATTTACACCCCATTTTACACCCTTTCAGAATCTCACTCACTCTCGTCACTCACGCCAAGCCCAGCCGGAGAGCCATCGTCGGTGAAGCCCAGATCCAGTCCACTCCTCAGATCGTGCCGGCGCCTTCGATCTCGCCTTCGATCGCGCCTTCCCGATCTCGCCTTCGATCGCGCCTTCCCGATCGCCTTCCCGATCTCGCCTTCGATCGCGCCTTCCCGATCTCGCCTCAAATCGCGCCGGCGCCTTCGATCTCGCCTTCGATCGCGCCTTCCCGATCTCGCCTTCGATCGCGCCTTCCCGATCGCCTTCCCGATCTCGCCTTCGATCGCGCCTTCCCGATCTCGCCTTCCCGATCTCCTTCCCGATCTCACCTTCGCGCCTTCCCGATCTCGCCTTCCCGATCTCTTTCCCGATCAGTCCACTCCTCAAGCTCTCCCTGATTCTTCCTCTCGTGAAAAATTGTGAATAATAAAAGATGTTTTAATTTGGATTTTTGGTTGTGTTAAGTGCATGGATTGAAATTTTTTGTTATAAAATTTGTTTGGGGGCTGAGAAAATATGTACAATTTGTAGGAAAATAGCATTTTCAGAACGTTACCAAACACCGTAAATCTTTTTTTGGACTATTTTCCATTGCAAAACCAAACACCCAAATTTTAATTTACTTACGGGAATTCACTTTCCCCTGCATTCATTTTACACTCGGAATTTGATTTACATTGAACCAAACGCAGCCTAAGTACCATTAATTTTTAAAATATTGTATTCCATATATATATATATATATATATATTCTTTATTCGATGACAAGAAACTTTATGGTTTTCAATAAATTGAAATCATAGACAATATTTTGTAATCAAGACAAAGTGAAACTATACCGACTTTTTAGTTGGTTATTGAAATGAAACCAACCCTTGTTATCTTTATTATTCTTGTTCTTTTTCTTCTATGTATTATTTAATTTGACATAACTTACTTTTTAAGATTCTTATATCAAATTAATGGAGGATATGGTCATGAGTTATATTTCGCTTGTTGTTGTTGTTGTGTGAATGAGAAGTAGTTAAAAAAAAAAAAAAATCGACAATGATATTGAAAGGTATCCAAAGTAATTTTGTTTGAAACCATCCTTAATATATTAATGTTAAATCTAAATACTAAAATTAATAGTCTAAATAACCAGTAGAATCCTTCTTTTTTTTAAAAAAAAAAAACAGTAGAATGAATACTAATAATAAGAGATTAATCTAATAGTTTAGAAAGCTACATGAGATCGTGTGTTAAAGCAAGCTTAGCAGGAGATCGTGTGTTAAAGCAAGCTTAGCAGTAGAATGAATACTAATAATAAGAGATTAATTTATTCGTTTGACGCAGTGGGTAAGGGAGAATGACCCGAGTACCGAACTTTATGCCCTTCATTCTTTTTAACTCACAGATAGATGTTTATAGTTTACAGTTACACCTACTGATCTTAAGGATTTAAAGGCAATAACAGAGGCCACAAAATGAAGACAAAATGCATGACCTAGGTACGAAATTAGAACAGAACAAGCAAACAAATGATTCACACTACCTAACAGTTTACATTTAGGCAGACCTACCAGTAAGGGAACACTGTGAGAGGAGGAAGTAGAGGAGGAAGCAGAAGAGGGCACTGATGCTCTGTATAGCATGAGAGAGGTGGACGAGGATGAGAATGAGGCTTCCATCTGAATGAACTTGTGGAACTAAATAACCCCTAAGCTAGATTAATGTGAGCTGATCTAAGTTAGATTTGGATGTGAAAGAAAGCTGCAACAAGAAATTAAGACAATTTCAAATATTTACCTGAGCAAGCCCTTCGCACTGTGTGAGTTAGCACCTTGAGAGTTTCGGTAAGTGTGGGATCTCTCTGAGGATTAGGGGCAGTTGGGGATAATTTTATGAGTCTGAGCAAGGGGTTAATGTGAGACATGCGGTGTAAGCTGAGTGTGTAGTAACGTATCTTGTTGGATGGGTCGATGAGGATTAATGGCGTTGGGTGAGGGAGAGACTTTGACAAATGGGTCGGTGAAGGGAGTTATGGTGGTGGGTGAGATAAATGAAGCTAGGAGCGTGCTTGGTCATCCGGTTTAAGGAAGTGAAGAGATGAAGAGGAAGAGAGGAGACAACACATAGAAGCATCTCTGACCAGGTGGGCCATACAGTGTTCAATATATTTACACAATTGCCACTGAGTTTAGTGTTTGTTGTTTAAAAACAGGTCGGAGGTGATTTCAAAACCAGCATTTTAAAAATGGATTTTTGAGTCATGTTTTCCAAACAACCCCTGAACAAGGATGGCTGACCAAACACGTTTTTTGGGTTTTGGACACTAGTGTTCAGTGTTTAAACACTGAACACTAATGTTTAAATTGGGCGACCAAACACCCTCTAGACACCCATTCTACCCGGCCTAAACCAATATCTTAGGAAATATTGGCCATGGACTCATGTCATGGAAGCATATTAGCAATTATACTTTCCAAACATATCATTAACACAAACTAATAAGTTTTTTGTGTGATGTACAGATAATATTGTAATATCTTATGTAAGATGGTTTGGGAATATGTTGTATATGTATTGTAGCATAATTTTCATAGAACTCTATTAGTAATGAGTTCATTATAAAAAGTAACAATTATAATTGTATACACATATCCATTATAACTATTCAATTGAAAGAATAAGAAATTAAAAAAAAAAAAAAAACACTTCGAAGGAATATTATAGAATAAAAGTTGATACAGAATGTATCTTTCTCTTTCTCCTTAATTCTTAAACAAAATACATATCCCGAACACCCACAGTCAATCATATCATTTACAAAACTCACAAATTCACAACGTCTAACCTTAACATCAAACTCGTAATTGCCGTTGTCACTCAATATAAAATTCAAGCTCCCCTTCTTTGACTGTAGCCAACTCACACGGGTTAGGATTAGATGAAACAACAATGTTAGAGCTAGGTAGGTGTTGTTGAAAGATTGAAGGTAAATGACGTCATTTTTGGTCTGTGTGTATTTGATATGGGATGGCACGAAGGGCTATGTGTAGGTATATATATATATATATATATATATATATATATATATAAAGGGGTAGAAGTGCAAGAGGTGAAAATGATGAATTAAAATACAAAGAGTTCTGTGTGTATGTGTAAGGGATGAAAAGTTTTGAAACATTGAACCAAATGATACAAAGGATATTTATTTTTTAAAACATTGAATCAAATGAGACAAAAAATCAATATTTAATTTGTTCTTATCTCTGATGTAGCATTTGAAAATATTTTAATTTTTTTTACATAGAATGTGTCATTTGGCAGAACCTCATGCACTTCCACATGAAGTCTATGCTTATATATATATATATATATATATATATATGTATGTATATATATTGATTATATGTGTGGTCATGGGAAACTAAAATTCATCACAATGGGGTTTTCAAAAAAAAAAATTTTGTTCTAGTGGGTGATAAGATCCTCTTTGAGGTGGTGAATTGGTTAGGAATTAGCTGCTTGGAGGGAGCTAGGCCTCTAGGAAAGAGAGATAGAATTAAGAGGAGATCAAGAGTTAAGGAAGTCAGTGAATGTATTCTTATTTTTGGATGATCTATGACCATGATCATTATAATGCATGACAGCAGCTCCTTATATACTCGAGTACTAATTGATTACAAGGGTCAGGGTTAAGTCCAGTAGTATTGGATTCATTGAAATGATGACATGTGTTCATCAGTGCACTGAACCTAAACCAAGTACTGATTATAAACTTAATAAGGGTGATTATAACCACCTCCTTACCTGACTGCCAGCTGGCATACAATCACCTACTAACAGCCCTAACTACTTTTAACTACTACTATTTTGAACACATGCTCAAGTCAACTGTATTAATTATGCACATCAATCACGGTAGTGATTAACTAAGCACCTAGCAGCAACTAATACAATCATTAGTATAGAAGACATTTTCCTTACTAATTAAAGAGAATATGTTATGAAAATGTTCCTCACAATCTAAATGGTTCCTCATAAACATTTTCCTCACAAACTTAATGGTTGTGAAAATGTTGTGAACGTATTACTTTTTTTAATTAAAACATCACTTTTCCCATTACTAACCAAAATAAATCCCCTTCCATTTGGGGTATAAAGACAAGTCAAGAGATCTACCAGACTATCATTATCAACAAAATTCTATTCAATCTTTTCATATCTTTTCATTTCTCTTTTATAGTGTGGTACAAATCTACCAAAATGTATCTTTTCATTTTTCTTTTATAGTGTGTTACAAATCTGCTAAATGTATCTTTTCATTTTTCTTTTTATATTGTGGTACAAATCTACCAAATATTTAGGCGTATTTAGAATTGTTCCTTGGAGGTTTACTATTAATTTTTTTTTTTATTAAAAAAAAAACACCATCTTTTCTTGAATGTGGTAGGGTGTCGTTCCTTTTTTGATATCAGTAGTTGTTTATCACGTCCATGACCATTATTTCCTACTAGTGATTTAGCATCAAAAACACATTTAGAAGACGGGATTCGTGTTGAAAATACTCACTGAATTTACTGCTTGAACACATCTGAGTTATGGAATGTGGTATATGTCATTCCTAACATATCTTCTTCAATGACTTTTCCCCTGAATAATTTTTATTGAGCTGATTTTTAAAAATGCAGAGTTGTACTCGGATATATTATAGAACAAAAATGTCCACAGAAATGTGTTCTATAGCTCAAATAACTAATAATAATTATTATTATTCTTATAATAAAAAAACCAAAAATTTCTCCTGCACAGTTTTTATACATCTATTCCCTAAAATTCATCCCTGGAAAACAAAAATGAATCAAGTAATGGTAACAACCATTTAAACTCTTAACAAAAAATTTGGATTCATGTATACGTACTAATAGACCTACATAAACATCTTCATCCCTCACACTAAATCTCTAACAAAATTTTCTGCCAAGGCTGCTATATTCATTTTTTCATCTTCTTAGATGACTTCACATTTCTGTGGGTCATGTATTTGTCCGTATCTTTGTCCATATCCTCATCATCATCATCTCCTCCTCGCTTCTTCCCATTCTTGCCTCCTAGTTCTTTGATTTTCTATAAAGATGATAATAAAAATAAACCACAAACAAAGAATTAGTTAATTAATTTATTATTATTAAATAAGCTCAGGAAAAAGACGCTAAAATCTTTCAAAATATGGCAACTCAAAATAAATTCCACACAAGGAAAGACTTTAGTAATGGCAGAAGAGGGGTCCATTTAGACCAACAACCAATGCACTCAACCAACCAAATTCACACTGAAGAGATTGGGTTGGTTTGGCTCTAAAACTTAAAAACTCCTTCGAAAGTTGAATCTCCACAAAAGAATGAGTTCAGAAATTTTTTTCACAAATTCACAAAATTGAACTTAACCCAAGTACCCAACAATTTTATACTGAAATTATTGTATATTTAATAAATAAGCACATCGATTATATTTTACTAGTCAATAAACCTGATCCCAGTTACACTTATTTTTAGCCTAAATGCTAAAAATGCAAATTAATTTGTTGAAATGATACACTTGGGAGGATAAACAATTTTTTTTGGGTAGTAAAATGTAATGTGAGTTATTGGTGATAAAGGGCACAACTTGAATATATTATACTGGCCCAAAGGCCACAAACCGACAAGCCAAACTGATCTAAACCAACCACCTATGAATTGGCTTATTTGGTTATTTCAGTGCAGTCGATTTGATTTTATTTGGCTAGGCAATTTCTCATAATCAAAATGAGATTGGTTTGGCTTCAAAAAACCTTCAAAAAAGAACAGCCCTATCTGCATAGACCCCAAAGCAGGAAAATGTAAAGATAGAAAAGAAGTTTATAATATATCACAAGCATAAACAACACGGAATGCTAAACAGTTGGAACAAAGAAGCTAGCAAATAGGAAAGCCAGAAAACCAAAGTAATACTCATGGTGGACATGGCCAACAAGACCCAAGTGATTTCTACCAGGACTTGGCTTCTAGAGTGAAAAAAAGAAAAAGAAAAAAAAAAAAAAAAAAGGAGAAAAAAGAAGCAGAATTAGTAGAAACCAAAATGATTAAATATTTGCAAACTGGTTGTGAAAACATCATTGGTAATCTTCAAAAAGAGAGTGTACACATCCTTCTTGTGTCCTCTATTTCCTGTTCTAATAAAAATATGTACTTATTAAGAAAAAATCATTAGTAGTTCATGAAGCCAATTCCAATAACTAAACCCAGCAGGTAAATCAGGATTTGGGAATTGAAAGGGAAAATCAAAATTCAAGAACATAATCCAACGGGAACCGCCACCCCGCCCCAGGGCCCCCCTTTTTCCCAACAGACAAAAAAAAAAAAACCATTAAGAGTGATTAGAAATTTATTAGCAATGGTCACAACAATCATATAGCACTCAGACCACATACAAACTGCACTTATTTGAATTTTACAGACCTAATCACAGTGGAAAGAGCCATCCTAATGCCAACTAAGATTATCTGATTGAGAGAGAATCATTGGAATTCTGCTCAAACAGTGTCAAACTAAGGTTATAGGTGCTTGCATCAAAACTGGGACCTGGAAACTGCAAGGTCTCAAGGAGGCTGTATAGGTGGAGCCGTGGAGGTTTCATGGAGCTGTAGAAGTGGTGGAAGGAAATGATCACATAATCAGGAAACTTTGCTTGTACCTTAACTGAGACAAGTTCAGTAGGCCGCTGAGAGTGGGGATTGCCAAGTCTTTCAAGGCATCTTTGATCTGTTTAAACACACTCTACGCTCCATTTGATTTGATAGAAAACCTTATGTGAAGATAGTTTTCCACTTTTCCTATGTTTGGTAGCATCCGAAAAAAGTAAGTTAAAGGAAAACTCTATCTCTTGACTTCCCTTATTTGAAGTCAAGCTATCAACATATACTTTTCTAAAATTTCAGTTACTCCATTTGTTTCAACATTTAACATTTTCTGAAAAATGAATCATTTTCCAAAATGCATTTTCTAGAAAACTCTCATTTTCCTACGTTTGGTAGCGACCTTAAAATGAGTTGGAAACTATCTCTTAACTTCCCTTATTTGGCTTGGCATGAGATAGAGATAGAGTTGTTTTCCAACAAATAAGTGTTAGCTTCTAGTTGTGCTCAACTGCAAATAGTAAAGCATGAAACCTTCTCAAATCCTAAACAAGAAACTTTGGTTGTACCTAATTGAGACTAGTTCAGCAGACCACTGGGTGTAGGGATTGCCTAAATCTTTCAAGGTATCTTTAATCTGTTGGAACACACTCTAAATGAAATTTAGATCATAGCTTGACTTCCAATAAGTGTTAGCTTCTAGTTGTGCCCAACTGCTCATGGCTAATTCATTTTTCATATCTCCTCCTTTCCCTTACAAAATTAGCATATAAAGTTATGGCAAGGATACTCTAATCAATTCAATAACTATTAAGCAGTGCAAAAGGATGGCTTATATAGAGATTCACTGCCTTTGGCAACCTATGGGCTATTTGGAAGGACACACACACACACAGAATAATGACGACTAGCTTGAAGTTTTCTTCTCCATTGTATTTTCATATAAAAAATTCTTAAGATTAAAAAAAAAAATAATAATAATCTACACTTTCCAAGGTCTAATGGCGTTGTAATTAAAGAAATATATTCGCGTAAGATGCAACAGACAAGGCCATTTCATACTGTCTCCGCTAATATTTCTCTCCTTTTTTTTTTTTTAATGTTTGGAAAAGTCTGCTAGTATGACTATATAAGACCGTTAGCAGATCATAATTCTGTCTCTGTTATTGTGGAGTAACTGACTATGGACTACTCACATAAATTAGAGATTAAGAGTACATTATCAAGTCCTCCTACCTGCTTCTTATCACTTTTTACCATTCCTACCAGTGTGGCCAATAAGAATGAAAAACTGCAAAGGGAACGGTAGGATGGGATAAAGCATGCGCCCTTATGGCCAACGGTGGTTTGGGGATAAGGAAACTAACTATTAGGTAAATGGCTATGGCGCTTTGGGGTTGAGGAGACTCGTATTTGGAGGAGGGTGGTATCTATGAAGTTTGGGGAAGAGTTGGGGGGGGAGGGGGGGAGAAATGGACCTCTAAGTTGGGCAAGTGTGTTCATGGTTGTGGTTTGTGGAGAGGTATTTTTATGGGTTGGGAGGATTCCAGTCAACATACTCAGTTTGAGATTGGGGTGGGAAAAAGAGTGAGATTCTGGCATAATTGTTGGTGTGGGGATCAACCTCTTCAAGTGAAACTCCCAGTTTTGTACGTGATAGCCATTAACAAAGAGGCTTTTGTTGCATTATCCTTGACAAGGCAGAGGAAAGGGAGGAGGACTTGGGATGTAAGGTTCACTCGGGATTTGAATGATAGGAAGGTGGGTTCTATGGTGGATTTTCTTCATATTTTGGAGTACAATACCCCTTCAAGTGATAATGGAGACAGATTGAGATGGACTTTGAGAAAGAATGGGAACTTTGACATTCGCTTGCACTATAATTGCTCTACAAGGTTCCTCCTCTGTCATTTTTCCTTGGAAAGGCATTTGGGAAGTGAAGGACCCTAGGAGAGTTTCTTGTTTTGTTTGGACTGCGGCTTGGAATAAGGCGAGTTGGAATAAGATACTCTCCGGTGACAATATGAAGAGTAAGGGGTTTGCTTTTGTTGATTGGTGTTGCATGTGTCGTTGTGGGGAGACCATTGATTCATTGTGAGAAGGCACATCAATTATGGTGTTTCATCTTTCGATCTTTTGGAGTTTCTTGGGTCTTACCAAAAACGGTGCTTGATCTTCTTTTTGGTTGGAGGAATTAGTTGGGGAAACACTTGTAAGACATTTGGAACTTAGTACCGTTGTGCCTGATGTGGTGCATATGTAGGGAACATAATTAATGTATGTTTGAGGATGTGGATAGTTCGGGAGACCAGTTGCTTGCTTCTTTCAATGGTTATTGGTTTGAACTTTGATTGATCTCGGGCTTGGGGACTCACATCTTGTGACACCATCCCTTTGTTCATTAGTTCTCTTATTTTTTGTAATTAGTTTACTGTTTTTTTTTTCCTTCTTTTTCTACTTTTTGACTACTTGTGTGTTTTTCCCGCATATTGTAGTGCCTTTAATACATTTTTTCTTACCTATCATTTTTTCTTACCTATCAAAAAAATAAATAAATCAGAGATAGATAGTTAACCAGAAGGCATGGATTGGGCACGTGCATCCCAACCCAATTATTGGCACAAGCACACTTAATCTTTCATCATTCATAAATTTTGCAATTGAAAACAACTTAGATATCTTTCATTATTCATAAATTGTTATAAATGAAAACAACTTAAAAATAAATCATTACCGCCAGAGATACTCTTTTGGCCTCTTTGACAGACCCCATCAATAGCAGGACTTCCTCTTCTTGAGAAGGAAACTCTGGAAATTTCTTGCCTGAAACACACAAAATATATATATATATATATATATATATATATATATTAGCTTTTGAGACTCCAATTATAATGCCTCACCACAAAAATGGTACATGTTTCCTACCAACAAACTTCTCTATCTGCACAAACCATTCCACCTCATACTGATTCACTAGGGAGATTGCAACACCTGATCTTCCTGCACGAGCAGTTCTTCCAACTCGATGTTTATAATCCTGTGAGTCACTTCAATTAGCAAACCAGAGCATATAGAATATTTTTTGGGAAAAAAAAACCATAATTCTTTCAATAATATCTCATCTGAAATCTAATCAAACACAATTACAGGAGAGGATGTCTGGATGCATAATATTTTTGTAAGTGATAAAATTTTATTGAGTTCGAGGAAATAATCACTTAATATGTGTGCACAAAATACTACTGAAAAAAATTACATAATCAAATAATGACATGCCAAAAAAGGGGAATCAATAAAGTCTACCACATAATTTGCATCACTTGTGCCTATAATACAGGGCCACACTAAACAAGAATATCCAAAAGCTGGATTTCACCTCATACATGATTCCAGAAAGTGTAACAAGCCCCAAAATTCAAAAAATTATCAAGGAAATAATCCAGAGAAAGGAAAACAGTAACAGATAAAAGCTCCATATGAATGCAGGAAAATTTCTAGAAGGCACTGCACACACTTGTTTGCCTTGGTGTGGCAGGGGGGATCTATCAGTTGCCTCTTAGTGAAGTGTGATAGGTCCAAGATGTAGCAATGAAATTTCAAACTAGATTCAGAGTGGCCTGGTAACATTCAAGGTCTCAGAATCTTTAAGATGAACAGGTCCATACCACCACTATGTAATGGAAAGAACAGCTATGCAGAACCAACTCCTCAACTACATCAGGCAAAGAAGATTTTAAGCCTCTGGGTTTATAGGATAGGTATGATGTAAGGTTTTTTTTTTTTTTTTTTTTTTTTTTAAGTAATTAAAGAAAATACAAAACGGCCAGCTTGGAAGAAATCAAACTTTTTCATAGCTGCATGCTCTTTGAGAAGCAGCATAAAAGCTCAAGCCCCACCAAACAGGTTGCAGTATACAAGAGTCATGCATATTGCATACACTATATATATCCTGTCAGTACATTACAATTGATAATTTAAAATAGTAATAAAAGGCGAGATAGAGATACAGTTATAGATGTTCACATATATGTAGAAACGAGGAAACTAAAACTACACACAAAAAAAATGGCAAAGGGAAGCTAAAGAGGCAGTTAAGAGGGGTTTAATTTAAGAAGAATTCCGAAGAACTATATTGCAAGCTGGGGACAAAGGTTGGAGAGAAGCCTATTTTTAATCTAGCTAAAATATGGAAATGAAAACTGGAGAGTTGATTGTGACTAATGTATCAAATATAAGGGTCAAATAAATTTTTAGTGAAGGAAAATCTTAGCAAGTTTATATATTGTTATACTATGGAAATGCAGCAAGTTCTATTCACACTATCAATTGAAAAGGATTCATGGAGCTGACCTCAATTAAATTGGGATTAACGACATAGTTGAGGTGAGTTGAATAAAATCTAAGAAATAATCAAACTGAACAGGATGTATGTTACACCATAAAACAGGTGTAGCCCTGCTCTAAGTTCAGAACATAGATAGCAAGCCTAACCTTCACATTTGTAGGAATGTCATAATTGATAACCATATCAACAGATGCAATGTCAAGTCCTCTACTTGCCACATCAGTGCCAATAAGAATATTGCACTCTCCTGCCTTGAACTGATTTAAGGCTCCAAGTCTCTTTGACTGAAAAGAATAGTCACAAAATATTATGGCAACATAGAAAGGAAGAATAAATTAAAGAAAGAAAGAAAGGGGTAACCAACATGCATAAAAATATACAGAGAAATCATTTTTTTACTTCAGTAAAATTAATAGACGTTACCTGGGACATTTTACCACTAATTGGAATGGCTCTGTGACCAAGATGTCGAAGCATCAAAGCAAGAAAGCGAGTTGCATCACAGGTACGAGTGAAAACCATTGATGTACATCCAGACATCTCGTTCAAAATGTATACAAGGTAGCATTCCTGTAAAACAATGATTATGAATATATGTACCAGGAACATACCAATCACCAACATCATGCAACAGCAGAAACTCCATAAAAGAAACTAAAATGCATGTAATTTGATGAATACACCTTCAAAACGGATGCCATAATCACACTTTCCAATTTGTTAGTGTGATACATCTCACAATAAAATGATTGTAACTTGCACTGAGAGTTGCAACCCTTTTTCTGGAACCACTAGAAACATTCTTCACATCTCATCACATCTTACACACACACACACACACACATACGATCCTTCAAAATGCATGCCATAATCACACTTTCTAAACATGTTTCAAATCTTATATATAAATAAAGTCGCACCCAATGAACAAATCTCCCACTTCTATACAAGTTTAAGGTGAAGAGGGATAAATAAATAAACTCAACTTGTTACAATAGTCAGTGCATTCATATTGTTTCGATCCACAAAAAGACACAAATTTGTCACACATCCATAACTGTTTCTACTAAACCCATGGTTCATTTTAATGGAGGGATCAAGAGTTACAAAACTGAACTCTAGTAACCTAGGGTTTCACTATATGCTATAAGCCATTTTCAAAATTAATTAGTGGCTAAATCCTAAATACAACTTATTTATGTCAATCCTAGAATTTTTGTACATCCAAAACCAAGAAATTTCCTGAAATGAGGTTGTCCACAATATTCAAAGAAGCAACTTGCCAAAAAGATTTTATTAACAAGGTTTATTTAAAGAACTTTTTATTGTACAAATGAAAGCTATCTATATCATCTCTTTAGTTGGCTAAAACCTCAAATTTCAGCATTGCCTTTTAGGAGAGCATAAACTCCAGGTATACCTCTCATAAAAAAGCATTAGGTGAAAGAAATGTCATTTTCCCTATGATCTCATACATGGCTTCAGAGGAGAAAAGACAGATTAAGTCTTGTACATTTTTGATGAATGTTTCTCACTGTCTTTCTTCAACAGACTCAAGAACACAACAATGCTTAGTAAATGTAAACAAAACAATCCCCTGATATTAAATTCAAACATTTGTCTTGTTGGCCCTAATCACCAGCCATAATACCTGGCATACATATCCAGTCTTTAGTTAAAACATCTTCAAAAAAAGCTCAACTCTGAAAGAAAAGGAGAGACCTTGTATTTAGCAGGTACAAAGCAATACTGCTGCTTTAGCGTGTCAACAGTTGAGTATTTTGATGCTGCTTCAATCTGAAATCATCCAAAAACTAACCATCATTACAAGTCATGACAAGAACTATGAACAAACGATACAAGTATAAGAAATACGATCATTACCTTCACAGGATTTCTTAAACAAGCCCTTTGGAGCTTCTTAACCTGAAACATCATGAATAAATGAAACATTATATGGAAAACTAAAAGAACATATACCTTTTCCATATAGGAACCACCTGTGCAGTGTGCATCTCCAACATAAATTGTCTAGGCATCACAAAGACAATACTTGCTCATAATATCATGATTTGATATGGTTGCTAAAAGGTTCTGCTGACGTGTATATAGCATTAATAATTTTTATAGCATGTGCTGTAAGCCTAGGCACCGCATCTAATAATATTTATAAAATGTGCTCTGTAAGGCACCAAATATCTACTCTTCTGGTGCAAAGTGTGTTCTACTGGTGATCTAAAACCCTCTTGAACTATCATACCCTGATGTGCATGAAATGTCAAAAACTGTTTCCTTAGAATTCAACTTCATTTTCATGGAAACATTAGTTCCAAATGAGTTTCTCTAAAAATTTTGGAAAGGGGTCTTATCAAAAAAAAAAAAAATCAGAAAGGGATCTCATATTTCAGGAAGCAGAATAACCAGGATTCACTATAAATTATAGAACATGCATAGCTACCACTCACAGTAAGAAGAAGAAAAAGAAAAAAAAAAAGAAAAGGAAAAAAAAAGGTCCCTGATTACAGATATACCTTTCAAGTACAGCAGGATATTTAAATACATACCTTACTGGTCATAGTGGCAGAAAATAGATATGTTCTGCGTTCACGAGGGATAAGTTTCAAAATTTCATCAATTGATTTCTCGAACTCCTCATTCAACAACCTGTCAGCCTCATCTAGAACCTGCTCAAAGTGTAACCCAATCATGCAACTTATAACAAATGAATTTACAGACTAGACAACATCAAGGTGGATCGAACAGTTGTTTTTAATCATTTCTAGCTAGATCAAAGATATAGACATCCATGTGCTTAGGATAAGTCACTGCCAGCCCCACTACCAGTCTGGCACAGTAGCAAACTTCACCATGTTTTGAGGTAGAGATGGACACTCAATGAGAAATAAGATGCAATAAAGGAGATTCCACAGTAAAGAACATTATAAAAAAAGGGATGTAATAAATAAATAAAATGAAGTATGCCCTAGATACCAGATCAAAATAAATTTGAGCTTGCGAATTGCAAAGTGGATAGGAGTAAATAGTGTACTTTGCACCACAACATCTAGTGTTATGCATACCATTACCAAAAACCTCTTTACTGCACCGCATATATATAAAAAAAGTAACATAACAAATTTTATTATTAAAAAAAAAACCAATCAAGTACACTGGAAATGTAATATAGTAGCAAAACCTTAAGAGCCCAAACTGCACTGCATATATTTACTGTGTACATAGAGTATTGTCTTTCACAGGCAAAAAAATATAATTTTGGATAAATTATATATACATATATATACACACACACACACACACAACATAAATCTCTGACCATTAGTTTCTCAAAAAAAAAAATCTCTGACCATTATATTGCAGCCTACCAAGTGTCAATTACCATTTTCTTGCAGCATGTCTAATGCCAAACTATAAGTCATACACACTGACAAAGATCAAAAGAAATTAAAAACATGCGCAATAATCAATTTCTAATCCTCCCATATACCACTCAAAGTATCAATGACAACAAAACACTTAACATATACTGATTCCCATGGGTGTTCAAAAATAATGAAAAATATATATATCGATTTTCATTATTTTTTAATATTTTTTTGTGAACATGGGTGTTCAAAAATCTTTGAGCACCTAACTATTTCCTCGAATTATAGCCCCCACACAACCAGGCAATGACAAGGAAGAATCTCTTGTGGGTGGCCCTAAGATGCTAGTTAGGAGTTTTGAATCCAGGACCTCATGAAGCTGTGGGAACCACTGGACCAACCCCTTGGGGTCACTATGTATTTTCATTAGCATTGCCTTAGATTGACTAAAAAGATTTAAATGAAATCCTATTAAGACTAAATTTTTTCTAGCAAAAGTAACACAAGAAGTTGATTCATTTCAAGCTCTTGGTACTATAGTGTTGTTAAAAGCGCGCTTAAGCTCGAAGCCCCAAGGCTCCTACGCTTTTTGCCTCAAAAGCTAAGCTCATTCAAAGAAGCATGCTTTAGCGCACTTTTTTGCACTTTTTCAAAAAGCTCAAAGTGCACTATTTGGAGCTTTTTTATATTTTTCCAAAAAAAAAAAAAAAAACCAAAACTGAATTAAAGCTATAGGATCTTGACATTATTGATATAAACCATTGATTTTGTATGTTTTTAGTGTAAATTACTTATCAAAAATACATATTTTGAGTATAACTTGTCCTAAAACCCAACCCACAACCTCCTAGATCTTCTCTATTTTTATTTTTTTTTCCTTGAAACAGTAACCCACCTAGCTCCTTGGTCCCAATTACCATGTTGCAATGTCCTCATATTCTTAGCTCATTCATGAAAAAAAAAAAAAAAAAAAGTATAATATAATATATGTGGTAATTGTTTAGTTACTTTAGTGGTTGATTTTGAACATAGCAAAAAAATTCTTCCAGAGTTATAGTCATTAAGTGATTAAATTATTAACTAATACTAATTATTCATAGGGCATTATAAATAGAGGAGATTTAAGAAATGATATTACATGGAAGTACTGATATCTAGATTATCCAAAAAAATAAAATGACTTGACTTGCAATTTTTTGTGTTAAAATTGCAAAAGTAGGGCATATCTAAATGTTATATGAATTGTATAAAAAGTTTTATTCAATTTATATGATAATTTGATCATTTGACTGTTGCATTTCTCATTAATAATAATTTTTATATTTTTTAAATTATTTTTTAAAAATGTGCGCTTCATTTCAATAAGGCGCACGCTTGCGCTTTGCGCCTAGGCTCCAAGAGCCATTTGCGCTTAAGTGCGCCCCTTGCTTTTACCAACACTCTATAGTATGAGAAATATTTCGCTGATACTTTGCTTTTACCATATTCATGTCAAAGATTCTAATTTAACTTACAATTTCAAATAAAGAAATTGATTCCTTCACCTCACAACAAATTGGATCCACATTCCTAGAGTTTCCTACAACATATCAAGACTTTTTTGTTTTAAAACAAGTTCCTACAATGTATTAAGAGTTTAAAACTGCATATATAAGGCTAAAAGGGCACCCATCAATGCACACAGGAAATGCACAATGATACCTATTAAGACTACATATATTATCTTAATAAAATATATTTACTTATCACCAAAAAATAAAATAAAAAACATATGGAACCAACATGTATGTATCTACAAAAGCAAAGTGCATAGCTGAAATGATATAAGAACCATACCAAATACTTCAATGTGCGGAGGGAAAAACCTTTCGTGTTAGAAAGATGATCGACAAGGCGTCCAGGAGTTCCAACCTACAAAGGAATGGGGAAAAAAAAGTAAAATGAGAAGTGGATTGAACAACTGAAAATCTGAAGAAAAATATACCAGTAAAATTGATTTACCAAATTCATTGCATTATAATCCCTCAGTCCCAAATTGTTGATCCTCTATTCCATTTTGGGATGTCACAAAATGTAATCCTCTTTGAAAAGTCTATAAATAAATTTCCTAACTTACCTTGTACTTTATTTAAAAAGTCAATACCATTCTTTCACTAGAATTTAAATTAATGAGGGTTATTTTTACATTTTTAACTAAAAGACAACGCATTAAAGGATGTCCTCTTAAAGAGTTGAATTTTCTAAACAAGACCAACAATATGGGACAGAGGTAGTACCAAAGATTCCTTCTTTTTTTATAAGTAATAAGTTTTATTGATATCAAAAATGGAACACCCTAGTACGTAGGGAGTGTACAAGGGGTCAAACAATTCAAGAACAAAAATTACAAGAATCTAGGAAAGACAGACGCTCCTAATCACATCATACCCAGACATCCATGTAGCTTACCATAACTTGATTATAGGCCCAATCTAGAAGGAACCAGTTCAGCTTACAAAGGATATTGCAAAGACAGACACCCCTTTCAATTATGGTGGCTTAGGGAGACTCAAATTGAAAACCAGAGGCACAGTTTAATAAAATAATAATTTTCATGTCTTATGTTGATTTCTCCAATCTTCCTGCTGCCACATCACTTTAGGTGAGTAATTAATGGGAACATGGATGAAGTCATTCCACATGTATCAAGTTTATCATAATCTTCGAAATTAATTCGAGATCATTAGCATTTTTGAAGTCATACAAATCAATATCATAATCTTCAAAATATCTTCCAACATTATTTATATGTTTGGACGGATTGTGTCAGTAATACTTGAAGCAAAAGCCACAAGATTAAAACTACAAATTTGGGAAAATGTTATCAAACACAACAAATTATCATAGACTCCCATGTAATTTGACAATCCAACATTAGCAAATGGAAAACCAAAAGTTATCCACATTTTATACCTCGTACAAAAGTTTAAAAAACCGAAAGATATCAAACTATTCAGCCAATAAAACTAACACTTACAATAATATGGGGCCGTTTTGCAAGGTTGATAGACTGTTGCACCATGTCTACCCCTCCAACAAGCTGCAAAAGTTTGGTAAAGATTCATATTAAAGAGATCAATTGACTCTAACAAAAATGAAAATTTAACAAGAAATTTATATCCAACAACAATGTCATACAAATTGTATGAACCTGACAATCAAAGCATCAAAAGCTCTAGCAATTAAAAGTTTCCTTAGTCTTGAAGCTAAAAGCTTTTTTATTTATTTATTTTTTAATTTTAAAATCAATAATTGAAAATATTTATTGAAAACCCATGTACAAATGAAGTGTACTAGGAAGCTACAAACATGTAGCTTTCAGCCTGAATCATAAATTCAGATGTAGAATTCATTGATTCTTTTTATTTTCAATTGTAAATCTCTTTTCTTGTAATTATTTAGGAATACATCATCTATACTTCCTTTATACGTGAGGTTGAACCTCTTCTTTAACAGAACTTATTATCACTTCTAATTATAAAAGAGAACTTGCCGTCAAGTAAAAATACAAAGTTGGTACCAAAAAAAGAAACAACTCACCACTGCACACTTAACCCCAATGCCAGCTCCTAAAGCTTCAAACTGCTCAGCAATTTGAATTGCAAGCTCCCTGGAAAAACAAAAAAAGACCCAGATGCAAAATCAATTCATAAACTCTTCCAAGAAGATAGAAAAAAAAAAATGCCCAGATGCAAAATCAACTCGAAACCTCTTTCTAGAAATTAGAACACACTAAAGAATCAAAAAAAAAAAAAAAAAAAAAAAAAAAAAGCAAGGATGAAATAAATACGAAACCTTGTTGGGGAGAGGACACAAGCGAAGAAAGGTTGTGGAGAGTCTAAGAGGGACTGCAAAATGGGAAGAGCAAAGGCACCAGTTTTACCAGAACCGGTTAGAGCAAGACCAATCAAGTCTTTTCCTTCAAGTGCATGAGGAATTGCTTCTGCTTGTATCTTTGATGGGTATTTCCAGCTCATACGATCACAAGCCTCTAGCAATTGTTCACATAATCCTAAATCCTTAAAACTCTTGCCTTCTTCTCTGTCTCCTTCCATTGTTTCACAATAACTAAACTAAACTGTGTCTCTCCCTCCTCTCAAACTTGGAAGACGACGAATGTGAGAGAGTATGACGTAAAGGGGGAGAAGGGTTTTTTTCTTTATTTATATTGCTATGGGATTGGGGGTATGGTTTTGGTAAATAAGGCCCTGCCCAGCCCAATCAGCCCAGCCCTCTTGTGAAAAAAAAAAAATTACCGAAGTGATAAATGATGAGGACTGTTCTATTTTCTTTGTAAAAGTTAATAATTTCTATTCGCTATAATTCGAGCTTCCTATATTTTTAAAATCATAAAAATAGTTAAGGGTGTAATAGGTATTTTGCGTGTATAAGTATTATTGTAATTAGAAAATATAGTAGTCCTAAATTATAATGAATAGAAATTATTAACCTTTACAAATGAAATGAAAGAGTCTCACGCACGTACTCGTATTCAGAGTTTAATATTTTTGAAAATTATTAATCATTAGAAGAGAAAAAATGAAAAAGTCTCATGTGCATGTTTAGATGCTATTTTTTTTTTTTTTTTTTTTTTTTTGGGAAAGCCTCTCATGTTGTTAAGTTTTTTTAGTTTTAAAAAGTAGTCACTAATAAAGTCTATGATGATTGAATAAAAGATCTAAGATTCAATTCTCACCTATACCAAAAACTTATTAATGTTTTGATCTGATGGTTAAACAAAATGTAGCCACTTAGTACATATCCATTACAAAAGTTTCAAATACCTAAAAAAAACTAAAATAAATAAATAATATGGGAGAGGCGGATGATTGTCAATTTAATTTTTTTACGAGATTTATCATTTTTTTTTTTTTTTTGAGTATATGAGTTAAAACTAAACTCTATCCATTGGACATTTGGACTGCCGTATCAGCCAATTTGATGATAAACTTTTGGACTGCCATTACTATCCCAAAAAAAAAAAAATATATATATATATATATATATCTTTTATGGAGAATAATATATGTTAAATTAAAGTCACAAATATCAAATAAGCCATTCTTAAAATAATAAATAAATATAAAATCCATTTTTTTTATAGGAAGCCCATCAACTTTTCATTACTAGTGTGTGTGTTTGCGCTCTGCAATTCGACCTGTGGGAGTCTTGAACCGCAGCCAATTGAACGTACCAATCGTTAGCAATAGTGAATTATAAATCTCCAGAAATAAGAATTCTAATTTCGTGTATTACTTTAAATTATAGGATAAATTTTGGCTTGGCTATTTTTTTTTTTTTTTGCAACTGTGCTGGTTGTTTCACGTTTGTAATGGGATGATAATTGATAAGCTCTTTGCGTGGGCAGAATGATATTTGCGGGTTTTCAGTATATAATACAAGGCATGGCAGGTTCTTGCGAAGTGTTCTCTTAGAACGTCAAGGCATTAGGCAAGATCAGTAGAATAGGTATAAGAGTTTTTAACATTATACGCAACACCATGCAACCAGCGTGCTGATCATGTACTAGCCAAATTGGGCTCTAGACTCTAAAATTCTACATTTGTGCTTTTGCTTTTGCCTAAGTTGCATGGACACCGACACCTATATAGGAAAGGGGTATGACAATTTTTGAAAAATAAATAAGGGTACGACATGTTTGGACTACAGCAATTTTGGAAAAAAATAAGGGTACGACACGTCTAAGGTACAACAATTAATTAATACTAGTCGCTAACCCGTGCTATGCATGGGAACCTACCTATTTGTGAGGTTAACTAAATTTTTTTTACAAAATCTTAAATTGATAAAGAAACTACACTATTGCTTAATTTGCTCCTATATGACTTCAATTTGTGTTACAATTTGATGAAGAAATCATTACTTGAACGTGCAATGACTTACAAAAAATTTGTTAGACATTTTCAGATATCGCAAAAAAAAAAAAAAAAAAAACTCAAAAATTCAAATATTAAAACTTCTGAAAGACCAAAATATATAAAAGAATCAGATGATTCACTGCTTAGAAATTATTGAAAAAAAATATATATATATATGACTAAATAATAGAAAAATATAAGACAAAGATGAGTTACATTCAAAAGAATAATTTCAATCATTGCAAGCTTTTTTATCTTGTAAAAAATGGCTAAAGAGAATTTGGTGGTTCATATATGAAAGTTACTTTTTAAAAAATACATGAAAAACCATAAAATAATTTTTTTTTTAAACAAAGTAGAGGAGAAGAAAATAACATAAAAAAAGATCATACCTCTACTTGGCTTTTTAAAAAAATATTGGGGTTTGCATTGCTTTTATAGTATTCATGATTAACCTCGTAAACTTAGAAATAAATTATCCGCGTTTGAGTTTAAGTTTAAGTTGGATTTGTTAGAGAAATAGAGTTTCACTCCTTATTAAGTTTAGATTAAAAAAAAATAATTTTGTTAAAAAAAATGATAATGATGAGTTTGAATTTAAGTTGGACTTGTTAGAGAGATAAAGTTTTAATAATTTTATTTAAATATTGCGCTGACGTGGAAAATTGTGAGAGTTTCAGAGGTTTTGGTTTATATATATATATATATATATATATATATATTGAATAGATTAGGGAAAAGGTATTTTCCCCTCTATGTTTGGAATAGCTCACAATTTCCCCCTTTATCTTTGAAACTAACTAATTTCCCCTTAATGTTTGGGAAATGAGCAAATACCCTCAATTTGTTACTTTTTTTAGTTAAATTTATCAAAAAAATTTGAAGAAATTATCAAGGAAGGAAAAAAAAGTTAAGGATTACACTGTTGTTTTTACAGATTGTATTTGTAATCATTGTAATATTATTGGATTTAACTGAAGAAGTAATGAATTTGAGGTATTTGCTAATTTCCCAAACATAAAGAGGGAAATTGGTTGGTTTTGAAGACAAGGGGAGGAATTGTGAACTATCCCAAGGGGTGAATGTACTTTTTCCCCATTAATATTTATAAGAAACCACTAATTTTAAGGATAGACATCATATCCAACCTATTTATGATCCAATATAAACACATACTTCTGCCACCATAGATCTCTTTCTTTCTCTTTGTTTGTTTCCTTCTCAAGAGTGAAACCTCTCTTTCTCTCTCAATCTGTCTCACTTAGGGTCCGTTTGATTGGGAGAATAGATAATAAAGAGGGAGTAGAAAAGTAGGTGGATAGAAATGATTTTGTTTTCCCTTTGTGTTTTTGGTTGAAGGAATGAAAAAGTGGAGAAATGGAAAACTCTTTTATTTGGTTGAGTAGAAAAGTGAGAGGATAGAAAATATAGTTTATATAAATTTACTCTCATGCTCCTAGTACATAAAAAACAACTTTTTTAATATTTTATAGAAATTTATTATTTTTAATTACTACAAACTAACACAACTATTAAAATATCTAGCAAATTCTAACTTTTATCTCAAAAAAAAAAAAAAACAGGTAGCAAATAATAATAATAATAATAATAATAATAATAATAATAATAATTATTATTATTATTATTATTATTATTATTATTATTATGATGATGATGAGTTGCATTTGATATAAAAAAATATATAAAGAAAAAAGGACAAAAAGTTACTTGGGAAAAGGAAAAAAAAATGTGTGCACTATTATACCTGGAAAAAAAAAAAAGAATGAAAAGAAGAAAGACAGTAACGTAGCAAGTAGCAGCATTAACATTAAATTAATAAATAAGGTAGATGGGTAATTTTACATCAAACCCACTCCCTCCGCACTTTTCTTTCTAGTCTTTTTCCCAAATTGGAGAGAAAACTTTTTTCTTTTAAATGATGATTCGGGGAGAAAATTCCCCCACCCCCATTTTCTCTTCCTCCAAGCAAACACCCTCGTCTCCCATTTTCTCTCCCTCCTCTATCATTTCACCCCAACTAAACACACTCTTAGACTTTTTATTTTAGACATGTTATGAAAGAAGTTTATGAATAACGGCCTTTTTTAGGCAAGTAGATTACTGTTCAGTTGGCAAGAGTTTTGATTCTTGAGAATCGAAGTGTCTTGTGAATTTAAACTCTTAACTATTTCAATTCCTTAGAAATTACATTTATACATTCAATTGGTCGTGAGAATTTAGTTTTAAACTCCTAATAATTTCTCGTTTAGTTGAGTTTTTTTTTTTTAATTATTTTTTATTTGAGCTGAAGAACAAATTTTATGAGGACTTTTTGGTTCTATAAGATGTGTTAGAGAGTACAAAAATGCAATTAAAAAAAATCAGCACAATTAAAATTTTAATTATAGGGGGAAAAGGTAATTGAAGAAGATATGTTAGGGGTAGAATATACCACATTTCATACCTCAAATGCAATTCCATTGCAATAAATTCAAGAAGTATTATTAACAAATATCACTAGTCCTGCAATCTTGTTCAATCGTTGTTAAGCTAATGTGGAAGTGGTAGAGGGCACCACAAGTTTAACGAGAAAAAAGAAAGAAGAGAAAAGAGAGTAAAAGAAAGAGGAAAAGTGCCGAAGAGAGAGGATTGTGAAGAAGGAAAGAGGGAAAGTGATTTTAGGTCCATATGTACTAGTGTTGGCAAACCATGTTAAATAGAAGACCCAAGATCAGCTAAAGAAAACATACTTTATGTCACCTCAATAACAATCTCAACTTGTCGAGACTATGTGAACTAGATTCTTTAAAGGCTCATTAAGTCATACGTTTCGGTCTAAAAAGTCATATGAGGCCTGTTCGTTGGACTAAGGGACATTATAAGTTGACCTAAAGGATGTTTTCTAGAGCAGATACAACTATGTTTGTGTGCCTAGGGTTTTATAACTAAGATTCTTTCAATTTCATTGTATGAGAAGTATCAAAGTAGATGTAACGATCAATTGGTGAAGAAGGCGAAGTCATAGTGCATACCACAAACTCGCTACTATAAAGAAAATCTTCAAGAGGTTCTAGAAGTTGATCCAAGGTTCATATTGTACCGTGGGTGAGTCATCTGTGAAGCATCTTGATAACTGAAGAATTATGAGGTTTTGAAGTAATGAAAGGTTTTTACTAAATTGTCTACAGGTCAGTATATTCTAAGAAAAGATTGTTCATGAGATTGTAAAACTTCTCTTAATTATAGTTGATTGCTTTGTTGGGGAAGGTTTCCCTTGGAGTGGTTTTTCCTTTAGAGTGTTCTCCATCAATATTTCACATCGTCCCCATATCATTGTCTCTTTTGAGATTAATTTTGTGTAATTGGTGATGCCTTATTTTACATGCCTAAATTATTTACATGTGAATTAGAAATTGACATAATTGGATTAATTAAACAACTTGTTTAATTCACCTTTAAATAAACTAGAGTCTAAAACTTAGCAAATGCTAAAGAGAGAGGTCAGAGTTTGGGGAGAAAAGAAAGAGGAGAAATGAGAATAAAAGAAAGAGAGAAATCGCCCCTTGTTTTGAAAAATTTTGCCTAGCCCAATGCTAGTGCTCTATGGAAAATTATATACCTGAACCGTTTTATGATCCAATCTATAAAACACACAATTTTGCCACCCAAATCCCTTTCCACTCTCAAAACTTTCTCTTCTATTCATCTTCTTCTCAAGAGTTAAACCTCTCTCTCTAACCTACAGATTATAGCCACCAACCAGTCTTAGGCCAATCACTACTATGTACGATAAGGTAATTAGGTAAATCTCTCTTGTCTCTTAAAAAATATGTTTGGAGTTTGAGGGCATATGTAATGTGGAAATTGTTGCTTAAGAGTTGATCTTTGGCCATTGGGTGCAGCTCTCTTTGTTTGGAAACCATACAAGGATAAAGATCCAGAACTAGCAACCTAGAACAGGGGAAGAGGATGAAAAACTTAAAATTACAGGTCACTGAAGCACAGTCTATATATTGTCGTGAACCACTATAGGTTTCTAATTCAGGAACTTGGAACCTAGACAAGCCAACACAGATGAAGATAAGGAGCTTAAAGTTCTGCAAGTTGTTTAACATTTATGGGATAAACCTCGCTTTCAAGATTAGAAACGTAGGCCTTAGTTGCTATTTGAATATTCACAGCTTCAGATGGATGTAAGCCATCAAAGTACACATGAGAATTCCTGTCCGCACACACTTGCCCACCTCTTTCACATGAAACTCCAGTTCCACCTGCAATCATTTGATGCACTTCATGCATTTAACTTTCATTCAATGAAACTTGCAGAAAAATAGAACCTTCATAAATCAATCAGCCAAAAAGAAGAGAGAGAGAGGTAGAACCTTGCTCTGCTGACTTCACTTCACAACAAGCATTGGTTGTGTCGCTGAAGCCTGTAATCAATGAAATGGAATTCAGTACAAATGCTTCCAGTTGATGAGGTAAATGACATGGATTTGAAATAGTTCTATGATAATTTGCAGTGTGATGGCTTCAAGGATCTTGCAAACCAAATGAAATTAGAGCCAAAGTCATTTGAATAAAATGTAAAGTGCGATCTATGCATGCGACAAACAAGGTCATACTTATAATGTAACGCAATGGAGAAGTTACATTATAAATTTATTAGTACACATGTATAGACATTCCGTACACAATGGAGACGTTCTTGTTAATTACAACATATGTAGTGATCTACACAGGTTTTTTTTTTAACATTCATTTCGCCTACCTTCTCTTTATTGCTTTGTTTGATTGTATCCTCTCTCTTCTCCTCTTATTTTCGTGATTCTTATCCTTAAAAATCATGGGAGTATACCAAGACAATTGAACACGATTTTTCTATTTTATATAGTGACTAATTTTATTATAAATATTAAAATATATATCTAATATTACGACATATTTAACCATGAAATGAGTCCAAATTATACTTATTTTAGAATGTAGATCTTTATGAGAACCACGGTTAGAAAGACACTACTGTCCATATATTTCTACACTTTTGTCCATATATTTCTATTTCTTTTGTAGAAAAAATAATACAAGTTATTTTAGACTGTAGATATTTATATTTTTTTTGTTTATTTCAGTCTTCTAAGTTTCAGATTTATTCAATTAAGGCGTTTCAATCAACTTTTGTTAAAAAATTTTGAAAAAAAAAATCTGGAAAGTATTTTTCAATCATTAATTGAATTTTTTTAATTTAAAAAATTTGAAGAAAAATTTAAAAAATTGAAAAATTAATCACAATATATAATAAAAATTGATGGAAAGGTTTTAATTGAATAAACTTGAAAGTTAGAGAACTGAAATGAACGAAAGCAAATTTAGAGGACTAAAAAAAATCTAAAGAAACTTAAAAAGTCAATTTTGCATTTTAGCCTATATAATATTTAGAAAAATTGTAATATAACCTAACTTAAAAAGTCATAACATAGGAGAGTTCATGGTAGGCAGCCCAACCCATTTTTTTTTTTAAAAAGACTAATTCCTAACCTCGAACCTATGACCTATTGCTTTTTGGAAAAGACACTTGTCATCATACCAAAACCCGACCACTTTTGTAATATAGCCTAATTTGTGAATCCAATTATATTATGTAACACGAAGAAGGAATAGCGTTTACCTTTGGAGGCTGGATTGTTGATGATATCCTTTACAATGTCATATGTGTTGACAATAACAAAATTGGAACCAGTCATTCGAGGCTTTATATCTTCCACCAGAGACTTCAAGTGAATGTTGTAGACAGCAGCTGCTATGTTCAAAGCTTGTGAGCAGGCATTGCAGTTAGGCTGGTTTAAATTAACCATTGGACTGGACCCAATTGGATATATCGTAGTAAGAACAAATTTCCGAGCTCCCAAATTGTACAAATTCTGTATCAGTGAAAAAAATTCATGGTTCATCAATTACAAAATTTACCGATAAAGTAATACGTCCAAGATGAAACAGTCTTAATTCATTCCAAGTTACAAAATTTGTTACAAGAAAATAGAGTTTGTTGATACTTTTCTTATTTAACAAACAAGAAGATTTTGTAACCAGGTCACAGCTTTAATTAACCCTATGCTGATATAGAAGTCTCTAGCTTACTATATACTTGATTTAAAAAGTCTATACCTCGAATTGTTTAGATAGAGAGGATATGAGATAGCTAGTGAAGCGTTCAAGACCAACTATGAGGAAGGTTTTCCTCAAGAAATAGTTGAAAACGTAATCATTCCCTCCAATTCCAATGACAAATATGTAGTTGGGGAGAGATTCACTGCTTTTGCATCCCAGCTGAGCTTCTAAATCTGGCAGGGTCACCTCCTCAAAATTCTTGATTTGTTGATTCATACTGGTCGCATTGCCCTGAAATGCAATTCCATGTATGTTAGCTTCAATTATTTATTAATTTGCATTTCGTTAGTCTATTAGCTCTTTGTTTTTGGAAAAATCAACAATGTAATCCTCGCTTCTTTCCCTTTTCTTTTATTTATTTTTCCTTAAATGAACGAAGACATTGATATATAATACTTGTATTGCTTAATCATCTCATAATATTTTTACAACAAATTTTAAATGACAAACTCTTACCCACTATTATTAGTTGATAAAAAAAATAATTTAATGATAAAAAAGTATGTATGTATATATATATATATATATATAAATAAAGTGTAATAAAGTGTAGTGTTTATTCATGTACATACAGAAAACTTTTTTTTCTTTAAATACTAAATATTTTTAACACACACTTAGAGAGAAGAGAGGAGATTTTTAAAAAAACTTACAGTAGTGTATATTCAAAATAACCTACCTATATACAGAAACTCTTTAAAATGAAATAAAAGACAAGATTACTTGTGTAATAACTTTTATAACATATGGTTTTTACTAATGTGTACCCTTAAAAAACACAGTAGTATACTACTTTTATAAAAAACTTTATTGAGAATTGAAAAAGTTTTACCAGCTTTTCAATTTCCCAATAAAATTTTTTCAAAAATAGATTTGTTAATGTATATTCCAACGATATACATTAACTAGACCAAAAAAAAAAAATATATATATATATATATATATATATAAAAAGATGGATCTGACAGAAACACGTGAACCTTGATAATGAAGGAAGAGAAACGGACTCATGAGGAGAAAAAAACAAAAAGAGAGGGAGCGAGAGAGAGAGAGAGAAGTAGAGAACATTCAATGATGATAAGGATGATGATAATGATAAAAAGTAAAAAGAAGAATGGTTTTGGCTTACCGCAACTGAACCGGTATCATCTAATATACCTGCAGAACCAGAGGCATGGTTGACACCCTCAACAATTCTACTTCCTTTGGTTGCTGGATCCATAAATAGAGGTATTAAGGAAGGAAGCTTAAGCTGTTCACCAAGAAGGTCCACCACATTCTTCCCATTTGTGAATCTCCCAGATGAACCGTTAGGAAAATCTATTCCGTAAGGCAAATAGTCAGCCTTAGCCTTTGTATCCAAGAAGTTGTTGTTCCCATTGTCCACCAGAGAGCTTCCAAACACAAACATCCCTTTGATCTCACCATCTCTAAGATTCTCTGATGAGAACCTACAAAGAGACTTGCATCGATGGGTAAAACAAGCAAGGATAAGGAGATAGAAAATCACAAGTTTCAAATGTGTTTTCACAGTCATGGTTGTAAATATGGCTCTGCTTTGTCTTTTCCGTGGGTATCTGTTGAGGTGACACGGTTTGGGATGGCTTTTTTTGGTTGGGGGATGGAATGGCCAATTTATATAGAAGAATGATGTTTTTACTTTTTCCTTTCTAGTATCATGTTATATTTTTAAAGGAAATTGTTTTTTTTTTAGAACTAAAAAACAAAATGTTATAATAAAAAACTGTTGGGATGAAATTTTTTTACCCGCTTTCATTTTAATCCACCAAAAAAAAAAAAAATCACTCACCATATTAGTAGCTTGTAAAAAAATTTATAACTCTAATATTTTTCTTCTGTAATTGATAACAAGTCAATTTATAAAGTTATGTAATAAAAATAGTAGTATAGTAGTATTTCTAGCCATACTCATTTCTCAGTCATATATTAGACTAAATTATAAGTTATATCCTCTTATTAAGACTTTTTATATTCAATTATTCCATTATTTATAGTATTTTGACTTTTTTGTTTTTTAATTGATGATACGCTCCATAAGACCATCTCAACATGGGACCACCATGATTTAAAATTTAATTTTTTTTAATGATTCATTTGAGGAGACATACAAATTTAGGGGTGGTGTGAAATTGTGAATTTTTGTTGTGATCTTAGGAGGACTCAAACCAAACGTTTTAAAATTTATTGATAAAATAACTAAAGGATTGAATAGCTTTGTATCTTTCTAAATTGTGATTTTTTAAAAATTTATTTCTATAGAAGATGTTATCCAAATTATGTATATTGACTCATGCCATACATTTAACGAAGTATGGCATGAGTCAAAGACTCATGCCATACACAAAGCAGCACCTATCCTGTGCAAATACCAAAGTCCAACCACAAGCAAAAATTAAACCAGGTAGCAGTCCCATGACTTCCCAAAGAAATAGATTGTAGATTTTTTTTTTTTTTTTTTTTTGGGGGGGGGGGGGGGGGCGCGCTGAAGATGTTGGAAATCAAAGACTCTAATGCCTAGATTATATGATTTTGTGAAAAATGGCAACTCAAAATCTCAAAACCAAATTAAAAGTCGAAAAGACGAATACATGTTGTAGGAGCATTGGGCCAGGAATCCCTCATCCATGTACAGGATGGGCCTAGAGCCCAAGCCGAGGACCAAGATCTATCTGAGAATAGGTAATCTTTGTCAAGGTAGTCTGCGTTGGTAAATAAAGAAGTTAGTGTTGAACGTAGGGATCTAGGAGGTGTGCCAAGGATGAATATCACCTCGAATAATCAAAGCCGAGGTCGGTTTTGGTGGTCTGCCATTCAAGAGAACACTCTAGAGAATTCTGTCGGAACGGATAAGTATTGTAGAAATATGTGGCAGAGAAGTGTCCTAAAATATCAAAGGAGAAAGCTGCTACCACCACATTAAATACTCCGCAACTGATCTTCTGGCCGCATTAATGTGGAAATGATACTTGAACAGTATTATTCAACCTTACAGCTATTGTGTAAAGACTTCCGAAAAATGTTGATGGGACAAGTATCAACACCAACTTCTAAGCCTGCACGTAGAGGGCAATGGAAGAAGGAAAGAAGGGTATAAGAGGGGGGAGAGACCCAGAGAGCAATGGATCAGAGAAAAAAAAAGAAAAAAAACACTATAGCAACCTAGAACTAAGTTTGTAACCAACTCGTGAGTCAATATACTAAAACTATTCTCCTCGGATTGAGTCGAGGACGTTGATCTTTGAATAAATCTATTCTGTCTTTATTTTTGGTTCACTGGGATCTATTATTCTTGTTTTCAACACATTAAAGCCCAGTTTTCCCAATCTACTCTCTAAAAATTCATTGTTTTAGGCTTTTTGGGCCTAAGTCTATCCTTATGGTGGGTTGGGAATTTGATTTGCTCCCTTACACATGTATAAATTGAACATAACCTCTCCAACCATTCACAACAATTAGAAACACACTGATCATGTGCTGCTAATAATACATCTACAGTATTTAACCTAGTTGGAATAAAACTAAACTCCTATTTTCGCAGACTAGGCAACAGAGAAAACTTCTTAAACCAGTGGGCATAAGTGATGGAACTTGGATTAGAGGACCAGAGAGCTCGTACAATTTATATGAAGTTTTCAAGAAAAGCTTCATTTTCATTTACCCAAAAGTTTCTTAGGAGATCAAATAAGGCTTTTGGGGTCTTTTATGAGTTTTTCATGACTTGGTTATGAGTGTTTGTTGTTCTTCATGGTTGAACTAAAGTTTTTATACATGAATTATTCTTGTGACATTGCCCTGCATTGGCTTGGCTTTATATATATGATAGGAATACTAAAGATTTTTTTTTTTTTTTTTTTTTTTGGTATTTCAATAATCCCCCATTTGTGTATTATCCAGTATGAATGGCCTCTTTGGATATAATAGCAAATAGAACTTAATAGTTCAGAGTAATTAACTATACAAAATGTTTTGTAGCATAATTTTGTCAAATACCACACTTTCTCAGCAATCAAATGTATATATATTATGATTGAATTGTCAACCTTAAGAATATGTACTGGATTCTTTGAAAGAGGTGGATATTAATCTTTTGATATTTTCGGTTGCTCCTATATTAATGAAGAAGTTATCAAATGTGTTCAATGATTGGTTAGATTGGAGATGTTAATTTGACAAGGAGGAAATTTTTGAATAGTGTGACCTTTATACTGTTGCGATCGAACAGGAAAAATCTTAGGATTTTTGTTTTCGTTTTATTTATTTAATGGTTGAAAATCTAGAGTACTTTGTTTTTTAGATAGTTACTATATGCTATTAACCCCGTGGCTTGAACCTTCCCTCACCCACTAAACTTCCAAGTATTTTACATATAAAATGTGTCAATTAAGCTACAAGGCTCTTAGCAAATCTTAAATACTTAAATTTTGCTACACTCAAAGAATGACATTAATTGATTGAAGTTCTATTTTGCTAATCACAATGTAATATTCATGTTATTACTGTTGTTGCTACACAGAATGGCATTTATTTTGCTTCGTTGTTATTACTGTTGAGCATATTTTTGATGAAGTGTCTCATTTGTGAAATTTGATTGTAATTAGTTTATCATTTTTGTTGAATAGAATGACATGATTATTTCTTTTTGTCATTGTTTTAATGCAAGAGAGTTCCACTGACCCAACAAATTAGATAATGAAAACTACTAAGAAAAAAAATTACAAAAAAAATTGTTAAAATCTATTATATGAGTTGGAATTTAGTTGCGCATCGCGCCCTCACACTAGTATTATATAAAACTAGTCACAGACTTGCATGTTGCGCGTGATAATTTTTAGGTAAAATACTATTTTAGTCCCTAGACTTTGTAAAGAATTAAAAAAAAAAAAAAGTTTTATCATATTTTTTATAATTTTGTATATAATGTTTCTTACCATTATCATATATTTATTGATTAATAATTTGCATAACATAGACATTAAATAAGAGGTAAAATTGTTCATTAGATTTTGTTAAGTCATGGTATATATATATATATATATATATATATATATATTTAGATGTATTTAAGTTACACCTAGTGTAACTCTTGTGTAAAGTTACACATTTTTTACATTATAGATTTTTAAAAAATCTAACAGTTAAAAAAGACACCATTAAATGTTATTGCTTTCCACTTTTGTCTCTATCCTTATTTATTGTTTTTCACTTGATTAAAGGGCACTTGCCATTTTCAACATCCCACTTTTGAAATGAGTCATTAAACTCTCTTCACCCAACCTGTATTCTTCTTCTTCTACTACTATTCTCTCTCTCTCTCTCTCTCTCTAGACCTCTCTGAACTCACCTCCTTCTCCTGCATTGACCGGCACAACTTATTGGAGCTACATGTTAAATTTATTAGCTTGTACATGAGGAGGGCTTTCCATGAAATCAAGGCAATGTGTACAATTCGTGTCTGCAACTTGAGAATGGGGGCCTTCACTTTGGGAGTGAACCAGGTTGCACGTGCTACCCTCTTGAGAGGCTGGGAAGCCTGAGGCAAGCTCTTTTTTTCCTTACTTTGTCCATCAGATGCTATGAAGCACGGGTGCGTTTCGGGACTCGGGTGCGGGTGCGGGAGTGGGTGCGGGACTCAGCAATTTTTGAAAAAAGTGGGTGTGGGTGTGGCGGGACTCGGCGATTAAAAAATTATTAAAAATATTTTTATTTATATTTTCTATATATTTTTACTACTAAAATATTCTAAAAAAATTGAAGAAGGACAGATTTAGGATGTTTGGGCCTCATTAAAAGTAGATTTCGGCTGTTCCGGCGATTTTAGGTGAAAATTTCGGCCTGTTTCGGCCGTTTCGGTTACTGGCCGATACGGACCGATACGGCCCTTTTCTGGCTGAAATTGGCCCGGTTTGGCGCGAATCGAGCCGAGTCGGCGCGAGTCCGTGAAAAAAAAAAAAAAAAAAAAAAAAAAAAAAAAAAACTCAGACGTGGCACCGACATGCAGGCAGCCGCGTCGGACGCCGCACCCCACGTCGGGCCGCGTCGGACTCCGGTGCGGCACCCTCCTAGCCGCGTCCGTGCTTTCTAGATCAGATGCATCCAGAGTTATCATCCAAGAAGTGAAAACAGAACTTACCAACCTTGTTATTATTTTTTTTCTTTTCTCTTCTTGTTTCCAGTTTTCTTTGAATCTCACTGTTTTAGTGACAGAATTTGAGTGTCGTTTTTGAGGAGTGGTATTTCTAGGTGGGGCACACAAGGAAAAAATTGAAGATGAATTAATAGTTGTTCAAAAAATGAAGAATTAACTATTAAGCCTACAATATTGTGTGCTTCGTGGAACTCATTGAAAGATATCAACATCCAAGCTTTGCATCATTTACTAATAAATACTTCTCTGAGAACCTTCTAATTGATGGGGGTAAAAGTAGCTAATCTGTAATAGGATACATGTATAGGAAATGACATTGCTTAGTTATAAAATGGAGTTAGTCTTTGGATGCTTAAGTGCTTCTGGGGGCACATATACTCATGTCGCCTGTATGTTGAGTAACCTTCAAATAGCATGACTGTCCTAAAGGACAAAAGACATTTTTATTAGGTAATGCATCAGTCAGGCATGGAAGATGATAAAGTCAGAAATGGGAAAAAATCACACCTCCTTCTGGGGGCACATATATTCATGAATTTTGAATTAATTTAACAAGCTAATAAATTTAACATGTAGCTCCAATAAGTTGTGTGGGTCAATGCAGGAGAAGGAGGTGAGTTCAGAGAAGTCTAGAGAGAGAGAGAGAGAGAGAGAGAGAGGAGTGGAAGAAGGAGTATACGAGTTAGGTGGAGAGAGTTTAAAGACTCATTTGAAAAGTGGGTTGTTGAAAATGGCAAGTGCACTTTAATCAAGTGAAAAATAATAAATAAGGAGAGAGACAAAAGTAGAAAGCAATAATATTAAATGGTGTCTTTTTTTAGCCGTTAGATCTTTAGAATTTTACGGTGTAAAAAAGGTGTAACTTTACAAGAGTTACACAAGTGTAACTTAAACTCATCTCATATATATATATATATATATATATATATTTATATATAAGATTAAATGACATGTCAAATATGAGATTATAAAATTTTCCAACTTTATTTCTAATATAATTTCTAAATTACTGAAAAATATCTCATTTTTAGTTATAATAGGAAATATAATTTCCCTAGTTAAAGTTTAATTAGTTTTAAGTTTAAATTTTTTATTATTATATTTAATTTTTGATTATTGATTTAATTAAGTGAATGTAATGATTGATTTTATTGCACTATAAAGTTTTCAATAATGTCATTTGTACAATCATTTCTATTTTATTTCTTACTCCTCTTGGCCACTTTTTTATTTTCCAAATAATGGTTGCTATTAATGTTTGATTTCATTTGATTTCATTTTTTTCTTCCATCATTTATTCTTGATTACTTTGTATGTTCCATTGCTAGTTGTAGTTTTTATGGTTATCAATAAGAAATAGATATAATGGATGATTTAAATAATTATAAATGTAATTACGTTAGTGGTATATCAAAGGTTTTTCTTTTTTCTTTTTTTCCCTTCTGAATTTTCAAGGAAATATGAAAGATATTTGTTTAGTTTGGTCTCTATCAATTAAGACATCCATAATATCTTAACGGAAGTAATAATGGGCATTAAATTTTTTTAATTGTACGAAGCGGTTAGGCTAGTGGTATGTTAAATTTAAAAAAAAAAATCCAAGGAAATGTAAAAGGCTTTTTTTTTTTTTTTTTTGAAAAAAGAAATGGAAACTTTTTGAAGTGTAGAAATATGATTAGTTTAAGTACCTTGTTTATTGACTTCATTATTAAGTTATAATCATCTAAATTATAATAGACCACACAAGATAAATATGTATAGATGATTTTATTATTATTATTATTATTATTATTATTCATGAATCATTATTTCATTGTTTACTTAGAAATATCTAAATTAAAGTTTTTTTTTTTTTTAGAAAAAAATCTAAATTAAAATAGATGAAAATATAGAGATAAAATTATATGAAAAGTTAAAACTACCCAAAATGAACGTTTAACCACTGGTAGATATGTATTTTTTGAAGACTATAAGTTTGCTTGGTTGCTTTACTTGGAACTATATAACTATGCAAATATTGTTGCGAATGGTTCTATCATTAGCAAATTATCAAGTTTGGTAGCCTTACATGAACTTTTGTTTTGTGACAATTTTTTTTTCTTTTTGTCGAAACAACTTAAGAGTATAAAAACTTAAGTTCTCATGTGATAACTGTAAAACACATTAGTGATATGAAAAATAGAAATGTTTAAATTTTTAAAAAGCTTTTTTAGTAGACTGTAATATAAAACATTTTTTTCCCAATATTTTATGTAAATTTTCCCATAAGATCAATATTGTTTGCATCCTCTAAAGATGATACATAATATTTTTGAGAAGAAGAAGAAAAAGACGCAGACATGATGCTAACACATAATATAAAATTATTAAGTTTGCATGATTTAAATTTGTGGCAATATATATATATATATATATATATATATCCATGATAAAGGTTTTTATCTAAATAATATATAGTAGTCCATATTTTTTTAGTCTTGATTCAAAATGTCCATTCTCAATAGCCATTTAAGACTACAAATTGCTTAATCTATAAGCTTAGACACATTCAAAGTGTAATATCTAAATTATAAATTATATGACCTTTTATCATACAAATATTTTGATTCTCCTGATGTATGGTAAATGAAGGCAAGTGTGTGTCTAGCCATTTTCTTGATTTGTGCTGCATAAGTATAGAGGATATGACTGAATTTAAATGTTGAATAAAATATAAGATAAGAAGAAAAAAGAGTAAAAATAAAATATATAACAATAAAAGTCAAATTATTCAAGTCATTTTATGTAATATAATAACATTATATTATTATACACTATATATAATGCAGTAGGATAATATTTAATAATCAAAGAAAAAAGAGAATAGAAAAGATAACTTAAAAGATAAAATTAAATCGCATCAACCCAAAGTAGAATTCTAATTAACAAAAAAATTCATCAAACTAAGTATGGATGCCATAAAAAAAATGAAAAACAAATTGTGTGTGTGTGTGTGTGTGTGAGAGAGAGAGAGAGAGAGAGAGAAGTAGCATTTTCTGTGTGAGAAAACTATGCATAGAATGAAAAAGAAAATGTCAAATTTATAGTAATATGTTGAGAATAGAAAGAGTCAAAATAAAGGAAGGTAAAATGGTAGAGAATGAATGATATTGAGGTAGAAAGTAATGGAGAGATGAAGAGATAAAAATAAGGGAAAGTTTTGAAAAATTAATAATAAAAATAATGGTTAAAAAATATTTAAATTTTTAAATAATGGAGTTTTAAAGTCACCTTATTAAATGAGAAAATATTTTTAAAAATATATTGAAAAAATTAGAAACAAAAAAAAGATAATAATATGATTGCTGAGGTGGCTCCACCGGAGCGTAGCACAATAAATGCTACGCTTCAGTTTTTACAAATACATTTAGCTCTAGACGAGACTCACATCCCACATGCTACTTACCATGTATAATGATTATACTGCAACATATGAGTACACTGTACTCTTACTACTTATTACAAATAAACGTGGGATGACTGTACCTATGTTGTATTTTTCCTATTATAAATATAAGATTTTGCAAAATATACATATGCAGCCAATGCTATTGCACTAAGTCCTGCAAGTAGCCAATAGAAGTAATCAAGATGTGCCCGATTAAGATTATCAGCAAACCAACTATTTTTGCCATCCCTGCCGGTCACTTCTTCAATGACAGAAACGAGAAAGCTACTTAAAAAATTCCCGACCCCAAAAATACTGAGATAGAGGGCGAGACCCACACTTCTTAATTCAATTGGGACCTGATCATAGAAGAATTCTTGTAGGCCAACCACAGTGAAAACATCAGCAATTCCTGACAGAACATATTGAGGAAGAAGCCACCATGCACTCATTGGAATAGTCACATTTAGCATATCAACTAGCTCATATTCTTTAGCAATTTTGAGCCTTTCCATTTCAACTAGAGCTGCAACTACAATGCAAATGGCAGAGAAAAGCATCCCAATTCCAATTCTCTGTAACATCGTGATACCTGAGGGATTTCTAGTAAAAGCTCTTGCTATAGGAACAAAGATGCGATCATATATAGGAATGACGAGAATAATGGACAGGTTGACAAAGGACTGTAGTGAAGCAGCTGGTATCTCAAAGCCAGGAAAAATTGTTCTGTCCATGGTAGCTCCTTGCTTGGTAAAGAAAGTTGAGATCTGAGCATACACAACAGCATATCCCAAGCTCGTAACCCATATTGGAACAAGCCTAAGAACAGTCTTTGCTTCTTCAATGTTACTGAAAGAACAAACCTTGCCTTCTTCTTTTGAACCGTCTGGGGACAAGGAGGCTTTGTTAAGAAACCTGCAACATCAGAGGATTCAGATGGCCCTATAAGAGGACTTGTTATCTAATTTAATTAACTGATTCAAAGTTGTTTAGAGAGTCAACTTCTATTGCAAGAGAAAGAATTGTCCAGTACCTACGAATCACATTATGGCATTCTTAATATAAGAGAAGTTCCTTGTACTATTTTCAAATTTGTTTCCCTTTCTTAGGAAAAGCAGAAGTCACTTTGTGTCATGCTAAAAAGTTGCATCCTAAAAAGATGTAAGAGCCCTCTAATTTGGGACCAATGTCAGGTGGTAATTGGTATAGGTAGTTTTAGGAAGGCGAATAGCCACATAACATAGATACTAAGCCCACAAATTGTTGATTTTGGCGGAAGACACTTGCCATTACATGAAGACCCGGTCTCAATCTTAAAAAGCTTGTACTTAGTGCACCAAGCTCCCATTTTTATAATATTTGGGAGATGTGATTAATAAGCAGGCTTACTGTTTGTGTTGCAGGGTTTTATTCTTAAGGAGTGTCAAGGTCAATGACTGTTAATGAAATCTTATAGAAGCACAAAAGAGAGTACGTCTGGGAGTAATTATTAGGTACTCCCGGAGAACGAAAAATGGTGTTTCTCCTTCTCACATTCATGGTGGAGTCTACTCATTAAATTCATAGCAAGATCTACCATGAGTTTGAGAAAAGAGAATACCATTTCTCTGTACTCCGAGAGTAAATATTTTCCTCTGTTTGGAAGCCTCTTGATAAAATAATTTTACTATTTCCAAGTTCTTTTGACATTGTCAAAGACATTGTGAGTATACTGAAATAAAAGCATATCTAAGACTTCAAATGTACCATAATTTGTTACTGGACCTATATTGCTACTTTTCTATTTCCCTTTCCTCTTAATTTATCTGCACTTATCTTACTTGAATTGTTCAAAGCTATGGTGTGGCAGGGTTGCATGAGCTTCCTCTTCAATAATTATTGGTGAAGGGGTAGTACGCCAATTTTTAACAGCAGCAACAAAGACTCGACCAATCCTGAGAAATGGGCTTTTCTCATCCCCTTTAACACTATATCGATAAGTCCTGGTACCGAGCAAGAAAACGCCCAATGCAGCAACCATTAGAATACAAGGAATTCCAAATCCCAGACCCCAACTAAGGTTTTCTTGTATATAGCATGTGACCAAATTTGTAACAGCAGCACCCCCACATATACCAAAATACCACCAGTTGAAGAATGAGCTTTTGGCTTTGCACTCCTCAGGATCTAGTCCATCAAACTGATCAGCTCCAAAAGCCTGAACACAAGGTTTGTGTCCACCTTTCCCAACTGCGACTAGATATAGAGATAAGAAGAATAAGATTACTTGGAGCTGACAAGTAGAACGTAACATAATTTTGTTGGCGTCTATGTAATCAGGAGTGCTTAGAGAAGGAAGCATAGCCGACACAGTCAACAAGCCTAGTCCCTGTAATTCATCCCAATCCAAGTCAAAGATTATTTAGCAGAAAAATATGACAGAAGCTTCTAACACAATGCTGAATAAGGCATTTCTCTCAAAGTCAAGATTACGTATAAATTAAGGTTCAGCCTGTGTCTTTAATTTAGTGGGCTAGCACAGTAAATAAATAAATAAATATATATATATATATATATATATATTATATACGGGTTAATTAGTTCTGTTAGTTCAGGTGTTAATTTGCTCTGTTTTTTCTTTTAGCGCATAGTATATCAAGCAAGAACAGAATAGGATTGAGGAATAAAAAATTTTGCACCTTGCCTTTCCACAGACTTATGTACAATGTTGACTGTCTCAAGAGCATTAATACAAGGTATGAATGCTCATTAGACCGTCAACATTGTATATAAGATGCCATATATGGTAACTTATGCCTAGGAAAGACGTTAGAAAAATGTTGAGTATTGGACGAAGTTCAATTTGGTCTCTCAACATTAATTTCAAAACCAATGCGATATCATCCTTGAGTCTCCCTCCCACTACCCATAAAAATAAAATAAAAAAAATAAAAATAAAAAGAGTCTCCCTCCCACCTATTTATCTTTTATAATGGAACTAATAGTTGAAATTGACTTGATTTTTGAATTTTTTTTACATGTTTTATAATAACCTTTTCACGTGTGCCTAATTTGCCACATTAGCTAGTTTGTATAAACTTTAAAGGGAGAGAAAGAACTAAGGATCTAATCGATATTGAAAGTTGAGGGACCAAATTGAACCGCTAAAAACTTTAGATTAGACATGTTTTATCAACTTCTACAAATTTCTCTTTCAAGGTATATAGGCTATAGATAAGAAAAAAAATATATCAAACAACCAGCAATTTGGAGAAGCATTTAAGTTCAAAACAGCTTTAGCTTATCTGAAGCCCATTGCAAATGTATCCTTACAAAGCCAGACCCTAGATTTATTCACAAACGTACCAAGATGTAGATAAGAGAAGCAAAGACAATAGTGCGGTAGCGACCCAGAAAAGAATCAGCCAGGAATGCTCCAAAAAGAGGAAGCAAAGACGCTGTTCCGGACCAAACGTTAACGTTCTCCGCTGCAGTGGCTGTGGACTGACCCAGCGGTCCCGTCAAATACGTTATCAAGTTCGCGCTTATCCCATAGTATGCATACCTCTCCGCCACTTCCACACCTATATATAACAAATCTATCACAAAACGCACACACAAAGTATATGAAATAATTAGTGGGTACTGTACTACTCATGAATGTAGTGTTAAAAGTGTTACCTATGATGAAATATGCGGACCTCCAGCCACCAGTGTTCGATCGGAAAACTGGGCGGCCTTTGTAGTCTACGGCACCATCCACAGTGTCTGTCGACTGTGACACAAGTGGGGTGTCCATGTTATGGCCGCCCATCTTCTTTGCTTTCCTACTACTTTGGACTTTCCCAACACTTCTGAACCGTAAAAAAGAGTTTTTCCTAAAAGCAAGCAAGCAAGCAACAACCACGAAACAAGGTAAAACATATTTCGTTTTCGTACATCATCGACATGTTCCTTCCTTCCTTCGGCCTGTTTCTTCTTTTTCCTTTTTTTTTTTGTATTTTTCTTTTAGTAACATCGGCCATTTTATTACGTGTTTTATATTCCGGTGTAATGTAATTTTAAATAATGTTACATCACTCAATATTTTTTAATTGAAAAAAATTTTGAGAAATTTACCATTAAGTTACATTATCTTCATATATTCTTTATGCTTATGAGTTCAAGAATTAAATAGTAAATAACATCTAATTGACATGAAAATTGGTATGAATGTTAAGAACATATAGAACATGTATTCAGTGGTAGGATTTTCAAAATATGAATTCTATAACAAGTTATTGGGTGGTGTTACATTGTTTAAAATTACACTAAGTGTAACTTGAACTCAACTCTTTATATATATTTATATATATATAAAATGGTAAATTGCAAATTACCCTCTAAAGATTAGGGGTGATTGAATTTTACACCCAAAAATTTCAATCTAATTTTTTTATGAGATTTATCAAGTTTTTTATTTTTAATTTTTGAGTATATGAGTTAAAACTAAACTCTATCCATTGGACATTTGGACTACCGTATCAGCCAATTTGATGATAAACCTTTGGACTGCCAATACCATCCCAAATATATATATATATATATATATATACTAATATTAAGCCCGTGCGATGTACAGCTTAATAAAAAAATGTTTTGATAATATAATTAAATTTAATAACAAATAAAATGAAAAAATAATTAATTCAAAATTTAAGATTAAAAAATAAATTGTACTTGTACACTTAAAAGAAATTTAGTTTTTATTTCTTATTTTGATATTTAAATCATTTGTTTTAGTATTGATTTCATTCAAATGGTTATAAGTTTTATTAACCCTAAACCTGCATATGTATCCATATGTAACATTCTAAATTAATAATAAATAAAAATATAATACTCTAACTTAATGTAATATTCTAACTTACTAATAAATAAATATAACACCCTAACTTAAAGAAATGTTTGTAATTGTATTGTGTTTTAGCCTTTAAGAACACATACATTATTTTTTTTTATCATAAAAAAACACAGATATTAATATTATTTATGAAAAAATAATGAATTCAATAATTGAAACGGTTGAAAACAAAATGAAGCCAAAACCTCAATTCATGAATGAAAAAATATCCAAATTTTTGAACTTAAAAAAAAAAAAAGTTAAGTAAAGATAGACTTACATAGAATTTTGGACGGATGGATTATCTAACATCCAATTTCATGTTTGGCAGCAAATTTTGCTTTTAATTAAATAATATAGATTACATGAAACAAAGCACCAAACAAAAGCCATAACAAATTAAATCCATTATAAAATATTGATATCAACAAAAAATAATCATGTAATAAGAAATTAAAAAATACAAATATATTGCTTGTGTAAGGATGCGGTTTTGGTTTCCCAGCCCAAGGGATGGATGGGTTTTGACCCAAAAAGCCCAATACAATGAATTTGTAGAGAGTGGGTTGGAAAATTGGGTTCTAACGAGTTATGCAACAAGTATAATGGATCTAGATGGCCAAAAAGTAAAAATAAATCAGATTAAACTAAAGAAAATCATCTTTGGCACAATCCGAGAAAGTTAATTCTTATATATATTTCACTTGAGTCTGATTACAAGTACAGTTCTTGTTACTACAGTGTTTTTCTATTTTTCCTTCGATCCCCTTCTCTTAGGGTCTTCTTTCTCTTTTATACCTTCTCCCTCTTTCTATCTCTACCCTCCACGTGTAGGTTGGATTGTTGGTGTTAATCCTTGTCCCATCAGCACCTTCCTGAAGTCTTTGGGTGTACTGTTTCCTCATGAATGCCGTCAGAAAGTTAGTTACAGAACATTTAATGCGGTGGTAGCAGCTTTTCCTTAGATATTTCACAGCTCCTATTTTTGTCCTGCACGTTCATGATGCATGTCCTTATCTACAAAACTTCCTGGAATGTTACCCTGGATGACAGAACACACCTTCTGATCTTTGCTTCGTTTAGTCGAGAAAATTCTCCTCCTCGGCCTACCTTCCTCCAACCTTCTCAGTTATAACTTGACCGTGGAGTTCTGAATCTTACGTCTTCATTGTTGTTTATCTGTCCTCGGATCACTAATCGTCTTCAGACAAGGCCTAAGCAAGGCCCAAGGCCCAACATGTACTCTTGGGCCACTTATCCCTACAGCTTGCTATATTGACTTCTAAAAAAAAAAAACTAAAAGGTGTGATTAAACATAGAATTTCAGCCTATCTATAAAACTTGTTGATAAAAATCATATAACATATAATAGAAAGGCAACAAATACACAAAATCTATTCAATTTGATGAAAGAAAAAAAAGTTGCCTGCAAGGTTGTAGGTGGGGCAGAGAGGAGAAAGGAAGAATATAACAAATAATTGTAAAGTACGTAGTAGAAATAATGAAACACCAAAAAATTGTGTATGTATATAATGAGAATTTTAGGTTGTGAAGAAAATGATATGAACAAAAAGAAGTAGTTTAGGTGAAACTCAAATACTTTTTTTTTTTTTTTTACTTTATTATTAGGAAAAAGATGACATAAGATGCAAATTTATCCACCAAAAAAAAAAAAAAAAAAAACGTAGGAAAAAAAAAATGCAAATTCTATCTTTTTTTCCTTTTATGTTTTTTAAAGAAACGTAGGGAAAAAAATGCAAATTCAATCTTTCTTTTCTTTTACGTTTTTTATCTCTCTTTTTTATTTAAATTCTATTCTTAGGTAATTCTATTCTATTGATTTTAGACTTTGTTGATAACATTTTAGATAGACATAACTATTATAGTTGTAAATAAAATACTACTTTCTTTTATTACTTGATTTGTCATATTTATCCAAAAAATATGTATACATATCTATTCTTAAAATCTAAAAATTTATTAAAACTTACAAAAAGAAGTAGTTTAAGTGAAACTCAAATACCTCTTTTTTTTTTTTTTTTTTTTTACTTTATTATTAGATAAAAGATGACATAAGATGCAAATTTATCCACAAAAAAAAAAAAAAAAAAAAAACGTAAGAAAAAAAAATGCAAGTTCTATCTTTTTTTCCTTTTATGTTTTTTAAAGAAATGTAGGAAAAAAAAAATGCAAATTCGATCTTTTTTTTTTCTTTTACGTTTTTTTATCTCTTTTTTTTATTATTTAAATTCTATCCTTAGGTAATTCTATTTTATTAATTTTAGGTTTTGTTAATAACATTTTAGACAGACACAGTTGTTATAGTTGTAAATCAAATACTATTTTCTTTCATTACTTTTTTTTTTTTTGAGAATCATTTTCTTTCATTACTTGATTTGTCATATTTGTCTAAAAAATATGTATATATCTATTCTTAAAATCTAAAAATTTATTAAAATTTCTGCAATTTAGTAAAGTCACTTGGTGCAACCACGGCGTCTAAGCCTAACTTTTATTTTTTTTAGAACAAATCCATCACTCAATCATTCATATGAAAACAATCATGAAGCAAAGCATCTACAGCAGGTATGGCTTATCTTCCAGCCAATACAGATCCTCCACAATGTTCCTAGCAAATCTAGCTAAAGAATGAGCCACCATGTTTATAATATGATATATATACATATATCTTTTATGGAGAATAATATATGTTAAATTAAAGTCACAAATATCAAATATGTCATTCTTAAAATAATATATAAATATAAAAATCCATTTTTTTATAGGAAGCTCATCAACTTTTCAATACTCTGTGTGTTTGCGCTCTGCAATTCGACCCGTGGGAGTCTTGAACCACATCAATTGAACGTACCAATCGTTAGCAATAGTGAATTATAAATCTCCAGAAATAAGAATTCTAATTTTGTGTATTACTTTAAATTATACGATAAATTTTGGCTTGGCTTTTTTTTTTTTTTTGGCAACTGTGCTGGTTGTTTCATGTTTGTAATGGGATGATAATTGAAAATTGATAAGCTCTTTGCGTGGGCAGAATGATATTTGCGGGTTTTTAGTATATAATACAAGGCATGACAGGTGCTTGCGAAATGTTCTCTTAGAACATTTAGGCATAGGCAAGATCAGTACAAGAGGTATAAGAGTTTTTAACATTATATGCAACACCATGCAACCAGCGTGCTGATGTACTAGCCAAATTGGGCTCTAGACTTAAAGATTCTACATTTTTGCTTTTGCTTTTGCTTTTGCTTTTCCCTAAGTTGCTTGGACACCGACACCGATAGGTAAGGGGTACGGCAATTTTTGAAATATAAATAAGGGTACGACATGTTTGGCATACGGCAATTTTAGAAAAAATAAGGGTACGACATGTCTAGGGTATGACAATTAATTAATATTAGGGAAAAAAACATTTTCCCCTTTATGTTTAGAATAGTTCACAATTTTCTCTTTTATCTTTGAAACCAACCAATTTCCCCTTAATGTTTGGAAAATGAGTAAATACCCTCATGTTGTTACTTTTTTTAGTTAAATCTATCAAAATTTTTTGAAGAAATTATCAAGGAAGGGAAAAAAGTTAAGGATTGCACAGTTGTTTTCATAGATTGCATTTGTAATCATTGTAATATTATTGGATTTAACTGAAAAAGTAATGAATTAGAGGTATTTGCTAATTTTCCAAACATAAAGAGGAAAATTGGTTGGTTTTGAAGATAAGGGGAGGAATTGTGAATTATCTCAAACATAGAGGGGTGAATATACTTTTTCCCCATTAATATTTATAAGAAACTACTAGATTTAAGGATAGACATCATACCCCACCCATTTATGATCTAATATAAAACACACACTTTGCCACCACAGTTCCCTTTCTACTCTTTGTTTGTTTTCTTCTCAAGAGTGAAACCTCTCTCTCTCTCAGTCTCTCTCACTTATGATCTGTTTGGTTGGGAGGATAGAAAATAAAGAAGGAGTAGAAAAGTGGGTAGATAGAAATGATTTTGTTTTCCTTCCGTGTTTTTGGTTGAGGGAATAGAAAAGTGGAGAGATGAAAAACTTTTTTATATGATTGAGTAGAAAAATGTGAGGATAGAAAATATAATTTATATAAATTTACTCTCATGCTCCTAATACATAAAAACGATTTTTTTAAATAGTTTATAGAAAAATATTTATTTTTAATTACTACAAACTAACACAACTATTAAAATATCTAGCAAATTCTAACTTTTATCTCAAAAAAAAAAAAAAAACAGCTAGGAAATAATAATAATAATAATAATAATAATAATAATAATAATAATAATAATAAGTTGCATCTAATATAAAAAAATATAAAGAAAAAAGGACAAAAAAGTTACCTGGGAAAAGGGGAAAAAAAAACGTGTGCAATATTATACCTAGAAAAAAAAAAAAGTATGAAAGGAAGAAAGACAGTAACGTAGAAGGTAGCAACATTAACATTAAATTAATAAATAAAGAAAAGGTAGATGGGTAATTTCACGTCAAACCCACTCTCTCCGTATTTTTCTCTCTAGTCTTCTTCCCAAATTGGGGAGAAAACTCCCCCACCCCCATTTTCTCTTCCTCCAAGCAAACACCCTTGTCTCCCATTTTCTCTCACCCTCTATCATTTCACTCTAACCAAATACACTCTTAGACTTTTTATTTTAGACGTGTTAGGAAAGAAGTTTATGAATAACAGCCTTTTTTAGGCCAAGTAGATTACTATTCAGTTGGCAAGAGTTTTGATTCTTGAGAATCGAAGAGTCTTGTGAATTTAAACCCCTAACTATTTCAATTCCTTAGAAATTACACTTATACATTCAATTGGTTGTGAGAATTTAGTTTTAAAATTAAAGAGAAATTACATTTTGTATACCTCGTGTTTTGTTCATGCTTGATCTAATTGAATTTTTTTAAGAATTGATTTGACTAAATTAATAGATTTTCTATTTAATTACCTTCAAATTGGCAGAGCAACATGGGAGTGTGAGGGCGCCATGTTCCCTTCCCCTAAAAAGGTCTTGTAAATTTTGGTTAATTATTGTTGCACATGTGACACGCTTTATAATACACTTGCATATACACATCTTGTAATGATCTTAATTTATAATTGTGAAATCGTGTTCTTATGTGTATGTACACATTGTGTAATAATCATTACTAATATATATGAACCTATAATTGTATGCATGCAGTGGTAAAATTATATGTTCATATAACTAAAAAAAAAAAAGGAACTTGATTTAATTGTCGAGTTCTTTTACTACCACAACTTTTGTTATCATGAACAAACCCACAACTTTTGTCACAGCTTTGATTCACTGCTTTTATTTGTTACCTTCCTTGACCAACTACATTTACAAATAATGCAGTTCTCAAAAAAAAAAAAAAAATTACAAATAATGCTAGAGCAATAACATGATACACAACTTTACTATAGCTTTACAACTCATAACTCGCCACATGTGCGAGTTGTGTTAAAACTTAAAAGATGTGTTTTTGTAGAGATACTAGCATTTTTTTTTCCCATTTTTTATGTTGCAGCAAAAGTTGTGCTAGATTTTTTGTTCATTGATTGATGTTAAGGAGTATAATTCAGATTTGTTATGGTTTGCTTGACATGGCAATGTGTGAGTTGCCTGATTTTTACGACCCACATGTTGAAATTAAGGAGCATGCAATGCACCCACTTGAGTCTGAGTGAGTGCCATTGTCGTTGGCTTGGTATCCTTAATCAATAATGTGACCAATTCGGCTTTGATAGTTATTTTCTTTTTCAGATCGTGTGCAATAATCTTGCCTTGTTTTTGTGCCAAAAAAACAGGGACTTTCGTTTCGTGGGAGATGCAATTCCTTGATTTTAGGAGAGAATTTATAATCCCATCGGATTTCATTTTTTGATTACCCGAGATTTTTTGATTGATTTTCCCCACTATTTCGGTCCTATTCAACCGAATGGATTTACTTTTGTAAATATATAAACAGACTGAGTGAGCCTTGTTGCCCAAAACCCTAGCCCATAAGCTATAGCATCATCATCATTTATATAAATTAAAAAAAAAAACCCTAACCCCCTATGCAAGCCACTTTTGCGTTCATCTCTTTGAAGAAGTAGAACCTTGAGAGAGAGAGAGAGATAGAGAGAGAGAGAGAGATTGGTTATTGAGAATGGAAGAAGACAGAGAAGAAGCGATGAGTTTTAAGGATTTAGGAGTATGTGAAAAATTGGTTGAAGCTTGTGAGTATTTAGGATGGAAAAACCCATCAAAGATACAAGCAGAAGCAATTCCTCATGCACTTGAAGGAAAAGACTTGATTGATCTTGCTCTAACTGGTTCTGGTAAAACTGGTGCCTTTGCTTTGCCCATTTTGCAATCCCTCTTAGATTCTCCACAACCATTCTTTGCTTTTGTCCTCTCCCCAACAAGGTGTTGAAGAAAGAGCTTTTATTAAAACTTGACTCTTTGAATTACAACACTTTACAAGCACTGATGCTTGACTCACTAACACTAGTGCACTGCAAACACAGCACTTACTCACCAAATACACTTGCACACACCTCACTTCTAGACACCTACACACACTAGCTCTTGACTCTATTTCACTCTACACACTTGCTACCTATGGCACACACACTTCACCACTTCATACAACTTCACACATCTCTCACTAGTCTCACACTCTACTTCACATACAACGACATCTATTTATACCAGGTGTATGTTGGTTAGGAGACCAACTTGAAGCTTCTAGCATCTTCCTTTTTATTGGCATCAAATGAATGCCATTCTCCAACCTTCTAGACTATTCTATAAACATGTGGCTGAGTTTTACTTCTACATAGAAGTCTCTAGAGATATCTCTTAGAGAAATCCGAAAAGATCATCATGGAGAAATTTCCGAAATGCAAGAGAATTTTCTAGAGAATTCCGAGAGAAGCAAATTTAGTGGAACTCTAGAAGTTTCTGGAGAGAGTGCAGATGTGAGAAGTTCTAGAAGCTTCTAGAGTACTTTAGAAATTGTAGAGACAAGAGAGTTAGTGTTGATTTCTAACACTCCCCCTCAACACTGACTCTCTCTCAATTTCGCCATTGTCATCATACCATTCCCTCAGCGCTTGTTTCAACCCGTAAAGTGTTCTTCGTAGCTTGCATACATTGTTTGGCTGGGCTTTGCTCTCAAATCTCTTTGGCTGCTCCATGTAAACTTCTCGATCCAACTCTCCATACAGGAAAGCATTCTTTACATCCATCTGCCATAGCTTCCAAGATTTACTTGCTGCAAGTGCTAACAGGACACGTATAGTGGTGATCTTTGCCACTGGACTAAATGTTTCATTATAATCTATGCCATATTGTTGAGAGAATCCTCGAGCTACCAAGCGAGCCTTGTATCTTTCCACCGATCCATCTGCGCGGGTCTTGACTTTATACACCCATTTAGAAGAAATGGGTTTCACATCCTTGGGCCTTGGCACAAGATCCTAGGTTTGATTCTGCTTTAAAGCTTGAATTTCTTCTTCCATTGCTTTTCTCCATTCTTCTCTTTGAGATGCTTCTTCACATGTTGATGGCTCTTGTATGTTTCCATCTACTGTGACTGCTTCATTTGCATACTCGGAATTGGGTTTCTGTTCTATCTCACCTTCATCCTCAAACGATTGTAACTCATTAGTCATCGTGAACTGATCTTTCCTAGACTGCTCCCCCATGCTCTCAGGCATTTTCTCTTCAATTTCCTTTGAGACTGTTAGCATTGCTTCCTCTTCTATTACTTCTTCAACTGGCTCTATCACAGCCAGACATGATTCAACAACCCATTCTTCTTCACTATCATCTTCTAAGTTGCTAAACGTCATTGTGTTTCCTTGAGCTGTTCTCCACTTGAATTGACAATCTTGTATAAAGTGGCCCATTTTTCCACACTTGAAACACTTGACGTTACGGCTTTTGGACTAGTTGATCATCAATCATTATTGTCACAGACTTCCTCAAGCTCCTACATCTTGAGAGCTCTCTTTATCTTTTTTATCTTCATCATTTTTATTCTTAGAGCCTGCATTAAATCTTCTCTTGGGTCGGTCTTTATATTGACCGCTAAAGAGTGCCTCCTCGTCACTCTTTAGTGAGACCCCAACCATTTGCTTAACCAATTCTTCTTGGTCAGCTAGCAAATTTTCCAATTCTACTAATGATGGTAGGACAGGCCAACCTTGAATGGCAATAACAAAACTTCTATATTCAGGTCTTCACCCATGAATGGTTATCCTTCTCATTCTTGAATCAGAAATATTTGATGCAGGATCTAATTCAGAGATTTCACGACAGAGAGACTTTACCTTGGTGAAGTATTGCGTGATAGTCATATCTCGTTGTGCCACTGACATTAGCTCATTCTCAAGCAATTGTAGCCTTACATCATTCTTCTTTGAAAATAGTGTTGAAAAGGTGTCCCATGCAGCCTTTGGTGTGTCTACATGCCTAATGTGCTCCAGCATCTCTTCCTTGATGCTTGTCTTGATTGCAAACAAAGCCTTCCTGGCTTTAATCTTCCACTTTCGCAAAGCTTCGGCATTCTCAGGAGGTGTGGTTTCGCCACCAGCCACGATCTCCCACAAATCTTGCCCTTGCAAGTATGACTCCATACAAGTCGACCATGTGTTGTAATTCTGGTTATTGAGCCTTCTAATTAATGTTGCCGACAGCTTGGAGGTCCACCATCACAACTTGGTGAAATCTCTCACTCTACCAAATAAGCTTGGTCCCAGACCATAAGCTTCGCAGTCCCAGATTGTACACGAGCAAAATGAACACCTCCAAAAATACTGTCCTAGACACCACAAACACGGTCCCTAACCGCCTTGCTCTGATACTAGATTGTTGAGTTAGCGGAAGCTCTGATACCAGATTGCTGAAGAAAGAGCTTTTATTAAAACTTGACTCTTTGAATTACAACACTTTACAAGCACTGATGCTTGACTCACTAACACTAGTGCATTGCAAACACGGCACTTACTCACCAAATACACTTGCACACACCTCACTTCTAGACACCTACACATACTAGCTCTTGACTCTATTTCACTCTACACACTTGCTACCTATGGCACACACTTCACCTCATACAACTTCACACCTCTCTCACTTGGTGCTTTATGACACTCTTCACCTTACACATCTCCCACTAGTCTCACACTCTACTTCACACCCACTACATCTATTTGTACTAGATGTATGTTGGTTAGGAAACCAACTTGAAGCTTCTAGCTTCTTCCTTTTTATTGGAATTAAATTATTGCATTTCTCCAACCTTCTAGACACCTTATAAATTTGTGGTTGAAATTCACTAGTGTAAGGAAGCTTCTAGAGAACTATTTTGGAGAGAATTTCAAAAAGAGAGCAAAAAGAAATGTCCGGAATTAGAGAGATATTTCTAGAGAGAGAGATTGTGTGAGAAGTTCTAGAAGTTTCTAGAATACTCTAGAAATTTCTAGAGACAAGAGAGTTAGTGTTGATTTCTAACACAAGGTTTCATATTTATTTCATCCTTGGTTCTTTTTTAATTCTTTGTTGTGTTCTATGTTCTAGAAAGAGTTTTTGAATTGATTTTGCATCTGGGTCTTTTTTGTTTTTGTTTTTGTTTTTCAGGGTGCTTGCAATTCAAACTGCTCAGCTGTTCGAAGCTTTAGGAGCTGGCATGGCTGTTTAGTGTGCAGTGGTGAGCTTTTGGCCTAAATTGGTTCTAAATAGGCACTATAAGCTTTCTGGTTATATTTGTGGCACTCACTTTATATTTGGATTACATGATTGTAAATTCTCTTTTATAAGTCATAATAAGTTTTATAATGGTAATAAAGGAAGTATGCATGATGTGTTCCTCAAAATTACAAAGAAAGAGATTTACAAATGAAAAAGAAAAAGAATCTATCAATTCTACAACTGAATTTATGATGCATGCAAACCTTGTAACTTTTAGCTTTAGGACCATTTAGAGAGAGCACAATTAGAACGGATGTTTGAGAATTTGAGTCCATCTCGATTTTTCTGGATCTGATATAATCATTATCAGCCCAAGGTCATAGGAAGGATAGTTCTTGCTGGAAGGCTTCCATTCAGAGGGGATTTGAGGCTATATCTTTTATAAAGTCCAAACCTGGACAAGAGCGGATGTTTTCCCATTGAAAAGCATTTGGAAGACTAAAGTTCCATCATGAGTTGCCTTTTTTTTATTTATTTTTCTTTTCTCTGTTTGGCATCTTTTGGGAAAATCTTAACTACGGATAACTAGACGAAAAGGAACATTATTTTGGTGAGTTGGTGTTGTATGTGTAAACGGGAGGGGGAAGCAATTGATCATTTGCTTATTCATTGCCCTTTGGGCTCTTGCTAGAGAGTTGTGGGATTTGGTTTTGGCTTTAATTATTTGGGGTTCAATGGGTAATGCCTTGGGGGTTTATAAATTTACTTCCTAGTTGGCAAGGCAGATTTGGGAGGTATCGGAATAGTGAGATTTGGAAAGCCATCCCTTATTGCTTGCCATGGTGCCTCTAGTGGAAAAGAAACCCTAGAAATTTCGAGGTGTGAATGGACTAGTCAATACATAAAACTGCAGTTCCTTAGATTTATGAATGGATGATTCCATCTTGAATTTTTTCTCTCTAAGTTATTGCAATTTATAGATCATTGTAATTTTTAGAGCTTAATTTGATATACATCTAGTATACATCCTGTATACTTGGTAACTTTTATCTTAATAAAATTTCGTATTTATCAAAAAAAGATTGGCTAGCTGCTTTGAGTGGTCACTCTTTTTCTAGTTTGGAGGAATTTCTAGATACTTGTAGCTTTAGATGACATTTGTAGCTGTCATAATACCTTTCTTATGTTCATGGGAGCATTGCCCTTTTATTTTTTGGATACAATTTTCTATTACTTAAACTTTTAGCTTCAGGATTATGGAATGTAGTTTCTAGTTTTTGTACAACCAAAATTATACCCTAGGTTTTACAAATTTTTAATAATGAGAAAAAAAAAGAGAGAAAGAAACTATCTACCCCATGCAGGGTAAGTCTGTAGTTCAAACTCCCTTCCCCCTCCCTCACTATCTGCTGAGATGTTGATTGCTTTAACTTCCATCAATTGAATGCCAATGACCTCTTTTAAATGGAACTTCCTCCTATAATAATCGGATGAAAGGTGACAAGACCTACTGGGTCTGTGCAACTTACCAATTAAAGAAAAACAAAAGTTCCATCAAATAAATAGATTTGAAAAATGATGCTTTGTACGCTACTACGCTCAGCATCACTGATTTTTTTTTTTTTTTTTTTTTTTTTCATTATGGTTTCCTCATCATATGTGGGATATTGAAAGACAAGTATAAGTGCTTGTGGGGTGTGGGGGGCAAGGGCCGGGTTTTAAGTCTTTAGGAGGGAGTTTCACACACACATACACTTAGATTAGGTTACAGTAGAATTCTATTTTGTATAAAAAAAGAAAAAAAAAAAAAGAAAAAAAAAGAAAGACAAGTTTATTGATTGTATTTTTTTTTGTTTGAATGGTATTTATTGCTCTAATATAGTCTAATTGAAGGTCTTTTTAATATGAAAAATATTCCATAACCTGTCATTAGATGAATCATAACTAGAGTTCAGAATGTGAACAATTTTGTTTCCATGGAGGTGCAAAAATATATTTGGGTTCACTTGTTCTTTGATTAAATGGTGTTTAGCAAAAATTCCGTGTTAGAAATAAGTGAATCACAATTATGGGGATAGTCAAGTGGTGTGTGTCCTTCTGGTTGCTAAAGCTTCTGATGTTCTGATTGTTAGGTTCAATTTGTATGATATTGTTGTTGGATATAAATTTCTTGTTAAATTTTCATTTTTGTTAGCATCAATCATTCCCTTTAATATGCATATTTACCAAACTCTTTGTAGCTTGCTGGAGGTGTAGATATGGTCGAACAGACTACCAACCTTGCAAAACAGCCACATATTATTGTAAGTGTATGTTTTATTGGCTGAATGGTTTGATATCTTTGATTTCTTAAAATTTTGCATGAGGGTATAAAATGTGGATAACTGGGAATGTGATTTTTTGTTTTTGGTTTTCCATTTTGATAATGTTGGATTGTCAATTTACATGGGAGTCTACAATTGTTACAATTGTTTTGTTGTCTTTCATAACATTTTCTCAGTTTTGTAGTTTTACTATTGTGGCTTTTGCATTGAGTATTGCTGAAAGAATCCAACCCAGTTAACATGAATAATGTTGGAAGTAAGTTTTATGATTATGGTATTGATTCATATGACTTCAAAAATGCTTATGATTTGGAAGAAATTTTGAAGATGATGATAAATTTGATACATGTTGAATAACTTCATCCATGCTCCCATTAATGAGTCTCCTTAAGTGATGTAACAGCCAAGAAGATTGGAGAAATTAATGTAACATATGAAGATTATTATTTCATGAAACTGTGCCTTTGGTTCAAATTGTTTCTCCCTAAAGCCTCCATAATTGAGATGGGTAGTGTCTTAGCAATATCCTTCTTAAGCTGAACTGGATTGCCTCAAGGTTGGGCCTATAATCAATTTTATGGTAGGCCCCATGGACATCTGGATATGATATGATGAGACTACATTGGTGCAGCCGTGCAGGTATGGTTTCAAACAAGGACAATGGCTTGGTTGTGGCCTTGATTAGCTCCAATGCATTGGCTTTGGCTGCAACTTGGTCTCTTCTTAGATGTACCTTATAAATCCTGGCATAAACTTGAACGGGTTATGCATTGCTTGACTTAGTTTTTTCTGCCAAGGTAGTGACTTTGGATTGAATTGGTATGGATCATGGGTATGTTGGGATTTTATCCTTATTTGAGCATTACTAGTGGTAGATGTTGTTGTGCTGTCTTTGTTAACCTCTAATAACTTTTCCTACCTGAATGAGTGGAATCTACATTGATGAGGTATAATTAGTTCTAGTGCTTTTATCTCAAATTAGGTTTTAGCTTTAGAGCTGCCTTTTATTTTTTACTGTAATTAGTTTGGTATTGGTTTTGTGTTCTCCTGTATGTGGGTTGTGCTCCTTATAGGTTTTTTTTTTTTTTAATTACTTAACTAAAAAAAAAGTCATTTGTATTTGATCTTTAATTTTGCATTTAAGATGAATTACTTGGCTATCTTTACTTGACAATAAACTTGTTAGCTAAACAAACAGGTAGTTTTTTTTTTCTTTTTTCTTTTTTCTTTTTATTTTTTTAGAACACAGGTAGTTGGTACTTCTCTTTCAAAACATTTATTGATTATAATAACAGGAAAAAAAAAAAAAATCTTTGGTACTGCTAATGAGCTCTAGCTCAAAAAGCACCTCCTCCCCTTGCAAGGGCAAGGCAAAGAGTGAGGTCTTGGGTTCATGACCTACTAGGTGCATGCATAACTTACCTATAAAAGGAAAAAAAAAAAGGAATCTTTATTTCTTGTGTGATGCAACTTAGTCACTATTTGGTCCGTTTGGATTGAGGGGAGGGAGGGAGAGTAGAGTAGAGTCGAGTAGAATTGGCCCAAAGTTAGTGTATTTTCAGGCAACTCTACTTTACTCCCCTCCAATCCCTCTCCCCCCCCCCCCTCAATTCAAACGGGCCCTACATGTTTACCACAAGCTCTGTCCTATCTAAAATATTGTATACAAACTTGTCAATTGCCATGGAAGCTCCATTAAATTTGTTTCAACTCTTTGAAAGAACTTAATTCTTTAAGTTTCAATTTGGTATAATGCAATGAATTTGATTAGTCAATTTTTCTGCTATTTTTTTTGTTCAGTTGTTTAATTGGCTTCTCATTTTACCCCCTCCCCCCCTCCCTTTTTTTATCATTTCATTTCTTTGTAGGTTGGAACACTTGGAGGCCTTGTTGATCATATTTCCAACATGAATGGTTTTTCCCTCCACACATTGAAGTATTTGATATGGTTCTTATGTCATGTCAGCTATGCAGTTTGCTTTTGTAGAGCCAACCACAAGGGACTCCTTCCTGTAATTACTTAGTTTGTGTGGGATGGGGGGTTACACACTCCTAAGGGAATAGCCAAGTGGTCAAAGAGTTTTGAATACCCATGTTTACAAAAATAATAATAATAAGAGTCTTGTTAACAGGTGCCCTAAGGACGTTTGTTAATGGACTAGTTTAGAGACTTTTAATACTACTTTTATAGGAAATATAAAAAGTTGTCAAAAAAATTAATTTTTTTTCTTCTTTTCTCATAAAATGTTTCTAAAATTATTTGTTAAACTAATGCCCTCAAGATATTCGTTAACTTTTTCCTAATAATAATAATAATAATAATAATAATAATAATAATGAAAATACATATATTCTAACCTTTTAGGATCATATGAAAATTGAGTTAAATAAATGCACAATACTTGTTACGTATTTAAATTTTTTGTTGGGATGGGTTCAAGTTATATGTGGTGTAATTCTTTACATTGTTACACCGCATAAAATCTTAACATTAGGTTATCATTTTGACAAATCTATCATTAAATTATGTTGACTCGTCATACCCTTACTTGCAAAATATCAAGATAAAAAGAGATTAAAATTATAAATATTTCATCTATAAAAGAATAAGAGATTAAAAAAAAACCTCTACCTCAAATCATGATGAAGTTTGCTACTCTGCCAAACAATTGCTTTGGTAATGGTGGTGGCTTATTTAATATCTTAAACACAAAGATGTCTATATTTTTGATTGTCTAGAACCGATAAAAACAACTCTTTGGGCCACCTTGGTGTTGCCTAGTCTATGAATTCTTTGTTATAAGTTGCATGATTGGGTTACACGTAGTAGGTTTTAGATGAGGTTGATAGGTTGTTGAGTGAGGAATTCGAGGAATCAGTTGATGAGATTTTGAAGGTTATCCCACGTGAACGGAGAACATATCTATTTTCTGCCACTATGACTGAAAAGTTATGTATTTAAATATCCTGCTGTACTTAAAAGGTATTGATGGGGAGAGTGACGACTAGAAGATGCCGTCACCATTTACCTGGGCGACGGCACGGTAAGGGGTGACGGTCCCATTCCATCCGTCACCCCCGACCAACTCTCCAGCCTGATCCGACGGCTGTCTACACACCGACGGGATGAATGGGTGACGAGACAAAGCTAAAGGGATCAACACGTCTTGTCACGCATTCCACTACCTGGATAGATACCTTGCACTCCACGCAATAGGGAATGGCCCTGGTGGGGGAGGATTCCGTAAAGAACACGCATTAGGGCATGGCTCCGGTCAAAGGTTATCTCCTCCGACACGCCAAAGCCCCAACTCTACACCACTATAAATACCCTCGGCCCTCATGAAAAAGGTACGCATGCTTCTATCCCGACTCTGGCACTCTGGAGTTGTGAGCAATACTAACTTGACCGTCGGAGGGTCGTTGGCCAGTACCACGCCGATACTTCCCTTTGAGGTTCTTTTTACTTGTGCAGGTCCACTCTGAACGCGAAGACCTTGCGGCTCACTGAGGGTGGTTTTCGGCATCATCAGTTGGCGCCGTCTGTGGGAAAGTACACGTACGTAGGCTGTTCTGTGCTTTCCGGACAAAGAGTTGCATGGTACTCACGCGTTCAAAGGTTACCACCATGAACGACCAAGGCAACGAACAACGCACCACGGCCCTTGAGAGACAAGTACAGACTCTGGCGGCCGCAGTGGAACGCCTCACGAAACGCAACAACGATTTGGAAGAACAACTTTTGCGGGGAAACGCGACGGTTGGCAACCAAGGGGAAAATGGGGAAAACAGCGCCCAGGAGAGGGACCATGGAGGCCCAGAAGGAAGCAATGCATTGAGTCGACCCGAAGGGCAAGGGACGAGCTGCCCGTCGGCCGCTGACAACGTTCCGCCTAGCGTTGCCGATGAGATGCGGTTAATGAAGGAGCGTATGGACTTTATGATGAACGCCCTTAAAGGGCGAGTGTCCAGCGACCTCGACGACCTCGTCCACCGCACAGACTCTCCCTTCACCGCACCCGTCATCTTGTTCCCCACACCGCCAAAGTTCCGCATGCCCCAGATAGAAAGCTACGACGGTTCCAAGGATCCACTAGACTACTTGGAATCCTTCAAGACATTGATGCACTTGCACGGCGCACCGGACGAAATTATGTGCCGGGCCTTCTCGGCGACGCTAAAAGGCTCCGCAAGGACCTGGTTCGGCAGGCTGACGCCCGGCTCCATCGGTTCCTTCAAGGAGTTGAGTGCCCAGTTCGCTACGCATTTTATCGGGGGGCACAGATATAAAAAATCCACCGTGTGCTTGATGAACATTAGGTAGCGAGAGGATGAGACGCTCAGGTCCTACATAGCCCGCTTCAACAAGGAGGCGCTTTCGATCGATGAAGCGGACGACAAGATACAGGTCGCCGAATTCACCAACGGGCTGAAGGAGGGCAAATTCTTGTTCTCTCTATACAAGAATGACCCGAAGACGATGTCGGATGTATTTTACAGGGCAACGAAGTATACAAATGCGGAAGACGCATTACAGGCCCGAGGAGAGAGACCTCCCAAGAGGCGAGAGAGGCAGGAGGACGTAAGACAGGATAAGGGGCGAAAGAAACCCCGGATAGAAGGCCGAGACAACAGGCGACCGCAACCCCCTGCCGGTAAGTTCACAAGCTTCACTTCGCTGACTGCCCCTGTCGACCAAGTCCTGATGGAAATCAAAGACGAGGGGTCCCTGACGTTTCCGGGAAAACTGAAGGGGAATCCCGACAGACGACCCAAAGACAAGTACTGCCGCTTCCACCGAGATCATGGCCACGACACCGCCGATTGTTATGACTTAAAGCAGCAGATTGAGGCCCTGATTAGACAGGGAAAGTTGCAAAGATTCGTCAGCCGAGAAAGGACAGAAGCGCCTCGGAAGGAACAGGACACCCGCCGGAACAATGAGCGCCCCAGACCGCCCATAGGAGACATAAGGATGATCATCGGGAGTACGGCCTCCATCGGATCAACAAAGAAAGCTCGGAAAGCCTATCTTAGAGCAGTGCAGAACGTCCAGGCGGCGGGCGTCGCCCAGAAAAAGCCGCGCGTCAGCAGCCCTACTATTGAGTTCATGGAAGAAGACGCCCAGCGTCTTCATCATCCGCACGATGATGCCCTTGTTGTCAACGTCCGGGTGGGAGACTATAACACATACAGGGTCTTGATCGACAATAGTAGTTCCACGGACATCCTCTATTACCTGGCGTTTCAACAGATGCGGATTGGCAAGGAATGCCTGTCACCTACCAACGTTCCGCTCATCGGGTTTGGAGGGACGAGAGTTTACCCCCTCGGCGCCATCACCTTGCCAGTCACGATTGGGAAATATCCCCAGCAGGTCACCAAAGATGTCACCTTCCTCGTTGTCGACTGTTCGTCCGCCTATAATGCTATCATAAGGCGGCCCACCCTTAACGCTTGGAAAGCCGTAACGTCGACCTACCACCTGATGGTTAAGTTCCCCACCGAGGATGGAGTGGGGGAGTTATGGGGAGACCAGGTGGCCGCGCGAGAATGCTACGTAGCGATGGTAGAAGCGGACAGCCACTTGCAAGCAATGAACATAGAGCAGCGGGTGGGGGCAGAACCCGCCGAAGAGCTCGAGGAGATAGCACTCGACGAGTCCAGGCCAGACAGGACCACCAGAATCGGCGCTCTCGCCAGCCCTTCGGCTCGCCAGGCACTCGTGACTTTCCTCCGAAAAAACCAGGATGTGTTCGCCTGGAGTCACGAGGACATGCCGGGAATTGACCCTTCAGTCATGGTGCACAAGCTGAACGTGTCGCCCACTTTCCGGCCCGTCCGTCAGAAGAAGCGAGTGTTTGCCCCGGAACGAGACCAGGCGGTGGCAGAAGAAGTCGGCAAGTTATGAGAAGCGGATTTCATCCGAGAAGTATACTATCCCGATTGGTTGGCCAACGTGGTGATGGTCAAGAAGGCTAGCGGGAAGTGGTGCATGTGTGTGGACTTCACAGACCTGAACAAGGCGTGCCCCAAAGATAGTTACCCCTTCCCGCGAGTCGACACACTGGTGGACTCTACAGCCCGACACCAGCTACTGAGCTTCATGGATGCCTTCTCAGGGTACAATCAAATCCGGATGGACATGGCTGATCAGGAGAAGACCTCGTTTGTCACCAGCCAGGGTCTCTTTTGTTACAAGGTAATGCCATTCGGACTGAAAAATGCGGTTGCCACATATCAGAGACTCATGAACAAAATATTCGCCGACCAAATAGGAAGGAACGTTCAAGTATACGTCGACGACATGTTGGTAAAAAGCACAAGGAAGGAAGACCACCTGAGGGACCTAGAAGAGACATTCGACACGCTCCGTTCCTACAACATGAAGCTCAATCTGACAAAGTGTGCGTTTGGAGTGGCGGCGGGGAAGTTCCTAGGCTTCATGGTGTCTCAAAGGGGCATCGAGGCCAACCCAGACAAGATTCGGGCCATAGTGGAAATGGCGCCCCTAAAGAACACGAAGGAGGTACAAAGCTTGAATGGGAAAGTGGCCGCCCTGAACCGGTTTGTATCAAGGGTGACAGATAAGTGCCTACCCTTTTTCTGCACGCTGAAGAAGTCTTTCGAGTGGACGGGCGAGTGCCAAAAGGCGTTCGAGGAATTGAAAGCCTACCTCTCTTCACCACCGCTACTGAGCCCCTCGCAACCAGGGGAAGAGCTCTTCCTTTACCTGGCCGTCTCCCCGGTGGCAGTCAGTGCGGCCTTGGTCAGAGAAAAAGACAAGGTCCAAAAGCCTGTGTACTATGCCAGCCGGGCGTTTCGCGGGGCAGAGGAAAGGTACCCGCCAATGGAGAAGCTCGCCTTCGCCTTGATCACCACGGCCCGCAAGCTTAAGCCATACTTCCAAGCTCATACAATAGTTGTCTTAACTAACAAACCCCTGCGACGGGCGATGCACAACCCCGAAGCGGCCGGTCGCCTGGCCTTATGGGCGATCGAATTGACTGAGTTCGACATCAGGTACCGCCCGCGCACCGCCATGAAGGGGCAGGCTGTCGTTGACTTTATCGCCGAATTCACAAGCGGCGAGGACCAGGGGGCAGACGAGCACCCATGGACCTTACATTCGGATGGATCATCGACCAGACAGGCCGGGGGGATAGGTGTCGTGCTTCGCTCCCCCGAGGGAGATCAGATCGAATGCATGATTCGCCTAGATTTCCCCACCACAAATAATGAGGCGGAGTATGAAGCATTGATAGCTGGGATCGACCTCGCCAAAGCAGCAGGGGCCACCAAAGTGGTAGCCTACTGCGACTCCCAGGTCGTCGTTAACTAAGTAAGCGGAGACTACGAGTGTAGAGGCGACAGAATGAGAATGTATCTCGATCAAGCGAAGAGAAGAGTGAAGGAGCTAAGCGCAGAAGTGATCCAAATACCTAGAGAAGAAAATGAGCAAGCCGACCGTCTTGCTAAAGCCGCCTTTTCCGAACACATGGCCCCCCCCGACAATGTGCTTTCCTTTGTGCAAATGACGCCACTAATAGAGCTTATCAGTGTGCAGGAAATAGGCTCCGAAGGCAATTGGACAACGCCGCTAGTCTCCTACCTAAAGGATGGCGCCTTGCCAGACGGAAGAGAAGCCGCCAGAAAGCTGAAGGTCCGAGCTGCAAGGTTCGTATTAATGGAGGGTGTCCTGTACAAAAGGGGTTTCTCTTGCCCGTACCTGAGGTGTTTGAGCCCCGAAGAAGCCGACTATGTCATGAGGAAAGTCCACGAGAGAGTTTGTGGAAACCACTCGGGATCCCGATCACTGGCGCATAAGTTGATTCGGGCTGGGTATTACTGGCCTACCATGCAGAAAGACGCCCAAGCCTATGTCAAAGCCTGCGACAAATGCCAAAGGTTCAGCAACATTGTCCGACAGCCGCCCGCAGAGCTAACTCCCATGACAGCCCCGTGGTCTTTTGCTCAATGGGGACTAGACATTATGGGTCCATTTCCGACGGCTATGTGGCAACTGAAGTTCGTGGTAGTCGGCATAGATTACTTCACAAAGTGGGTAGAAGCTGAGGCTCTGGCCACCATCACGGAGAAGAACGTGCGGAGCTTTGTCTGGAAATCCATCATATGCAGAGTCGGGATCCCTAGGGTCCTAGTCTCGGACAATGGCAAACAATTCGACAACGGCCCCTTTCGAGAGTTCTGCTCGCAGCTGGGGATAAAAAACCACTACTCCTCCCCCGCCCACCCACAAGCCAACGGCCAAGTCGAAGTGACGAACCGATCCTTGCTGAAGATTATCAAGACTCGGCTCGAGGGGGCAAAGGGGATACGGCCCGAGGAATTACCCAGCGTACTTTGGGCATACAGGACGACGGCAAGGACCCCAACAGGAGAAACGCCATTCCGGCTAACCTACGGAAGCGAGGCAGTCATCCCGGCCGAAGTAGGACTCACAACCTACAGGGTGAACGCCCACGATGAAAACAGGAATGATGAGGCATTGCGCCTACGGCTGGACCTGATCGACGAAGTCAGAGCAGTGGCCGAACAAAGGCTGGCACGGTACCAAGATCGCATGGCCAAGCACTACAATTCCCGAGTCAGGCACAGGGGCTTCCAAGTCGGAGACCTTGTTCTAAGAAGAGTAATGGGCGCTACCAGAGACCCAGCCCAAGGAAAGCTCGGCCCCAACTGGGAAAGACCCTACCGAGTCACGTCATGGCACCGAAGAGGCACCTACCATTTGGAAACAATGGAAGGACAGACACTACCCCATCCGTGGAACGCCGAACACCTATGAAAGTATTATCAATAAAAAGTGGCAGCTCCTATTTGTACGCTTTAATGTATTTTGGGAACCCAAAGGGCACTTTTTTTTCTTTCCTTCTTGAAATTTATGCAAAGCTCGGAGGTTTATTCAGTCTCTCTCATACTATGTTAAGTGTTTGACCTTGAAGTCGACGGTACCATAACTGATGGCCCAAAGCGGCGACGGCCTAAACTCTACAAGGCTTAGAGCGTCAAGCACCAAAGCTGACGGCTCAAAAGCCAACCTAAAATCTACAAGGCATAAAAGCGTCAAGCACCAAAGCTGACGGCTTAGAAGCCAACCTAAAATCTACAAGGCATAAAAGCGTCAAGCACTAAAGCTGACGGCTTAGAAGCAAACCTAAAATCTACAAGGCATAAAAGCGTCAAGCACCAAAGCTGACGGCTTAGAAGCCAACCTAAAATCTACAAGGCATAAAAAGCGTCAAGCACCAAAGCTGACGGCTTAGAAGCCAACCTAAAATCTACGAGGCATAAAAGCGTCAAGCACCAAAGCTGACGGCTTAGAAGCCAACCTAAAATCTACAAGGCATAAAAGCGTCGAGCACCAAAGCTGACAGCTTAGAAGCCAACCTAAGATCTACAAGGCGTAAGAGCGTCAAGCGCCAAAGCTGGCGGCTCAGAAGCCAATCTAAAAAACTGACATAAACCCGTCAGGCACCAAAGCCGACGGCATGAGAGCCAACGTCCCAAACTCTACAAGGCATAAGAGCGTCAAGTACCAAAGCTGACGGCTCAGAGCCAATATAAAAAAAAAAAAAAAAAAAAAACAAGGCGCAAAAGCGCCAAACACTAAAGCCGACGGCCTAAAAGCCGACTGAAGATCTACAAGGCGTAAACGCCCGTCAAGCGCAGGAACAAACGGCTTTAAAACGACGGCGCTATCCTAAAAAGTTAAGCCTATAATCCAAGTGCGAAAACCGGTCAGGCCTATAAGCTGACGGTTCGTAAGATGACGGCTCGAAAAGACGATAGTTCTACCATGATTCATAAAGAAGGTTGACGACCCCATTGGAAGGTCCAAAGTACAAAAGTCCAAAATTGGACTGCCGTGAAGCAACAAAAAAAAAAAAAAAACATCCACAAGGAAAATAACGCATTGCGAATAATGAAAAATTATCGCATTACAAAAATTTTGTTCTTACAAAAACCCTCGAAACGACGGGGCACTACTTACAAAAAAAGAGTAATAATAATAAATTTTATGAGAATCAAACGGCAGGAGCATCCGACACGATCTCGTCGCCTTTGGGGGGATCTTGGACCACAGGGAAGCCTTCGAAGTCAAAAGGATCGGATGACGGAACCATTTGAGCACCGGACGGGTCAGGAGCAGGCTGGGCGAGGACGACACCGTCATCCTTCAGCTGCGTCCCAGACTCGCTGAGACTGTCGTCGTCTACCATGACTATGTCGCCCATAGGAGTCGACGGCACCGGGTCATCCATAGTCACCCTTGACAAGTCAAGGTGGGGGAAGAGGGACTTCACTTGCTTAAGGCAGTCCTCAAACCCGTCACCATAATACTCGGCACAGGCATCTATGAATGTTTGGGTCATCTTGAATTCAGTAACGGCGTCAGCCTTCGCCGTCTCCACCTGACCCAACAGAGACGACAGCTCCCTCTCCGCCGTCACCTTAGCCTCCGTCTCCTTCTCTAGCTGACGGGTTGTTTCTTCAAGCTTTTATTTCAGCTCTTTTACTTCCACGTTCAGAATCTGGCTAGCTTCCTTGTACTGGCCCAACCCGTCAGAAAGATTCGCGATGCGCTTCTTCTGACGGGCCAGCAGCTCCTCGCCCTTCGCCCCCTTGACTTGCATGGCCCTCATGCGAACCATTGCCTGTGAAGCAAAACTTCCGTCAGCACAGTACCACAAAAAGCAGACGAGACGAGTAATAAAGAATATACATACCCTGGCGAGATCAAAGAGGCCTGAGTCCCCCAGCTCCTGCACAGACTGGCTGACGCAAGAATCAGCTTCCCTCATCCCCAGGATGGAGTCCAACCGCTCCAAGGCATACTCCTTATGTGTAAGAATGCAGCGCCCGTCCTCTGGGATGACGGGACCTTGGGCCGACATCAGCCCCTTGCCGGCCCCGCGCTTGGGTGACGGGGATTTCGTAGAATGATCCCCAGGGGTGACTGCTACTTTCTTTACCGGGCGGCCCTCAGTCCCGTCACCCTTCCTTTTTGGCGCGCCCTTGTTGACGGTCTTCGGGATGGACGTGGACGCCCCCTCCTTACCCTTCCCTTCCTTCTTTTTACGGGCAACAGCGGCCCTGATCTGAGCCCTCAGCTTAGCGGACTCCATCTCTGCAAGGCAAAGGACACAATGTAAAAATGCAAATGAGAGTGACGGGAGTGAATAGGTCGTCCATACTTACGTTGACGGGATAAGTTGTCCAAACGGCGTGCCTCTTCTGTTGGCTCGGGTCCCCCGCAGTAGGTGTGGAGGGCGTCAGGCATAATCAGGTCGCAGCACTTCCTCTCCTCTAAAGGAATCTCCGTCACCTTGAGGATGAAGGCTTTCTGCTCCTCTGAAACCACCGGACGAGAGAAAGCTGAAAAATAAAAGGAAAGCAGACGGGTTAGAGCCTTGGATTAAAATAAACTAATTAGTAAGGCTGACGGCGACGACCTGACTCCCTGACGTAACCCCAAGTGTTGTCAAACCCGTGAGGAATCGACCCCCACTCCTCCTCACGGCAAACCCAATTCGTCCCCTCCACAAAAAAATACCTGCCCTTCCAATTCCTGTTGGAGTCAGGCATGTCCGACACCAGCCTCAACTCCTTCTTCCTCGCGGAGAAGTGGTAAATCCCCTTGGACGAAGTGATATGGTGCGGACAGTAACACCAGAAGAACTCGTCAAGGGTCAGTTGACGGTGCCCTCCACTCAGGCTCCCCCACAATATTTCAGAACCGATGAACACCCTCCAGGCGTTGGGGCCGATTTGGCTGACAGACAGCCTAAGGTAATTTGCCAACTGACGGTGGAGCGCCGTCAGAGGCAACCTCAATCCTGCCGCGAACATGGCATCATACATGCCAACGTCCGCGGTCTTCCCGGAGTAACACCTCTCCCTCTCCAGGGGAAGACGGATTGGAATGTCGTTTGGGATTTGGTAACGTGCCCGCAGCGAGTTGAAGACCTTATCAGTCATCGACGGCAAAAAGTGGTTGACCGTCCACTCCTTAGGAAGGATGAATGGATGGTCGTCCCCAGAACCTCCCGATGTGCTCTCCAAGTCTTCACCCCCCGCAGAATTCCTGTCACTCCCACTTTCCCTTACTTGGTCGTCACCTCCACCTTGCCTCACAAATTCACCTTGGTTCACTTCTTCATCAGAAAGCTGCACCGACGACTCATCCTCTGAAGACCAAGAAGAGTCTTCCCCTGGCTCGTGGCCTGACGGAAAGACCTCGTCGTAGCCCGCCCCATCGCGGGCTGACGACTGCTCACTTGATGTCTCCCTAGGCATCTTACTACCTACAAGTGACGGGGGTGGTCTAAGAACCCAAGTGACGGCCTTTCCAGAAACGTCTTTCAAAAGCTCAGTATGCGACTAAATCGAGGAAATTGAAAAGAAAAAGGGGGGGAGTAACTCACCAAGTTATAACGGAAGTGCGAATGAAGCTGACGGTATCAAACAGCAAACGAGAGCCAGAAAGCAACTGTGATCTCCTTAAGGTGACGGTTTCTCTCTGATCAGCGAAATTAGAATAAAAGAAGAGAAGTGAGGGAAAACGGGGCATATATATATAGGAGGTTTGGGGCGCAGAAGACGAAGCGACCTTCCCGTCCAGCTGCCTGCCAGTCCTTCAAGGACACGTGTTCCGACACTAGGCCTGTTCGAGGTGACTAGCCATTAATGCCTTGTCCGCCACACGCTGTACTCCTCAATCTGTCAGACGAAAGCGACGGAATTAAGGAGTAGGGGGGAACTGATGGGGAGAGTGACGACTTGAAGATGCCGTCACCATTTACCTGGGCGACGGCACGGTAAGGGGTGACGGTCCCATTCCATCCGTCACCCCCGACCAACTCTCCAGCCTGATCCGACGGCTGTCTACACACCGACGGGATGAATGGGTGACGAGACAAAGCTAAAGGGAACAACACGTCTTGTCACGCATTCCACTACCTGGATAGATACCTTGCACTCCACGCAATAGGGAATGGCCCTGGTGGGGGAGGATTCCGTAAAGAACACGCATTAGGGCATGGCTCCGGTCAGAGGTTATCTCCTCCGACACGCCAAAGCCCCAACTCTACACCACTATAAATACCCTCGGCCCTTATGAAAAAGGTACGCATGCTTCTATCCCGACTCTGGCACTCTGGAGTTGTGAGCAATACTAACTTGACCGTCGGAGGGTCGTTGGCCGGTACCACGCCGGTACTTCCCTTTGAGGTTCTTTTTACCTGTGCAGGTCCACTCTGAACGCGAAGACCTTGCGGCTCATTGAGGGTGGTTTTCGGCATCATCAGGTATATTTGTCATCAGGGATGTACCTTTTCAATTGTTTCTTACGGTGGATGTTTGCTACATATGTGCTGTATATTTATCGTGAATCTTGGTTATTCTGCGTCCTGAAATATGAGATCCCATTTTGAAATTTTTAGAGAAACTCATTTGGAACTAATGTTTCCATGAAAATGATGTGGAATTTCGAGGAAACACTTTTCAACATTTCATGCACATTAGGGCATGAATCGCATTATAGTTCAATAGGGATTTATATTACCAGAAGAACGCACTTTGCACTAGTGGAGAAGATATTTGGTGCCTTACAATGCACATGTTATACATATTATTATTATTAAATATGAGAATAAAATAATATAGAGAAGTGGAAGCAAGAGAGAAAAAAGGACACAAGGGATTATGTGGATCAGCCAACGGCCTACACCCACATCATAAAACCCTAGTGACAACATCTTTATTGTATGCTCAAGTGATCTATTACAAGGAACCCTAACAGGGTATATACAGAGACTATATGCTAGGGTTAGCTCAATATGGGCTTACAACATAAATGGGCCTCTTAGGCTATTACATCAACATAAACTCATTGATCAATACTTTAACACTCCCCCTCAAGTTGGAGCATATGGTCATATAGATCCAACTTGCAAGACACAACTGCCAACTTGCAGCTGAAAGTGAAGTGAACCGGCCAAAATTGAAGCTGAACCAACTAAAAAATGAGATGAACTAGTTGAAGTTCTTCAATATCAAACAATACCAAACAGAGGTTTTATAGGGGTTAGGTTATCCTTATCTTGGATAAGGGGTAGCTAAAACCTATACCCAAACAACAGAAAATCACCAAATAGGCAAACAATGGATTTCCCTGTCTACTCCAACCAACAACCAACACTGGTAGTTGTAACACATGATAACCCGCCGAGAGCAATAACAACAACCAATAGCAACAACAATTACCAACAACAACCATCAAGTATCAACAACCACAGCCACACCAACAACAACTACCAAGAACAACCAATAGTCTTAGATATGAAGGTTGCATAAGAAAACAGAAACCAACAACTATCGGCTATGATACCATGTTAAAAATGAGAATAAAATAATATAGAGAGGCAGAAGCAAGAGTGAAAGAAGAACACAAGGGATTACGTGGATCGGCCAACGGCCTACACCCACATCATAAAACCCTAGCGGCTACATTCATTTATTACAATGAACCCTAACAGGGTATATATAGGGGCTAGAAGATAGGGTTGGCCCAATATAGGCTTACAACATAACTGGGCCTTTTGGGCCATTACATCAACATAAACTCAGCACTTTAACAATTATATATAGAATGTGGTGCCTTACAACACACATGTTATTAAAATTATTAATGCTATATACACCATATGGTTGTTCAAAGGTTATGCTGACCTGTGGCACTCATTTAATACATCTACACTGTCACAAGTGTTGTCTTTTTGATGCCTTCAAGTGCTAATGGAGATGCATACTGCACACGTGGTCACTATATGAAAAAGGTATAAGTTCTTTTTGTCTTCCATGTAATGGTTTATTTATTCATGATGTTTCAGGTTAAGAAGCTCCAAAGGGATTGTTTAAGAAATCCTGTGAAGGCAATTATAGTCTTATTATACTTGTATCGTTTGTTCATAGTTTTTGTCGTGACTTATAATAATTTTATGTTTTTGGATGATTTCAGATTGAAGCAGCATCAAATAACTCAACTGTTGACATGCTAAAGCAGTAGTATTGCTTCATGCCTGCTAAATACAAGGTTTCTCCTTTTTCTCTCTAAGTTAATCTTCTAATAAAGATGTTTTACTAAAGACTGGATATGTATGCTAGGTAATATGGTTGGTGATTAGTGCCAAGGGAAAATACTAGTACACATTCTCTATTACACACAATTTTAGACACATCCTTGAAATGCACTGAAATTGTGACTTGAAGTCACCCTTTCCAAGTTGAAAATTATGACATCAAGTCATGATTTCAATGCATTTAAAGAGTGTAAAATTGTTTGTAATAGAGTGTATAATAAACATTTCCCTTAGTGCCGATAATTCAAAATTTTGAATTTAATATCAGGAAATTATTTTCTATACAGTTACCAAGCACACTTCTGTTCTTGAGTTTGTTGAAGAAAAACAGTGGAACCTTCATGAACAATGTACAAGAATTATTTTGGTCTTTAGTGCTAGAGGTGGCCTCTGAAGCCATGTACCATATGATAGGATAAATGACATTTCTTTGACCTAATGCTTTTATATGAGAGGTAGTCCTGAAGTTTATGCTCTCCTACAAGGTAAGGCAGAAGTTTTAAGGTCTTAGCCAACTAAAGAGATGATATAGATAGCTTTCATTTGTACAATAAGAAGTTCTTTAAATAGTCTTTGTTAATGAATGTTTTTGGCAAGTTGCTTCTTTGAATATTACTTCTTAGCCTGTCAAGAGTGAATGCCCTTGGATCACCAGGAAACTGGTTTTAGTGGGTGGGGTCAATTGCCTGTAGGTTTTACTTGCTAAAGGCGAGTCCAAAGGGCTCTTCTTTAGAAAGGTTTCCCATGTTATCAAACAAAAATTTTGCTTCTTTGAATACTGTGACAACCACATTACGGGCAATTGATGGTTCTGGATATACAGAAATTCTAGGATTGACATAAATAAGTTGTATTTAGCCTCTTATGAATTTTGTCAATGGCTTCTAGCATATAGTGAAACTCTAGTATGTAATGAATTTTGTCAATGGCTTCTATAGCTGGTTAAGTGATTAGATGTGAAGGATGTTTCTAGTGGTTCCACCTAAAATGGTGCAACTCTCAGTGCAAGTGACAATTGTTTTAGATTGAGATGAATCACAGTAGAAATTTAGAAAGTGTGATTATGGCATGCATTTTGAAGGTGTGTTCATCTAATTATATGCATTTTAGTTTCTTTAGCGGAGTTTCTGATGTTGTATGATGGTCTTGATGGTCTTTGGTACGTTCTTGGTACATATATTCATATTCATTGTTTTACAGGATTGCTACCTTGCATATATTTTGATAGAGATGTTTGGATGTACATCAGTGGTTTTCACTCGTAACTCTAAGGAAACCCACTTTCTTACTATAATGCTTCGACATCTTGGTCTCAGGGCCATTCCAATTAGTGGTCAAATGAACTAGGTAATCTATATTAATTTAACTAAAGTAAAAAATAATTTCTGTCTGTAGCTTTTAAGCATGTTGGATACCTCTTTCTTTATATATTTCTCTCATTCTTTAATTTCTTCTCCCTTTTTTATATGCTGCCATAAAATTTTGTGACTATTCTTGACAGTCAAACAGAGTTGGAGCCTTAAATCAGTTTATGGCGGGAGAGTGCAATATTCTTATCTGCACTGATGCAGCAATGAGAGGATTTGACATTCCATCTGTCGATTTGGTTATCTATTATGACATTCCCACAGACATGAAGGTTAGGTTAGCTATCTTTGTGCTGACTCAGAGCAGGGCTACACCTATTTTATGGTGTAACATACATCCTGTCTATTTTTATTATTTCTTAGATTTTATTCAACTCACCTCAACTATGTCTTAATCCCAATTTAGTCGTTGTAAGCTCTATAGATCCTCTTCAGATTGCCAAGCACGAGTGCTCAAGTCCTGATTTCTTGAGAGTGGCCATTGCAATCTAACTTGTGGTGGCCAATTTGATGTGCATTTGTTTATGGGGTGTTAAGATTTCAGAGGTCCCATTGGTATGGAATTTCCTTGGAGGAATATATGAGGTTGCAAGCTTACAAAAAGCTGCTCCACTGGAAATTCCCTCTACCCTTCTGAACTAAAGTAGCTTTCGTAGATTTTCAATAATAAAAAAATTTCTAATGCCACAGTTCACACAAAGAATGAAACCTTTCAAAAGGAAGTCACACATAGAATTAAGGGAACTTAATAACTCTATTAAGATAGAAATCCTAGCTTCATACAACAGGTTGAGATGAAAAGAACAATGAAAATGAAAAGTAGGGTATGATGGAAATCCGATTTTAGTTAGGAAGTTTTTGGGTGACAAGTCTAATATGGTTGATTAATCTTTATAATAAGATCTCAAGCACTGGTAAGATATTTGACAAGTGTGGGAAGAACACTGTGAGACTTACATATAGGAACAAAGCACAGTTGATTTGTGTTGTATGTGTAAGAGAAGTGGGGAATCTATTAATCACCTGGTACGTCATTGTTCCATGGCAACAAAGATGTGTTCCTTTGTCTTTGCTTTGTTCAGACTAGTATGGGTGATGCACAAGTCATTGCTTGATCTTTTGGAGTGCTGGCAAATCCGTTTTCAGCAACACCGACTATCTTAGTTGTGGAAAGCCACACCTCTTTGTGTCATGTGGATTTTGTGGTATGAATGAAATAGGAGGGTCTTTAATAGGTGGAGTGTCTTACCTTTGTAATTAAAGAGCACATTTTGAGATCCTTGTACAACTAGATGTGTGCTCAAGGTGGCATTCTTTCGATGTCCTTTCTTGATTTCTCATTTTCCCTCTCTTTGTGATTTGTATTCCTTGATTTGGGACAGTTCACATTCTTTGTGCCCGTCCCTTTTGCTTTTCTAATGAAATTTTTACTTAATAAAAAAAAGTTTCTCCATCTTTTTTTAATCTCGTCTTCCTTTACTAAAAATTATTTGATCCTTATATTTGATACACTAGGCACAATTCATGTCTCCAGTTTTCATTTCCATATTTTAGCAAGTTTATAAATAGGCTTCTCTCCAACCTTTGTCACCAACTTGCAATATAGTTCATTGGAATTCTTGCCTGTGACGGCAGGTGTGGGGTTCCTCCAAGATGTTTTCTTGCATTCATATGGAAGTTTCATCTGTTAGAACTGTTATCCTCTCTTTGAATTACTTCCTTGATAATCTTCTAAATTTTGGGTTTGTTACATTTTCTGTAAATCATACATGAGCTGAAATTTAGCCTCTTGATATTGTTGTTCGGAGTGGCCTGAATTATAGGCACAAGTGATTCAAATACTGTTGTAGACTTGATTGATTCCATTTTTTGGCATGTAGTTTTTTGATTGTGTAATTTTTATTGTATTTTGCGCACACATTCTATCTGATGATGTATTTCCTTGAATTCAATAAAATTTTATTACTTAAAAAAAATTGAAATCATGCATCCAGACTCCCGCTCTTGTAATTGTGTTTGATTTTATACATATGATACATTATTGAAAGATTTATGTTAGTATTTTTTTTTTCTGCTTGTTATATCTTCAGCTTTGCTAATTAAAGTGGCCCACAGGATTATATCCATCAAATGGGAAGAACTGCTCCATCAGCTGTTGCAATCTTTCTAGTGAATCAGTATAAGGTGGAATGGTTTCTAAAGATAGAGAATATTTTTGGTAGGAACATGTGCCGTTTTTGTGCCGAGGCATTGTCAAAGGAGTGTCTCCAAAACTAAAAGATTTTATTTGTTATTTTTTTTTTCAGGTAAGAAATTTCCAGAGTTTCCTTGTCAACATGAGCAAGTCCTGCTATTCATGGAGCGCATCATAGATGCCAACGAGAACATCTCTGTTGGTAATGATTTATTTTTAATTTGTTGAATTGTGAATGATGAAGATTAACTTGTGCCAATAATTGGGTCATGCCTCATTCCATGCCTTATGGTTAGCTATCAATCTCTGATTTATCTGAGTAGTCCATTGTCATTTACTCTACACAAACAAAGACAGAATGATGATGCCTTATATGGTCATACTAGCAGACTGTACCAAACATTAAAAAAGAAAATGAAATAGAGAAAGAAATATTAGCAGAGACAGTATGATAATGGCCTTGTCTGTTGCATTATGCAAGTATTCTTTAATTACCACGGCCATTAGATCTTAGTATGTCTAGATGATGTTTTTTTTTAAATCTTATTTATATTTTATTTTAAGCAAGGTATTTTTTTGTTGATTGTAAATATTTCTTCAAAAAAAAAAAAAAAAAAAAAACTATATGAAAATACAGTGGAGAAGAAAGCCTGATGGAGCTAGTCTCTTCTTCAAGGTTCCCTTATTTTGACACTGTTGGGAAGAATTCCAACGATTCTCAATCCTATCATCCTATTTGGCATTAGGATAACTCATTCCACTGACAAGTTGGGTTTTTTTTTTTTGGTTTGTGGGGGGGGGGGGGGGGGGGGGGGGGTGTGGGGATGAGGTTGTTTTCCAAAGGATTATGTTCTTGAATCTCCCTTTCAATTCCCAAATCCTGATTTTCCTGCTGGGTTTAGTTATTGGAATTGGCTTCTTGACCTACTAATGATTTTTTTTTTCAGAAAATAATTTTATTAGAACAGGAAAGAAAGGACACAAAAGGATGTGTAAACTCTCTTTTAAAAGAATACCGATTCATAGGTTGTTGGTTTGGATTAGTTTGGCTTGTCAGTCTGGGGGCTTTGGGCCAGTATAACCTATATCATATTTTATTACCAAAAAAATTGTTTAGCCTCCAAGTTTATCATTTCAACAATTAATTTGCATTTTTAGCATTTAAGCTAGAAATAAGTGTACTTGGTATTAGGTTTTTTGAGTAATAAAAATATAACCAATGTGCTTAGTTATTTATTTATTTATTTATTAAGTCCAATATGCTTATCTTTAAATATACAATAATTTTAGTATAAAAAATGTTGGGTACTTGGGTAAATTCAGTTTTTTATTTTTTATTTTTTTTTAATTTGTGAAAAAATTCAGTGAACCCATCTTTTGTGGAGTTTCAAGTTTTAAAGGAGTTTTGAACTTTAGAGCCAAACCAATCCAAAATGATTCTTTTTGGTGTGAATTTGGTTGGTTTAAATGGACACCACTTCTGCCATTACTAAAGCTTTTCCCTGCGCATACTTTATTTGGAGTTGCCATATTTGAAAGACTATTGTCTTTTTAGTGAGCTTATTTAATAATAGTAAGTTAATTAACTAATTCTTCGTTAATCTTGGTTTATTTTTATTTTTATAGAAAATCAAAGAACTAGGAGGCGAGAAGGGCAAGAAGGAAGGAGGACAAGATGATGACTGATGAGGAGGCTATGGACAAATACTTGGGACTCAAATATGAATATAGCAGCCCTGAATAGCGAATTTGTTAGAGTTTTAAGGATTTAATATCATTAGATTTCTTTTTTTAGTTGTGCGAGGGATTTTTATGTCTATCAAGTGGCTGTTAATTATCAAAAAAAAAAAAAAAATTGCTTAGAGTTTAGATCGTTCTTTCTATTACTTTTTCAATTTTATTTTTGAAGGAAATTTTAAGGAAGGAGAAAGTTTTGAGTTTTTTTTTTTTTTTTTTAATAATATTTTTTATTTGAGCTGAAGAACAAATTTTATGAGGACTTTTTGGTTCTATAAAATTTAATTATAGGGGAAAAAGGTCATTGAAGAAGATACATTAGGAATAGAATATACCACATTTCATACCTTAAATGCAATTCCATTGCAATAAGTTCAAGAAGTATTATAAAAAAAATATCTCGTCTTCTAAATGATTTTTTGATGAAAAATCACTAGTCTTGCAATCTTGTTCAACCGTTGTTAAAGAATCCTTGAAGCTAATGTGGAAGTGGTAGAGGGCACGAGTTTAAAGAGAAGAAAAGAAAGAAGAGAAAAGAGAGTACAAGAAAGAGGGAAAGTGATTTTAGGTCCATATGTATTAGTGTTAGCAAACCATGTCAAATAGAAGACCCAAGATCAGCTAAAGAAAACATAGTTTATGTCACCTTAATAACAACCTCAACCTGTCGAGACTATGTGAACTAGATTCTTTAAAAGCTCATTAAGTCATATGTTTCAGTTTAATATATCATATGAGGCCTGTTCGTTGGACTATAAAGGGACATTATAAGTTGACCTAAAAGATGTTTTTTAGAGCTGATAAAACTATGTTTGCTTGCCTAGGGTTTTATAACAAAGATTCTTTCAATTTCGTTGTATGAGAAGTATCAAAGTAGATGTAAAGATCAATTGGTGAAGAAGGTGTAGTCATAGTGCATACCACAAACTTGCTGCTGTAAAGAAAATTTTCAAGAGTTTCTTGAAGTCGATCTAAGGTTTATGTTGTACTGTGGGTGAGTCATCTGTGAAGCATCAAGATAATTGCACAATTATGAGGTTCTGAAGTAATGAAAGGTTTTTACTAAGTTGTCTACAAGTCAGTATATTCTAAGAAAAGGTTATTCGTGAGATTGTAAAACTTCTCATAATTATAGTGGATTGCTTTGTTGAGGAAGGTTTCCCTTGGAGTGATTTTTCCTTTGGAGTGTTCTTTATCAATTTTTCACATCGTCACCATATCGCTGTCTCTTTTGAGATTAATTTTGTGTGATTGGTGATGCCTTATTTTACATGTCTAAATTATTTAATGTGAATTAGAAATTGACATAATTTTTATTAATTAAACAACTTGGTTAATTCACCTTTAAATCCACTAGAGTCTAAAACTTAGCAAATGCTAAAGAGAGAATTCAGAGTTTGGCGAGAAAAGAAAGAAGAGAAATGAGAATAAAAGAAAGAGAGAAATCGCCCTTTGTTTTGAAAAATTTTGCCTAGCCAAATGCTAGTGCTCTATGGAAAATTATATATCTGAACCGTTTTATGATCCAATCTAAAACACACAATATTGCCACCCAAATCCCATTCCACTCTCAAAACTTTCTCTTCTATTCATCTTCTTCTCAAGAGTTAAACCTCTCTCTCTAACCTACAGATTATGGCCACCAACCAGTCTTAGGCCAATCACTACTATGTACGATAAGGTAATTAGGTAAATCTCTTTTGTCTCTTAAAAAATATGTTTGGAGTTTGAGGGCATATGTAATGTGGAAATTGTTGCTTAAGAGTTGATCTTTGGCCATTGGGTGCAGCTCTCTTTGTTTGGAAACCATACAAGGATAAAGATCCAGAACTAGCAACCTAGAACAGGGGAAGAGGATGAAAAACTTAAAATTACAGGTCACTGAAGCACAGTCTATATATTGTCGTGAACCACTATAGGTTTCTAATTCAGGAACTTGGAACCTAGACTAGCCAACACAGATGAAGATAAGGAGCTTAGAGTTCTGCAAGTTGTTTAACATTTATGGGATAAACCTCGCCTTCAAGATTAGAAGCGTAGGCCTTAGTTGCTATTTGAATATTCACAGCTTCAGATGGATGTAAGCCATCAAAGTACACATGAGAATTCCTGTCTGCACACACTTGCCCACCTCTTTCACATGAAACTCCAGTTCCACCTGCAAACATTTGATGCGCTTCATGCATTAAAGAACTTTCATTCAATGAAACTTGCAGAAAAATAGAACCTTCATAAATCAATCAGCCAAAAAGAAGAGAGAGAGAGGGGTAGAACCTTGCTCTGCTGACTTCACTTCACAACAAGCATTGGTTGTGTCGCTGAAGCCTGTAATCAATGAAATGGAATTCAGTACAAATGCTTCCAATTGATGAGGTAAATGACATGGGTTTGAAATAGTTCTATGATAATTTGCAGTGTGATGGCTTCAAGGATCTTGCAAACCAAATGAAATTAGAGCCAAATTCATTTGAATAAAATGTAAAGTGCGATCTATGCATGCGACAAACAAGGTCATACTTATAATGTAACGCAATGGAGACGTTACATTATAAATTTATAAGTACACATGTACACACGTTCTGTACACAATGGAGACGTTCTTGTTAATTACAGTTGATGCTCATTTTGGGAAGCCCAATAAAAGGAAGAAGCCTAGCAACATGGGCCGAAATGAGTTAGTAATTGGATAGAAAAGCCATTAAGCTCAAGCGACAGGAATAATGGATTATAAGGCTATAAAATAAACAAATGGGTCTTGAGGAAGCAAATGGGCCTACAAGACCAAATGAAATTAGAGCCAAATTCATTTGAATAAAATGTAAAGTGCGATCTATGCATGCGACAAACAAGGTCATACTTATAATGTAACGCAATGGAGACGTTACATTATAAATTTATAAGTACACATGTACACACGTTCTGTACACAATGGAGACGTTCTTGTTAATTACAGTTGATGCTCATTTTGGGAAGCCCAATAAAAGGAAGAAGCCTAGCAACATGGGCCGAAATGAGTTAGTAATTGGATAGAAAAGCCATTAAGCTCAAGCGACAGGAATAATGGATTATAAGGCTATAAAATAAACAAATGGGTCTTGAGGAAGCAAATGGGCCTACAAGAACCCGGAAAGAGAGAAGTAGCAAACCCATGGGCAGTATGTGATGTAGAAAAGTGAGAATGGGCCACAGCAGGCCTAAAGTAACGCAAGTAAAGATGAAGGATAAAGTAACTGGGCTAGGGAAGCCCAAAGGAGTTAGTAAAAGCCTATGGGAACACAGAATTAGAAAGGGCCGAGGATGCCCAAGGAAAGTAAATGGGCCAAAGATGCTCAAAAGGAAACAAATGGGATACAGGAACTCACAAGCAATGTAATCAAAAAGCCCAATGACCATACTGAGTCATTGAGAGAAGAATAAGCAGCAAGCCCAAAGAGGCCCAGCAGGCTTGGGTCAAATAACATCATAGCAGGAATAGCAGAGCGGTACGACAGAAAATGCAAAGACCGCAGAAAAGAGAAAAAGAATGGGCTGAAGGAGGAAAAACCCACGATTAAACAAAACCCAGCCCCTAAGGGGAGCAAGTCATAAAAGAAGGGAAAATCAGAAAACAGTTCACATCATAAGAAGTCAAGGATGGACGGCAGAATGTGTAGACGAGCCTCTAGACCACGGCGAATGCATGAGCAGCGGGCAGATTTTGGACATACACAGAGGTGAAGCACGCGCAAGGCCCAGACATCACCAGCTTGTACCCAGCCAATACAGGAAGTGGTGAGGTTATTGGTCAGAGGTAAGAGGGCATGGTCTGGTGGTGGGGTGAGGGGAAAACCTATTCTAAGGTTCCTGCTTAGGCTCTTTTGGGGGAAATGTCCTGCTGGGATGACATACCACTCAAAAGAAGCAATGATGAGTTAGAACCACTAGGTGCATGCCATAAGGGATAGGAAGAGAGAAAGCACCCACACCATAGCAGGTAAGAGTGCCACGGCAAACAAACAAACAAACAAAATAGTCTTCTTTGTCTGGTGGCACAGCCAGCACAAGTAAGTGGTGGTGGCTAGGCGACTAACAAACCAATAGGTAGTCGGCAAGGACACCCAGACTAGACAAAGGTAGTTAAAGGCTAAATTAGTAAAATCTGGTCACGACAGACATTATATAAAGGACCCTTGCCATGCACAGGGGAGGAGGAACACAGTAATAATAACCTCTAGAAGAGAATTGCAGCAAATAAGCAAACATTGAGAAAAGAAGAGAGAAAAAGAAAAGAATTAGAAATAATGAAAGAAAATAGAAAGCATAGAATGGCAGACATGCACCAATAGGTTGATCCTCTCTCTCCCTCAAAAGCCCATGCTCTCTGTCAAAAAAAAAAAAAAAAAAAAAATCTTATAGGCACAAGTCATTTAGGCCCGCTCCCTCAAAGCAATTAATTCCTTCCTGGGGAGGTTATTCGCACTGAGGAAGTGGTTCCCTTCTTGACTTCGGCCCTGTCACATAACTTGGCACGACAGACTGACATCTTTCTCTTTGATTCAATAAACTCAATTCTATTTCTTTCCCATTTATTTCTGCTACTTTATGAACATGGCATTTTTTGTTGCTGCTCTTTATTCATTTTTGTCTTAGTGGCAAATATGTTTCTTTTGTTATCTTTATTATATTTGTTTGCTGTAACTTTCCTATAGCAGCTTTGCCTGTCATGGGCATTTGACCAAAGTCTTGGCAAACTGGGCATAGTTTGTGCACAAGCTAGACCAAGGTGGGTTACAATTAGAGCTGTCCCAACTCCCTAATCCAGAACATTTAGGCCCAGTACGGCAAGAGGCAGCCGAGCCCAACATTACAAAAAGGCCCACCACAATTACAACACATGTACACAGGTTTTTTTTTAATATTCATTTTGCCCTACCTTCTCTTTATTTCTTTGTTTGATCATATCCTCTCTCTTCTCCTCTTATTTTTGTGATTTTTATCCTTAAAAATCATGGGAGTATACCAAGACAATTGAACACAATTTTTCTATTTTATATAGTGACTAATTTTATTATAAATATTAAAATATATTTATAATATTATGACATATTTAACTATGAAATGGGTCCAAATTATACTTATTTTAGAATGTAGATCTTTATGAGATCCACGGCTAGAAAGACACTACTATCCATATATTATTATTTTTTTTGTAGAAAAAATAATACAAGTTATTTTAGACCGAAGATATTTCTATATTTTTTGTTCATTTCAATTTTTTAAGTTTCAGATTTATTCAAGTAAGGCCTTTCAGTCAACTTTTGTTAAAATTTTTTGAAAAAAAAAATCTGAAAAGTATTTTTTCAATCATTAATTGAATTTTTTAATTTAAAAAATTGAAGAAAAATTTTAAAAATTGAAAAATTAATCACAATATATAACAAAAGTTTATGGAAAAGCCTTAATTGAATAAACTTGAAGAAATTGAAATGATCGAAAGTAAAGTTAAAGGACTAAAATAAAATATGAAGAAATTTAGAGAGTCAATTTTGCATTTTAGCCTATATAATATTTAGAAAAATTGTAATATAGCCTAACTTAAAAAGTCATAAACATAGGAGAGTTCATGATAGGCAGCCCAACCCCCAAGTTTTATTAGAGGGGCTAATTTCTAAACTCGAACTTATGACCTATCGCTTTTTGGGAAAGGCATTTGCCATCATACCAAGACCCAACCTCTTGTAAACAATATCAATATATATATATATATATATATATATATATAACTATAACAGAGATCTCATGCGAGAGTATATAAGATTTTGCCATGTGGCGCTCTAATGTTGCATTTAGCTTTTTTTAACCTATTTTCAACCTATTTTCATTAAATTTTTTTTTTTACTGTTACTCAATAGATTATAGTAACTTCTTTTTACTATTATATAAATTTAGCATTTTTTTAACCTCTTTTTATTAAGTTTTTTTTACTGTTACCCAATAAATCATAGTAACTTCTTTTTACTATTATATAAAATATGGGCGGTTTTTGACAATTAGACCAAAAGTTATTCTCTACAAAATGGACTACCTTTTAAAAATAGACCAAACCTAATTAAAAATTTAAGTCCAGTTATTATCTTACATATTATGACCCAAGCCTGACTCTTATCACGTGTAAATCAAAGCCAAAACTCTTACTCACTTACAAACTCCCTTTCTCCTCCCCCACATATAGATGATACTTTTAGAAAATTTCATTCTCATGAAATTATGTCTTCATTTTTTCCCAATTTCAATTCAATATGGTTTTGTCTATTAATAATGTTCTCTGCAATTTATGCAGAAAAATTATCTTTGTCATCAACCAATGCAACAAAAATATATATAAATCTTGAGATTCTTGAGATTGCTCAAATAATCAACAAGTGCATATTTCAAAAATTTATAATAACAAAAAAGTCTAATAAATAGCATATACTATCTCACAAAATGCCATTTACTTAATATTTTCTTTAAAAAAATCAATTATAAGAATGGTAAAAAACATAATCCTATACAAGAAATACCAAAAATATATGCAAAACAATTTTCATGGGAGGATTTATCTTTAAAGAATAAGAAGACAATTGTAGAGATAAAATGTATTGAATGAGATCCTACAAAAAAATTTTGTTAATCATTTCAAATTATACTCATCATTTACATAGGAAATAATAATACATCATATTATTTTCATTAAAAAAATAATACATATTAATTTCAAAGTTCATTGCAAGATGTGAACTGCTAGGGTATTGCAACAATAAGTAACATTGATACAACAATGGGTTGGTATCACATTTCACGTGTGCTTTGTGAAAGGAATGTCAAACCACAAGCGGGATCATTTTGGTGTGCAAAATGTGAAACAAAAACAAATCTTTCTATCCCAAGGTTAAAGGCACTCACAATAATTATATACTCACCAAATATTTATAATATATTCATCTCACTATAACTATTATATATATATATATATATATATATACAGTTGCCAACTATTTCAGATATAGGATTCAAATTGAAGTTTTTGATCCTACTGATAAAACAACTTTTTTGATATTTGATCGAGATGCCGAGAAAATTCTAAATAAATTTACAAGAGATCTTACTGAAAAACAAACTAAGGTACAACTTATTTAAATTATTGTAAAACTATTGATATTGGAGAAGGAATCCCATATGATTTTAAAAAAAATTTTGGAAAAAAAAAAAAGAATTTTCCTACTTCATTTGAATGAATTCAACCTAAACGCTAGTTTTGAAAATTACATAGTTGCTAATATTTTTGATAAACCTTCAAATGACAAAAAGGTACGGAAGAAAAAAAAAAAAAAATATATATATATATATATATATTTATATATATACACACACACACACACACACACAATCCAATATGCTATATTGATTCTTTTTGTTGTACTATTCCAAAATTAACAAAATACTACATAATAATATTTACAAAAAACTGTCATATTATTGAAATTTAATATGAATGCAAATACCTACAAAAAATCTTAGTAACAAAGTCCAAACTTTGTAATATTCAACCAAGAATCTCCCGGTGCCAATTCATTAGTGATAATTAACACAAATGATGTAACAAAAGAAAAAAGTGATAAAAGCTCAAAATTGAAGAAATATGGACTAAACTTCAAACGATGAAGATGAAGAAACAGATGATGATAACATACCCCTCAACAAGCTTTACAAGTGTCACCATGTTGCAATAAAAAAGTATTGAAGGAAAAGCATCACCATGTTGCAATAAAAAAGTAATGAAGCTGTTTATTACATCACATAATAAAAATCAATAATATAGAATGAATCAATATGCTTTTATCAAATTTTATTATAGAATATTACTCCAAAGTTGTTTTAATTATTACTCAATACTTGAACAAAATAATTATAATAGATATGTGTGTGTAATTTATAATTTTTACTTTTTACGATGAACTCATTACTAACAAAATTTTATAATAAATATGCCTATAATATATGTATAACATTTTTCAAAAAAAAAAAAAAATCTTCTAAAACATTACAACATTATCCGTGCATCACATGTGCAACTTACTAGTATAGCCTAATTTGTGAATCCAATTATATTACGTAACACGAAGAAGGAATACTGTTTACCTTTGGAGGCTGGATTGTCAATGATATCCTTTACAATGTCATATGTGTTGACAACAACAAAATTGGAACCAGGCATTCGAGGCTTTATATCTTCCACCAGAGACTTCAAGTGAATGTTGTAGACAGCAGCCGCTACGTTCAAAGCTTGTGAGCAGGCACTGCAGTTAGGCTGGTTCAAATTAACCATTGGACTGGACCCAATTGGATATATCGTTGTAAGAACAAATTTCCGAGCTCCCAAATTGTACAAATTCTGTATCAATGAAAAAAATTCATGGTTCATCAATTACAAAATTTACTGATAAAGTAACATGTCCAAGATGAAAGAGTCTTAATTCATTCCAAGTTACAAAATTTGTTACAAGAAAATAGAGTTTGTTAATACTTTTCTTATTTAACAAACAAGAAGATTTTGTAACCAGGTCACAGCTTTAATTAACCCTATGCTGAGATAGAAGTCTCTAGCTTACTATATACTTGATTTATAAAGTCTAACCTCGAGTTGTTTAGATAGAGAGGATATGAGATAGCTAGTGAAGCGTTCAAGACCAACTATGAGGAAGGTTTTCCTTAAGAAATAGTTGAAAACGTAATCATTCCCACCAATTCCAATGACAAATATGTAGTTGGGGAGAGATTCACTGCTTTTGCATCCCAGCTGAGCTTCTAAATCTGGCAGCGTCACCTCCTCAAAATCCTTGATTTGTTGATTCATACTGGTCGCATTGCCCTGAAATGCAATTCCATGTATGTTAGCTTCAATTATTTATTATTTGCATTTCGTTGGTCTATCAGCTCTTTGTTTTGGAAAAATCAACAATGTAATCCTTGCTTCTTTCCCTTTTCTTTTATTAATTTTTCCTTAAATGAACAAAGACATTGATATATAATACTTGTAACAATTGTATTGTTTAAATAATACATAATTTTTTTTACAACAAATTTTAGATGACAAACTCTTATCAGCTATTATTAGTTGATAAAAAAAATAATTTCAATGATAAAAAGTGTTCATATATATATATATATATATTTATATATAAAGCGTAGTGTTTATTTCACGTACATACAGAAACACTTTTTTTAAAACTGAAATAGAGAGTTAAAAGACAAGATTGCTTGTGTAATAACTTTTATAATATAAATATATATATATATATATATATATTTATAAAGATGCTGACAAAAACACGTGAACCTTGATAATGGAGGAAGAGAAACGGACTTCAAGCTTGATGAGGAGAAAAAAACAAAAAGAGAAGGAGAGAGAGAGAAGTAGAGAACATTCAATGATGATAAGAATGATGATAATGATAAATAGTAAAAAGAAGAATGGTTTTGGCTTACCGCAACTGAACCGGTATCATCTAATATACCGGCAGAACCAGAGGCATGGTTGACACCCTCAACATTTCTACTTCCCTTGGTTGCTGGGTCCATGAATGGAGGTATTAAGGAAGGAAGCTTAAGCTGTTCACCAAGAAGGTCCACCACATTTTTCCCATTTGTGAATCTCCCAGATGAGCCATTAGGAAAATCTATTCCATAAGGCAAATAGTCAGCCTTAGCCTTTGTACCCAAGAAGTTGTTGTTCCCATTGTCCACCAGAGAGCTTCCAAACACAAACATCCCTTTGATCTCACCATCTCTAAGATTCTCTGATGAGAACCTACAAAGAGACTTGCATCGATGGGTAAAACAAGCAAGGATAAGGAGATACAAAATCACAAGTTTCAAATGTGTTTTCACAGTCATGGTTGTAAATATGGCTTTGCTTTGTCTATTCCGTGGGTATCTGTTGAGGTGACACGGTTTGGGATGGCTTTTTTTGGTTGGGGGATGGAATGACCAATTTATATAGAAGAATGATGTTTTTACTTTTTCCTTTCTAGTATCATGTTATATTTTTAAAGGAAATTGTTTTTTTTTTTTAGAACTAAAAAACAAAATGTTATAATAAAAAAACTGTTGGGATGAAATTTTTTTACCCGCTTTCATTTTAATCCACCAAAAAAAAAAAAAAAAAACCACTTATCTTATTAGTAGTTTGTAAGAAAATTTATAACTCTAATGTTTTTCTTTTGGAATTGATGACAAGTCAATTTATAAAGTTATGTAATAAAAATAATAGTATCTCTAGCCATACTCATTTCTAGTCATATATAAGACTAAATTATAAGTTATATCCTCTAATTATGACTTTTTGTATTCAAATATTCCATTATTTTTAGTATTTTGACTTTTTTTTTTTTAATTGATGATACATTCCATAAGTAGCCTACCATCTCAACATGGGCCCACCATGATTTAAAATTTATTATTATTTTTAATGATTCATTTGACGAGACAGACAAATTTAGGGGGAGTCTTTTGGCTAAAAATTGCAAAAAATGGAGTTTATTGGTGTTATAGGTATTGTTCAAAGTTATTTGAAAAAATGAGGAAAAAGATTGAATTTCGGCAACACCGTTGTAGAAATTGTAAGAAAAAGTATGAGAGAGAAGAAAGATAAGTAATGAGATAGGAAAGGAGAAAAAATTGAATTTCGGTAATGAGATTACCGAAATTCTTGTTCTGCCCAACTCTTGCTCGTGAAGTGCCCAAAGTGCATGCTAGGGGGGGTGCCTGAAAGGGAAATCAATTGTAGCAACCAAGTTGCCGAAAATGGGAGGAAATTTTTTTTTGTAATTTTTAGCCAAAAGACTCTCCTTAGTGGTGTGCTCTTCTTTAAATTCGTAAAAAATTGGTATAAAAGAGTTATATAAAACACTACATAATACGTATATACTAATACTACCTTGAAACTTCTCACTTTTTTTTCTTCACTTTGGATAGAAAGTAACAACATTGCTTATGACAGTAATTTTATCACATTCATTGATAATTATATGCCACATTTTAATACTTAGGGTCAAATAGATATGGTGGTAGAGTCTACCACATTGCGTAGTGATAGGGATAAAACTCCCACTAGACGTCGGCACCCTACGCGGGGTGACGGTGCGAGGGATGATGACGGACACTAGGCCCTAACGACACAACCCTTGAATGGGGTGACGGGAGAGACCGTCGACCTTGAAGGCTTGGGGCACCCAGGGCCTATCTTGCCACGCACACTTCCCTAAGAATATGAGTCTTGTCGCGTACGCCACTATTTGGACAAGTGTCGTGCGCCGCACGATCGCTCCCAAAGGGATGACTTGCCCAACACACTTGCTTGTCCAAGAAGTATCTTACGCTCCATGCTACTCGGAGGCAATTCCGGTAAGAGTGATATCTTCTCCAGCACGCCTTGGCCAAGGGCCCTTGCTACTACTATAAATACTTCCACGCCCTCCAAAATTGAGGTACGCATGCTTCTACCCCGACTCTGGTACTCTGGAGTTGTGAGCAATACTAACTTAACCATCGGAGGGTCGTTGGCCGGTACCACGCCAGTGCCTCCCCTCGAGGTTCTTTCTACTTGTGCAGGTTCGTCCGAAGTACGTGAAGGCCTTGCAGCTTACTGAGTTGATCTTGGCATCATCAGTTGGCGCCGTTTGTGGGAAGGCGTACGCAGACTGTGTTTCGTGCTTTCCGGACAAAGAGTTGCATGGTACTCACACGTTCAAGGGCAACCACCATGAACGATCAAGGTAATGAACAGCGCACCATGGCACTCGAGAGGCAGGTCCAAACTCTTGCCGCCGCGGTGGAATGCCTCACAAAACGTAACAACGACCTGGAAGAATAGTTACAGCGGAGGAACGCGACGTTGGACAACCAAGGGGAGAACCAGGAGGAGAGCAGTGCCGAGGAGAGGAACCATGGAGGCCCTGAGGGAAGCAATGCCCTGAGCCGACCTGAAGGACAGGAGATGAACCGTCCATCGGCCGATGGCAATATCCCATCCCACATTGCTGCGGAGATGCAGGTGATGAAGGAGCGCATGGATTTCATGATGAACGCCTTCAAGGGGCGAGTATCCAGCGACCTCAACGACCTCATCCACCGCACGGACTCCCCCTTTACAACACCTGTCATCTTATTCCCTACGCCGCCAAAATTCCGCATGCCCTAGGTGGAAAGCTACGATGGGTCCAAGGATCCGCTAGACCATTTGGAGTCCTTCAAGACATTGATGCACCTGCACGGCGCACCGGACGAAATCATGTGCCGGGCCTTCCCAGCGATGCTAAAAGGCTTCGCAAGGACCTGGTTCGGCAGGCTGGCGCCCAGCTCTATCGGCACCTTTAGAGAGCTGAGCGCTCAGTTTGCCTCGCAGTTCATCGGGGGACACAGGCACAAGAGATCCACCGCGTGCCTGATGAACATTAAGCAGCGAGAGGATGAGACACTGAGATCCTATATAGCCCGTTTTAACAAGGAGGCGCTTTCGATCGATGAAGCGGACGATAGGATATTAGTCGCCGCGTTCACAAACGGGCTGCAGAAGGGTAAATTCTTGTTTTCATTATACAAAAATGACCCGAAGACTATGTCGGATGTATTTTACAGGGCAACAAAGTACATGAATGCGGAAGATGCATTACTGGCCCGGGAAGAGAAGCCCCCCAGGAAAAGGGAGAGATAGGAAGACACACGTCAAGATAAGGGGCGAAAGGCGCCTCGGACAGGAGAAGGCTGAGACAATAGACGCCCGAAGCCCCCTTACCGGGAAATTCACAAGCTACACCCCATTGACAACTCCGGTCGATCAGGTCTTGATGTAGATCAAGGATGACGGGTCCTTGACGTTTCCGGGAAAGTTGAAGGGGAACCCGGACAGATGACCCAAAGACAAATACTGCCGCTTCCATCGAGACCCCGATCACGACACCGCCGACTACTACGATTTGAAACAGCAGATTAATACCCTGATTAGGCAAGGGAAGCTGCAGAGGTTCGTCAGCAGAGAAAGGGTAGAAGCGCCTCGACAAGAACACGTCCCCCATCGGGACAATGAGCGTCCCAGACCACCTATAGGGGACATAAGGATGATCGTAGGGAGCACATCAGCAGCCGGTTCAACAAAGAAGGCTCTGAAGTCCCACCTCAGAGCAGTTCAGAATGTTCAGGCCGCGAGCTTTGTCCAGAAGAAGCCGCGAATCAACAACCCTACTATGGAGTTCACGGAGGAAGACGCCCAACACCTCCATCATCCACACGACGACGCCCTTGTCGTCAACATCCGGATAGGAGACTATAACACATACTGGGTCTTGATCGACAACGGAAGCTCCGCGGATATCCTCTACTATCCCGCGTTCCAACAGATGCGGATCGACAAAGAACGCTTGGTCCCTACCAAGGCCCCACTCACCGGATTCGGGGGGACGAGAGTATACCCCCTCGGCTCGATCACATTGCCCGTCAGTGTTGGGGAGTACCCTCGGCAGGTCACTAGGGACGACACCTTCCTAGTCGTTGACTGCTCCTCGGCCTACAACGCAATCATAGGACGACCCACTCTCAACGCCTGGAAGGCTGCAACCTCGACCTATGCCTTAAAGGTCAAGTTCCCTACCGAGCACGGAGTAGGGGAGTTATGGGGGGACTAGGTGGCCGTGCGAGAATGCTACGTCGCGATGGTAAAAATGAATGGCCAACTACAAATGATGAACATAGAGCAGAGGATGGGGGCAGAGCCTGTGGAGGAGCTCGAGGAAATAATGCTCGACGAGTCCAGGCCTGACAGAACCACCAAGATCGGTGCTCTCAACAGCCCTGCAGCTCGCCAGGCGCTCGTAGCTTTCCTTAGGGAAAACCAAGATGTATTTGCCTGGAGTCATGAGGACATGCCGGGAATTGACCCATCGGTTATGGTGCACAAGCTGAACGTGTCACCCACCTACCGGCCCATACGACGGAAGAAGAGGGTGTTCGCCCCTGAAAGAGACCGAGCGATAGCAGAAGAAGTCGGCAAGTTGAGAGAAGCAGGCTTCATCCGGGAAGTATACTACCCCGACTGGCTGGCCAATGTGGTGATGGTCAAGAAAGCCAGCGGGAAGTGGCGGATGTGTGTAGATTTCACGGACCTGAATAAGGCGTGCCCCAAAGACAGCTACCCCCTCCCTCGAGTCGACATACTGGTAGACTCTACGGCCCAGCACCAGCTTCTGAGCTTTATGGACGCCTTCTCAGGGTACAACCAGATCCGGATGGACGAGGCCGATCAAGAAAAGACCTCGTTCAACACCAGCCAGGGACTATTCTGTTACAAAGTAATGCCGTTCGGACTGAAGAACGCGGGCGCCACTTATCAAAGACTTATGAACAAGATGTTCACCAACCAGATAGGAAGAAATGTTCAAGTGTACGTCGATGACATGCTAGTGAAAAGCCGAAGGAAGGAGGACCATTTGAGGGATCTCGAAGAAACGTTCGGTACCCTTCGCTCCTATGACATGAAGCTCAACCCGTCAAAATGTGCGTTCGGAGTGACTGCAGGAAAATTCCTCAGCTTCATGGTGTCCTAGAGAGGCATCGAGGCCAACCCAGACAAGATTCGAGCTATAATGGAGATGGCCCCCCCGAAGAATACAAAAGAGGTACAAAGCTTAAACGGAAAAGTGGCCGCCCTGAACAGATTCGTGTCATTAGCAACGGACAAGTGCTTTCCGTTCTTTCGCACACTAAAGAAGACCTTCGAATGGACGGTTAAATGCCAAAAGGCATTCGAAGAACTCAAGACCTACCTCTCATCACCACCATTGTTGAGTCCTTCGCAGCCGGGAGAGGAACTCTTCCTCTACTTAGCCGTCTCCCCAGCGGCCGTCAGCGCGGCCTTGATCAGAGAGGAAGACAGGGTCTAGAAGCCCGTGTACTATGCCAGCCGCGCGTTTCAGGGAGCAGAAGAATGGTATCCACCCATGGAGAAACTCGCCTTCGCCTTGATTACTGCGGCACGAAAACTCAAGCCGTACTTCCAAGCACACACGATCGTCGTTTTAACCAACAAGCCCCTACGGTGGGCGATGCACAATCCCGAAGCCGCTGGTCGAATGGCCTTATGGGCAATAGAGTTGTCCGAGTTTGACATTCGCTACAGCCCGCGCACCGCCGTCAAAGGGCAGACAGTCGCAGACTTCATAGCCGAGTTCACCAGCGCCGATGACCAGGGGGCAAGCGACTGTCCTCCATGGAGTATACACATAGATGGGTCGTCAACCAGACAGGCTGGCGGAGTAGGTGTCGTACTTCACTCCCCTGAGGGAGATCAAATCGAATGTATGATCTGCCTGGACTTCCCCACCACCAACAACGAGGCAGAATATGAAGCATTGATAACTAGGTTGGACCTCGCCAAGGCAGCAGGAGCAGCCCGGGTGATAGTTTCCTGCAACTCCCAGGTCATCGTCAACCAAGTAAATGGAGACTACGAGTGCAGAGGCGACAAAATGAAAAAATATCTCCATCAAGCAAAGAGAAGGGTGGACAAGCTGAAAGCAGAGATAGTCCAGATCCCCAGAGAAGAAAATGAACAAGCCGACCGCCTTGCCAAAGCCGCCTCGTCGGAATATTGGGCCACCATTAATGGTGTACTCTCTTTTGTGCAGGTTTCTCCGCTAATTGACTCTGTCGATGTGCAGGAAATAGGCTCTGAAAGTGATTGGACCACGCCCTTAATTTCCTACCTGAAAGATGGCGTTCTGCCAGACGAAAGAGAACCTGCTAGAAGACTGAAAGCCCGAGCAGCAAGATTCGTATTGATGAAAGACGTCTTGTACAAAAGGGGCTTCTGTCGCCCAAACCTAAGGTGCTTGGGCTCCAAAGAAGCAGACTATGTCATGAGGGAAGTACACGAAAGAATATGCGGAAATCGTTCGGGGTCGCGGTCACTGGCGCATAAGCTGATACGGGCAGGATACTACTGACCGACCATGCAAAGAGACACGCAGGCTTATGTCAAAGCTTGCGACAAGTGCCAGAGGTTCAGCAACATCATCAGACAGCCCCCCGAAGAGCTGACCCCTATGACGGCCTCATGGCCGTTCGCTCAATGGGGATTAGATATCATGGGCCCATTCCCAACAGCTATGCCACAGCTAAAGTTCCTGGTGGTAGACATAGACTACTTCACGAAATGGGTGGAAGCTGAAGCATTGGCCACTATTACAGAGAAGAACATACGGAGCTTCGTCTGGAAGTCCATCATATGCAGGTTCGGAATACCTAGAGTACTAGTCTCCGACAACGGGAAACAATTTGACAACGGTCCTTTCCGAGAGTTCTGCACGCAATTGGGAATAAAAATCATTACTCTTCCCCCGCCCACCCCCAAGCCAACGGCCAAGTAGAAGTGACGAACCGATCCTTACTTAAGATTATCAAGACTCGGCTCGAGGGGGCAAAGGGGATATGGCCCGAAGAACTGCCAAGCGTATTATGGGCATACAAGACGACAGCAAAAACCTCTACAGGAGAAACACCGTTCCGACTAACCTACGGTAGCGAGGCAGTCATCCCCGCCGAAGTAGGACTCACAAGTTATAGGGTGAACACCCACGATGAAGCCAGGAACAACGAGGCCTTGCGCCTACAGCTCGACCTGATCGTCGAAGACAGAACAGTAGCAGAGCAAAGGCTAGCCCGGTATCAAGATCGCATGGCTAAACACTACAACTCCCGAGTCAGACACAGGGAATTCCAGGTCGGAGACCTCGTTCTAAGAAAGATCATGGGCACCACCAGAGACCCCACCCAAGAAAAGCTCGGCCCCAACTAGGAAGGACCCTACCGGATCACAGCATGGCAAAGGAAGGGCACCTACCATTTGGAAACAATAGAAGGACAGAAGCTACACCATCCGTGAAATACCGAGCACCTACGAAAGTACTACCAGTAAAAAAAAATGGCAACCCCGTAACTGTAATCTGCTCTGATGTATTTTCGGGAACTCAAAGGGCATGTTTTCCCCTTCTTAAAAAATTATGCAAGACACAGAGGTTTATTCAAAGTCTCTTCTATATATTGTTAAGTGTTAAACATCAGAACTTGTGAGGTACCAAGGTCGACAGTATAAGAACCAACGACCCTAGACCAACAACACAAAAAGCCTAAGCATAAAATCCGTTCAAGCACAAAAGCTGACGGTGTCAAAGCTGACGGCTCCATCCTACGAGGCTTAAAAGCGTCAAGCATAAAAGCTGACGGCTTAGAAGCCAGCGATACAAAAAGCCTAAACATAAAATCCGTTTAAGCACAAAAGCTGACGGTGTCAAAGCTGACGGCTCCATCCTACGAGGCTTAAAAGCGTCAAGCATAAAAGCTAACGGCTTAGAAGCCAGCGATACGAAAAGCCTTAGCATGAAATCCGGTCAAGCGTAAAAGCTAACGGTGTCAAAGCTGACGGCTCCATTCTACAAGGCGTAAAAGCGTCGAGCTCAAAAGCTGACGGCTTAAAAGCCAACGATCTAAAAAGAATCTACAAGGCATAAAAGCCTAAGTCTAAAAGTCGACGGTATTCTAAAGACGACGGGCCCAAGAGCCAACAGTCCTAAAAAGGAAATTGCCCAAAAGACAGTAAAAAAGGCGACGGTATTCTAAGGACGACGGGCCCAAATTCCAACACATTGTCCTAAGGACATGCCAGGAAGACTAAGCCGAAATGATGACGGCCCTAAAAGCTAATATGCTTGAAAAACCAACGGCTTATAAAGCTGACGGTCTTACAAAAGCTCAAAAGGCATACAAAGGAAATCATTCATAAAGCTTAAAGTAAAAGCAGGCTATAAACACAAGTATGAAATAAAAAGTGCATTAATAAAAATGCCTTTAAAGGCAACCTTGTTCATAACAGTAAAAAAAAATAAAAATAAAAAATAAAAAAAATTGATACAATTAACACGCCTTAAAAGGCGACTGTTTCTGACGGATGGAGAATTGATATTTCTACAAAAAAACTACAAGGTCACTGGACGGGAGAATCAACAATTTTCACGTCGGCTTCGTCGTCTTGAACTTGAGCCTGGGCGCCAGTTTCTGCCTCGTCGTCATCCTTGCCGTCGCCCTTGAGATTTGGGTCTTCGTCAAAACGCTCCGTATCGACAGAGGCGGCGGGGAGGACGGAGGTCTGAGCCTAGGCCTCGTCAATACTCACTTGGGAGAGATCAAGTTCCGGGTGCAGGGCCTTCACTTGACGGAGGGCATCATCGAAGCCATCCACGAAGGTGCTGCCCAACTCCGTCAGATAGGCTTCGGAGTCACGGTACTCTCTGATAGAGTCCTCACTGGCTTGACGGAGTTGGTCCTTGATGGATAAAATCTCTGCCTCTTTGTCAGCAAGGACCTTCTGCAGCAGACCCATCTGCTTCTCCAGCTCAGCCCTCTCTCGCTCGGACAAGGAAAGCGTCTTCTCCATTTTCACCCTCCAGGCCTTGTATTGCAAAAGCTCATCCTCCGTCTCCGTTGCCTTAGCCCGAAGACGGCTCAGAGCCGTCTCCTCATGGACACAACGGTCCATAAGGCCCTTCATCATAAGGACGGCCTGAAACAGAGATGCCTAGTCAAACACGACGATATATAAAAAAAAAAAGGGAAGGGAAGAAAATTATGATGAGCTGGAGACGGGTAGAATAATTACCTGAGCAAGGCTGAAGAGGCCCGTCTCCCCCATCGCCTCCGTTGAGTGGTTCCCCAAGTCTTTATAGTCCTCCGCCGTCATTATGGAAGACAGTTTTTCCAAGGCATACTTGGGGTTCTCGCGAAGGAGGACGGGTGGCTTCTCGGCAGGAGGCACCGGGCCGCCCGTCATCAAACCTTTCCCCCTGCCGTGCTTGACGGGTACCTCTTTCGCCTCTGCCTCGAGGCCGACGACGGTCTCGGGCGCCACCTTAGGCTTTTTTGGGAGACGGTCTCCCTCCTGACCGGATTTTCTTTTTTGTACGAGCGGTTTGGGCACACCCGTCACGCCGGCCTGGACCTCTTTCTTCTTTGCAGTAGCCTGTTGCCTAATGAAAGCCCTCCTCTTCGCTTCTTCCATTTCGGCAAAAGTAGACGGTACGTGAGCTGATGACAAAGAAAGAAACTTGAAATTCAAGAGAACAAACTTACGTGCTCGGATTTGTGTCTCGTACTTCAGTGCCTCCTCGGACGGTTCAAGCCCGTCACAATGCCAACAAATTGTTTTCAACGTCACCAACGTGGCCTAAGATCTCTCTGTCAACTCACTTTTTTGGAAAATCTTCTCCAAAAAACTCCACTGTTCGAGAGAAACTTGTGGACGGTCCTGGGCTGCAAAAGTGGACGGTCAGAAATCGACGGTGCTTACAAAAAAAAAGAGGAAGGGGAGAAGGAGTGTGAACGGAAGCCTACCAGACGGGGGTAAAACACCCCATGTTGTGTCGACGGGCATAAGTTCAGTCTCACCTAGATGACACATCCACTCATCCCCGTCCATAAAAAAGTACCTAGACTTCCAGTCCCTATTGGAACCTGGAGTATCACTAACTAACCTCAGCAACGAACTCCTAGCAACAAAGCTGTACATCCCTCGTGATTTTACAATCTCTACCGGACGGTAGCAGTGGAAGAACTCCTCCACTGTTAACCTTTTCCTCCCCTTGGACATTGACCCGTACAATACCTCCACCCCAAGGAAAACCCTCCAAGCATTTGGAGAAACCTGGTTGACGGACAACCCTAAGTAGTGAAGGAGGTGACGGTGCAACTGAGTCAAGGGAAATCTCAACCCCGCCTTAAGCATTTGCTCGTAGATCCCGACACCCTTAACCCCGTGGTAATAACACTTCTCTCCTGGGCGGGGTAGACGGATGGGTATGTTGACGGATATCTGGTACTTACTCCTAAGGGTTTTGAAGTGTGACTCCTTTATGGTGGACGTAAAATCATTTACCGTCCATAACGAGAGCATGACGAACTTCCTCATCCCATCTGTGCCTATGACGGATTGGATTTGTTGTTCATTTTCCCCTAGCCCGTCACTAAGGTTACTCTCTGTCCTACCACTACTCGAAGAAGAGGAGGAGGTAGATGAGCTTTCTCCACTTGAAGTTGTAGGATCCTTTGGACCCGACGGGTTAACTTCATCGTAGCCCGCTCCCTCGCGGACAAACGATTGATTACTGGACGCGCTAGACATTTAATACCTACATATGACGGAAAACCCTAAGTTCAACTGTCCTAGAGACACCTGACGGTAGTAAAAGTGAACGAGACAATGATAAATACTTACCGGTTGTTTTCGTTGCTGAAGGGTGTTACGGACAGTTGCGAGGACGTGACGGACGAATAGGTTGACGGATTAAGTTCTCTTCTTGCTGGGTGAACGGACGCGCTCTGATCTTTTGGTTTCGATAAAAAGTGAAAAATGAAGGGAAGTTTATATATGAAGGGTAGCACGGAAGGCGAGGAGACGCCTCGTTCTTCGCACACGGACATTAAGTCGACGACACGTGCCCTGCAATAAATGTCCAGCATTAATTACTGAATGACAGCCTATCTATTCAGCTCTTTCATTGTGTGAGCACCGTCATCCCATTAGTCCGTCTCCTTTGTGTTCACGGACTGATGGGCTGAAAGGGCACCTAATAGGGATAAAACTCCCACTAGACGTCGACACCCTACGCGGGGTGACGGTGCGAGGGATAATGACGGACACTAGGCCTTAACGACACAACCCTTGAATGGGGTGACGGGAGAGACCGTCGACCTTGAAGGCTTGGGCCACCCAGGGCCTATCTTGCCACGCACGCTTCCCTAAGAATATGAGTCTTGTCGCGTACGCCACTATTTGGACTACAGGTGTCGTGCGCGGCACGATCGCTCCCAGAGGGATGGCTTGCCCAACACACTTGCTTGTCCAAGAAGTATCTTACGCTCCACGCTACTCGGGGGCAATTCCGGTAAGAGTGATATCTTCTCCAGCACGCCTTGGCCAAGGGCCCCTGCTACTACTATAAATACTTCCACGCACTCCAAAATTGAGGTATGCATGCTTCTACCCCGACTCTGGCACTCTGGAGTTGTGAGCAATACTAACTTAACCATCGGAGGGTCGTTGGCCGGTACCACGCCGGTGCCTCCCCTCGAGGTTCTTTCTACTTGTGCAGGTTCGTCTGAAGTACGTGAAGGCCTTGCAGCTTATTGAGTTGATCTTGGCATCATCACGTAGTAACCCATGTTTTCCTTTTCTTTTCTTTTTCTTTGTTGTCATTTTGGACTATTTTACAATTCACATCACATTAATGATTAAACAATAGCCAATGAATTTCATACAACCAAAATCATTAAAAATACTGTGCTTGGAAGAGCCCTTTCTCTACTGTGCGTGGCAACCAAGATTTTAGCAACTTGGTTGCCACAATTCTTATTTTCTCTCTCTTCACTCCCCTACAATTTCAGCAACATAGTTGTCACAATTGGTTTCCTTTCAGCCACTCCTCCTTTGGGCACTTCGCCTGGCAGCTGGGCAGCAAATTCGAGCCACAAGAATTTCAGTAATGAGATTACCGAAATTCAAATCCTCCCATCACATCACTTGTCTTTCCTCTCTCATACTTTTTGTTAGAATTTCGGAAACAGTGTTGCCGAAATTCAGTCTCTTTCCTCATTTTGCCAAATAACTTTAAACAGTACCTATAACACCAATAAACACCGTTTTTTGCAATTTTTAGCTAAAAGACTCAATTTAGGGGTGGTGTAAAATTGTGGATTTTTGTTGTGATCTTAGGAGGACTCAAACCAAACGTTTTATTTTTTGATAAAATAACTAATGGACTGAATAGCTTTGTATCTTTCTAAATTGTGATTTTTTTTAAAAATTATTTCTATAGAAGATGTTATCCAAATTATGTATATCGACTCATGCCATACATTTAACGAAGTTCTCTTAAAAACACAAAGCAGCACCTATCCTGTGCAAATACCAAGTCCAATCACAAGCAAAAATTAAACCAGGTAGCAGTCCCATAACTTCCTAAAGAAATAGACTGTATAGTTTTTTTGGGGGGCTGAAGATGTTGGAAATCAAAGACTCTAATGCCTATATTATATGATTTTCCAAAAAATTGCAAATCAAAATCTCAAAACCAAATTAAAAGTCAAAAAGACGAATACATGTATAAACTGAACACAACCTCTCCAACCATTCACAACAATTAGAAACACACTCATCATGTGCTGCTAATAATACATTTACAGTATTTAACCTGGTTGGAATAAAACTAAACTCCTATTTTCGCAGACTAGGCAACAGAGAGAAAACTTCTTAAACCAGAAGGCATAAGTGATGGAACTTGGATTAGAGGACTGGAGAGCTCGTACAATTTATATGAAGTTTTCAAGAAAAGCTTCATTTTCATTTACCCAAAAGTTTCTTAGGAGATCAAATAAGGCTTTTGGGGGTCTTTTATGTGCTTTCCATGACTTGGTTATGAGTGTTTGTTGTTCTTTCATGGTTGAACTAAAGTCTTTTTATATGAATTATTCTTGTGACATTGACCTACATCGGCTCGGCTTTATATATATGATAGCTATAGGAATACTAAAGATTTTTTTTTTTTTTGGGTATTTCAATAATCCCCCATTTGTGTATTATCCAATATGAATGGCCTCTTTGGATATAATAGCAAATAGAACTTAATAGTTCAGAGTAATTAACTATACAAAATGTTTGTAGCATAATTTTGTCAAATACCACACTTTCTTAGCAATCGAATGTATATATATTATGATTGAATTGTCAACCTTAAGAATATGTTCTGGATTCTCTGAAAGAAGTGGATATTAACCTTTTGATATTTTCGGTTACTCCTATCTTAATGAAGAAGTTATTAAATGTGTTCATTGGTTGGTTAGATTGGAGATGTTAATTTGACAAGGAGGAAATTTTTGAACAGTGTGAACTTTATACTGTTGCGAACAAGAAAAATATTAGGTTGAAAATTTTTGTTAGAAATTTAGACCTCTGTAAACTAGATTGTTTAACCTAATTAATTAACCAAGTGAATACTTAGGTTTATTATTCAGATCTAGGCTAAAACAATAACGATCATATCATGTAAAGTAGCGGAAAAATAAAGAACACAATGATATGATGACCCAGAAAAACCAAACCGATAAAAAACCTGGAGAGGATTTAACCTAGCTATCCTCAAGGTAAAACAGCAAATCCACTAGAAAGAATTGAAGTTTATACAATAGCGACTTAGACCACTAACATCCTATTACTACCTCGAGTAGAAAACTTACTACCACGACCACGTGACAGCTCCGAGTTCACGGACTACTTCTTTCCTTGGCCTTTGCAAAATACAAACACCCACGTTTGTGACTTTGAGATCCCACTCAAAGGTTTAGCAACACAAACTCTCCTGTTTGTGACTCCAAGACCACCCTTGAAAGTTTAGATCATCAACACCTTTGATGACAAAAGAAGGCGGCAACTTCAACAATACCAGATCTTGAGATTCTACAAGCAACCACACCGGTAGAAGTTATAAGAGAGGTTTTAGGAACAAAATCTGAAATACAAAAGAGGCACACTCTTCTCTCTCTAAAAAGCCTTGTAAAAACGTGCATAGATTTTTCTTTATATAGTGGGAGAAGTAGATCTAAAACCCTAATCCTTAATGGGCTAGAACTGCTGTTTGGGCCAACTTAAAATTCTACAGATACGATTCTTGATCGGTCGAGCCTGTCTTTCGATCGATCGAACTAGGCAATTTCTGAATTCTTCTTTCTGCAACTTACATGTTCTTGAATCTTGACTTGAATCACCTTGAGCATTGTCTAATAAAACCTATAGACTCTAAGATCTATATCTAGACAAGTTTGTGTTCACGATTTGCCAATTGTTCTAAACTTTTAGAACCTAACAATTTTAAATACTTTTTTTTTTGAGATAGTTACTATATACTATTAACCTTGCAGCTTGAACCTTTCCCTACCTCTTAAACCCCCAAGTATTTTGTGTATAAGAACATGTCAATTAAGTTACAAAACTCTTAACAAATCTTAAATACTTGAAGCTTGCTACACTGAAAGAATTAATGACATTAATTGATTGAAGTTCTATTTTGCTAATCACAATGCAATATTCATGTTATCACTATTGTTGTTACATAGAGAATGGCATTTATTTTGCTTCGTTGTTATTGCTGTTGAGCATATTTTTGATGAAATGTCTCATTTGTGAAATTTGATTGTAATTAGTTTATTATTTTTGTTGAATAGAATGACATGATTATTTCTTTTTGTTATTGTTTTAATGCAAGAGAGTTCCACTACTGACCCAACCAATAAGATAATGAAAACTTCAAAAGAAAAAAAAAAATTACAAAAAAAATTGTTAAAATCTATTATATGAGTTGGAAATTACTTGCGTATTGCGCCCTCACGCAAGTATTATATAAAACTAGATGATATTCCACACGATGCGCGGACTACTTTACAATTTCATTTAAAATCATTTTTATGTATATTAAAATATACATATAATACTTAATACTTATTTTTTTGTATAATATTTATGTTTGCCACAATATTGTTAAATACTTTGAAACTTGATTTTCTTTTAATTCATAATTTATTTTAAAAAATTGTATAACATTATAAGATTATAATATATTATAATATTTACTGTTAAAAGTAGATTTTATTTTTCAAACTTATTAATTGATTTTGAAATCTACAAATAAGAATTTAAAATATAAAATACTTTTATATCCTAAAATTACATAAGTTTAAGCAATCTACCAAATACTTTCTCAATCACTCTATTCTCACAATCAAATATAGAGACCTTGATCATAAACACCCAATTAATTATCTCAATGGAATTAAGGAAATCATTTGTAATTATCAACATAAAGAAAACGTGATTAAACAAAGAGAAAATTGCTTAAAACACATTCATTTATCAAAATTCAATTGACTTTAGTTAGACTTCTGTATCTTTAAAAAAAAAAACAAAAATACTTTTAAGTCACCATCGATTTTTTTTTTTTTACCACTATGGCTACATACAAAGAAACCTACAAATTATGAATTCTAGCACAAATTTTTTTTTTTTTTTAAAAAGCTAACTTCATAAATAATCAATTAAAAGGTTTCTTTTTCTTTAGTTCTAAAATAAAATACAATTAGAACTTTCCCAAACCAAAATCTCAAACACTCAAAGACTCCAAGCAAATCATAACCTTCACAAAATATACAATATTTAACTTCAATATCAAAATTGTAAGCTGTCATCACTAAATAAAAAACACAAGTCTCATTCCTTGGTCATAGCCTATTCATACGGGTTACAATCAAATGATACTGCAACGTTGGAGTTATGTAGGTGTCATTGAAATGTTAAATCTAAAGGACATCATTTTTTGTCTAAGTCTATTTGAAATAGGATGATATGAAAGGTTATGAACATGTGTATATAAAGAAGTAAAAGTGAAAAGAATGAATGGAAATGCAGAGAGTTTTTTGTGTGTGTGAGAGATAGAAGGTCTTGAAATATTGAACCAAATAAAATAAATAGTAGTCTTAAAATATTGAATACAAAGTGTAACAAAAATTGGTCTTGAAATATTGAATCAAAGGAAATAAAGAGTCTCCACTTTTAAATTTGTTCTTATTTCTAATATGGCTTAAGGGTATTTCAATTCTCTTCATAGAGTGCACCATATGGCAGAACCTCATGCTCTCTCACATGAGGTCTTTGCTTTTCTATATATATATATATATATATATATATATATATATTGTTTGATTGATTGATTGATGATGATTATGAAATATATTTACAAATACATTTAGCTCTAGACAAGCTTCACATCCCACATGCTACTATAAGTTTGCTTGGTTGCTTTACCTGGAACTATATAACTATGCAAATATTGCTGCGAATGATTCCATCATTAGCAAATTATCAAGTTTGGTGGCCTTACATAAACTTTTTTTTTTTGTGACAATTTTTTTTTCTTTTTACCGAAACAACTTAAGAATATTAAAACTTAAGTTATCACATGTGATAACTGTAAAACACGTTAGTGATATGAAAAATAGAAAGATTTAAATTTTTAAAAAGCTTTTTTAGTAGACTGTAATATAAAACATTTTTTTCTCAATATTTTATGTAAATATTCTCATAAGAACAATATTGTTTGCATCCTTTAAAGATGATACATTATATTTTTGAGAAGAAGAAGAAGAAGAAGCAGACACGACGCTAACACATAATATAAAATTATTAAGTTTGCATGATTTAAATTTGTGGCAAAAAAAAAAAATATATATATATATATATATATCCATGATAAAGGTTTTTATCTAAATGATATATAGTAGTTCATATTTTTTTAGTCTTGATTCAAAAAGTCCATTCTCAATAGCCATATAAGACTACAAATTGCTCAATCTGTAGGCCTAGACACATTCAAAGAGTAATATCTAAATTATAAATTATATGACCCTTTATCATAAAAATATTTTGATTCTCCTAATGTATGATAAATGAAGGCAAGTGTGTGTCTAGCCATTTTCTTAATTTGTGCTGCATAAGTATGGAGGATGTAACTGAATATAAATGTTGAATAAAATATAAGATAAAAAGAAAAAAGAGTAAAAATAAAATATATAACAATAAAAGTCAAATTATCCAAGTCATTCTATGTAATATAATAACATTATATTATTATACACTATATATAATGCAGTAGGATAATATTTAATAATCAAAGAGAATAGAAAAGATAACAACTTAAAAGACAAAATTAAACCGCATCAACCCAAAGTAGAATTCTAATTAACACAAAAATTCATCAACCTAAGTATGGATGCAATAAAAAAAATGAAAAACAAATTGTGTGAGAGAGAGAGAGCACGAGAGAGAGAGAGAGAGAGAGAGAGAGAGAGAGAGAGAAGTAGCATTTTCTGTGTGAGAAAACTATGCATAGAATGAAAAAAAATGTCAAATTTATAATAATATGTTGAGAATAAGAAGAGTCAAAATAAAGAAAGGTAAAATGGTAGAGAATGAATGATATTAAGGTAGAAAGTTGTGGGGAGATGAAGAGATAAAAACAATGGAGAGTTTTGAAAAATTAATAATAAAAAAAATGGTTAAAAGATATTTAAATTTTTAAATAATGAAGTTTTAAAGTCACCTTATTAAATGAGAATATATTTTAAAAAATATATAGGAAAAATTAGAAACAAAAAAGGATAATAACATGGCCGCTGAGGTGAATCAACCAGAGCGTAGCAACAATAAATACTACACTTCAGCGTTTACAAATACATTTAGCTCTAGAGGAGCCTCACATCTCACATGCTACCATGTATAATGATTATACTGCAACATATGAGTACACTGTACTCTTACTACTTATTACAAATAAACGTGGGATGACTGTACCTATGTTGTACTTTTCCTATTATAAATATAAGACTTTGCAAAATATACATATGTAGCCAATGCTATTGCACTAATTCCTGCAAGTAGCCAATAGAAGTAATCAAGATGTGCCTGATTAAGATTATCAGCAAACCAACTATTTTTGCCATCCCTGCCGGTCACTTCTTCAATGACAGAGACGAGAAAGCTACTTAAAAAATTCCCGACCCCAAAAATACTGAGATAACGGGCGAGACCCACTGTAACGACCCAAGGAAAAGCACTAGCCACATCTGTGCTATACCTCAAAAGGACTAGTCACTATTGAAGCTCCTTGTAGTTGTTAATAAAGCCCAGATCTACCCAGTAAATACCCGATGTGGGACTCATCACACACTCACACACATCACACAATCAATCAATCAAATTGGGGCATCACAATCTCCCCCACTTAAATCCCTAACGTCCTCGTTAGGGTCCACTTTGTAGGGTAATGTCTCCGAGCCCACACGGGGTTACCGGGTCGGCTCTGATACCATAAGTAACGACCCAAGGAAAAGCGCTAGCCACATCTGCGCTATACCTCAAAAGGACTAGTCACTATTGAAGCTCCTTGTAGTTGTTAATAAAGCCCAGATCTACCCAGTAAATACCCGAGGTGGGACTCATCACACACCCACACACATCACACAATCAATCAATCAAATTGGGGCATCACAATTAAGTCCCACATCGGGTATTTACTGGGTAGATCTGGGCTTTATTAACAACTACAAGGAGCCTCAATTGTGACTAGTCCTTTTGAGGTATAGCGCAGATGTGGCTAACGCTTTTCCTTGGGTCGTTACATATGGTATCAGAGCCGGCTCGGTAACCCCGTGTGGGCTCGAAGACACTACCTCACAAAGTGGGCCCTAACGAGGACGTTAGGGATTTAAGTGGGGGAAATTGTGATACCCCAATTTGATTGATTGATTGTGTAATGTGTGTGGATGTGTGATGAGTCCCACCTCGGGTATTTACTGGGTAGATCTGGGCTTTATTAACAACTACAAGGAGCCTCAATTGCGACTAGTCCTTTTGAGGTATAACGCAGATGTGGCTAGCGCTTTTCCTTGGGTCGTTACATATGGTATCAGAGCCGGCCCGGTAACCTCGTGTGGGCTCAGAGACACTACCCCACAAAGTGGGCCCTAACGAGGACGTTAGGGATTTAAGTGGGGGAGATTGTGATGCCCCAATTTGATTGATTGATTGTGTGATGTGTGTGGGTGTGTGATAAGTCCCACATCGGGTATTTACTGGGTAGATCTGGGCTTTATTAACAACTACAAGGAGCCTCAATTGTGACTAGTCCTTTTGAGGTATAGCGCAGATGTGGCTAGCGCTTTTTCTTGGGTCGTTACATATGGTATCAGAGCCGGCCCGGTAACCCCGTGTGGGCTCGAAGACACTACCTCACAAAGTGGGCCCTAACGAGGACGTTAGGGATTTAAGTGGGGGAAATTGTGATACCCCAATTTGATTGATTGATTGTGTAATGTGTGTGGATGTGTGATGAGTCCCATCGGGTATTTACTGGGTAGATTTGGGCTTTATTAACAACTACAACGAGCCTTAATTGTGACTAGTCCTTTTGAGGTATAGCGCAGATGTGGCTAGCGCTTTTCCTTGGGTCGTTACACCCACACTTCTTAATTCAATTGGGACCTGATTATAGAAGAATTCTTGTAGGCCAACCACAGTGAAAACATCAGCAATTCCTGACAGGACGTATTGAGGAAGAAGCAACCATGCACTCATTGGAATAGTCACATTGGCATATCAACTAGCTCATAGTCTTCAGCAATTTTGAGCCTTTTCATTTCAACTAGAGCTGCAACTACAATGCAAATGGCAAAGAAAAGCATCCCAATTCCATTTCTCTGTAACATCGTGATACCTGAGGGATTTCTAGTAAAAGCTCTTGCTATAGAAACAAAGATGCGATCATATATAGGAATGACGAGAATAATGGACAGGTTGACAAAGGACTGTAGTGAAGCAGCTGGTATCTCAAAGCCAGAAAAAATTGTTCTGTCCATGGTAGCACCTTGCTTGGTAAAGAAAGTTGAGATCTGAGCATAAACAACAGCATATCCCAAGCTCGTAACCCATATTGGAACAAGCCTAAGAACAATCTTTGCTTCTTCAATGTTACTGAAAGAACAAACCTTGCCTTCTTCTTTTGAACCATCTGGGGACAACAAGGCTTTGTTAAGAAACCTGCAACATCAGAGGATTCAGATGGCCCTATAAGAGGAATTGTTATATAATTTAATTAACTGATTCAAATACATTAGGGGCCATTTGGTTAGAAAAGTAGAAAAGTGGGAGGATGGAAAATTGTGGGAGGATAGAAAAGTGGGAAGATGGAAAATATTTAGTTTTCCCTCTTGTGTGTTCGGTTGGAGGGGTGGAAAAGTGAGAAGGTAGAAAACTCTTTTATTTGGTTGGAGAGAAAAATGGAAGAATGGAAAATATAATTTATATAAATTGACTATTATACCCTTGTTACATAATATGTAAAAAATAGATTTATTTGTATTCATTAAATAATATGAAATTTACCACATCATATATATATAAATTTATATTATTATTTTTATTATTATATTGTAAAAATTATAATAGTGTACATATAAATTTAATTGGGTAAAGGATCTTGTGACTAACAAAAAAGTGGTTAGCAAATTTATACAACATTCAGCCCACAAAAACATGGTAAGCAAAAACACCTGAGCAACCTTTCTTCACCTAGGCAACACACCATTCAACTAATAATTAAACTTTTTTCACCACCTGGGCAACACACCATTCAACCCACTTGTTGCAACTTCAAAAGATTTTACACTACCTTCAGCCCACAAAAACATGGTCAGCAAAGAGGAATTCAACAAGAAAAAAAAAAGAGAGAGAAGAGAACCTGGACTCGTTGGTGAAAGAGATGAAAAAAAAAAAAAAAAAAAAAAAGAGAGAAGAGAACCTAGACCCGTTGGTGAAGGAGATGAGGAAAAAAAAAGGAAAAAAAAAAAGAACATGGACCGGTGAAGGAGATGAGAAAGAGGAAAGTGATAATGTTGTGGGCAAAAGTTGATCATCAGGTGGGTACATAGCTCATGAATGGGGTAAGTGGGAAGAGGGTATTTTTGAAAAAGTGCTATAGTAGCACTTTTCTTCCCAAATTTTCCTCCCGATTTGGGAGGAAAAAAAATGTGAACTCGGGAGAGAAAATCTTCTCCTAAGTTTTCCATCCTCTCTATTTTCTTTCTCTAACCGAACAGTGAGAAACAGTATTTTTCATCCTATTTTCCTCCCTCTATTTTCCATCTTCCCTATTTTCACACCAAACGAACGGACCCTTAGCTCTAGACGAGCCTCACATCCCATTATGAGGCAATTTCTATTGCAAGAGGAAGACTTGTCCAGTACTTACGAATCACATTATGACATTCTTAATATAAGAGAAGTTCCTTGTGCTATTTTCAAATTTGTTTCCCTTTCTTTGGAAAAGTAGAAGTCCCTTTGTGTCATGCTAAAAAGTTGCATCCTAAAAAGATGCAAGAGCCCTCTAATTTGGGACCAATGTCAAGTGGTAATTGGTATGTGTAGTTTTGGGTAAGCGAATAACCACATAACATGGATACTGAGCCCGCAACTTATTGTTTTTGGTGGAAAACACTTGCCATTACATGAAGACCCGACCTCAATCTTAAAAAGCTTGTACTTCGTGCACTAAGCTCCCATTTTTATAATATTTGGGAGATGTGATTAATAGGCAGCCTTACCACTCCCCTCCTTTTTTTTTTTTTTTTTTTTTTTTTCTTTTTTATCTTTCCTTTTGTGTTGCGGGGTCTTATTCTTAAGGAGTGTTAAGGTCAATGGCTGTTTATAAAATCCTATAGAAGCATAAAAGAGAGTCCGTTTGAGAGTAATTATTAGGTATTCTCGGAGTACGGAAAATAGCGTTCCTTCTTTTAACATTCATGGTGAGGTCCACTTATTAAATTTATGGTGGGATCCACCATGAATTTGAGAAGAAGGGGTATCATTTTTCTATATTACGAGAACACCTAAGAATTTTCCTCCGTTTGGAAGCCTCTTGATAAATTAATTTTACTATTTCCAAGTTCTTTCAAATTGTAAAAGACATTGTCAGTATACTGAAATAAAAGCTTATCCAAGACTTCAAATGTAGCATAATTTGTTACTGGACCTATATTGCTACTTTTCTGTTTCCCTCTCCTCTTAATTTATCAGCATATGATGAAATGCACTTATCTTACTTGAATTGTTCAGAGCTATGAGCTGCCTCTTCAATAATTATTGGCGAAGGGGTAGTCCGCCAATTTTTAACAGCAGCAACAAAGACTCGACCAATCCTGAGAAATGGGCTTTCCTCATCCCCTTTAACACTATATCGATAAGTACTGGTACCGAGCAAGAAAACGCCCAATGCAGCAACCATTAGAATACAAGGAATTCCAAATCCCAGACCCCAACTAAGGTTTTCTTGTATATAGCATGTGACCAAATTTGTAACAGCAGCACGCCCACATTTACAAAAATACCACCAGTTGAAGAATGAGCTTTTGGCTTTGCACTCCTCAGGATCTAGTCCATCAAATTGATCAGCTCCAAAAGCCTGAACACAAGGTTTGTGTCCACCTTGCCCAACTGCGACTAGATATAGAGATAAGAAGAAGAAGATTACTTGGAGCTGACAAGTAGAACGTAACATAATTTTGTTGTCGTCTATGTAATCAGGAGTGCTTAGAGAAGGAAGCATAGCCGACACAGTCAACAAGCCTAGTCCCTGTGATTCATCCCAATCCAAGTCAAAGATTATTTAACAGAAAAATATGACAGAAGCTTCTAACACGATGCTGAATAAGGCATTTCTCTCAAAGTCAAGATTACGTATAAATTAAGGTTCAGCATGTGTATTTTATTTAGTGGGCTAGCACAGTAAATAAATAAATAAATATATATTTATATATATTTTATACGGGTTAATTAGTTCTGTTAGTTCAGGTGTTAATTTGCTCTGCTTTTTCTTTTAGCACATAGCATACAATGTTCGACTGTCTCGAGCATTCATACAAGGTATGAATGCTCATTAGACCGTCAACATTGTATATAACATGCCATATATGGGAACTTGTGCCTAGGAAAGATATTAGAAAAATGTTAAGTAATGGACGAGGTTCAATTTGGTCTCTCAACCATTAATTTCAAAATCAATACGATGTCATCATTGAGTCTCCCTCACACTACCCTTCAAAAAAAAAGGTCTAATAGTTGAAATTGACTTGATTTTTGAATTTTTTTACATGTTTTATAATAACCTTTTCATGTGTGCCCAATTTGTCATATTAGCTAGTTTTGTATAAACTTAAAAAGAAGGGAAGAACTAAGGACCTAATCAATATTGAAAGTTGTTGGACCAAATTAAACAACTAAAAACTTTAAATTTGACATGATTTATCAACTTCTACAAATTTCTCTTTCAAGGTCAATAGGCTATAGATGAGAAAAAAATATCAATCAACCAGCAATTTGGAGAAACATTTAAGTTCAAGATTCTGGTTGCTGATTTCTCAAGATTCTGGTTGCTGGAAACATCAAGTGTTGGATGTGGTTTTTGTTCCTCATGAGGCTGACTTGATAAAGGGCATACCATTAAGTGTGCAATTACCCGAAGACAAACTGATTTGGGCAAGGAATAACAATGGTAAATTTACTGTCAGAAGTGCTTATAGATTGGCCATGGAGGGGGCACGGTCTGATACTGGTTCCAGCTCAGATGATAGGAAATTGAGAGGATTTTGGAGGTTTGTGTGGATGATTCCGGTTCCCCTACACCACTTTGCATGGAGGGCGTGTTGCGATATCCTTCCCACCAAGGAGAAGCTGATGTGTAGGAAGGTGCTGCAAGAAGATTGGTGTGAAGAATGTAAGGCAGAGTCTGAGACGACAGGACACTTATTTTGGAGATGTCCAAGGGCGCAGGAGGTATGGCAACACACAAAACTACACTTTTCTTTTGACCCACATACTATCTCGTCTTTCTTTGATTTACTGTGGAATCTGATGGTGTTGAGTGAGTACGATGAAGAAAAAGTGGCAATGGTGGTTACTGTAGCTTGGGCCATATGGGTTAACAGGAATGAAGCTCGAAATGGAAAAAGAAAAAAGACTGGACGGGATATAGTGCAGTGGACATCACAATACCTTGCAGAATATTTTGCGGCGAATGAAATTCCAAGAATCACAAGTCAAGAAAGTCAGGAAATTAAATGGACACCTCTGACGGGATTGAGATACAAAGTCAACGTGGATGGGGCGGTGTTTAAAATGCAGAAGACAGCAGGAGTAGGGGTGGTGATTCGGGACTCCAATGGATTGGTTGTAGCAACTCTGTGCAGGACACTTAACTCACCGTTGGGGGCGCTGGAGGTGGAGGCGAAGGCTTTTGAAGCTGGAATCAGTTTTGCAAGGGACGTCGTGATTTCTGAGTTTACTATTGAAGGGGACTCCTTGGTGGTGTATAATTCCATAAGGGGTCACTCTGATCCTCCTTCTTCTATGTCACATGTTATAACGGGTATACTTGGGATATATGGGGTTGGCTCACAGATTGATTTTTCACAAATTAAAAGATAAGGCAATAAGCTAGCTCATTTGTTAGCAAAACATGCGTTAAGTATTGACGATTATATGACCTAGATGGAAGAGAATCCTTGTTTTCTTGAGCAAGCTCTTCTCCATGATGTATCTTGCAGTTTGTGATTTTAATAAAGTCTACAGTTTTCCTATCCCAAAAAAAAAAAAAAAAAAGCTTTAGTCTATCTGAAGCCCATTACAAATGTATCCTTACAAAGTTAGACCCTAGATTTATTCAACTTTAATTCATGGCCATCAAATGGAAAGGATCCAAATCCATAATGAAGATGTTAATATATTTGAATGTATTTAGGCATTGTATTAGGGGGTGAGGGGGAGTTTAACTTGATCTTTCAAGAGGGGCAAGTTTCACAAAATAAAGCAGTCTATAGCTATAGGGTTGGGCTGTCATTCTTATCCCACATGTGTGGTTCTTACATACACGGTTTTACAAGTGTGGATTTTACATAAGAGTTGTTTCAGGAAGTGACCACGCAAATGAACTCAATACTATTACTTCTTTCTTATTTAAAAATAAAAAATAAAAATAAAAAACTATTACTTGAATAAACAAAGTCCTGACCACAAAAAAATAAATTGGCGATGTACAAGACATTTAGCACAAGCAGCTATTTAATTCCATGGTTCCAAAGTTCAAAGCAAAGAACGAGAAGCTATTTTTAGAGCTCCAAATTATTATACCATGGTTATTAGTAAGTGAAAAAAATAAAGTTAGTGGAACCCAAACGAGAAAATGTTAGTGTATAAAAAAATTGCATGGTTAGGAGAGAGACACAGACACACAGACGTACCAAGATGTAGATAAGAGAAGCAACGACAACGGTGCGGTAGCGACCCAGAAGAGAATCAGCTAGGAATGCTCCCAAAAGAGGAAGCAACAACGCTATTCCGGACCAAACATTAACGTTCTCCACCGTAGTGGCTGTGGACTGACCTGGCGGTCCTGTCAAGTACGTTATCAAGTTCGCGCTTATACCATAGTGTTAGAAATACTGAATAATTGTATTATATTTCTTAGTTTGAAATATACATGAGTGTGCCTTTATATAGGAGGCATATGAGTGCAGTACAAGTAGAAGTGTAGTACAAGATGTGTGTTGTACAAGTAATCTAGTGTGCTCTACAAGTAAATTAGTTGGGCCTAAAGCTCACAACACTATACACATTAACAACCCCCCTCAAACTCAAGGTGGATGTGAGACCAGCTTGAAGTTGTCAACTAAATCACAAAGGCGTCCTTTAGGATGTGACTTGGTGAAGATGTCTGCAAGTTGATCTTTGGAGGAGACAGAGAAGAGCTGGAGAGCACCATGGACAAGATGATGACGAATAAAATGACAATCAATCTCAATGTGTTAAGTTCGTTCATGGAAGACATCATTGTGAGCAATATGAATGGCACTCTGGTTGTCACAATAAAGAGGAGTAGCAGAGGATGTAGACACACCTAAGTCCTTAAGAAGCCATCATAGCCAAAGGAGCTCAAATGTGGTATCAACAAGGGCACGATATTCTGCTTCAGTACTGGAGCGGGCCACAAAGGTTTGCTTCTTACTTCGCCAAGAAATTAAAGAAGAACCAAGGAGAAAGCAATAACCAGTGGTGGATCTACGATCAGTAGGATCTCCTGCCCAATCATCATCAGAGAATGCACGAAGTACAAGTGGAGATTGAGCTGAGTAGAAAAGGCCATGGAAGAGAGTGCCCTTCAAGTATCGAAGAATGCGCAGAACAACAGCATAGTGAGTCGATCGTGAAGCAGACAGATACTGGCTTACTTGATGAACAGCATAGGAAATGTCTGGACGAGTGACTGTGAGATAAACTAAGCTGCCAATCAATTGTCTGTAAAGAGAAGGATTAGACAATGGTTTCCCCCCCCCCCCCCCCTCTCGAGGAAGTCAGATGCGCATTAAGTTCAACTGGAGTGTCAATAGTCTTGCTGTCAGTGAGTCCTGCACGAGACATTCCACCTCATCACTCAACCCGGATAAGATTCATTCCTACACATTTACTTGACTATCATTGTTATACTGCCCTTGCTACACTCCACGAGCCTCACACCTATCGTGAGGCCTCCACTGACCCTTTATGGCAGATTGCGATGAAAGAAGAACTTGATACATTAACCAAAAACCATACTTAGGATCTAGTTTGCGCTTATACCATAGTATGCAAACCTCTCCGCCAGTTCCACACCTATATAACAAATCTATCACAAAACGCACACACAAAGTATATGAAATAATTAGTGGGTACTGTACTACTCATGTATGTAGTGTTAGAAGTGTTACCTATGATGAAATATGCGGACCTCCAGCCACCAGTGTTCGATCGGAGGACTGGGCGGCCTTTGTAGTCTACGGCACCATCCACAGTGTCTGTCGACAGTGACACAAGTGGGGTGTCCATGTCATGGCCGCCTATCTTCTTTGCTTTCTTACTACTTTGGACTTTCCCAACACTTCTGAACCGTAAAAAAGAGTTTTCCTAAAAGCGAGCAAGCAAGCAACAACCACGAAACAAGGTAAAACATATTTCGTTTTCGTACATCATCAACATGTTCCTTACTTCCTTCCACCTGTTTCGTTTTTTCCTCTTTTTTTTTTTTTTTTTGTCTTTTTCTTTTTGTTAACGTTGACCACTTTATTATGTGTTTTGATATTAAAAAAAAAAAAAAAAAGGAAGGAATTAGCAGTCAAACGAGGTAATATATTTAATACATTTTCTTTTTCTTTTTCTCATTTAATGTTTTTCTTCCTTTACAATTTAATTTAACATAGACCATTCATATTAGTTTTACAATTTTAGTTATACAATTTTAATTTCCTTTGCACGCTTTTTATTTTTTTTTTTTGGGAAATTAGTATTATTATTATTATTATTATTGTGATGTATGAATGTTTGAATATAACTTATTTTGCTAAAAACTGAAATCACTGTAGCAAAATAATATTTAAATATGTAAATAGTGTCGTGGGACCCGTGAACAATATGTGAATAGTACATAAACCGTGCACTTTGTCTTCTGTACCGTACATAAACAGTACAATTACTGTTCATGCACATGAAAGAAAAGAAAAGAAAAGTAAAAAAAAAAAAAAAAAGGCTACAACACGCAAACGCAAATCAGCAAACGTAGATCCAAACAGATACTAAATAAGTATTGTTATTTTAAATATTGGGTAGAACTATAGAAGTAACAATTTAACTAAAAACATAATCATTATCATAATCATAGGGGGTGTTTTTTCTTATCTATACTCTAAATTGATGAGGCAAGTGACATGCATACATGGGTTTGAAATAGTGATATGATAATAATATACAATCTAAATTTGGATATAAGGAATTTATTTCATTGACTACTGATTACTTCCAAAGCATATTGACGGCTCAAGGATCATGCAAAATCAAATGTAAAATTTAGTTATTTAATGCCATACAATCACTATACTTAAAAGAGACCTAAATTATTACCTAATTGGGGAATTTTTAGATAATCCTAACAAACTATATAATAACTCCATTATTATAAATCTATCCCAAAAAACGGAATATATTTCCATTAATTTGATAATTTCTATGTTCAGGGACGGAGCCAGGAATTTGAGTGAGGGGGGGCTAGAGTATTGAACAAAACTCACCTGTTAATCAACTTTTTATAATTTTGCTTAAGAATTTTCAAAAACTGAGATATCAACATTTTATGGAATTGAAATATCAACAATTTTTGGAATAGAAATCAAGATTTTGAATTCTATTTTAAATTGACTATTGGAATGAAATACTTTGGTATTTGTGTACTGATACACTGTTTCGCAGTTAACATTAAATATATATATATATATATATATTAATACACACACCCACACAACACACACTACTATTAAACTAAATGAAAGTATAATTGATAATGAATTTAATATATTGTTTTACAAAAATCAAACAAATTGATTAGATTGCTAATAAAAATAAAGCAAATGTGGCATTTTTGTAAATAAACAAACATGTAGGGTATTTTGTAAACTATAAATAAATCACTTTCTCTATTCCCAATCCCACCCATTCTTGTTTTTACTGTTTACCTCACATCTGGTCTTTAAACAGGTGTTACTTTTCTGATATCTGCTTGCTTTTCTTCATCAGTGCGCCTTCTAATAATCTTCTTCTTGGTCTTTTTTTTTTTTTTTTTCCGATTTGTCTTTTTTATGTTTTTGTTAAATCATGTTTTTCATATTGTTCTCACCTTCTAATAATCTTCCTCTTCTTCTTTTTTCATTTTTTTATATATATTAAGGTTGATTAGAAATTATAATTTCAATAGGATTTAAACTCTACAATTATATCAAATGAGACTCAACATATATATATATATATATATATATATATCATTTTTAATTTCAATAGGATTTAAATTTTATATCAAATGGACTCTACCAACATATTCATCCTTAAAAAAAAATTATATAACCAAATTTGATTAGGAATCCATAACCCTAACCAAATTTGATTAGGAATCCATATCCCTATATTATATTATAAATAGTTTTTTTAGGAATTATTTGTTACAATTTCAACTCGGCTTTTCATTCCTATATTATTCTACACTTTCAATTGTACAGTCTTTTGCATTGATTTTGGTTCTTGGAATGCCTTCAAAACAAAAGGTATGTAAAATTTTTTTATCAGGTTTAATGCTAACATATATGAGAGATATTTTGGTCAATTAGAAAAAGTTTGATGAAATATAAAAGGAAAAAGAACTAAAGAACGCACAACCGGGAAAAAAAAAATAAATAGTGATTGTATTAGTCAGAGGCTTTTGGAGATTGTTGTTTTATTTTTGGAATTTTGTACATTCATGTGTATGTATGTATTGAGTTTAATTGAATTGGAATTATCTTTGAAACTTTGGTTTTGATTGAATAATGAAAATGACAGAAGAAGTATGTTCCAATATTTGGAGTCTTCTGTATATGTATTGTTGTAGTTTAAACTTAGTATTTGAATTGTTAAATTGTTAATTCACAGTTTCATTATTTATCTATTAATCATAAATAATAATATTGTTATTTGCAACCATCACGATATGGTATCAATGATGTGATCATTTTGAATGCTTTCCTTTAGAGTTTAGATAGAGTCTATTTTATGATTAAAAAAAATTTACAATTAAAAGACTTTTGAAATTACATTTTTTTAAAAATTATTAGATACATTGGATCTTAAATGACTTCTATTAAACTCCATACTTTATGGCATCATTAAAAAGAAAACTCATATAGATAGGTATTAGGATATTATTTGGGATTATCATAATGGACTAATGTATTACACATGATACGGATCTAACTATAACATCATATGCTATATATAAAATAAAAATTGGAACTATGGTTATCTTCTCTTTGCAAAAAATGGTTAAATTCTCATTAATTGTGATAGTTCACTTTTAGATCAAATAGAAACTCTATTAACTAAGTTTTAAGAAATTTAAAATTCTATTTCAAAAATTTTCCAAAACGTTAGATTTTATTTTAATTATTTTAATAATTTTATATTGTTAAAGAATAAAATTTATACATTACATACAATTATTACTTCAGTTACCTTCTAAATGATAGAGGATATGAGAATACAATTTGTAGATCTATTATCAAGATAACATAGATTAGATTGGTGATGGATAGTAGATTTAATTGCAGTTGAGTGTTGTGTGAAGTAATCACCATAGAATAACTCACACCGGGATATGTTATGTGGAACCAATGATACAAAAGAAAAATAAATTTTCTAAACCATTATATTGAACAAAAAAATTACTTATTTTCATTCATTTTCAAGTTATACATTTTTTTTTTAAATCAAGTTATAGACCTTTAAGTAAAATAAATACTTTTAATTTTATTTAACTATCTCATGTATCGCACGGGTTAGCGACTAATTTGAATGAATTGTTAAGAGTTATCTATATGCATATATGTGACAAACAAGCATAATTATAATTTTGCACAGTGGAGACGTTCTATACACCACCTAATGTGCAATGGGATAATTTGATGTCCAATGTTCTTCCAAATGGTTAATTATTATTAAATTTTGGTTAATATAGTTTGGAGCTATTTTACACAAAATGTTTAATTATTATCATTATTTATCTAGGTTGTGATCGTCGTAGCCCATGAACTAGCACATCAGTGGTTTGGCAATCTTGTAACGATGGAATGGTGGACTCATTTGTGGCTGAATGAGGGGTTCCCAACATGGGTACCTATTTATTGCATTGGGTTGTAATTAATCCAAACTAAGCTGCATATCAAAATTTCATGATTGGTTTATTTAAAATTATATTTTGAACATGAGCCAGGCTCAATTTTATCACCAAGCTAAAAAAAACATGTTCATCCTTACCACATCATTTATTTAGCTCATTAAGCTGAAGCTTGTTCACCATCTTTTGATTAAATTATTTCCTTCTCATATAAAGTCATGGTTTACTGTAAAAAATACATGCTCACATATATTTACTTGACAGACAACTACTCTTCATTTATGGCGCTATAAAAAGGAAGTTCATTAACCTTGTATTCACACATAACTTTTGACCATGCCATATGAAAAAAAAAAATAAAAACTTTTGACCATGAATTAGATTATTTATATGACCAATTGAATAAGTCAAAAAACCGATAATTTTATATTTCTTATGACCTTATCTATAATTTTATTTATTTATTTAAGAAAGTTAATTTTTATATTTTATTATATATATACATGTCAAGCCTCAACCTTAGGTTCATGAACTTCTCCATTAACAACTCCATAACAAAATCTTAGGTGTCAAACTGTTATTACTTCTAATTTGATCCAAATAGTGACATTGGTTTTTACTTATTAATAACAACTTTTCACTTAAGATTTGTTATGATAATCATTCAAAAGTTAAAAAATTTGAAGACCTAACAACTTGTCATCTAAAATTTGTTGAGATAATTGTTTTCCTCTTTTGTTATCACTCTCTCTACTTTTTTTTATTTATTTATAATTATCAATTGGGTATGGTCTTGGAGTTGGGTGTATGTTTTGGGTTGAGTATACTTTGATTATATTTTATATTCAATTGAATGAAATCCCTTGATTTAAAACTTGATTAAAACTATATTTTTGGCTAAATTGATTATGAAGTCAGTTGTAAATTAATTTAGGTATGATTTTGGAGTTTGGCACACAAAGAATCAATTCATGTGATATAGAATTGAATTTGTTATAATGAAGTTCACAAAAAGTATTGCCTAGAAACATCTCGTTCTAGTAGTACGCACTCCAAAGTAGACATGGCAAAACGGTCGGGTCGGGTCGAGTCAATCAGTGTAGGTCAAAAACGAGTCATTTTAAGCGGGTTAAAAATGGGTTCGTGTCAATCGGGTTGCGGTCAAGTCGGGTCGGGTTGACCTGTATTTTTCACTTGAATTTTTTACGTGAATTTTTTTTAAATAAAGAAAACAACATGTATTTGCCATTTGGAAAGTCATGCAACAAATTACTTGATGTAAAATGCATTACTTTGATTCACTACTTATATCAAGAATGAACTCAGTTAAACTTATTACTATTTATTCAATAATTTTAAAATTATACAAATCCTAACATTGCTGTCTAAAACAAAATAAAACAAAGATAAATAAAATAAATACACAAGTTTTATTTCTACATAATATCAACATCCCAAAATATAAAACAAAATTACAAATGACTTATTGGATAACTCATTTAACAAAGAATAAAAATGTATAAGAAATTTATAATCTTGAAAATTAATTTTATAATCTATTATCAATTGTGGTTGGCACTTTATTTTAATTTGAGATATACATTAAAGTTTGATTGTTTACTTATTTATACATTGTCTCTTTTATGAATATCATATTATTATTAAGCAACACATACTCTAAGAAATATCATAATTTATTTTGAAAATCTGTTTATTTTGGACATAAATTGTTAAATAATAGGTCTAAGCTTTAATAATTTATGCTAATTTGATACTTTGACTTTACTATTTTCACACTTGTGAATGTTTCTCACACATGTCTATAATTTTAAATCTATGTTTTTAACTCTACTGTAACTAGATTATCTTGTCATGTACTTTGTTATTTGATATCTAAAAATCTTTACATATTACAGAATGCTTAACCATTCATCTTTCAATTAATTTGCATACAGTTATGTAAATGTCTTAATTGTTTCCTTAAAGCTTACAACAAACAATTAAACCAATATTGTCTTAATTTTATTATAATTTTTATAAAAAAAGTTTTTAAAAATGGTTCGGGTTCGGGTTGACCCATAAAAAACACGGGTCAAGTCACGGGTCAACTTGTTTTTGCTTTGGGTAAAAAAAATCAAGTTCGTATCAGGTTTTTTCGGGTCCGATCGAGTCAGAAAATTCTAACCCATTTTGCCATGTCTACTCCAAAGTAAACTGATTCCTTACTAATATTGAAACTAAGACTTTGATTGTTATTGCATAACGATGGTACAACCGTAGTCCCAAAACCAAAAGGCAGTTAGCAATGGGCAAAAGTGATGAAAAAATGAAATACAAAAGAATGCTATTAAAAATATATACATAGGTACTTGATCTTACAAAATCTTATTTTTGAAGATGAAATTGCGTAAGCATGATAATAGAGGAGGAGGAGGAGGAGGAAAAAAAAAAAAAAAAAAAAAAAACCCTTCAAAGATGAAAATTGGATAAGAATGAGAATAAATTAAGGAAGAGAAAAGAATAGATTGCTTTCTTCTTTCTATATATGTCAATCTTAAGCTTCAATCTCTTCTTCATTCACTCAATTGCTCATCTATTTAAGATTAAGAAGCTGTATCTATCCTTACAATGGTAAGGTAGCCTTCAAATCATTAAGAAAAAGAGACAAAAATATGTGACTTTGAAATTGATATTGTAGGGACAGGGTTTGAATTATTGGCCCAAAGGGTGTATGGACCCAAATAAAAAAAACGTAAACAATAAATTTGTAGAGAAGTGGATTGAAGAGCTGGGCTATAGCGAGACAAGTAACGGTCCAGCAGGTTAAGGTAACAAGGAAAAAAAGACAATGAACGTTCAAAAGAGGAAAATGTATTCGGCTAAATCCGAGGAGACTGATTCTTTTCTATTGCTTTTCAAGTTTTATTACAAGTTTTCTTTTTTTTCCTGCCTCCTCTCTCCTTTGGAGTATCTTGCACATTATATTGTCATTATGGGTACATCTTGATCCTACACTTGTTGATCATTTGAGCCTCCACTTGAGTACCCATCACATCAGACACCCACTTTAGCTTTCTGTGAATTGAAGTAGCCAAGACAGCACTGTTCAGGAGTCTTCTCCACATAAATGCGGCTAGGAAAGTAGCTGTAGTGCATTTAATGTGGTGGATTTCCTTGGACAAGTTTGGATTTTCTTCCTTCTTACAAGTTCATGGGGCATACTCTTGTCACCGAGGCTTCTACGAGTGCTGCCTCCATCGTGGGGACTCGAACTTCTCCAATGTCTGTTATGTCCGAAGAGAGATTCCTCTTCGGATCACCTCTCCTTATCTTGTGCTCATGAGATTTCATACCGGAGCTCTCCTTACTAATTTTTTATTCTTGGACCTGCCAATCCCCTTGGGTAAAGCCCAAGGCCCAATATTCAATTTTGGGCCCTGATCCCTACAGATACATAATAACATCTTCTAAGTTCATTGTTTTCTCCAATTGGGTAACTCTAAAAAGGAAAAAGAAAATAGAATTGCGTTCTTACTGCCACTGGGCTGGGGATTGAGCCTCTTACTGGTGGGAGCCAGTTGAGTCGGTATCACAGCTAAATCCAAACTTCCAGCATTCTTTTGTATTCGGCAAGGATATGAATATAATGGTGGAATGCGATTTTTTTCGGGTGAGTATAAACTAAATATAAATAAATAGTATCTCTGATCAAGGTATTTGTATTACTTGTTTTTTTTTTTTTTTTTACAAGATAGAAATTTTATTCTAGTCTAATTTAAGTTTATATGTGTGTGAAGTTTCTTCTTAGAGACTTGAATCCTGGCCCTTGTCTCCCACACCCCACAAGTATTTAATATTTGTATTACATGTATTTTCTATTATAAGTTACATTTAGATTCAAAAATGTGTAAAATCATGATAGTGGAAAGTGATGGTCATATCATAATTAATAAGTTATAATTAGTTTTTAGAATTAGTAAAGGTATAATGCATTATTGCATACATTAATATTTATATGCATATTTTTTTAAGAAATGATGGAAAGAAAATGATGATACAAATATAGATGAATCAAAGGGGAAAAACCAATCAGAATTGTGCTTGGTCACAATGGTCTAGCTCCTTTGGAGCCAGCACACAGCTCTTGGGCAATGGAGGGAAGAATCGGTCATCATGATGGCTATGCGACAATTAGGGCCGATGGTTCCACTTTGACTCTTTCGAGTGAGAGACAAGCTCTATCACCTCCAATCTCATTTTGCTTCCCTTTAAACAACTTGACTAAACAGAAGCAGTGTATGATTTAGTGACAACGAGAAGCAAGACAACCACAGACATAAGTAATTCATAACATGAACCAGATGACAACATAACCTCAGATGGAAAACCATTTATCAATGCAGCTCTAGTTTGAAATCATTTAAATACCATCAAAAGCCTTGTAATTGGTTAGCACCTCCTAGTATTTTCAAAAGAGATATTTAGTGTTCAAATCTCTCTTCCCCTGACTATTAAATTATCCACACACACACCCAAAAATAAATAATAATAAAAAGCGCAAAACACGCTTTCCAAACGGAGGCTAAATACAAACTTTGCTATTACCAAAAAGAACTACATCCATTATCTATCATCTAACGTTCCACGTCTTCCAAAACAGGGGCATCCCCTTGTTCCCCTTTTATCACTATATTTCCCATTAAAACTTACAAAGCATGACAGCAGCATCATAAACAAAGCCACACTCTTAATGTTAATTACTTTGACTGCCTCAAAATGAGAAATTGCAAGACAAACTCTCGCTCAAGAACCAGTATATGCTTAGACCTGTTCAAGAAGGGTCAACTACAGCGAGATCCACACAGAAGCCTTAAAGTCCATGCTCAGGTGCATAAATCGTATATAATGGATTTAGGAAACCTTTGATGAGATCAACAATTTCAGCAAACCTTTCAGGTGACTCTGGTTTCCAATCAGCCTGTACAGATGGTTCCCTTGAAAAATCAATTGTGTATAAAGCTGAATGATGCAAAAACTTCTGAACGGTCGCAATCAACAATGATATGATACAACTTGTCAAACATCTTCTTGAAGTATAGTGATCCATTGTGGTGGAAAAAATTAATCCTTCAATAAGAACAAGAAAATCACAAAATGATTCAATTGCAATAAGTGTCTAAGGATCAGATCATCATACTGAATCCCATCTACCTAGAGGATTGCATGTATATAAAACACCAAAGTATAGTATGGAAAATATATATATATATGTATGTATCCATGTATGTATGCATGTATGTATGTATGTATGTATGTATGTATGTATGTATGTTATTCTAAGACATCCATATGAGGCTTTAAAAGTAGAAATAATACAAGGTTTCCTTTCAAATCACAAAAGGACTTCTTTGAGTTCTTTCTACAGGTAATCCCAAGGCTTAGAACAAATGCTTGAGTGCTGACCTTGTTGTTTAAGCATCATAAATTTCTGGCAATACAACCCCCAAAAAATAAACAAATAAATGAGTAAACATAACAGTTATTGACCAATTACATTTCCCATCAATATAACTGATTACGTTGGTCAATATTAAGAATTCTATTTTAGAATTTTTCTCAGCCCAGGGAAGATATTGTGGAAATTGTTTGAAAAATAAAAAAGTAAGAAGAAGATATCATGGAACATTATGTTTTTTTGGAAGAAAAAGGGTCACAAGTCATGGGAAGAATCAAATCAAACTAATTTTTATCACAACCTACAAAAGGGCAAGAAAAGAAAGCAAAAGCATCTAAAATTACATACCATGTCACCAGGTAAGCTACCAAAACCTGCCAAACATAGAACTGCAAACCAGAGAGTTAAGGCCACTAATGTAAAAAGTATTTTTCAATTCTTGATAAATACATATATTAAAAGGAAGAATGATCATTTCTTAAATCTGAAAAATATATAAATTTGATATTCTGAAGAAGTACATGTAATCTTTCTTTTCACAATTCCCTTTTGGGTTCCACTGGATAGTATTGTGAGGACCCCATTCCGAGCTCAAGTAGAGGATTGCACTTCTTGTCAATCACACTTAGCGGGCATAAGTATAATTAGTTAAGGGGTACAATAATCATGCCAATAATTGCAAAAGAAGATCAATAACAGCTGAAAAACAGAACATAAGGATAGAAACATATGCACAACAATACGCATCCAAAATCAAGAAAAGGAAAATCCTTCCAGAGAGTTCATAACCTTGGTCATTGCCTTGACTATAGATAACCATTAGCAGATGCATGGCATGTGCTTAATAAATGAGGATCCACCAGTGGAGGTGCCTCACTCCAGATATCATCTTTGCCCCACTAGAATATAAATAAAAAAATCATAATAAAGTACAATTAAAAAATAAAAATCCTGCATTTTCTCAATCCAGAGCTCTATGACTTTATTTTTTCCCACCAGGAGGACTATGAAATTTTTTTTAGAAAATCTCAATCAAAAAACCCGAACAAGATTATAATTTAACCAAGAGATAGACCATTGAAAGGCAGTGAAAATCTACTAATCAACAGCACACCAGACATGGTGGTTTTAAAAATATATAACATAAACTCAAGATATGGTCACTAGGTTCACCATATCTGCTTATTGGACAGTTGATTCTCTGAAAATTTCAATCTAACAGAGAAAAAGGATACATCCAAAAACAACAGAAAATTATGAACCAGAATAAGACCACTGAACGTCATGAACAGGCCCCTCTTTACCAGAAGGTGAAGAATTATGAAGGGAAGAAAAGAGTCAAAATGGGAGAGGAATGGTTGGAAGAAGAGTTGAGAATTAAAGGCATTAATTGGAAACAAGTGCTTGACATGGGACAACAAAAGATTGGCAAAGTCAATTGGCAAAGATGTAATATCATATAAAATGATGATTATGAAATATATTTACAAATACATTTAGGAAAAGGGTAAAATATTGCAAATAGATATACTTGGCTGACCTCTCTAGACAAGCCTCACATCCCATATGCTACTTACCATGTATAATGATTATACAGTAACAATATGATAGCAAACTTCACTTTTATGTATTAGCCCTCCATTATTTGCTTATTGCTTGATACAATTTGAAGTGAAAACGAGATGACTGTACCTATGTTGTACTTTTCCTATTATAAATGTAAGATTTTGCGAAATATACATATGCACCCAATGCTACTGCACTGAGTCCAGCAAGTAGCCAATAGAAGTAATCAAGATGTGCCTGATTAAGATTATCAGCAAACCAACTATTTTTTCCATCCCTGCCAGTTGCTTCTTCAATGACAGAGACGAGAAAGCTACTTAAAAAATTCCCAACCCCAAAAATACTGAGATAGAGGGCAAGACCCACACTTCTTAATTCAATTGGGACCTGATCATAGAAGAATTCTTGTAGCCCAACCATGGTGAAAACATCAGCAATTCCTGACATGATATACTGAGGAAGCAGCCACCACACACTCATTGGAATAGTCACATCTGGCATATTAACTAGCTCATATTCTTTAGCAGTTTTGAGCCTTTTCATTTCAACTAGAGCTGCAACTACAATGCAAATGGCAGAGAAAAGCATCCCAATTCCAATTCTCTGTAACATCGTGATGCCAGAGGGTTTTCTAGTAAAAGCTCTTGCTATAGGAACAAAGATGCGATCATATATGGGAATGACGAGAATAATGGACAGGCTGACAAAGGACTGTAGTGAAGCAGCAGGTATCTAAAAGCCAGGAAAAATTGTTCTGTCCATGGTAGCACCTTGCTTGGTAAAGAAAGTTGAGATCTGAGCATCCATAACAGCATATCCCAAGCTTGTAACCCATAGTGGAACCTAAGAGCAGTCTTTGCTTCTTCAATGTTACTGACAGAACAAACCTTGCCTTCTACATTTGAACCATCTGGTAACAGTAAGGCTTTGTTGAGAAACCTGCAACATCAGAGGATTCAAATGGCCCTATAAGAGGACTTGTTATCTAATTTAAATAACTGATTCAATGTTGTTTTAGTAAGTCAACTTCTATTGCAAAAAGAGGAAGACTTGTCCAGTACCTGTGAATCACATTATGGCACTCTTAATATAAGAGAAGTTCCTTGTACTATTTTCAAATTTGTTTCCCTTTCTTTGGGTAAGCAGAAGTCCCTTGTGTCATGCTAAAAAGTTGCATCCTACAAAGATGTAAGAGCCCTCTAATTCGGGACCAATGTCAGGTTGTATAGTTAGTTTTAGGTTAGTGAATAGCCACCTAACATGGATGCATAGTTGTCAACTTCCAGAGTAACTATTTTTTATATGGAATTATCTGAAGTCTCAAGGTAATACATCTGAAGCATCAAGTCAATATATAAGATACCCACATCCGATAAGTATCTGTCACAGGTACATCCATGTCGAAGGAATTTTTTATTTTTTATTTTAATTGGATTCATCTTGGACAAGGCTAGAACACGGAGGAGAAAAAATTTGAAAAAAAAGGGGAGATTTTTTACAATCCAGCACAATCTATCTCTTTCTTGCTTTGGAATGTCGGAGATTTCTCATCCCTTTTCGATATGAAACTCATTGACACTGAACTTGGCTCGTTGGCACTGCTCTGTGAGGTATGGCAGTGCTCTTCCTTTGCTGTATTGTCAAGCAACTCTTGGACTCACTCAGTCTCATCTCTCTCGACCTGTATTTACCCCAAGGCCCTTTTTATTGGCTGAATAATTACACCTCTAGGCCCTACCTAAATGACAACACCCTTTTTTCTTTGAAGTATTAAAAATTCTAGGATCACGAATTATTCCACACCCATTTTCATATTTTTTCCTTTTAAGTATGAAAAATTCTAGGACCACAACCTATTCCTATTGTTTTTTTCCCGTGAAGATTAACAAATTAACATTAACAGTTTTATAATGTTTAACATTTGTAAAATTGGTTCAATTAACAGTGTACTTACATTTTGTTTTAACCTGTATCCATGTATATTATAATTTATTAATTTTCTTAAAATGTTAGAATATTTTCAAATATTTTTATAGTTCTAAATCAAAATAAATATACAATATGAATCAAACTATATAGAATACACCTAATAATATATATTAATTAATTAATTACCGTATCCCCAACATGTTGTATCCTAGTTTTTCAAAAAATGCCATATCCTTGTACCCCGTAGTATCATGTCGTACCTGTACCTAGGCTAGGTCAGTATGCATCATAAGTAAGTAAGTAACAAGTATAGTGTGTTGCCCTCCTCCCAAATGATAATTCAAACAATTGAATATATATGACTTAAAAAAATGCCATATCAAAGCTCCCACTTTTGTGGGGTTTGTGAGAGGTGACTAGTAGACAGTCTTACCTTCAATTTTTAGAGAGGTGAATTCCTGACTCGAAACCGTAACTTGTTGCATTTGGTGGAAGGCACTTGTCATTACATGAAGACCCAATCTTAAAAAGCTTGTACTTAGTGCACCAAGCTTCCATTTTTATAACATTTGGGAGATGTGATTGATAAGCAGCCTTACCCCTCCACTCCCCCCCCCCCCCCCCCCCCAATTTTATTGTTTTTGCGTTGCAGGGTCTTATTCTTAAGGAGTGTCAAGGACAATGACTAAACCTCAATGATATCATATAGAAGCACAAAAGAGACTCCGTTTGGAAGCCTCTTGAAAACTTGATAAATTATTTTACTATTTCCAAGTTCTTTTGAAATTTTCGAAGACATTGTGAGTATACTGAAATAAAAGCTTATCTAAGACTTCAAATGTACCATACTTTATTACTGGACCTATATTGCTACTTTTCTATTTCCCTTTTCCTCTTAATTAATCAGCATATGATGAAATGCATTTATCTTACTTGAATTGTTCAGAGCTATGGTGTGGCAGGGTTGCATGAGCTTCCTCTTCAATAATTATCGCCAAAGGGGTAGTCTGCGATTTTTTAACTGCAGCAACAAAGACTCGACCAATCCTCAGAAATGGGCTTTTCTCATCCCCTTTAACACTATATCGATAAGTCCTGGTACCAAGCAAGAAAACACCCAATGCAACAACCATCAGAATACAAGGAATTCCAAATCCCAGACCCCAACTAAGGTTTTCTTGTACATAGCATGTGACAAAATTTGTTACAGCAGAACCCCCACATATACCAAAATACCGCCAGTTGAAGAATGAGCTTTTGGCTTTGCACTCCTCAGGATCTAGTCCATCAAACTGATCATCTCCAAACGCCTGAACACAAGGCTTATGTCCACCTTGACCAACTGCGACTAGATACAGAGAGAAGAAGAATAAGATTACTTGGAGCTGACGAGTAGAACATAACATAATTTTGTTGGCGTCGATGTAGTCAGAAGTGCTTAGAGAAGGAAGCATAGCTGACAGAGTCAACAAGCCTAGTCCCTGTGATCCATCCCAATCCAAGTCAAAGATTATTTAACTGAAAAATATGACAGAAAGAAGCTTAAAACACAATGATGAATACGGAATTTCTCTCAAAGTCAAGATAACGTATAAATTAAGGTTCAGCATGTGTCATTTATTTATAAGGCTAGCAGAGTAAATAGCTTGACTACCAGAGATAGGCTAGCTGGTTGGGGTTATAAAGGGGATTTGATGTGTGTTTCTTCAGAAAGATGTTTTGAGGTGGTGTTTATTTCTGATTCTGACTCACCGTGAACATTTATTTTTGAGTGATGTCTCTAAGAGTGTATGGAAGGATGCTTTGAGGTGGTGTTTATTTAATAGGCAGTTGGTTCTTGGGACAATAAGCTTGCTTGGGCTGTGAGGAAATTGAAGGGAAAGAATTTGCAGAAGATTATTCGCAGAATTGCAGGGTTTTCGTCATTTATCACATTCAGCTGGATTAGAATTGATGCAGGACAAAGTTGCAAAGGGAACACTTACAGTAAATAAACAAGAAAAATAGAACAAACCCCAGGCTTCACCGTACAGAGTTGCTTGAAATCAGCAACATCAAGCACTGGAAGGAAAATCAGAAATCCCCAATCAAAATTTTTATTAATCTATATTAAGCCTTTCACAATAGTGGATAAAGGGACCTTTAAATAGGATTCCCAAATTACACCATTGAAGGAAAAAAATAAACTCATAATGGGTTCATATATATGAACAAAACAGAAAACAAACAAAAAAAGAATCAAATCCTTCTAATACATCAATCAACATCAAGCTGTAAGGCAGGATGTTTGGGTGTAGATTGTAATTGTGCAAGAATGTAAAGAATAAAGATTACTATACAGAATCTAATTTTGTGCAGTTTCAGGAGAGTTTCTGTTTCTGTTGTTGATACAGGTTAGTTCGGTGTTAGTTTGCTCTGTTTTTTCTTTTAGCACATAGCATATCAAGCAGGAACAGAATAGGATTGAAAAATAAAAATTTTGCACCTTTGGCCTTTCCACAGACTTATGTACAATGTTGACTGTCTTAAGAGCATTCATACAATGCTCATAAGACCGTCAACATTGCATATAAGATGCCATACATGGGAACTTGTGCCAAGGAAAGATATTAGAAAAATGTTAAGTATTGGAAAAAGTTCAATTGGTCTCTCAACCATTAATTTTGAAACCAGTACAATGTCATCCTTGAGTCTCCCACTGATTTATTTTTTAATGGAACTAATAGTTGAAATTGACTTAATTTTTGAATTTTTTACATGTTCTATAATTACCTTTTCACAAGTGCCCAATTTGCCACAGTAGCTAGTTTTGTATAAATTAAAAAGGGAGAGAAGATTTAAGAACCCAATTAATATTAAAAGTTGAGGGACTACATTAACATAATTAATAATTAAGAGGCTAAACTGAACACCTAAAAACCTGCAACTTAACATGTTTTATCAACTTTCTGCAAATTTCTCTTTCAAGATAAATAGGCTATAGATAAGAAGAAGAAAAAAACTCTCAATCAACCAATTTGGAGAAACATCTGAGTTCAAATTAGCTTTAGCCTATCCGAAGCCCATTACAAATGAAATGCATTCTTACAAAGTTAGACCCAAGATTTATTCCATTTAAATTCATAGCCTTGAAATGGAAAGGATCCAAATCCATAATGAAGATATTAACATGTTTAAATGCATTTAGGCATTGGATTAGGGGGTGAGGAGGAGTTTAACTTGAGTCTTTCAAGAGTGGCAAGTTTCAAAAATTAAAGCATAATATATAGGCATATAGGGTTCATGAAGTTACCACACAAATGAACTCAACACTATTACTTATTTTTTATTTAAAAATAAAAAAATAAATAAAACTATTACTAAATTGGTGATGTACAAGACATTTTAGCACAAGCATAAATTTAATTCCATGCTTCCAGAGTTCAAAGCATAGCACGAGGAAGCTAAAATAGTTATAGCACTCGTATCAGTGGTTGTATAATAGAAAAATGGCCCACATGTGAGTGTATAATTGTGTAAATTTACATGGTTACTATAGTGATAGTATTCAGTTTACATTTATTTCTTTATTTTTTTTAATATGAATCCTGGTATAAAGTATAAAGGAAGAGGATGAACGGTGGTTGTTGAAGTGTGTTTTGAAAGGTAAGCATATAAAATAGAAAAAGTAGATTCTTATACGGCGAATGCTAAAGGAACTTGTGAAGCAAGCAAAGCAGACTACACATACCAAGATGTAGATAAGAGAAGCAACGACAATGGTGCGGTAGCAACCCAGAAGAGAATCAGCCAGGAATGCTCCCAAAAGAGGAAGCAACGACGCTGTTCCAGACCATACGTTAACGTTCTCCGCCGCAGTGGCTGTGGACTGACCCAGCGGTCCCGTCAGATACGTTATCAGGTTCGCGCTTATCCCATAGTAAGCGAACCTCTCGGCCACTTCCACACCTATAATCATCACAAAGCGCAATTTAATTTTAGCAACAAAAAAAGAAAAGAATAAAATACTGGGTACTGTACTGTACTGACTGTTGTGTTAAAGTGTTACCTATGATGAAATAAGCAGAGCTCCAGCCACCTGTGCAGGATCGGAGGACTGGGCGGCCTTTGTATCAACGGCACCATCCACTGTTTCTGACAGAAATGCGGTGTCCATGTTGTGGCCTATCTTTGGACTTTCCAAACACTTCTCAAAAAGCAACCACCAACGACCTGTTTCTTCCTCCATTATTATTATTATTATTATTATTTTTTTTTTTTTTTTTTGGTGTCTTCGACCACTTTCTTACTATCAAAATTGGCAATTAACCCCAATTGTCCAACTATATAATTAGTAGGAATTGTTTCAAAGTTATATTTTTTATTAACATATCGAGTTTAAAAGACTCGATTTAAAGCTTATAAATCGAGTCTCAAGGACTTGGTTTCTATGTTCTGAGTTGACGTTTTTTCACGTGGCATCCACCTAGAACTCGAGTGTTAGAAACTCGAGTTATATCTTGACCCTCTAAGCATCGATTTGTATGTGACCTGATTGATCCACGTGGAAGCTACTTGGAAATCGAGTCTCTAAGACTCGATTTCATATAGGGCTTTTTCAAAATTAAACCAAGTCTCTAACACCTCTCTACTCTCACGCCTCTCTCACTCACTCTCTCACTCTCACATAGACCCTCTCCATTGTCACGCCTGTCTCACTCACCCTCTCCACTGTCATGCCTCTCTCACTCACCCTCTCACTCTCACACAAACAAGCTCTCACGTCTCTCTCACCTACCCTTTCACTCTCACATAGACCCTCTCCATTGTCACGCACTCACCCTCTCCACTCTCAAGCATCCTCTCCACTCTCACTCAATCTCCACTCACGCACCTCCACTCTCACAACCTTCTCCAGTTCTCTCAGGTGTGATTTTCTTCTCCTAAACCCACTTTTGAAGTACATTTTCAGTTGTTTTTCTTATTGTATGATTTTTTTCATGTGGGTTTGTTTGCGTTTATCGGCTCCTAAAACTCTCTTTACATGTTTATTTGTCTTTTTTTTTTTTTAGGTTGGGTTTTACAGAATCATAGCATTTGGGATTGTGTGTTTGTTTTGTTTTACTTAGATTTCTATTTGTTGGTAAAGAATGTAGGAGAATGTCTAATTATTGATTGATATTGCTATTGGGTCCTCTCTTATACTCTCTTTTTTTTCCTTCTATTTTTGTTCCTTATTATTTGGATTTATCACATTCATGGTTTTGGCAGGAGTATCAATTTCATTATTTTAGTATTTTTTTTTCTTTATTTCATAAATATTTGATTGATACTGATTGGTCACCATATATAGCGTCTGTTGTATCCTTCTTTGGTTTCATAAAGGGCTTTTGAATAGGACTAATTACTTGGTGGGCTTTTGGGTGTTAGATTGTTTTTGTTTTTGTGGTGTTAATTTGGTGAACAAAATGGAATATCGTAGTTCAATAACATCACTTCTAAATTACAATCCTTTTTCAGATAATGTTAAGAGTGGCATACTCTAATTATCATACTCTAATTATGATTTGCAAAAGTTATCATACAAAATTTCCAATCCTCCAGTAACTTTTTTAATATATAATTGATTTTTCTACCACCAATTTCTGCCAAAAAAAAAATGATTATATATGACTTAGTACACATGTAGATCATATAATACAGTTTCTCTACAAAAATATAAATATATTGTGATGCAAAGCTGCAGTTTGAAGAACATAAAGGGTGAAAATGGCAACTAAGTTCTTTAAATAAATGGAATAGTTTCATATCTAGCAATTAGTAATAATCAATTGGTTCTTTGTGGTATTAAAATTGATTTTTCTACCACCAATTTCTGCCAAAAAAATGATTATGACTCCGTACACATGTAGATCATATAATACAGTTTCTCTACAAAAATATAAATATATTGTGATGCAAAGCTGTACTTTGAAGAACATAAAGGGTGAAAATGGCAACTAAGTTCTTTAAATAAATTGAATAGTTTCATATCTAGCAATTAGTAATAATCAATTGGTTCTTTGCGGTATTAGAATTGACTTTTTAGGACTGCATTTGTTGTAATATTGTGGGGCTGCCACTTTGTTGAATTTTTTGTGTTTTGAGAATCTTTGTTAGACTGTTTTTGTTTTTGTTTTCAATAATGTCTATTACATGCTAATTGCTTATCATTCTTGTGCAGTATGGCTACTGCAAATTCTGGACAGATTGACCATGCGCAGCCCAGACCCATTGACGAATCGGTGTTGACTTTGTAGGCCGACCATTGGTCAGAAACTATTTGGAATAGGCAGGTAAAACACAACACTAAAGATTTAACCAATTTAGATTTGAAACCCTATGGCCAGTGGCATGTACATGCTTACTTCACATGCCGTTTTTTTAAATGTTTTCTATATATGGATTGCACTTGTTTTGATTTTGTATTCTAATGGAAACTACTTATTCCCAATTTAAATTTAAATGTCTTGGTTTGAAATGATATGATTATTAATAGGAAGAAGAGAGATGTAGTGACTTTTTGAAAATGTCAATTACTTTATTTTAGAGGTGGCACAACTTTTATAAAAACTAGTCGCTGACCCGTGCAATGCACATAAAAATTCCAAAAATGAAATATTTATGAAACATCCAAAATAGTTTTTTTTTTTAATAAAAAATTCAAAAGCAATAGAACTCCAACACTTAAGCTTACTTATTACACAGTCTAAAAACATTACTATAGGATATATGCCCTGCCTATTTCACAAAAAGCATGAATTTATTCGAATACATTTGAAATCTCCTTCGTGAATGGTTCCTGCAACCCAATTGATGCCAGCAACTATGAGTTGGCAAACTCCGCAATCAAATCCTTGATCCACAGTTTGTGACAAGAATGTAACACTTAATAGCGCATGGTAGCCATCCACAATGGGTTGTCTTAGCAAGGAATTAATTTAGTATGGACTATAATAGGAGAACCATGACTATTGCTAAAAATAATGTCTAAACCTTCATAATAGGTGGCTTTGAAAAAAGGCCAGTGCCATGTCCAGTTTTGAGATGAAGAGAAACAGGAGCTACAATCGTTGGATTCACTTAATATTTAAGTTTATGTCTTTTAGCATAATAAAGTTTAAAGATATTTTAGGCTGATAAACAGTTAAAAGTTATTTTGGTAATAAGTAGGGTAAGAATAAGTTGTTACCAAGAGGAAAAAAGAAAAAGAAAAAAAAAATGCTATGTCCACAATATTTTCACAACACTTTTACAATAAATCATATGCGATAAGTTGTTATGAGTGGGCAAAAACGTAATTTAAGTTGTGGATTTAAATTAGAACTAATAATAACTTACCACATGTGATTTGTTGTGAAAATGTTACAAAAATATTATGGACATAGCACTTCTAAAAAAAAAAAAAAAAAAAAAGAGGAGTGCTTTTGTAAGAAAAAAATCTAAACCACATCAAGTAAAATGCCATTGTCCACCAGAACTAATGAAATGCTAAAATGAACATATAAAATAGTAAATGTATTTTAGTGAGTTATTGATTTGTAGGAAGGAGTAACCTAGTAGTGATATGACCCAACGTGAAATTTTTTTTTTTTTATTAAAAAAAGTAGTGAGTGATGAGCTGATGGCTATTAAACCAATGGAAGAAATAAAGTCAATAATTGAAAATAAATTTTTTTTTTTTAAATGTAATATGTAAAGAGAAGAAGAAAAGTCATAGCTGAGTTAAACTTTTTTTTTTTCACTTTTGGACACTTGAATTGTGAACATACACGCAATAGGACAGGACTTGAAGCAAACCAATAAACTATAACTTGTAAAGGAAATATTATCTGAACTTAGAGATTCAAAAATAAAGGAGACAGAGGTGTAAAGAAGAAGAGGAAAAAAGAAGGAAAGGAGACCAAACTAAATAGGGAGTCTAGATGCCGAATATTAACAAATGAGAGAGAGAGAGAGAGAGAGAGAGAGAGAGAGAGAGAGTGAGTGAAAAAATGAGTCTCCTTCCAAGATCAACTCCAAGCCTCCAACATAAGTTTTTTTAATTTTTTTTTTTTAATGAGGAAGAGACAAAACTAAAATAGTTTTTTAGGTGGTTGTTCAGATAACTTTGCATTCATCCTCTTTTCTTTTTCTTTTTTCTTTTTTTAAACTTTGTATTCATCCTAAATTTTTGAGCTTTCAATTAATTTAACTTTATGTGTGGTTCATATATAATCTTCTGAAAAGGTTTGCAAATTGGAGCTTCATCGACAATAGTCCATATCTACAAATTTCTTCTACTCTTTTTTTCTTTTTAAAAGATGGTTTCATTTAATTTAGGTCAAAATTCACCAAAATAGGCCAAAATGGCCACAATTACTAAAATATCAAACATTCTAAGTGCAAAAAACAAAAACAAAATTTCTACTTCTAATTTTCAAAATAGTTTTAGGCATAAACTAAATCAAGGTTTGAGCAACATTGCAGATCTATATTAATGATCAATATCAGAGGCATTGCTAATAAGCTCACAAAGAAAGACGATCAGACTTAACAACTGATTGATCTCAGCCTTAAAAAAAAAAAAAAAAAAAAAACCCTAATTTTGTTTTTGAAGAAGAAGAAGAAGAATCTGTGAGATTTAGAAGATGCAGAAAAGGAAGTATAGGATGCGTTTTCAACAAAGGAGTTAGACTCATATCGGATTTTTCCATATCTTTCTTTGCATCTTTTAGTTGGGCTTGAGAGAACGATGAATCCAGTATGGGTTTTGGCTTAGTTGAGGGAAGGGAAGTGATTGACTTTGTAGGTTGGAAACAGAGAGAATGAATGGAAAAGAAAATTTGGAGCAGTTAGGAGTTGAAAATAATCATTAAAAATAATAAATAAATAAATAACTAAGGTATAAATTTGTGAGGCTTGCAAAACTAATTTGGCAAGATCTCATGAAGTCAACATAAAGTCCACAGCTTCGGTTATATTGTATTTGTGAGTAATTCTACTGTACTCCCCCAAAAAAAGGGGGGTATGATACCCATTAGTAAGTAACCTGCTACAACAGGTTACTTTTTTTTTTCACATTTAACGGTTCCATCCTCACATTGTGCAGTTCTAACATCACATGTGACAGTTTTTTTCACATTGTGCATTTAACGGTTCCATCCTCACATTGTGCAGTTCTAACATCACATGTGACAGTTTTTTTCTCACATTTGGTGGTTCCCTTATTTTTTTCTCACATTTGACAGTTCCATCTTCACATTGTGTAGTTCCAACATCACATGTGACAGTTCTTTTCTCACATTTGGTGGTTCTCTTACTTTTTTTTCTCACATTTGGCGGTTCCATCCTCATATTGTGCAGTTCTAACATCACATATGACAGTTCTTTTGTCACATTGGGTGGTTCCCTTACTTTTTTCTCACATTCAACGGTTCCATCCTCACATTGTGCAGTTCTAACATCACATGTGATAGTTTTTTTCTCACATTTGGTGGTTCCCTTACTTTTTTTCTCACATTTGACGGTTCTATTCTCACATTATGCAGTTTCAACATCACATGTGACAGTTCTTTTCTCACATTTGGTGGTTCCCTTACTTTTTTTTTCTCACATTTGGCGGTTTCATCCTCACATTGTACGGTTCTAACATCACATATGATAGTTCTTTTGTCACATTGGGTGGTTCCCTTACTTTTTTCTCACATTCTACGGTTCCATCCTCACATTGTACAGTTCTAATATCACATGTGACAGTTTTTTTCTCACATTTGGTGGTTCCCTTACTTTTTTCTCACATTTGATTGTGCAGTTCCAACATCACATGTGACAGTTCTTTTCTCACATGTAGTGATCCCCTTACTTTTTTTTCTCACATTTGGTGGTTTCATCCTCACATTGTGCGGTTCTAACATCACATATGACAGTTCTTTTGTCACATTGGGTGGTTCCCTTACTTTTTTCTCACATTCGACGGTTCCATCCTCACATTGTGCAGTTCTAACATTACATGTGACAGTTTTTTTCTCACATTTGGTAGTTTCCTTACTTTTTTCTCACATTTGACGGTTCTATCCTCACATTATGCAGTTCCAATATCACATGTGATAGTTCCTTTCTCACATTTGGTGGTTCCCTTACTTTTTTTTTCTCATATTTGGCAGTTTCATCCTCACATTGTACAGTTCTAACATCACATATGACAGTTCTTTTGTCACATTGGGTGGTTCCCTTACTTTTTTCTCACATTCTACGGTTCCATCCTCACATTGTACAGTTCTAACATCACATGTGACAGTTTTTTTCTCACATTTGGTGGTTCCCTTATTTTTTTCTCACATTTGACGGTTCCATCCTCACACTGTGCAGTTCCAACATCACATGTGACAGTTCTTTTCTCACATGTAGTGGTTCCCTTACTTTTTTTTCTCACATTTGGTGGTTCCATCCTCACATTGTGCGGTTCTAACATCACATATAACAGTTCTTCTGTCACATTGGGTAGTTCCCTTACTTTTTTTCTCACATTTGACAGTTTCATCCTCACATTATGGAGTTTCAACATCACATATGACAGTTTTTTTCTCACATTTGGTGGTTCCCTTACTTTTTTCTAACATTTGACAGTTCCATCCTCACATTGTGCAATTTCAACATCACATGTGATAGTTCTTTTCTCACATTTGGTGGTTTCTTTACTTTTTTTTTTTTTCACATTTGACAATTTCATCCTCACATTGTGCGGTTCTAACGTCACATATGACAGTTCTTTTGTCACATTAGGTGAGTCTCTTACTTTTTTTCACACTTGACAGTTCCATCCTCATATTGTGCGGTTCAACATCACATGTGACAGTTTTTTTGTCACATTGGGTGGTTCCTTTACTTTTTTTTCACACTTGACGGTTCCATCCTCACATTGTGTAGTTTCAACATCACATGTGATAGTTCTTTTCTCACATTTGGCGGTTCTCTTGCTTTTTTCTCATATTTGACGGTTCCATCATCACATTGTGCAGTTCCAACATCACATATAATAGTTCTTTTGTCACATTAGGTGGTTCCCTTACTTTTTTTTTTCACACTTGACGGTTTCATCCTCACAATATGTAGTTCTAACATCACATGTGACAGTTATTTTCTCACATTTGACAGTTCCCTTACTTTTTTCTCACATTTGACAGTTTCATCCTCACATTGTGCAGTTTTAACATCACATGTAACAGTTCTTTTCTCACATTTGGTGGTTCCCTTACTTTTTTCTCACATTTGACGGTTTTATCCTCACATTGTGCAGTTTCAATATCACATTTGATAGTTCTTTTGTCACATATAGTGGTTCCTTTATTTTTTTTCTCAAATTTAATAGTTCCATTGTTATATTAAGCAGTATCAACATCGCATCTGTTCTAATTTTGTTACATGTGACAGTTCTTTTGTCACATGTGACAGTTCTTTTGTCACATGTGACAGTTCTTTTCTCACATATGACAGTTCTTTTCTCACATTTGGTGGTTCCTTTACTTTTTTTCTCACATTTGATAGTTCCATTATCACATTAAGTAGCACCAACATCGCATCTGACTTTATTTTTGTCGCATTTAGGGTCCCCTATTTTTTTATTCTCAAATTTGATCGTTCCATTATTACATTGGGCAGTACTCACATTACTTCTGACCATACTTTTGTCACATTCAGTGGTACCATATTTGTTTCCTTACAATTGACAGTTCAATCGTCATAGTAAGCACTGTTAATATCACATTTGACCATAATTTTACACATAGGCTTCTCACTGAGGTTACTTTTTTACTTACTAATAACCGCTCATCACAAGAGTAATTTTTTTTAAGTTATTAAAAAATTTAGATCTAAATTGAAAACCAAAAAAACAAAAATAAATAAGCATCCCATGAAATTAGCCTAACCACAATAATTACTCTTGTTCACAAAAAAAAAAAAAATCAGTTGGAATTATTTTGGTTTCTTCCACAAATATTTGAATATTCCAATTAACTTCCTACGTATCTCTCTTCATAGTAAAGGTTGTCAATGGGCTGGATCGGCCCGGCCTGGCCCATTTTTACTTGGCCCATGGGCACAATGTGCTGGGCATAATGGGATATTAACTAGTTAACGGGCCTGGTCTGGTTGGATCGAAAGAGAAAACTTCAGCCCATGGGCAATGCCCATTTTGTCTTTAGCGAGCTGGGCTATCGGGTTGGGCCTAATGGGCTACCCATGAATTTGTGTTAGCATATTATTTTATTATTTTTATAAGGAAAGAGTCAATTTTTTGTAAGAGAAAAATCAATCTATTTTTTAAAGGAAAGAATTACAAAATTTAATACTTAATTACAAAATTTTTTACAGTAAAATCTATTTAATTTTTTGTTTTGTTGATGAAAACCTATTTAATTTTTTTATTAAGGCTTTAAATAGTTTTTTATTTTATTTTTATCTTTAATAAAAAAAACTGTCAAATGGTTAATTCAAATTTGCTAGACTACTAGAAAAATATATATTTAGTAAACTAAGTTTAGCACAATTACTTTGAGTATCTTAGTGGTTAAGAAAGTTCTCTTAAGAAATTCTTCTATAATATCTCAAGATTAATCCTTCATACACTTCCTATATATTTTTGTTATGAATTATGAGGTATTGGGCTGGGTTAACAGGTTAGGTCAACAGGCTGGGCAACGGGTTGGGCTACTGGGTTAGCCCACTGGGTACCCATGGGCATAAAAACTAGCTCACGGCCTGACCCACTGGACTAGTGGGCTACCCATAGGCCTCAATAACAACTGGCTAGGCCGCCTATTAGCACAGTAGGCCATCGGGTTCCTGGGTCGGGCTGTGGGGCGTGGGCTATTTGATGACCTTTACTTGGTAGCTTCCATCACATTCAGGGGCATACCTCCCTATAAAATAACATAGTTGAGGTCATTTTCTTGATGTTTATATTTTTATGATTTATATATGGTGAACCAAAAATTAGACTATCTCCAATTTGTCCATAGTGTCGTTCAAGACCAGAAAGGTCATCCAAGTGCAAGAAGGTCGTCCAGCATGGAGTCACCTGGACGACTGCCAAACACTTAGAAATTTTCAAAGTAATCTATATCTAAAAGCTTATGATTCAGACCTCGTTTTACTATTCTGAAGTAGGAGCAAAATTCTTATTCATCGCTCTAACTTCCCACTAAGTTCTTAACTTCTGATGGCAGCTGTAGAAATTAAGTTTGAACCTTCTAACGTTGAGGAAGTTACTAAATAAGTAACTACTTCAAAGCCACTATAAAAGAACTCAGCCATTTGGAATCAAAGTAAGTTTTTCACCATTTATAGAATTGAAATTCCTAATTTCAAGAGAGAAACTACTAACTTAAGCATTGGAGAGTTCTTGGCCAGTTCACCCCAGTCACCTTAGATCTTGTGCTTCTTTCTTTTCAGACCTTTCAAGTAATCTCAAGCCCATTGAAACCTGAAGCATTCAACCTACTGATTTTATATGCATCATCAATATATACTATAAAACTGAAGATGTATAACTTTAGTTTCTCCTTTTATCAGTCAAATAGGTGGAAGGAATTAATTTTTTTTTTTCATCTAACCAAAACAAACCAACATTGTAATTAACACTATCACCTTTATTTATTGGTTTCAATTAGCTTAATTAGTAAAATTTATTGTCAATGGAGTACAGGTGTTGATCACTTAATTGGGGCTGCAGGGCTAAAGACAATTTTATAATCATGGCCCTATATGCATATGATTAAAATAACTAATACCCAAAAGTATATGGACCTCTTGGTTTTATTGTTTAAATAGATTGGATTTGCTAATCTCATCCAATCTTTCTTCATCATTTACCGAAACAAGTTGCACCAATACAATTACAAATGTAACAAAGGAAATAACAAAATAAAATAAAATAAATGCAACAAAGGACATATTACTACCCGCTGCAATAGTAAGTGCATTTTAAAAGAAAAGAAAAGGTAAGACATTGACCATGAAAATGAAATACTTCTTCAGCCAAATACAATATACAAGTGGGACTTGCACTATGAGTCTATGAGCAAATTGTGCGAATACAATATACAAGCTGGGAGAATTTGTATTTGCAATACAAAATGCCCTATAGAGTTGCATAATTAGATGGGGTTATAGGACAACCACAATGAGAGCACTTGAAACATGACTTGTGGTAGGCTTGGCTCTTCACTGTCACCTGCAAATTTTTAGTCAAAACAAACCAACATTGTAATCAACACTATCATACTTGTAAAATTTTATTTAAGGTGCATTTGAATGTTACATTTTGTTGTAAGCTTATTTGCTGAAAGTTTACCTTGAAAAAATGAGGCTTTAAAAAATTATACATAACCAAATAAACTAAAAAGCTAAAAGAATAAGCCATGCCAAACAGGTCATCTAGGTAAAAAGCTAGCCAACCATACGCATACATACATAGACATATTTGGCTAGCATTTGATCATGAAAGTTCATTAAACATGAGGGACCTGGGGGCCAATGGAATTAGAATTGACAAATTCAAAATCTTAAATCCACATTTGCAAATTGAGATTACTATAGACATTAATCCCACTCTACTCCAACACATAATTGTCAACAAAGAATCGAGAATGCTATACCTATTTCCCCATGTTTGTTAGATGTTATATATGAAATGTGAGATCTACATACTCCAATGCCGTAAATATTAACAACAGATGCATACAAGACATGCATTCATCTAATAGAAAAAACACTAAAAGGGTATCACAACCCCAAACTGCTAGGCTTGGACCAGGAAAAGAGGAAATAGAGGAGGAAAAAGAAGAGCACTCAGAGTCAGCAACCTGATAAAAATTCAAGATTTTCCATGTAGAATATCACAAAAAAATGACTTTAAGGGATATTAGAATTTTACCTTCTCAAGTGGGTAAGCAGCTCTACCGCAAGAAGCACATTTTTCTTATGTCCCAGAAAACATGCTCGCAGCCTTGCTAGGTGACCTAGCTTGAGAATTAGTGACAACACTAATACACAATGTGCAAAATAGCATACCGCCTACATTAATCACTTCCCACAACAAGCTCAAATTATTTGATACCATCAACCAACAAAGATTTATACATTTCACATCTACAATGTGAAAAATAGCAAACCACCTACATTAATTACTTCCCACAATGTGAAAAATAGCATAATGGTACACTTTATACATGTTTTGAAATAAAAACATGTATACGAAAAACACTAGAAGTTTAAGGAAAGATGTGCTAATTTCTTTCAAGGTTGATAACTGCAATTAGGTAATTCTTTTGTCACAAATAATATGTGAAATAAATGTTAACAGTTTGGCTATTATTAAATCACATTGTTAAGAATTTCCATCGAGTACCTAAAAAAATTATTTTAAAACAATACATATATTCTTCTTTTTGATAAGCCTACTCACCTTTGTTTATAGCCAGAAGATAAACCCCTTCACACTCTAATGACCAAGAATACATATATTCTTCTTTTCAATATGCCTACACACTTATGTTTACACCATAACATAAACCCCCTTCACACTCTAATGACCAGGGTCAAAGCGAGGCACTTCACTGCTTCAACTGATAATTTGGCCCAAAGGTTATCAATATATATATACACATATTTTTTTTTTTTCTTTTCAGTAAGCAATTTAAATCTGATTGTAAGGGGTTTACCCAGAGAAATTATCCAACTCCTGCCAAGCCAGAGAAAAAAAAAAAAAAAAAAACCCAAATTGTTCAACCCAGCAAAAAAAACCTATGATAAATAACCCAAATAGTATAAACGGCGATATTAACAAACCCAGCCAGGCAAAATAAATAAAAATAAACCAAATTGAAATCAGTATTAAACATACAATTAGAAGTTTTACTAATTCAAGTATATACAATAACTTATTCTCCCACTTGCTATGAACCAAAAGGAATAATAGATTGGTTTTGTTCCTAGTAGGTAAACGAAAAAAAAAAAAAACAAAATTAATAACAATTTAGCCATACAGAGAACAAACGGCAACAGTTAAAAAAACCCATATGGAAAATTAAAGAAAAAGGATGAGACGTACTAAGATTTTAGATTCGATAAATGGTGGAAACTTCGAACAAAAGGGCAGAGAGACGGAAGAAGCACCGCTGAGTTGGGTTGGATGTAGATTTGAGGTTGGATTGGAATAGAAGAAGCTAGAGGGTGGCGCCGCTGAGTTGGATTGAGATTCGATGGTGCGCCGTTGTCTGGTTCTTCTATTGTGGGTATGGGTATGTTGAGCTAGAGGGGCAAACGTGATATTGTTATGAGATGAGATAGAGGAAAACGAAACAGAGTTGGAGAGGCTTTAGCGTTGAGATGAGACAGAGTAGAGAGGAAAACCAGAGGCGTTGTTGATGGGTGAATGATTATGCGCTCTTTTGCTTTGATTGTTTGTTTTTTTTTTTTTTTTTTTTTTTTGGTTTATATATATAACCTGTTTAGCCAGTAACCAGTATCCCTTAAAATTATACCAATGGTCAAGATTTAAACAATGTTTAAGCAACGGTTAAAATTAAGGTGGGTACCGTACCCCCCTTTTTTCTGAGGGGGTATGGTAGAATGACCCTGTATTTGTATATAAGTTTAGAATTGTAATAGATTCTTGTTTTCTTTATGAATATAAATGTAATACCTATAATATTAAAACTTAAATTTTAAGGTAATCTTTTTAAAATAAATGATATTAGACTTTTAAGTTGTGTTATTAATTACAATGTATGTGCCAAATGTTAAGGAACTCATATATGGAATGAAATAAATGCATTTATTAGTATTGTATTTATCCTTATTTGTGAGTATTAAATATTTATCCTTATCAATTCCTTTTGAATGGTTCAACAATCTTCTCTTGCTCAAGGCCACATTTTGTCTTTCCTTGGCTGGCTGTTCATTCACCTCCTTAAAGAGAAGTACCAATTTCATGCAACATTGGAAATTTCAAGTAGAAAAATAGCAAGAATTTCTTTGGAAGTCTATATTAAATATCTAAAAAGGCTAGTGCTCTTTGATCTTTAAAATAGAACTACAAAACCTTATATGAAAAATGTATTAGCCCAACTTCAAATGGTAATGCACACTTCAACGCAATGTGCATTCCTTGTATGGCCAAAATAAAATAAACAAACAGCTACTTAAAAACAAAGCAGGATTGCAAGAGCATATTTGCTACACTTTTTGTGCACATAGCTATAAATGAGACATGTTTTTTTGTTTAGATAAAATTGTCCACCTATAATTTAAATACATACAATATCATAAACTCTCTGTTTCTTCTTTGTATATTACTTTAATTATTAAAAAAATACATAATTTTTCTTTGGGACAAGTTAAAAATTAAATCTGCAAAATTTGGGACCTTATCTCTTAAAATTGGTGAATATATGCAATATCTACAATGTAACAACTGTTCCAATACCAATGAGTGAAATAATTAAAACACACACACACACACACACACACACACACAAAAGCTCCAACTACAACTATCTTCTCAAACCCTAAAAACATTCATGACCTGTTTATCGTCCACAACCAAACTCCAACTCTCAATAATCATGACCAACCACATCGTACCAAATTTGGAAAAAAAAAAAAAAAACCATTTTCCCATATACTTTTTTCATGAGAAATAAAGAAAAGAAAAGTTGTGATCTCTCTCCATAATTGCTCTTTGATTTGTTATACCAATGGTGGTTTTAAAACTCAAATTGTTCAAAGAACTGTAAAATTGAGAGATTCAAGGTTTTTAAGAGCAGATTGAGGTTGAATTGAAGTCAAACCGTGATAGCGTCATAATTAATTTAATAATTATTTTAAAAATAAATAAATATATTAAATTAGTAAAAATATAAAAATCGACTAAAATAATTCAAATAAATATATATGTCTATATTTCAAACAATGAATATATATATATATATGAAATTAATATACTTAAACTTTTTGTTAGAGTTTATATTCAACTATTTTTATTCAAGTCTTTATCTAAATTATCTATAAAAAAAAAAATCATGTCTAGCCTATTTGATTACCCAATATTCTTTTTATCATGCCCAACCCCATTTATCATTTATGAAATTTTAAAAAAAAATTACAAAAACTGGAAGAGGGGTGGACATTGGTTTGTCCGCCCATTAAAAAATTGATTAAGAACAAACACAAGCCTAAGGCAATTTAAGAAAGAAATAAGTGGTTGACAGCTTGCAAACAATTGGTACACTTTGTTCACAGCTAAGCTTGCCTAAGCATTTAGTGGGTCAAGCACAACCAGTCCGTTTGCAATAGCCAAACCTTCACTGTGACAGTCAAGCAAAGAAAACCTGCAGAATTAGCAAAAACGCAGCGAGAGCGAGAGAAACAAAGAAGAAGAATAAGAAGAAATAGCAATGCAATCTCATGGTTTGACAGCATCTCATGGTGGTTGAAGCATCAACAATGGCTGTAAGTACCAAAAAAAAAAATCTGTGATTTGAACCTGTGAGAACCATCCACTGTTTTCAAACCCGGAAGGTTTTTGATTTGGTTTGTTGGTTGAAGGTCTTTGATTATAAAAGCTTTTGTTTTTGTTTTTTTGTTTTGTTTTGTTTTTGTTTTGGTCTGTTTGTTTGCTGAGAACCCCATGACAAATATCCATGGCTTCAAATCTGATAATTTCGTGGGGGTTTCTTGGTGGGAAGGATTGGATTTGCATTGGCATAGATTAACTGATAGGCTCCTTTTCTATGGAGTAAGAGAAATTGTAGTTATATATAGAAAAAATGAAGTAGTGGTTATGAAATGTTATGATAAACCTCTTGATTGGGAATAGGAAGAATCACCATTAATCAAAAGACACAGATTTAAAGAAGGGCTAAATTAATGCTCGATTAGTTGAAAGAATAGCAAAATGTTAATTACAAAAGAAGAGATAATGTGTACCTAATAAGGATTCTGATTTTTTTAGCATAGTGGCAATTAAACAGGTATGAAGAAGTAATTCAGTTAAATGGGGAGAGGAAGAGACCAAGGAGGGAAGAGAGAAGGTTTGGCGTTAGAAAGGTGAAATTCTGAAGTTTTGAAAGCGTGAAAGACAGGAAAAACAATAGGAGGATGAGGGGAGACACAAAGCAGATAGCATTAAAGACTATTTTGCTTAGGTTTGGGTTTTATGATGGACAACATTAATAGCATTAATGTGGATTTTATGGCGCGGGTTGGAGATCATTTCTTTTTAATAGTATTTTAAAATTATGGGAAATTTTTGAAAAAGTATTTTAAAATTGCGAAAAAAATTTAGAAAAAAAAAAGGGTAATGACATAGCTGCTGATGTAGCTCAACAGGAGCGTAGCAATATTAAATGCTACGCTTCAGCTTTTAGTAATAATATAAACTAGTTGTAGACCCGCGCGTTGCACGTGATACTATTATTGTTTTAGTTTTTATTGGTCAATAGTTGGTTTTTCATTTTCTTTCAAGTTAATATATTATCTTTTTAAAAATATACAATCTAATATATTAATTCAACCACAAAAATAATAATAATGTTGAATAAAATAATATGAGAAGAAAAAAAAGTAAAAATAAAGGATATAATAATAAACACCAAATTATTTAAATCATATTATGTAATATTATAACATTACATTTTTATATACTATCTTTAATTCTTTACGATGCAATATGATAAAATTTAACAACCAAAGTGGAATAATAAAAAAACAACTTAAAACACAATTAAATCGCATCAACCTATAGTAGAGTTCTAAAAAACACAAAAATTTCTCAATCTAAAGCAGAGATGCAATATATATATATATATATCACCAAAAATTGAGAAAGAAAGAGTGAGAAATAAATTTTTTTGTAAAGAAAAATTATGCTTATAATAGAAAAGAGAATGCCAAATTTATTCTAAAAGGATAACAATAAGAAAAAAAAAATAAAAGGAAAGATGAAGAGTGATATTAAGAGAGAGGGTAGTGGGGAGATGAAAATATAAAAGGAAAGAGAAAGGATGGAGAAAGTGTAAATGTTAAAAAAAAGTGAGTACAATTTAATTTAGTTAAATTTAAGTAAAATATTATATGTTAAATTTTAAAAAAATATATAAATAATTTAATTATATGGAAGATTTGATTGAGTTTAAATATTGAATAAAATAAGATGAAAAGATTAAAAAATTAAAAATATAATATATATATATATATAACAATAAATACCAAATTATCCGAATCATATTATGTAATAAAATAATATATATTATATTCTTATATATTATCTTTTTTAATTTTTTTATAACGCAATAGTATAATATTTAACAATAAAAAAGAACAAAAAAAAAAAAGCAATCGTACCAACCCAACGTAGAGTTATAATAAATACAAAAATTTATCAACTTAAGCAGAGATGTAGGAAAAAAAAAAATACTCCAAAAATTATTGTTTGTGTGTGTGTGTGTGTGTGAGAGAGAGAGAGAGGGAGAAACAACCTTTCTGTGATGGAAAATTATGCAAAAAAATAGAAGAGAGAATAACAAATTTATAGAAAATAGTGTGAATATGAAGAGACAAAATAAAGGAAAATGAATAGAAAGATGAATAGTGATATTAAGGTTGAGGGTAGTGGGGAGATGAAAAGGTAAGGAAGGGAAAGATGAAGAGATAAAATAAAGAAAGACGAAAAGCAATATTAAGGTTAAGGGTATTGGGGAGATGAAAAGGCAAAGGCATGAAAAAGGTCGGAGAAAGTGCAATTATTAAAAAAAAGTAAATGTTAAAAAACAATTATAGGAAAATTGAAAAAAAAAAAAAAGATAATGACGTGGATACTGACGTGACTCAACGTGAGCACAGTAACATAGATAAGATTGTTATTTGGTTTTCAGCTTTTAGTAATATATAGATAAGATTGTTATTTGGGTTTTAGAAATGGGGTCCAGATATTTTGTTGTTAATATCTGGGTCAGTAAAGTACTTGAGTCTTCTCTCTGCTTAAATTGGTTTGTGTTTCTTGAGGTTTATATTATATAAGAATCTTTCAATTGTATTCTTAACACAAAACAGGATGGAGATTCTTTTTTTTTTTTTTTTTTTGGCATACTGTAATTAGTGCAAATAAAAGTGATATTCTAATCACAATTTTCCATGTTAACAGTTATGAAAAAATTTGAGTGCCTAGCATATTCATGAATAATGGAACCCATGTCTTCGTCTGTTAAGAGTAGGTGTAGCCTTTTGATAAAATCTTCAACTTTCAAGGCCACTGACCTGGGTGATGATTTTTCCCTAAGGTAGTAAATGCAATTGCATGTTTTCTTTGGATTAGTTATGCCAGGCTTTTCAGCCTTTAAAGTAGTACCTGACCTCGATGTATTATATTTGTTGAAGGAAATTATGAGTGGTAGGCAGTCAATGGGAGGTCTTAGGAATTAGGATGCCCCGTTGAAATGAAATACATGGTAGGTACATAAGATTATGATGTGAATATGGAGGTGGTAGATCGGGTCTCCAATGTTTTGCCTTTGTATAGAATCTATATTCTGTACTTAGGCCCCGGGCTTGTGATTCAGATTACTGTTTTAGATTGTAGCCAACCGGCTTTCTTGACTCACTTGTTAATAAAGAAGATTGTATTTAGGAATTGGGTAATGAAAATTTGTACTTTGCAGTCTGGTTATTTGCAATTAGTAATTTCTGGATTGTCGTTACTTGTTAAGCACGTCTCATGATTTCTTCAAATCAGCATCTACAATTAGGAATCTGGTAGTAGTGTTATTTGTTATTTTGTTACTTTATTTTGTTGCAAGTAAAATCTGTCTAAATTTGTTATTTTCTATTCAATTCCCTTTTATTTGCATATAAACAAGTCATTAGGCATTGTTATGCAACTTGCTATTGGGTCACCTTGCATTATCTTTCTTCTCTTTATTCTATCTTTCATGCACATTAACTGGGAGTTTTTTGCAGTAGGTACAACCTTTATATGCTCATTAAGATTAAGGCTTGGTCAAGTTGTGTATGCACTTTATGCATGGAGTAGATTTACTTTGCACTGTTTTCTATTTCTTTATGTAGGCAGTGGTCATATTTGTATAAGCAGGAGGTGCGTAGGCAATGGTCGTATTTGTATCATGCTGGACACCAATATCATCGTCCGCATCACCTTCATCATGGTATTCCATATTTTTCTCTGCAAAATTGGGAATAAGTTCATGGTCATTCACATCCCCGTCAAAATCGTCTTGCTTAATTCTCTCTTCGTATTTATCCATATCATCAAGATTTTCACCATTATTCGCAGCATGATCTTCGTCTTCATCTTCCTCCCTTAAATGTGTCTCTTGAGGTTGGAGTGTTTCACTAGTATTGGTAGCATGATCTTAAGATGAGAGTGTATAACCTCCCATTGTATAGCATCTCATTGTAGTGCATCCATCATCTAGGGCTGTAAATTGTAAAGATGTAGTTGCTTGTTACACCTCCTCGGCATTAACTTCTACAAGCAATTTTGAACTTACGTACAACTCAGCAGCATTTACTTGAGGCATTTTATGGATCCTATTAAACATTATCTTTACATGTTTGTCTTCTTTGATCACCATATACCCGTAATTTATCCGTTCATGAAGGATTTCTTGTAGGTAACGGTAAATAATCTTTATGTCATAACAAGCAGGGATCAAATTCAATTTTTCCATTATTTTCATCTTCAAATCATTCAACATTTTTAACTTACGACGTATCATCATGTAATAGCACTGGATACCTGGCCCTTTAAATGAGAATCCGTCATTCTCTTCAGTATTGACAAGGAGTCCACCGTAGTATACATTTATATCAATATTTTTTAGAGATTGTGAACCTATTAGACTCAAGTGTTATATGTTAGTGACATATTTTATCTCTTTCATTTAACATCAATTACAAAACCTTTTTGTTAGGTTCTAAAAGTTTAGAACAATTGGCAAATCGTGAGCACACAAGAACATGTAAGCTGCCGAAAGAAGATTTCAGAATCTGCCTGGTTCGATCGATCGAAAAACAGGCTCGACCGATCGAGAATCGTATCTGCAGAATTTTAAGTTGGCCCAAACAGCAATTCTAGCCCATTAAGGATTAGGGTTCCAAATCTACTTCTCCCACTATATAAAGGAAACCCTAAGCACGTTTTTATAAAACTTTTTTTTAGAGAGAAGAGTGTGCCTCTTTTGTATTTAGGGTTTTGTTCCTAAAACCTCTCTTATAACTTCTATCGGTGTTGTTCCTTGAAGAATCTCAAGATCCGGTATTGCTGAAGTTGCTGCCTTCTCTAGTCATCAAAGGTGCTGATGATCTAAACCTTCAAGGGTGGTCTTGGAGTCACAAACAGGAGAGTTTGTGTTGCTAAACCTTTGAGTGGGATCTCAAAGTCACAAACGGTGGTGTTTGTGTTTTGCAAAGGTCAAGGAAAGAAGGAGTCCGTGGATCTCGAAGCTATCATGTGGTCGTGGTAGTAAGTTTCCTACACTTGGATAGCAATAGGATGTTAGTGGTCTAAGTCGCTATTGTGTAAACTTCAATTCTTTCTAGTGGATTTGCTGTTTTACCTTGAGGATAGCTAGATTAAATCCTCCCCAGGTTTTTTATCGGTTTGGTTTTCCTGGGTCATCATATCGTTGTGTTATTTATTTTTCCGCTGCTTTACTTGATATGATTGTTATTGTTTTAACCTAGATCTGAATAATAAACCTAAGTATTCACTTGGTTAATTAATTAGGTTAAACAATCTAAGTTTACAGGGGTCTAAACGAACTTACACTTTTCTATCTACTCAAAGTACAAAAATTACAACTTATTACATCATATGCATATACAAATACACCCCATATTTGCATATACTCACCCTACATCACACACAAACACTCTCAATCATTATCATTTCATACTCAAACAAAAAAAATCTAAAGACAAAACTCACCTCCATTACAAAATTTCAAATCATTTTAACAAAAATATAAAGAAAAATTTCAAACCAAGCAACAATACAATTATTAAAAACCTAACAATACAAATATACCAACAATACATCTTAAATATATCAATCATTATCATTTCATACTCAAGAAAAAAAAATTAAAGACAAATATCAAACCAAACAACAAAAGAAATAGTCATGATACATACCCATGATAAAAACCCTAACAATACAAATATATCTACAATACATCTTAAATATATCAATGATTATCATTTCATACTCAAGCCAAAAAATAAAAAATAAAAACTAAAGACAAATATCAAACCAAACAACAAAAGTCATGATAGATACATACCCATGATACAAATATATCTTAACAATATACATGAACCTATCAAAATCCACTGACAACTATATACACTAAACAACTAACTAGAGAGAATGAGACCTTACTTGAGGATGTGCAAATGTGAGTGTTGGCATTGTATGAGAGTGAGAGGGGGAGTGAGAGAGGGAGAGTACAATGAGTGTTGGGATTGTATGAGAGTGAGAGAGGGAGGGAGAAAGGGAGAGTACAAGAGTGAATGTGTATGATACCCAAGAGACCCAGACAAAAAACTAAATCTGTGATATAGGGACCCAGACAAAAAACCACGTGGAGCAATATTTATCACAATTTGAAAATCAAGTTTCTAAGGCTCGATTTCACTTTTAACAAACCAAGTCTCTAAGGCTCGATTTCCAGGTGGTGTCCACATGGAATCTCAAAGCACAAAACTCGAGTTTCTAAGGGTCGATATGAAACTTGAGTCTCTAAGACTCGAGTTCCAGGTGTACTCCACATGGAATTAGGCCAGATTAGAACATACAAATCGATCTTATAAGACTCGATTTTTAAGGCCTAAATCGAGTGTTTGAAACTTGAGATGTTAGTTTTCCATAAACTTTTGAAACGTTGCCTACTAACTATATAGTTGGGCAACCGTGGTTAATTCTCAATTTTGGTCACTACTTTATTACAATATGTGTTTTGATATATATAAAAAAAAAAAATAATACAAAAAAAAGGCAATCAAACAAGGGATTAAATTTGTACAATTTTTTTTCTTTTTCTTTTTCTCTTTTCGTGTTTTTCTTCCTTTTCAATTCAATTTAACATAGAGTCATAGACCATTCACATCAGCTTAAATTCAATTTTAGTTATATTTGCCTATTGTCAAAAAATCTCACTTTTGTTATTTTAATCAAGTCATTTATAATTAATTTTGCATCAAACAATCCTCTATATCTAATTTCATTTAAATTAATTGTCTATTCTCTCTCTCTCTCTCTCTCTCTCTCTCTCTCTCTCTCTCTCTCTCTCTCTCTCTCTCTCTCTCTCTCTCTCTCTCTCTCTCTCCTAGCCACCATACCCAAACACTAAATCAGCTTCAAATATAGAAAAAATATGTGATGGAACATCCTCCATCCATACTAAAAAGTCCAGAATATTAATAGCATATCTAACTAAACTATGAGTAATAGAGTTAGTTTCTTTCTTTATATGAGGGTAAAGTAATTGATCAAAACATTATGAGTGTATCTTTGCATCTTTAACCAACAAACCATAGGAAGCCAAGGAACCATCTTCATCTAGCAAGGCTTTGATAAAAACCAATGAATCACCTTCGAGCACTTCGTAATTCCCAATTCTTTTGCAAAGGAGAGTGCCTTTGCCCATGCAAGTGCTTCAACTTCATTGCTAGTATAGGCTTTGGATAATATTTCAGAGCATGAGGCTAAAACTAAATCGGAACTGTCCCTGGTGATCACCCCCAAACCAGCCTAATTCTCATTGAAAAATACAGCCCCATCAAAATTTATTTTCACATAACCTATTGGTGGAGGAAGCCAGCAGCAACTTGTGCGGGGTTGACGAACAACAGGCAGAATTTGACAAGCCAGGAATTATGCGTACCTTTCTTTTGAGAGTTGGGCAATTTGGTGGAATGCCAAAGCATTTTGTCAAAGTCTTACCTGGTTCCTTTGTGTCCATATCGACCAAACCATCATTGCAAATAATTCTGTATTTTTTTGTTGCATAAGTATGCATGACAACAGCTCCTTGAAGTCCAGAATTTGGACTATTCTTTGGAAATACCATAGTTCAAGATTAGACCACACCACAATGAGTTCCTGGGAGGACCACAAGGCGTGTAGTGGAGTTTCCTGGACTGTATGGCAAGTGATCACATAGTGGATCATTGATGATGGTACGATGGACCAAGCTTGCCTTTATTGGCATGGCATTACAAGAAGCACGCCACACAAGGTTAGTGACCTTATTCGGCACCCTTAGAGCCCAAATGCCCTTCCATAGCTGCATATCAAGATTGGTAGAGTTCGGTGGAGTCAATACAAAAAACTGGACCTATAGTGGCGTTTGTGAAACGCCACTATAGGTACTAAAAACGCCACTATTGGCCCATTTGAGCTATAGTGGCGTTTGCTATACTGGCATTTGCAAACGCCACTATTGTACCGCCACTGTAGGCCTATAGTGGCGTTTTTTACAAACGCCACTAAAAAAAAACGCCACTATAGAACTAGTTTTTTGTAGTGAGTACTCAACTCTACTTTCTCCTTAAAAACTGACATCCAGATTTGCAATTGTACTTACCATCTTGTGAGAGAGGCCAAAATAATACACCTCAAAAACTGTTCGAGACAAAGGAATTTTTTTAATAATTTTAGCCTTAGTAAACACCTCATTTTGTACCCGGTTAATAAACTTTAGTCCCCAGTCCCAATGATGAGCTTGACATGTTTACAAAAAGTAATTGAAGTTATTTTGATAGTTTGGAAGTAATCACAACTCAAAAGTACTCAAATCACTTTGAAAACGATGCTGAAAAATGACATTTGCTCACTATTTTGACCATAACTTTTGATTCAAAAATAATTTTTAAGTGAGGTTTATTTCATTGGAAAGTAGACATCCTGGGCGTCAATTTGAACACAAATTTTGCCTAATTTGGACTTATATCGAGTAAGTTATGACCATTTGAAGTTGGGTCAACTAAGCAGTCCGATTTTCTGGGTTTTAAAATTTCATTTTAAGGGCTCAAAACATCATGCTTTGATGTGGGCCATGTGGGCCGGCCCATAGACTCTTGGGTATGTCCAAAGACCATTAAAAGGCCCAAAAAACCTTAATTTTAACTTATAAATACTCATCTTATGTCTCCAATCAAAACCCTAACAAGAGAGAGTTATTTTTTGGCATCATCTTCTCTAAACCCCTAATTCTCTTTTCTAAAACTCTAGGGCAGCACCTTTGTACGTTTTTTACAAATTAAAAACCTCTCTTTAGTTAGTTCTAAGGTAGAAACTATTTTCCCAAATCGTTTTCTAAAACCTTTTCAATTATAAGTTTATTCTTGAGTTGTGATTATCCTAAAAAACTATTGTGTTCTTTAATTATTCTTGTTCTTTCAGGCACTGAGGGGCCAGTTAAATATCAACCAAGTTGTGTTCCATAACTAAGGCAAGTCTCTCTTCATGGCTCTTCCTTAATTTGGATATTTTATAACTTGTGTTCTTATTGTTCTTAATTAATTTATATGTTATGCATGTTTAGAAATATGTTTTGATTTATTTGGTTTTGCTTTGTTATGTCTCACCATGTTTTGAATGAAGAGTTTCATTAATATATTAGAAGCATGATAGGTTTTGTTTAATTGTCATTTTGTTACTTGCTTTAAAACTGTGTTTTTGGCATACTTGAAGTATGCATACGCATACAGTTGGGACGTGCACGCATACCCTTTGTATGCATATGCATACTCTTACTTTTTGTTTTCTTTATTTATTTTTAATCACATGTTTAGGTCTTGTTGAGTCTAGTTTTCACATGTTTAGCATTAGGGTTAGTAGAATAACATGTTCCACATGCTTGGATTGATAAATTAATAATTAGGATTTATGTCTTGGTTGAACCACATGAACATTCATGAGAACTTGAACATGCATCGATGTATAGATGTATAGGTGTCGAGGTGTTATGATGTAGCGAGGCAATTAAAGGTAAGTCATGCATATGAATATGAACATGCATCTTTGAATATAATAATTGGTTTCCTTGATTTATGAATATCATAATGTTAGGTTTGGATGATTGAATATGCTTGATTAAATGCCTTGTTGATACTACTGCCTTGGATGTGCTTACTACCCTTAGATATGTATTTTGCTAGATGAATGGTATAGGGTTTTTATGCTATGGATGAGTGTGGGACATTTACCATGTTTTTCCTATTAGTATGTGTGAGTTTTAAATAACATGTTAGAAGACCTTTTGATGGGATTAGGATTTGATACACAATAAGTGGAGGCCGACCTACAGGTCGGGTGGAGTGGAGTTAGGTGCCTAATATCTTCCCATCTTCATACCTAAACTCCAAACACGTGCTCTGGTAAAAATCAATCCTTCTACAAGGGTGCTATATCTATGGTTCCTAGACCTAATCTAGGTGGCGACTCTATTTTTCTCTGTCACAATTCACTCAGCTAAGGCATACTTCCCCGTTGCACCCACAACCTCGCTTGGTGCAAATAAACCATTGACTGGCTCTTCATTCCAGCACCTTGTAGTGGAATCAATCAAGGTAGCCACAGTAGTATTTTCCAAAGACTTAAGTGGATAGGATGTCACCTGTGGTGGGTGTTTCCTTGGCAGCCAATGGTGCTGCCAAATTTTAATTTTTCTCCATTCCCAACCTGCCATCTAGCTCCTCTTTGTAATACATACCTATAAGAATGCTCCTCCAAGCATATGAAACTGATCTAGAATCCATGACCTCCATAATAGAACAATCAGGGAAAAACCGGGCTTTGAACACCTTATGAAAAAGAGATGATTTGTTGTGTAGAAGACGCCAAGCTTGTTTTGCAAGAAGTGAATCATTAGAAAGTGCCAAATCTCTAAAGGTGAGGAATTATGAAGGGAAGAAAAGAGTAAAAAATGGGAGAGGTATGGTTGGAAGAAGAGTTGAGAATTAAATCCATTAATTGGAAACAAGTGCTTGACATGGGACAACTAAAGATTGGCAAAGTTCATTGCCAATGCTCTAATATTATAGAAAATGATGATTATGCAATATATTTACAAACATATTTATAGAAAAGGATAAAATATTGCAAATAGATATACATGGCTCACCTCTCTACAGAAGCCTCACATCCCATATTCTGCGACCATGTATAATGATTATACTGCAACGATATGAGAGCACACTTCACTCTTATGTATTAGCCCTACCTTATTTGCTCACTACTTACTACAAATTGAAGTCAACGTGATATGACTGTACCTATGTTGTACTTTTCCTATTATAAATGTAATATTTTGCAAAATATAGATAAGGAGCCAATGCTGCTGCACTGAGTCCGGCAAGTAGCCAATAGAAGTAATCAAGATGTGCCCGATTAAGATTATCAGCAAACCAACTATTTTTGCCATCCCTACCAAACACTACTTCAATGACAGAGACGAGAAAGCTACTTAAAAAACTCCCGACCCCAAAAATACTGATATAGAGGGCAAGACCCACACTTCTTAATTCAATTGGGACTTGATCATAGAAGAATTCTTGTAGGCCAACCACAGCGAAAACATCAGCAATTCCTGACAGAATATATTGAGGAAGAAGCCACCACGCACTCATAGGAATAGTCACATCTGGCATATCAACTAGCCCATATTCTTTAGCAGTTTTGAGCCTTTTCATTTCAACTAGAGCTGCAACTGCAATGCCAACGGCAGAGAAAAGCATCCCAATTCCAATTCTCTGTAACATCGTGATGCCAGAGGGCTTTCTAGTAAAAGCTCTTGCTATAGGAACAAAGATGCGATCATATATGGGAATGACAAGAATAATGGACAGGCCGACAAAGGACTGTAGTGAAGCAGCTGGTATCTCAAAGCCAGGAAAAATTGTTCTGTCCATGGTAGCACCTTGCTTGGTAAAGAAAGTTGTGATCTGAGCATGCACAACAGCATATCCCAAGCTCGTAACCCATATTGGAACAAGCCTAAGAACCGTCTTTGCTTCTTCAATGTCACAAACAGAACAAACATTGCCTTCTTCTTTTGAACCATTTGGGAACAGCAAGGCTTTGTTGAGAAACCTGCAACATCAGAGGATTCAAAATGCCCTATAAGAGGACTTGTTATCTAAATTAATTAACCAATTCAAAGTCGTTTTAGTGAGTCAACTTCTATTGCAATACAAGGAAGACTTGTCCGGTACCTGAGAATCACATTATGGCATTCTTAATATAAGAGAAGTTCCTCGTACTATTTTCAAATTTGTTTCCCTTTCTTTGTGTAAGCAGAAGTCCCTTGTGTCATGCTAAAAAGTTTCATCCTACAAAGATGTAAGAGCCCTCTAATCTCTAAGGTGGGACCACTGTCAGGTGGTATATGTAGTTTTAGGTTAGTGACTAGCCACATAACATGGATGCATAGTTGTCAACTTCCAGAGTAACTATACCTTACCTTGAATTTTGTGGGGTTTGTGAGGGTGATTGGTAGACAACCCTACCTTCAATTTTTAGAGAGGTTAATTCTTGACTCGAACTTGCAACCTATCACTTTTAGTGGAAGGCACTTGCCATTACACGAAGATCCGATCTCAATCTTAAAAAGCTTGCAATTAATGCACCAATGACTAATAAGCAGCCTTACCCCCCCGCCCCCACCATTTTTCTTTTGCATTGTGGGTCCTTATTCCTAAGGAGTGTCAAGGACAATGACTAGCCCTCAATGAAATCAAAATAGAAGCACAAAAGAGAGTCTATTTGGAAGCCTCTTGAAAACTTGATAAATTAATTTTACTACTACAAGTTCCAACACTCGATAAATTAATTTTACTATTTCCAAGTTCTTTTGAAATTGTCAAAGACGTATACTGAAATTAAAGCTGATCTAAGAATTCAAATGTACAATAATTTTTTTTTTTTTTTTTGATAAGTAATAAAGATTCATTGATAAAAAAAGAGGAACACCCAGGCATACAGGAAGTATACAAGGGTGAAAAAATCAAATGTACCATAATTTGTTACTGGACCTATATTGCTACTTTTCTATTTCCCTTTTCCTCTTAATTTATCAGCATATGATGAAATGCATTTATCTTACTTGAATTGTTCAGAGGTATGGTGTGGCAGGGTTGCATGAGCTTCCTCTTCAATAATTATTGCCAAAGGGGTAGTCCGCCAATTCTTAACTGCAGCAACAAAGACTCGACCAATCCTCACAAAAGGGCTTTTCTCATCCCCTTTAACACTATAGCGATAAGTCCTGGTACCAAGTAAGAAAACACCCAATCCAACAACCATCAGAATACAAGGAATTCCAAATCCCAGATCCCAACTAAGGTTTTCTTGTACATAGCAAATGACCAACTTTGTTACAGCAGCAGTTCCACATATACCAAAATACCACCAGTTGAAGAATGAGCTTTTGGCTTTGCACTCCTCAGGATCTAGTCCATCAAACTGATCAGCTCCAAAAGCCTGAACACAAGGTTTGTGTCCACCTTGCCCAACAGCGACTAGGTATAGAGATAAGAAGAATAAGATTACTTGGAGCTGACGAGTAGAACGTAACATAATTTTGTTGGGGTCAATGAAATCAGCAGTACTTAGAGAAGGAAGCAGAGCCGACAGAGTCAACAAGCCTAGTCCCTGTGATTCATCCCAATCCAAGTCAAAGATTATTTAACAGAAAAATATGACAGAAAGAAGCTTAAAACACAATGCTTAATAAGGAATTTCTCTCAAAGTCAGGAAAACGTATAAATTAAAGTTCAGCATGTGTCTTTTATTTATAGGGCTAGCACAGTAAATAGCTTGACTACCAGAGATAGGCTGGCCGGTTGGGGTTATAAAGGGGATTTGATGTGTGTTTCTTTAGAAGGATGCTTTGAGGTGGCGTTTATTTCTGACTCCCTGTGATAGCGTAGCCCCCATGACCATTTATTTTTGAGTGCTTTCTCCAAGAGGTTATGGAAGGATGCTTTGAGGTGGTGTTTATTTAATAGGCAGTTGGTTCTTGGGAAGATAAGCTTGCTTGGGCTGTGAGGAAATTGAAGGGGAAGAACTTGCAGAAGATTATTTGCAGAATTGCTGGGTTGTTATCATTTATCACATTCGGCTGGATTAGAATTGATGCAGGACAAATTTGCAAAGGGAACACTTTTAGGAAATAAACAATAAAAATAGAACAAACCCTAAGCTTCACCACCTAGAGTAGTCTAAAACCTAGGATTCAGCGCATAGGTTTGCTTGGAATCAGCATCATCAAGCACCGGAAGGAAAATCGGATATACCCATCCAAAATTTTTCTTAATCTCTATTAAGCCTTCTACAATAGTTGATTATAAGACCTTTAAATAGGATTCCCAAATCACACCTTTGGAGGAAATAAATAAACTCATAATGGGAATATATATATATATATATATATTTATATAAACAAAACAAAACAAAACACACAAAAAAAAAAAAAAAAATCAAATCCTTCTAATACATCAATCAACATCAAGCTGTAAGGCAGGATGTTTGGGTGTAGGTTGTACTTGTGCAAGAATGTAAAGAATAAAGATTACCATACAGAATCTAATTTTTGTGCAGTTTCAGGAGAGTTTCTGTTTCTGTTTTTGATACGGGTTAGTTCTGTTAGTTTAGGTGTTAGTTTGCTCTGTTTTTTCTTTTAGCAAATAGCATATCAAGCAGGAACAGAATAGGATTGAAAAATAAAAATTTTGCACCTTTGGCCTTTCCACAGACTTATGTACAATGTTGACTGTCTTAAGAGCATTCATAGCAGGTATGAATGCTTGAATGAATGCTCATTAGACCATCAACATTGTATATAAGATGCCATCTATGGGAACTTGTTCCAAGGAAAGATATTAGAAAAATGTTAAGTATTAGTAAAAGTTCAATTGGTCGCTCAACCATTAATTTCAAAACCAGTACAATGTCATCCTTGTGTCCCCCACCTATATATCTTTAAATGGAACTAACAGTTGAAATTGACTTAATTTTTGAATTTTTTACATGTTCTATAATAAGCTTTTCACGTGTGCTCAATATGCCACATTAGCTAGTTTTGTATAAACTTAAAAGGGAGAATAGAACTAAGAACCCAATTGACATTGAAAGTTGAGGGACTACATTAACATAATTAATAATTGAGGGGCCAAATTGAACAACTACAAACCTGCAATTTGACATGTTTTATCAACTTCTGCAAATTTCTCTTTCAAGGTAAACAGGCTATAGATAAGAAAAAAAAAAATCTCAATCAACCAATTTGGATAAGCATTTGAGTTCAAAACAGTAGCTTTAGCCTATCCAAAACCCATTACAAATGTATCCTTACAAAGCTAGTCCCTAGATTTATTCAACTTTAATTCATAGCCTTGAAATGGACACTCTCCATTTCAGGATCTAAATCCATAATGAAGATGTTAACATGTTTAAATGCATTTAGGCATTAGATTTGGGGGGTGAGGAGGGGTTTAACTTGCTCTGAGGAGCAAGTTTCACAAACTAAAGCATAATCTATAGTTACAGGGTTGGGCTGTCATTCTTAAATTCTTATCCCACGTGTTCTTAGTCCTTACATACACGGTATTACACGTATGGATTTTACATAAGAGTGGTCTCATGAAGTGACCACACAAATGAACTCAATACTATTACTTCTTTTTTATGCCAAAAAAAAAAAAAAAAAACTATTACTTGAATAAATAAAGTCCTGAGTCTCCTGATCACAAAAGAATAAATTGGCGATGTACAAAGAAGTTTTAGCACAAGCAGTTATTCTACAAACACAATCCATTTTACAAATTCTTATTAATTCTCATGTGGGCTCATCACTAATACCACATTTTTATTACCAATATCCAAGAGAAATTGTGAAGCAAGCAAAGAAGACACATACCAAGATGTAGATAAGAGAAGCAACGAGAATGGTGCGGTAGCGACCCAGAAAAGAATCAGCCAGGAATGCTCCCAAAAGAGGAAGCAACAACGCCGTTCCGGACCAAACGTTAACGTTCTCCGCCGCAGTGGCTGTGGACTGACCCAGCGGACCCGTCAAATACGTTATCAGGTTCGCGCTTATCCCATAGTAAGCGAACCTCTCCGCCACTTCCATACCTATAATCATCACAAAACGCAATTAATTTTTCCACCCAAAAAAAAAAAAAAATTTTGAACTGAGGGTACTGTACTGACTGTAGTGTTAAAAAGTGTTACCCATGATAAAATATGCAGACTTCCAGCCACCTTTGTTTGATCGGAGGACTTGGCGGCCTTTGTAGTCTACTACAGCATCCACAATGTCTGACAGAAGAGGCGTATCCATGATATTTCTTAGATATCTTTCTTTCTTTGTTCCTTTCTTTCCTTCCTTCCTTCCTTCCTTGGAAACATGTGTTTAGTTTAGTTTAGTTTAGTTTAGTACATCATCATTATGTTATGTTCCTTTCCAACTGCTCCTTTATTTTTTTGTCTTTTTTCTTTTTTCTTAACATTATCATCAACCAAACAAGGAATATACTTCGTACATTTTTTATTTTATTTTCTCCTTCTCTTTCTCTTTGTCGTATTTTCTTTCTTTTCAATTTAATTTAGCATTTTTTATAGATAAATACAGCTAACAATTTAATTCCATGCCATTTGTACATGGAGAGGGGCCAATTTAATTTAATATAAAAAGCATTCACATCAAATTAAATACCATTTTAGTTATATTTGGTATAATAATCTCATTTTTGTTATTTTAATCAAGTGATTTAGAGATATACTTGCATCAAACTCAATAATCTATTGATTATTTATTTTCCTCTATTTACATCTCTCGCACTCGCACTCGCACTCGCACTCGTACCTAGCCTCAATACCCAAACACTCTGTGAAAACTACAGCCACCATAGCCTTTTTCTTTCCCCAGACCACCAAACAGCCACCCTTTGATCTACTTTGATTTGTGGCTGGCAATGGTACAATTGTTCTTTTGTTCCAATCTTGGTTGCAGCGAGGGAGAGAACAAAGAAGTTAGAGAGAGAGTGTATCAGAATTCAGAAAGAACAAATAAGAAAATAATTTTTTTAGCAGTATCTCAATAATAGTATTAAGGGTACTGTTAATTGTTAAAAAATTTCGAAAGTTTGTTGAGGCTGATGTGGGGTGATTTTTGGTTGGTTAGATAACATTTTTGCTAAAATTAGCATTTGTTGAGCTGCTAATTATGCTCTAAATGCATTTGGATTGGCTGCTATGTACAACTTTTATAATGCTATTCTAGATACATTTCTCTACTTTTGACTAGCCTCTAACTATGTGCAACGTGCTCTGTTTTTTTTATTTTTTATTTTTGTAAAAATTAATAATTTACATATTTTATTTTTTAAACAAATAAAAATGATAAACTTTAGAGATAAAGAAAAATAAGATGAACATGAGGGAATAGAAAGCTAAATTTTAAAAGTTCTCTTAGTTTTTTATTTTTTTTACTTTTATTCCGATGAAAAAGGAATAAAAAAATGTTAAATTTTAGGAAATAAAAAGATGAACGTGAGAAAAAAAAAAATCCTAAATTTTAGGAGCTCTTTTTTTGAATTCAAAATGAAATTTGTTACTTAACATTTACGACTCTATTTTTAAAAGAAGTTACCCCTCATTAATGAAGGTATTTTTGAACTATATAAAAGTCCAATTCAAAGAGAGAAATTCTTTTACATATAATATAGATAGATAAATAAACTTATCAACAATAGCTAATTATTCAAAATAAAAAGATACTTTAAGAAGAAAAAAACGTAATTTATTAGTTATATCTAATGTTGCACAATTGAAATACTAAAACACACTGGTTTATAGTTGGCATAAAGCCATGTGTTAGTTTTGGTAGCCACACATAACGTATTTTTTGGCAACATTTTTACAGCAAATCATAAGCAACAAGTTGTTATTGACTGTTATTAATAGGGCAAAAAAGTAATCTAGTGTTAGGCTCAAATTTGAACTAATAATAACTAATCACCTGTGATTTGTTATGAAAATATTGTAGACGTAGCATCTCTCAGGTAGTATTGACATGAAAATAACTTATATCTTTGCCTATTAAAAAAAGGGGGCTCGGAATGAAAAAACATACAACATTCAACACACATATTTGTTTGTAAATAGCTTATTTCATAGTTTATTTGCATAGTATTTATTAAAATATATAGTTTTTTAGGTAACTTTTATGTTAATTGTATAACAAAAAACTAAAAGCTAGTTTATTTCAAAAAAGCTAAAACTAAATTGTTTGCAACAAAAAAAAAAAAAGTTGAGACAAAAAGAAAAAACCCAAAACTTTTTTTTAACAATTCCCAAATGCACACTAATCTTCAACTCCAAAACAACATGTCTACCGCTATTCCACGCTTCAAATTCTAGAGCACTATTGATGACGTCCCTAGAGAGAGATGACCCATTCGAGAGACCCTTAGAAAAACTTATGTATCATTTTTGTCGCCTATAATTTGACTATAATATAAGTATTTAAATACAAGTAGGAATAAACCCACTATTAGGATAAGTGGTCCCAAAAAACACTAAACCACTCATTTTATGTCACTCTACTAGTAATCTTGACAACTTATATCATGATCAGTTTAAATTTAAACTCACTTATCAAATAACTCATGTATTCATGGGCCATGGGTTATGAATCGGGTCAAATTTGGCCCAATTACTAACAAATAAAAACAAGCATAATGAAATTTAAATATGTAATAAAAAATTATTCATCATATAATTAAAATACTACATTCTTTTCTATATGCATCTATTGCTTCTATAAGTTTACAGACAATAATTATTACAACTGTTTATACAAAAGAAAATTTTAAAAAGAAAATTTATAAAATCAGTACGTAAGATTAATTATAGAAGAAGAAGATTAAGTTGATTACTCATGTTATCAATCCAAAACGATATTAACAAAAAAAATTAATAAAAAATTTCAAAATTAAGAAGAACAAATTTTATATAAAAAAATATTCATAATATAAAAAATAAATAAATATTTTCAATTGATATTTAATATAATAAAAATTCCACTTAAAGTTTTGCCATATGGTATTTCAAGTTGTATTGGATTTGGATTGTCCATCTTCGTAGATTCCCTCCTTTCTCTTTGTTTTTATATATATAAAGATGGATTTGACAAAACTCGTGATCCCAGGGAAGAGAGGAAGAGAAAACAGTCTTCAAGCTTTAAGAGGAAAAAAACAAAATGGGAATGAGGTAGAGAAGAAGAGAAACATTCAATGATTATAAAGATGAAAAGAAGAATGGTTTTAAATATACCTGCAGAATCTGGGTCCATAAATGGAGGTATTAAGGAAGGAAGCTTAAGCTGTTCACCAAGAATGAAAGTCCACCACATTTTTCCCATTTGTGAATCTCCCAGAAGTCCCATTAGGTAAATCTATTCCATATGGCAAATAGTCAGCCTTAGCCTTTGTATCCAAGAAAGTTGGTGTTCCCATTGTCCCCAGAGAGCTTCCAAGCACAAACATCCCTTTGATCTCACCATCCCTAAGATTCTCTGGGAACTCACAAAGAGTAAAACAAGCAAGGATGGAGATTTTAAAATCCCAATTTTAAAAGGTGTTTTTCCAGTCATAGTTGTAAATATGGCTTTGTTTTTTCTCTGTGGTTGGAATGGGATGGATTATTTTGGTTGGGGAATGGGATGGCTGATTTATATAGAAGAAAGATGTTTTTCCTTTCTTATAATAATGTTATATTTTTAAAGGAAAATGTTTTTTTAAGTAAAAAAGAAAATACTAAAATACTACAAACTTTATTGCAAAAAGTTATAAATTATGATTGGCATCACATTAACAATATTATAAATAAATATTAAACTAATTTTTTGGTTTTTTATAATTGATGGCACGTCAATTATAAGTTATGTCCTAACTCTTTTTTTATTCGATTATGTCGATAGTTTTAGTATTTTGACTTTTTTTAATGTAATTAGTGATACATCAACTAGTAAGGTGCATTAATAAAAGAGAATACATTCTGTCTGGAGGTGGCGTAAAGCAGTTGTTTTATGCCACCAGTAATAAAGCGTCATGTTACCCAAAAACTTTAAATTTAATACACCTCATCACACTTGATTATAACCCACATAATATCCCAAATTTGCTCCCAAACTCAATCACGTTCTTCTCTCTGATCCCTCTCATCTCTATTTCTCTCTCCCTCTCATCAAAACCCAGCGACGGTCTTCTCCCTACGCCCACACCACCTGTCAGTTCGTTTAGACCCCTGTAAACTAGATTGTTTAACCTAATTAATTAACCAAGTGAATACTTAGGTTTATTATTCAGATTTAGGTTAAAACAATAACAATCATATCAAGTAAAGCAGCGGAAAATAAAAAACACAAAGATATGATGACCCAGGAAAACCAAACCGGTAAAAAACCTGGGGAGAATTTAACCTAGCTATCCTCAAGGTAAAATAGCAAATCCACTAGAAAGAATTGAAGTTTACACAATAGCGACTTAGACCACTAACATCCTATTGCTACCCAATGTAGGAAACTTACTACCACGACCAAGTGACAGCTCCGAGATCCACGGACTCCTTCTTTCTTTAATCTTTGCAAAACACAAACACCACCGTTTGTGACTTTGAGATCCCACTCAAAGGTTTAGCAACACAAACTCTCCTATTTGTGACTCCAAGACCACCCTTGAAGGTTTAGATCATCAGCTCCTTTGATGACTAGAGAAGGCAGCAACTTCAGCAATACCGGATCTTGAGATTCTTCAAGGAACAACACCGGTAGAAGTTATAAGAGAGGTTTTTGGAACAAAACCCTAAAATACAAAAGAGGCAAACTCTTCTCTCTCTAAAAAGCCTTGTAAAAAACGTGCTTAGGGTTTCCTTTATATAGTCAGAGAAGTAGATCTGAAACCCTAATCCTTAATGGGCTAGAACTGCTGTTTAGGCTTAATTAAAATTCTGCAGATACGATTCTCGATCGATCGAGCCTGTTTTTCGATCGATCGAACCAGGCAGATTCTGAAATCTTCTTTCTGCAGCTTGTATGTTCTTGTGTGCTCACGATTTGCCAATTGTTCTAAGCTTTTAGAACCTAACACCACCTCCGATCTGCCATCACCTAACAATGATGCTCCAACAACCAACTGTGCATTTCAGCCACCCACCTCTGTTTATTGGATCAGGTAAAATTTTGATACCCCTTTCTTTAATTGAATTTTTCCCCCTTCCTTGTTATAGATCTCTGGTAACGGTAGTTGGGTATGGACCTCTCTCTAATGTCTTTTATTTTATTTTATTTTATTTTTTTGCTGAAACCCTTTAGGTCTTGTTTTGTTTCAGTTTTGATCCTTTTGATAACTGGGTTTTATTATGGATGGTAAAGCTTGATAATTTTTCTTGGGTTTGAAAATTGGGGTTGTTGGGTATGGCCGAATGTGTTGTGATTGAATGGAAAGTGCCCTACAGTTGATAAAATTACTAAGAATAAATTCCAAATTTCAAAACATTGACAAAATCTTTTATTTTTAAGTTATATGCTGATCAAATTTTATATAAAAGTTTGACAGCTATCTTTGGAAGGCATGACTAATTTGAATGTCTAATGTAAGTTCTCTGTTGAATTTAACGCCATATGCAATTTTTTTTCTTTCCTTGATTTCTTATTTTTGTACAATTGGTGCTCCCTGTTGCGTTTATCAATTTACAACAATTTATAGGAACTCGTACCTTTGCCAATCTATGAATCTTACTTTGTGTACATGTCTTGGCCAATCTGTTCAAAGGATTTTTTTTTTTTTTTTAATAGACAAAGGTTGTGATGTTGATTTAATTGAAGCAATAGAGTTTGGAGGTAAAAAAACTAAAAAGTAAAAAAGCTAAATTGAGCAACTATATTTGACTTGGGAGAAAATTTGATATCAGTGACAAGTGACTTCTAATGGCCTTTCTATTTGTGAGAAAAAGCAATTATGCCTCCTAAAATTTGAGAAATTGAACAAAAATTTTATTTCCTTAAAGCTGCTGCAGAACTCAATTGGTCCTACTTGCTTCATCGCTTTTGGAAAGATATTATTGTCATGTACTCTGACTATAAATTCATAGCAAGTGATATATACTGTGATTTCGTGTTTTGTGTTACAGGCCTTGGGTTTTGTGGCGAGTGAAGCAAAGAAAACAAGATCATACTCATATTGTTATAAACTAACAACTAGGATGCATATGGTGGCAAAGCGTAAGTGTTAAAGCATAAAAGAGATCTTGTAGGAGGAGATGGAGAAACTTCCCAAAAGTTGAGCAAGCATTTGTTTCCCTTAGTTGGAAGTATTATATGTATTTGATTTGCAGATTGCTTTCTTTGTTGAAAATGTGAACCTTGAATGATCTCATGTTGAATTTTTTTTGCAACTTTTATATTAGTGATAAGAGGTTCTTATGAATTTAACAAGTGAGATTTTTGGTAGTAACTTTTGTAAGCTCTGAGGTCACTTTGTAATTAAGTCTAGTTGTGGTCTAGATTGGTGCTAGTCCTTTTGTTTTTCCCTGCTTCTGAATCTGCTATGTTGACTGGTTTTGTATTGTTTCTTTGCTGCTGAATGAGTTTTAGTCATATCTCACTTCTATTGTTTCCATTCATGACTTGCATTGAGATTTTTTTCTTTTTATGATCTTTTGCTTCAAAACAAGCTATGAACCTAAAATGTATCCTAATTCTATATATTCAAATGTACAAAGTATACGTCGCATAAAAAAAAAAAAAAAGAAGTACAAAGTATACTCAAAACACTAATACACCATTACCAAACCAATTGATATATAAATAATCATTAGAGCACTTGCCCACAACCTATGTCAAAGATTACAAAACATGATTCTAAATTAGAAAACATGTCAAAGAAGTTATAAGAAAACCACCTAAGACTAGTTTCACAGATATTTGGCTTGACTACTAGAAATTTGAGTTCAATTGTAAATAGGCAGTCATGCAGAGATGGATCCGATCAATACCAAGAGGATTCCTCAAATAATCCAATTCCTGCAAACACAAAACCAAACCACAAGAAGAGATGATAACAGCACCTTCTGTAAGCCTTATTATTTGACATGTGATACAAACTTTTTTTTTTTTTTTTGAGGTTATACAGCAGAAATTTTTTTCAAAACAAAGCAAACTATACACTAGGAGCAAACTTGCTCAGTACAACATAAGACACCTCCGACTAAAAGGCTTTTGAAACAATATCAAATCTCTAGCAAACAAGACATGTTCTAAAGCAAATACAATATCTTCCTAGTCTACCATATATTTGTCTATCTATACAGAATTAAGAAGGAAAGGGGGCTTTCCTCCACCCAAATTCCCTTAGAATTTCTCTTGAGAGCTTCCTTTGCTATTACATAAGCTGCATGATTACATAAAGAATTTGTAAAACTAAAAAATTTTCTGAAGTGTGATGCTCTCCATTGGATGTCTTCAACTAATGTCCAAAAAGGGCAAAGAAATTGCTCTGGATTTTGTAGAGCTAGGAATAGATTAGTATTTAAGTCACCTTCAAGCATGAGATCATACAAACTCAAGTTAGCGGCAAACTATATTAGTAAACTTATTATTTGACAAGTGATACAAACTGTATCAGTAACAAGAAAATCTATATAAAAGCAGCATACATTTTTTTTTTGGATAAGTATATACAAGCAGCATACATAGGCTCCCTCTAAATAATTACATGCTAAAATTCATCTTATTAACAAAGTCTAAAAAGGAAGGGATACAAACACCACAAAATCTAGTAGAATACTTATACAATTACAACAAAAATAAAGATTTTAGCTCAAGAATTGATAACTCAAAGCCATTAAATGTGTGGTTACTTATCTCTATCTTTGTTGTCCATATAAGCAAAGGGGTATCCTAACAAGAAACAATTACATATGAAAGCTCATTCAAGTTGCAACTATGATCCTGATGATTACAAAACTCACATTAGGCATTCAAATCAGCCAATGTTCTGAAATTTGGAACTTACTCTCGGTTAATGCTAAAACCAAGAGACCCATACATACACCAAGCAGGTCACTTTTAGTTCAATCACTACACATTCAGCCATAGCCAATAACCCAATTTTAAAACCCAAGAAAAATCAGCAAGCTTTATACTTAACAATAAAACTTAGTCATCAGATAGATCAAAACTGAAACAAAATGAGATTCAAGGGTTCAGTAAACAAAAATAAAAATTAAAGAAAAAAAAAATAACAGAGAGACCCTTAACACCAACTATAGTTACCACAAATGTATGGCAAGGAAGAGAAAAAAATTCAATTAATAAAAGCATAATATTTCGTGCTATAAATGAAAGAAAATGATGATCTTGGCAAAGACAGCAAGAAAATAAAGAAAGCAAAAACCTTAAATTTGATATCACAATTTCCTTTAGAAACATGGGTAATGTCCCAAATTGTATACATCCTATATGCTTGGGTAACTACTTTTTTGGTATCAACAAAGTTCCATTACTTATCCAAAAGTGGCATAATACTAATAGTAATACCATAACAAAATAAGGGAAAAATACATAAACCCCATGTGGTTTCTACGTAAAACACAGAACCCCATTTCCATTACTTTCTTCTTTTTTTCTTTCCATTACTTAAATCCATTCTACTCCATTATGATTTAACAAAAACCAAGCAAACCCGATCAACAAAACCCCCAATCATTCTGTGCATCTAGCAACAAAAACCCCAACAATCCAACCAACAAAAACCCTAGCAAATCCAATAAAAAAGACATTAGAGAGGAATCGAAATGAGAGAGGCTCATACCCAACAACAATTACCAGAGATCTATAACAAGGAAGGGGGAAAATTTCAATTAAAGAAAGGGATATCAAAATTTTACCTAATCCAATAAACAGAGGTGGGTGGCTGAAATGCACAGCTGGTTGTTGGAGCATCATCGTTGGGTGATGGCAGATCGGAGGTGGTGTGGATGCAGGGAGAAGACCGTCGCTGGGTTTTGATGAGAGGGAGAGAGATACAGAGATGAGAAGGATCAGAGAGAAGAACGTGATTGAGTTTGGGAGCAAATTTGGGATATTATGTGGGTTATAATCAGGCGTAATGAGGTGTATTAAATTTAAAGTTTTTGGGTAACGTGGCGCTTTATTACTGGTGGCATAAAACAATTGCTTTACGCCACCTCCGGACAGAATGTATTCTCTTTCAAGTAATTACAAACTAAAATTATTCTTTAAATTATACCTTTTTTTAAATTATGCTTGCATGTCTACGGGCATTATTATCTCTTTAATAAATGACCTCATGTGATGGGCTGTTCTTTTGAATTAGAGCAGGTCAATTCTCATCTCTAACTTATCGCTAGTATTAGCTTAGACTTTGGATAAAGATGGTAACATGCTCTCACTTGATTATATTTCTTCTATTTCGTCTTGGAAATAAAGTATATTTATTAAATAAAAAAATTATGGAATTTTTTACCCAAGTGATATTACCATTTTGCTTTTAAGTGCTAAAAGTGCATCTTTTTTGCTTCCAAAATGGGATTTCTATAAAGCCCAATTAAAGCAATTAAATTTAATCTCATGCATAAATTTCTCATTTTAAAACCATCTTTAGACCAGTGCTATTGTTTTGGTATTTTCTCAATCTAAACATTGATGTTAACTTATAAAATAAAAAAAAAAATTATTCCCTCAAGTTACATGATGACCTATTATGACGTGGATTTTAATCATAGGTCAATTTTGGAAATTTCAAAACATATAAAATGGCTATCTTGCCTTTGCCTTTGGGCAATTTGCTCAAAAAATGGGAATTTTCATGGTTGCAAACTAGGTCTTCTGCACCAAGACTCAAAATATTAACATGCTACTCATTGTTCAAATGATAAACATAATGATCATAATTGTTTGTTCTAAATTCAAATTTAATAATTGCACTATATAAAAGTGGGTGTTCTCGTGCTCTTGTGCATGTAGGGGCAGCGTAGAGTCTTGCAATACTGCAAGAGAAGTGTGACCTCCCTGGTTGTGAGGTCAGTTATGTACCCCTTTTGTCCTTCTAGGACGAGAGTGGTATATACTCTAATGGCGGAAGTGTTGGAAAAATACATGTTTGTATCGCATACAAAACATACGCAGCGGAAAATTAACGGATCTACTTCATTTGCAATTGGTAACATGTACTATGTAAGTTTCAAAATTTAAAAACAAGAAAGCGTACCTTGGTGCGATGAAATTCAAAACAAAAAGATTAGAAGTACTTGGAAACACTTTTAATCTTCACTCTAATTCTACTTAATGCCTAAGAAATGTGGTCTCTCAATTAGTTTTCAAAGGGAGAATAAGAGAGTAGCTTATACTCACATACACACCATTTCATTCCTTATATAATCTTAATGAAAATCTTATGAAATTTTGTATGTTTCTCTCCTTATATATAACTGATTATCTAATTGGGCTAGCCTTTTGAGCCATTCTAATTGGGCTTTAGTATGTGGCTTGGAGTGGGACCAAAAGGGAACAAATAAGATTCTAGCTCCAATGGGCTTTGGGCTTTTCTGTCAACTCTTGACAAGTCCAAAGTTACTATTAATTATATTCAATACCACATTATGAATATAATTGCACTTTAGGCTTTATTAATATATTATATCTCAATTCTTTATCATACATATCCCAAGACTTTATTATACATGCAACCCCTTCAAATATTTGTAGTAATATAAAGTTGTGGATGTTGACTGCCACTTTGAAGATTGCTACATCTTAATCCTTAAGTGCCCAGTTTAATCCTTTACGTTATTCATCATATATTTATGAAATCTAATTTCATAAATATATACTTTAGTAACTCCTTACTAAAGTAGTTGGGCCCAACACTCTGAATAACTAAACCCATTAAACTTATTTCAAGAGAATATTTTATATCTCCGTTAAAAGATTATGAATTCCATCTTGAGAATATATCTTCAATCAACATTAAATGCAGTTTCCCAACATAATGAGATTTTGATCGTGACTTTAGATCTCACTCCTAATATATTAAAGCAGCCTACACCTCATGATCAGGTTCATTATTCTCTCAGGATTTAGAGTTGATGTAAATAGAAGTCGTTAGGAGAATAATAAATCTCACAACAGTCTAATTCAATATGTCTTAACTCTTAAAACATATCAACATATCAACTAGAAGTCTCCATTTCCATGATCAAGACAAATCATCTTAGTTGATATGTTATAATCTTCGCAAATGGAATGCCCAATTTCATCACCGACTACGAACTAAAATTATGAGTTTACAAAGAACTTGTGATTTATATTTTCTATGACTAAATCACATACTATGCATCTCATAGACTAAGATAATGTCTCATTAGTTCATTTATAGATAGTCCCATATAATTAAACAATTTAATTATTTATGACATGCCAATAAATTTGATTTTAAGTCATAAACCCCAACAGGAAGAACTCGAAGAGATGTGGCAGAAGTTAATAGTTACGGATGAAGAGGATGAGGACATAGTCTTTGGATGAGATTGTATGAAGGTTGCAAGGGAGATAGGCAAAAACTGTGTAATAATGAAGATTCTTACGCAACAGTGTATTAACATGGATGCTCTGAAGAAAAACACAAGAATGTTATGGAAACCAAATAGAGGAATGCAGATATCGGAGATTGAAGACAATCTTTCCTTAATGGAGTTTGGAGATAACAAAGATAAAAAGAAAGTCATGGAGATGAGACCGTGGAGCTATGAGAAGCAACTTATCTTGCTTCAGGAGTTTGAAGGGGAGTTGGTTCCCAAAGTTATTTCTATGAAGTAGTACCCCTTTTGGATACAAATCTACAATCTGCCACTCAAGAGCATGACCAGGGATGCAAGTAAAGCAATAGGATCAAAGCTTGGAGAAGTTCTAAAAGTTGATGTGCCGAAGAAAGGAGTGCAATGGGGCAAGTACCTTTGTGTGCGAGTCCTAGTAGACAAGACAAAGAAACTAATCCAGGGAAAGAGTGTCCATTGAAGGAGACGATGGCAGATGGGTATTCTTTAAGTACAAACGTTTACCTAGATTTTGTCACGCTTGTGGAATGCTTGATCATGGTGAGAAGAAGTGCTTGGAGAAGGAGAAGGGGCGGATGAGTAAAGATGGGAAGGAAAGTATGCAGTATGGAGCGTGGCTGAGAGGGGAACTGGGGAGATGATATGGAAAGCAAAGCGATAAAACGGAAGGAAGGGGTTGGCTGGAGAAAAGGAACGAAGGTGCCAACAGAGTCAGACCCCTAGAAAAGCCACCAGAAAGAAGGGATGGTACAAGTCAAATAGCGGGAGTAGGTGAAATCTCGGTGTCAGAGACGAATCCCCAGAAGACCATAAGCCTGGATCACTGCATCGAGGTGGTAGAAGCATCGGACAAAAGTCTAGCAGAGAATCATGGAAGTGGCAAGGTCAAAGGGCAAGTTATAAAGTAAGAAAAATATTTAGCTATACATAGCAAACATGTCGTGGAAACAGCCTGGGCAAATGAAAAAGGAGACAAAACAATGCATGGGAGAAAACGACGGGTGAATGTGTGGAAAAGAACCCCGAGGGGAAAACTATGAAAACAAAAGAAGCATTGAAGAATAAAGTGGATTGGGCCAATGAGAACACGGACCCATTAGCTATGACATATGACCTAAACAAAGGGTGGTCTACTCAGAACTTTGGCCCAAAGAGTGGGCATTGGAAGAGGTTGGCTAGATAGAATAAGCCCACAATTTCAACTGAAGTTAAGGGCACGGTTGCAATTAAGAGGGAAGGACCTGTACCTTTACAAGAGCTCGACCCTAATATGGTGCAGTCAAAGAAAAAGAAGGGAAAAGAGAAAGCGAGCAAACCCTTGAATGGAAGCACAAATTTGGATGGCGGTAAGGCGATGGCTACAGAGCAACATCGTCGAGCCCAATAATCGTGTTAACATGGAATTGTCGAGGGATGAGGTCCTCCTCGGTAGTTTGTTCTCTTACCGAAGAGGTGAAAGCAAGGAACCCCACTTTGGTTTTCTTAACTGAGACCAAGGCTAGCAGCAATTGGATCAAAGGACTTCAATACAAGCTAGAGTACACACAGGGGATTGTGGTTCCACGTGATGGAAGGAGTGGAGGCTTAGCAATGTTATGGAGAGAAGGAAAAAAGGTAATCTTTAAGAGCTATTCTCACTCCTATATCGATGTCGTAGTTTGCGAAGAAGCAAGCGGTAAACATTGGAGAGCCATTGGTTTCTATGGTCATCCAGATGCAAGTATGAGGCAAAGCTCGTGGGAACTAATGAAAGCTCTATACGCATAAGCAAGGTTGTTGTGGGTGATTTTTGGAGATTTTAACGAGATCGTCCATCTGGATGAGAAACTAGGGTGGAGAGAGAGGGATGCTTGTCAAATAGAGGCATTTAGGGAAACTCTAAGTTATTGTGAACTTATTGATCTGGGTTTGTGGGGCAAAGGTACACGTGGCATAATGGGAGATTTGGAGACCATAGAATGCTGGTGAGGTTGGACAGGATGTTGGCCAATGAAACATGGAAGGAAGAATTTCCAAATATGCTTGTCCATCATGTCCCAATGGCAGCTTCAGATCACTGCCTACTGGTGTTGAGGTCTAAGAGTGGCAAGCCTCCAAGAAAAAGAAGCAGGTGTTTCCTCTTTGAGGCCACGTGGACTAGGGAGGCAGAGTGCAAGGAGATAATTGAACTTGCGTGGGACCCTTATAAAGATGATTCTACCCTCCCAATCCAAGAAAGACTTGGGAGATGCCAACAACAGCTGCAGAGGTGGAATCAGAAGGTTTTTGGCAACGTGAACAAAATCCTAAAGCAGAAACAGGGATGGCTTCAACAACTGGAATCGCTTAATTTGCTCCATGAGACCGAAGAAGAAATACACGAGTTGAGAAAAGAAATTAATGAGTTGTCACCAAGGAGGAAATTATGTGGAATCAGAGATCAAGGGTGACGTGGCTGAAAAACAGAGACAGAAATATGAAATTTTTCCATGCTACGACAAGTCAAAGGCGAACGAAAAATAAGATCGAAGGTATCATGGACTCAAATGGTGAATGGCATGATGCTGAAGAGGCCACGAAAAGCATTATACTAGATTATTTTGGTTCGATATTCAGTTTAGACCACCCAGTAAGCTTCGCAGAGAGCGTAGGGGCTATGAAGGGAAGAATTTTCTCGGAGATGAACAATGAATTACTGAAGGAGTTTAAACAAAAAGAGGTGTGGACGACCCTCAACCAAATGCACCCCACAAAATCACCAGGACCGGATGGTATGTCTCTTATCTTTTACCAAAAATATTGGGATATTATGGGGCCTAGTGTATCTAGTTGTGTACTACAAGCTCTAAATACAGGTATCATGCCTAGTAGAATCAACGAGACATATGTTTGTTTAATCTCCAAAACAAAAAAACCCACAGTGAGTGACTGAGTACCACCCAATCTGTCTGTGCAACGTGATTTACAAATTAATTGCCAATGTTCTAGTCAACAGACTTAAGAGAATATTACCGAAGGTGATTGGTGAAGCACAAAGTGCCTTCGTCCCTAGAAGACTCATAAGGGACAATGTGTTACTAGCTTTCGAGACGATGCACTCGATTTATCAAAGGAGGAAAGGGAAAGAGGGATTGATGGCAATCAAACTTGACGTGAGTAAAGCATACGATCATGTCGAGTGGGGTTACCTTAAGGAGACGATGAGGAGAATGGGGTTTCATGAAAGATGGATTGCGCTAGTGATGATGTGTGTTTCTAAAGTGACCTATTTAGTACTAATCAATGGGGTGCCAAAGGGTACCATCACTCCGACCAGGGGCCTCCGGCAAAGGGACCCTATCTCACCGTATCTCTTTCTATTGGTGCGGAAGAACTATCTACCTTGTTGAGGAAAAAAAGAAAGGGATGGATGCCTCATAGGAATCTCGGTGAAAAGAGGGGGCCCCGTGATCTCTCATTTGTTCTTTGCGGACGATAGCATCATCTTTTGCAGGGCAATTGTCGAAGACGGTAATCAGATAGCTGAGGTATTAAAGGTTTATGAGGTGGAGTCGGGGCAAAAATTAAACAAAGACAAAACAACACTCTTTTTCAGTAGGAACACATTGGGGGAAGTACAAGAGTTCGTAAAAGATGCTTTTAGGGACCAAATAATTCAGAAACACAAGAAATATCTAGATTTACCCCCATTGATAGGCCGGGGAAAGCGGAAGGCCTTTAATCGCATAAAGGACCAAGTGGGTAGAAAGATAGCTGGATGGAAAGGCAAGCTTCTGTCAAGTGCAGGTAGAGAAATTCTTATAAAGGCGGTTACCCAAGTCACCCCCTACCTACACAATGAGTTGCTTCAAATTACCGAATTCCCTATATTCAGAACTGAATTCTATAATGGGGAGTTTTTGGTGGGGGAAAAAATCCAATGAGAAAAGGATGGCGTGGGTATAATGGGAAAACTTATACTCACAAAAAACTGAGGGCGGAATGGGATTCAGAAGTCTAAAGGCTTTCAACCTCGCTTTACTTGCAAAACAGGGCTTGCGTATCATGCAAAATCAAAACTCCTTACTCCATGAAGTCTTCAAAGCAAAGTATTTTGCAAAGAATTCTTTTATGGAAGCCAAGTTGGGGAAAAGCCCATCTTATATTTGGTGGAGTATTTTGGCAGCTCGGGGAGTCATTGATGAAGGAACAAGATGGGTGATTGGCAATGGCAGAAATGTAGATATATGGAAAGACAGATGGGTTCCGGCCCTAGGCTCTTTTAAAGTGATAAGCCCAAATGCTCGAAACTTGGAGGGAATAATCTAGTATCATGCCTTATAGATGAGGAAAGTAATTCCTGGAACACAAAACTAATCCGAAACTCCTTTCTTTCGTTTGAGGCAAAGGTTATCCTGAGCATTCCTATTAGTCCAATGGCACCGAATGATGCCAACGTCTGGGCTATGATCCCTAATGGTAAATTTTTAGTAAAATAGTGCCTATAAAGTGGCGGTCAAGATGCTAAACAAAGCAAAACGGAAGATGGACACCCAAGATACTCAGACAACTCCAAACTACAAACTCTAAGGAAGACCATTTGGGACATCAAATGCCTAAATAAGATAAGACATTTCACATGGAGAGCTTGTAGAAATAGTTTGCCCACAAAGTCTTGTCTAGAACAACGAAAAGTAATCACGGATGATAGCTATGATTTATGCGGAGAAAAGGAAACATTGGGGCACATCCAATGGGGTTGCAAGACTGCTAAGGAAGCATGGGAAGAACTAAGCTTTAAGTTGGGCAGCACCAATTTTAGTCTAGAACTGTTTGTTGATGTGGCCTGGTTGTTACAGGAAGACAAAAGTGGAAAAGATTGGGAGTTGATTGCTACGGTTACGTGGAGCTTGTGGAATAATAAGAATACGGTAGGACATGAGGGTCAGAGCAAACAAGGGAGGACCATTGCAGCTGATGCACAGAGATATGTCGAAGAGTTTCGAGCAATTTTACCAAACAATCCTACTAAATCCCCTCCGATACCCAAAAGATGGTCTCCTCCGCCTATAGGATGGTACAAAGTTAAAGTGGATGGAGCCACTTTTAAGGAACATAGGAACCGTGGGGTGGGGGAGGTAGTTAGAAATGAGAAAGGTTAGATGATGGGCACAAAAAGTAAGAAAATCCATTACCCACTAGGAGCACTGAAGGTAGAAGAGAAAGCAATAGAGGAAGGAATCCTACTCGCATTGGATTTAGGCCTTAAGAATATCCTACTTGAAGGGGACTCTCTGGTTGTCATTCAAGCAATTAAAGGAGCTATCCCCCTAGCTACATCCATCTAAAAGATCATAGAAGGATCGAGGTGGTGCTTGAAGAAATTCAATGCTTGGAAAGCTATCCATGCGAAGAGAAGTAGCAACACAGCTGCACACTTATTGGCTAGACATGCCAACAATATTGTAGATAGTGTGATTTGGGTCGACAATACTCCACCCATGATTGCCAACCAGATTATGTATGATGTATCATTTGGGGACTTTTGCCCCGAGTAATGAAAGTTCAGTCAAAATTTTTAATAAATAAATAAATAAATAATTGCACTATGAAAAGAGTAATTTTTTAAAATTTTTTTTTTTTGGGCAAAAAACACCTCTTTTGTCTTTAATTTTGGCCTTTATTTCACTCCCTCTATTTTTCACGGCTTCATTTTGATCCTTATACTTTAAAATTTGTTATCATCGTCTCACATTCTCACTAACATAAAACACCTACATTGCTAATGAACTACACTGCTGGTTTTAAAAATAACGTTTTTGTTGGCTTGGATAGAGGTTTTAGTTTTTCATCCCCTATTTCTTCTATATATGAGCAGGTCTATATGATTATCCATTAAGGGTCATGCTAATGAGTGTCCTTGGAGCAATGGTTAATAATCCATTTTAGGAAAGTTTTGATACTACTTTTATGGAAAATTAAAAAAGTTGTCAAAATATAAAGGGTATGTTTGATAACTGTTTTTCCCCTTATTTTTTGTTTCCAAAAAAAAAAATTCTATTTTTAAGACTTAAAAACTTGTTTGGCAACCCAAAATAGACTAAAAATAAAAATTGTTTTCAAAACTCAATTTGTGAAGGAAACTGAAATATACAAAAGACTGTTTTCAGTTTCTAATTTTCTAAAGTCAATGAAAACACGCATTCAATTTAATGAATCTGTCTCATTTAATGAGTTAGTATTAGAATTCAAATCCTAATAACAATATATTTTAGTATTTTCTATTTTTTTTTCAAAAAAACTATCTTTTTAATTTCAACTAACCAAACATGTTTTTTATTTCAATAATACAAGAAAATCATTTTTTCTTTATATTCCCCAAAACAAGTTTTTGAAAATAGAAAACAAAAATTGTTACCAAACATAACCTAATTTTTTTTTTCTTTTCCAATAAAAACTTTCTTTAAATGGATTGCTGACTATTACCCTAAGAGTACCTGATAGGGAATATTTTCACTAATTAGAAAATTTTTCCTAACACCCTAGAGTCTTCAGTCACCAAAAGCATCATGAGCTTACCAAAAGAATTTTCGGTCACCAAAAGTATCATCGGTCACAAAGGAGCATGACACCGCGCGACACGCTCTGCCTTAACGGTCATCACATATCAATGGGTCGTCAAGTACCAAGGGGTCGTCAGGGACCTAGCGGTCGTCAGGTACCTTCCTTGACATCGCGCGACACATTCCACCCTGACGATCGTCACGTATCAATTGGTCGTCAGGTACCAATTGGTTGTCAAGTACCAAGGGGTTGTCAGGGACCCAGCAGTCGTCAGGTACCTACCTAACACCACGCGACACATTCCGCCCTAACGGTCGCCACATATCAATGGGTCGTTAGGTACCAAGGGGTCGTCAGGTACCTAACGGTCGTCAGATATCTTCCTTGACACTGCGCGAAACATTCCGCCCTGACGGTCGTCACATATCAATTGATCATCAGGTACCAAGGGGTCATCAGGTACCCAGAGGTCGTCAGGTACCTTCCCTGACACCGCACAACACATTCCACCCTGACGATCGTTATGTATCAAAGGGTCGTTAGGTACCAAGGGGTCGTCAGGGACCCAATGGTCATCAGGAACCTTCCCTGACACTGCGCGACACGTTCCACCCAGACAGTCATCAAGTATCAATGGGTAGATTGGAACCTAACGGTCGTCAAATACCTTCCCTGACACTGCGCGACACACTCCGCCTTAACGGTCATCACGTATCAATTGGTCGTCAGGTACCAAGGGGTCATCAACTACCAAGGGGTCGTCATGTGCCCAGAGGTTGTCAGGTACCTTCCTTGACACCGCGCAACACATTCCGCCCTAACGGTCGTCATGTATCAATGGGTCGTCAGGTACCATAGAGTCGTCAAGGACCTAATGGTCGTCAAGTACCTTCCCTAACACCGCACGACACATTCTGCCCTGACAGTCGTCACGTATCAATGGGTTATCAGGAACCCAACGGTCATCAGATACCTTCCCTAACACTGCGAGACACACTCTGCCCTGATGGTCGTCACGTATCAATTGGTCGTCAGGTACCAATGGGTCATCAGGTACCTTCCCTAACACCGTGCGACACATTCCGCCCTGGCGGTCATCATGTATCAATGGGTCGTTAGGTACTAAGGGGTCTTCAAGGACCCAACGGTCATCAGGTACCTTCCCTGTCACCGCACAACACGTTTCGCCTTGACGGTCGTCATGTATCAATAAGTCATCAGGTACCCAGCGGTTGTTAGGTACCTTCCATAACACCGCTCAGCATGCTCCGCCCTGACGATCGTCACATATCAATGGGTCATCAAGTACCAAGGGGTCGTCAGGGACCCAGCAGTCGTCAGGTACCTTCCTTGACACCGCCCGACACACTTCACCTTGACGATCATTACATATCAACGAGTTATCAAGTACCCTACTTATTGCCCAGAACATGTAGACACTAAGTCGTCTAAATCGATGAGACACTTTTGGCAAATGACCCACTATACTCGTCCAATCAACAAACCAACTTGCACACTAATAAAGGTATATTTGTCTAATAAAGTCCTTCAAGCACTTTGACCCATCAGGATGGAATACTCTGCAACTGACCCGTCAAGGTTTGTGCCTCTTCTGTTGGGACTTGCCAACTACGGACCCGTCAAGATGAACTCCTCATTTGACTTCCTTGAAGTCTTTGGAAATTAGTACTCCACGTATGTGCCCAACGAATGGTTGCATATGTACTTGATGGATGGTCATGTCTTATCCATTGTTTTCATACCGACAGATAGATAGTGATACTGACGGACAGATGGTCATACCAACAGTTGAGTAATTGGGTCTCGCAAACCTTTACGTATTCTCCACTCATGCATCCCTATATGAAAATAACTTGCACTACACGCCCAAAGACCATACTCCACGCTCGTGTCTTCCTTATATGGGAAAAAAAGCTCTAGATCTCAGGATCTTAACTCCAAATCTTCTTTATAAGGAAAAACCCTACATTCAAGGGATCTTGGTCAGCTCTACACCACTATATAAGCACTAGGCCTCCTCTTCCTTAAGGTACGTGAATTCTCCCTAGCTCTTGCATTCTTGAGTTATTGGAAATTCTTCTATCACTAACTTAACCTTTAGAGGGTCTTTGGCCGGTACCCCACCAGTGCTCTTTGATTGATTCTTCTCTTTTGTTCTTTAGGTACATCCATTGGCACATGTGTGGACGATCAACTCACTGACAATTTTTGTGCATCATCAGTATCCGTTAGTATTTCCCTTCCATTAATGAGAATCAAGAAGATAATTCTCATAATCTTTCTTTCCAAACATCTTTCCATTAACAAATTCAACGTAGGTTTGTCTAGGTGATGTCGAGTTGAGTTAGACCAGAAGATTTTTGTTACTTAAAAATTATTATTTTTTCCACTTTCCTTTTATATTTGATGTTTGCATGCATTTATACCAGTTCAAAGCGTGTAGCCCCAGGGTGCAAGTAATGTGTGGCTATCTTCAAATGCAAATACTAGAGAAAAGACGTTCTCATTAATTTCTCCAACATTTGGAAGAACGTAGGAATGGCAAGCAATTAATATGCATTGACTCTGTGTGTGCATATAAATATATATATATATATATATATATATATGTATATATATTATTAAAAATTTAGTTGGTATTTTTTTAAATGCCACGTCAGCATTTAAATTATAAAAATTTTAATTCCTCAATTTTAATTTAAAAAAACAAATATTTTATAAAACTTTTTTCAAACAAAAATTTTACTTTCTTTTAACTAAAATGATTTTTTTTTTATTCCAATTTCTATGATTCATATTCTTAGCAAATTAATCCTTATTTTCTTATAATTTTCTTTGTCTTTCTTGTACTTTCTTTACAACCAAACACATCAAAACAAAATAAATTAATTAAACGTATTTCTTGTCTTTCATTTTATTTTATTTTTATTGCTTTCGTTATTTTTTCAAAAGAACATGTTCATGTTCTTTGTGTTCTTCCTCATAATCAATCTCCAGCAAAGAACCAAACCTCAAACCCAAATCTCAACCAAACGCCAAACCCATATCTCTAGCAAAGCAAACCTTAGCCTTCAAACCCATAAATTTTCTTGGCAAACAAACACAAAAAATCCCACAGGAAAAACAAACAAAACCGGCCAAATCACCACCACTGAATCGAAGAACATGAACATCAAATCCAAGCAAAAGAATAGAAACCAGCATCCAGTAAAGAGAATCAAATCTTCCAAAATTTCCCAGCAACCAGAAAAGCCTTAACATCAAATTTACAAAAATCCTAAGCTAAAAACTTCCAGATCAACCTTAAATAGAGGAAAAGAGAGATGGTTAGGTAGAAAGAGATGTGAGAACCACTGATCTCGGCTTCACAACCATTGATCTGGGCTTCAATACCGAATTGGTGACTGGGGTTTCGTACAACGGAGGCATAACTACATAGAAACAAAACTACCGAATCGGCGACTATGGTGAGTCTTGATGGGTTCAATGGGTCGATGGGTTTTCTTTCTTTAACGGCAACGATGACCTCATCACTGAGTCTTGAATGAGCTCGACGGTGACGACCTCATCACTAAGTCTTGAACGAGATTAGAGAGAGTTTAGGTCAGATCAGCGGAGATGAGATATTGAGATTAGAGAGAGTTTGGGTCTGAGAGAGATTCTATCAAGGGTGAAGAGAGAAAGAGAGAGAGAATTAGAGATAGAGAGAGTTTAGAGATGTTTTAAAATCTGATCTCTAATGAGGTTAAAGAAAAAGAAAAATAATTAAAAAGATAATTATTTTTTTTAAATAATTTTAATTAAATTAGATTTATGGCTTTTTTAATTTAATTTCTTTTTTTTTTATAAATTTTCTGATGTGGCTTTTTAAAAAAATTAAAATCTTGATATGGCATTTAAAAAATGCCAAATAAATTTTTTAAATAATATTTTAATGGCCACGTCAGCAAGCAAGGCACTTCGTCTGTCATGTAGGAGGTTTCCGTTTGTGGGTTGATGGTAGGGACCAAAATAGAATCAATTTTCTTTTTTTAGGAACTACATTAGTAGCAAAATCAATTTAGGAACTAAAATAAGAATTGGCCCAATATTTAGGGACCAAAAATATATTTTTGCCAATATATATATATATATATATATATATATATACACACACAGGGACGTTGCTACACTTTGACACTGGGGGACAATGGCCCCCCCTGATATTTTGGAAATATAAATATATATATATATATTAAAATTATAATTTATGCAAATTATTAAATTTTACCCAAAAAAAAAATAGAAGAGCCTTTGAGCACGCACATGAGCGCGTGCTTAGAGGCTAGTATATATAATGAGCTTGATTTAAAAGTTAGGCCCAAGAAAAATTAAACTTGGCCCCCTCCAAAATCTTGGCCCTTTAAACCAAAAAAATGCCCAAACAATAACACAGATCAACCCCAAACTCTTGCACTCTAAACCCAAAAATGGCCCAAACAACACCATAAATTAGCTCAAATAAAATCCATTTTAGCCTAAAAAATATTAAAAAATTTGACAAAATAAGTAAGCCCATTTTTAGACTGTGATAAGAAAATAAAAACCATTTACAACCTAACTTATTCGGTAATTGATTCTCAAAAAAGAAAAAGAAAAAAAAAAAAACTTATCCCGTAATTCATAGGAAAAAAAAAAACCTAAATACCAATTGAAGGGAGAGTCGAAGAGAATCTACAGGCTAATGCCCTCATCGCCATCACCAGCAGCCAGGCATTTACACTTTGCTCATTCACCATTGCTAGTCAGATCTCCATTATCATTGCAAGTATTTCTTCTTTCTTTGCAATTTGCAACGCCTGACTCTCTGGCCAGTGAGTTTGTGACTCATTTGATTTTTCTCTCTTCCTCTATACGCATTTATGTGTTTTTTCTATCTCTTGGAATCTTTTTACATACTGATTTATGTATTTTGACTTTCTATCTTGTTGTCTAAGAGACTGTCTTTTATGTGTGACTATATTTTTCTATTGAGATATGCTGTAAAATTGTGTGGTGTCAATAGTGGGACTATGGGAAGTTGGTAGAAGTAGTTGATTGTATTTTGGTAATTATTAGGTTTCGGGTATATTTCGGTCATTGTTTTAGGTTTTGGGGGTATTTTGGTCACTTTATAGGTTTTGGGGGTATTTTGATAATTTTTTTAGGTTTTGGGGTTATTTTGGTCATTTTTAGGTTTTCGGGTTTTTCGATCATTTATTAGGTTTCAAGGTATTTTGATAATTTTTTAGGTTTTAGGGGTATTTCAATCCTTTTTTTTAGGTTTCAGAGGTATTTCAGTCATTTTTTAGGTTTTGGAGGTATTTTGGTAATTTTATGAGGTTTAGGGTGTATTTTGGTAATTTTTAGGTTTTAGGGATATTTTAGTCATTTTTTAGGTTTCAAGGTATTTCGGTCATTTTTTTAAGTTTATGGGGTATTTTGGTAATTTTATAAGTTTCGAGGGTATTTCAGTCATTTTTTACATTACGTGGTACTTTGGTAATTTTTTTTTTCAGGTTTTGGGGGTATTTTAGTCATTTTCTAGATTATGGAGGTATTTTGGTAATCTTTTAGGTTTCAAGGGTATTTTTGGTAATTTTAAGGTTTCGGAGGTATTTCGGTCATTTATAAGGTTTATGGGGTATTTTGGTCATTTTTTAGTTTTAGGGTGTATTTTGGTAATTTTTTGGTTTCGAAGGTATTTCAGTCATTTTTTTAGGTTTTGGGGGTATTTTGGTCATTTTTTAAGTTTCAGGGGGTATTTTAGTCATTTTTTTAAGTTTGATGGTATTTTGGTCATTTTTTAAGTTTAGGGGATATTTTGGTAATTTTGTAGGTTTCGGGGGGCTATTTCAGTCATTTTTAGGTTACAGGGTAATTTGGTAATTTTTTAAGGTTTTGGGGGTATTTTGGTAATTTTTTAGGTTTTGGGGATATTTTGGACATTTTAGAGGTTTTGGGGGGTATTTTGCTCATTTTAGAGATTTTGGAGGTATTTTCGTCATTTTAGTGGTTTTTCAGCATATTTGGTGATTTAGAGATATCAGGAGTATTTTGGTCATTTTAGAGGTTTCATGGGTATTTTGCTCATTTTAGAGAATTTGGAGATATATTGGTCATTTTAGTTGTTTTTGAGAATATTAGGTGATTTTAGAAATATCAAGGGTATTTTGGTTATTTTAGAGGTTTCATGGGTATTTTTCTCATTTTAGAAATTTTGTGGTTAATTTTAGATGTCCAATGGTATATTGGTAATTTTGGAAGTGTAGGGGTATTTACGTCATTTTAGGTATTTAAAGGTATTTTGATAATTTTGGAAGTCAAGAGGGTATTCAAGTAGTTTTAGAGGCATTTTAGTCATACTGGGTTAAATAGGTGAGTTACTAATTAAATGAGTTGGGTTGATAACGGATAATTAATTTATACATAAACAGGTCATAAATGGATAAATGGGTAATTACACACCCACCCCATTTATGACTCAATCCACCCATTTGCCACCCCTAGACTAGTGGGGTAACAGTTGGTGTGGGCTGTGGGGCAATGGGCAAGTGTGGCTGAATAATTAAACAAAAACAAAATAAAATTGTGACACTTACCCACATTTAGTGACTCATAGTGCTATAAGTAGCTAATAAATTGAAAATATATAAATTCATAAATTGCGAGCTGATTAATTATAAATTGATAAGTAAAGAATTTACACCTTTAGAAAAGTAAAAAATTTATACTTAATGCATTATGCATAGTGCTTATATTCATGTTTACTTTGTAAGAATAATTTTTCCTTCTATGACAATCATTGATTATTTTCATAAATGATTGAAATATAATATATAAGAACCGGTAGTTTTATTTGTTAAAAATACTAAATAGATACTTGGAGAAATTACACTTTACCCACCTATGGTTCGCCTAAAAAACACTTTTCCTACCTGTAGTTTAAAAATTAGCACTTTACTTACCTGAGATAGGCTCTGTTTGTCTCATGGTACTCACCTCTGTTAAAAACAAGAGTAAATTTATATTTTTGCTACCCACCTCTGTCTCCTGGTACCCACCTCTATTAAAAAAAAAAATCAATGGAAAAGAAGATCTAAAAGTTAGGTTTTGTAAAAAGTAAAACCTAAATTTTAGATCTTCTTTTCATGTATCAACTGTAAACTGTTATTCTTCATGCTAGATGTAATAGCTAATATTTGAGCATCATTGTTAAATTTCAGAAAATCCACTTTGGTGGTTAGATTTTATACGGTCTTGATAGGCTTTCTCTTGCCCCCTAAGAACTCCTGTCTGTTGTAAACATTCACAATCCCAAGTTATGGTAACTCCATAGTAATTAGCAATTTCACTTTGAAAGACTTGTGGCTTGCTACGTATTGTTGAGTCTCTCTCATAAAAAGACTTTAATTGGAATTCCCTTTTTGTAAGGAGGAAAATTGGAACTGAGGTGCCAACAACATTTACTACTTTCCACCACCTCAACTATAGACCTTCATCAAACAAACACAAATGTCATGTCTGATACCATCACCTCCAATACCAACGGAACCACCGGCCACGAACATTTTCATTCTCAATTGGAAAGCAAGCTCCATATCACGACCATTTTCTCATTGCCAAATCCAATGGACATTAGCATAAACATCTCTAGATTCTCTACAACCTGCAAAATATTTCTGGAACCGACGAAAAGTGCATTTCGATGGAACTGAACTGCATTTATTAGACCATTTGAAGAATCCTCTGCATTTGCATCTACAAGTCTTGAATATTCTAGACGTCTAGGCAACGATCGATTTAGTGCTGCTCCTCACAGCAAGGTCTTTATCAGCTTCAACATTCTTGTGATTATGGACAATCTTTTCTGATTTAAATTAAAAGTTAGGTTTTAATTTTTACAAAATTTAACTTTTAGATTTTATTTTCTTTTTATTTTTTAGTTTATTATTTTTTTAGAGAAAAGAAACATAAAAGATAGCAAAAATATAAATTTATTTTTGTTTTTAATAAAAGAGGGTAACGAGAAACAACATAGCTTATTTCAAGTAAGTAAAATATCAATTTTTAAATCATAAGTAGATAAAATATTTTTCAGACAAACGAGGAGTAAAATGTAATTTCTCCTAAATACTTATTTGGATTTTTATGATTTTTGTTTTGTTTGAACTTCTGCCCCCTGTAATTAAGAATTCTGGCTCCATACTTTTGTGTGTGTGTGTGTGTGTGTGTGTGTAAATGTTGTGTTTCCTTGGTAGGACGTATGCAGTAGGTTCCAAGTTCCAAGTTTTTGCAGTATCACTGTCATGCTCCAAGTTTTTGCAGTTTTTGCAGTATCTTTATGATCCTAATAACTCGCCCAACGACTCACTGTCAAACCCCACCTGCCCATTCCTACATTTATAATCTTAACCCGTCAACTCAATTTCCTGGACTGCTTGGATTGAAGCATTTTCGTATGCTTTCTTTACTTGGTTTTTTGGTCCAACAAGGGATTCTCTTGATTCAGTTGGAATGCACCGATATGATACCTTTTCTTTTTACATAAATGCTAGGTAATTAATTTTCTCGAAAACTGTCGGTAACCTTTATCGGTATTTCAAGAACACGGAAAAGATAAGTCCAAGAAGTCAGTACGTACTATACAAGGATCTGTTTTTTTTTTTTTTTTTTTTGAGATATAGAATATAATTTAAAGTTCATGCTTATCATGCAATAGTTAATAATCTATTTTATAAAAAAAATTCACATCATTCCTGTCAAAAAATAAAAAATATTCATATTATTTTTATAAAAAATGAAAAATGCTGTCAAAATATTAGTTATTTTTTTCTTTTTTCATAAAAAGTTTCTTTAAATGGATTACTAAATATTGTCTTAAAGGCATCTGTTAGCAATTCCTATAATTTTAACTTACGAGTGTGTTTTAGATATACACCATTGTCAATTTCTTTAAAACCTTCTTCTCTCTCTCCGTGTGTGTATTAAAAATATTTAGTATTTTTTTTAAAAAAAAAGGTCAAGATATAAATTAATTTTTAATGTAATTGAAGTTCGAACCTATGTCATTCGCTTTATGATAATTTTTCTTTATCATTAAACTAAGACATTAATTAGTTTTTTGTGTAAATAAGGTTTGAACTCCAAAACTCTTAGTAATGCAATAACTAATCGAGGTGTTACAAGTTGTGTTACAAATTAACGAGTTGCAAAATGACCTATATATTGCTATGCTGTTAAATAATGCCGAGCTCATAATCTGCCACCCATAGTCAACCAACTTAGTAATTGTGAAATTTATCATGAAAAAAATTTGTGTATGTAGCATAAGTATTTTATGTCATGGTCACTGATGGAGGTAAAAATTATAACGTGACGGATACATTCAAATGAGACTGCCGGTACTAAGTTCAGGACGACGGTTTGAGGGACTGGACGGAGCAAATATATGATGGGTAGTCCTCTTATGTGGACGAATCCTCGATGCTTGGGCATAAGGTGACGGGTGTCAAAGCCACGTGGCAGCCGCATAGCATAAGTAAACTCCAAGGAATTTTAAATGGAAGTATCTTGCGCTCCACGGTTGACCTTAGTCGAGTAACTTCTATATGGGAAAAATCCCACAAAATACATACATTTATTAAGGTTCTCTCTATAAGGAAATTCCTTCTAACCCAAGAAACAGAAGGCTGTTCTGCTCTACTATAAAAGCCTTAAGACCTTAAAACAAGGTACGTATAATTTCACCCCGATTCTGGCACTCTAGAACTGTGAAAAGTTCTTTAACTTTGAAAAGTTCTTTAACTTAACTTTCGGAGGGTCTTTGACCAGTACCATACCGGTACTCTCCTAAGGTCTTCTTACTCTGTGTTGTGCAGGTGTCATTTTGAGCACATGAGGATTGTGCAGCTTACTGACGATTTTCGACAACATCAGTTGGCGCCATCTGTGGGAACGGGTAGTTGGCAAGCCATACTATCGCTTCCCGGACAAAGAGTTGCATGATGCTTACTCGCTCGATGGCGACCACCAACAACCAAGGGGACGAATCGCGCACTACTGCCCTTGAAAGACAAGTTCAGACTCTGGCAGCAGCAGTAGAACGCCTCACCAAGCATAACCATGACCTAGAAGAGCAGCTGCACCAAAAGAACGCAGCATTCAATACCCAAAAGGAGGATCCGGAAGGAACCAACGCTGAAAGAAGAAATCAAGAGGGGCCATAAGACAGCAACGCCTCAAGTAGACAAGAGCGACAGCATACTAGCCATCCATTCGCTGCGGATACCGTCCCACCATACATGGTCACAGAGATGAAGTTGATGAAGGAAAGGATGGATCTCATTATGAATGCCCTCAAAAGACAGGTGTCAAACGACCTCGATGAATTAGTCCACCGAACGAATTCACCTTTCACTGTTCTCGTCACGTCATTCCCTCTCCCGCCAAAGTTCTATATGCCACAGGTAGAAGCCTATGACAGATCTAAAGACCCCTTGGATCACTTAGAGTCTTTTAAGACCCTGATGCACCTACAAGGAGTGACAGACGAGATAATGTACAAGGCTTTCCCCACTACGCTGAAAGGTCCTATGAGGGTTTGGTTCAACAGGTTGACGCCCAACTCCATTGGGTCCTTTAAGGATTTGAATGCCTAGTTTGCCTCACACTTTATCGGGGGGCACAGGTATAAGAAGTCCACTGCATACCTGATGAGCATTAGGCAACGAGAAAATGAGATGCTGAGGTCTTACATTGCCCGTTCAACAAGGAGGCAATTTCAATAGATGAAGCCGACGATAAGATACTTGTGGCTGCATTCACGAACGGGTTGTGGAAGGGTAAGTTTCTGTTTTCTTTATATAAGAACAACCTAAAGACTATGTCAAATGTACTCTACAGGGCTACTAAATACATGAATGCGAAGGATGCACTACTAGCTCGCAAAGAGAAGCCCAAGAAGAAAGAGAAATAGGAGGAACCACGATAGGACATAGGTTGAAAGATGGTGAGAACAGGAGATAGAAGGAAAGACAAACGCTTTAAGCCTCTTGCCAAAAGGTTCGCAAGCTTCACCCCGTTAAACACCCCTATTGATCAGATCCTGATGCAAATCAAGGACGAAGGGGCCCTTACGTTCCCTAGCAAGCTGAAGGGAGATCCCAACAAGAGGTCTAGGGATAAGTATTGTCGGTTCCACCGTGACCATAGTCATGACACATCTGACTACTATGACTTAAAGTAACAGATAGAAGCACTCATCAAGTAAGGGAAGTTGCAAAGGTTCATCAGTAAGGAGAGGATAGACCAGCCCCAAGAACCTCCTGCACGGAAAGAAAATGAGCATTCCAGACCCTCACTAGGAGACATAAGGATGATAGTAAGGGGGAACCACGACATCTGGCTCATCAAAGAAGGCACATAAGACTTACCTATGGATGGTTCAGAACATCCAGCTGATGGGGTACGCCCCAAAGATGGTACAAATTGACAACCCCGTAATTGGGTTCACGGAGGAAGATGCTCGACATCTCCATCACCCGCATGACGATGCACTTGTAGTCAACATACGTATAGGGGATTACAACACCCACCAAGTCCTTATGGACAATGGAAGCTCTGCCGATATCTTGTACTACCTGGCATTCCAGCAGATGAGAATAAGGAGAGGACGGTTGATCCCAACCAATGTACCACTCGTAGGATTTGGAGGGACAAGGGTGCAACCTTTAAGAGCAGTCACCCTGCCGGTGACGGTTAGAGATTACCCTCAGCAGATCACCAAAGATGTCACATTCCTAGTTGTAGATTGTTCATCTGCATACAACGCTATATTAAGTCGTCTTACGCTGGATTCATGGAAAACCGTGACTTTAACCTACCATTTGATGATCAAGTTTCCTACCAAGTACGGAGTAGGAGAAGTGAGAGGGGATCAAGGGGCAGCACGCGAATGCTACATTGCCATGCTGGAAATAGACGATTAATTGGAAACCATGTGTATAGAAGAACAGCGAACAGCAACAGAACCGATGGAAGGGTTGGAAGAAGTACTCCTTGATGATTCTAGGCCTGAATGAACAACAAGGATAGGAACCTTGGCCAGTCAGACAGTGCGACAAGCACTCATGACGTTCCTAAGGGAAAATCAAGACATGTTTGCCTGGAGTCATGAGGACATTCCAAGAATTGATTCATCGATCATAGTCCACAAATTGAATGTATCGCCCTCATTCTCTCCCGTCCGGCAAAAAAAGTGAGTGTTCACACAGGAATGGGATAAAGTCATAGCTGAAGAGGTTCAAAAATTACAAGAAGCAGACTTTCATATGAGAAGTGTATTACCCCGATTGGCTGGCGAACGTGGTGATGGTCAAAAAAGCTAACGAAAAGTGGAGGATGTGCATAGATTTCACAGACCTGAACAGGGCCTACTCCAAGAACAGCTATCCTCTCCCACGTATAGATGCCTTGGTAGACTCAACCGTAAGACACCAGTTGCTAAGCTTTATGGACACGTTCTTTGGTTACAACCAGATTAAATTAAATGAGGCTGATTAAGAGAAGACCTCATTTGTTGCCAGCCAGGGGCTCTTTTGCTATAAGGTGATGCAGTTCGGACTCAAGAACATGGGCGCCACATACCAAAGGTTGATGAACAGGATGTTCGCTCATTAAATGGGAAAGAATGTGCAAGTTTACATAGACGACATGCTTGTAAAAAGCATATAGGGGGACGACCACTTGAGCGACCTCTAAGTAAGGCTGTCCAGAAGACCCGCCGAACCGCTCAACCCGACGAACTTGCCCAAGTCCGACCCGCTGCCACCCATCTGAAGACTCTGGCTGTTGGTCGCGGGTTCCGAACTGTCAAACTCGACCCCAGCGGGTCAGTGGTCGGTTTTGCATTTCAAAACCTGTGAAGCCCGAACTGAACCGATACCTTTAATGTTTCTGATGAAATATTAAGCATCCTAGACCAAATCTCCAATACCTTTAACATTTTTGGCGATAAATTAAGCAACCCAGACTAAATCCGGCGAGATCTCGCCGTAATTCGATGAAATCTAGGCTAGATCTCGATGGATCCGGTCAGATTTCATCCAGATCTTGCCGAATCTGGCCAAAAATGTTCCTGGCGATGAAACCTGATACTCGAACCAATACAACTGAAATCGACGAGACCCGAACCGAAAAATTCAACCAAACATCCGGGTCGATTTTGAGCCATATTTTCCTCCACTCGAATAATTTGGGTCAGGTCCGGGTTGGGCACAAACCCAACCTGGCCTGACCCGTGGACACCCCTACCTCCAAGAGACCTTCGATGCCCTACGGACATACAACATGAAACTGAATACAAGCAAGTGCGTGTTCGGGGTAACAGTAGGAAAGTCCTGGGATTCACGGTATCCCAACAGGGTATTGAGGTCAACCCGAAAAAAGTACAGGCCATAATGGAGTTAGCTCCGCCAAAGACGATTAATGAGGTACAGAGCCTGAACAGTAAGGTAGCTACATTAAATAGGTTCGTCTTGAGAACAACGGATAGATGCCTTCCTTTCTTCCATACATTGAGGAAGTCGTTTAAATGGAACCCAACCCGGCCTGACCTGTAGACACCCCTACCTCCAAGAGACCTTCGATGCCCTACGGACATACAACATGAAACTGAATACAAGCAAGTGCGTGTTCGGGGTAACAGTAGGAAAGTCCTGGGATTCACGGTATCCCAACAGGGTATTGAGGTCAACCCGAAAAAAGTACAGGCCATAATGGAGTTAGCTCCGCCAAAGACGATTAATGAGGTATAGAGCCTGAACAGTAAGGTAGCTGCATTAAATAGGTTCGTCTTGAGAACAACGGATAGATGCCTTCCTTTCTTCCATACATTGAGGAAGTCGTTTAAATGGACGACCAAGTGCCAGCAAGTGTTTAAAGACCTAAAGGCATATATTTCTTCTCCGTCATTATTAAGCTCCTCTAAGCCAAGGGAAGAACTGTTTCTATACCTTGCCTTCTCCTCGGCCGCTGTTAGCGCGGCTTTGGTCAGAAAAGAGGATGGGGTGCAAAAGCCCGTATACCTCACGAGCCAAGCACTCCGAGGAACGGAAGAGAGGTACCCACCGATGGAAAAGCTTGCTTTCGCGTTAGTAACTGCGACACGAAAGCTCAAGCCATATTTTCAGGTGCACACTGTGACCGTCCTAATAAATTAGCCCCTGCATAGAACTATGAATAATCATGAAGCTATAGGACAGATGGCATTATGGGCAGTCGAATTAAGTGAATTCGATATACAGTATTGACCGCACACGGCTATGAAGGGGCAAGTAGTAGCTGACTTCATTGCAAAATTCACTCTCGTAGACGGCCAGGGGGCAAAAGAGATCCCACAGTGGAGCATCCACACAGATGGATCCTCAAATAGGCAAGTAGGTGGAGCTGGTGTGGTGCTCCACAGCTCGAAAGGAGATAAGATTGAATGCATGATCCTTCTGGACTTCTCTACGACCAATAATGAATTAGAGTACAAAGCCTTGATAGCAAGGCTGGACCTTGCCATGGCAGCGAAAGCTGAAAATTTGGTCATATACAACGATTTCCAAGTAGTAACTAGTCAGGTTAATGGCAACTATGAATGTAGGAATGAACGGATGAAGAAGTACCTCGAATAAGTGAAGGGTAGAGTTAGCAACTTGTGAGTAAAGTTTTTTCAAATCCTAAGAGAGGAGAACGAACACGCCAACTGACTTGCTAAAGCTGCATCAGTAGAGTACATACTTGTCCCTAGGTAGGTATTATCTTTCGTTCAAGTCTCATCTTTAGTAGACGATGCCAATGTTTCGGAGATAAGTTTCGAGAGCTATTGGACGACACCAATTGCCTCCTACTTGAAGGATGGCGTGCTACCAGACAACAAGGAAGCTGCAAGGAAGTTGAAGGTTCAAGCAACTCCCTTCACTCTGATTAAAGACATCCTGTATAAGAGGGGCTTCTCCCAACCGTACCTGAGGTGCCTCATCCCCAGTGAGGCAAACTATGTTATGAGAGAAGTCCACGAAGGAGTTTGCGGAAACCACTCTGGGTCACAGTCGTTGGTGCATAAGTTAATACGAGCAAGATACTATTGGCCAACCATGCAGAGGGATGCCCTTGCATACGTCAAAGCTTGCAACAAGTGTCAGAGATTTGGCAACCTCATAAGACAACCAACAGAAGAGCTCACCCCAATGACTGCTCCATGCCTGTTCGCTCAATGGGGGTTGGATATCATGGGCCCGTTCCTAACGGCGATTAGATAATTGAAGTTCCTAGTTGTCGATATAGACTACTTCACCAAGTGGGTAGAAGTGGAAGCCTTGGCCACCATCACTAAGAAGAATGTACGAGGCTTTGTATGGAAGAATATCATTTGTAGGTACGGTATACCTAGGGTGTTGGTCTCGGACCATAGGGAAGCAATTAGACAATGACGCATTCAAAGACTTTTGTTTACAACTAGGGATCAAGAACCATTACTGACCCGCCCACCCGCAGGCCAATGGGCAAGTTGAGGTCACGAACCGATTCTTGCTCAAAATCATCAAGACTCAGCTCGAGGGGGCAAAGGGTATATGGCCGGACGAACTACCAAGTGTTTTGTGGGCATACCGAACCACTGCGAGGACACCTACAGGGAAAACCCTGTTTCGGCTAGCATACAGAAGTGAGACAGTCATTCCAGCTGAGGTAGGACTCACAAGCTACAGAGTGGAAAACCATGACAAAAGCAAGAATGATAAGGCTATACACCTGCAGCTTGATTTGGTGGATGAAGTAAGAGAAACAGCAGAGCAGAGGTTAGCACGGTACCAGAATCTCATGGCCATGCACTACAATTCCAAGGTCAGACATAGGGACTTCCAGGTTGAAGATCTTGTCCTGAGAAAGGTGATGGGCGCCACTAAAAACACCTCCCAGGGGAAGCTAGGATCTAACTAGGAAGGACCATATAGAATTGCAACATGGCATAGGAAGGGAACATACCACGTAGAGACGCTAGATGGGCAAAAATTGCACCACCCCTGGAACACGGAGCACCTAAAGAAGTACTACCAGTAGACGAAAACATGGACAACCAACGACACTCCTTATTTCCAATTTATTGCTTTTTAGTTAAGTCTTTTCTATTATCTACAGTTCCTTTCAACCCCGAAGGGTAGGTTTTTATCCTATAAGAAAAATTTTTATATGCATGTTTATCACTAATAAGAGGATTTATTCAAAAAATGTTGTATTTCCACAATTATTAAGTCTACAAGATGAATGGGTCCATCAAGGATTATTTATACCAGCTAAGTCCACAAAGTGGACGGAATCCACAAGGTGGACGAGTTCACCAATAAAGCTCGATTTGAAATAGACAGGCCCATCCCAATGGATCCAGTATACCTAGTCCATAAGAGGACGGATTCATCCTAAAAGGGTGGTTTGAAAACTTATGAAGTCCATAAAATGGACGGACTCAAGCACGCGTTAAAATAAAAACGTCCATAAGAGGACGGTTTTGAAATATTAAGTTCAACATGGACGGGCTCACTTAAAATGTCAAGTCCAAAGAGGATAGGCTCAACCATAGAAGGGTAACTTAAAACCTTAGGCCCGAAGAGAAAAGACTCAAGATATTAAATCCAAACTAGATGGACTCATCCCAAAGGGTTTTGTTTGAATTACCAAGTCCTAAAGATGAAATTGAATTTTTAAAACCACACATATGATTTAAGTTGAAATATAAAGTTCCAAAGAGGACGGGTTACCACTGAAAGGACAACTAGGTCCATAAGATGGGCGGATAACTCATATTCATCAAAAAGGTCGAATTCATTACAAGAATTCATTTGCAAATATCAAAATCCCAAATAGACGGATGTGTTGCAAAGAGTATAGTCAAAATAATCTAAAGATTCATAAAAGGAAATGTCTACAAATGGCAACAGATAATTGGAGTTAATAAATAAAAAGCCACAAAAGGGAAAGTGTTTCAAATTTAAAATAGACGGAAGAAATACAGCTTCAGTGCAATTTACAAAAAAAAAAAAAAAAAAAAACTACTGCTGAACGGAAGGGATTTCTTCATCCTTTTCAATCTGCTCATCCTCAAGGTGACAGGTAACCTCCTCGATAGATTTCTCTTGATCAACCTGGGCAACGTCACCATCGTCTTGAGGGTTAGGATTGGCATCATCGGCGAAAAGGTCCTCAGTTCCTTCAGATGCAACCGGACGGGCTGAGGTTTGGCCTTGTGGTCAATGGTAACATGAGACAGGTCCAATTCTGGGTAAGAAGCCTTGACCTGATGGAGGCAATCATCGAACTCGTCAGCAAAGAACGTCCTAGTTCGGCTAAAAGAGCATCAGAGTCACGATACTCCTTTATGGCGTCTTCTTTGGCCTAACGGATCATCCTCTTGGGCTTGGAGATTTCATCCTCCTTGTCCTTGAGCACCTTTTTAAGTGCCTTCCTCTATTCTTCAGACTCTTCTAGGAGTCTTTTGGTTAGGACGAACTTCTTCTCCATAGTAACCTTCCAGGCCTTCAACTCAACTAGCTCAACCTCCGACGCCTCCACCCTAGCCAAAACACGGTCCACCGCCGTTGCCTGGGACACGCAACGGTCCATCAGGCTCTTCATCATAAGCACCCCTTGTCGACAACCAAAGCTAGGGTTAGAAGAAATAACCAAAGAAAAACATAACGGAAGGGAAGGGTAGACGGTGACATACCTGAACAAGGTTGTATAGGCCCGTCTCTCCTAGGTCCTCGTAATCTTCACTCGTGAGGATGGACGAAAGCTGCTTAAGTGCATATTGAGGGTCTTCGCGAAGGAGGATGGGGTGTTTCTCCTCATTAGGAACCAGACCTTTCATTAAACCCTTACCCTTTCTATGGACGGGTGGAGGGGGCAATTTCACATCCGTGGGTTTAGCCACGACGGGCCCCACCGTCACCTTTGGCTTTTTTGGAAGACGGTCTGATTTGTCTGCCGTCTTCCTCTTGATAGACGGGTGCGATGGGCCCACACCTTCCTTTTTCTTCGCAACAGCTTGCTGCTTGATATAGGCCCATCTCTTGCTATCTTCCATTTCTGAAGGAGGACGAATAAGGAGTTATGCAACTAGTAAGCAAAAGTAAAAAAGAAAAAGAGAAAGGCAATGAACTCACATTGACAGACTTGTGCATCGTAACGACAGGCTGCTGTTGTGGGTTCTGGACCGTTGTAGTACCAGTAGAGGGTATTTAAGGTAACTAACTTAGCCCACGTCCTTTCTGATAGCTTGGTTTTGTTAAAGATCTTTTCCAGAAAACTCCACTGCTCAAGTGTGACTTCTGGACGGTCCCGAGCTGCAGTAGGAGACGGTTAGCAAGTGAAGATATCAAAAAAAAAAAAAAAAAAAAAAAAAAAAACAGACAGATGCATACCAGATGGGAGCATAATACTCCATGTTTTGTCAACGGGCATGTATTCTTGGTCACTACGGTGACACATCCACTCATCCCTTTCCATGAAAAAATAGCCACTCTTCCAGTTTCTGTTAGTGTCAAGGGTGTCACTCATGAGCCTTAGCAATGGGCTCATTGGCATGAAACTGTACATGCCTTTGGACTGAACAATCTCAGTCAGATGGTAACAATGAAAAAATTCTTCCACCATTAACCTATGCGCTCCGTCGGACATTGCCCCGTACAAGACTTCCATGCCTAGGAAGAGCCTCCAGACATTTGGGGAAATTTGGGTGATGGCCAGCCCTAGGTACTGAAGGAGGCGACGATGGAGAGCACTCAATAGGAATCTGAGCCTTGCTTTCAACATTTGCTCATAAACCCCGACGCCTTCGACACCCTCATAATAACACTTCTCTGACTTGTAGGGTAGACGAAGGGGTATGTGGACAGGTATTTGATACTTCTCCCTAAAGGTGTTGAAGTGCGTTTGTTTGATGGTAGAAACGAAGTCATTAACTTTCCACAAAGGGAACATAATGAATTTCCTAAGTCCGTTTGGACCTATGACGGATTGGATGGGCGGTTCAACACCAAATTGACCGTCATTTGAATCACTTTGTGACCCCATAATATGCAAGTCCTCATCCCTTGTGGAAGGAGAGGAGGCAGATGGGTTCCTTTCATCATTTGAGGTACAGAGGTTGTTCTAACCTGATGGAGACACCTCATCGTTGCTCGCCCCTGCGCGAACACACGACTGCTCACTCGACGCACTAGACATGTCACCTACACGTGACAAATAGTCCCTAAGACTTTGACGGTTTCACATAGACGACGGGCGTACAAATTTTAAATTAGGTGCAAGCTAATTTAACATAAGAATACTTACCAGTTAGGAAGAACGGCAAGGTGTGGATGACGGTTACACCAAGTAGACGGAAAGCAGAATTAGCAAGGTAGACGGATGTTCTCTTATTAAAGATTTGTTGTGAAAAGTGAAAAATGAGAAGGAAGGAGGCATGTATATATAGAGGTAACGGCGCGGAAGATGAAGGGACGCTTTGGTTTGAGTGATTGACCATTAAAAGCATGCCATGTGTCCCAGAGATATTTATGACCCTATACTAGCCTGTCAATCAAAGCACATCCCCAAAGTTAAGGTTTGATCGTCACCCCACGGATCCGTCTTGGCCTTAGGCGATGGATCCACGGAGTGAGAGGGCAGCTGATGGGGGTAAAAATTATAACGTGACAGATACATTCAAATGAGACTGTCAGTGCTAAGTTCAAGACGACGGTTTGATGGTCTGGACGGAGCAAATATATGACGGGTAGTCCTCTTATGTGGACGAATCCTCAATGCATGGGCATAAGGTGACGGGTGTCAAAGCCACGTGGCAGCCACCTAGCATAAGTAAACTCGAAGGAATTCTAAATGGAAGTATTTTGCGCCCCACGGTTGACCTTAGTCGAGTAACCTCTATATGGGAAAAATCCCACAAAGTACATACATTTATTAAGGTTCTCTCTATAAGGAAATTCCTTCTAACCCAAGAAACAGAAGGCGGTTCTACTCTACTATAAAAGCCTCAAGACCTCAAAAACAAGGTACGCATAATTTCACCCCGATTCTGACACTCTAGAATTGTGAAAAGTTTTCTAACTTAACTTTCAGAGGATCTTTGGCCAGTACCACACCAGTACTCTCGTAAGGTCTTCTTGCTCTGTGTTGTGCAGGTGTTGTTTCGAGCACGTGAGGATTGTGCAGCTTACTGACGATTTTCAGCATCATCAGTCACTAGTTTAGAATGTGCCCCATGCACCCTTCACAAAATTTTGAACTGTGATTTTCACATTTTTGTAATAAATCCCATGACATTTGTTCATGTAGGACTAGTTTCCTCTACACATTACTAGTACGTAGATAGCGTTGTAACTTGTTAATTAATACTATAACAATATAACCCAGTGGCGGAGCCAAGAATTCAGTTTAGGGGGGCAATGTTGAAAACAAAATTAATCTAAAAAAAATTAATTGATAATAATAGAAAACTAGTTACACAAATATATATTAATGTAATTTGGAGATTAATCTAAATAAATAGAGTTTAAACTATCAATTTTATTTCTTAAAATAAATTATTGTAAAAGTGTTAAGAGTATAACAATGTACTAGTAATTTTGTATCCTCACTGCCTTGAATGCTATTAAAAAATAATGTTGAATTCAACATTTTTTCTCTATTCTTTTAAGCAGTTAAAATTTGGATTACAGCAAAAACAAGATTGAAAAAAGAAAAAAAAATGAAAAAGAGTGGAGGCTATGGTTTTAGTGGTATATATGAATATAAGTAGGCCTTTTTTTTTATATATAAAAAATAATGATTATGTAGAACCCACCAAGAGGAGAGTTGGTATATTCACAAGTTGACACTGGGAATTATATAATTGGTAGACAATAAAGTAGTGTAAGTGATGAGCTTAAATGAAAATTGAATGTTCAACAATTGTGAAATTTATTATAAAAAATACTGTATATACTATATAGTATTGCCCTGACAATTGTAAAATTTGTTGTAAAAAAAATTATGTAAATTCATTATATACTGTTAGTAGTTTGGAAACTTGTTAAAAGGACAATACTTTTAAGGTACCAGTCTGTTTGGATTGAGGAAGAAGGGAGGAGGAGTAGAGTAGAATATAATATAATAGAGTAAATTTAGTATAAAATTAGCTTAATTTTAGCTAACTCTACTCTACTCTACTCTCCTTCACTCTCCCTTTTTCCCCTCCCCATCCAAACAGGCTATAATAGTCTTATGTGGGGCCATTGAACATTGTTTTCATTGGAAAAAGATGAAAATGCACTATGTTCTTATACAGGAAGCAGAGAAGTCTTTTCATTTATGCAAAGGACAAAGTTGAGATAGAAAAATGTTGTCAGGGCAAGTTGCTTTATAGATATATTATAGGGTTGTTTACTTTTTTTTAATATAATTTTTGTCTTCTTTTGCAATTCATGCCATTTTTTCAAATCTGCAGGTACTATTCTGAATTTTTTTTTTTTTACTTTTTCTGACCCTTTTTTTTGGTCCTTTCTGCACTTAACCAGCACTAGGCAGTGCTGGTTAACATTCTCCTATATTATATTATATAGGAGTTTTTGGGAAGGTTAGGGGGGCACTTCCCTCTGGCCCTCCCCTGGCTCCGCCAGTGGTATAACCTTACGGAAACCTAAATCACATTAATTGTTCAGCGTCAAAAAGGTATCTTCTTTTAGTTTTGGCCTCAATAATATAATTACAGAAAAAAATGGTGTTCGTGTGTTCAGGCTCAGGCATGTCTATGGCCCTGGCTTCTTCATTCATTAATGGGCAACACTTTACTCTATTGTCCTTCACAAAGTTTTGAACTGTCATTATGAGTATTTTCTAAAATTGCACATTTTCTCGGACTTGATCTGGTGCACCATGTAAACAAAAAATCTGGTGCACCATGTAAAGAGAAAAGTTGAAAAAAGAAAATTTTAATTCAGAAGACTGAGATTAAAAGTTTTTTTTTTTTTTGGGTAAACAAATGTTTTAACTTTCAATCTCTTCCTTCATTTGCAATTTCATGAATCTCAATCCCATCTGCTCGTATATGTTGACTTGTTCCTACACGGTACAAGTGGAAGGCGTTGTTGGAGACATGCCATTTAATGTGTTAATATGTTGCGAACCAGATGGATGTCTAACATGTAGGTGTTGATTCTTTGGTCATTGGATGCCTTAATTTTTTAGGAGGGTCCTAATATTAATTTGCGTTAGATTTTATATTCTGATTGATAGTGAGTGAAAGAATATAATGAAATAAAGAAAGAAAAAACATTTTAATATGGTTTGACCTAGCAATTTAATTCTACAATAAAAAAAGATTGTACGACTACATTTTTATTATACATCATCATATTCATGTTCATCATGCTTCATCACTCAAAAACCTAATCATGTTCCTAATCAAACATCAAGTTATTAACTTGATAACTTGATATGTATTATTTTCATATGGAGGTTGATAATTAACTTGATATGATCCACAACAACATCAAGTTTTTTTCCCTCATTATTTTTGTGTTAATGAGAAAATTTATGAACCTTGTACTAAATAAAATTTAGAATTTATGTATTATTTTACTTGATGATATAAACTTAAGAATTTATGTATTATTTAACTTATATGTTAGGTTTTGAGAGTTTAGGTTGGCAAATCATGAATAATGCTGTTAAGATTGCTACCCAGATGTTGGAAGTTTTGCTTGATACCTCTTGTCACTAGTTCGACCGATCGAGTAGTCCTGAGAAATTTAGCCCGTCAACCCATGAAGTGATTAAGGTTTTATGTAATCAAACCAAAGGTATTTAAACAAACCCTAAGTCACGTCTAAGAGATTTTTGGATCTGCTCTATTATAGATCTAAATGTTTTTTGCTCACAAAAGTTACTATTGGATATCATTCTAGACACAATCTAAACTAGTGGCTGTTGAAGTTGATGCAAATCAATTATCTTTTGTAATGGATCTAAACCTTCAAATGGAGTCTTGAAATCATGGATTGGAGGTTCACATTGGAACAACTCTATATTAGAGAAATTTGTGGATCTTAGAGCTGAGTTTAGTAACTTTAGTAAATTTACGAAAAATAGTTTTCCATGGGTCATCATATCTATGTTTTCAATTTATTTTCTTCGGTGTTTGATATTGATGATTGTTACATTAACTAAGGGCAATTCATAATTAATTTAATTAACAACTTGGCCTTTAAACTTTTTAACATCTTGGTGTTTTTTATTCCATTTTCTCTCTCCCACTTTACATCTTAGGTCCTTTTAGTATGCGTTTGGATACCACTTATTTTACTGAAAACTGAAAAAAATAAAAAAAATAATTTTTTTACTGTTTGCTATAGTATTATGCACTGTTCATTGGCCTAAAATCATTGTTCATGACTAATGAACAGTACACAATAGGCTGGACTAAAAAAAAAAAAAAAAACACAGAAAACGTAACGCACAAAATATGCGCAATACAAACATATTTGTTTTATTAATTTTTTAATATAGATGAGGTTTGTTTTAAATTATTTTAACATGTTATAATATTAAAATAAAAGATACATGTAACCTAAAATATATTATAAAATAATGTGTTAAATTAAATAAAATAACTTTCTAACGTGCCAAATGTTAAATTTTTTAAAAGAGTTGATGCTAAAATGCTTTAATGAGTTGACGCAACTTTGAAAAGATCCGCCACGAATTATAGATTTTATAACCCGTTTAGCATGACCCATATAACAATTTAAAATATTTTGGGATTTAATTTCACTTAAAAAAAAAAAAATTGGACAAAATTGGAATTTACTAAACTTTCAATGACCAAAACAGAGCTTGCACAAGTCATTTTCGTTCCAAGTGCGAGTGTGACTCTATAAAGCATAGAGCGTCAGTCTTCTTTGCAAATGCACATCCCTTCTCATTTTGACACATTATTAGTTCAAACTTCAAACCTAAAAAACAAAACCCACCAGGCCGGCCTGCTCCACAAAATGACTAGAGAGACACCTTCAAAACTCATCCTCTTATGCCTCTCTCTCCTTGCTTATTCTTCCATATGCACTTCCCATCCTAGTGTCTCTAAGAAAGGAGCTGAGATCAAAGGGTTGTTTGTTTTTGGAAGCTCTCTGGTTGATAATGGCAACAACAACTTCCTGCAGAACTCATTGGCTAAGGCTGACTACATGCCATATGGAATAGATTTCCCACTTGGGCCTTCGGGAAGGTTCACAAATGGGAAGAATGTGATTGACCTTCTTGGTGACCACCTTAAGCTTCCCTCCTTGATTCCAGCTTTTGCTGACCCCAATACTAAGGGAAGTAAAATTGTTCATGGTGTTAATTTCGCTTCTGGTGCCTCTGGTATTCTAGATGACACTGGCTTTCTTGCGGTAACATTTATTTTCTTCTTTTTCATTTTCTTCTTTTTTTGCGTATGGACATCTAGATGGTCCATGTTCAATTGGTGTAATATGTTATTGTAGCAACCATTAATTATTGCTGTGTGGACAACCTGAAAATCAAGAACTTTTCATCTATAGAGTTTAACAGGGGTAGGCCGCTATCCCTTTTTATTTTAGGTTTTTTTTTTTTTTTGGTTACTGTTGAAAACATTACGGGAGAGCTTTCTATTTGGGGTAGGCTGCTTTTGTTTTAAATACAAAATATTAAGAGATACTGTTTTTTAATCTCTCCTATTATATATTATTTAGTATTATTTAGTAGTTGACGAGTAACGAGACAGTTTTTTATTAAAATAAAAAAATATTAAAATTAACTCAAACGTCCATTCTATTTATTCCACAATATTTGAACTTGCCTTATTTGTGAGGTTGACTAGTAAGAACCACCGCAGGTGTCGCAGCACGACGTGAGGCTGCCATGATGAAAAATGATCCCTATTCATACCTAATAAGTTGGTAGTTGGTACATTCAAGAATTTATTGCTGATGAATATTTGGTAAACTTATTATTATTATTTTTTTAAGAAAATGGTTAAACTTATTTAGTTACGTAAAACCTAATGTTTTTTATTTTTGAGAAATAGCTATATCCAAATTTTAATAAATAAACTTTCAAGAAATTGTTACTTTTAAACATAATCTAAATAGCTGATCTCTTACTACTGCACATTTTTAGTGCAATAGTTACTTTATAAGTGCTTATGGAATGTGAGGAGTAAGAATTAGGGTTCAAGTCTCTAGAAATAAGTTTCATAAACATATACACTTAGATTAAGTTAGAATAAAATTTTTATCTTGTATTAAAAAAAAAAAAAAAGCATAAGTTGGTTTTTTTTTTTAGAAGAATAATAAGTTGGTAATTGGTGCAGAATAGAATTTATTGTTAATGAATATTTGGTTAAACTTATTTAATTGTGTAAAATCTTACATTAAAAAAAAAAAGAATAACAATATCCAAATTTTTAATAAATAAGTTTCAGCAAACTGCTACCTCAGAACGCACTCGAAATAGCTGCTAAATCATTTAAGTATGTGTAGAATTTTATCCTCTACGTACATTCTTACATTTATTTTACAACGTATTTTCTTACTTCTTGAGCAATATAAATAGTGTCTTATATGCTAATCTTCTAGATTAAGAATCAAAAAAGGGCTCAAGTTAATTAAATAAATTTTCATAGCTTGTTATATAGCCCAAGGATATATAGTAGGGATGAGGCAGAGCTTTAACATGTGTTGAAACGTGTTGGCATTTTCAGGGGCATGTGATAAATCTGAATCAACAAATTAGAAACTTTGAGAAGGTGACCTTGCCAGAACTAGAAGCTCAGTTGGGCCACAGAAGCAGGGTGGTGCTTCCCAACTACTTGTTTGTTGTGGGAACTGGAGGAAATGATTACTCATTCAACTACTTCCTCATGAAATCCAGCATCAATGTCAGTCTTGAAGCCTTCACTGCCAACCTCACATCATCGTTGTCTCAGCAAATTAAGGTTGGTTTCTTCTTTTTTTTCTTTTTTTTTAACAAGTCTACACGCACAAAATTTTTTTGACAACTTATTGTTATTTGAGGAAGCAAAATCGTAAATGTTTGTGAATTGTGGTGGACTTGAATTAATAAAAATTTATCAATTTTACGAAAAATATTATGCATATAAGATTGAACTTTTTTTGTTGTTAAAAAATTAAAAATGCCTTTGAAAAAATAATGTGTTCAAAACACCACATTTTTATAACATTTTCGTAACTACGTGGTTGGTGCATTGAAAGAAAAAACAAATGGTGTTAAACGATGGAGCCTAAATAAAATTGATGTTACCTAAATTGTAACAGGTTTTGAAAAGACTATTCGACCATATTTGGCCCAAGTATTAAGTGAACAGAAGGGTGGGCCACCCAAACTTTAATTTACTGGGCCTGGAAAAAAAGCCTCATTCGAGAATTAATGACAACCACACAACGTAAAATGAATCCAATAGAATACTTTGGACCAACCGAAACCCATGAAAAGGCTTTAATGGCGTTGTATTTTTTAGCATCTAATGCAATGTCCTCTCCTTTGTCATTATCTACCTATAAAAATAAAAAATAATAGTTAAAACATCATTGAAGACTGTATTTATTTTTTAGTCAATAAAATTTAAAGGAAATAACGAAAAGTTTTGTTTGTAACCAAAGCAACCTTATATGCATGGATCTATGTTTTGTAAGAAGTATCATAGAAAACTATTATTTGGAGAAATTTGATAAAAAAAATATGCTATAGAATGTAGCTATTGAAGTGTCCCTTTCATGCTGAAGTAATGGAACATCCTATTATAAATTTATGATGTGAACTACCATTGCCAACGCTATTGCTTATGTCCATTATTTGGTTAACAGAAGGTAGCTAGAGTTGAAAGGCCTTTCAAATGTACATTTTTCCCATCTTTAATTAGCTTCAAGATTTTAGGAAACTTTTCTAGTGGCCTTCATCACGACAAGCAAAAAAAATAAAAATAAATCCTGCATTTTAGTTGTTTCAAATTATATAGTTTCAAAATTTTCAAATTAATCCTTATCTATTAAGACTTTTATAGATTAAAATTTATAATTTCATTAGTTTAACATTGAACCCTAAACTTTTTAAGTTAAATCAATTTAAATCCTCAGATTTTATGATTTTATTTAGGGGGTTTAAATTGATAGAATTTCAAAGATTTTTAGTGTTTGATTTGAAATTAAAAAAAAAAAAAAACTATAAGGTTTAATTTGTAACAGTCTTAAAACTTTTAAGTTTAATTTGAAATAACCCAATATAAGGTTTAAAATTTAATTTACTCCAAAAAGAAATAATTTCATTACAAAAGACAAGGGTATCTGCACCAATTTCTTGTCGTGTCTGGTGCATAACCTTATATTAGTTTCAAACTTTATTAACGTCATCCTTACATTGTAAAATTGTCAATCTTTTTTCTTTCTTTTTATTATTATTATTATTATTATTATTTAATTAGAAACGATTGCATAATCAGTTGGTACCACATCTTGTACAGTAAAAGAAATTGGTTTGAATCTCCCCATTCCACTATTCTTGGGATAAAATCTTCAGCAAGAATGAAGACCAAAATATTTTTATTCTTATTAATATATTTCTTTTAACACTGTTAATGCAGAAGTTGTATAATTTGGGGGCCAGAAAGTTTGTGTTAATGTCAGTAAACCCAATTGGGTGCAGTCCTATGGTAGCGGCAAACCGGCCAAGGCACAAAGGCTGCGTTCAAGGTCTCAACAAGGCGGCTCACCTCTTCAACGCTCACTTGAAGTCACTGGTGGATGTCATCAAACCACATCTGCCTGATTCCAATTTTGTTTATGTTAACTCATATAAGATTATCAGAGATATTATCAGAAATCCCATCTCCAGAGGTAAAAATTTCACTTGCTCTTCTTCTTAATTAACCAAAACTTATAAAATAGAAAGAAAAACTGTAGTTATATCCCATATATGCAACATTTACAACTTACTCGGAGTATGACAAACCATTTCTTAATTGGTTTAAATTTAATTTAATCCTTTTGCTTTTATTTCAATTGTTATTTATTTTTTAAGATTTAATTTGTCAATCAAATCACTTTGTAAAACTAAGTCAATTTGGTCTTTTTGTTAGCAATTGGCATTGTTTAAATATTCTTTTGGTAATATTAAAAATTTAACTTAAAGCATTTATAAGATACTCTATATAATATTTTTTTGAGAAAGAAGTTCATAAATATTATTAGGTAACAGGCAAATCCGCCTAATAAGCAACAAGAGTATAGATAAGAACATCTTCTATCCAAATAGAAAAATCAGTGACATGACATGTATGTCTAGCTAGGTTGTAAGCTACAGCGTTACCATCCCTACCAACATGTAAAAAGCAAATACAATTAAATAAGCCTGCCAAACTTTGAGCACCTCGAACTAGAAGACCAAAAGAAGCTAGAGATGCTGAGTCATCCTTAAGAGCAGCCATTACAGTCAAAGAGTCTCCTTCCAGAATTCCTTTGTCCAATTCGAGCTCCAAAGCAAACTCAAGAGCTCTGCATGCCGCCAAAGACTCTAGTTCTTCAACATAATTTTGGAGAGGTAAATTCTGAGAAAGGGAAGCCATTACCAAGCCACTGCTATCACGTATGATCACGCCAATACCTGCTCTGTTATCTTCCTGGAATACAACTGCATCAAAGTTAATTTTGTAGAAATCCTCAGGAGGTGGAGTCCACCTAATCTGAGGTCTGACAGGAGCTAAAACTTTCCTTGGCTGGGCTGTCCGAAACTCCATTAGAGATTCGAAAGCTCGCTGAGGAATCAAGTCTAAAGGCATAGCTGGAGGAGATGTTCTGGCCTTGTTTCGCCTATACCAGATTGTCCAAACTAGCTTTGAGAAAAATTCCACATTGCAGTCCGTCTCTAGAACATGATGCAGAGGTTGTGGAAAGTGTTGAAACCTGATTGTGTTCTTGAAATTCCATTGTGGATCATCATCCCAGACCTGCGCCAGACTTGGACATAAGAATAAGGAGTGGAGGACATCTTCTTGATGGTGGGAACATAAAGAACAGGTTGAATCCTCAATCACACAGTGACGGACCAAGTTGGACTTGGTGGGAATTGCATTTCGGTAGGCCCTCCACAAAAAATTTCGCACTTTGCAAGGCGGTGCTAGCTTCCAAATACTTTTACATAGAGTTTTATTTAGGTCAGTTTGCTGTTGTCTCGGTGCAGTGTTGATCCGAGCTTCAGTTTAAAGGAAAAAATAACCTGACTTTGCTAAATATTGTCCGGACTGAACAAAGGGCCAGGTAAGGACATCTTCACATATGTTTCGGCTTAGAGGTATTTTCTGAATTTGCTCAAATACTTCTTGGCTAAACACATTAGGCAGAATAGAAACATCCTAAGCTCGAGTGAAAGGATTTATGAGTGAACTTACTGTGGCATCTTGCAATTTTAGCTAGCAAAGGGCCTTGCAAACTTGGGGCAGCAAGTGAGGGCAGCCATTTATCACCCCAAAGCTTAATAGAGTTCCCATTTCCCACTCTCCATTTAGCCCCTCGTTGAATGACCTCTCCTCTCTCCCCTTCAATATACTCTTCCACGCATAAGATCCCCCATGACCCTCCTTAGCTTCCATAATAGTGCAGTTTGGGAAAAATTTTGCTTTGATAACTCTATCAAACAAAGAGTTTTTATTGTGTAAGAGTCGCCAAGTCTGTTTTGCAAGAAGTGCATCATTGAAGAGGGGCAGCTCCTTAAAACCCATACCACCTTCAGATTTTGGCTCACACATATCCTCCCATTTAACTCAATGAATCTTCCTTCGATCGCCCCCTTGCCCCCACCAAAATTTGCAAATGAGCCCTTCAATTTCATGGAAAAGGCCAAGTGGAAGTTTGAAGCAACACATTGTATAGGTTGGAATTGCTTGGACCACCGCCTTGATCAAGATTTCCCTTCCAGCTTGTAACAATAATTTTTCTTCCCACCTTTGCAATTTCCTCCAAACTCTTTCTTTAATATAATCAAAGCTTGCTCTTTTGTGCCTCCCTACAAGTGATGGCAAGCCCAAATACTTGTCATAGTGTTTTATTTCTTCCATTCCTAATGCTTCCTTTATTTCTGCCCTCACAATCTCTGTGGTGGATTTGCTAAAAAAGATGGAAGTTTTGCTTTGATTAAGTTTTTGGCCCGACATACTTTCATAGGACTCCAAAATTTGCAAAAATTTCTGGCATTCACTCTTGCTAGACCTACAAAACAGTAGCTATATCTGCAAAGAGCAAATGAGTTAGTTTTGGACTCCTACTCAAGCCGAATCCATGGATAGTCCCCTCACTTGCTGCCTTAGATATAAGGCTATGAAGACCTTCCGTACAAAGTAAAAAGAGGAAGGGAGATAAGGGGTCGCCTTGGCGAATTCCCCTTGAAGGCCTTATCATCCCTTTTGGTTCACCATTCACTAGTACCGAATATGAGACTGATTTTACACAAGTCATCATGAGAGTTATCCGCTATTCATTTAACCCCAACTTTCTCATAACCTCCTCCAAGAAAGACCACTCTACCCTATCATATGCTTTACTCATGTCTAATTTCACCCCCATTTAGCCATATTTGCTAGATTTATGATTGTTCATACAATGAAGGGTCTCAAAGGCTACAAGAATATTGTCAGAAATCAATCTATTTTTTGTGAAAGCACTTTAGTGTTTTGAAATAATAGACAGTAAAATTTTTTTGAGCTTATTAGCTAAAACCTTTGAAAAAATTTTGTAAAGGACATTACAAAGGCTTATAGGTCAGTAGTTTGAAATGGAGGTTGGGTTTTTTATTTTGGGGATTAGGGTGATGAAAGTATGATTCAAAGGGTGAGGGAGAGTTGCTGAATTGAGATAAGATAAAATAGTATTTGTCACATCTTCACCAACAAGATTCCAATTTTGACAAAAGAGGGGATGCATACCATCGGGGCCTGGAACTTTAAGAGGAGCCATCTGTTTAAGCACCACTTGCACTTCCCACTCCATAAATTTCTGTGACAATTGGTTGTTCATCTCGGCTGTGACAAGTGTTGGAATTGAGTTCAGATCATTGTCTCCAAGAACCGGATTTGATGAGGTAAAGAGATTTTGATAATACTCAATGAAAGCTTTGGCTATCTCCTCAAAATGATGAACCCATCTCCTCAGAATGATGAACCCATCTGCCAAGTGAATTGTCGATTCCTGTGATTCTATTTCAACAGTGCCTTTATGTTGCTTTACTGTGAAAATATTTAGAATTCTTGTCACCCCTAACCAGCCAGAAACTTTTTGCTCTTTGTCTCCACATTTTGTTTTCTTTTACCATTAACTCATTGATCTCCATTGAAAGCTCTCTAACACAGAAATTTACACCAGATTGGATAGCCTCCTTTTCAGCCCTAGCAAGTAGTTTCCTCTTCTCAATCAACTCTCTTCTTACATTCCCAAATTTCTTCTGGCTCCACTGAGTTAATTCGTGACCACATTTGTCAATTTTCCTCATCACTTTGATGTTGGGATCACATGGAATTAAGCTTCTCCATACTGCTTCTACAGTTCTTCCACAACCCTTACCCGTTAGCCACATTTCTTCAAAGCGGAAGGGTCTTGAGATGGGAGGTGGTTCAAGACCATTGGGCACAATCCATATAGGGATATGATCAGATGTAGTACAAGTTAAGTGATGGACCTTAGTACCTGCAAATCGTTGGAGCCACTCATTGGTGCAAAAGGCTCTATCTAACCTCTCCCATAGTGACCGACCATTGGCGAAGTGTTTGCTCCAAGTATATTTTAAACCCAAGTAGCCAAGGTCCATGAAGCCACAAGCATCAACTACTTCCCTAAAGAGCTGCATTTGTGTATGACTCCTCCTATTCCCCCCCCCCCCCCCCCCCCCACCCAATTTTTGTTGCTTCTAATAAACTCATTGAAATCACCTGCACATAGCCATGGAGTTTGAAACTTATGATTTAGACTTCGGAGAAGGTTCCAAGACTCAATTCTTTTGAAAGTTTCAGGTTCACCATAAAAGCCAATGAAACACCACTCATTTTCCATATCCTTATTGATTATTGCATCAATATGATTTTTATTAGACCCCTCAACTGTCACAGCAATTGATAATCTCCAAAATAGCACCAAACCGCCTCCTCTACTTGTTCTACGGACTACGAACATATTCTCGAATTGTATCTTCCTTTTCACATTGTTTAGCCTTGCTTCATCTATCCATGCTTCGGCTATAAACACGACAGAGGGATCTTTTGCCCACACAATTTCAGCAAGCTTGTTTTCTGTACATGGGTTCCCAAGCCCACAACAGTTCCATACTAAAGCTTTGTTTGGATCACATCCATGTTTTGGACGTTTGGGCGTTTTGGGTGTTTTTTTTTTTTTTTTTTTTTAAGTCCAGCGCGTTATGCACTGTTCATTGAATAGTGATTTTAGGATAATGAACAATGCTTGAACAGTAATAAACAGTAAAAAAATTATTATTTTTTATTCTTTTCAGTTTTTAGCAAAATAAGCTGTATCCAAACGCATACTAAGCAATTCACAGCGATTGGCGGGGCTAAACCACAGCCTCCACCATTGAATAAGAAAAATTCTCATCATCTTTTGAAACCACTCTACGTTTGCCAGTTAAATCCAGATGATCATCTCCGCTTCGCTTGCCACAAACAGGTTTGCTATTGGTGCTGCCACCTCTGACCCCTGCCCTATTCTGTTTCTTGATTTTCCCTCTAACACTCAGGTTGTTGTTGGAGGTAGGGTTAATTTTTGGAGAACCCTTCAGTATGTTACCACGTGTATTTTCTGCTTGTGACTCACGTGTTACTTGCTTACACCCCTCACGTGAGTTGCCTCCTTCCAGAATTGATTCACTTTGAAACCGTGGATTTATGTTCTCACTTATTGCTGATATCGGTTTCACCATCACCCCAGTATTCTGTCCATATTTAATCACGTCTTCTTCAATTTCCCTTATTTAAATTTCAAATAATTTTGCTGATGTAACTGAAGTAGGGAATGATGTCTCAGCCTTTGAATGTGCCACCGAATTAATTGGAGATAAATTAGGAGTGGATCCGTTGGAGATAAGTCCCTATTTGGGAAGGAATCAATATCCTGTGGTAATGCATTCTCCAATTTATTGGTTTCAGAATTTGCCAGGTCACCAACTTTAATGCCTTCCCTTCCTTCCTCACCGGTCTCAGTCCCCATGTCTGATAGAATCACCTCCGATGGGCCACTCACCGGTGCTGCCACTACCGCTTCAGATTGTGCCCGAGCTTCCTGTGATTTGTGTGTACCTGATTTTCTGCCCTCGTAAGAACCCGGAACATAAATGACCGACTTTCCCACAGACGTATACGGAGCTGCCTTCAGGTTAAGAGCTGAATTGTTGCTGTTCTGGTAGAAGTGTGCCTTTGCTATCAAGCCACAGATCGCAATTCTTGTCACTGTGAGTTAGACGTCCACACCAGAAGCAGAAATTTGGCAATCGCTCATATTTGAAGCTCACCCAATTCTTGTCTCCAATCTCCATTGTGATTACCCTTCCCTTGCAAAGAGGTAGTGTAACATCTATTAGAACTCGAACTCGGATGAAATAACCTCCCTCATCGTCCACTGCTTTCGTGGATTTTTGAACTTTACCGACAACTTCACAGAGACTTTCAACCACGTCTTTATTCATGAAACGCACTGGAATGTCATGAACCTGTACCCAAAAGAGTGTTTTCGTAAAAACCAATTCACGGACAGGGGTATCCATTGCATATCTCTGTAGCATTACTAGGTGTTTATCGAAGGTCCAAGGTTGATTCTGAATAATTTGGTCAACATCACTTAGGTTGTCAAAGACAAACAAAACCCTGTGATCATTATGGTTGCGAATCTTGAAACCATTCGTAGAGCGCCACAACTGTTGGAAGGTTCTTGCCATGGCCTCCATATTTAGAAACCGTGGGGTTAGAAATTGTGCGCTAGAATGAACTCACCAGAACGTTGATCTTTGTTAAGAACAAATCCTGTATTTTCCTTCTCTGAAAGCGAAAACTTGCTCCATTTTTCAGCCAAATCTTCCATACCTTAGTCAATAGGAAAAGCACAAGAGATAGATGTGTTTCCCAAAACCCAAGAAGAAAAAACCCACAAGCTCTAGAGGTAAACTTGCTACCCTTAGAGAACAAAACTCTCCTTCAGTAAGAAGGGACTAAAACTTCTACTACCTAAGAGAAGAGAAAAAGCTTACTTTCTTAGCGACAGAGAGACCTTAAGGTAATTCTTTTTACTCTATAGATTTTGTTATTTGATAAGTATTATTAAAAAAAAAAAAATGTTTGAACAGTTTTATTTGCTAACATATTTGGACAAATTGACTGGATTGAAGTATTTTTTCATATTAGGTGACTAAATTAAAAAATTAAATTAAATTTAAATATTTTTTTATACTCCCATTCTGTAAATCTATTTAGGAAAATCAACTTTTTAAGGGAACATCAATTAAAACATTATGTTTACATAAAAATATTCAAATTTTCAAAACTACCATTCTTAATTTAAACTTTAGTGATAGATGCATATTGGTTTTTTTTTTTTTAAATAAAAAAATTAAAGGTATGTTATTAAATTTATTTATTAAATGAGGGAGAGAGCAATTTAGTTGTTGGGAGTGAAATTATTTGAATTATAAATGTCTCCATTAAAATTATCATGAGCTTTTAGTTGAGCTACAAGGCTCTTGACAAATTTTAAAAACTAATTTTGACAATTGAAGTAACAGTTAAGGACTAAATTAAATCACCATAATTTGTTGTGGAAGAATAAGAATTATTCAAGTTCATTCATGCCTTACAGGTTTCAAGGACGCGAGAAGACCTTGTTGTGAAGTTGCATCAATAAATGGAGTGTTGTGCAAAAGAGGTGGTCAAGCTTGTGTAGACAGGAGCAGTCACGTGTTCTTCGATGGATTGCATCCAACAGAAGCTGTGAATATTCAAATAGCAACTAAGGCTTATGAATCTGATCTCAAAAGTGAAGTTTATCCCACTAATGTAAAGAATCTGTCCAACGTTTATGTTTAATTTCTAGCTTCAGTTCTTGCTTCATTGTGTCAGTCTAAAATAAAAAATTTGGGACATAACTTTTAAGGTTTAGCTAGTTTAGTAGTCCCAATAAGACTCCAGTGAATGTGTGTTTCTACATTCTAATCTTGTAGGCCTATTTGGGACATAACTTGTAAGGTTTAGCTAGTTTAGTGGTCAGACTCTAGTGAATGTGTGTTTCTAATCTTGTAGGCCTTTTGTTGGCTATTTTCTTTCCAACTTCAGGAACTTGAACCTTATATATATGTACTTACTAAGTTGGCTTGTGAATGTTTTGGAGGTTAACTAGGATGATCTCTCTCCCTCTCTCTCTCTCAAACCCAAGGCTTGCTTTATAAAACGATAAAATCTATTAACACAATTTTTGTACTACAACTCTTGTCACAACCTTGACACGTGCGATCATAAATAGTGGAGAAAAAAATAATGGGTCTGTATGAAAGTGATGATTTACCAATTAAAACCACACATTTTTTTTTTATACGAGATAGAAATTCTACTCTAGTTTAATTTAAGTGTATATGTGTGTGAAACTTCCTCCTAGAGACTTGAATCCTGACCCTTTCCTCCCACACCCCACAAGTACTTATACTTGTGGAGTGACTATCGCACTAAGGATGTGCGGTGGTAAAGCCACACATGTTATTAAGTTGTGGTGAAGTGTGTAGTCTTGAAAGAATTATTATAAAACACTCTGATTCTATGTTTTTTTTTTTTTTTTTGATAGAGAGGTACTCAGTGGAGAACATTCAATAGAATAATTCCTCTTGAACCAAATACCTAGACTCAAGAGTTCTATTTACGTGTAAGGAAGTGCTAGACGTACCACAACACCTATTCTAAGATAATACATTGTTTTGGCATTACTCCTATGTTAAGTTATGGTTTTTCACGTAACATTTGTGTTGGCTTTATTCCATGACAAAAAGTGTTGTAATTGCATTAATTTATTTCCTTGTATTTTGTGTGATTTATTTGTAATAAGTTTAGTCTTAAGTGGTGAAGATTTGCTCAAGAAGTTGATTTCGCAACTTGGCTCACGAGTGGTGCAAACCGCGAAGATCACATGAAGAGCACATGCCGAAAGCTGAAGAGTCAGTGTGTTTCACAACTCATCTCGCGACTTGGCCAACTCACGAGATGACCCGTGAAATGCACTGATAGTTGGGATTTTAAGTGTGACTCTTATACCATTCACCCATACTATATATATCCTCGTTTTCCACAAAATTGAAAGGAGGCTATTCAGAAAAAAACCCTAGAAAGGTTTCTACAACACACCCTCCTTTTAGAGAGAGAGCTACTCATTCTTAAGTGAGAATTCCTTATAATCTATTCTCCTTCCCCTTCCCCTTTCCCATTGTTATATCTTGAAAGGAGAATTGTACCCAAACACAACCCACACCTATTCAGAGTGTTTTGGAGCTTGGAAAGCATTTGGGATTTACCAAAAGAAGCCGGTGAGGCTTGACGGATGCAATCGAGTAGTATTGCAGGATCTGGATAACTAGTGAAAACAAGACTCCGAGAAGTCCGTTGGTAGCTAGAGCTTGGAGGGCTCAAGTACATTGAGTAGATTAGGCTTGGAGGGTCTTTTTGATATTCGTGTACTCCAACTTATTCACTAGTTGATCGATTTTGACTTGGAGCGTTGCGGAGAGGTTCTTCGGTTTTCTCTTTGATAACACATCTTGGTGTTATCTTGTGTTTGCATCTCTCTTCCCTTACTCTTTAAGCTTTACATTTATTGTTCATTGTATATGCTTATGCCTTAGAGAGTAGTTCTAGTTTATTGCAATTCATTTATTTTTGTTTTGCACTTAGATAAGTTTGAGTGAAAGCAATTAAGCCGTGTTTTTAAAATTGGGATCTAAACAAGCATTTGTATATGCTTATGCCTTAGAGAGTAGTTCCAGTTTATTGCGCCTCATTTACTCTTGTTTCACACTTAGATAAGTTAGAGTAAAAGCAATGAAGCCGTGTTTTTAAAATTGGGGGTCTAAATGAGTATAGTGTTTCTACAGTCATTGAACTTTCATCCTAATTTTTATTATTTGACATTTAACTCATGTATTTGGCATTTGCATTCAAAGAGTCCTGTGAAGTCTAAGTATGCAAGACGCATGTACATATATGTACATTAGCATGTGAATAGCACATATGTTATACGTTAGCATGTAAAATCCAAGTACCTATACTTTTTGATAAACAATCCAAGTACTTATACTAACATGCGAGATTGAAATATACATTACACTAGCATGTGTAGTCTAGGCAAGTACAACTAAATATGCATAAGGAAATTGTCCTTCAAGTATGAAGAAGCTTACCTCACTCCTTTAAAAGCAAATAATTTATTAACTGAAATGTATTGAAAAAAGATACAACATTCAACACACGTCTGGTGTATAACCTTTCTGGTCTGAGCAACGGGTTTGCTAGACCCCAGCTGTTTAATTAAATTTCTTGACAGGTTTAAAGTGGGTTAATTAAAATTGGCCCATTACAATTCAATCATTTCACAATTTAGTATGAAAAATATTATTTTGCTATAATTAATCTCCTAAGGTTGGGACTAAAAATGAGAGTATCAGAGTTCTACTCAAATTAACACAATATTTTGCATTTTGTAGACAAATTATATATTTCTTGTGGTTTGGTCATATCATAATTTAATCTCACAAAATTTTCAATAGCTACATTTTCACCTCCTAAAGTTTGGATTAACTTATACTTTATTCCTATATATATATATATATATATATATATTTTTTTTGATGAAATACTTTAGTCCTATATAAGACTACTAAGAAATGAGTATTTTATGGATACTATCATACTAGCTACTATTCTCTATTATTAAGAGAATACATTCTGTCCGGAGGTGGCGTAAAGCAGTTGTTTTATGCCACCAGTAATAAAGCGCCATGTTACCCAAAAACTTTAAATTTAATACACCTTGTTACACCTAATTATAACCCACATAATATCCCAAATTTGCTCCCAAACTCAATCACGTTCTTCTCTCTGATCCCTCTCATCTTTGTTTCTCTCTCCCTCTCATCAAAACCCAGCGACGATCCACACCACCTCCGATCTGCCATCACCCAACGACGATGCTCCAACAACCGGCTGTGCATTTCAGCCACCCACCTCTGTTTATTGGATCAGGTAAAATTTTGATATCCCTTTCTTTAATTGAATTTTTCCCCCTTCCTTCTTATAGATCTCTGGTAACTGTTGTTGGGTATGGGCCTCTCTCATTTCGATTTCTCTCTCTAATGTCTTTTTTATTGGATTTGCTATGGTTTTTGTGGGTTGGGTTGTTGGGGTTTTTGTTGCTAGATGCACATAATGATTGGGGGTTTTGTTGATTGGGTTTGCTTGGTTTTTGTTAAATCAAATGGAGTAGAATGGATTTAAGTAATGGAAAGGGAAAAAGAAGAAAGTAATGGAAATGGGGTTCTGTGTTTTTCGTAGAAACCACATGGCGTTTATGTATTTTTCCCTTATTTTGTTATGGTATTACTATTAGTATTATGCCACTTTTGGATAAGTAATGGAACTTTATTGATACCAAAAAAATAGTTATCCAAGCATATAGGATGTATACAATTGGGGACATTACCCATGTTTCTAAAGGAAATTGTGATATCAAATTTATGGTTTTTGCTTTCTTTATTTTCTTGCGGTCTTTGCCAAGATCATCATTTTCTTTCATTTATAGCATGAAATATTATGCTTTTATTTAATTTAATTTGTTTCTCTTCCTTGCATACATTTGTGGTAACTATAGTTGGTGTTAAGGGTCTCTCTGTTATTTTTTTCTTTAATTTTTATTTTTGTTTACTGAACCCTTGGATCTCATTTTGTTTAAGTTTTGATCTGTCTGATGACTAAGTTTTATTGTTAAGCATAAAACTTGCTGATTTTGCTTGGGTTTTAAAATTGGGTTATTGGCTATGGCCGAATGTGTAGTGATTGAATTGAAAGTGACCTGCTTGGTGTGTGTATAGGTATCTTGGCTTTGGCATTAACCGAGAGTAAGTTCCAAATTTCAGAACATAGGCTGATTTGAATGCCTAATGTGAGTTTTGTAATCATCAGGATCATAGTTGCAACTTGAATGAGCTTTCATATGTAATTGTTTCTTATTAGGATACCCCTTTGCTTATATGGACAACAAAGATAGAGATAAGTAACCACACATTTAATGGCTTTGAGTTATCAATTCTTGAGCTAAATTTTTTATTTTTGTTGTAATTGTATAAGTATTCTACTAGATTTTGTGGTGTTTGTATCCCTTACTTTGTAGACTTTGTTAATAAGATGAATTTTAGCTTGTAATTATTTAAAGGGAGTCTATGTATGCTGCTTGTATATACTTATCCAAAAAAAAAAAATGTATGCTGCTTTTTTATAGATTTTCTTGTTACTAATACAGTTTGTATCACTTGTCAAATAATAAGTTTACTAATATAGGTTGCCGTTGACTTGAGTTTGTATGATCTCATGCTTAAAGGTGACTACTGAATACTGATCTATTCCTAGCTCTACAAAATCCAGAAAAATGTCTTTGCCCTTTTTGGAACATTGGTTGAAGACATCCAGTGAAGAGCATCACACTTCAGAAAAGTTTTTAGTTTTTCAAATTCTTTATGTAATCATGCAGCTCATGTAATAACAAAGGAAGCTCTCAAGAGAAATTCTAAGGGAATTTGGGTGGAGGAATGCCCCCTTTCCTTCTTAATTTTGTATAGATAGACAAATATATGGTAGACTAGGAAGATTTTGTATCTGCTCTAGAACATGTCTTCTATGCTAGAGATTTGATATTATTTCAAAAGCCTTTCAGTCGGAGGTGTCTTATATTGTACTGAGCAAGTTTGCTCCTAGTGTATAGTTTGCTTTGTTTTGAAAAAAATTTCTGCTGTATAACCTCAAAAAAAAAAAAAAAAAAAGATTGTATCACATGTCAAATAATAAGGCTTACAGAAGGTGCTGTTATCATCTCTTCTTGTGGTCTGGTTTTGTGTTTGCAGGAATTGGATTATTTGAGGAATCCTCTTGGTATTGATTAGATCCATCTCTGGATGACTGCCTATTTACAATTGAACTCAAATCTCTACTAGTCAAGCCAAATATCTATGAAATTAGTCTTAGGTGGTTTTCTCATAACCTCTTTGACATGTTTTCTAATTTAGAATCATGATTTGTAATCTTTGACATAGGTTGTGGACAAGTGCTTTAATGACTATTTATATATCAATTGGTTTGGTAATGGTGTACCAGTGTTTTGAGTATACTTTGTACTTTTTTTTTTTTGTTGCGACGTATACTTTGTACATTTGAATATATGGAATTAGGATACAGTTCAGGTTCATAGCTTGTTTTAAAGAAAAAGATCATAAAAAGAAAAATCTCAATGCAAGTCATGAATGGAAACAACAGATTTTTTTTTTTTTTTTTTTTTTGAGATATGACTGAAATTCATTCAGTAGCAAAGAAACAGTACAAAAGCAGTCAACACAACAAATTCAGAAGCAGGGAAAAACAAAAGGACTAGCACCAATCTAGACCACAACTAGACTTAATTACAAAGTGACCACAGAGCTTACAAAAGTTACTACCAAAAATCTCACTTGTTAAATACATAAGAACCTCTTATCACTAATACAAAAGTTGCAAAAGAAACTCAACATGAGATCATTCAAGGTTCACATTTTCAACAAAGAAAGCAATCTGCAAATCAAATACATATAATACTTCCGACTAAGGGAAACAAATGCTTGCTCAACTTTTGGGAAGTTTCTCCATCTCCTCCTGCAAGATCTCTTTTATGCTTAACACTTAGGCTTTGCCACCATATGCATCCTAGTTGTTAGTTTATAACAATATGAGTATGATCTTGTTTTCTTTGCTTCACTCACCACAAAACCCAAGGCCTGTAACACAAAACAAGAAATCACAGTATATATCAATTGCTATGAATTTATAGTCACAGTATATGACAGTAATATCTTTCCAAAAGCAATGAAGCAAGTAGAACTAATTGAGTTCTATAGCAGCTTTAAGGAAATAAAATTTTTGTTCAATTTCTCATATTTTAGGAGGCATAACTGCTTTTTCTCACTAATAGGAAGGCCATTAGAAGTCACTTGTCACTGATATCAAATTTTCTCCCAAGTCAAATATAGTTGCTCGATTTGGCTTTTTTTACTTTTTAGTTTTTACCTCCAAACTCTATTGCTTCAATTAAATCAACATCACAACCTCTGTCTATTTAAAAAAAAAAAAAATCCTTTGAACAGATTGGCCAAGACATGTACACAAAGTAAGATTTATAGATTGGCAAAGGCAGGAGTTCCTATAAATTGTTGTAAATTGATAAACGCAACAAGGGGCACCAATTGGACAAAAATAAGAAATCAAAGAAAGAAAAAAAATATTGCATATGGCGTTAAATTCAACAGAGAACTTACATTAGGCATTCAAATCAGTCATGCCTTCCAAAGATAGTTGTCAAACTTTTATATAAAATTTGATCAGCATATAACTTAAAAATAAAAGATTTTGTCAATGTTTTGAAATTTGGAATCTATTCTAAGTAATTTTGTCAACTGTAGGGCACTTTCCATTCAATCACAGCACATTCCGTCATACCTAACAACCCCAATTTTCAAACCCAAGAAAAATTATCAAGTTTTACCATCTATAATAAAACCCAGTTATCAAAAGGATCAAAACTGAAACAAAACAAGATCTAAAGGGTTTCAGCAAAAAAAAAAAAAAAAAAAAAAAAGACATTAAAGAGAGGCCCATACCCAACAACAGTTACCAGAGATCTATAACAAGGAAGGGGGGAAAATTCAATTAAAGAAAGGGATATCAAAATTTTACCTGATCCAATTAAAAGAGGTGGGCGGTTGAAATGGACAGCCAGTTGTTGGAGCATCATCGTTGGGTGATGGCAGATCTGAGGTGGTGTGGGTGCAAGGAGAAGACTGTCGCTGGGTTTTAATCAGAGGGAGAGAGAACAGAGATGAGAGGGATCAGAGAGAAGAATGTGACTGAGTTTAGGAGCAAATTTGGGATATTATGTGGGTTATAATCAGATGTTATGAAGTGTATTAAATTTAAAGTTTTTGGGTAACGTGACGCTTTATTACTGGTGGTGTAAATCAACTGCTTTACGCCACCTCCGGACAGAATGTATTCTCTACTTGAAAATAAATCCATAATACTTTGAAAACCCTAGTTTATCTTTTAAAAAATAATAGAAATTCATAATAAAATTGAAAAACCAAAAGGTAGGACCCACAAGATCTGGTCGGCATTTTTGTTGTAACAAATGCCAATCGAGGCATTATGCCAATTGGCATTTTGGTTCCAGGATTCCAAATTTTTTTAAATTTTCATCTGATTTTAATTTTGATTCTTTTCTAAACGGGTGCAGATCTTTGCTACCTACCATTTAGTATTAGAGTTCTAGTGCTAGGAAAACCCTACCACTACCGCAACACACAAATTTCCATTACCATATTGTCTATATCCATGGTTGCATTGATCTGATTTGTTCAAGATTGAAGATTGAAGAATTTGTCACTTAATCTCGTGAGAAAGCGTGCATGTCGGTATAGATTCTAACCCTTTTAATTAATTGTTTTTATGATAGGATATATTTATCTAGGATAAGATTTCAATGTATCAGGGTTTCTTATTATTAAGTTGATTTAGGAATATGTGATAATAGCATGTTTACCTAGGGATGACAATGGGGCAAGCAAGATAGGTTCAGATCACGAGTGTCTTGTCCCCATCCCATCCCCTCTTTGGGGCGAGGAAAACTAGCACGGAATGGGAGCGAGATAAGTCCAAGTTTGAAGATATTTTACTAACCTTACTAAGATGGTTCCATGTTCTAACATTGGTGAGATAAAGATAAAACAGAAAAAGAAAAAAGCGACCATGATAGTACTAAATGAGAATGATAGACAAGTGTTTTCTTATACCAGAATGTGTATTAAAAAAAACTAAGTTATAATTAGGATATCTATATAAAATTTTAAATAATATGTATAGATAATTTTAAATATATTAAATAAAATCTGTATATATATACATTCATGTGTGGTGAACAAAACCCATCCCTGTCCCATCGCTTGTCTAGAGTGGAAAAAATCTACACGGGTGGAATGATTTGCCATTCCTATGTTTACCACATAATTATGTACATTTCATGCACGCCTCATACTCCACATATTGTTGGAGTTTATGCCCAAAAATCCAATTTATTGGCATGTCATAAATAATTAAATTATTTAATTATATGAAACTATTTATAAATGAACTAATGAGACATTATCATAGTCCTTGAGATGCATTGTATGTGATTTATGTGATTTAGTCACAGAATATATAAATCATAAATCACAAGTTGCTTGTAAACTCAAAACGTAGTTCATATTCGGTGATGAAATTGGACGTTTCATTTGCAAAAACTATAACACATCAACTAAGATGGTTTGTCTTGATCATGAAAGTGGAGACTTCTAGTTGATGTGTTGATGTATCTTAAGTGTTAAGACATATTGAACTGGACCGCTGTGAGATTAATTATTCAATTAACAACTGTCACATGAATAATTAATCTCACGACTTCTAATTTCATAGACTCTCAATGTTGAAAGGATAGTGAACCCGATCATGAAATGTAGGTTACTTTGATATATCAAGAGTGAGATCTAATATTGACGGTCAAAACCTCAATATGTTGGGTAACCACACGTACTTTTGAGGGAACACATATTCTCAAAATAGAATCCATAATCTCTTTTTATAGAGACATAAAATATCCCTTTGAGATAAGTTTAATGGAAACTGGTTATTCAGGGCGCCCACTTTAGTAAGAAGTTACTAAAGTTTATATTTATTGAAATCGGATTACAATAAATATGAATAACTAAAAGATTAAAACAGCTACTCAAAGATAAAATAGTTGTTTACAAAGTGACAGTGAATTATGACTTTGTTCATTGTGGATATTTTATGGAGGGGTCAAATGATATCATTAGAGTTTTGGGATATAATTTATTAATAAGGCCTAGAGTGCAATTTTATTTATATAGTGGTATTAAATATAATTAATGGTAACTTTGGACTTGTCAAAAGTTGACAATTAAACCCAAGGCCCATTGGAGTTAGAATCTTATTTGTTCCTTTTGGTCGCATCTTAAGCCATAAATTAAAGCCCAATTGGCCAGGCCAAAAAGGCTAATCCAATTAGATAATCAGTATTTATTTAATAAAAGTTATTAAATAAAGTAACTATCAAGGTAGTTAGAATGTACGTATGATGAAAAGAAAAGAAAATAGTTTTTCTCTAAAATGAGAAGAAGAAGAACTTTCTTTGAGAATCAACGTACATTAAGACTGATTTAGAGACCACTCTTTTTGGGCACCATGTGAAATTGGGATGTTTATTAGAGGTATTCTCAAGTCTTGGTTTTGAATTTCACTGCATCAAGGTACGCTTTCTATTCTTTGTTCTAGAATTCTAGGTTACATGTTATTTCTTATAAATGAAGTAGATCCGTGTTTGTTGCTTCCGCTGTGTGTTTTGTATGAGATGGAAAACCAGATTTTCCAACACATGCTTCATGCATCATTTTTCCATACTTTAGATTAGGAGTTGATTGAGTTTGATTTTCAAAGATTTATGAGTTTAATGCTTGGAATGAGAATATGAATCTTTTCCATGGAAATATTTAAATCAAATAAATCAAATTACTTTGTTCATGCATTACTTCATAAAAATCCAACATGTTTCTAATCTTGCATCACATAAAATAATGCAAAAAAACTAAAATAGAATCTTATCTTTTTTATATTGCATCTCATTAACATATAATCTAGAAAACTCGCACGAAATAATGGAAGATGGGTTGAGACTTGAGATATCCAATTTTTAGCTTTGATATTTAATGTGTTTTTTGAAGTACATACATAACCATAATAGTCTCATACACTCATGCTTCACATGGGAATGATGTATATGAAGCGCACTTTCACCCTTTAACATTTCATGCATTTTAGAATTGTACATCCATGCTATAATAGGATATATCATTCTTTTCTTTTTCTTCACCCCTCAACCCCCCCCCCCCCCCCCCTTTTTTTTTCTATTTATTCATTTTTAATGTTCTTCTTCATTTTTTTTTTTTTTTTTTTTGAGTTTCAATCTATGGCGTCTATTTCTAATGATTTTGCTCTTTATCATTAGACCAAGACACCAATTAGTTTTCGATGTAAGCGGGGATTAATTCTAGATTTCTTATTCAACCATCACAGATTTTACCGGTTGAGTTAACTGAAACCCACAATGTTCTTCTTCATTAATTTTAAGCTTTTTGCTTTAGTTCTGTAAATAATAATCTTCTCAAAAAGATTTTTAAGAAAAAATTCTGCAAACAATAAATGTAATGAATTATTTTATAATTGTTTTTCATTAATTATATGATGGGTATGTGAATTTGTTTAAATTCATCATTGTACCTTATGAGACAAATCAAAAAAGGTGGGTGTAACACCTTTCCACTTAGTAATGTAGCCCCAATCTTTATCTATGGGATGTAGACTAGGTCTTTTGTAATGCAATCTTTTTTTTATAGTTTTTTGGTAGATTATAACTAGGACAAATAACCTTATATTTTTCTTTATTAGATTATATTTAGGGTCAAAACCATTTAATTTGACTTTCTTCAACATTTCATATACTTTTTTAATATTCATTAATAAAGTTTGTTTTCGAGGTTTTCTTAATTTTCCTTTGTAATTAAATTAAAGTGAACACTTCATATAAGTCAGTTAGATTAGGGGAAATAATATCCACATTCAATCTCCATATCTTGACATTTACCATTGGGGTATTTCTTATTTTTACTCCTTAAAATGTGAATCTATGGCCCCCCCAGGTCGGATTCTCACCGTCTTTAAAAGACTAATTTAAATTCAATAATAATAATCAAAAAAGGCTTGATTCTCATTGATAAAATAGAAAATAATTATGGGCATGCAAACAAGTGCTAATTCTAAATATGTGGAACTTTCGGATTATTAAAATGATTATTTATTTTCATGAATGAATAATTATTGTTGGGTTAAGATAGCTTGACCCTGGTTAATTAATCTAATTACCCAAGTTGATTAATTAAGTCAAGTTATATGCATATCATGGAAGCACTAACAAATCACTAATTAACTAATATGCAGTGGAAAATAAATAACTCAGTGATTTGTTAACAAATGGAGAAAACCTCTCGTAAGACAAAACCCCCACCGAGTGATTTTAAGGTCATCACTCTTAAGAATCCACTAATCAACAATCAAATGGTTACAAGTATAAGGAATCTTACTAACTACCCTGGCCTATCCTGAAATACCAACTTACAGTTTAACCTTCACTCCAATACTTAATTGGACTTGATCTTATAGTAGCATTCTTTTCCTTGACGCACAAATCTCCAATATGTGACTAATCCTTTGCATAGATGCCAGTACGTGACTAACTCCAGCAACTTGAACGATGTTATTGGTTGCAAAGTTCTTCACTTCATCAACAATGAAGATCTGGAAGTACTTTATTACAAAACTCTATGGCGTACAAACGCAGTAGCTTCTCACAGAGAAAATAAATCTCTAAGTCTCTATATCCATATGTGACGACTCTTAAAATAAGCTTTATATATGTCTAGGGTTGTGAGAAAGGCTAAATTTCAGATCTGGAAAACTGAAAATTGTAATTCTCAATAGATCGAGCTGCTGTTAAGCCATCGATCGAGCTTCACTTTAAGCCTCGATAGCATGCATCAGTCGAGCCATCTGTTGAGACTTAGGGTCTGTTTGGATACAACTTATTTCGCTAAAAACTGAAAATTGAAACTGAAAACACTGTAACAAAATAATTTTTAAATGTGTGAATAGTATTGTAGGATCCATTTTTAATATTTTTTCTGAATAAAGTGATGGTGGGTCCCGTGAACAGTATATGAACAGTGTATAATGTCTCCTTCCGCGTGCATCAAAAAAAAAAAGAAAAGGAAATGCCAGACGCAGACGTTGGCTTTTCATTCGAATCCAAATGCTACCTTAATGAGCAATTTTTCTTCACTTGTTTCTTAAACCAATCTTCATGTCTTTTAATACGAATACTTGATATGCTTGAACAACATATTTCTTGATGTATTAAACTCAAAGAATTAGCCAATTATACAAAATATGACCCTAACAATTATTTTGATAATCTAGAGAGACTAATCATGATTAGCATCAACCCAATCAAAAGAGTCCATTATCTCTTAAAATACCGAAAATTAGAATAAAATCAAATTTAAAAAAAAAACAAGTGAAAATTTTATAGAGAAATGGTAAAAGAGCAAGTCATCACTCTAGCCAAGAGCAGAGCGTTGGCTTTAGTATTTTGAATGTCGATTGACCCTTTACCGTCAGTACTTTAAAATTTTCTTTTTACTATGATACTTCTCATGGATTTTTTTGAACCTTCTTAGGATTACAGAAAAGGTTCAATCCTCTAAAATGCATGAAAAAAAATTTTAAAAGTCATTTTTAATAAGCAAAAAATACCATTTTGGCTCCTATATTTTGGGGTTACCGTCAATTTGGTCCTAACATTTTGGTAACAATCAATTTGGTCCATATTATTTTTCACTTACAGTGAATTTGGTTCCTATATTTTGGTAGCAATCAAATTAGTCCCTGTTATTTTCAATTTACAATCAATTTTATCTATATTATTTTCAATTTGCAATCATTATGGATCCAAATATGGGTTTTTTTTAGTTGCTAAGTTGATATATGTGTTATTAGAGTTGGAGATTGATAAATTTGATTTGTGTTTGTGTTTGGTTGCCATGAAAGTGTAAGAAAATACAAGAAAAAAAATGTGATTTAACGATAGAGACCAAATTGACTGCTACCAAAATGTAAAGATCAAATTGATAATAATCCTAAAATATATGGACCGAAATAATATTTTTTTTCCCTTTTAATAAATAGGGAATTCATTTAGAGGAAACTTCCACTTCCTCACCCTTCCCTGCTGTTACTTTGCACAAATTCTGTTAGAGCAATCAATCAAAGAACACCCACTAAACCCACAAAAATTTTAAACAAAAAATACTCATTCTTCCATTCAAAACACCAATCCTTCATCTCACATTCATTCAAAATCATTTTCATACACTTATTTCCAACACATCCAACAACATCAACCACACAACTAACCGAGTCAAACTCAAACTTAACCGGAGCTGACGCACTGCCAAGTCTATGCATAAATTTTACTACTTTTTTTTTGTTGCTTCACTCTTATCTTCTTAACTACTAGCATAATAGAGCTGTTTATGGGCAGGCCCAACAGAGATGGGCTGGGATTTAGGAAAGTGAGAACAAGGTTTTGAAAAAGTAAAAAAAAAATAAAAATAAAAAAAAGAGACAAAAACACTATTTTAATCCATACATTTTGAGGTCACAATCAATTCAGTTCCTACATTTTTGTAGCAATCAACTTGGTCTCTTTTATTTTCATATTGCAATCAATTTAGTCTTTGCCGTTATTTCACTAACGGAATATGTCTACATGGCACACGAATTGTATACTTGGCAAACTCAAGCTTATGTGGCAAATAAAAAAAATATTAAACTAATTTATTTAACATTTAAATAATGCTATGTCAACATTTAATTTAAAAATAAACAAAAATTAATTTCTTAATTCTAAAGGAGAAAAGAAAAGAAAATTTGAACAAAAAAGGAAAATCATAAACCCAAAAAAAGAAAGAACATAAGAACCTAAACCCAGAAGAACAACATGAACCCAGAAAAATTGATTTCTCAATTTAAAATTAAAGTTTGAATTGAAGATTTGAAGGTCAAAGTATCAACTTTATTGAGTTTGTTGGTAACTCATAGCTTCTTGGATTGACTTTGCGAACTGTTGTGATTCAAAGAAACGGTATAGATTGAAGAGAGCACAAGTTGGTCCACGAATTTTAGTGAAAATGGTTGATTTTCAAAAGAAATATTTGCAATCTGTGAAAGAAGATTTCAAGCAAAACCAAAGCAAGAAAACCAAAATCAGAACAAAATACCCACATCGTGTGGCAGAGTGGTGCATCTTTGGCAAAATACTGAGTTTTTTATTTTTATTTTTTTTATTATTATTTATAATCCTTTGGCATAACTGAGTTATTTGCTTAACTTTTTAGACATCTGCTGTCTCATCTCATAAATTAACAACAACAAAAAGGGTAAGGTTTGACCAATCTGATGGATGAAGGAATTCAAAACATTGCATCAAGTGGTTTTCTTCTTCCTAGTTAATGGTTTAATTTAACAAGCTGGCTTCCAAGGCAAAGGTTTTGTTTTGCTCTAAGGGGGTATGGATGAGAGAGAGAGAGAGAGAGAGAGAGAGAGGATTAGACCGAACATGTTCATGCAAAGATGATGTTGCGTTCGAATTTCTGGGTTATTTTTGTGTTTAGGAGAGTTGGTGATTGGTAAAAATGATTTTTTGTGTTTTGGTGTTGGTGTGTTTAGTTGCTAAGAAAATGAAAAAAGGTTGGGGCGTTTTTACAAATATTTTTCTTTCTTAAAATTGAAATTTTTTTTTATTTTTTTTTAAATTTAAATGCTAACATGGCATTATTTAAATATCAAATAAATCTGTTTAATATTCTTTTACTTGCCATGTAAGCTTAAGTGTGCCAAGTGTACAATCTGTTTGCCATGTAAGCATATTCCGTTAGTGAGATAACGACAAGAACTAAATTAACTGCAAAATGTAAATAACAGGGACCAAATTGACAAAAATATAGGGACTAAATTGACTGTACCCCAAAATATAAGGACTAAAAGTACTAAAATAGTGTTTTCGCCAATAAAAAATTAGAGCAAATTATGGCTTTCTTTATCAATATCAACTAATTCTCTCTCTCTCTCTCTCTCTCTCTCTCTATATATATATATATATATATATTAAAAGAATTTAAAAAGTTAGTTATGGTTTCAAAAAATGTCATTAATAACCCTAATCTAATTAGATAATCTTTATTCTTAAAAAATAAAAATAGAGTTAAAATTGTAATTCAACAAATTCAAAAAAAAAAAACTATCAGAGAAATTTCTTTCCTAAAAATTAGCACACTCTTTATTTAAATATGATTAATGCTACAGTCACAAACTATTTTACAATATTTTTACAAATTATTGATGTGACCAGCTTTTTATTCATTTTCATCTAGGCCTACCAAAAATACTCCTAATCAGTTTTTCATTTACCAATAACTACTCACCACATCAGTAGTTTGTAAAATTTATTGTAAAAAAATTTGTATCTCTAGTATTACTCTTTAAATATATCTCAAGCACATTTAATACATTTTTTTCCTAAAAACTAGCATACACTAAAATCAACAGTTTACTCCATTTCAAATCCTAAATTTTAGTTTCTTAAAAATTCTTTCCTATATAACCTCAGTAACAGTAGATAAATTCAAATTGAAAAATTACATTAAATTCAAAATAAAAAAAGAGCTTCATTGCACGTGCAAAGTGCATGTGATGAGGCTGTGTGTGTGTGTGTGTGTGTGTGTGTGTGTGTGTGTGTGTGTGTATCAATTACTCACTGTGGTACTCTGGTAATGTAATATATCAAAGCCTGTTTAAAAAAAACTTTGTATACTACTTTTGTGTTTATGTGTTCTAATAAGTATTACTATTTCCTAAAAAAAATGTGGCTTCAAATCCTCGAATAAAGTCGGCAATTTCTTCTCATGAACTACAGCATAATGACTCAATGAGATTATGAGTCATGCAAATATACTGAAATGAATTCTCCATTCTTCACCCCATTTTTCTTATTTCCTTGTTTTAATCTAAAATCTCAATCTATTTTTATTTTCATTTTTTAGATCTAGGTAAAAAATTACTTTTAAGAAAATATATATGATTAATTATTTTTATTTATAAAAAAAATGCTGATAGTTACAATGGGTAGGAGATAAGAGATTTGAATTTTGAATATTTTCAATAAAAATGCACAAAAAATGTCAGTTGAACTACAAAATGTACTCATCTAACCATAATAGTTACAATTTGCTTTTTAAATATCGGTTGAAATCTTTTTTTTTTTTTTTAATAAAGAGATGGACCGAACACACACACACACACAGGAGAATGGGAACCCGATTTTAGTATCACACAACTCACAACATACAAAAGCCGGTAACTCTTGAATGCTGTGTGCAATTGAAATCTTTTGACAAAATAAACCAATGAAAATGTGCCCATCTCACAATGAGTTAGGGATCAAATAGTAGCTCCTCCTCCATCCATTGAATGAAAAATAGAGGATCAAAAACGGTTCCAAATTAAAAGAGGTAGTCAAATGTGTTTACCTAAAATACCCAAAACAACAACAAAAACAAAAAACAAGTAGTGATTCATGAATAGGATAAGGGGGAAAGTAACTGAAAGCAGAGGGAGCTTTCTTTGTTGTTATTGTTGGAAAGAAAAAAAAAAAAAAAAAAAACTGATTTTGTATCCCATACAAAACACACAACGAAAGCAACAAAAATGGATCTATTTCATTCATGATTGATAACATGCACTACGTAAATTTCCGAATTTAAGAACGAGATAGCGTACCTTGGTATGGTGAAATTCAAAACAAAAGATTAGAAGTACTTGGGAATACTTTTAATCTTCACTTCAATTCCAATTTACGTCGAAGAAGTGTGGTCTCTCAATCAGTTTTTAAGGGAGAATAATTGAGTGGCTTCACTTGCACATACACACCACTTCATAATGATGTCTCTTTTTCTCTTATGAAAAAATCTGTATGTTTCTTCCTTTATAACTAACTGATTATCTAATTGGGCTGGCCTATTGGGCCTTTCCAATTGAGCTTTAGTGTATGGCTTGGAGTGGGACCAAAAGGGACCAATAAGGCACTAGCTCCAATGGGTCTTGGGCTTTTCTATCAACTCTTGACAAGCCCAAAATTACCATTAATTATATTTAATAGCACTATATAAATATAATTGCACTCTAAGTCTTATTAATAAATTATATCCCAAGACTTTATTATATATATGCAACCCTTCATAAAATATTCGTAGTAATACAAAGTCATGAATATAGACTGCCACTTTAAAATTACTACATCTTAATCCTTGAGTGCCCGGTTTAATTCTTTAAGTTATTTATCTTATATTTATGAAATCCAATTTCATAAATATATACTTTAGTATATCCTTACTAAAGTGGTTAGGCCTAACACTCTGAATAACCAAACTCATTAAACTTATCTCAAGGGAATATTTTATATCTCCGTTAAGAGATTATGAATTCCATCTTGAGAATATATTTTCCATCAACACTAAATGTAGCTGTCTAACATACTGAGGCTTTGATCGTGACTTTAGATCTCACTCCTGATATATCAAAACAACCTACACTTCATGATCAGATCCATTATTCTCTCAGGATTAAGAGTTCATGCAAATAGAAGTCGTGAGATTTACTATTCAATTGATAGTCATTAGGAGAATAATAAATCTCACAGCAGTCCAGTTCAATATGTCTTAACTTTTAAAACATATCAACTAGAAGTCTCCACTTCCATTATCAAGACAAATCATCTTAGTTGATATGTTATGGTCTTCGAAGATGAAATGCCCAATTTCATCACCGACTACGAACTATAATTCTAAGTTTACAAAGAACTTGTGATTTATATATTCCGTGACTAAATCACATAAATCACATACTATGCATCTCATGGGCTATACGATAATGTCCAAATATTCATGTTACCATTATTTTAGATAATAATAAAACAACTTTATTAATCATAACATTAAGTCATACATAATGTCATATATATCATCATACAATAGGATTTAAGGCCACATATCCTAATAGTTATTAAATTAAAAAATAGGGGTAATTACACATAACCCACCTGTGATTTGGGTGAAAATCACTTTGCCTATCCGTGGTTTGAAAAGTATCACTTAACCTACCTGTGGTATGTTCCATTTGTTTTCCGTAACCCACCTCGGTTAAAATCAGGAATAAATAGGTATTTTTGCTCAAATTTTATGTCTCTTTCCTCCCAAAACAAAAAATAGAGCAAAAATGCAAGAGAAATAAGATCAAAAAGTGGCATTTGTCTCTCTCACTCTCCATTCACACAAATTTTGAATATGAAGAACATACCCAAAAAAATAAAAAATAAAAAGCCTAAGCCCCATTGCCTCTTTCAACCCTTTGGCTAACTCCATCACAAACTCCAAAGGTGGCATTTCTACCTCCTCCACAAGCTTATCCATTTCAGAGGACCATCCCTTGCCTTCAGCCTCACTTCTTCAATCGAATCAATAAGATTCTCCGACTCATCTGACACTCTCTGATTTGGAACCCCAAACGTTTGGTCCCTTTGAGGGATTTTCAAGCCAGTAACCACATCGAGCATGGAGATTTGATTGTGGAGACGCTTGATGGATTCGGGAGGGTCGATTACGACGATGTGAATATACCTTTTTTTTTTTTTTTGCAATTTGTATGGAGGATGTGTATCTTCTTTTGTTGTTTATGCTTGCTCATTTTTTTGTATATTATTTTTTGGGCACTTACAAACATTGCATTAGGAACTTCGGAGAACACGAAGGTGGTGATTGACCATGGAGCAGTTCCAATCTTTGTTAAGTTACTGGGCTCTCCTAGTGATGATGTTAGGGAGCAGGTATATATTGGAATGAATGAATTTTTCTAATTTTTTAAAGCATAGGTTGTGTATTGTTTATGGCTTTATCTGAGCCCTCGTGGAACCTGTGTATTTGTGTTTAATTTTTTTGGGTATGTTCTTCATGTTTTTCGTGTTCAAAATTTATGTGAATGGAGAGAGAGACAAATACCACTTTTTGATCTTGTTTCTCTGGCATTTTTGCTCTATATTTTTGTTTTGGGAGGAGAGAGACCTAAAATTTGAGCAAAAATACATATTTACCCCTGATTTTAACAGAGGTGGGTTACAGAAAACAAACGGAACATACCACAGGTAGGTTAAGTGATACTTTTCAAACCACGGGTAGGCAAAGTGATTTTTACCCAAACCACAGGTGGGTTTAATGTAATTACCCCTAATAAGTAATACATTTAGTCCTAAAGATTGTCCCATTTTTAAAAATGGTTGTTAATTTTAACCAAGTTTGTAGCAAAACTTTATCATATAAATGCACGTGTAATTTATATTTAAAACATGTGGTTATTACAAATGGCTACCCACAAGAAGACGCCACCTTGTTTAGCCTTCTCATTGACCCAATCCATTGAGTTTGGAGGGAGGATATCATAGAAAGCTATTTTTTTCAAATTTGAAGCAGCAACGATCAAGAAAATTCCCTTCTATAGAACTATCCAAGAGGATGTTCTAATTTGGCCCTTCAATTCAGATGCAGAATACTCAGTTAAGGCTGGGTATAAATGTCTACAAGATGTGCAGCTTTCTCAACAACCTGGTCCCTCTGTAATAGACACTCTGAAACCTCTATGTAAGAAAATCTGGAGTCTAAAGGCCTGTTTGGTATTACCTTATTTTGCTGAAACTGAAAACTTTTTGCTGAAAATACTATAAATAAATGTAAAAATTGGTTGAAATAGTACAGTGGAACCCACGAATAGCACTAAAAAGTTCAATGGGACCCATGAATAATAGCAAAAATAAGCTGAATAGTAAAATAAGTTGGCAAAAATAATCTTTCCAAATAGACACTAAATGTTCCAAGCAAAGTTAAACACCTGGTATGGCATGCTTGTAAAAATTCTTTGCCTACAAAAGCCAACTTGGTTAAACACCATGTGCTTACTGAAGGGCTATGTGAGATCTGTAAATTGCATCAAGAAGACATGGTGCACGTCCTGTATCGCTACCTAGACCTAGAAAAATTTTGGAGTTCAATTCCATCATAGAACCATGGAACTCTCAAACAAACTACCAGTTTCATCAACATTTTGGGTTTTATCTTTGTTGACAACAGAGACCTGGAATTATTTACCTCAATAGTTTGGGCTCTATGGAGTAGGAGAAATAATCCCAGGCTATGTAAACACTCATCCAACCTCAACCATTTGTTGAAGGATGCGAAGGAAAGAATTAAGACTGAGTTTTCCAACTCAAACTACGGATGCACACTCTCCTACAAATAGAACTAAAACCCCTTGGAAACCCCTTGCAACTCAATGGTATAAAGTAAATTTTGATGGGGCTATTTTTGACAATGTTAACAGTGCAGGCTTAGTTGTGGTCATACAAAATTGTGAAGGCCTTGTGATGGCATCTCTATCTCAACTGGTACCTTTACATACCATGGTTTATTGAGGAGGAAACTTTGGCAACACGGCGAGCCCTTGAACTAGCAATAGAGTTGGGCTTTGATAATCTTGTCCTGGAAGGAGATTTGAAGGTACTCATCAAAGTCCTTAAGAGTAGAACTAGTTTGTTAGGTTCTAAGGATTTAGGATCTAAATGTTTTAGAACTTCAATATGTAATGTTGGCAGAACATGATCAAAATGTTTGGTCTAGATTTAGGCTGCTCAAAGTATGTTTATGTGTAAAGTTGGAATCAAGTAATTGCAAAAAATTACAGTTCAATTTCTACAAGGCTCGATCGATTGAAAGTTAGACTCGATTGATCAAAGCTCATGCAAAATGTTTTTCTGCAGAATTTTTCAACTCAGCCCAAGCCCATATGACGTGTAGGGTTTTATATTTTTCCTTAAGTATAAAAGGAAAAACAATAGCCACGTTTTGAGAGGTTTTTTTTTTTGCTGTGTGTTTGAATCTCTTGTGAGATCTAGAGGTGTTTTCCTTTTTACAAACTTAGGGTTATCAAGATCAAGATTGATGTCGAGCGCTTGGTGATCACTTCAGTTGCTACATAAAAAGCTTAAAGAAAACACAAGTGGGAGTACTTGTGGTTGCTGTGAATCCAAGAAAGAAGTAATTCTGGACTCAGAGCTATGACGTGATCGTGGTAGTAAGTTTTCTACTCAAGGTAGCAATAGGATGTTAATGGTCTAAGTTCTATTTTACAAACTTCAATTCTTTCATAGTGGATTTGCTTTTTACCTTAAGGATAGCTAAGTTAAATCCTCCCCAAGTTTTTTACCGATTTGGTTTTCCTAGGTGATCATATCATTGTGTTCTTTATTTTCCGCTACTTTGCTTGATATGATTGTTTTATTTTAACCTAGATTTGAATAATAAACCTAAGTATTCACTTGGTTAATTAATTAGGTTAAACAACTTGTGTTTTAAGAGGTCTAAAAACGTACAAGTGGTATCAGAGCGGGTTAGCTCTAGTTTTTAGATCCTTTGATCTAAGAGTTGATCCTTGACCCCTGCTGTCATGGAACATGGTCACTCTCTTGTAATCCCACCTCACTTTGATGGGAATAACTATACGTGCTGGAAAGTAAAGATGAAAGCATTCCTGAAATCTATTAATGAGAGAGTTTGGAATGCCGTTGAATACAGATGGGAGAAGCCAACTACTCCTGTAAGTGAGTGGCAAACTTCTCAAAAAGAAGTAGCTGCTTTTAATAGCAAAGCCATGAATGCTATTTTTAATGCTGTTTCTATGGAGGAATTCAAGAGAATCTCTAATGTAAAAGTTTCTCATACTGCATGGAATATTCTCTAGACTGTGCTTGAAGGCACAAAGGCAGTTAAGATTAACAAACTGCAGCAGTTAACTACCAGGTTTGAAAGTATTAGAATGTCTGATGATGAATATTTTGATGAATTCTATACTAAACTGAATGATATTGTTAACTCTGCTTATAATTTGGGTGAAATTTATGATCAACCTAAGATTGTTAGGAAGATACTTAGATCTTTGATTGAGGACTTTAGACCCAAAGTGACTGTCATAACTGAAAGCAAGGATGTGGACTCCATCCCTGTTGATGAACTTGTAGGATCTCTCCAGTCCTATAAGTTAGACCTACTCAAGACAAACAAATCCAAATCAATGGCTCTTAAGTCAGTTAATGATGTTGGTGGGAATGGATTTGATGATGAACTCTATGCTACAGAGATTGCTTATCTTGCCAAAAACTTTAGAAATTTTCTTAGGAACAATAACAGAAAGGCAAGAGGTAAAAACAATGCTGAATCTAGAGATTTTAGGAGGAATGATCCCACTAAAGTGAACAATACTGAAAAACCTAAAGAAAAAGTAGGTCAAACCTCTAATAATTCTATGGGTCAATAGTGTTTTGGATGTCAAGGGTATGGTCATGTAAAATTAGAATGTCCTACATTCTTAAGATCAAAGGGTAAAGCTATGGCTGTAACCCTTAGTGATGATGAAGTTTCTGATCATGAGTCTGGTAGTACTGAGGATGGAAACTTCATTACTTTCATAGCTACTGTTGTAGTTGATGAAAGTAGGGTGGTTGATGAGAACCTTTATGATGGGGAACTCTCTGAATGTGCTGATTTGTAAGAAACTTATAATAAGATTTGCAAGGTTGCAGCAAAAGATGCTATAAATGTTGACTTAAGTCTAAAGAAAATCAATTCTCTTAAGCTTAATAAGAAAAATTTATTGTTGAAATTGTTTGATGCTAATGAATTGATTAATAAGGTGAAGACTGAAAACTTGTTGTTGCTTGATAAGGTTAAGAACTTAAACTAGAATTATTTGTTGCTAGAGAATAAAAAAATAGGTCTGCTAGTTCTAAACTTAATCACATGTTGAGTATTTAGAAGTCTCCCTTAAAAAAAATTGGTCTAGGTTTTGAAGATAGTATCTCTATGCCTAAGACTCATTCCACAAACTTTGTTTCTTCTTTTGAGCCTCCTGTGAGTGAGATTGTCAAACCAGTAGAAGTTACACCTCTTAGAAAGACTAGAGTCAATCTTAAAGAGTCTAAGCCTAAGAATCCTACCATTCCTAAGGGTAAGGAGCATGATAGATGTTTATGGGTTTGTCATTTTTGTGGAAAGACTGGACATACTCGTCTAAATTGTTTCAAGTTGCAAGCTGTAAAACAAGCAAATAAACCAAAAATACCTGTGCCTCAAGCACAAGATCCTATGTTACTTATTGGTAAGTTGGTAAAGGCTTTAAACCTTTATTCCAATACTCGAGTTGCTCATCATTTTAATATGAATAATAACTCCAATGCAAGAATTGCATCTAAAAAGTTTTAAATGGAAAAGACTCAATCTAATTGAGTCTTTCTGACATGGTCCTTGTACTTCATCTCTATATTTTTTGTGACCATTCTTTTTTGTTGTTTTGTTTTCTTTGTTTTTAGGATTTGCATTGCATGACATTCATGCATTTCATGCAAGGTTGTTTTTGTTATTTTTTAAATAAAAAAAAAAAACAAAAAAGGGGGAAAAGGAAGGAAAAATGTGTTTTGCATTATTTTCTTGGATTTGAAATCAAGGTTGACCATATTATCTTTACATAACAGGTTTATGTACTTTGTTTAGCTTGGATGAGCTTATTTTACTGCACTTTGCTAGTTTTAGCTTTGCAGTGCGTGTTGTGTAGAAGTTATTTATAATTTTTTATCACATGATCTTGATCCTGAAGTCACATGTCTTTGATTGTTGGACTTGAACTTAATGAGAAAGGAATAAACAACCATCTCACCACTGTTTACTAGCCAATCATAAACACCTTAGTGCATATCATAAGATTTTGTGCTCGAAAAAGTGCAGCACATGCACAAAAAGAACATAAGGTATAGCCTCGATTTAATGCTAAAATTGGTGTGTACATTATTGAACTATAATTAACTCACAATCAAATAAAATTGGTATGTACATTATTCTAGCTATTTTAATAAGTTTCAAATCAAATCAAATTAGTGTATACATTATGAGGCAAATCAAGAAACTTACATAATTGCAAGCTTATTTTCTAAGAGATGTGAGGGTTATATGATGTAACTTTTTAGGTGATAGCTCTTTCAAACTTATGTGATGAAGTTTGTAGAAATTGTGAATTGATTACTATCTACATATCACTTTACATGTATCTCAAGCTATTGCTAGTTGCACACACTACACAAGTTATTTTTTGCTAAACTTAGTACATGATATTGTGTGTGATCTTGTTGTGGCCATCCAAGATTAAAAGTTCATTGATTTTAATGCAAAATGTGTTTAAAATTTGAGAATTGAAGAAAAATTGATTGAAAATATTGTTTTTGGAAGATCTGGGTTAATTCAAGGGTTTTGAAAAAATTTTCATCTCATACTTATACATTTTATTCATAAAACATTGTGCTTTGAGTAGTTTTTGCATTAAAATGTTCTATTTTTCAAAAAATTGATTTTTTCTAGATTTTCGATCGATCAAATCTGTCACTCGACCGATCGAAAATGCGATAAAAACTTTGGTTTGAATCTGCCTGGCTCGATCGCTGCTCGATTGATGCTGGATCGATCGAATGAGATTTTTGATCGATCGAATCTAATTTTCGACCGATCGAAAATCGTTCAGAAGTTTTTTAAAACAAGCTTTTTCACATGTTCTTCACTTTTTCAAACTTTTCAAAAAGCTTTTCTCTTTCTCTCTTCGACCGATCTAGATTCAAGTCAAATTTTTGTCGTTTTCCTTCAAATTTTTCTCAAGGTTTTTGTCTTCTAGTGCCAATAAGACCTTTATACCCTTTCTTTTATTAGTTTATTCATTCTTTTCATGCATATTTAGGAAAATTTTTGAAACTATAGAAATTTGGGGTTTTTGGTTTTTAAGTTGGTTTCTGTCCAAATTGATCAAGGGGTTTTTGTTCTAAGATGATGTAAACATGTTTACCATGCTTTAATTTGATTAATTTGTTGATTTGAGAACAATTTAAAATTCTAAGGCTTGTAACTAAACGAATTTGGGGATTTTGTTCAATTGGGCTTAAATTGTAAAATTGACTTGTGAAATTGATTGATTAAGTCATTATATGATGATTTTTATCAAGTGTAATGATTAATTACTCAATTTGGTTAATTTTTTGAAAGTGGTTTTTTCAAAATTTGGGGTTTTTGTTCTAAACTCTATGTTCAAGCAATTTCTTGGATTATAAGGTATATTTGGACTATTCTCAATGTATTAAAGCATGCATCATGTGTTTATTCTGTTCATGTATCATATAGATTGATATTTTTAACTGTTGTTTTCTCTCTAAACCTGTCTGATACAATCTGCCCTTGGTTTTCTTTGTTTCTCTTTGCTTTCTATTTTGTCTTTCCTTTCCTTCCCTTTGCATCATGGTTAGGAAGACTAGAGCTAATAGGAAAACCACCTCCACCTTTACCCCCATCCTTTGATAGTGAGAGGTTTCGGTTTGAGAAAAACCAAGAATCCTATGAGAAGTTGAACATTCTTAGATCTGTTTGGGCTGAGAGGAAGTTAGTGTTAGATGAGCTTGATTAGGAGAAACTTTGAGCATAGGGGTTGGCTTCCTTTGTTAGATATTTCTCATCCCCCTCCGGCTGCCTTGATTAGAGAGTTCTACTCGAACCTCTCTGTCCACTCTAATGATTCCAACGAATAGTATGTGATGAGTTAGATACGAGATGAAGAGTATACCATCACTCTTTCAGTAGTGGCCTCTACTCTTGGGGTACCTTCAGTATGATAGCCAGTCTACCCTTATGATGAGACCCCTCATCTAGATGACATTATGTCATTTCTCACTGGCACTTCCATTCAGTGGGGTACTGATCCTCGGATTACCTCTCATGAATTAACCAAGATTCATTATCTGTTTTTCCGGATTTCTTGTCATTCTATTTGGCCCATCTCTCACTTGCACACCATTCCTATTGAGAGATGTGCATTTTTGTATGCCCTTGTGACAAATGCTCCTATGAGTTTTCCTACTCTTTTCATTCAATCCTTGGTTGAGGTTCATAAGAGTAGCTCTACCTCACATGGTCTTTTCTTCCCTATTTTTAGTCATTGGATTTTGTTACATCTAGGATTAGATGAATTTTCTGCGTTTAAGCCCGTACACATTATAGCTCCCATAGGTGCCACCTTCCTTCGGCAGAAAGCTGCTCAGATGAGAGCTGGCTCTAAACAACCTCGTGTAGAGTCTTCTTCTGATGCTGCCTCCCATCCTCCTACTTTAGGTGATCCTACAGTTGAGGAGTACGTCAATCCCACTACTACTGTTGATCCTCCACCTTCTACTTCGAGTGATTCTAGCATTCAGGGTATATTGGACACTGTCATGACCGTTCAGGCGGCTCATGGTCAGCTTTTGATGGATGTGCTCACGAAGCTTCAGGCCCTGCGTGCGGATTTGGTGAGCATTAGGCGGACACCTCCACCACCTCCTTTTGATGATGAGTCATGATTGCCCTTTGGCAATTCATCACAAAAAGGGGGAGTATATATGGATGGAGATAAGGGAGATTTTGAGATTTTTGGAGTTTTGGAGCTTTAGATTGTATCTAGGTGCTTCATGATGTATTTATTTTTTGGCTCATTATGTAGTTATTCTGATGTATTTATTTTGATGGGTTGTATATGTTAGGGGGAGACATTATGTTTTTATTTCTGTTTCTTGTTTCACAGTGTTATACATTGGCTATTAATTCATATTATGAAGTTTATTCATGATATATGTCTTTTATTATATGTTTTGTGAAATCAATAATTTTTTTTTTTACTTGTATTTTTCACACATGCATTTATGTGTTTGTTGAGTGCTTCAGGAATATACAGGTTAATTCAGTCATGCTGCTGTCTACACTAGCGACTGATAGATAGTAGTTAGGTTGAATTTTTTTTTTTTTTGTGTTGGGAAATTTTTTTTAATGGGCTTTTTTTTTTTTTTTGTAACTTTGAGCATTTTTTTTATTATGTGTTTTGTTACAGATTGCCCAAAGGGGAGTTTGTTAGGTTCTAAGGATTTAGGATCTAAATGTTTTAGAACTTCAATATATATTGTTGGCAAATCATGATCAAAATTTTGTTCTAAATTTAGGCTGCTCAAAGTATGTTTATATGTAAAGTTGGAATCGAGTAATTGTAGAAAATTAGTGTTCAATTTCTGCAAGGCTCGATCGATCAAAAATTAGACTCGATCAATCGAAACTCGTGCAGAATGTTTTTCTACAGAAATTTCCAACTCAGCCAAGCCCATATGACGTGTAGGGTTTTATGTTTTGCCTTAAGTATTAAAGGAAAAACCCTAACCACGTTTTGAGAGGTTGATTTTTTGCTCTATGTGTGAATCTCTTGTGAGATCTAGAGGTGTTTACCTTCATACACACTTAGGGTTATCAAGATCAAGATTGATGTCGAGAGCTTGGTGATCGCTTCAGTTGCTGCCTAAAGAGCTTAAAGAAAACACAAGTGGGAGTACTTGTGGTTACTGTGAATCCAAGAAAGAGGCAATCCGTGGACTCGGAGCTGTCACGTGGTCGTGATAGTAAGTTTTCTACACAAGATAGCAATAGAATGTTAGTGGTCTAAGTTCTATTATACAAACTTCAATTCTTTCATAGTGGATTTGCTTTTTACCTTGAGGATAGCTAGGTTAAATCCTCTCTAGGTTTTTTACCGGTTTAGTTTTCCTGGGTGATCATATCATTGTGTTCTTTATTTTTCGCTGTTTTACATGATATGATTGTTTTGTTTTAACCTAGATTTGAATAATAAACCTAAGTATTCACTTGGTTAATTAATTAGGTTAAACAACTTGTGTTTTAAGAGGTCTAAAAACGTACATAGTTCTCTGGGCTTAGTATGGATATCTAGCTAATGACATTCATTTTCTTGCCTTGCATTTTTCAGATTTCAAAATATCTCATGTACGTAGGCTAGGCAATAAGGTTACTTACTTTTTGGCACGTAGAGCAATCATTTCCCCTCTCTTGTCAATTTGGATGGAAGATGTATCACCAGACTTACTTTCTGTATTACAAGTTAATTTAAATAGCCTTTTTAAATAATAAGCATTGACTTTCTTTTATTAAAAAAAATGTTTTTAATGTGATTTATTATATATATTTTATTTTTTGGTATATAAGAAAATTTCACCAAATGTATTTAATATAATTGAAGACAAGTATTCTTTCCATAAGTCTAGTGCATCGAACTATCATCGATGATCATCATTGTGATAGATGCCGTGAAACTGTAGAAATACCCTCCATGCTCTATGGTTGTTGTTGGAGCATTTTAATATTAAATAATTAAAATAAAGAAATGTTATAATATAAATGTAAAATTGTGGGAGTGAATATGAAAGATAAGGAGTTAGTGAAAATGTTTAATCCCACATTGAAAAGTAGAGAGACTATTTTATTTTTTTTAATTGTGGTGATTAATGGGCTAACATGAATTGTCTCAGATATTGGACTAAATACATGCGTAAGGGAAAGGTGAAGAGTGGAGGTATCAAAATTGGAAATGAATCAGCCTCTTGGATCCTCCTACTTGACAGCCGATTCAGATTAATTACCATATCCGTGGTGCTTTGTGCAAGGAAGGGTGTTCTTTCTGGTGGAGTTTAGGCTTGAACACTTTTTGCAGAAGCTGTTCTAGCCATACAATATTTGTTGAGCTATTGTATCCTGGGAAAGACAAGTTAGAGAAGGTCTGCACCAGTTACAAAGTTTAGCCAACCAAGGGCTTGAATCTCCTTAAAGAGAGCGAGTGTCGCGCGCGCCTCAGTCTAAATAATGTTGTGTATTTTTTCTTCAACTTAATAATATTCAAAAGTAATATTCAGTTTTTCTTTATGTTATTTCCATTATTATTGTGTTTGCACCAACAATTTTAAGGAGATTCAACACATGGAGCCTACACAAGAGAAACCACATGAGCTAGTTGGAGATCTCAACAAGCCCTTTCGCTTTAAGGGAGCCCACTTTAAGAGGTGGAAAGGAAAGGTCCTCTTCTATTTGAGTCTTCTCAAAGTCGCCTACATCCTCACTGACAAGAATCCATCAAAGATTCCTATCGATGAGATGAGTGAGGAAGAATATAGTCTCCATCAAGAAAAAATAGATAAGTATACAAAAAATGAATACAATTGTCGCTCTTATCTTTTGAATTGTCTTGCCGATCATTTTTATGATTATTATGATACAACTTATAATTCTGCTAAGAAAATTTGGAAAGCTTTACAAAGCAAGTATGATACCGAAGAGGCTGGTGCAAAGAAATATGCTGCTAGTAGATTTTTCTGTTACCAAATGATGGATGGAAAATCGGTGGTGGATCAAGCACAAGACTTCCAAATGATCGTGGCAAAATTAAGATCCGAAGGCATAAATATTGGAGACAATTTGGTGGTAGCTAGCATAATTGATAAACTACCACAATCTTGGAGAGAGTTCCAAAAGACCTTGCGACACAAACAAAAGGAGACATCCTTGGAGACTTTGATCACACGAATCCGTGTGGAGGAGCAGGCTAGAGAACAAGATGCACTCATGGCACAAGAGAGTAATGGTAATTCCACCACAAAGGTAAACCTTATTTCAACTAATAATAATATGCGTAAAAATCATTTTCCTAGAAATGGTCAATTGAAGCTTAAAAAGAGAGCTTTTAAAAATAATAATAGACCTCAAGGAAGGGGGAAACCCGAATAAAAATTACAATAAGAACCAAGGACTCCCTTCACAAGATCAATTTAATAGATATTGTTTTGTCTGTGGCAAGAGTGAGCATATTACTCGAATTTGCAAATTTTGGAAACGTGAATCTGTCCCGCAGGCTAATGTAACCGAAGAGCCTCTAGTGGCTATGATTACAGACATCAATATGTGCAATATGTTGAAGAGTGGTGGGCAAATTCTAGTGCTAATAGGCACGTCTGCTATGATAAAAATTTGTTCAAGTTGTACACTCCTTTTGAAGAAGAAAAAACTATTGTGCTTGGTAACTCTAGCAAAACCAAGGTTCTTGGGAGTGGTGAGGTTGAATTGAAATTCATTTCTAGACGTGTGCTAACATTGAAAGATGTACTTTACACTCCGTCCATGAGGAAGAATTTGATGTCAAGTTTTTTGCTTAACAAAGCTAGCTTCAAGCAAACTATGGAATCTGATAATTATGTAATCTCTAAAAAGGGATTATTTGTGGGCAAGGGTTATGCTTGTGATGGAATGTTTAAATTGAATGTTGAGAATAATAAAACATCTACCAGTTCAGTTTATATGCTTTCTTCTATTAATTTTTGGCATGCTCGTTTGTGTCATATAAATAGTAGATATGTGGGAATTATGAGTAATTTAGGATTAATTCCAAGAATGTCAAAAGATTTTGAAAAATGTGAAACTTGTAGTCAAGCTAAGATTACAAAAAGGCCTCATAAAAGTGTTGTAAGAAATACCGAATTGCTTGAGTTAATTCACTCCGATTTATGTGAATTTGAGGGAATTTTAACTCGTGGTGGAAATAGATATATTATCACTTTTATTGATGATTTCTCAAAATATACAACTATTTATTTGTTGAAAAATAAAAGTGATGCTTTTGAAAATTTTCAAGATTTTTTAAAAGAGGTTGAAAATCAATTCGGTAGAAAAATAAAAAGAATAAGAAGTGATAGAAGCCGTGAGTATGAATCAAGTGCATTTAACTCACTTGTTCAGTCTTTGGGAATTATCCATGAAACTACTGCACCATATTCACCTGCTTCTAATGGTGTGGCTGAAAGATAAAATAGAACTCTAATTGAGTTAACAAATGCCATGTTAATTGAATCTGGTGCACCTTTACATTTTTGGGGTGAAGCTATTTTAACTGTATGTCAGGTTTTGAATAGGATGCCGCATAAAAAATCATATACCACACCTTTTGAGATGTGGAAAGGACATAAGCCAAATTTGGAATATTTGAGAGAATGGTGTTGTCTTGCTTATGTAAGACTTACTGACCCTAAAATACCTAAATTAGGTATAAGAGCTACTACTTGTGCCTTTCTTGGTTATGCAATTAATAGTGCAGTCTATAGATTTTTTAATCTTGAAAACAAAATAATGTTTGAATCTGGTAATGCAATTTTTCATGAACAAAAATTTCCTTTTAAATTGAAAAATAGTGGGGGTGAAGAAAATATTTTGTCACAACTTAGTTCTTCTACTTCACAAAATCAAGAAAAGCTTGAAATGGAACCTAGAAGGAGTAAAAGAGCTAGAGTTGAAAAGGACTTTGGTCTTGATTATTATGTTTTTAACATTGAGGAAAATCCCCAAAATTTAAAAGAGGCTTTAACATCACCTGATACTTTATTTTGGAAAAAGGCTGTAAATGATGAGATGGAATCTCTAATTTCTAATAGAACTTGGAAATTAGTAGATCTTCCACCGGATTGTAAGACCATAGGTTGTAAATGAGTCCTTAGAAAAAAGTTTAAACCGGATGGATCAATAGATAAGTTTAAAGCTAGACTTGTTGCAAAAGGCTTCAAACAAAAAGCTGATCTTGATTTCTTTGATACTTTTTCTCCGGTAACAAGAATTACATCTATTAGATTGTTAATTGCTATTGCTGCAATTTTTTATTTGAAAATTCATTAAATGGATGTAAAAACTATTTTTCTAAATGGGGATCTAGAGGAAGAGATTTATATGGATCAACCCGAAGGCTTTGTAGAGTCTGGACAAGAAAGCAAGGTATGTAAGCTAACTAAATCTCTATATGGCTTAAAACAAGCACCTAAGCAGTGGCATGAAAAATTTGATTTCTGCATGATTAAGAATGACTATAAATCAAATGAATGTGATAAATGTATTTATTCTAAATCATGGAATAATTTACATGTTATTATTAGCTTCTATGTAGATGATATATTGATTTTTGGCTCAAATATGCATGTTATAAATGAGACAAAAAATATGCTTAAAAGCCATTTTGATATGAAAGATCTTGATGAGGCTAGTTTTATTTTGGGCATGAAAATTACAAAAACATGTGATGGAATATTTCTTGATCAATCACAATATGTCGAGAAAATATTGAAAAAATATAATTTTCATGATCACAAAAGTGTAGCTACTCCTTTTGATTCTAGTGTTCATTTATTTCCTATGAATAATGATAATGATATTTTTTAATCAAAAGGATTATGCTAGCATCATTGGTAGTTTGTGTTATGCTACTGATTGTACTAGACCTGACATTGCATATGTAGTAGGAGTGCTAAGTAGATTTACTAGCAAGCCTAGTAAAGATCATTGGCTAGCTATTGAGCGAGTCATGAGATATTTAATTGGTACCAAAAGCTATGGCTTATTTTATAAAAAGTACCCTGCTGTGATTGAAGCTTTTAGTGATGCCGACTAGAGTACTTTGTTAGGTGATTCTCTCTCTACCACTGGTTATATTTTTACCTTAGGTAGTGGTGCTATTTGTTGGAAATCTATAGAGCAAACAATAATTGCTAATTCAACAATGGAAGCTGAATTAATAGCATTAGCTTCAGCTAGTGAAGAGGCAAATTGACTAAGAGATTTGTTATATGAAATTCCACTTTGGGAAAAGGCAATTCCACCCATATTAATTCATTGTGATAGCACTGCCGCAATTGGTAGAGTTAAAAACCGTTACTACAACGGTAAATCCAGACCTATAAGAAGAAAGCACAGTACCATGCAATCTTATTTGAGTAGTGGCATCATAACTGTGGATTTTATTAAATCTAATGATAATCTTGCAGATCCATTTACCAAGGCCTTGGCAAAAGATAGGGTCTGGAATACATCGAGGGGGATGGGACTAAAGTCCATAGAATCATGAGCCATGTATGAGGATACCCAACCCAAGGACCAGAGATCCTGAGAATTGGGTTTAATGGGAAAAACGAATCATACGATGGTCGTAAGAAATGCACTATTTTTTTTTAATTATTTATTTTGTAAATAATTTTTTAATTGTTCATCCCTATGATGTAAGTGCATTTATCCTATAATGTGGAGAGGTTGAGTAAAAACTCTTAATGAAATTTGTAGCTTGTATGAGTGGGGTGTCAGAATTACAGGAGCACCCTTGACAAAATTTTACCTATGTGAGTGTGGGGGTGGGGCTGCTCCCTATGAGATTTGGACTTAATCTCAAATACACTCATGAAACTGGGATCAGCACATGGCCGTAAAGTGCTAGCTATAAAAGCTCATGTCAACACCTGAGTTGTTATGTATAAGCAGTGACGCTTAATTTCCCTAAAGCAGTCCTAGTTCAAGTCGGAGACCACTATGACTCCAGAGTTGAGATCGTTGTTTTACTAAGTGAAGGTTCAATGCAAAGCACACCTTCATGATGTATAGTGACCCGTCTTTGCCTGGTAATCTCTCTTTAACTAAAAAATTTAATATTAAAATGAGTGGGGGATTGTTGGAGCATTTTAATATTAAATAATTAAAATAAATAAATGTTATAATATAAATGTAAAATTGTGGGAGTGAACATGGAAGATAAAGAGTTAGTGAAAATGTTTAATCCCACATTGAAAAGGAGAAAGACTATTTTATTCTTTTTAATTGTGGTGATTAATGGGCTAGCATGAATTGTCTTAGATATTGGGCTAGATATGTGCGTAAGGGGAGGTGAAGAATGGAGGTATCAAAATTGGAAATGAATCAGCCTCTTGGATCCTCCTATTTGACAGCCCATTTAGATTAATTACCATATCTGTTGGTGAGTAAATGGCCCGAATTAATACTCCATTTTTACTATGAAAAATAAAGAGCCATTAACCCACTTAATGGACTATCCATTTGGGCCTTTTCATTCTTTAGAAACTCCTTATTTCATCATTTATTGTGTAACTCCAGCCCATCAGATTAATATCCAACAATTAATCTTGTAACACCCACTACATCAGAATAATGGACCTAATTAATCAGAATAAATTGGATAATAATTTCTTGAGGCCATTAAGCCTAGAAATAGACTCTTGCAGACTCAATCCAAGTTACTGAAAATATACACAGCAATATACACTAAAAAATAGAGAGATTCTTGGCAAGGAAGGGTGTTCTTTCTGGTGGAGCTTTGGGCTTGAACACTTTGTGCAGAAGCTATTCTAGCCATACAACATTTGTTGGGCTGTTGTATCCTGGGGGAGACAAGTCAGAGAAGGTCTACACCGGTTACAAAGTTTAGTCAACTAAGGGCTTGAATCTCCTTAAACAGAGCAAGTGCTGCGCCTCAGTCCAAATAGTGTTGTGCATTTTCTCTTCAACTTAATAATATTCAGAAGTAATATTCAATTTCTCTTCAACTTATTATTGTGTTTGCACCAACAGTTGTCCTTCGCTTGATATTGTGTGGTCAAATACTGAGCTCTAGGCTTGCCGTATGTCCAATCAGTTTCTAGATTTTAAGGAGCTGCTATCATGGATTTTGCAGGAGCATCAACACCATGAACTTTTTGCATTCACACTATGGTCAATCTAGACTCAAAGAAACCTAGCCCAATTGAACAAGCCCAGCTGTAATCTGCATCAGCTCGCTCATGAAAGTAAGGAACGCCTGGAGGAATTTTTGGCCATCAATCCACTGCCACAACTTCGGTCTCCATTGCCTCAGGTTCATTGGCTACCTTCACCTGCAGATTTGATGAAGATAAAACTTCGACGGAGCTATTTTTTCTGAGGTAAACAAGTCAGGTATAGGTGTGGTTGTTTGCAACATAAATGGCTCGGTTCTTGCTTCTTTTTCGCAACAAATCCCACAAGCTTATTCTCCAAAAGTTATCGAAGCCTTAGCTACTTCCAAAGCCCTTCAATTTGCATTAGAAATTGGTATTACAAAAGCTGTTCTTGAGTGAGACTCGCAGGTTCTAATGTCAAGGTTGATCAATGATATAGAGGTTCTGTCTTACAGTGGGTTGCTTATTGAAGTTGTGCGACACTGCTCTTGTCTTTTTAATCAATTACATTACTCTCGTGTTAAAAGAGAAGGTAATAAGGTTACTCATAATCTTACCAAGTATGTTATGCATATCTCAGACTTTATTGTGTGGATGGAAGATATTTCACCACAATTTATTTCTGTCTTTCAAGCTGATTTAGCTAGAGTTTCTTAATAAAAGCTTACGAGTTCAAATCTTCTGTCTCATTCTCTCTACACCACTTTATATTCCACCAATAAAAATATACCATATGTCCATCTATTTAATTACTTCCTACTATTGTGCCTTTCCTAATTTCAATTACCTAAAATAAATATAAGTAAATAAAAACCCAACTCATCCCCACCACTACAACTACCAGCGCCGGCGCCGGCGCCATCAACCAAACGACCAAATAACTATTCCCCCACCTCTACCACCATCCTTCTCTGGCACTAGCCGCCAGCACTATCAACATTTCCGGTCATGGCAAGCCACCATCACCTAGTCTGCACCACCACCTCCCTGATTTTCAAAATTAAAGCCAACCACCGCCTCACTGTTCTTTAAATCCAAACTAATCTGCACCATCTCTCTCAAATTCACCAACCACCATCACACTATATGAACTACCAATATAACCAACATAGCATTTTCTTTAGCTAGAGACAATACTTGAACAAAGGCCTTCACGTTATTGTGTAACTAAAGGAAAACTGAGCACAACGGAAAAATTAATTAAAAAGAAAACTACTGTAGGTCCGTAGCTATATTGATGAGAAAAAGGGATTTGTGGGTGTTGCGCAAATTGGAGCCTTCACTTCTTCTTGTTGTTTCTGATTTATGGGTTTGGTTTCTTTGATTTGGACTATTCTTTTGCACCCGCACTATTATCGTGTTCTTGGATTTTATTTTTGGTGGTAGTGTGACAGTGGTCTGAATTTGAAAATAGTGAGACGGTGGTGCAGACCAGGTGATGGGGGAGGCCATGACCAGTGACGTTGATGGCGCCGGTGGTGGTAGTGTTGGTAGTGGTGGGGAAGGGCTGGGGTTTTTATTTATTTATATTTATTTTAGGTAATTGAAGTTAGGAAAGGCATAATGGTAGGAGTTAATTTAACAGTGAGACATGTGACATGTTTTTATTGATAGAGTCTAGAGTGAGACAGAGAGAATAAAACAGATAATTTGGACTCAAAGTTCAGTCTTTCTTCTAAAAAAAAAAATCATTGTATCCAATAATTTTTTTATAGGAAGTCATTGTGTTAAATTAATAACACTTAATATTCTTTTTCTTTTTTTGATAGGACACTTAATATTCTTTAAACATTTAAGTCATGGTTTTCTATAATATAAAATTTACACGTTGGGTATGATAAATTGATAACAGCATTAGAAAATATAAAATGTATTCAAAATTGAGTAATGCCACAGATACAAACTATTTTATAATATTTTTACAAACTGCTGATATGGCAAATTCTTACTAGTTCTAATATAAGCTCATGACATTTTTACTTACAATAACTATTTGAAAAATATTAAAGTCACAGTAATTTGTAAAAATATTGTAAAATAGTTTGTGTCTGTAGCATCACTCTTCAAAATTAATTTTGGATAAATTAAATAATAACAATGCTGAATGATTTTTTTTTTTTTAATCAATAAAAACTTTTCTTTTGTTCATAGATGACAAAATAGAACGTGTCCTAAACCATAAAAGTGATATTATCTTTTCTTCTAATGGAAAATGGAAAAAAGAATTTGCTTTTGAAAAAAGTAAAAGTATTTACTAATGAGATTTACTTGTATTTTTTAGAAGCGTATGCCTGAAATACTATTAAATTTAATGAGTTTTATATAGCAATAAAATTAAATATTACAAGAAAAAAAAATTAGACATAGTATTTTTAAAAAGTGTTGGTACAATGTTTTTTTTTTTTTTTTTTTAAAAAGAGAGGCAAATTAAGTAAAATCTATTTCCCAAAAAAAAAATCTTCAGAAAATGAAGAGGAGAGGGCAAATTAGAAACCTTCCGCACATGTTGTTAATGTTAATTCTTGCTATGATTTTGACTTGAATTTGTTTTGCAAAATCTTAGGAATTTTGATAACAACAAAGAGGAAGCAACAATTAAGGACAAAGACCTTTTCAACACTAGTATAAAAAGTATAAGACTAGGTTTGTTAGAGATCCGCTTATTTTACTAAAACTGAAAACTTTTTGCTAAAATACTGTACATAAAAGTAAAAGTTAGTTGAAATAGTACAGTGTGACTCATAGATTGTACCAAAAGTGCAATGGGGCTGTGAATAGTAGTAAAAATAAGTTAAATAGTAAAATAAAATGGTTTTTTAAGCTGGAGCCAAACGCACACTAAGGGTCTATTTAGAATCCACTTATTTTGCTGAAAGTACTGTAGATAAAGGTAAAAATTAGCTAAAATAATACAATGAAACCTATGAATAGTACTAAAAAATATAGTGGAGCTCATAAATAGGAGCAAAAAAAAGCTGAATAGTAAAATAAGCTGGCAAAATTAAGCCATGCCAAACACACACTAAAGATCTGTTTGGGATCCACTTATTGTGCGTTTGGCATAATTAATTTAGCCAACTTATTTTACTATTCAACTTATTTTTACTACTTTTCATGAATCTCACTGCACTTTTTGGTACTATTCATGGGTCCCACTGTACTATTTCAGCTAACTTTTTCCTTTATCTACAGTACTTTCAGCTAACTTTTTCCTTTATTTACAGTACTTTCAGCAAAAAGTTTTCAGTTTCAGCAAAATAAGTGGATTCCAAACAAACCTTTAGTGTATACTTGGGATGAGCTGAATTTTTCAGCTTATTTTTGCTAATATTCATAGGTCTCACTGTACCTTTTAATACTATACATAGATCTTTTTAATACTATACATAAGTCCCACTATACTATTCAGCTTATTTTTTAACATTTTTTCTACACTTTCAGGAAAAAGTTTTCAGTTTCAGCTAAATAAACTGTTCCAAACTGACATTAAAATTAAATCTTTTCTACAATTTTGAAATATAGGTAAAGGTACCATTAATTCTTCTTTTTTTGAGTTTTTTTTTTATTTTATTTTTTATTTTTGAAACGATAAATTCTTGCTTTGAGTTTGTTTGGTGAAATTTCAGGAATTTTGATAAAAACAAAGGAGAAACAATAGTTAACGCTCCGTTTGTTTCAATGGAAAACTTTGTGTAAAGATAGTTTTTCTTTTTTGAGTTTTTTTATATTTTTTTTTTATTTTTGAAACGATAAATTCTTGCTTTGAGTTTGTTTGGTGAAATTTCAGGAATTTTGATAAAAACAAAGGAGAAACAATAGTAAATAATAATAATAGAACGCTCCGTTTGTTTCAATGGAAAACTTTGTGTAAAGATAGTTTTCCTTATTTTCTAGTGTTTGGTAGTATAAAAAAATATGAGTCAAAGGAAAACTATCTTTGGTCAATAAAAAAAGTATGGTTTATTTTTAGAGATTGTTTTCCATAAAAATTTTTTGAAAAACAACTCTATCTTAAAGCAAGCTAAATAAGGGAAGTTAGGAGGTTGTTTTTCAACTCATTTAAAGTTGCTACCAAACATTGGAAAATGAGATAGTTTTATAGAAAATGCTTCTTGAAAAATGACTCATTTTCTAGAAAATATCATTGTTGAAACAAACAGAGCGTAAGAGAAGTGCTACGTCCACAACATTTTACAATATTTTTACAACAAATCACAGGTGGTCAATTGTTATTAGTTCAAATTTAAATTCAGCACTGAGATTACTTTTTTAACTCAACAATAACAACCATTAACAACCTGCCACTTAGAATTTGTTGTGAAAATGTTGTAAAAATATTATGGACATATCATTTCTCATAACATAAAAAGTATTAGAGACTAAAATGAAATCTTTTCAACACTTTTTAATTATGGATAAAGGTTGAGAAGTGAGAACTAAATATAAAATTAAACCAAAAATAAATAATAATAATAATAATAATAATAATAATAATAATAATAATAATAATAAGTAAAAAAAAGACCTAAAATAGCACATATTACCTCCTTCATCTTTCAACATGATTCTCCCCACACACACACACACACACACACACACACTCACACAAAAACAAAAGAACAAACAAACAAAAAAACAACTCATCTTACATACATATATTCTAATCGCCCTATGGTCTCTGCTCCTTTTCCATATCTAAGTATAAGATTGAAGTCTACCACTACTTTACTAGTACTTTTAGTTTTACTTAGATCCTTTGCACATCTCAGTACCAGTAATCAATTATCAAAATCCTCTATCATCACCTCAACACAGTACCACCTAAGATTGGAAAGTCAGACAGAGACAGAGACAAACACTAACAGGTTTGTTTCTCAGATCTCAATCCCTCACCCAACCTATAACTTTCTTTCTGTATATTATCTGATCAAACCCTTTTGGAACTGATGCAAGTCTCTGGTTAGATCTTATTTAAGTATGTTTTGTTATGTATGCATGCTTTTGTTTCTTAATTTAATTTGGTTTTGTTGTTTTTATTTTGAAAAGTTATTGTCTTCTTCATTCGATTGTTGTAGATTCAAGTGCAAGATTGCTTTTTTTCCATATGGGTTTTCTTTGTTTTGATTGCAGAGTAATTGGGTGCAAGATTTTTGTATGCTTTTGTTAGGATTTTATGATTTGTGTTAATGGGTCTCTACTCTTTACAAGATTGGCGTATTTGACAATAATTTTAGGAATTAATCTTCAGTTTCAGGGAGATTGCTAGTGACAAAAATGTTGTCTTATATTGGATCATTAAGTCTTGTTGGTTAACTTGGGAAGAGAAATACAGAGCTTCATTAGAAAGAGTCAGACTTTTACAGTGTGCTTCATTGGTATATATGAGCATTTCATTATGTCAATTCAATCATGACCTAGTTTGTTTACTGCTGATATGGTAGTTAAATCATTTTTGGTTACATGCTTAGGTATGTATATAGCATGTCTAATTGTCAACATTTATGTGGGACTCGACAAATATGGTATTTGGATCAGATGGCATCTCTTCCTGCCATAAATAGATGATGCAGGTGTGCGAATAATAAAACTGAAGGGGAGACCCAGTTGAATTGTCATTGTTCCTCATTTTTCATCTTCCATATCCAAGGTTACGATGATTTTGCATTGACAATCTAACACTTTATCCCAAAAGTTTAAGCTATTAGGAAACGGTGAATTTAATCATTTAACCATCAATCTAACTCTCCCCCTCATGTTTGACCAGACTCCGCCGTTTGTAAGTGGGGTACTACAAGTGGGATTTTTAACTTTTTAAATAGGAGGTAGAGTGGTGATAGGGTTCAAACCCAAACCACCTGTTCTAATATCATGATAAATTACCACATATCCCAAAAGCTTAGGCTAATAGGAAATAATGAATTTAGTCGTTTAACCATTATAATAACATTCTCATAATGTTTAATAATTTACAAAAAATTAAATAAGCAACATAACAATTACTGATGTGAAGGAAAAACTTAGCAAGCTTGTTATCAAAGTTTCCAAAACAACCCTTTTGCTGCTTTCTTTAGGGCAAAACCTTTGGCAAAAAAGCTGTGCTCACTAACCACTGTTGTGTCCATTCCCAACTCCCAAGTCTTAGGCATAGAAATTGTGGTTATTGCGTGTGATATGTTCAAGTAGGAATAAATGGTCTTAAGATTTTTTTTTTTTTTTTTTTGGGTTCAGTAACTTCAATTTTATTATGACTTCTGTGTTGCGAATCTTTTATACATATTTCAAATTAGGTTGGAATGGTTTGTTACTATTTGCTTGTGTTTTTACAATTTTAAAAACAGTTGTAAGAGAACAAAAGATAATAACAAGCATGATATTTCCAATGATTTTATTTTCCCCCCTATCAAATAGAAAAAACGGTTTCAGAAAACATCAACCTCGAATTCCTCTGAAAACTGGTCGTTTTCAAGAATAGTGCCAATGAGCTGTAGATCAAATAGTTCAAGTTTCACTTTCTGCCCCCAAGAGAGTTTGGTGGAGGGTTAGGGTGAAGGTTATGAGTTCAAGATCCACGAGATGATGTATAATTTAGGAATCCAAAAACAAAAAGGGGAAAAAAGGCTGCTTTCAAGATTGGTTTTCTTAAAAAAAATTCTGAAAACATGTTTGGCAACGCTTTTTGCATCTGTTCTATTTTGAAGAAAAAAAAGTTTTTGAAAACATAAACCAAAGTACCAACAGACACAACATCATTCTTATACACTTTTGGGGTCTACCTTTTTTGCTACATAAAGGGGGGGACTTTGCCCCCGGTTGGTTTTGAACCCAAGCTCACTAAAGGTGCCAAACGTGCCAATCAACTGAGAGGTCACTGACACTTCTGGGGTCTACTTATGACACCCAAGTTATCAGACTGCAACTATGGAGTGATTGCTATTTGTACATGTGTCATCCCTTCCCTGTCTATGTATCATTATTTATTCCTCTGCTATGAGTATCACATCAGCATGGTATTTTATATAAAGGTCATAGTTGTATTTAAAAGGTATTTGGTGCCTTTGGATATTTTAACTGAAACAAGTTAAGATATCCAAAGGTTGGAAGGTTGCTAGTGAAGAGTAAGGTTGGAGATTTTATGAGTCTAACAGTAGTTCTAGACAAAAAAGATTGGTTAACTGATTGAGCTTCCCTATTTGAAGTTGAATGCTTCGTTTCAGTCTGCATTGTTAGCAATGATTGCAACTTTCTTCAAAAAGTAGATTTTTATAAAGAAAATAATAACTAAGAGCTAAACAGGTATACTTTTTGGTTCCATTGTGAGGTGATCTTTTAAACCCTGAATAATAATGGTGCAAGAGATTAGGTATGAGAACTTTTTGCGCGGTTCATTTATATTTACTTCTCGACCTTGAATGAACCTATAGCACATAATGTTAAATGCAAGGCAATTCGTCTGACTGATTGGTGGTGCTGTCTGATTTTAAATCCATGACAGAGATTCTTTTTCTTAAATGGTGTATCACACATGGATATATTGCAGTTTTTTCTTTTCTTTTTTGGGAGGGTTGGGGGGGGGGGGGGGGGGGGGGGGGGGGGTAAGACCATGTATAGTGGCACAACATCCATTATGGACAGTGTCTTCCATATTTATGACCTTATTAAACAGGTAATAGTAATTTGCAATGTGCTTCAACATTGTTGTGAACAAGCTTCGGAGGGTGCAAAAACAGATTAGAAAATATAAGGAGGAATTGAGTCTACCAGCAAGCAATCTTGTTGACAATTTGATTGTTTTTTTTTTTTTTTCCTTGGTTCATTAGTTGGTTTTGAACTCACGACCTCACCCTCCATCCATTATTATGGGAGGAGGAAGTACCAATTAACCATTTCTGGTGATGAGAGCATATGATATTTTGTGTTCTTGGTTCTGCAATTGTGTTTGAGAGAGAGAGAGAGAGAGGATTGCTTATAACTTTTTCTCCTAGCACTGTTTTCTTAACGTATGCTGTTACTAAAGTTCAGATGTATATTTATGCAAATTTGTTTACTGTTATGTCAGCCACATAAAACAATACTCCTATTTACCAGCTATGGCTCAATTGGCACTTTCTCCTCCCATAATAATGGATGGAGGGTGAGGTCGTGAGTTCAAAACCCAACGAGCAAGTGTGTAACTTACCCTTAAAAAAAATTATAAAAAAACTCCTATTGGAACAACAAACGGAAGTCTGCAGTAATGAATTTCACAATTCACTTTGCTGGTCTGTCCCAAGTTCTTGGATATTGGATTTTATCATCCTTGATGGCTCTTAGTGGTTAAAAATTGAAATATGCTCCATTCTTGATCCTTTTGGAGCACATTTGAACCTCAAGTTCTATGTTATGACGCTTATATATGCTCCCTCTACAACATGTCAAATTTAAATTCTCACTAATTATAATAGAATTCTGACCGATTCTTTGTTTTGTTTTGGCATACAGCAGACAACTGTAGCAGTAGAAGACTGTCCAAGAGTTGAAATATGAGTCTGGCATGTCTTGTGTGTCACAGCGTAGAAAGTCCATCACATTCTTTCAGGAGTTACTCCATTTCAAGTTCTGACAATGATGGAAGATGTTCAGCTATTGCCAACTGCTTAGCAAGGAAGTCATCCCTAATACCTTCAGCGGCAAACTCTTGTATCGCATCATCATCCAAAGTGAGTCCACAACCAACAATTCCAAGCAACAATGGAATGGTGGGTGCCCCACGTCTTGTCCGAAGCCGTGCTGTGAGAAGGGATCTTGTGAGAGACTGGAATTTTGATGAAGTTGTGATGGGGCGTTAGTTTTGTTAGTGTGGGCATAGGAAGAGTACAGGGCTCTTCTTGAGGGATAGGTTTAGGGCATGGTCTTGCTTTCTTTTCTAATGGGTGCAATTGAATCCTCTCTCTGTGGTAGAAGAGTGGGGCATTTGTAACCATTTAAGAAAAACCTGGAATTTTTTTTTCTTTTTGTGTTAACTTGTCCATATTTTTGTTCTCTATTGCTGATTGATATTGGCAAAGTTGTGCTTTCTTTCTGGTTGTGTAGCTGGACTTTAGCCCCTTAATATAAGAACTTTTTTTTCTTTTTTGGCTAAAACCAAATTTCATTAATAAGAGCAACAAACAGCTGGAGGGAAGAGTTAGTACAACGTATAAGACCATTAGCATCAAAGGGACATTGGGCCATAGCAGGGACTACACCATTTAGCTCTCTTTTAACCCAACTAAAAAGGAATAAAAAGAGAACACATTACTAAGTTTGAAAGCATTAAAAATTATGTTCGGATATAGACTAAAGTCTTCTACTATTTAGAGCATCAATGCATATCCTTGAGTCCCTTCCACTATGATGCTTGGGAAATTCTCTGAAATAGCTAACTGCATAGCCTAGAAGATAGCAGCAAAAGATCCTTGGCCAGGGTTTAATATAAGAACTTGATAATATATTTTTACATATTTCAAAACTTTGTAAAGACAAATCTAGGAATTTGTGAAGTTCATGAGAAGTCATAAAGAAAATTGGGTTTAACTTCTTAAAGAAATAAATAATAGGTTTTGAGTTCTACAAAGACTTTATAAACCCATTCTCAAATTAAAGTATAGATTTTCTTTTACATTTCATATAGTCTTTCTTGTCTTTTTTTTTTTTTTTTTAATAACAATCTTTCTAGTCCTAATATTAAAAGCAATGACATGTAGGGCTGTGCAAACCAGTACCGGAACCGACAAGACCAACCGGCGCCGACCTTCCCGCACCGCCACTACAACCGACCGACGGAGCCGATGCCGGCGAACGGAACGCGAAGAGAATTCCGACTCCGGTGCGGTGCAGTAATCGGAGCAGCAAATCCGGAACCAAAGCCTCGCCGAACCGAACCGACCTGTTGCAGATGTTTGGAACTTTGGATCGTTCCACCGTTCTTCTTCTTCTTCTTCCTCTTCTTCTTCTTCTCTTCTTCGTTTTGCACAGGCTTTTCTTCGTTCTGCAGTGGGTTTGGTCTTTTATTTCTGTGGTCATTTCTGGTCTTTTATTTCCCTTATAATTTCTAGTCTCTATGGGCCTCTAGAAGATTAGTACTGTTTTAAAGTTTTTCTTTTCTACCGTTTCAACTTTTATGACCCACACTTTTATGACCCACACATGCCTAGCTTTGGAAAGGACAAAAGAAAAGTTTGAAAGAAAAATGCAAGTATCAGACTTACTCTATCTTTCCACTGCTGTATAGGTATAATTGTGTATAATATATATTAATACTTATTTATATTTACAAAAAGAAGGTGAATTATTATTAATGCTATGTTTACAATATTCTAACAATAGAAGCTATAAACTAGTAAAAAAAGAAGCTATAAATTATAAACTATAAACTTAGTAATATTTATCTTTTTTTTTTTAGTAAAATATTTTTTTTAATCAATTTTTCAGCACTTGTTTGGACATTGTAGTGTTACATTGTTACTTCAGTGTTATATTTTTACTTTAGTCCCATTGAATACTAAAAAGATTGAAAGGATTTTTTTTATAAAAAAAAATAGAATTTTTAATGTTTCAAACCGATTAAACCGAGCCGACCAAACCGCACCGCTATAGGTCGGAAAACCGACCCTAATCGGTATGAATCGGTTTTAATTATGAGAAAACCGATCCCTATCGGTTTGGTAACAATTTTGAAAAAAAACCGAGTTTACCGAACCGCGCACACCCTATTGACATGCATCTATTATATAAGCCAATTCCCTGACCAAAAGTGGTACTTAAGTTTTTCATGACAATATAGCATCACAATCTCGCACGACAATCTTGAAATTCCATCAAAACAAAACCCCCCAAAAAAACACTATTATTTCAGATTCTCATTTGTTCCCCAAATCTAGACCCAATTTATGACATTTATTAAACATATCTTCTTCCAATTTCACGTTTTATCAATGTAGTGATGGAAAAATAAAGTACATCTTACACTTTCTAATTCTGCATAGTTGTGATTTTGCAGCTTTACTTGGGCTTTGGAATCCTTGGAAGTTGGATAAAAAAAGAGATATACAATATTACAAGCACAATAAATTTCATAAATTTTATCACAACTTGTTGGGTTGACAAATTGTGATTCATGCAACATTATTTTCATTTGGAAACTACTGACATCACTTTTATTGTACACAATCACAACTGCCACATCATAAGTGATGGAATTTGTTGTGGTTTTAAACTTACCGAAATTAAATTTTCCCTCTTTGTCACCATAGATGTAGTGAAGGTATAAAGTAATTGTTTTATAAATAAGATGATATTATTAAAACCAAAAAATAATGGGCTTCGTAGCTCGTCTCTGCTGTAGATTTATTTAATGGGCCACACCTATGTTGGATGCAATTACATAGGCTGAAGGCCCAATTTAGATTTAAAAAAAAAAGGAAAAAAAAAAAATAAAACCAAATTCCACTGCCAATTTAGCAACCTCGACCTATAACGATTAAGTAGAGTAGTGCTGCAGACAAACCAAAATAGGGATGGTTTAATATGAGCATGAACTCTGCTTCACATAAGTTTATTGAGATTGAGAACGATTTAAACTTCTATAAATATTCAAAATAGGATTATAATTCTATTTGATTTACGGGGACCAATTGACTCTGGTGTCTTTGTTTATTTCAAAATCTCCACATTCGGTAAATAATTGTTGCAAAAACAAGCCTACCCTCTTTCTCACTAGCATTCTATAACCCATTGCATAACTACAATTTTATCACAACTTGTTGGATTTATATATTGTAATTCATGTAATATTATTTTTATTTGAGAATTACTGACATTACTTTTATTGTACATCAATCACAATCTGTCACCTCAAAAATAATGAAATTTGTTGTGATTTTATACTTACCAAAATAAATTATCCCTCTTTGACACCATAGATGTAGTGAAGTAAGATATAAAATAATTTTTTTTAGAAATAAGATGATATTATTTAAAACCAAAAAAAATAAATAAATTATCCCTCTTTCACCAACTTTCTAATCTTTCTGGTTGCTTTTGGGTTGGTGGGCTTTGAAGATCATTTCTGCTATAGATTTATTTAGTGGGTCACACATATATTGGGTGCAAGTGCATAGGCCAGGCCCAATTTAAAAAACGAAAAAAGAAAGTAAATGAAAACAATTTTCTGCTGTCTGGATTTGAACACGGTTAATATAAATATATATATATATATATATATCATATCATATCATATCATATACTATATAATAAAAGTTGGGGTTAGAAGCCGTGATTGCGCCAAGTGGCTTCACTAAATTGCAGAATTTTTTATAAATTTTTTAAAAATATATATATTTTTTTTTGTTCTTATCTTTTTTTTTCCTATAATTTCTAAGTTGATAAAAAATTTCTATTTGAAATCACTTCTTTAGATAAAGTTTGATAGACACAAAATCTTAATAATTTGATATCAACTTAACTTCTTCTCATCCATTAAAAAAAAAAATATTCTTCATTTTTCCCCCAATTTTTGATTTCTACGTATTTTAATTTGAAATTACTTCTTTGGATAAAGTTTGATAGATACAAAAACTTAATAATTTAATATCAACTTAACTTCTTCTCATCCATTAAAAAAAAATCATTCTTCGTTTTTTCCCCCAATTTTAGATTTCTACGTATTTTAATTTGAAATCACTTCTTTGGATAAAGTTTGATAGACACAAAAACTTAATAATTTAATATCAACTTAACTTCTTCTCATCCATTAAAAAAAAATTATTCTTTATTTTTCCCCCAATTTCTGATTTCTACGTTATCTTTTTTTTTTTTATCCAATAATTTCTAAGTTGATAAATTTTTTAATTTGAAATCACTTCTTTGGATAAAGTTTGATAGACACAAAAACTTAATAATTTAATATCAACTTCTTCTCATCCATTAAAAAAAAAATTATTCTTCTTTTTTTCCCCAATTTTTGATTACTACGTTTTGTCTTCTTCTTCTTCTTTTTTAAATAAAAATTATTCATTTTTTTCCCCATTTTTTGATTTCTACGATTTCTCAATTTGTTATTCTTCTTTTTTCTTTTATTTTTTAAATATTTAAATAAACACAATTAAAAAAGAAAACTATAATTAAATAATTGATACAACTTAATTACCTATAATAAATATTCTAAAGTTACATTATCTTTTTCTTCTAATCAAATATCATCTTCCTAATGGGATTTTATATAATAAAGTTTAACTGGAATTCTACTTCCCTTACAAGTACATGTGAATATAGCACTATTTAAAATAGATCAGTTATTGGATTTTGATATCATGATACGTAAATCAATTCTGTAGGAGAGGATTTTGTTCCGGCCCCTGCAAGCTGTTTGTCCTCTTTGGGGAGCCAAACCCGCAAGGTTTTGTTTTCAAGCGACATGGGAAGTGGTAGTTTTTTGGACTTGCTCCAGCAGTCCCACATTGGCAAGAAATGCGCCCCACTCATGGTTTATAAGCCCTTGGAGCAACCATGAGTGTACCACTACCCCTTCAAGGGCTTATAAACCATGAGTGTAGTAGTGGTACACTCATGGTTGCTCCAAGGGCTTATAAACCATGAGTGGGGCGCATTTCTTGCTGATGTGGGACTATTGGAGCAAGTCCAAAAAACTGCCACTACCCATGTCGCTTGAAAACAAAACCTTGCGGGCTTGGCTACTCAAAGAAGACAAACAGCTTGCAGGGGCTGGAACAAAATCCTTGCATGTTGCAGTCTATCCCTCTCTTCAATTTTTTTCCTTATTTACAAGGTAAATTTCTATCTTCCTCAATCTAAAAGTTATGATAATGTTTGTTTATAATTTAATCCGTTGTGCTCGAATATGGTTCTGGGGATTTTCTTAACTTTTGTTACGGTACATATTTGATGGTTTCGTTTTTTGAGAGTTCTAAGATTTAGATTTTAACTTCACACCTCCACAAATCAAACCAACATTAGATTTTTTGTTCATATCAACTTCTTTTATGTAGAATGGACATATATATATATATATATATATATATATCAAATAATTCATAGAACCACACAATTTTTTTTTCTCTATTCATCTCTTCTTCTATATGTATTTGTTTACTCTAATTTATTCATCTCTATTCATTATAGCTATCTTCATTTTATTTTTTATTCATTGTGTTTCTATTTTTCTATTGACATAATTCAATTATTGTTTAAATTCTTTTAATTTTATAAAGTATTTTAGATAATGCAATTCATTTTAATCATTGATATATATTTTTAATTGATTGTGCAGATTATTTTCTCACTAAGGGCAATATCAAAATGGCTAGACACGAATGTCAATATCAAAATGGCTAGACACGAGTAATTCATATGTAAACTTTTACATTTACATTGCAATACAATATATATTTTTTTCTCTTTATGTACCTTTATTTATCTATTTTTGAAATTATTTTCAGTGTGGTACCCTAGAAGGTCTAGATACTTTTTTTTTTTTTTTTTTGTTGTAATTTATGGAATATTTAGTTCAGTCATATATACAAGAAATTTTATCACCAAATCTATTTGGGATGGAACTCATCTACAATATGAAATTAGGAGATTTATGTGAGAAGACCTATTTTTTTATTTTTTTTATTGTGTTTCTATTTTTCTATAAACATAGTTCAATTATTACTTAAATTCTATGATTTTTTATTAAAAAAATTTAGATAATGCAATTCATCTTAATTATTGATATTATTTTTTGATTTAGTGTTCGTAATTGATTATGCTAATTATTTCCTCACTTATGACAACGTTAAAAGGCTATGACTGGTAATTTATAGGTAAAATTTACATTTACATTGCAATCTAGATACTTTATTTTTGTAATTTATGGAATTTGTTTTTGGTTATATATGCAAGAAATTTAAATTTGGTTAGCACTTCTACTACTCCACGTGTTAGCAAGTATAATGGAAAGATTTTTAAGTGCCATATATATATATATATATATATAAACAAATTAAAATTTTACTACAAAGAGCTTCTAAAAATTTAAAACTTGCCATAATTTTTAAAAGTTACTATTTTATATGTTATTAACTTATATTATATTATAAAAAATATATTTTTTAATTTATATATAATTTTTTTATTAAGCCATGCGATATAATACTAGTGTGTGTGTGTGTGTGTGTATTAACAGGTAAAACTCAGAGAAAGTTCAATTAGAATTTGAAATTAGAATCCAATTTTGCATCATGTGTCTAAATTTATGTGAGGATCACATCATAATTATCCACTTAAGTTTGTGTCATATGTCTACTTAAGTTTTTTAATCTTTGTTCTAAATGAGTTAATAAGTGTAAAATACTACGAATCTAATATTAATAAAACTATAAAAAAAAAAAAAAAAACCAATCACATATACTTAATAAAAATCATCATACAACAAAGATCACCACATGTTCTACCTTAATAAAAATTACAAAAAAAATCATAAATAGTAGTAAATTTAAGTAAGAATTTTAATATGTGACTAATTACGTTTACTTTTAAAAAAAAATAATTTGACTAATTATTTATTATATTTTATGATAAAAATTGTGTTTAATTTTAAATGTATCCATACGTATACATATGTTATATGTTTTTTTTTTAATTGACTAATTATTTATATTTTTATAATAAAAATTATGTTTAATTTTAAATACACCCATGCATTTGCATGAGTTACGTGCTAATTTCTTATAATCAAAGAATTGCCAGTGCTATAGCGGACTTGATGTTAAAACTTCTCATTATTATTTTAATAATCTGAAACTATTTGATTAGTAATCTGAAGTCTGAACCTACGTACAACTACCGGTAGTGTTAAAACAAACCAAAGTCAGGGAGCTTTAATGAAAGCATGAACATTATTGAGATAACGAGTAATTAAGGCATGTTTGTTAAATAAATTTAAATATAGTTTTCTGTTTTTAAAACTAAAAAATAGTGGATCCCATACTTAAGTTTACTATTTCTTAATTTCATCATGCAAAAAACATAATTTTGAAAACAATTAAGGGGTGTTTTCAGGATAAAAAAAAATGTTTTTAATGACATAATTATAAATAAAATGAAAACATTGAACCCATACCACTTGCATGAGCTCTTATCTCACTTCAATTCAAGAACTCATCATTATGAAAAATAATTAATTTAAAAATTTTAAACAATTTTGTCCGTGAATTTCTTTGTAGTTTTCTTCTGATGCATCGTGTTGAAAATCAATCAGGTATATCAGTATTGTGTGGTTATAAAAATTTAATTTTAAAGATAATCATCGACAAACCACAGCAAACTTGGAATCTCATAAGCTTTCCTCAAGGAAACCAGACTATTACAACATAAACATTACGAGCGAGACCTCATTGCTACTGTGGGTGTTGCAGCCTGCAAGTACTTGCTATCTACTACTACTTTTTGTTGGAAAATAACTTTTTTTTCAAAAATAGAAAATTGTCTCAAACATCATTTTTTTTTTAAATATAAATTTCTTGGATAATTGTTTTCAAAAATGGGAGTCAAACACACATAATGCAAAAATTGTTCTCTAAAAACTGGTTCCAAACCCAATTTTTTGAAAACAAAAACAAGAATCCACGTACCAAATAAGCTCTTACCTTTTATAAATATTCAAAAATAAAATTATAATTCTCTATTTTTTTCCTCCAAAAAAAAAGGAGGATTATAAATTCTATTTGATTTGCGGGCACTAATTGAACTTTAAGTCGTTGGGTTTATGATTTTTGGGCACCAATTGAATTGACCCTAGAGTAGTGCCTTTGTTGATTCCTCAATCTCCCTATATGATATGGTAAATGGTTACTGCAAAAAAAATCCTACCCATTTTGATACCAAAATTGATGCAAGACCTAAGGCGTTAAGAATCAGCACCCAACTATTAGAAAATATCCAATCTGAATTTCATTAATTAAGGCTCTTCTCAAATACAAATAAACCAAGAGCTTATATAGAGCTAGAGCTTCCTGAAAATAAAGAGATAAAAGATAACAAATAATGAAAACTAAACCTAATTGAATTCAAATACTAATCCCTATCTAAATAAAAGTCTACAATTATTTAATTTTCTATAAGATAAATACAAAAATCTGAAAATATAAAATAATTTTAGTTTTGCTCCTGCATCAAGTAGGTTAAAAAGAAAAGGTTTGGAACTAACCGAGGATCAAAAGGAAGTAAGACGAGCATAGCAAGGAAGGGAAAGGGATTGTAGTGGACATGGGCTGAGGATCCAAACTTACACCAGTTGTGCAAGAAAAGTCACACCACACGCACACCCTTTATAATGTGGTGGGACTTGGTTTAATAACATTCATATTCGGTAATTCATAATAATAAAAAATGCACTGTACATCACTAAAAGTTACTTTATTTAATTTATACAACCACTTTAACAATACACCCTACATCTCATTGTTTATTTTACCATTAATCCTATTAAAATAATATATTTTCTATCCACACCAACAACAGTAATTGAACCCAAAACCTCACCAACTCATGGCCAACCAAACCCACCGCAACTACCAAAACCCAAAACTAGATCCTCCAAGCCAACAAGAACCTACACCAAAACCAATGATCCACCCTAGCTATAGTAACCACCAAAATCATTGCCATCAAAATTCAAAACCAAACTCAGCAACACCAGCATTGACGACCAACCCCAACCACAATGACCATTGCGACAACCACAACAACCTAAATCTAAGAGGTGGGGGCCTAAAAAAATGAGGAAGAGAAGGAAGGAGGAAGAGTGCAAGAATAGATGATGACGATGACCCACCCCACCAACACCAGCACTAACAACAGCGACACAATGATGTGAGAGAGAGAGAGAGAGAGAGAGAGAGAGAGAGAGAAGCAGCAAGAGTAAATAAAACAAAATATGATATACATGTTGATATTGTGGGAATATGTAAAATTGAGCAATGATGCATTACAGGATGTGAGTTTTTTTGGTGTTTACCAAGTTTGGGTCGAATCAATTATTGACTTATTACTTGTGATTAGATTCGATAGTAAAGTTGTTTATATTTTTTGGAAATACGTGTGAGCGAAAAAGTGTGTGAAAATACGTGTAATGTTGTTTAAACAACGGTAACAAACGGGCCCCTAGATTTTAGTGTTAGATCAAATTCATGAATTCTAGATTAGTAAAATGGAGCCTCTAGTGATTAGACCTAACATGAAGAAGCAACCCATAGAGACAAAATCGATGGCTTTGGTTGGACACTATGTGATAAAGGAATTTGATGGTAGTGGGATTTTTCTCGGGAAAGTTTATTCAAAGGGTTGGTTTTAGGTATTACCAGTTCCCGATCTGAGTGACTCAAGTTCGAGAAAAACACCCGACCCAATCCTTTGGATCATAACAGGTCGGTAAAACCTTACAATTTCGGGTTTGGGTGCATGGGAAGATGGATTTGGCTTCCTTCTAATTTTAATTAATGGAACTTTTTTCTTAGCTCCCCACCCCCCCCCCCCCCCCAAAAAAAAAAAAAACAGTTTGTTAACCTATATCCATTATTATCAAAATCATACCATACTCCATGAGCTTTTTTAGAATTTCTAATTCTTTGTGTGATGAATTGACTAGTATGATAAGGAATTTTTGGTGGGGACAAAAACAGGATGAAAAAAATGGCTTGGTTGAGTTGGGATAAAATGTGTGTACCAAAAGCATGTGGGGGGATGGGATTTAAACAATTGAAACCTTTCAACCTGGCACTTTTAGCTAAGTAGGGGTGGAGAATCCAAACTAGACATAATTCCCTTGTTTATCAAGTCTTTAAGGCTAAGTATTTCCCTAATTGTGACTTTGTGCATGCATCTTTGGGAAAGAAACCATCATATGTGTGGAGAAGTATTATGGCTGCTCAAGGGATTGTAAAGAAAGGGCTTTGCTGGCGAGTGGGAAATGGTTGGAAAATCTGGGTTTGGCTAGATAATTGGATTCCTAATTCATTTCACATAAAATTATCTATCCTAGGGGTCTGTTTCCATTGGTCTATAAGGTCTGTGAATTTATTGATGATGAGAAGAAATGCTAGGATTTGGAACTATTGAATCAAGCTTTCCTTCCTTTTAAGGCTGAGGAAATTGCTGCAATTCCTTTAAGTATTAGATTACTTGAGGACAAGCAAATCTGGGCAGAAAATTCAAATGTTTTTTTCTCAGTCAGGAGTGCTTATAAGATGGCTGTAGAGTTAGAGGCTAACAGGGAGATAGGTTCTTGTTCAAATGGGAGCAACTTGCGTCATTTTTGGAAAAGATTATGGTCACTCCAAATTCCACACAAGATTAGACACTTTGCATGGAGAGCAACCCGTGATATTTTGCCAACAAAATCAACTCTGGTATGTAGGAATGTTTTGGGTGACAGTACATGTGAAGAATGTGGGGGAGCTTCAGAATCTTTGTTTCATCTCTTCTGGGAGTGTGCTAAAGCTAAGGAAACTTGGAGTTTTTCTTCCCTCTTCCCTCTACTGTTAACGGCTCACTTTAGAAGTTTTTTTGAATTTTTATGGCACATTCTAATGGATGCTCAATGGGGAAAGGAGGATTCAAGGCTAGCAGTGACAATTGTTTGGGCATTATGGACAAATAGGAATGAAGTGCATCATGGAAAACAAAAAAAGGCTGGTGATAGGGGTGTTTTTAGACAATTTCAATACTCTTGTACACATCATGCAAAGGAGCCGGCGGTGCCCATGGGCCCGCCAGTTGCACGACTGCAAAACGAAAAACTTAAGGTGACGATAGCACAAACGACGACCCGTTATGACAACCCGACAAGTGCCATTATAAGCTAACGAAGGGACCCTTGGACGAGGACAAGAGACCGACGGGTTGAAGAGGTTGACAGGTCCAGCGTGGCTTGGCTTGGCTCCCACGAATATCTATACATGGAAACATCTTGCGCAACACGTAAGACACCGCCCATATTGCTCTCATATGGAAAGCTATTCTAAAATCTCTGAAACCCTAAGTGCCAAACCCTCCTAGCAAAGAAAGATCCCTACTTTGCAGGGATCTCGATCCACCACTCACCACTATATAAGCACCAGACCCCCACTTTTCTCAGATACGTAGATAATCCCTAGCTCTCTCACTAAAGAGTTGATAGAGATTTCTCATTTGCTAACTTGACCTTTGGAGGGCTTTCAGCCGGTACCACACCAGTGCCTTCTGTTTGGTCCTTTGCTCTTATTTACAGGTACCCATTGAAGTGACTTGGAGCCTATAACTCACTGACAATTTTCGCACATCATCAGTTGGCGTCGTCTGTAGGAATTAACAAGTGATAAGCCATATTGCCATCTCAAAGATAGAGTTGTATAGTCCTAACACAATTAATGGCCATTACCAACCAAGAGACCGGAAACCCACCCAATGCATTGGAAAGGCAAGTGCAAACCCTTGCCACAACAGTTGAACGACTCACTCAGTAGAACCATGAGTTGAAACGACAGCTAGAGCAGCGGAATGACTAGGAGTCGAACGATCAGAATGACAAAAAAGATAGAGATGAACATGACAACAATCGTCCCCTAATGAATGATCACCAAGAATGGGATGACCAAGAAGAAAGCAATGTCATCAGTAGATGAGATCAACAGGATACCAGTCATCCCTCTGAGTTGGAAGTCGGCGCGTTGCGCATGCACAGGAGATGCAGACGATGAAAGAAAAGATGGACATGATGATGAGTGCCCTAAAAAGACAGGTATCCACCAACTTGGACGAACTAGTCCAGCAGACTGACTCACCTTTCACCGCGCAGGTGACTTCCTTCCCCCTTCTGGTAGTTTTGAAACACACAGGTGGAGGCATATAACGGTTCGCGGGACCCACTGAACCATTTAGAGTCATTCAAAACCCTCATGCACTTGCAAAGAATTCTGAAAGAAATTATGTGCAGGGCCTTCCCTACCACACCAACAAGGGTATGGTTCAACAAACTTACCCCGAACACTGTCTCCACCTTCAAAGAGTTGAGTGAACACTTTGTCATGCACTTCATCGGAGGACAAAGACACAAAAGATCCTCAACGGCCATACTAAGCATTACGCAGCGGGAAGATGAAAGCCTAAGGTCATACGTAACCTTTTTCAACAAAGAGGCCCTCCTGATTGACGAAGCTGACAATAAAGTCCTTGTTACTGCCTTCACCCATGGGTTATGACCGGGGGAATTTTTCTTCTCCCTTTATAAGAATGACCCAAATACGATGGCCGAAACACTATACAAAGCCACGAAATACATGAACGCTGAAGACACGATGATAGCCCGAAGGGACAGGCCAAAGAAGAGACAAAGGCAAGACGATCATCATCTGGACAGAGGAAGGAAGTTGTCTCGAATGAGTGAGCAAAGGGACGAAAGGAGATCAAAACCCCCGTCAAGAAGGACGACAAATTTGTGAAAAGTGCACTGGAAGCTATCCACTTGAACAATCTCCTGGAGATATTCGATACCCTTCGCCTCTATGACATGAAGCTCAACCCCAGTAAGTGTGTCTTCAATGTGGTGTCAAGAAAATTCTTGGGCTTCATGGTATCGCAACGTGGAGTAGAAGCCAATCCCGACAAAGTTCAGGCTATAATGGAAATGGCCCCTCCAAAGAACATCAAGGAAATGCAAAGCCTGAACGACAGGGTTGCAGCCCTTAACCGTTTTGTATCTAGGGCAACGGATAAATGTCTACCATTCTTCAAGGTGTTAAAGAAGGCTTTCGATTGGACCAACAAGTGCCAAGGGGCATTTGAGGAACTGAAGGCATACCTCCCGTCCCCACCCCTACTCAGTCCGTCTAAGCCTGGTGAAAACGAAGAGGAGAAACTAATGGCATGGACAATATGGACAGACGGTTCGTCTAGCCAACGGGTCGGAAGAGCTGAGATCCTACTACGGTCACCAGAAGGAGATACAATAGAATGTGCGGTCTGCCTCCAGTTCTCAACAACCAACAATGAGGCTAAATACAAAGCAATCCTCTCGGGCCTTGACTTAGCTAAAGCAGTGGAAGCTAAGTCAGCTGTCATTCACTGCGATTCACAAGTTGCGGTTGGGCACATCAATGGTGACTACACGGCAAAAGGGGAACAGATAAAAGAATACTTAAGCATGGTCAAAAGCAAGCTGGGCGAGGAATTCTCGATTAAGTTCGTATAAATCCCAAGGGAAGAGAACAAACGGCCAGACCGTTTGGCCAAAGCAGCATCCGCCGAGTATACAAACGTCCATTGTCAAGTACTATCCTTCATCCAATATTCCCCTGCAATTAACAAAGTAAAAGTACAAGTCATCTCCCTAGGAGTCAATTGGACAACGCCAATCGTATCCTACCTCAAGGATGGGACATTGCCAGAAAATCGCAACACTTCCCTTAGGCTAAAGGTACAATCGTCACGTTTCATCATGGTGAGGGATGTCCTTTACAAAAGAGGTTTCTCCCGTCCATATCTGAGGTGCCTAACCCCCGATGAAGCAGACTATGTCATGAGATAAGTACATGAAGGGGTATGAGAAACCACTCTGGGGCACACTCACTAGTGCACGCTGATACAGGTTGGATACTACTGGTTACTATGTAGAAAGATGCTCAGTCCTATGTGAAAGCGTACAATAGGTGCCAACACTTCAGCAACATCATACAGCAGCCAACAGAGGAACTCGCCAATGAGCTCCCCTTGGCCATTCGCACAATGGGGATTAGACATAGTAGATCCTTTTCTCATGGTCGTGCGGCAGCTCAAGTTCCTTGTTGTAGGGACCGACTACTTCACCAGATGTGTTGAGGCTGAACCATTAGTCACTATCACAGAGAAGAACATTTGGAGCTTTATCTGGAAAAGCATCATTTGCCACTTTGGAATCCCAGGGTCCTCGTCTCTGACAACGGAAAGCAATTCGACAATGACGCATTCAGAGATTTTTGCCAATAGTTGGGGATCAAGAGCCATTACTCCTCTCCCATTCACTCCTAGGCCAACGGGCAAGTTGAAGTCACAAATCGATCCCTACTCAAGATGATCAAGACTCGGCTTGAGGAGGCAAAAGGCATATGGCCAGATGAGTTACCCAATATCTTATGGGCGTATAGGACAACGGCCCACACACCTACAGGAGAGAAACCTTTTCGCCTTGCGTACGGGCACGAAGTCGTCATCCCTACGGAAGTAGGACTAACCAGCTATCAAGTGTCCAACCATGATGAAGGAAGGAATGAAGAAGGGATACGCCTACAGTTAGATCTTCTTGACAAAGTTAGAGCAACGGCAGAACAGAGGATGGCTCATTATCAGGACCTTATGGCAAAGCACTACAACACAAAGGTCAGGCCTTGCCACTTTCAGATCGGGGACCTGGTCCTAAGGAAGGTGACAACGGCCACTAGAAATCCCTCACAGGGTAAGCTGGGCCCCAATTGGGAGGGACCCTACAAGATCGTCGACTACCATAGGAAGGGGACTTACTACTTGAAAACCTTCGACGGTGAGAGACTCCATCACTCGTGGAACACCGAGAACTTGAGGAAGTACTACTAGTAATTGTCAGATGCAGCTTATTTTATCACTTTCTTTTCATGTTTCCATTTTTCTTATCAAAAGTTGAATGTCCAAGATTCTAAGGATGTCAAGTTTCTTTTTTAGCTCTTTCTATCATTAATTTACTAAGTCCTACTTACAGGGTGGACAGATAACCCAGGATACCAACGGGTACCTTGTCTTCCAAATTTTACTTAGTCTTACTTACAGGGTGGACGGATAACCCAGGATACCGACGAGTACTTAGTCTTCCAAATTTTACTTAGTCCTAACTACGGGGTGGACGAATAATCCAGGATACCGATAAATACCTGGTCTTCCAGATTTTACTAGTCCTACCTACAGGGTGAATGGATAACCCAGGATACCGATGGGTACCTGGTCTTGCAATTTTACTTAGTCCTACCTACAGGGTGGACAGATAACCTAGGATACTAACGGGTACCTAATCTTACAAATTTTACTAAGTCTTACCTACGGGATGGATGGATAACCCAGGATACCGATGGGTACCTAGTCTTACAAATTATACTAAGTCCTACTTACGGAGTGGACAAATAACTCAGGATACCAACAGGTACCTAATCTTACGAATTATACTAAGTCCTACTTACGAGGTGGACAGATAACCCAAGATACCGATGGGTACCTGGTCTTACGAATCATATTAAGTCCTACTTACGCGGTGGACGAATAGAATGAAATATCAATAGTACCATACAATAAAGACATACACGATTGCAATAAAGACAAAATATAACAAAGTATAGGCAACGGATAAAAGATAGTAAATGTAGCCCAAATGGGTAATTGTCTTTACATGAAAATCCCAAAAAGAGGGGGCCTTAATTACTGTCTTACAAATGATTTTACAAAATACTTAAATACAAAAAAAGAAAGAAAAGTCAAGATGGAGGGGCATCAGGAATGGTAGGATTCACTGCGGGCAAACCGTCGATAGTAGTACGGTTCTTAGTGGACAAGACCACGACCTTGTCGAGACCACCAAGAGCAGGTTGGGCAATGACCATGCCATCAGTCTCCACCTCTTGCTCGACTGTATGAGTGAAGTAAACGATCTCATTGCTGACGGTGCCCTCTCCTCCAAGCGTCGGCAAGACGGTGTTGTCTATTGCGATTTGGGACAAATCAAGGTTGGGATAAGCAACTTTAACCTACTTCAAGGAATCCTCAAACATGTCACCGTAGTAGACACCGCACGCATCGAAGAAGGGTTGGGAAATGCGAAACTCCAATACGGCGTCGGCTTTGGCCTTCTCCATCTATTCACGAAAAGCGGCCAATTCCATCGTCAAATTGGTATTCACTTTCTCCGCTTCCTCGAGCCGACAGGTCTCCTCCACAAACGCCTTAGTCTTAGCCGTTAGCTCTTGGTTAAGGGTACGGATGGCCTCCGAGTATTGAGCTCGCTCCTTATTTTCAATCTCCTAGCGTTTATGAAACCGTCGAATCACCCTCTCACTGGTCACGCACCTATCCTGAAGGGCCTTCATGCGCACCAACGCCTAAAACAAAGCATAACAGAGCCTTCTGCTGTTGCTCCCCAATTAGTGGACCCGTCCCCTTCTTCGACAGACGGTCATCTTTCGCGTTGGGTTTTCTCTTAAGTGTGGTTTTGGGGCCCACGTTAGAAGCTGATCCTAATGCCTGTTCCTACTGCTTACGAGCGGCAGCTACCTTCCTCACCAAAGCCCTCTGCCTGCCTATGTCTATCTTTGAAAATGCAATAAGGTGAGTTATGTGGACGGAAGGAGTAAAAAGAGTAGACGAATAAAGGGACTTATAATGACGAGAAGAAGCGTGCAACCGTAGGGCTATGGGCATTGGCTCTGGACCACCACAAAATGCATGAAGGGTGTCGAGGGTGACCAGATCCTTCCACTTCCTTTCTTCTAAAGGAATCGCCCAAACTTTCTTGAGGAAATTCTCTTGTTCGTCAGTTATCTCAGGATGGAGTTGAGTTGAAAGACAAAAAGAGCAGAAGGTTAGGTACTCAATTTAGGTTGGCGCGGCGACAAAAAAGGACACTGACGACTCACCAAACTCCTTAACAACACCCCAAGTATTGTCAAACCCGTCAGGCATGCCATCCTACTCTTCAGGCCTACACACCCATTCCGTCCCCTTAACGAAGAAATACTTATTCTTCCAATTTCTATTAGAGTCTGGCATGTCGAACACTGATCTAGGTGACAACTTCCTAGCCAAAAAATGGTAAATTCCTTTTGACAAAGTGATTTTTTTAGGCTTATAACAATAAAAGAACTTGTCAAGTGTAAGCCGACGATTCCCTCCGCTTAGTTGACCCTATATCACCTCGGCACGTATAAAGATCCTCCAAGCGTTCAGGGCGATCTGGCTGACGAACAAGCCGAGGTAGTTAGCAAGCTGACGGTGTAACTTCGTCAACCGCAATCTCAACACAACAATTAACACGGCGTCATACATTCCCATGTCTTTCGTCTTCCCTAAATAACATTTCTCAAACTTTCTTAGCAGACAAAGGGGAATGTTGCCTGGCATATGGTGATGGTCACGAAGGGTGTTAAAAACTTTCCTAGTCATGGCCGGGTAAAAGTCGTTTACCGTTTATATACTTGGTAAAATGAAGGGCCTAGTTCCACTACTGTTAACCCGACTTACTGGCCTTTCACTATATTTTTCACTCCCCCCGTCACTCTCATCTCCCTCGTCGTCATCTCCTCCTTCCTCCTCATCGTCTCCTTCCTCCCCTTCGACATCTCCTTCCTCCTCCTCCTCGTAGCCCTCTTCCCCCTCAGCAAGAGAATGGGCGAACAGTTCCCTTGCTGGGGACCAGGTTAAATCCTCATCGAGCTAACGCCCAAACGGATAAATCTCGCCGTAGCCTGCGCCTTCATGGACTGATGACGACTGTTTACTCGTTGCTTTTCTACCACTTGACATCTATTCACCTACAAGCAACAGAGGTATTCTAAGAACCTATTTGACTGGTCTCTAAACAAGCGATAACAAACAAGAAGGTAAATAAAAATGGATAACAAGGCGAAGAAACTTTCTGTATGATGGTTGTACGAAAATGACGGCACGACACGGCAGCTCTAATCTCCCAAGCTCTCTAATAGCGAAAAGCAAATTAGAAAAGAATGACTGAAAAACAAGGGACTATGTATAGAGAGAAGGGGTGCGGTATACGAAGCGACACTCCTGATTGGAAACGAGGCCAACTAATAGGTGCCACATGTCGCCTGGCATTTAAGCTTAAGGCCACCTACGCCATTTATTGGCCCTATCCGCAATAAAACACTTAATTAATGATCATAAATACTCAAATACTCCACGGCATCACAGAGTAAGGGGCAGCTGATAAGGGTGTTTTTAGAAATTTCAATACTCCTGTACACGTCATGCAAAAGAGCCAAAGGTGCCCATGGGCCCGTCAGCCGCACGAATGCAAAACGAAAGACTTAAGGCGACGATAGCACAAACAACCCAATGGGTGCCATTGTAAGCTGACAAAGGGACCTTTGGACGAGGACAAGAGACCGATGGGGTGAAGAGGTCGACGGGTCCAGTGTGGCTTGGCTTGGCTCCCGCGAATATCTATACATGGAAACATCTTGCGCAACACGTAAGACACCGCCCATATTGCTTTCATATGGAAAGATATTCTGAAATCTCGAAAACCCTAAGTGCCGAACCTTCCTAGCAAGGAAAGATCCCTACTTTGAAGGGATCTCGATTCACCACTCACCACTATATAAGCACCAGACCTTTACTTTTCTCAGATACGCAGAAAATCCCTAGCTCTCTCACTAAAGAGTTGATAGAGATTTCTCATTCGCTAATTTGACATTCGGAGGGCTTTCGGCCGGTACCACACCGGTGCCTTCTGTTTGGTCCTTTGCTCTTATTTACAGGTACCCATTAAAGTGACTTGGAGCCAACGACTCACTGACGATTTTTGCACATCATCAACTGGTATGAGTTTACTTAGTTGGTGCAAAAATTATTTGGATGAGTACTAGAATGTGTTTTGTTTTTTACCAAAAATTTCTGCACAGCAAGCATCTCATTACCTGGAAGCAAAGTGATCTCCACCTAAATACCCTCTTTATAAGATTAATGTTGATGGTGCAGTCTTCTCATCTCAAAAAGCTGCTGGTATTAGTGTGGTAGTCAGGGACCATAAGTGGAATTTCATTGTTAGTTTAAGTAAGAAGATCCATGCTCCTTTAGGTGCTATTGAAGTTGAAGCTAAGACATTCGATGCTGGCATCTTTTTTGCGAAGGAAGTGGGCATTAGAGAATTTATATTGAAGGGGGATTATGCCGAAATAGTCCAAGCTTTAAAAGAAGTGTCACATGCTCCATCTTCTATTGCTTCTGTGATTTATGAATTTCTAACTAAATGTCCTAAATTTCGAAATGTTGGTTTCTCTCATGTTTGACGACAAGGCAATAAGCCTCCTCATTTATTAGCTAAACATGCTTTAGGTGTAGTTGATTTCTCTGCTTGGATTGAAGAATTTCTTTATTTTTTTTAGAACAAGCTTTTATCTACTATGTTTCTATACCTTTAATTTTATGAATAAAGTTTTAGTCTTTTAATCTCTATATATATATATATATATATATATATATATATATATCTCTCTCTCTCTCTCTCTCTCTCTCTCTCTCTCATACCCCTTCCTATTTAAAACCATATATTTCCTCATCTGACGCTTTTAACAACAACAACAACAACAACAACATGGCTCTGAAGAACACCTCCACAACCGTCACGTCTCTATGCTCAATCCCAACTCTCTTCCTCTCTCTCACCCTCATCTGCACTCTCTCCGTCACCCTCTTCTTCCTCTTCTCCAACCCCCAAACCCAAACCCAAACGCAAGCCCCCCTTCACCACCTCAAAGTCTACATCTCCGACCTCCCCAGATCCCTCAACTATGGCCTCTTAGACACCTACTATTCCTCCTCCACCTTCGACTCTCGTCTCCCAAACAACCCCCACCACAAAATGCACATCCCCAAAAACCTCAAATTCCCTCCTTACCCTGAAAACCCACTCATCAAACAGTACAGCGCTGAGTATTGGATCATGGCTGACCTCATGACCCCCGACAACCTACGAACCAACTCGTTCGCGAAACGGGTTTTCGATCTTAACCAAGCTGATGTCGTTTTTGTCCCCTTTTTTGCCACTTTAAGCGCTGAGTTACAGCTTGGAACAAACAAGGGAGTGTTTAGGAAAAAGGTTGATGAGAACAAGGACTATGAGAGGCAGAGAGAGGTACTCGATTTCGTTACCAAGAGTCAAGCTTGGAACCGTTCCGGTGGCCGAGACCATGTCTTTGTTCTCACTGGTAATGTTAGTGTTTTGAGTTGTTCTTGATTCATTTTCCATTTTTTGGGTTCTTTTTTTTTTTTTTTCGATTCATTACTATTAATGCTTGGTATGTTTTTATTATTAATTTTGTACAAACATGTTTTAATCTTGGTTGGGTTACTAAGAAAATGAAGGATAACTATAGGACACCATTACATTCAAAGATTGTGTTTGAATCTGAGGAGGGATAGTTTCTGTTTTCTTAATGACCCATTTAAGGAAAAATCTAAGTTTGAATTGTTCTTTATTTGACTCTGATCCCATTTGTACATTTGGATTTTTTTTTTTTTTTTTTTTTTTTTTTTTGGGTTGTATATTCTCACTTGTACTATTAGTTTGATGATCCATTTTCCATTTTTGTGTTTTTGGGTTCATTACTATTAATGCTTAATCTTTGTTGGGTTTCTGAGAAATTGGTTGAGGATAACAATAGGACACCATTTACATCAATGATTGTGTTTGAATTTGAGAAAGGAAAGCTGCTGTTTCCTTTATGACCCTGTTAAGGAAAACACTAAATATGAATCTTTTTGCTTTGATTCTGATCCCAGTTAATTACTCAATCTTAATATTTGCAAGAAGTAATTAGCCCTCTCTCTTCTCTCTATTTTTCATTACATGTAATTGATTAAAAACCATTTGAATCCCCAACTAAAATGCTGTGGAGAGCAAATATTTTTACTGAGGTACTCCTATATTTTTAGGAAGGGCAAAACTTAGGTACAGTTACATCTAGTTCCCTAGTTAATTTCAAACACATGGCACAAAGTGTAGCATTGAACAATATCTAGCTTGGGATTGTTGATTGTGTCTTCCAGGATGAGAAGGGTGCCACCTTGGACATGGGATGTTAGAATAATGTTTAGATTATCAAAATTACCCTAATAGCCCAGGTTCAATGATAATGAGTTGAGATTATCTAATCTAAAAATCATAACTTGGATATTTCTTAGAGACCTATTTGAATCCCTCTGTTCATTAGGAGGGAAAATGACATTTCAGTGAATCATAACATGGGTGGATAATTGCGGCTGTTTGGATATCATAAATTTACAAAGAATCTCATTGGTTCTTAGTCACTCCCTTATTGTGGTCCTGGATCATTTTGGGCTAAAATAATAATGATCCAGGACTAGGAGTGCCCGTTTCTTCCAAAACCTTTTAGAGGTTTTTTGATTTTGCAAATGTAGTAATTTAGTAGGTGCTAGGTTATTTTCCATATCATTGTTTTGTGGTTTCTGTTCTTTCTGTTGAAACCATCCCCAGATTCCCCACAAATTTTGGTTTAATCTGTTGGGATTTTTTGGATTTGAATTGTCTAGCTAGTACTTGGTCCTATAGATCCTTTCTTTTGAATGGATCCTCTCAACTTGATGCTGAGGTTGGGCATTCTGAGAAATTGGAGTCTCATCTGGTGCAATACACAACGAAAGTTAATAATCTTCATTTGCTTCATTATAGGTGTAATTTGATTCGGCCCCTGTCCTATTTGTGGCAATGATCCTTGTACAATGGTTGACTTGTAGCTGTTTAGACGATGAGGAGCCTTAAATATGTGCGTTCCAGTTTCTGGTGTACATGCTTGGTCAATGTTTCTCTTTTTTCTTAATCAAAAATGATCAGGTATTAAAAGTCATAAAAGAACTGTGCATCTTTGAGGAAAATTCCTCACCTTTTGAACCTTTTAACCTTCTTGTTATGTATCTTATCTTCATTAACTTCCCTTGATGAACTCCTAGAAAACCTAATTTAGACAGTTTCCGTAGGGTTTGGACTAAGTTCTATGCCTTGAGTATGTGCGAAAACCAAATAAACAAATTGAAATTGTTGAAGATACCTTAATGTAGGAGAAACCATTTAACTCTGCAATTCAAGTTTGCTTTTGTGTTTTAGTTAAAATTTTGGAATGGTTGCCTTTATCCATCTGAATTTTAAGAAACTTGAAGCTATTTGAGACAAACCAATTTATATTTCCATTTTCTATAGGATGTTTATTCAACTTGGTACAATTAATTTCCTTGAATCTGTTCAAAGTTCAAGTTTTGCTAGACTGTATCATCTGGTGGTTGTCAGTGTTGATTGTAACAAAATCTTTCAAGACTACTGTGAAAACTCAAACTTCAGTTATCATCAATTCATCATTAATGTGAAAACTAAATTCAGATGAAAACAGTCATTTTTTGCCTGATTTATCACACTGCTTGACAGTGCGAAGAAAGAAAATAAACAAAAGATTTGTTGCATGATTTAGCAGCTTATAGTTTAGTCTTTGGATTGTCAGGTTATGTTAAAACTTGAAGCATTCTTTGGCAGACCCAGTTGCAATGTGGCATGTCAGAGCTGAGATAGCCCCAGCTATTCTTCTTGTGGTAGATTTTGGCGGATGGTTCCGGCTTGACTCAAAATCATCCAATAGTAGCACACCAGATATGATTCAACACACCCAAGTTTCACTACTCAAAGATGTTATTGTTCCATACACCCATCTACTACCTAGATTGCAATTATCAGAAGACCAAAGACGCCAAACGCTTCTTTATTTTAAAGGGGCTAAACATAGGCACCGGGTCAGTAACATATATCTAAATCTCTATTGCAGTTTGATATGCTATGTTTCCTGCTTTCCTTTGTTCATTGATGTTCAACTTCCTCAATTTTGCTGAACTTGGCCTCAAAAACAGCATCTTATGTTGACACCTTGGACTCTAGGAGGAAATATCACTTGAAGATAAATTCCTCCTACCTTATTGCCTTAATAGTCTTCATTACATGTATATTTATTTCCAGTCACTCTTTCTCTACTGACAAAACTCCCCCCACCCCTCCTCTCTCTCTCTATTTCACTTGGGACACCTCAGAATAGGTAGTTTTGGCATCTTGTCTTATGATTGCTTCGACAATTTTTACCATCATTTGCATTCTTGATTATTATGTGATACATCAACACTTTTTATTGTGTAAGGGCATTTTAGTTTCCTTATATGTTTTTTTTTTTTTTTTTTTTTTTTTGTGTCTCTTTTGATAAACAATTGACCATCTTGGCAATTTTTAGAAATAGGTTTTATACTTGTGTGAAATAGATGAGATGATGTCTATATTGAAGACTTTTCAAGGTTATTTATCCTGCTTCATAATTGAATTAAAGTATACATAATACATTTCATGTTTTCTTTATCATTTTTTACTGTGTGATAAACAATAATTGACACCCTTTAACAGTAATACAAAAGAGTTTCCCCGTTTCAGCTGCCTTTTTGGATTATGAATATTCCTGAATATCCTACCATGCATGCAACATTGATTATTATCTTTTTCCATTAACAGGGAGGCATAGTTCGAGAGAAATTGTGGGACCTGTTGATTAATGAACCAGGTGTTATTATGGAAGAAGGCTTCCCTAATGCTACTGGGATGGAGCAGTCAATTAGAGGGATGAGAACATCAGAGTTCTGCTTGCACCCAGCTGGGGACACTCCCACTTCATGCCGACTTTTTGATGCCATTCAAAGTCTCTGTATACCTGTTATTGTCAGTGATAACATTGAGCTCCCATTTGAAGGAATGGTAGATTATTCAGAGTTCTCAGTTTTTGTGGCAGTTAATGATGCTTTAAGGCCAAACTGGCTAGTGGGTTATCTCAAAAGCTTTTCTGAGGAGCAGAAGAATAAATTTCGACAAAATATGGCTCATGTTCAGCCTATTTTTGAATATGACAACGGGCATCCAGGAGGTATTGGCCCAATTAATCCTGATGGTGCTGTGAATCACGTATGGAAAAAGGTTCATCAGAAATTGCCCATGATTAAGGAAGCCATAGTCCGAGAGAGAAGAAAACCACCTGGTGTATCAATTCCACTTCGCTGTCATTGTACCTAAAATCAAATTTTAATTTCTCTATTCATTCTCTTGTATTCTATTTAGCTACTGTCATGATAAGATTATGATCCACCAGTCGTGTGAGTCATATTCTTGAATGCCCTTACCTTTTCTTCTTACATGTTTTGTATTCGTTAAATATTATAAAATCATAGCACCTAAAGAAATTTCTTTAATGCTAAAGAACTATAGCAATCTTATTTCTTAATAGAGTTTCTATCTTTCATTATCAGCTGATATCTTATTAGGAATGAATAGAAATTAATATGCTTGGAATTTTCAGTCTTTTAAACCTCCCCGGATCTACTTATTTCTAGAAGTTTTTCTAACATGTTGGAAGTTTGACTTAAAAATTTCAACTTCTAACATGACTCTTACCCTGCCGTTAAGAGTGAGAATTATTGGAATTACAGCTCTTAAATAAATTACTTCACCGTTTCTTATCATATAAGAATTGGTACAATGCTAACAAGTCTTGTTTTCTACAAGAAAATTGCTACAGCTTTTCTGGGATTCTGCAGGAAAAAAAGAAAAATTCTCTCAACTACGTCTTGAGTACGAAGTGTCCTTCTGCAGCAAAAAAGGATACCCAATACCCCTTCTCTTGGAAGGGAAAACCACAAACAAGAAACTCACCGCAAAACCAACCACAAGAGGTACGGTGTTGGTCACCCTCCTAGGCAGTTTATGATAATAACACTGCACCACATCAATGTGCAATGCTGCAAAAGTAAGAAAAGCGATCAACGAAAGTGATGCATGGAAGAGATCAGTCCATCCCAGCCTATAATCGGACGGTATAAGTGGTTTCTTCTGGCCTCCATTGAAAGTCCATATCCCTCTAAATGTTGCCACTCCATAATATAACCTACCGGTGGAAATCCGAAAGCTGTCTGTGAATGCAAAGAAGATGCAAGAGGCTGCTGAAATGGCTAAGAAGAAACCCATTAGCCAGCGGTTGAAGGTGGTGCAATTTCCATCATTGGTCAATAGAGGAGCCAAAATGGTGAAGGCAAGGATGGTGGCTGTGGGTAATAGAACATTTAGACGTGCAGTACCACTTAGGACTGCATTGATAACATATATGTAATAGGATTCATCAGTGCCATCATCTTTAAGGTAGTAATAATCACCATCACCTTCATGGCTTTCAATCAAGTCTTGGCTGATTGAGCTATCCATCTTTGAGGGAGGCTATGCAGAGTCATGAATCCAAGTGAGAGTTTATAGTAGCATCTGAGGATGGAAGAGTGGGATTCTTTGTTCAAGTTAGGGGGACAAGCTATTCTGTTTCCCAAGCTTCCTTTTGTCTTTTCTTATTCTGGTTTCTTTAGAAAGGTTTCCTTCCCCATCAATGAGTTTTTGGCATTTGCTTTTGGTGCAAGAAATAGTTATGCTTTGTCATTTCAATTTGTAAGAGAGAACAAAAGTCTCTCATGCTTCTTGTATGACCAAGATTCTAAGTCTCAAATATAAAGTGTCAGTTTTATCATTAGGAAATTTTAGCTCTGAACTTAAATGAAAGTTCTTAATGACTACATCTTTACTATTTAGAATTATGTTTTTATACTATTTATAAAAACTAAATTTGACTTAAGAAAATCCATTAATTAGACCAAAATCAAAGACAAATAATATTCCTTGATTTTAATCAATCAAAGATATCAATATGTGCTAAATGTAGTGTGCATGATACACTAACACAAGTGCCAACGTTAGTTAAACTAATATGTGGCTATACTCTGGTTGAACCCTTTTTTTTTTAAATGCGTTTGGTTGAACTTGAAATGGGACTATTGGTAATACTGTTTTTCTCATCAACAAAATTTTATATCCTTTTATTAATATTTATAAGAAAAAAAAAAAGGAGAATATTGGCAATGACAATAACTAGATTGTTTTCATGTTAAATGACAAAGTGAAAATGGGTACAATGAAGGCAATTACAATAAGTCAATAACTTAATTATTTTCTCATTTGGAGGTTTTGTTTGTTTCACAGTATTATACTCACAAATCTTTCATTTTCTGATTATCATTTTTTTTTTTTTTTTTTTTGCTCTTCTCATTAAATTTGTTTTCCCTCTTAAGTCTGGTGAGGGCCAACCTCCCTCTATTAGTATTGTGGCTTATCTTCGCATCTTTGGTCTCAAACTCTCACGTTGCAATCATCAATTTGTTAATCTTCGATCTCTCTCTGCCAAGACCGTCACCTACCACCATTCAATCTATCATTGTATTCAATTATCAACCTTAATGGAATTTTCTTTTTATTCAAAACACCCCCAGTTTGTGAGTTTGTTTCTAATGAACTTCATTATTATTTTTAAACATTGCTATTAAAGAAAATAAAATTTATATAAAAGAAATTATAGCAAAAGGTTTCTCGTTTATTTTATTCTCTTAATTTTTGCATCGGGTTTTATTTAGCATCTATGTAATAAAAAAATCACTAAATTTTTTTTATGTGAATTCATTATATATGTGTGGGGGACAGTTTTTTTTTTTTTTAATAAAATTTGTGTAATATGTTTTTAGTGCCGATTATTTCCTACAATATACTATTGTCTTTTTAAAAACTTGGCGAAAACCACGTTTTTATCCCTATATTTTCGCGCAATTCCCACTTTGATTCCTATCTTTCATTTTCACCGCTTTTAGTCCCTATTTAGAAAAACGCCTTTTATTTTAGTTCTTTTCGTCATTGTTCTAACGGCAAAATCCTACATGACAGAAGGAACTATTAAAATAATAAAAAAATTTATTTTGGCATTAAAAAATGCCACGTCAGCATCTAAATTAAAAAAATAATTTATTAATTTTAACTAAATAAAAAAAATTAAAAACAGAATTAAAAACTAAAAATCACATGAATTAAGATCTAAGTGTATCTTAAACAAGAACAACAAGAACACAAACCTAGATCTAAGAACACATGCCCAGAAATTAATATCCAAAAATTAAGAACAACCCAGATCTAAGAACAACAAGAACACATTTTTAGCTAATAATCTCAATCTGAATCAATGAAAACCAGCAACGAGAATACAAAAAACAATAAATCTTAATCTGAATCACCAAAATGCATATAGAAACAGTGTCAATATTTTCAAAAACAAAACAAAACACTTTACAAAAGAGAAAAAATTCAAAATTAAAAATAGAAACGGATCTCAAATTTGATGGCTAAAACAAAACACTTTCAATATTTTTCAAAACACAAGAAACAGTTTCACTTACAAAGAATCAACAATGCGAATGAAACAATTAATAAAAATAAATAAAAAATAAAAACGAAAAACTTAAGCTTGAGTGAGAGTGAGAGTGAGTCTGAGTCTGATAGAGTCACCAGTAGCTAGGGCTATCCAACCCACCCGCCCAACTCGCCCTTACCCAACCCATGTTCACCCGATCCGACTACTCCGACGGTCAGCCGAAGGTCCCGAGCTCCAAAACCCGACACTGGCAGGTCAGTTTCGAGTCCCCTCATTCAAAACCCGTGAAACCCGACCCACCCATGGACATCAAATTCTGGCGAATTCTCCAGCGATTCCGGTGAGTTTTAGCTTGATTTGGTAGATTTCGGCAACCAAAACAATCAAATCCGACATAGATACACCAAATTTGGTGATTCTCGGCACGATATGGGGGAAAAATCATCAGATTTGACGAAATCCTCACCAGATCGGGCGAGATCTAGCCGATTTTGGCCGCTTTCGGTGTTTTTCGTCGGGTTTCGGCCTCACCCAAAACCGATACCACTCGCCAGCAAACCGACCTGTGAAACCCGACCCTTTTAACGGGTCGGTTGCGAGTTGAGAATCTGCCTACCCGATCTCTTACGGGTCGGTTGTGGGTTGGGCACAAACTTGACCTGCTCGACCCGTGGACACCCCTACCAATAGCTTCTTCACGAGAGAGACGTTGCCGTAGTGTACGGCGAGGAACAAGGCGGTGACGTCAGTCTTGAACTCGTTGTACTCGACTCAGACTTGACTTGCCGATTCATCACACGGTATCACCTCGGTCTTCCTGCTTATCAAGCACACGACCCTGACGAAGTTAACGTCAACAGACGGATCGGCAATGAGCTCCAACGCCGACTTGCTTTGCTTCTCTGATTTTAAGACCATGCTTAGCGGCGATGTGGGTCTTAAAATCAGAGAAGCAAAGCAAGTCTGATATGGATGCCTTTCAGAGAAGGGGGTTACGTGGCATGAGAATTTAGAAATAATGCATATAAACCAAAGGCTTCTTAATACACGGAAATGCTTAAATATAAATTCTTTGATCGTGCATAAATAATTTTTTGATGAACTTTAAAACAAATCTTTTACACAATTCTTGAAAATAATTTGCATACTTGCAAAATATATCTCATATCATAAAGAAAACATTTTTCTTTACAAGAATATTAAAACATCTTATGGGAGCACTTTTTAACATCTTATGAGGACATCTTTGGTGAAAACTTCTTAATTTTGTAAATATCTCATCATAATATAATTTAGAAATAGTGCAGTGATGTTGCTACCAACACGACATTAGTTTCCTATGTGAAAGGCATCCAACTCTGATATGGATGCCTTTCACATCGCCGCTAAGCATGGCCATTTGGGTATGTTAATCTCAAACTCTTAATTTATTTATGTAAAACTGTTCTAATTCTGGGTTTCGCCTCTAAGGTTCATTTTTCTGGATCGATGGGTCTGGTGACTGATCGGTGGGGTGGATCGTTGGTTTGGTGACTGATCGATGGCAGGGGTGGTGATTGGTGGTCTGATTTGTTATGTGGGTTTCGGATTGCAGGGTTGGTTGGTTGATTGGGTTCGTTGTTGTTGTTGTGGGTTTCGGACTTGCGTGAGGTGGTTTGTTGGATTCAACTTGCATGAGTTGGGTTTTTCTGACTTTGACATTTTTTTTTTTTTTTTTGTGTGTTTGAATTGGTTGCGTTGTATATTTTTTGATTGATTTGGTAATTTGGGGTTTTAAGATTTGATGATTTTGTTGGGTTTGAGAAAATGATGATTTTGAAATTTTTAACTTTTAGATTTTAATTTTTGTGTTCTTGTTATTCTTGTTCAAGACACACTTAGATCTCAATTAAAATAATTTTCAGTTTTTGATTCTGTTTTTAATTTTTAATTTAGATGCTGATGTGAGATTTTTTAATATCAAAATATTTTTTTTTATTTTAATAGTTTCGTCTACTGCATAGAACTTTGTTGTTAAGGTACTGACGAAAAGGACAAAACTAAAAGGTGTTTTTCTAAATAAAGACTAAAAATAGTGAAAATAAAATATAAGGATCAAAATAAAAATTGTGTAAAAATATAAGGACGAAATTATGATTTTCGCCTTAAAAAACTTTTATCAAACTTATTTAAATTACCTCGGCTGGATAAACGTTGTCTTACATACTTTACGCATAACCCTACTATAATAAATATAATTATGTCTTTTTGGGTAAATTTTGAAATTTATTACTATTCTCTTAACTTTATTGCGCATTTTACATACTACAACAGGAGCACTTTATTTTCAACCAGCTACGATTAATTTTCTGAAATTATGGGACTAAAGTGATTTTCAAATCAAAAACTTTTTTTTTTTTTATAGTTAGAGAGACAATTACAATGTATTACTAATTCCACAATTCAAACCTTTTTTATCCTAAACATCCAAGCACTTAAAAGTATGAGAAGATGTCAATTCAACTACAAGATTTTCAGACTAAAAACTTAAGAATTTGTATTATTTAGCTTTCAAACCAAAAACTTAAGAATTTGTATGATTTAACTTTTGGTGATTTCACTTCTTTATGACAAAAAGAATATGCTCAAAATTTTTTCATTTTAATTAAGATTTTATGTGGAAAAAAGATGTGCAGATAATACGAGTATCTCGGCCAGTTAAAGACCAGATAAGGGTTATAGGAAACGTATTACTTCACTCTCTCTCGGGAAAAAAGAAAAGGGAAACGTAAGGATAACCTCTTCCAAAAAGAATGCTAATTGATAGAGACAAAAGTATATAAAACAACTTCATAAATACATCACCAACATATTTGAGATAGAAAAAGGTCATGAAGAATAAGTGCAACGTTTCATTTATTCCAAATATACATCAAGAACATATTTGAGAAGAAAAAGTCATCAAGAATAAAAGCAACTTTTCATTGATTCCAAATAATCGTTCTTTCTTTCAAACTACCGCAGCTCTCTACAATTTCTCAAATGCTTTACAAAAACTTATCTCAAGATGGACTTCGACCTATAGTAATGAAACTAACCCAGAAATTTGCTAAAAAACGCAGAATAACAGGGTGGTGATGGTGTATATAATCTGAAATGCTCATCTATTTACAGTATCGTGAACAGTTTGAGTGAAGCAGCAGCAATTAAAAAACCAATATTAACAGATAAAGAGACTCATGCAGAAAAACCATGGAGCCCCTCTTCCTTTGGGGATTTTGGTTGAGAAATATCATGATCATCTCTGACACTACAAATTTCACAAGGATCATGAGAGGATATTTCTGAGCACCAATGATCTGGGACACACAAAAAATGCGAAGACATGAACTTTCTGAATCGCCTCTTGTACTCTTTTGGAGAGATGACAGTCGGCAAAACATTCTTTGGAACAAGTGAAGATTTCACCCAAGTCTCAAGTTGCTTGTCCCAGGTATACTGCCTCAGGTAATCAATGATCCCACACACAAGCTCCCGCCGCTCAGTATCCACGGCCACCAGTAAAGAATAATCCATAACATTGATTGACTGCGGAAGAGCAAATATGTAATTGTCAGCTGAACCAATAGATTATATTTCGTGGATGTGAAACTTTTGGTATAGAGTATAGACGGGTTTCGAACCCAAGTCTCTTATTTAACAATAAGAGATTTTACTAGTTGAACTAACTAGAATCCACCATGAATGAATAGATAAACAGTAAAACACCATAAATAAAAAGAAAGAGTAAATGACAGATAGAAAAATAAGAAGTAAAGCTCTTGGGGTTCACTGGATGGCTTCACATTTTATCAAAATCAGTATATTATTATGTTGTGAAAAATGTTTTGAACTAAATACGGTGCAGGGAAATAATGCAGAAAATACAGTTTCAGATTATAGGGCCATTAAAAGAAAGAATTAATCGCAAACTCACTTTAAGAAAAGCCGTGTCATTCCAAACAGCCCGTTGTAAGAGACGCTTTGCTTTATTACTAACATACAAGGGAGAGGAATTCATGTCATTGACAAAGTTCTGATCCAAAAGAACATCGCCCGAACCATCAGCTGCTGCAGTGTACCTCGCATGTAGAGCACCTTTAAGATCATACTGGCGAGTAATTTTCCGACCAAATGTAAGATTCTCCATCACCATCAGATCATGCCTATTCTCTTTCCCACTTTTTGTCTGTCTTATACTTACCTGCAAAGAAATTCAAATGCTAAGAACAAGAAGTGAGGTCATTAAAATGTGAGAAATCAATCCAACTAACCTGATAGATCCCGAGAACTTTTGCAAGGCATGTTTGGTTCCCTAACTCAAATGACTGAATCATGTACTCGAAATAATCTCGAGCAAACTTCATAAAAGAATCAAATTCTGTCTTCTTAATTTCCTTTATGATAAACCTGTCATCTAGTGTTTTAGCAAAAAGAGATTTGCTTTTCCCACCTTTGGCATCCCAGTTCCTACAACGGCTTAGGGAGGCAATATAATCAGCCTCAGATGGGCAGCAGCGACTGCGAAGATCACGGAACTCATTGGCATATAGACAAGCTACAGAATATTTACCCTTCCCAACCAGATTGACAACTGAATTAAAAGGGTCTGAAGGAACAAGAGAATCCAACAAATTCATCCCATCAAAACTGGAGAACCGAGAGTCTTCTGAAGAACTGCTTGGGGTAGAAAGGACTGAATCTAATTCTGAAAATCCATTTGAAGACCAACGCAGGGACGTAATGGTGGATATTCGAGCTAGGCTGTGTAAACTCTCAAATGACTTAGCAGCCATTCCATTCTCTCTCCTACTATCCTCATCAAGAACTTCCGATTGAACAGGAAGTTCCTTCAAGAAGGCCAGTGCACAAGCAATTATGCTTGAGAGTTCACCCTCAAAGTCTGACAAAATATAATTATCAGTTTCAAGAGGAATGTGCAGCCTTGAGCCTTCCTCAGTGATAAGTTGATTTGCTGTGGGTATATATTCTTGTGTATATCTACTGATAGCTTCGAATTTCTGCAAGTAAATTTTCGGGAGATCCTTCATGTCAATCTGTCGTATTTCTGAGAATGGTGTCCAGAACCATCCAATCGAATTTTCTATGCAGGATGATAGGGAACGTAGAGATTTATCCTTCTTTAATACATGTAAATCGGCAATAGAATCACTATTTCTAAGAACTGTGGAAACTGGAATGGTTCTATCCTCTTGTGGATGATCAAACAAAGGAAGAATCACTGCTTGACAATTATCATCACCAGACTGACAATTGGCAGAGCCATTTTGTCTTGCAACCAACTCTTGGTCAGATGATCTATTTGTACTTATACCCATAGTTGGCATCTCACCCTCAGCCACAGTAGAAGCATTTAATACATCACCTCCATCACTCAAGTCTTGAACTTGAACTTCAACTGGAATTTCTTTTATTGGAATTTCATTTGCTTCTGTAGATGTATCTAACTTAACTTTGAAATCATCACCATCATCAAGGCCTACATGGCCATTCTGCAAGATTGTTTCCATTCCCTCATTGCCTCCAGCAGCAGAGCCATCCATCTTTGATTTAGCTTGTTCTTGCATTAGTCTCTCAGACGCATTAGAGTCACTCGCTGTTGGATCAGGTGAGAACAGGGAATGCAAGCGCCGATCCCAAATGCAAGATTCAAGCAAAAGCTCCCATAATAATCGGTTCAAGTTGAGAGGTATGTAGACAGCCTGGTCTGGATTCCCATTCTTCGATACAGCACTCTTAATGTTTTCCTGTTTTATATCAACAGAACAAAAAAATAAATAAATAAATTTCCTACATTATATATGACCATAAAAAGAAAAAATGTACAGTCGAGGAACATCAAACTAAAAAAATTACTACAACTTTTGAAACTAGAAGGAAAAACAATCCCCAATCCTGGAAAGGACCAACCAATATATCTAGTGATAAAAGATAAGAGTTCATCAATGATCAATAGAACCAAAAGAAGAAGAAGAAGAAGAAGAAGAAGAAGAAGAAGAAATTGCGTATATATTTCATATTAGTATAAAAAGAACAAATGTCCAGCAGAGGAACTTCAAGCTAAAAAAAAATTACTACAACCATTACATTTGAAACTAGAAGGAAAAACAATCCCCAGTCATGGAAAGGACCAAGCAATATATCTAGTGATAAAAGATAAGAGTCCATCAACGGTCAAAAACTTTCCCCAAATATTAAATGCATAGAAATTAACTATTTTTCATTTAGGCTTGTACATGACCAAGTTTAGTAGCATTAAGTTGTAACATAGGCAGACAGATGGGCCACATGCACAAACACAAGATTGATAGTCCTGTGTATTGCATGTTACAGAAGTAAACTGTCATATATGTGTATAACGGGAAAACTAACCTCAAACTCAGATCTTTCCTGGTTAAGCATCTCTTCGATATCAGAAAAATCTAATGAGGTGCCTTGTAAGTTCAGAGTTCTGCCAGCAAATTGAGATCTGATTTTGTTCAAAAAGTTCGCAGTCTGTGTGAATAGTAATATCCCGTTCATGTATACCTTGAACAAAATAAAAGATAAAAACAAGAAATTAAATTAGAAAAATTGGAGTGGTAACACAATTATATGTACCAGCATTATCAAAAAAGACCAAAAAGTGGGGGAAAAAAAAAAAGCATTATCGCAAACCAAAAAGTGGGGAAAAAAAAGACCATACATTCTCAGTTTCTTTCCTAAGCCACTCTTGTTGAATTGAATTGCTGAACTCCAGCTTCCGAGGAGGCACAGAAACATTATATATTGCAACTGTAGAATACTTGAACATTGTGACCATGGGGCCTAGGCTGCAATTATTGAATCAAGTTACTAAAGTAAACATATCATTATTAATCATACATTACAAGGAACACCAAGAATCAAACGCAAGAAAAACTCATTTTCAATCATTTCCCACACTACTCTAGAATTAAAACATGCAATAAGAGCTGATAACCATTCCATACCCAAAGAAATGGAGGAAGTCCCTTTCAAGAGGATGGCAATAGCTGGATAATCTGCTAGATGAAGAGGGGTGAGACAAACTGAGCTCCAAGAACTTTCCAAATGACAGACTATGGGCAGCAGTGGACATCAACACTCTTTTTGTAGATTTTGAGATTCCATTCCCAGGTTTACATCTAGCACGACTCCACATCCAAAGCTTACCTTCCGCATCCCCAGGCAAATGCTTTCCCTCAGGGAGTCGTTTAACTTGTATAGTAAGCTGCTTGTTACGATGTGCATAATAGTAAAAATGAGCTTCTGGTAATTCACCGCATGTTGTGCACTGGCTTTTCTGCATATGCAACAGTTCTGTCAGTGTGCCATCTTCATTTAGTGCAAGCTATATAAAAAAAAAAATTTGATGCTAATCCTAACCCACCAAATCATGGAACTAAAGGTAACTAAAGTCAGAGCACTGAAAATCATTAACCCTTTTTCTTGTCATTGATAGGTAAGATTTCGTTTTTCAAAGAGAAAAGGAGAAAGAAAAGCACAAGGCCCTAGTAGGGCAGTACATAGGAAGAATACAAGGCCCCTCCTAAAGACAGTTAGTCAGCTCTTTAAAATCATAAACCGTACGTTTGAAGAAATCACAAAAGTGACTTTCGGAACCTGACATAGTGAAGGATCATTCTCTTCCAATTATAAAAATGAACAGTCAAACCCAATAAAGAGCCTAACTCATTTAGAAGCATATATATACAAAGTGACAATTCGTTACTGGAAAAAATGTCTTAGACTCTTCATAAGTGGAGTTGAGAGAAACCTGATTAAGTAAATTATCCCTCAGGAACTTTCCAAGAGGAACATCAAAATTCTTGTAGAACATGATATGAGAAAAGTGGCTTTGCTCACAGATTGTCCCTCTTACAGCATTCCGCCTAGACATCAAAACCAAAATACTTTGAGAATCCACCACTGCATTGATGTTTTCCCTACTTTGCATTTGCTCTTCACTATTACCGCCATCTTTTTGCATCTCTATGGGGACTTCAGTGTATCCTGAAGAAGTTTGAAATTGCCCACCATCAAATGAGTTTTCTTCATCAGAACTGCCTTTAGATTCCATATCACAATGGCAAACTCCCTCTGGAGTTGTTGATAGAGAAATAGGTCTACGGACATGACCGTTGAATTGCCCTCCATTGAACCCAAAGTATGATGACAGGGACTGATACGAAGCAGAGGCAGCATGAGGGAAACTGTCCCCTATAACTTTCTTTAGAGAAGCTGAGAGAGATGACAACCCAGAGAAAATAGCTGGATTGTATGGCTCATAAGTTAATGCAGAGTGGCGTTTAGATTCTAAGTTTGAATTTTGGGTATTTTCTTCATGGAATCCGTTGGATATGGGAATATCAACCGCACATGACTCATTTGTGGAAGTAATTTCCTCAATACTAGGAACACTTGAGTTACTAGATCCTAGCTTAGGGGATTGTTGATCAGTCAGCAAGACATTCACTTCATCAGGAAATCGAATTGTAGAGAACATTGCCTTCTGATCAACAAGGAAAGACGTTTCAAGAATTAAATGATATGCCACAACAACAGCATACTGCACGACACATTTAATCTGCTTCAATTCATCACTGTGTGCACCTTTCAGCAAAATCTGCAATGTCATGTCATGAAGAAAGTCAAGTGTTTGTCTGAGAATTATGGCACCAATTTCAAGAAGGCTATATTAAATCAGTGAATAAGGATATAATGCATATTTGTCAACTTCAAAGTTTTTCTACTATCACTTAAAATAATACAACGTTAGAAGTTAACTTATTACTTACAAAAAAACTTTCCAATAAGGTTGAGCCCGTAAGACCTCATTCAAGTGTAGAACTATTAGCTATCACTTTAAAACACTCGTTTATGTCATACATGATATCCTGTTTATACACAATGGTCAAGGGCCCCCCAAGGGATTGGTGTGAAGGGGATAGGGATGGATCTATTGCTGGAAATGTACCCCAGAATTATTGACTTGCTAACATTAACAAATCTTTTAACCAACTTATTGCATAAAAGATGAGATAACAATATTTCCCAGGAAGCAGACAAATGCTACAAGTGAATGCATGCATACAAGAGTGAGAGTCGAATGACTTTCACCACCAAGTTGCCATAATTATTGGACTACAGCCAAAAGACCTACCCTACAATGCACGTAACAAACTATAATGGAAAGTAATAAAACTGACCGTACAACCAAGACGTGTAGGAAAGCCTTCAAGGAACATCAATGTTTTAGTCGGCCTCCTTTCCCCATCACCACAAGCAGCATGTTCCTCCACAAATTTTTCAATATGAAAAGACTCACATTGTTTTAGCTTTTGACCAGTCAAAGTATCCGATGATAGAATTGGTGAGCCAGTAGAACGGGCAATTCTCTCTAGGCGATGAAGCTTCATATCATAGACTAGAGTCATTCCTTTTGCACGAATAGACTCCTGAATATCACGAGAAACACACTTTTCTACTAAAATCACATTTGGTTGGCACAATTCTATCATCTCAATGAGAGACTTCAGATAATCCTTTTCCTGTTTGCCAGCAAATAATTAGAAAAGGTACTACATTTTCCAGATACAAAAACTAAGGACATTCTGATCAAGCTACCTGCTGCTCCATTGAAGCAAATGATGACAACCCACTAGAAGACTGACCAAGCTCACCCCTGATCAGCAACAACCTCGGATTCTTGTACTTAGTTGGCATGTGCTTGTGAGCAGCACGTTTTTTAAAGACAAAACCTTTCACTACTTGGCTGCAACATCAAACCCAGAAGTAAGCATCCATGGGGAAGAAATGGAGTAGAGAGAAGATGTTATACAACTTAGGAAAAAAGAGAATCAGCCCACATCTGCTAACTGACATTTGTGAGGTGATTTGATGCCAAGTGGAAATGTACCAAATGATTTACATGCCATTTAGTGTCACTTGGAAGCATGAACATATGCATTTCCCTTATCAAGGAGTCTAACGAATTGAAGAAGAAATATAAATTAAGGAACCAAAAATATGGAATAACAATCAGGTTAATTGAAGGGCATGAATATTAGGAAATGTGCAGCCAATATACTTCAATGTAATTAACACTTAATAACATCAGTACAGTAGTATACTATTTGTTCCCCTAAATAGACATGTAACTTCTAATGCCAAAGAAATGCTTTCTAGAAGTCAGATGAATAATAAAATTAAATTTCAACATCCAAGCGCTTTACTAGTACCTTTGGCTGTGAGAACCAGTTGCAACACATTTCACTTTCACATAACCATTTGGATCCATTGGTTTACCATCAATAGCATCAGGCTTCAAAAATGAAGCGGCTTCCCATGATAATGAAGTAACTATATCCACCCAACTTTCACCATGTTCCCCAGATGAGGCAACACCCACACTTTTAAGAAGATGGAATACAAGGGCCTTGAACTTTCCATTTGTCACCTCTTCCATTGCTCTTTGTTTTTCCACTTTAAACTTGTAACTCCCACTTCCTTCATCTCTAAGGCGACTCAAAGAACACGGCTTGCCCCAATCAGTGCCATCACCACATTCATCATCATCATCATCATTATAAGCCATGCTCCCCTCCATGTCATCCTCTGGGTCTTCTGCTTCAGGAGGTTCCCAAATTTCAGCATCCAGTTGATCATCATTAGAGGATTTGCCACGATTTCCAGCAAATTCTTCTTTTGCTTCTTGACCATTACTTGTTTGTATTTCCACATCTCTTACAATGTGATCATCACCATTATTGCTTTCCTTTAAGTTGTTTTCCATCCTTTTACAATTCTCTTGACTATCACCTGTTGTACTTTGTTCTCGATTAACCCTAACACAATCAGAATTAGAAATACTATACATCATTCAAAAAAGTAAGGACAAATACTGTACCAGCACCTACAATCAGCAGAGAAGATATATACCTGTCATATGAGTTAACAACAACCGAAAACTCACCTGTAACAGCAGAAGATAAGAGAAAGCATTAGATTAGACTACACCACCACTGCTGAAGATGTTAATATAGCTTAGCCAAAATATATCAAAGCAATAAAAGGAAAGAAATTTACTGCAGTTAGATGCAAAGCTATCACTGCTTGACAATGAAGTAGTTGGACTGATCATTGGTGTTGTGTATGGACTGGCACCATCCCGCTTTATGGACTCTCCCTCCTGCTTTTTCCCACAAAATTTACAATACGAGATGGGGCCTCCAGGGTCTAATTTTAGAGAATTCCCATTCTCCTGCCTCTTCTTTTCCTCCAACTTCGACAATTCCACACCACAATTATGACACATACTACACATCTTATCCACGACAGAAATATCCAGCAAGTAGTTTTTTTTTTTTCTAAATGATGTCCAACATTGATCACCTATTTAGTCAAGCAAAAGGGAAAGATCAATTAACAAACAAGTAAATAAACCAGCTACTCTTGCAATATAATAATCCAAAATCACTAAAATCATCACAACAATAATCACTTTGTCAAAACTCAATATAATACTTTGTCAAAACTCAATTTAATAATTATAATCCCATGTGCATGAACCAAATTGTCACATACAAACACTTCTAAAACACAAAAATAAGAAGAAAACATTACAGATATAAAGAAAATAAGGATTAAGTATAATTAATATACATGGTATTTTATTTCTAACAACTTTTATAAGAAAAAGGATCATTAGAAGTCCTAAAGTTGCCAATCACTTTTTGAAACTCCAATGAAATCTCACACCCATTAAACCAACTATCGAGAAAAAAAAAACACACACACACACACACACACACCTTGAAACTGAAATCCAATAGACAAAAAATTAAAATAAAATAAAAAGTTGCAAGATATATGCATAAATGAGCAAAGTATGAGGAGGATAAAGAGAAGACGGAGAACTTTATATAAACCATACAATATAAAATATCGACAAAAATCCTTTAAATTTAGAACATTATCAAAGTAATAACCGAAAAGAATGCATATGGCCAACCTTGCATAAACTTTTAAGGATCCATCGCCGACCCAAAAAGAAAAAAAAATTGGGACTAAAAAGCTTGGTTGTTGTTGTCAAAATAATCAAAGCCATCCAAACACTCAAAACTTTATACTACCCAGATATTAATTTTCCATGCCTAAAAACCACAAATCTTCACCGGGGACAGGCACAGAATTCATCTAACAGAATAACGTATCCAAATATCTAGTCCATAACCCATTCAAATAGTGATGTGGCAGAATCAATTACCAGAACTTGATAGTAGAACAACCTTATGCTAAACCAAACAATCAAAACAAAAAGAAGAATCCAATAAAATCAATACATATATACCATGAATTCAAATAATATAGAAGAAAATAATCAAAAATTAGAATTTAACTGTTCAAGAGCAGAGAAGGAATACCCAAATCTTGAATCTTTACCACCACCAAGAAAACAACTCCAACTGACCAAACAAGTCAACAATAATTCAAGAAAATTCAATGACTCAAAACTGAGAAGAAGAAAAAAACAAACCCCATAATCCCAATACACAGTATTTAAAGCTACCCCAATAAACCTTGTCAATTCTACAAATGGTAACAACATAATATCTTCAAAATATTTTCCATATCAGACCAAAGTTTCACAAAGGAACTTCCATTTTTAGCTCAAAGCAAGCTCAAGAATATAACCCAAAAAGAAAAATATAAAGTGAATGACTTACTGGCAAAGCAATCCAAAAGAACAAAGATTTGGCTGTGACCTCCACATCAATCAATCCCAAATATCAAGAAACAAGGTAAACAAGATTACAAATCTCTTTGATACCCCAAGAATTCTGTTTTGGATAGAAAAACAACAAATGAATTGTAACTTGTAAGCAGTAAGTGGGAGTGATGCCTGAGATGAGAGTCCCAAAAAAAAGTATTACAGACAGATAGAATTCAGAGACAAAGACACAGAAGCAGAGGGAAGAAATCTACCGAGAAGGAAAAAATAATGAAGCATAGAAAGAAATTATACTAGGAGTTTTTTAGAACATTAAGTGGGATCCACACTGTCGACCCCACCATTGTTAAAAATTGTCAGAGTTTTGAAGTTCAAAAAAAATACAAGGAAATACTAAAATATATTATATATATATATATATATTTATATGAAAGTGGTATTCTTGTTTTTTTTTTTTTTTCTTTTTTGATACGGGTTTTGTAGTTTTTAGTCCTAAGAGAGTCTGAATATCCCATAAATAATAGAATGATGAATGGAACTTAGACATTACTGTCACGTTTAATTTTTGGACTCATGGTAGCATTTCATCGGATTCAGTGCACAGAACATTGAACCCAATTTGAAACCACATTTTTCAAATTCATTAAACTTACTCTGTGTTCTTAAAAGGCAAAAAAAATGAGAAAATTTTTTATTTTTACAAATATATGTATACAATTGTATACAGCTTTTTATTTTTATTTTGTATTTTTTGGTGAAAGGTAAAATACAATTGTACACAGCTATACGCTAGATTTTGGCCGATTGTTGAGATGTCTGGGGACAGTGCAGATACAGACGTAATGTATTTGTGAATAATAATTAATAATATTAATATGTCTCCCTCAGTTTTGATTTTTCATTTGTACCCCTCAAACTCCCTATATTTTGAGTTTTGTACTTATGTACTTCTTCTATTTCGTTTTTACTTTTTGGAATTTTGAAATCCATGCATGCATACATCTGTGACCAATGGCACTGATTCGTTGGAACCAGCTTCGAGTGCATTGGATCCGTTAAGATGTACATGTATCAAACACTTGTTTTGATTCATTAATTTATTCGTTTCAACTTTTAAGAATCATCTTCTCAAAAAAAAAAAAAACTTTCAAGAATCAATATGGATAATTCTATCTTTGATTTCAAAATAAAATAAGAATTAATATGGATAATTAAGACAAAAAGAATTTCAATATGGTTGAGGATTATTGATGACATCGTAATTAATATAAAAAAAAAAAGTCAAAAGCAATAAAAATAAATAAATTAAAAGAACAACAACTACCGTAACCAATTATTATGTGAAGTCTTTAATATTTTTCTCTATGAATTTAGGTTTAGCCTGTTAAGATTTACGATACGTCATGGCTTGCTTTGCAACTACATTCAATTGTCATAGTCATTGGAAACTTGAGCGTTCTGAATCTCTTGTTGTACATTTTTTTTTTTTTTCTACCGACTAGTGTAACTTTATTTGTTTAAACTTATATTATACATCATTATATTTTTTGTTATTTTGGAAAAAATATCTTCGAAAATAAGATCATAATGCAATATCATTATTTTATAAATAATTTTTGAAAAGATCATATAGGATAGTGCCAAATGCGTCACACCAAAATCATATATGTGTAAAATAATTTAGATAAAAGTTAATGTAACAATATAATTTTTTCATTCTCAAAATAAGATTTGATAAAAGTCTATAGAACTTTTTTCTTTAATCAAGCAATATATATATAACATTATATTTGTTGAATTTTTTGGTTCGATGAAAAGGGAAAGTCAATGCATGTAATTAATACAAATCATTTACTTTTACATCAAATTCATTATCATTTCTTTAATGTAGATGTAGAACCATTAATATTTGAAAAAGATTCTAATTTTTCTGATTTGTATTACCACAAAACCTTTAGATCTTATGGTAAAATATACGATTCTGCTTTATCCCCTTTGTTTTTTTTTTTTTTTTTAAGTTTTTAAAAGCTAGGAGTATGTCCAATTAGCTTTTTTCTCCTTTAATATATATGTGTATCCCATCCCAATTCCCAAGCCTGTCTTAGAAGGCACAACTAAGCCCGTCTTTAAGACCTAGGAGTTTTCTTTTTTTGGGTTAAATGTTGTTCCTTGTCTATAATTTGAAACAAAAAAGATTGATCTAAAATGGTGTGTTGCACCCTATGTCCTACTCAGCTACTCTCCAACCCCCTTCCCCAAATCACACGCAGAAAGAGAGAGATCACCTCAAAATTTCTTTTTAATTTTTTTTCCCTCTAAAAAAAAAAAGCCGCTTTTTTAGGGCCAATTGGTCCAAAAATTTTAGTAAAATCAACTGGTATCAAACGATTCAAACCCCTTAATTGGTCAATTTAAACCAACTTAATTGTAAATTTACGCGGCGATATGCATATCAATTAGAGGCATGTTCATCGGTTCGATCAATTTGCCAGTTTTTTTCACTATATTCCCCCTAGCGGATTTTGACAGAGAAATGGGAAGTGGCATAATGGCTTCATTTCAGTTTTTTCTTTTCTTTTCTTTTTTATATTATTCTTCTAAATGAAATAACGTCATTTTATTTAATTTTTCTTTCATTATTTTATTCAATTAAATGACATTGTTTTATGTCATCTAAAAAATGGCACGATTTAAGACAATTTATTTTTTTATTGGCTCACACAGGCTCAGCATCGATCAATCGGACCATGAAATACTCCTAATCAATTGCATGGTTAATCATGTCTCCATGATCAAAGTGAGCTCAAGTTAGAAAAGTCTGAGTCCAATATATTATTTGATAAGATTGGAACTCAACCTTTTCTTTAACTGGAATATTGCACCTTTTTTTTATTCTTTCAAACTTTTTAATTAAATGGTAATCTATAGTCATTATAAATGGAGTTGACAATATTGATGAGTTTCTACCATCTTTTACAGGTGAAAAAGAAAATGATTATGTTTTCAATTTTCATAATGTATTAGCTTATTTGTGATTATTGATTCTCATACTTTCTTGTCAAATTTCTTTTAAACCCAAATGTTTTTTTGACTTCTAAATGTCCAGATTTTTCATGGATATATAATATATATAGCACAAAAGCAAACAAAAAATCAAGAAAGTACAGTAAAAAGAATATGGATTAATGTACTTTTGCCACAAATGTCAATCTCAAACTTTTACTTTTACTTTCACGTTATCATTAAGAATTCATGGTTTTCAATTTAATTACCTAATAAAATTTAAAACTTTTTAATAGTCCCGTGTCATATGTATAACTTTGCCCCCTCCCACGAACCAAAGTTATAATTTCAATACGGATTATTATATTGATAATTACCATTATTCTCAAAATACCTATATACACATTGATAATTACCACTTAGTACGTGTGGTGGGTCTTTTTGCACTTTGGCAGCCTTCTGCCACACTGAAACCCAAGTTGTTTGGGTAGGAGAGTGTTGAGGCTCATTTTTAAAGCCCAGCAAGGGGAGTAAGCCCATAACATCAGAAAGAAATAATCAAAGAATAAATGGGAAAGCCCAACTAAACCTGGGCGGCAGGAATAGGTCCGTAGAGCAAACAAATGGGTCTTGAAGAGGTAAATGGGCCTGAAAAGACCCGGAAAGATAGAAATAGCAAATCATAGGCCGCGAATGTAGAAAAGTAAGTATAGGCCACACCCGTTGTGGCAGACCCAAAGTAAAGCGAGTATGTAGAGCCATAGAAAGTCTATGGGCTCTAAAGGAAATGAAAAATAGTTGGGCCGCGGAAGCTCAACGAGGTAATAAAGGCTCATGGAAAGCACGAAGTTGTAAGGGGCCAAGGACGCCCCAAAGAAGGATGAGTGGGACACAAGAGCCCGCAGACATGTATGGCAATGAAAGCCCAGTGGGCTTACTAAACCATTAAGAGAAAGGGAGAAAGTAGTGAACCCAAAAAGGGCCAATTCTGTTGTATAGCCGTCTCATCAAAATGGCACGGCAGGAAACAAATGGAAAGGCCATGAAAGAGGAAATATGCGAATGCCCACAACTAAGGGCGAGCCCAAACCGCAGATAGAGGACCAGTAAAGAGATAATCCACGCCACAAAGAAGTTAAAAGGCAGATGCCCAAGCCGCGGCAAATGCATGACTGGCAGACAAACTTTGGACGGATGTGGGAAAAGAGAGCACGCGCAAGGCTCAAGTTTCACCAACCTGTACCCAACCAATATAGGTGAGGGTAGGCCATGGGTCAGAGGTAAAGAGGGTGTGGTTTGGCAGAGGGGAGAGGGAAGAACCCATTTCGAGGCTTCCACTCAGGCCACTTTCGAGTGAGTGTCCTGCTGGGATGACATAACACCCGAAAATGGCAAAGCTGAGTTGGAGCCTTTTGGTGCATGCCATGAGGGGGAGAGAGTACTCTGCCGTGACAGGTGAGAATGCCACGGCAAGCTAACAAACAAAACACCCTTGTCTTTGTTTGGAGATGTAGTGCGCCGCGGCCAGCGCAGGAACGTGGCGCTGGCCGGGTGCCTGACCAACCAGTAATGGTCAGGCGAGTACACGCATTAGACAAAGACAGTTACAGGGGTAAAAAAGTAAAAATAATGCACCGAAAACACTATATAAGAGTGCTCCCTGTGCACGAAAAAGGGGGAGGAGGTAAGGAAAGAATCGAGGAAAAGAAAGAAAAACAGAGTAAGAAAGAAAGAAAACAGAGTGAAAGGAAGAAGGAAACAGGCATGCATCAAAGTGGGTTGTTAACTCCTCTCTCCTTCTCGAGAAATCACATTCTTTATTTACTCACATTCTAAACAAAGGTCATCTAGGACCATTTCTTCAAAGCCATTAATTTCTCCTTAGAAAAATTAGTCGCATTGAGGAAGTGTTATCTCCTTTTTAGCTTAGATTCCTCCAACACATTACGGCAGACTAAGAGTCTCACCAGCTTGCATATATTTTTTACTCTTTTTCTTCTTTATATGCATTCCTTTCAAGTTTATCTTTATTGCTACCTTTTTGTGTTCATCTCGATATCCATTCATTCAAAGTGTGGCAAACATGTTTCTTTCCTTATATTCATAATGTACTTGCCTGCGGCAACTGTTTAGAAAGGATTCGCCTGCCACAACTACACGACAAAGTTATGTCAGGTTAAGGCATAGCTTGCGCACAAGCTGGGCCAGGGTGAGATGCAACTAGGCCGGTCCTGACTTTCCAATCCAAAACATATCGGGCTTATTATGGCAAGATGAGATAATCCAACCCATTACCAACAAAATCAGCCCAAAACACCGTTACAGAGAGTTAGGACCGGTCCAATTGCAACTCACCTTAGTCCGGCTTGTACACAAACTATGCCTTTTTTTGCTGAAACTTTAATTACATGCTCATAGAAGGTGTAGCTATTCCAAAAGAGTTATGGCAGGCAGATACAATGGGACAATGATAAAGGCAACACGCTTGCTGTTAGACAAAGCAAAAAAATATTGCAAAAGAATTACGGCAGATAAATATAGTAAAAGAGATAAGCTTACTGCCAAGCAAGACAAATACAAGATCTTTAATTAAAATAAGGAAAAGAACAATATAGCAACAAGGAACACATTATAAGTGAAATTGCAAAGACGAGATAAGTAATGAAATCAAATAAAGAAAAGATTAGTCTGTCGTGTTCAGTTATGTTACAGGACTAAGACCAATGAGGGATCCATTCCATCAATGTGAATAACCTCTCAAGAAGATCCTGCCATAGAAATTATCCACTTTGAGGGAACGAGCTTGAATGGCTTATGCCCAAACGAATCATTTATTCTCAACAAATAGTAGGCTTTTAGATGGAGAAAAGGGATTAGCCTACTGGTGCATGCATGCCATTCTACACACTCTCTTTTTCTTCCTGATTCTCTTTTTTTTTTTTTTTCTCTCTTTCTTAGTGCTTACTCGTGTAGTGTTGTGATGACGGTGATGTTATGATTCTCTCCTAGTGGTTGCTATTGTTGCGATGATAATACTGTGCATGGCAAGGGCCCTTTATATACTGCCTGCTATGATTGATTTTTATCATTTTACCCTTTAATTACTTTTGTTTGAATTTGGGTGTGTCCTTCCCGACCACCCACTGGTTTGTCAGCTGCTTAGCCACCACCACTTACTTATGCTGGCTGTGCCACTCTTCATTACTAGACGAAGAAAACTGTTTTGTTTGCTTGTTCACCGTGGCAATCTTATCCTCCACAGTGTAGGTATTCTCTCTTGCTATCCCTCATGGCATGCACCTAGTGGTTCCAACTCATCCTTCCCTCTTTTGGGTGGTATGTCATCCCAGCAAGACATTTCCCCAAAAAGAGTTTAAGTGGGAACTCCAGAATAGACTTTCCCTTCTCCTCACCGCCAAACCATACACTCTCTTACCTCTGACCCATGACACAGCACTCCTGTATTGGCTAGGTACATGTTGGTGGTGTCTAGGCCTTGAACGTGCTCCACTTCCGTGTATGTCTAAAGCTTGTTCGCTACTCATGCGTTTGCCATGGACTGGAGGTTCGTCTGCGCATTCGGCCACTCATTCTTGACCTCTTATAGCATGAACTATTTTCTGATCCTCCATTCTTTATGGCTTGCTTTTTCGAAGGGCTGGGCCTTACTTGATTGTGGGCTTTTCTCTTTTTCAGCCCACTGTTTACTCCTTCCGTTGGCCTGCCAGTATTCTTGTCATGCCATTCTGTTATTCCTGCTGCGGCATCATTTGATCCATGCCTGTTGGGCCTCTTTTGGGCCCACCATACATTCTTCTATCAATTGGTTACAATGTCCCACTTTGGTCATTGGGCTTATACTTATGCTACTTTTGGCTTTCTTGACCCATTACATTGCTTGTGGGCTCCTTTGGCCCATTGCTTTTTCCTTGGGCATCCTCGGCCCATTTTCTAATTCTGCATTCCCGTGGCTTTTTACTAACTCTTTTAGGCTTCCTTGGCCCAATTATCATATCCTTTATCCTTAGGGTTCATGGGCTTTCCATCAACCCCTTACTTTCTTAATTCATTACTTCGTGCCTGCTGTGGCCCATTCTTACTCTTCTACATCATATAATGTTCATAAGTATACTACTTCTTTCTCTGGGCTCTTTTGCTTTCCTTAAGACCCATTTGTTTACCTTATGGGCTTATGACCCATTATTCATGCCACTCGAGCTTAATGAGTTTTCTCTCAATCTTGCTAACTCTTTCCTGCCCATATTTGTTGGGCTTCTTCTTGCTGTTAGGCTTTTCCAAAATGAGCATCAATAGTACGTTATGTATCCTTGATCCTACATTTTTGAATTTAGACATATACACTGAATGTATGGTTTTAATGGTATTTGGCTTGTCTTCTGAGTAGTACTTTGGCAAATAGACCATAGCCCTCTTACTGCTGTACATCCCCAGAGACTCAGAAAGCATCAACCACCTCTTTTTCTTCTTGATGCATTCAAACATTCTTGTACCAAATTTACCTTCATAGGAAGAGTATCATACAGGCTCTCCAAATAATTGTTCATTCTATAATAATTGTTATATATATATATATATAATTGTATGAAGATATCAATGAGTTTCTTTTTTATGTAATCCAAATTCGAACCAAATTTCTTATGTGCCTTTAAGGCTTCAATTCGTTGGGGGATGAAAAATATTTAGTTTCTCCTCGTGTGTTTGGTTGGAGGGAAGGGGGGGGAGTGTAAAAATGAAAAAATATTTTATTTGGTTGTGAAGAAAAACAAGATGATAAAAAATTGTGATGCTATAAATTTACTTTCATCCTTATTACATAAACAAATAATTTATAAGAAAAAACAATAGAACGTTTAACTCTTAAAAAAAAAAAAACAAAAAGTGGAGAGAAAAAAAAACCCCCCAAAATGTGGGCTCGAGAAGAAAACAAAAATCACCCCCTGCCCCAAAATCAAACACTTCAACAATTCAACTATTTATTTTCTTTCCTATTTTTCCCCAATTTTCCATCCCCCAAAATCGCCCCAACTAAATGGACTCTAAGAGTACTTGTCAAGCCACTAAATTGGTTTAGTTTGATTTTAAATCAATCTTAAAATAGATATCAATTCTCTATTAATTAAATTTGGTTAATATGAAATTTATCCAAATCATATAAATTGCTGGGCACATGCAGACACAAATTTTAAACAACAGATTAAGAATATTATTATATTGTTTAAAATTTAAAACCAATTTAGTCTACTTACAGAGTTTGCTAAATTTTCCCTTATGTCTTACACTATGATCCAATCATTAGTGGCATGAAATTTAATACAATCAAATTCATGTATCTAAACTAAGAAGAAGAAGGTAAAAAAAAAAAATTCAATTCGAAGTACTATGCTTCTAAGTAATCTATATATATAATAATAGATAAAGCTGAGAGAAACTCAAATTAGAATTCCAAATTGAAGTTCAAATTTTGCACTATGTGTCCTAAATTATTTATTTTTAAAGAGTTTTATTTCTTAATTTTAAAATCAAATGTGGAACCGCATCATAAATATTCATCCAAGTGAGTTATTAAGTATAAAAATCAAAAATTTTGGAATAAATGAATCATAAAAAAACTGTTTCACAATAAAATTTTTTTTAATATGGACAATTTACATTTTATACCTAATAATATCCTTACAAAATTTTTTTAATAGTTAACAAAATATAAAAATGACTATGAATAGTATTTAAATTATATATATATATATGAATTATATTATGCATCTTATTGTATATCTTTAAGTATATGCATGCATATGCATGGGATAACAAACTAATTTGATAAATGTGCAATGCTAATACTTATTAGGTATATATGTGCAAAAATTGGGAAAATTTTCAATTAAGAATCCAAATTATATTATAATTAGTTAATTACATTTCAATTTATGCCAAGTGTCATTTTAAATATCATATTATTTGATGCTAAGTATCTTTATATTTTGAACACACTTCAATTTCATGTCAATCGTCCAACCAATTATCCTTCAATTGTGTGTGAACTATGTTTATATACAAATTCATAACTTAAGGGAAATATCAAATAGAATTTCTTACTTTTATGTAATACTATATATATGCGTGTGTGTATTGGACCCCTACATCTGCATATGCACGAGTAAAAAACCTAGTGTAAATATAAACTATAAGCATTTGATCTTTTAAAATCATGGTTGACATGAAATTTTAACCCAAAAATAAAAAACCGTGTGTGCATATGCGCCAATTTTAAAAATGTTGCAACAAGTGGGTGTAAATATAAATAGGCCAAAATATAAGGCAAGAAATTCAAAGAAATGTAATTCAAAAAAAAAAAAAAAGATGTAACTATGAACTGGTTTGAACTTTGAAAACCTTGTCCAACGCCCTTATACAACAAGACGGCTTTGTCGTTTCTAACTTCTATGTTTGACAACAGGGGTTTTTACGAGGTATTTGTTTTCAATTCCAACTTAGTAGAATTAGTTATTAACCGGTAGATAATATTGAAAAAGTCCCTTATGAACATTGAACAAGACTCGGTGGTTCTGTGGTAGGCTTAATTAGGAAAAACGGTTGAAGCTTGACTTAGAAAAATATATATTCGTTTATTTAGTAAATAATACTAAATATGTTCAAACTAAAATTTAGACTAAACTATTAAGCGAGCTAAGTTCAAACATAATAACATGTGAAAATGAACTTGTAAACATAAGATGCAATTTGATTATATATAATATTTTTTGGGTTTAGTTAACGGGTGCCTTTAGGGCATCTATTAATGGACAATTTTAAGAAATTTTTTATATTACTTTTTATGAGAAATATAAAAAATTATCAAAAAAATCAGTAACTTTTTTTTTTTTCCAAAAAAGGTTTATAAAAATATTTCTAAATCAATGCTTTTACAGAATTTGTTAACCTTTTTTTTTTTTTTTTTTTTATAACATGAAACCTCATCAAGGTAAAAGGTTATAGAGAGTAAATCATGGATACACGGCCCTACATGTCAGGACTGTGTATCAAGCAATCTAAGAGAACTCCTAGTGGAATTATGTATACTTTTCTAAAAACAAATTTATATGGACTTGGAATTATATTGTGTAAATTTGTAAATAGATCCATAAGATATCAAATTATTATTTGTAATTAGTATATAACCATGTGCATATGCAAAAGTACATTAGAAAACAATTACAATTACACACATATATGAATTCAAATTATACATAGTGTTAGAGTTACAACTACATATTTTTAAATCATGAATTTCTAAAATATGTAATGGTTTCTAATTATATTTATATATGTGTGTGTGTGTGTGTGTGTGTGTGTGTGTGTGTGTGTGTGATTTAGATTCTAATTGGATTTGAATTCTTCGGTTTTTGCACCCAATAGTTCATTAGTCACAATTTTTTTTTTTTAAATTGATAGGACACATGGTACAAAATTAATCTCCAATTGAAATCCAATTTAAAATCGAATGGGCTTTAAACCTTTGATTTTTGTACTTAATAATTCACTTGACACAAAAAAATTTTAAAATTAGATCGGACACGTGGCGTAAAATTAGACTCCAATATAAAATCTAATTGGACTTTCTTTGAAATTTGGCTTTAACTATATATATATATATATATATAGATTTATTGATAATATAATTAGTTCATTCATAATAAAAATTCATAAATTTGTGAATAAATAAAAAGTTGTAGTCACGATTTTACTATATATATAGAAAAAGAATAAGTTAATCAAGTAACTTGTAAAAAATTCAAACTTGTTTAACAAGAAAATAAACCAAACTTAAACATGCATTTTCATTTGGTAATGAGCTTGAACTCGATTTGCATTCAAAATAGAACTAAATAAATAAGCCTAAACTTTTAATACTAAATTTTACATGTTTACAACTTTAGGCTTAATGGACTCAAGAATGCATCCTAAGGTCAAAGACCTCAAGTTCCATCTAACACATTATCAACCCATGGAATTTTCGAGGTTTCTCACAAGTAGAGAGTAGAATGTTTCGATCAATGGGACACTAATTCATATTAAAGGAAAAAAAAAAAAAGTTATTAATGTATGTATCAATCATGGTTATAAAAACTGGACCGAACTAGTCGGTTTAACTGGAAATTGAGCACCAATCTGATATAATAAAAACTCTTAAAATCAGTCAAAAATTGAATAAAATAAAAAATAAAAAACTATGGTTAAAACTAATTTTTTAATCATACCGATTTTTAAAACAATAATGTTTATTGATAAATACATGGAAATTTCATTTGATACAATCCCCGCTCTTTGGTCTTTTGATTTGACAGCATGTGGAAAATTTGTGAGAGAAACTGATATGGGCACCCAAGGGTTTATCCAACGGGCACCCCCTCTCTTTGCTGAGTGGAAAAATCAACTGTAGAGGGAACACTGTAGAACCGGCACCAAGATGTTGACTTTTGTGTATGAGTTTAAACTCCTTTCCACGTTTCAGCTCTTGGATGGCTAAAGGACCGACCATCCATTCTTGCTAGGACGTGGAGGGTTGTGACTGGCTAGAGAGTTCAAGGTGGACTGTATTGAAGCGGATCCGTGTATTGAACGGAAAGAAATAATTGTCCCAAAAATCAAAATTATTCTAAAAAATAAATATTACCTGAAATTTATTTTCTTTTTCTTTTCTTGTGGACCAAAAAGAGGTTTTTTTCTTTTAATATATATATATAATAATAAAAAAATCTTACTTTTCTTTTTATTTTAGGGATCATCAAACTTAGAATTTGCCACCTTTAAAAATTTGAACGTTTAAATTGCAGAGCCAATTCGTGTTTATGATTTCGTTTAAAATTTTGGCTCCTCCATAATAAATGGGAACACCAACAAAATGGCTAGAATTAAAAAGGTTTATCAAAACAATTGGTAACAAATGGCTAGTCACATCAAACTCCCCCACCTTGTCCTCAACTTTGACTAATGAGTAATGACTATGATCCAATTAAGGGGAAAAAAAAAACTTGGCTTGTCTTTACTTTTAGCATTCTTTTCTTCTGTTCCACCTAGCATTCTTTTCTTGAATCTATGTTCCCCTATGTCTCTTTTTTTTTTTTCCCCTAAAATTGTTCTGACTATGTCTTTATATTATGTCTTTTCCTTCATATGAATGGTCGTCAACAACAACAACAGCATAGGGTTCGAAAAAAAAAAAAAAAACGAGTAGATTATAATGTTTAAGTAAAAAAGTATGATTTTCTCAAAAAAAAAAAAAAAAAAAACTATCCTAAATACTTTACATATATTCATAAAAGCTGATTTATTATATTTTTAAAGGGCCAGATGTTAAGATTTAGCGCAAAAATATTTGAATTGAATTGTATTTAAGTTCACGAAATCTTGGTCAAATATTGCTGCAGCCAATAAAACACAAAGATGAGTTCAATTCGTAAAGTTATTTTACTTATAAAACTTCATAATTCAATCATTCCCATTGGCACTGGGGCCAAAAGTGACCCCTTTTAAAAAAAAATTTATGTCACAGCCACACTAGGGGGATCGTTGTTATTTTGACCGTGTAAAAACTAAAGGGATATAAAGTTTAATTTTAAACTTTTTTTTTTTTTTTTGAGAAAAAGGATGATGCTTATTATTAAGGTAATTTGGTTAAATCAACCTATAATACAATTTAGTTTCAAACTACTTAAGAGTTATCTCATTATATATACGATTTATAAGACTATTTATGTATATTATTTAAACAAGTTATATGATGACTCATAAAAAAAGTAAAGTGATTGAAATAATAAAAATATACGTAGATGAGTTTTTCAATGAATCAATAGTGATCAAAAGAATATAGTTTCAAATTGGTTTAAAGTTAAAACTTTTTCCAAACTAAAAACTGGATCAATTAATATCACAATGGTCATTCAAATATACATACATACATACATATACATATATATATATATATATAAATATATATATATCTCTCAAAATGGTCTATGTCCCAATATTATATTGATTGTGAAAAATGAACATCACATGAGAAAGAAATGAAAGCTAATATTGTAATAGAAACTCAAAATGGTCTATGTCCCAAATATCTTGATTGTGAAAAATGAACATCACATGAGAAAGAAATGAAAACTAATATTGTAATAGAAAATAAATTGGTTGCTGCTCCTTCATAATTTATATAGGTGGCCTTTGTCCATCAGTCCATGTCCATGTTAAGGTCTCCTAAAACTGTAATCTAATTAATGAATGAAACGACAATGATAGACGAGTAGTACATGAAGGGGATGATGATCATATAAGTTATGACAAACTTAAAAGAAGCCTACTCTCTGATGGGAGCTAATGCCTCTTCTCCTGCTGACTTCAAACTAATGGGAGAAAGCACAAGTTTACTGGACCAAAAATCTGGCTTACAATAGGCCTTTATCGAAAGCTTGTTGAAAGTGAAACAATTACAACTACAAGACTTTTGGCTTATCAAAAGCCCTTCGAGAAGATTAGCTTACTGTGAGAGGATGAATTTGACGGGATAGTATATTTAAGAGTCTCTTTTAGGGTTGATGGCTGTGAGGGAAAAACGAGAGGATTAACAAAAGACAAAAGGTGAGTCGATTGTAGGTATTAGTTATTAAACCCAAACGGGACCTTTAAATTACCGGATTTAGTAGATGGGTCACTAGTTAAAGTGTAGGTCATTGGTTGAATTGCAGGATTATAAAAAATTAAATAAATAATCAAAATAAGTTTGCAAAATCACAAAATGAATATATAAATTGAAAAAATAAAAAAACATGTTTAAATCATATACTATATAATAAAAATTAAGTCCTATAAGCCGTGGTTGTTCCAAATGGTTATTTTCTCTCTGTGACAAGTGGTTATCCTCTCATTAATTATTAAAATAATTTGTCTTCTTAATTATTAAATTTTTTGAAGCATTTCTTCTTAATTATTTATTTAAAATAAAATTTAATATTTATTTTTTCACTAAAGCAAGTGGATACACTCTCACATTAATTATTCAAATAGTCTATCTTATCTTATTGATTTTTAAGACAATGAACTTTATGTAAAACTATATGGGAAATGTTAATGGGCACCGTAAGGTGTCTGTTAAGAATGATTTATTGTGAGGTTTACCTAATTAAAAATTGGTACAAATTGATAAAATGATTGAAAATAGTAGAATAACAAGTGAAACTCAAAAAGTTAACTTTATTGACTCTATACCCTAAAAAGTTGGTAAAAATCTGATATAAAGCAAATGTAAAATTGTTTCCTAATAGGCATCTTACAATGACCGTTAATAGAACCTAATACTACCCAAACTCTATTACCAAAAAAATAAAAAGTTTTCAAAAATTTGAAATTCTATTCCAACTAAAATCTTATTACCAAAAGTACAAAAATATAAAATAAATTAAATAGTTATTTTAATTATTATTATTTAAAAAAACAGGAGAAGAAAATCCTTACATATATATATATATATATATATATATATTTATATATCCTAATTACTTGTGGATCAGTATTATAATTCGTCATCACACACACACACACACACACACACACATATATATATATATATATATATATATTTATATCTTCCTCCAAGCAAAACTTCTTGTACATCCTTTCTAATCAAGGCAATCTTCAAGATCGGAAATTTGTTTCTAGAACCACTAAAAAGATCATTAGATACTGGTTAGACCTCATTTTAGGTTGTTGTCTTTTTGTTTTTAATTTAGGGTAAATTCTACAAACCTCTCCTGAGGTTTGGACTAATACCAATAAAGTCCACAACATTTAAAAAGTGACCATTTTGGTTCTTTTTCTCAAACGGTTTGTAACACCGTTACTTTTTTTTTTTTTTCCCTTCTTTTTTCTTTGTTCTTTCCTCTTTCTCTGCGTACAGAACCCACAAAGCTAGCGATCACCAACCACCGACCACCAGCAAAACCCATAAAACCATCAACCACCAGCAAAGCAATGGCATCAACAAAACCCACAAACCCAAAACCACCAACCGCCGACCACCAACAAAACCCACAAACCCATCAGCAATACCGACCACCCCACAACATACCTAGACCAAAAACACAAACCAAAACCCACAAAAATCCAACACACCCACAAAAAACCAAATTCTTTATCACCAATCCAAACCAAAACCGACCCACTACAAAGCCCACCACAACAGTGCACTGCAAAGAGGAAGAGAGAAGAGAAATTGCAAACCTACCACCACGGCACCGGATTTGAGCAGAGGAGATTGAAATTTTGCCGGACGTCGCCGGATCTGAGCGGAGGAGAGTGAAATGTTACAGGTCTAAGCTTATACATCGCCGGATCTAAGTGGGTTTTTGAAACTCCTCTCACTCACTACTCACTAAAACTCAAACTCACTGCTCAAAACTTAGGCGTTGATAAACCACCGTGTCAGTGACCGAAACACACACCCATAACAATGGTGGCGACGAACGTGAAATCGGAGACGATGGCTCTGATGGACGAGGAGAGCCTTGGAGGCCGAGATGAACTCCATCATTTACCGCCTCTGCGGCCTTAGCGGCCCTGGCCTTTCCGACAATCTCGTCGATTCCGAGATCTCTTTCTTCTTTATCTTTCAATTTTTGATTTTTTGAGATTGTGAATTGTGAGTGATAATATGTACTTAGAGGAAGAGAGAGAGAGAGAGAGAGAGAGAGAGAGAGAGGCGATTTTGGAGAGAGGAAAGAACAAAGAAAAAAGAAGAAAAAAAAAAAAGTAACCGTGTTACAAACATTTTGGGAAAAAGTACTAAAATGGTCACTTTTTAAATGTTGTGGACTTTATTAGTATTAGTCCATTGTGAAATTTACCCTTTAATTTATAGTTAAGTCTTACCTCATTCCAGTTGCCCAGAGGGTATCTACGTCTACGTAGTATTTTCCGTCTTCAATATAATAAAAAATGTATACAACTTGCAGTATTAATGAGAGTGTTGTGTGCTTCACCCATAATGATTTTTATTTTTTATTTTTTATTTTTATTTTAAAGGAAGAGACTAATAATAACAAGTACCAATCTAGGTGGTTGAGTGCAACCAAGACTTTTCACCTAATTAATAAATTATAGACGCATAAAAGAAAAAGGGTGAATAACAAGACCTATTTTTGATTAAGCTTAAAATCTTTAATTGATAATTTTTGTTTTGTACTTTAGTGAAGACACCATAAGTTTAGAATCTTTGGTTGACGATTCCATAAGATAAATTCTATCTTATTCCATCAGATGAGATTAAATTAACTTTGCTCAAGACCAATATCATGAATAATTAATAACATTACATTCTCTTCGTTATGAGAAGAATCAAAGTTCAAATTTCTCATTCCTCATTGTTGTAACTATCAAATTATTATTATTAAAAAAAAATTGGTCCTCCATAAGTTTCATTTTCATACCATTTAGTAATGTGTAAGGGCGCAACTATTTTTTACAACTGCATGTATAATATGTGTTCTTAAACTTTTTTATCTGTTGTATAAAAGTCAGGTAATCAGATTTTACTCTCGACCTCTTTATTTTAAAAAATTGCCTATTTAAATTATTAAAGATGAAAATGCCTCCTATATTATTAAAGCTAGGTTGGCAATCCTCTAATGTCCAGTCCTTTTTTTTTTTTTTTTTTTTTTTTTTTTTTTTTTGCGGTAATATAATGCCCTGTCCAAATCTCTCTTAAGAAGGCCTTAGTCAAATTTTGATTTTTGGAGAAGGATTTGAGATTTATCTTTTCTTATTGCTCAGGGCGTGAAAAAGGATGGCTTCTTTATGTTTGCTATAGGCTATTTCCAATTTTGTATATTTTCAACTACCATAACTAAAAATCCTAAAAAATAATAAATAAATTTAAAAATATTAAAATCCTAAACCTATGAATTTAACCCTAATTGTGTGATTTTAATTGCTCACACAGTCACATATATGACTTTTACGCGATATGGGATTTATTTTTTCTTATTGCATAAGGCCAGAAAGAGGATGGCTCCCTTTATGTTTGCTATATGCTAGTTCCAATTTTCTATAATTTTAACTACCTTAACTAAAAATCCAAAACAATAATTAAAAAAAAAACCTTAAAATCCTAAATCTATGAACTTAAACCTAATTATGTGATATTAATTATTCACATATGTGACTTTTATGGGATATGAATTTGACCAATTATACTGGTATCATATGTCTTTATCCAACTATAGATATAAGTCGAAGAACAATCTATTTTACAAAATAATTTACAAACTGTTGATGTGGTGAGTGATTATTGGTAAATGAAAAAGTGATATTAATGGTAGGCTTAGATGAAAACCAATAAGAGGTTGACCACATCAATATTTTATAAAAATATTGTAAAATAGTTTGTGCTTGTAGCATTACTCATAAATTGAAACTTTACCTCTTTTAAAAAAAAAAAAAATCCAAGCTATAATTGTGAACACGGCAGCATCCTTGCCAATGTATTTGTCAGCTGTCAGCAAAAAAAAATAAAAAAGAAATGAAAATTGAACCACGTGTGAATAAATGAAAATGCAAGTACATTAGTACATTTGTTCAATATCAAACGTTTTGGTGGTGAGATATATACAATAGAAAGAAGGTTCCTAATTTTGTCACTTTCCTGACTTTTCTCTCGAGTGAAAAAAAAAAAATATGACACAACTAAGGAACTGAAAATATAGTGGGAAAGGAGAACAAAGACCAAATATATATATATATATATATATATATATATGATGTGAAAAAGTAAAAGCACGAGGAAGTGAGGGGAAAAAAAAAATCTTATTGAGAGTAATAACTTTTTTTTAAATAAAAAAAGAGGTGAGATCACTTTCCTCCATGAGTAATCTCATTTATATAGTTCAAACTTTAATTCGCTGGAAAACTTTTAATTTGTAGGCGTTAATATCATAATAATGCCCTCTTCAAACTTTCGTTTAATGGCTGACCTTTTCTTCATTAAATACAAAAACAATGAGAATGAACCAATTCTATAGCAACCTAGTTTGTTTTGCTGGGGTGAGAAGTGAGAGCTGCAATCATCAAAAATTCTTTTGTACATTCATTGCATTACCTCTCATTCTCACATAAATGTGGATTTTATGCGTGAGATTCACAAAGACCGTGCATTTTTAAGTCTCCAATTTTTAACGAGTGGAAAATTAACTATAACACAATTTTTTTTTATTTAAAATTTTATAGTTTAGGACATGTTAAAATCACAAACTAAAACAAGAAGCCTCAAATCAAAAAAAGCAAATTACAGAAAGATCAAGAAAACTCGAGAAACAAAGAGAAAATTCTAAGTGAAAGAGAGGAAATTTTATTGCTGAGTTTCCGTGAATCAAAAGGACTAACTAAGTTACACATATTGAGCACTATTTATACTAGCAGTTATAGATCTAAGAGAGGAGCAAAAGCGCGGGAAAACTCTAACTGAATTCCCTAAAACTCTCCTCCAATAAAATTAGGACAAGTGTCACTCAAAAACCTAACTAACTACTCTCTCACACGTGTAACACTGTAACTCACATGCTTTTGCTTAACTCTTCAAAATTACAATTAATTTCTTCAACCACACCTTAAGCCTTTTCTGGTTTCTGCTTTGATTACATTGTTTTGTTTGTGCAATAGTTTTCTTCAAACCACTCTTGCTTCCTTACTTCAATTCTATTTCACCTTTCTTCAATTCAATTACACCTTGAGTCTTCTTCTTAACAGGAGAAATTTAAATATTGGATGTTTCTGTTGGAAACACCAAGAAATTCACTTAAACCAAAAGATTAGTTATAGTTGTCACCCTAAACAATGGGTGCTCCATTAATTCATTAATTACAACATATTGAATTCGAAAAAAAATAATGTAATTAAACTAGAGCTGACTTCAAGATATCCATATGATAGATGAAATTTTGATTTAGAAGACTATAAGTACATAAATGCCACTGAAATAATAAAAGGATCATAAGCGGATGCATGGGACTTTGAATTATTATTATTATTATTATTATTATTATTATTATTATTATTATTATTATTATTGAGGAAAAATTCAACTTGAAATTTCATTAATTTGATGGTGAATATTAATGTTTATTTTAATTATTTTGATTATATATCATAATTTTATGATAATGTATTAGAGCATTCCTATGAGCCTCACCAATTTAACATTTCATCAGAAATTTGATTAAATCCAACCAAATCCGTCATGCGTCAATCGTAGCAATTTAATATAAACTGCTAGCAATGAACAATATCCTCGATACATTCTTTGGGAGCTACTATTTATCAACAAATCATTTTTTTATATATATTTGTTTCTCTCTTTCTTTCTCAAGCACCCTCCTTCTCTCTGTCGACCTCGTCGATCTACCCTAGAGCTCTTTTCTCTGGACTTCAATTTCACCTCAAGAGCTTTTGTTGACCCAAATCACATATTTGACCACCTCAGCACTAAATATTGACGGAAAGGTTTAAATTAAAAAGTTATTTAATTTTAAGGGTACAAATTCAAATTTTAAAACTTTAAAATACAAAATCAAAATCACTGCAACTTTAAAAGTATAATTTACCATTTGATCCGCTTAATAATAAATAAACATACTGTGAAATGATTAAGTGGTTGAACCTTACAATTTGAGAAGCTTTTCCCACCTAGGTGACTTCCTGATTCAGATAATGGTTGGTGGCCCCCATTAGTGTTTAGTTGATTCTTAACAACTGCATAATAAGTGGTTAGTTTCTAACTTGCAATTAAACTAAAGGGATTGCCAATTCTTGCCACTAATTCAAGTCGTTTAAGAAAGTTGAGCAAACTATTAACTAAACTATCAAGCAATGTTCAGTCTTCCCTTGTCACTTTCAGAAGATTAAAGTGATGGTTTTTTATTGACTGGAATTAAGAACCAAAAAGTTATCCATTACTCCAACAAGGAAACAGGGATCAAAAGCTTTATGGCTCAACAAATATTTATTGGTGTTTATTGCAAAGATGTCCAGATTCAAATCCCTCTTTACTCAACTAACGATTTATATATATATATATATATATATATATATAAAGAGAAATAAGAAAACAAGTCAGAGAGATAAAAATAATAAAGAGCATCATTATGTAATCTATGATTTATGTGAGAGAAAAAAGAAATTTGAATCTTAAAACTTTGTTGAAAACCAAAATATCAAAAAATTCCGCATTAATTACAAGACACTATTATTTTTTGAGAAGAAACTACGAGATACTTGACAGAAGAATAATTATATCATTAAGAAAATGATTAGAACTAATCTAATTGTCTAATCAATCAACCGGCAAATTGAACCAGCCATAGATCCATAACTTCTTTGAAGATTATTATTAATATTATCCATCCATTTTTTTTTTTTTTTTTCATTTGACCATTTGACAGACATACAAGCACAATAAAGAAATCTAAGGTTAGGGATAATATAAGTATAACACATATGACGAAATTCATGAATACTAAATGATAAAAATATCAAATATGTCAAATTTTTTTTTTTTTGGGTGGGTAATGAAAATATGTCATATTATATTATATTATATTTATGAAATATGAGTGGACTTAGGCTAATCATAATATACTTTCCGAATATGCTTTTCAATGGATGAATAAAGAATAATCACATCATTTTTTCACTAAGTTACAATTTCACCCCAAAAGAATCAGAAAAAAACAAAAAAGCAGACCTTGATCCAAAAGCCACGATGTACCCAAAATTTCATTAGTCTGTTCTAGTTCTAGGCTAAGGCCCAACACTATGTGTTGTATTCAATGGGCTTGTGTTAGTTTGAGCCTAGAAAGACTGTTTTGGGAAGGTCATCCTAAGGTTCTTGCCACTGCCAATATTCATACCCAAAATTTTTTTTTTTTAAACAAATAAGTAAAGAAGAGAGGAATGGTCAATATTGTATGAATCTAAAGTTTGGAGTCTTTGTGTGGTTGGTAAAATCTCTTGTTGTTATTCAATACCTTTGAAATATATTTTGTTGACTTTAAAGAAAGAGATTTTAAGGGAAACATGAGTTAAAATTAACTCAATTGATAAGGTATTTTGTCTTCAAAAAAAAAAAAAAGACTTGGACTAAATTTCACCTACACACCAAAAAAAGAAGAAAGAAAAGTATCTTGACCTATCGCCATAGGTTGAAATATATTATATCTATTTAAAAAATACAAAAAGGAAAGAAGAAAACTATGGATTTGATTGGTTGGGATTTGTAAAAATTATTTTCAATTATATACTAAAAAAATTCAGTTTGTTTAGGACGTGTGTTTTGGGTATTTTTAAGTTTGTGGCCAATAGATACAAATTAATGGTGTAAATTGGGAGAGGTATTACTACATGTAGGTCAAGATGAGCAATTTTTTGTTGTTGATAAATTCGAAAATTATAACAGTGAAAGAAGATTTAAATCTTGAATGTTTTAGTTGAAAATACCATAACATGCCAATTAATTGAACTATAAAGCTCTTGATCAATTCAATTGATTTGAGGGTAAAGAGCCACAAGCTTGGGTTGGTGGAGGTGGAGGCATGAGGTTGATGGGCATTGGGGAGCTTGGGCTACGCATGGTATTTGGATTGGGTGGATTGGAGTGGGCCTGGCTTGGTTTGGGCTATGGGTCTCTTTTTGGCAGTTCATTGGGTGGATTCAACAAAATGATCCTTTGGGGTTTGTGAATTCGGATCACACCTGGTCTGACATGGTTTTGATTTGGACAATGGGTCTCAATCTAGTAGTGTGTGAATTGAGTTGTGTGCCTTGTGCTCAATAGGTTTTGTGGTTAGAGCTAGGTGTGGCTATTTTTGGGCTGTACTGGAGGTTATTAGTTTGTTTTTGGGATTTTGGTCGCTTTTGTGTGATGACTGATGAAGATAAAAAAAAAAAGGATTGTTTTTGTTTTAGTTTTAGTTTTTGTTGTTTTACCAAACAAGTTTTTAATTTTTTTTGTTTTTGATTTAAAAACCCCAATCAATCAAGCCACTAATTTTATAATTTCAAATGAAGTAGAGTTAGGACATATCCCTTACATTCAAATTTTCAGTCGTACACCATTATGACTTTATTATGACTTTTTTTTTTGGCCGTTAAATACCATTGTTACCATAACTGTAATCCATTTTTTATAAGTGTCAATTAATTTAATTAATGAATTCTCCTATCATTAAACAAGAAATTTAAGAATTAGAATTGAACTCTTACCCACTCTTAAAAATGTTTAAGAAAAAAAAAAAAAATTGAAATCTTACCTACATTAGAAAAAGATGGTTGAATCCTCTCACCAAAAAAGAAAAGAAAAGAAAAAGAAAAAGGTGGTTTAAGAGGATCATCCTAAATCATAATAGAATAGAATACTCCTAATTTAACTTAAAATGACCACAATCCATTTTATTGATAATATTTTGTTTTCTTCTAAATTTGAAATAATACCAAGTTTCACATCTTTTGACATCTTAAATAATATAGCTCTCGATATACCTTAAGGTAATATTAAATCTAAATAATAAAATGGATCCAATGATCATTTTCCCATCTATCTCTCATGGTATAACTCATAAATCTAATGAATTTTTGGTATTATAAAAACGAAAGAAAATCTATTTTTAGAGGATAAAAGAAGAGTTTGACTTTTAGCAGTATCCTCTCACATGGGATGCTTCACTCCACGTATACAAAATAATAAATCCCTCTTTGAGCCCTTAACATTGTCCCATTATATTGTGAGAAAATTAATACCATTATCACCTTAAATGGCGTGCAATTAATGTGCACAACATGAGAATGGTGATGAGAGGCAGTTCCCATTTACAACCCAAAATCCATTTGGTTTCTAGTAAAATGGAATATAAAATAATTATTTATATCCATTTTTTGAGTAAAAAAATAAAACAAAAAAGTTTGACTCCTTTAACAATTCCCACGTAGAGAGTAAGATTGTAAGATATTACTACTGTCACCATTAACTATGGCGTGCAAATGCATCGTAGGAGAGAGAGAGAGACTTGTACGAAAAAACAAGAACAACATGATGGTAAACTCAACCAAATAAACTAAACAAAAACGTAATCCTAACACAATTTGCATCAAAGAATGTAAACAATATAATAAAGCTAAGGCGCAAAAATTTATACTTTTTTTTTTGGTAGATTGTGATCAAAGAAACATTATTTTTGCATAAGTTGATCATCGTCACCATTTTTATTATGCAATAATTTACAACAGACCACATAAACAATTTTATACCTCTAAATTTATTGATCATTTTGACAACTGATGGGTTTGTAAGAAGATAAGCTTAGATGCTAAATACATTGGGACCCCTTTATTCTCAACCAAAAGGAAAATAATTAAAAGATTTTCCCTATCATATAGAAACTTAGAAAGAGTAAAAGCTGGGTTAGCAAATGCTTGTTATGGAAGGAAGCGATGATCCGAAAGATAAGCTCAAGTCTTTACTTTGCATGCTATGTCAACTTTCAGAAATCCTTCTAAAAGCTATGATGCTTTATACACCTTCATACGAAAATTCTAGATTTGCCTAAAAAAAAACTATTACAGAGCCTAAAAAATATATGCTTTAGACTTTAGAGACATAAATTTAACTCTAGCTATTTGCTAAATTGGCTTGGATTTAATTTAAATTATCAAAAAAAAAAAAAATGTTAAACTTTTGTTAACAAAATATGGTAGTGTTGAGGATTTTCTAAAGCTCAAGAAACCTCACTTTGCATTTTGTGTGTGGAGAAGCATTACGAGCTCTAAAGAAATCAATATATCAATATATAAAAGCATGAATCTCAAACGAAATAGCCTATTCTTTTGCCATGTGGCACATTCATTGAAACTCTCTTTATTTATTTATTTTTTACTTCAACCTCAACAAAGTTTGCATGCATATATGTCAAAATATAAGTTCATTGAATTTGCCAATCGATTAATTTACATATTAATCATGTATCGGTATGCAGTAATTATTTATATAAAAATAATTTATATAATTATTTTTTCAAAATGTTATATGAGAAAGCAAAAATCTCATGCCAGAAACCATGAGGTTATGCCATATGACATTTCTTTAGAATAATTTTTTGTTTAGCCTTCTTACTCACCTTCGTTGCACTCTCCTTTAAAAAATAAAAAGAAAAGAAAAGATTAATTTCCTTGCAAAATCTGTAAATATATCATAATAAAATTCTGTTAGTAGGATATTTAATTTAACCTACCACTATCATACTCTAATAACGTAAATATGTCATAAAAAAAAAATAAAAATAAAAATCTATGATATCTCCATAAGCCAACTAACATTAACATGATATCATAAAAATCTTATGCTAACTCCAAAGAGTTGAAGAAACATAAGTTATAATTAACAAATAATCAACTTATTACACCAATTTATAAACATCAATAATATAGAATGTATTAAAATGTTGTTATCAATATTTAAACTACAATATTTCTATGCTATTCTTTTATCCTTTAAATGCTCATTACTTTAAGTTAACAATTATAATGGACATGCATGTGCAATTTTAAATTTTCACTTTTAATGATGACTTCATTACTTCAATCTTTTTATAGGGTTTTTTCATTAATTCAAATAATTTCTAATTTTTATGACAATTATGCTATAGTTTGAGTTCTTTATCCCCTTAATTCTGCATTACTTTAATTCAACAAAAACTTCTTCATGTTTTCATGGCATTAGTTCATGTTATTACTTAACATGTTTTGAGCATTCTATATAATTTTCTCATATAGCAGCTTACATCATTATCTTTGTATCACGCTGACCCTTTGCTAGTATATAACTATATATAAAAGTAGGAACCTCATTAATTTGTAAGAGTATGTGGTTTTGACATGTGGCCCATTCTTTGAGAATTTTTTTCATTTAGCATCCCACTTGATGTTTTAATTAGTATCATGTATCACTCTTCTCTGACGGAAAAATACATACTATTTATTTAACCTTTCACCTAAGTAAAGATTTTTGAATTGATTTTTGAATTAAAATTTTATTTAATTTTAAATAAAAATTTGGGCAACCACTTAGCAAGATATATATATATATATATATATATATATTTCAAGTAAAAAAAAATCCCAAAATAATTAATGATATTGTGCACCATAAATGGCTTGCCATCATGTAAATATGAAGTATGTAAACTAACGTGTTAGTTGATAAATCTTCAAAATAAAAAGTGTCTAGTAATCATGAGTTCCCAATTAAAAACTTTGTTCCACACCTTTTATTCCAAGCTGCAATAATCTAAGGATTTGCCATGTGGCACACTTCTTGAGATGGAAATAGAATACTTCCATGTTCCATCCACCATAATAAAAATTTTGATAAATTATTTTAGTAGTTTTTTTCCATTTGGTAAAAAATAAAAGCGTTCTATTTTATGACAAAATGTTAATTTATTGTCATGTGTTTAATGAGGTACATGCATTCCTTTTAAAGTATTAATTTATATATATGTGTGTGTGTGTGTGTGTGTGTGGCTGTTGCACTAATTATTAATATAAAAAGGACATTTATGTGTGTGTGTGTTTTTTTAATTTGTTGATAATAAGTTGGGAGGGAGGATTTAAATTTGGGTTCTTTGCGCAATACTAATGAGTCACAAGAGCTTTGATAAATTATACGGTTATTTTTCTAAGGTTTATTTATTATTAATTAAAAAAAAGATTTAGAAAATAACATTCTTGCTTAAGTTTAGTTGCTTAAGCAACAATTGAAAAAAAAAATGAAGTTGAGAAATTGAACTAAGCTTAACAATTAATGAAGCAGTGTCCCTTAACAACAAAAGTCAGTGTAAATATTTGTTGGTAAACTTCAATGTAGGGTGTCCAATAAATTAAAAGTTTTCTTTAAGAGGTTGATATCCTTCCCTTATTTAACTGTACACTAAACCAATCGTTCATGTCATGTCACAAAAAGTTTATGATTTACATTTCTAAGTTAATCTAATTATCACGTGAATGTTTGCTTACTAGACTTCATTACAATACAATGAGAAGTCATAGGTTTCTATATCGACAAAAAATTTGGGTATCCAAGTTACTTTAATTGTGAAGATATATTGGACTTGAACTTATGATGTTTGTTCTATCACTATCAACTCAAGAGACCAATGATTTTTTTTTTTTTGTGTAAATACATCAATAAGAGACTTCAAATAGAATTTAAACTTATGACCGCTCTATCACAATTGCTGTTTACTATTAAGTTAAGAGAAAAATGATTTTTTTTTTTCTGGTATAAACAGAAAGACGAAAAAAAGTAGAACCCACAAAATTACGACCAATATAACCCATCAAAATTGCACTGGAATATATATATTTATATATATATATATATATATATATTTTGATGAACCAAAATTGTACTGGAATATTCTGATACTACATCATGCAACATTATTTGAGCACCCAATCCTGTACTTATTGTCTGCCACCATGTCCATTTAAGTCCTTATTGCAACAAAAAGTAATATACACTTCTTCAAAAAAAAAAAAAGTAATATACACATATTTATGCTTATTGCCACTATAAAGTCTTTTTGTTGCAATAACTTTGTTGCAAAAGAGCTTTTTTCTTGTAGTGAACTCTCTTACACTGAGCGAATTTCAGTAACTCAATTACTTAATGATCAAGTAAACCATTATCATTTCGGCATTACCCTTGCATACCGCACTAATGTTTCAATATCTTACAAGATATCCAAAACCAAGTTTTTTTTTCCTTAAAGTGGAACTAGGGGGGAAAAGGCTTCCTCATTAATAAGCATCATAGGCCATGGAGAAGAGCAAATCATTTCCTGGGTACTACTTAACCTCCTAGCTCCTACTCAGACTATCAGCCTTTGATGACAGGTCCAAGTAATTCTTAAAGGAAGATGCTTATTGATTGGTAAATAGTAAAGGCCAAATGTAAAGGCTGATAGGTCCAAGTCATTCTTAAAGGAAGATGCTTATTGATTGGTAAATAGTAATGGCCGAATGTATTAATGTTTGGCGAGACCCTTGGGTGTCATGGGAAGAGGGCTTTAAGCCAAGGCCTAGAATTGATGAAGCTCTATAGCAAAAGGGAAATGTTAACCAATGTCTTTAGGACATTGGTTTATGAATTATTTTTAGAAATATTATATTGGGAGAATGATACAATAATAAATGTTGTTAACAACTTTTTATATTTCCCATAAAAGTGGTGTTAAAACTTTCTTATTATGATTTAGTATTAACAATTGATGTGATCTCAATGGTGACTACTAAAATTTTTTCTTAAATACATTTTTCGTTTGGAATTTGAAAGTTAACACATTAATTTGCAAGGAATATGCAATAGAATTTGTAATGCTCCTAACATCACTCAAATACTACGTGTGCCTAAAGAGATGTGCATAAAATCCGCACTCACATAGCAAACATATTAATACATGATTTCAATCAAAAATCAAACCACTACTTTCATTGCATGTCCAGTTTGTGGCTAGATCAATTGGAAGGAACATGGTAATATTTTCCTTTACACATGCATCTGTAAACAATGGGGCATGACTCTGTGAAGCACTTGAAGCTCACTATCACCCTCTTGCATGGAAAGCATGGTCCACATGCGTGGGAACAGTCCGGCAAGCTTGAACCAGTTGGGTACAGTTCAGTACCGAGTTCTTCTTTTGCTTCTTCCTAAATAACACACATACTAAAAGGATTCAATGACCAAATTAATCACATTTCAATCTCATTAATTGTGCTCTTCATTACAATGTGTGCTTTGTTAGAACTTGTATGTATAGCATGAAGTCATTATTGGAAACAGACCTTAGGGGAGACATGACCTTCTCCAACATTGGTTCCCTTGTCGTGTAAGCTGACTGAAATGTCTAACACAGTCAAAATGAGAAAAGAATAAAGAGAAAAACAATGAGATAAAATTATATTATAAGTAAATTCTATCAAAAATGTTAAAGACATAACAGATTTCACAATTATTAGGGAAGCATATTATGATTAGTGTAACATCACCACTACTAACATTATTTCTACTGTACATCAATTAGGATTTATCATCTTAACAATTGCGAAATTTGTTATAAAAAGGAAAGAGACAGTATCTGTATTTTTGTATAACAGCATTTGTTCTATTAGAATATACAAATTAAGAGAGTGTGTTGTGTGTAGTATAACTTATCTCACCCTCCCTTAAAAATTACCATGGCTTTTGAATAGAGTTGTAGTGTGTCTTTATTTTAGAACTCCTTTCACTCTTCCTTGTGTGTGTGTGTGTGTTTGTTTTTTTTTTTTTAAAGGGTAATTGTCCCACATTGCTTAAAAGAGTGTTGTGTGTAGTATAATTTGTTTCACCCTCTCTTAAAAGTTACCATGGCTTTTGAGTGGAGTTGTGGTATACCTTTGTATTAGAACTCCTTTCCCTCTTCCTTGTGTGTGTATGTTTGTTTCTCAAAAAATAAAAATAAAAATAAAAAAAATACACCAATTAAGAATGAAACAGAATATAACAAGGGGGATGCACTTACAATGATGAGTCACTCGAAGGCTTCTACTACTAACTAGTACCATGAAGAAAATTAGAAGTAGGACAAAAGTGTGGGCTCCAAGATACAAGTTCCTCATGTTTCTAAGTCCTTGTAGCAACTATAGGTATTTGAGAAGAGCTGAAGAGATGTTTCATTAAATGGTAGCTAATCCAGAACCATGAAAGAAAAAGAGTGTCTGGGCAGGTATTGGATGCTTGAGTCACAATATATTATATATATAAAGATGGAAAAGAGGATGGGTTTAAATGTAGGAGGTACACCCTGGTGGACTTCACATGATCCACGGCCATCTTTTGAAAGTTTCACATGTTTTGTTCGGTCACCAAAAAAAATTCAAAAATCATTAAAATTTAAATGAAGAAATTCATTTATGTGAGTACAATATTTTTGGACCAGTTCAGCTGGAAACTCGAATTTGCCAAGCAGATAAATCGTATAGCTATAATTAGCAAGAGGAAACTAATATTTTATTAGAGAAAAATTAAGATAATAAGCTTCGCATTTTTTGTTATCTGTATATTAGTATTTTTTTTCAAATACTTTTAATGAATATTCCACAATTTCTTCAAGTTGACAAATTTAGATTACCAAATTATCAAGTTCTCAAATTAAATAGTAATGAAATAATCCTGAAGTGAGATACTTGGTGAAAGAAAAGTAACTATTAATTGTTGAATAATCAATTAGTCAATCTGAGGTCCAATTCACAAACTAATCAAGCCACCTTCCACTCACCAATGGCCAATTCCCTCCCAGTTTGTAGTTTGAACAACGAAAGGAGGTCTCCTAGCTTAAGAGTATGTTCATCCAATCACATAAAATTAGGTACTGTCCAACTTAAACACAAGTGTAATAAGATTTAGTGGGTTCCAATTAACTCAACTAGTAAAATTTTTTGCTGTCAAATCAAATAATAGATCTAGGACTTGAATCACATCTACATAAAAATCAATGAGTGTCTTGATCTAATTATAAAAAACAATTATCATGGAGCAAGGTTCAATTCAATCGTATAAAAAAAGGGTGTCATAGGATTTAAAAATTGAAATCAGATACAAGAATAAGGAGAAGAAGCGGAAGGTATTCAACACATGGGACAACAGTCCTGATATCTGAGTCCTCTACTGTTGTGATAATTTAATTTGGCTATTTAATTGATTTGTTTGAACAACTACAAAAAACTTAGTAGCAGAAACATTAAAAGTACAAATAACGCAGGAGGGGAAACCAATATTAATTTCTATACACCATAAATGTGTATAACAGTACCATACTTTCCATGCAGTGGCTGTTGAGTAGCAAAGCCAAAGAGAGACGAGGGAGTTCACGTGGATAGGCAGTGAAAGAAGATTTGAAAATGAAAATTGAAATCTATTGTAATTTGTAAGTAGGATGATATTGCTGCAATGATGTGTCAAAGGGCAATTGAAGAAGGGCTCTGCCACAAGCGTGAAGATCAGTCCTTTGGCTTAAATGAAGCTTTAAATGAACTTTCTTTCATTCCATACTTTTATTTATTTATTTATATATATATATATATATATATATTATGTTGTTCAAATGTTTCCTGTTTCGGGAGTTTCATTATTTGGTTCATGTGTGACTTGTGTGTATCTGGTCTGCTGACCAGCGGCACCATGGGATGGGAGAGAGAAAGTCTCTCCTGATTCTGCTTCACAAAAGATTTGGTCATAATTCATAAGATGATTTTCAGGAGAGAGGAGATTTTAACCCAGTTTTGGCCGCTATAACCAATTTGATTATAAAACATTTACAAGCTAATGTAATAATGAATGTGATTGATACTAGTTTAACAACATAATAAACAAATGCTTGAAGTGGTGACAATTTGTAAGAACCAAGTAGTAAAATTTGCGTGCATCAGTTAAAGAGTGTTTTAATTCTAATTAGAAAGAAACTTTATAAAAAAAGAATAATAATAATAAAATACTACATTGTGTATGATAAAATGTCACAATTTCAGTAGCCATAAAGTATAAATTGGTAATAAACAATTTGTTTCTTTGTAAGTAGAAAACTTTAATACCCCAGGAAGACCCAAAAAAGCTGTAAGCATAAAAAGGCTTATTTGTTTACAGAAACTCTGCAATCTCAAAAACTCTGGCAGTTTCATCAATTGAAACTGAAACGATGAAATTGCGGTTAGCACATACAGAAAGGGACTGAATCGCAGCATCATGCCCACCGAAGGTTTTTATACAATCACCAGAGCGACCATCCCATAATCGTACTTTCCCATCAACACAACCTGTAGCCAGGTAATTGGATGCACCAAGCCATGTCAAGCATGTCACTCCATCCTGTTAGAAGGTAGAAATGCATTTGTTAGATTAGTGATGAAAATCTTATATTACAGAGTTTAGTCTGCCAGCACAATAGACAGAACACTAACTAGAAATTAATTATATCAAGAGATTTACAAAATAAATCTCAGACATACCTCATGTTCGCATGTGCTACGGGGCATCGAGTGCTGCAGATCCCAGATAATAAGCTTCTGATCCATGCCTCCAGTTGCAGCCCAAAGAGAGCTGCCATGCATTATTGAGAAGAAAAAAAGGTGTGAATCATCAAAGTATTACCACCACAATCAATTACAGATTTTTCCAACCAATATTTATTTATTTCTTTGATAATGCAGAGAACCTATCTAAAGAAGAGCCTTTTGGACTCTTCTTTAGCCAGTAAAACCTATGGACGATTGATCCCACCCCGCCAAAACCAATTTCCAAACAATATTTATATCAATTGAAAATTTGAAAAGTGCTTTTTTTTTTCTTTGATGAGCTTTCTTTTTAGGAGAAGAGAAATTGTGAAGACATTTACAAGATCTTATGATTTTATATCTTCATAGTTGCATAATTTTTAAGGGCACGTTTGGTATATTAAATGGAGATTATGTCAAGAATTGTAATATTATTACTGGGAATAAAAGATGTTGTAATGAAATAACTATTCCTATTCTTAAATGTGGTTGTCACATATGAAAAGTTTGTAAAAGACGATGCACATGAAAAGTTTGTATTTTTTGGAAATATATTGATTTTAAAAGTTGTTACATGTATTAAGAAATGACTATTACAATCATTTTAGAAAGGAATAAATATTCCTTGATTTAAGGAATAGCTATTACTAAGGACTAACTATTTATTGTAATAAAAATGCAACCAAATAACCGAATAGTTATTACACATGAATAACCATTCCATTACAATATCTATTACAACATAACAAACGTGCCCTTAGTTTTTACTTGGTTGAAGCACTAAAGCAGTCCTGCATTGCATCTCTCACCATTCTCCCAGCCCATTCAGGAGCAATTAATAATTGAGCTATTCAATTCAGAAAGTCTGACGGATCCAATATTGAAACTAGCATAACTTAACAAGGTCCAGAGAGTGGATTATGGCCAGTCAAAACCCATGATGACATCAAGCAGACAAGGGATCGGATGCATTGATTTGATGGACTCCTATGGGAACGCTCAGTAGACCCTCTATTAAATCTTGCATCAGTTTTAGAATTCATGTGTCCCTAATGTCAGTGTTAGGGTAAATTTTCTATCAAGTTTGCTTATTGGGCTGATAATCAGTGCAGGTTCAATCTTCTAATTGGCTTTTTTGGAAAACTTTATCCAGAATAGAATCCATTAGCGGTTAAAAATGTTGTTGTGGAGGATAACAGCTGGTGTCTTACCCCTAAAAGCAAGATTGGTGGAAAGATTGGGAGGGGAAAACATGTGTTGTCTAGAGACACAGAAACTAAGGTTCACTTGATTTTGAGTTATGACATGGCTAGATCGGTATGGTTTGGATCAGTTTGAAGCCTAAGGATAGACAGTTATTATTGACTCAGGTCTTTGCTTGATTAAGGCATTAGTATTCCCAACCGATCATCTATTACAAGGAGGGCTCTTCAAAAATTAAATTCTTGTTGTGACCAAGTGATGCTAACAAGTGAGACTTACAATCTAGATAGTTTTGATTCAAGAAATCCATTTGGACTATCAAAGATTTGAAGGTAAGACTCCTAAACCCCAGCTTTGCAAACAAATTTTTAAACAGCTCTAGTGAGAGCTTCATGGCTGTGTTTTGTCTTGCCTAACCTTTTTTTTTTATACACAAAAGTGGAGGAGGGAGGATTCAAGCCCTGTACATCTCCATTGGAAAATGCATTGTTAATCACTTCACCTGAAGTGAAGCATCAAATTGATAGAATATTGGTCTGAGGTTAATGCATGCCATTTGGGAGCTTGATAACTCTGGAGCTTACTGGATAATATTAGCTTGGAATCTTAGCACGTTAGACTTAGAAGCTGAAGGCTTTTTTTTTTAGGCCATAAGTTTGTTTAGTAGCAGCATAGTTGGCTTCTGCCTTTTGATTTGTGAATTTCTGGGTTGGATCAGTTTTGACTTCTGTGGGTCTTTTAGATCCACCTTTTGGCGACTTAGACCCAAACTTGTGTTGATAGGATTATATTTAACAAATGTAATAATATTTTGTTAAAAAATCACTTTTGGTTCCTATATATATGGGGGTGGTTTCATTCTGGTTCTCAAAGTTTCAATTGTATCAATTTAGTCTTTGATTTTAATTTTTTTTTTTTTACACTGTTTCAATTTAGTCATTGCAGACATCTCACTAACAGAATTCGTTGACATAGAAAAATTTGTCTATATGTGGTAGTTGTGGGGTTAGGGTTAGGAGAATTTGTAGATCTATGGTTACATATTGTTGAAAAAAGAGTTTTGGAGTTGTGTTAAGATTAAAAAGTGATTTGATGACTCATTTGATGGCTATTTGGTAGAAATATATGGGATTTAGGGGTTTTGAAAAGTAAAAAAGGCTTGATTTGGGGCTGTAAGGAAGATGGAAAAGAGGGAATTTTATGTTGAGTAGGGGCTGTATGAACAGTGCAGTCAACAAGATCACAAGAAAGAGTAGAATACACAGAAGAGAAGAGAGAAAAGGAGAAAACAGCACACGAAGGCCAACATGCCTCAATGCGCAAAGCACTCAATATTTTTATAAATCAACTCCATCTCTTCTTTTAGAGTATTGAGGCACTCATTCAAAATACCCACACTTTGGATTGGAGTTTATCCCCGGTTTCCTTGATGAATCTGGGCCTTTCATTGATGACATAAATGTCAGTGAGGTCGAACTCCTTGCAAGGAACGAGGAGTGAGAATCTCATATTGGAGTTGGGCAACCATGGCAAGATTGAGCCTTTTGAGGTCATCGATAAAGGTGAGGTCAGAGAGCTTCTTGAAAAGATCAGAGCAGGCCTTGTGGAGAGTGGAGTGGAGGGAGGCACCACGAAGGAGTGGAGGATTGAGAGTGCCAGGTTGGCATGGTGGAGCAAGAAAAGCCGGGAGACAATGTCTTCAATGGTGAGAGAGAAGAAATAATGGTAGAGAGAGGGAATCAGTGGCAAGAGAAATAGATAGAAAAGGGGGAAGGGGGGCAAGAGAGAAAATGAAAGAAGATTAAAGAAATATAGAAAAATACCAACATGGCCGCTGACCTGGCACATAAGCCAATAATTTGACACAATCAGTTTATAAACACTAGCTTCTAATATAAAGTTGTCTGCCACATCGATGTCAACCGTGGCAGGTCAGCAAATTCTATTAGTGAGATGACAGCAATGACTAAATTGAAATGATGTAAAAAAAAAAAAACTGAGGAATAAATTGATACAATTAAATTTCTGAGGACAAAAATCAAAACACCATATATTTATAGGGACAAAAAGTGATTTTCGGCCTAATATTTCTAAAGCAAATAAATAACTGAGAGCATATATTAAGCACCTTGTGATTTATTGATGTTCTGTCAGGCGATACTCTGGATGTCCGATGTCTTCCTTATGCCTAAGACTTCAAGTTTGACACATAGGTTCCCTCTATTTTATTCTCTCTCTTCCTTTTTTACTCCTGATCTGCTACATTTTAGTTTCAAAGCAGTATTCCGGACCCTAAATACAATCAAAATACTACCGTATCTCAATTACAATAGCACCCTAACCTTCTACCTAAACCTGTCCTGCACATCCTCCTTTTGTTTGAGTATGGTGCTGAATGCTCCAGTCTTGGATTTCAAAACTCCTGTCCCATGTTGGTTTTATTTCAGATATGTCCTATATAAAGACTCTCTTAATGATGCACATATTCTTTTACAATTAATAGAAACAATTTTTTTTCTATCATAGGCAGTTAATAGAAATTCATCACCAATAGAGAGAGAGAGAGAGAGAGAGAGAGAGAGAGATGACCTTGGCCCGTGGCTTGGTCCAAAACTAACACATTCAATCGAATCTGAGTGTGAAACCAGTGAACTGACAACCTGTTGGTAGAGACATGCAAATCTTTTACAGGGCTGTGTTTAGATTAGAAATAACCATATCCACCAATTTCTTTGATCATGTTAAACAACACACACACACACACATAATGTAATATCAACAAAAAAAGATCAAACAAACAAAATTTTAAATGTGATTAGGAGACACAATCAACAACACATGAAAAATGCAGGAGAATTATGAAAAGCCACTTTAAAAGCAATAACATGTAAGGGCCCTAGCAAGCTAGATTCCATGTTCACCTTGACCCCCAATCAAGTCTGACATAAGAGTAGAGGCCAGGGAGCTCTGTAGTCATAAGTAGCCAACATTTTCATTAGGGTAAGGATTCACAGTGGCACATCAACAGAAACAGATGTATCATTGACACAACCATGTAGTAACATTCTCCCCCCCCCCCCCCCCCCTCTCCCACCCCCCACACCATGGACTAGTATGAAATCCAAAAAGAGGCATAATGCAAACTAAAAATAAATGCTAATATATAGTGTCATTGTTTGCTCCAAACTTCGTCCCACTTGTGGGAAAGCCAATGAATAGACCCAAGGTTCGCTTACAGTTACAATAGATACCACCCCCTAAAACCACCAGCATTTAACATCTAACCCTGCTGTCACTAACTTTGTGAAGATGCGCTTCAGATTCCAGCCTTAAGAGTTCCATCAGTCATCAATTGGACACAACCTCCAGAATTAGGAATGACAAAAATCTATAAGCATCTTGCCTTTCACTGATGAACTATGTTGCCTGGACTTGTGTGCAGCTATCAGGTGCAAGTGATAATCTAGGAGTCTGACTCCGCTAATGTCTGACACTTGGAACAAATAGCCTTGGTTAGAAATTTTGGTATGGATCCAACAATAAAGGAAAAGTGATATGCTGGCTTGATCTTTCTTTGCCTCAAGTCCCATATCCCTAAAATAGAAGTAGAGTAGGGGTTGTATAAAAAAAAAGCAGAGTAGGGGTGCTCCAAAGCAGAATTCACTGGTGGAGGTTGGTCAAAGCTTGATTAGGTTCAGAGTTGCATGCATAAAGGTTCAAAACTCTTATCTGAATCTAAGGACAATAACTTATCTTATTCTCAAAACCTTTGCCGAGCTTAACCCTGCTCCCAATTTCCTTTCGAAGGGGTCCAAAGAAATGTCTCCATCTGCTGCCAAATAGTCTTTCTTTCAAATTATACTAAACAAGTAAATCCTCCCCTCATGTGTGTTTTAGTAACTTAGCCTAAGGTCTCCTCACCAAGACCTCCATGGCAATATGATAGAGAAACCAAGTCACCTGTTGTGGCAAGGCAATTTTTTGTTTCACAATAAGACTTGGTCAATAATCCCTACCCTCAGTAGCATACGAGTTTAAATCCATCCCTAGTCGAGTATAGTTCCTTTCCAATTTCTCCCTTATGGTCGTTACCTGAATTCGCATATGACCACAACCCCCAAATTGACTTGACAAGGAACTCATTCTTGAGAACAAATGCAACCCCTACACATGCCTAGGAGCACCCCTTCCTGCATATCCATAAAAGAACCAAGTGTTCAGCTTGAGGTCCAACAAGATACCACAACTCAAAGTACACTCTTAAATGGAAAAAAAGATGTGTCTGTTAGTTTTGATTCTTCTTCGTTGGGTTGGGTGGGTTTCACTAGAAGCCTTGCAGGGACTACTTTATGACGATCAACAATTACGCTTATGGGGTCCCAATTATACGCATGTATGGGAGGAAGAGCAAAAAGAAGACGGCCCAACCTGTGGCCTTATGGATGGAGTCTATTAGTTATTGGGCTTCAGATTAAGCAAGCCCAAATATTTAATAATTAGGGTTTCTTTATGCACTTTATTGTTAGCTATTTAAGCACCTCTTCTGATTATTGGAAGACAGTTTTTGAGAATATAAAATTATTGAGTTTTCTTTTACACTGGTGCTGACTCCAGTTTGCTTGGTGCGGACTCCAAGCAACCCTTAAGTGTTGACTCCTAATTAGGGTTTCTTTATGCACTTTATTGTTAGCTATTTAAGCACCTCTTCTGATTATTGGAAGATAGTTTTTGAGAATATAAAATTATTGAGTTTTCTTTTACACTAGTGCTAACTCCAGTTTGCTTGGTGCGGACTCCAAGCAACCCTTAGGTGTTGACTCCTAAGGTTTTATCTTTTGTTCTATTGTTTTTGTGGTTGTCCTACGTCAGTTTTGGTATCAGAGCCAGGTTCCAATCCATACAACACAACTGTAGGCAACCAGTTGAAAGCAAAACCATCAAAAGTGCAAGCCAACCAAATATGTCAGTCCTTTTCAAATACTTACCCCACGAGATTTGCAAACCACAGCAACCCAATTTCTTACCTCACGAGATCTGCAAACCAGCCCTTGCAATCCGTATTCCCCAAGCCCCACATGAGTTTTTCAACCCCAAACCAACAGAAAAGCCAGCGGCCCCTTCCAAGCCAATGACCCCCATCCGTGCCCGCCTCTGATCACAGAACCCACAAGCCACCAAAAAAAAAAAAATGACCCACACCGGGACCCATTGGCAACCTCTACCCATCGTCGCTGAGATTGACCAACCACTGCCGATGCCAAGATCCACACCGAGCCCCATCTTCATCCTTAACCCACTGCCGCCGAGATCGCCGAACCACTGCCTTTGAGATTGCTGAACCACCGCCGCTGCCCAGACCCGAGACAAGCCGCCACTAGTCCTCCATGTTTCGCGCCGCCGCGTCTGTGCCTCCTTTGCGCTGCCGCCAGGCGTTGGCTCCCCACGCCGGTCAATGACCCTCTTCACAGAGACAACCCTCTAACTTCTTTTGAGTTTTTTTTATTTTAAGTTTCTGTTGTCGTTAAGTTATCGTGTTTGACTCTTGTATTTTGTTATTTTTATTAAAAAAAAAAAAAAAAAAAAAGAAAGAGAGAGATTATTGTTACTGTGACAGCCCATTGTATGTATCGGGCCTTAAATTGTTCTTCACAAGTTTATTTGCCCAAGTCAAATCCATTCACTTGAGGAGCCAAGTTCGTCACTATCTGGTGCAATAAGTTGGCCACTGACTAGGGTACAACTCTTGCGCACTTTTGGTGGGTTCAATTTTGTCTCATTGAAAAATATTATCTTTATATTTTTTATGTGCATATCCCACCATACCCCACTAGCCTACCCATTTTGTACTCAAGCTAGCTATTTTATTATTTGTGCTTTCTTTCAGTACCTATTCTAAAATTCAAAAAAAAAAAAAAAAAAAAAAAACCAATTTCTTTGAAATATCTGATTCTCATTATTAATTGTGGAGCTTATTGGAATTTGACTTTTATTTGGGCTATCTCTCAATATTGTGAACACCATCACTACTTGACTGCAATTTATTTCTTTGATTCATTGATCTAGTCTCTACATACACTCTTGCTTGACCTTAATTTTACATTGAGAATTGGTTACTTAAATTTTGGGAATCTCAATTGCATTCATAAATATAGTGTTGCATGCATCTACGTAGTGGTCGCATCATGTCAAACCCTGAACATCAATCCACTTCTGAGCCTAGGTCCTCCTTAGAGCAAACCATAAAAGACTTAGCAAAGAGTGTCCATAATTTACTGGATAGGGTAGAGCAAATTGAAACATCTCAAAGAGAGACCATTAACCATGAAGGAGATAACATGCTTAGGCAAAACAACCATGGTTACTTTAATAGGGCTCCAAAACTTTGAACATGATCACTATAATCACAATGGCCCTAGGGATTATGATGATAGGATGTCCAAGGAAAAGATAGAAGCATCCACTATTGATGACTACCTAGACCCATGGGTTTTCATTGATTGGTTGTGTCAAATGGAGAAATTCTTTGACTATTACCATTAGGCTGAAAATAAGAAAGTGAGGTATGCCAGCATGAAGTTAATTGGAAGAGCTGACTTTTTTTGGGAGGACCTTGAGGAAACCCTTAGGCGACGACGTAAGCCCCCTATTACTAATTGGCTTGAGATGAAGGATGTACTCTCAAGAAATTATCTTCCTCCAACTTATAGGAGCTCCCTCCTTGAGGAATGGGATCGCCTAAAGCAAGGCACTGCTCCTGTGGTTGAATATATAGAGAAGTTCAAGGAGTTCAAAAGGCGAATTTGAATAGCCGAGGAAGAGGTTGTCACACTCAATAGGTTCAAGAAAGGTTTAAATGCTAACCTACTAGATGAGATTATCACCCGAGGAGTTACTACCTTAGTAGAAGCATATGACCTTGCTAGGAATTGTGAGTTAGCATCCAAATCTATTTTTTGGCGATGTTCTGAGCTCCGGAGTGTTCCTACCAACCCTCAACCTCTTGGCAGCAAATCTAAACTTGCCTTACCCCCTAAGGTCAACCCCAATAGTATTCCAATAGAAAAAGAGGACAAGGGAAAAGGTGTGATCAATGAGCCTTTAAGGTTAGGCACTCGACTCCAATGCTTCAAATGCAACGGGGTTGGACACATCGCAGCTAGATGTCTCTTTAGGACCCTTGTCATTCAAGAGGATGATGAAAAGGTAGAAGATGTTGAGGAGCTGGTGTATTATCTAAATGTTGAAGAAACCCAAGATGTTGAGGCAGAATGAGAAGATGATCCTAGGTATCTCGCATGCATTAGAGCCATCTTTCTCCAGGTTGATGACTTCAAGGATTTAGGTCTCCCTAGAGTGAATGTGGTAAGGTGTGCTTTGGCAGAGCAAAGAGACACTGATGATTGGCGAAGGAGTGCCATCTTCCAAACTTACACTAAGTGTAGAGACAAAACTTGCAAGGTTATTATAGATAGTGGGAGTTGCATTAATGCGGTGTCTTCTAACGTTGTTTCCCGCCTAGACTTGAAATTGACCCCACACGCTAACCCATATAAAGTTTCTTGGGTGGATACTTCCTCCATAGCCATAAAAGAAAGATGTGTTGTCCCACTTCAATTCCTTACCTACAAGGCTGAAATATGGTGTGACGTAATTCCTATGGATGTAGGGCATATTATCTTAGATAGACCTTGTCTTTATGATTTGGATGTCACCCTTCATGGGCGATCCAATTCTTACTCATTTTTGTTTGAAGATAAGAAGATTATGCTCAATCCCTTGAAACCCAAGCCAATTGACATGAGCAAGAAGACAGAAGCACCGAAGGCGAAAGGCCTGAACATCATAAGCCCAAAGGCATTTGAAAGGGTAGCAATTGTTTGTCTTATTTGCCAGGAAACTTCATGGAGAGACGAAGTGAAGTTAGTGCTCCAGGAATTTAAGGATGTTTTCCCTGAGGAATTACCCGATCATTTACCGCCCATGCGTGACATACAACACGCCATAGATTTTGTGCCTGGAGCGACCCTACCTAACTTGCCTCACTATAGGATGAGCCCTGCAGAGCATGCCGAGTTGCAAAGGCAAGTAGAAGAACTACTTAGGAAGGGTTTTTTTCGTGAAAGCATGAGTCATTGTGCAGTCCCTGCACTTTTAACTCCAAAGAAAGATGGGACTTGGAGGATGTGTGTTGATAGTCGTGCCATCAACAAAATCACTGTGAAATATCGTTTTCCTATCCCTCGGTTGGATGACATGTTGGATATGATGGCTTGAGCAATAATCTTCTCCAAGATAGACTTGAAAAACAGCTATCATCAAATTAGGGTTCGTTCTGGTGATGAGTGGAAAAGTGCCTTCAAGATGAAGAATGGTTTATATGAGTGAATGGTCATGCCTTTTGGATTGTTCAATGCTCCTAGTACCTTTATGAGAGTGATGACTCAAGTGCTCAAGCCCTTTATGGGGAAGATCCTGGTTGTATACTTTGATGACATCCTCATCTATAGTAAGTCTAGAGAGCAATACTTAGACCACCTAACTCAAGTTTGTACTACCCTTAGGAAGGAGAGTTTACATGGCAACCTTAAGAAGTGCTCTTTCTTCACCAATAAAGTCATCTTCCTAGGTTTCATAGTATCCTCTAAGGGAGTTTCTGCCAACCCCCAAAAGGTTCAAGCGATTGTGGATTGGCCTGAGCCCAAAAATATCCATGAAATTCGAAGCTTTCATGGGTTTGCTTCCTTTTATCGCCGATTCATTAAGGGGTTTAGTACCATTATGTCCCCCATCACTGATTGCATGAAACAAGGGGAGTTTGTTTGGACTAAAGCTGCTACTAAGGCTTTTAATGAGGAAAAGCAAAAGATGACTGAGACACCTGTCATGCGTCTTCCTGATTTTACCAAGCCTTTTGAAGTGGAATGTGATGCCTCAGGTATTGGTATAGGGGGAGTACTTAGTCAAGAGCGCCACCCAATTGCTTATTTTAGTGAGAAATTGAATGATGTCAAGCAAAAGTACTCCACATATGACAGAGTTTTATGCCATTATTCGAGCTCTTTGGCATTGTCGCCATTACCTGTTGTCTCAAGAATTTATTATCTATTCTGATCATGAAGTTTTGTGCTATCTCCATTCCCAAAAGAAGCTGAATTTTAGGCACGGTAGTTGGGTTGAATTTCTGCAACGCTACTACTGTGTGGTAAAACATAGGGCGGGAGTTGAGAATAAGGCGGCTGATGCACTAAGTCGAAGGGTGCCTTTGCTATCCGTCATGAGTGTTAAGATCACTGGGTTTGAAATACTCAAAGATGACTATGAGTCATGCCCAGATTTTGGAGAGCTCCACACTAGCCTAAGTAATGCCCCACGGCCAATCACGGATGATTATACCCTTCAAGATGGTTACTTGTTCAAAGCCAACAAGTTATGAATCCCTCGATCTTCAGTGAGAGATTTCCTAGTTTAGGAGATACATGTGGGAAGCCTTGCAGGTCATTTTGGCCGAGACAAAACAATTGAGGAAGTGGAACGTCAATTCTATTGGCCTGGTCTTAAGAGGGGCGTTGCCAAGATAGTTGGTCAGTGTCATACATGTCAACTAGCCAAACATCGTAAGCAAAACATTGGCCTGTACACGCCTCTACCTATGCCAGATCGCCCGTGGCAAGATGTGAGTATGGACTTTGTGTTAGGTTTTCCCCGCACCTTTAGGAAGCATGATTTTATTCTAAGACTTCTGATGCTTCTAAGATTGCAAAGCTCTACTTGATGAGATTGTTAAACTTTATGGTCTCCCCAAAACCATAGTGTCTGATAGGGATGTTCGCTTCATGAGTTATTTTTGGAAGACCTTGTGGCATTTAGTGGGTACCAAATTGAAATTTTCCACGGCATTTCATCCTCAAACTGATGATCAAACTGAGGTAGTTAATCGTACTCTAGGCAACCTCCTTCGGTGTCTAGTGGGTGAAACCAATCGGAATTGGGATTCAATTCTTCTTATAGCTCAACTTGCATATAATAACTCTGTCAATAGGTCTATAGGTGCTAGTCCTTTTGAGGTTGTGCATGGATATACACCTAGGAAGCCCTTAGATCTTTTGCCCATGTCCCCACATGTTAGGATTTCTGAGTCTGCTGAGGCATTTGCACGACATATTCATGATTTGCATAATGAGATTCGCAAAAAAATTCAAGCAAGTAATTCTCAATATAAAATTCATGCTGACACTCATCGGCGTTATGCAAAATTTCAGGTAGGGGATTATGTCATGATTCGGATTCGACCTGAACGGTTTCCCTCTAGGACCGTTAAGAAATTGCAAGCTTGTAGTGCCGGTCCATTCAAGGTCTTGAAACGAATAGGCCCAAATGCATATGTCATTGACCTTCCTCATGATTATGGTATTAACTCCTCCTTTAATATTGAGAATCTAGTTGCTTATAAAAGCCTCATAGCTATTCCTGATACCCCTTTTAATGAGTCTTTGCTTGATCCTATTGATGCCCCTATTCCTACCCCTTTACCTTTAAATCTGCCTTATGCACATAAAGAATCTATTGATGTTATTTTAGATGAGCAGATTGTTTCTACCAGGGATGGAGGAGTTCACTATTTCCTAGTTCGGTGGCGAGGGCGACCAGATTCTGATTGCACATGGGTTACTCTAAATGAGTAACAGCGACGGGATCCTGACTTGCTGGAGTACTATCAAAGCTCTTCAGATTTCCACTCGACAGGGTTGAGTTCTTCTCACCCAGGGGGAGTTGGTGCAGACACGAGGTATAGGCCTCCAATTATACGCATATATGGGAGGAAGAGCAAAAAGAAGACGGCCCAACCTGTGGCCTTATGGATGGAGCCTATTAGTTATTGGGCTTGAGATTAAGCAAGCCCAAACATTTAATAATTAGGGTTTTTTTATGTACTTTATTGTTAGCTATTTAAGAACTTTTTTTGATTATTGGAAGACAGTTTTTGAGAATATAAAATTATTGAGTTTTCTTTTATACTAGTGCCGACTCCAGTTTGCTTAGTGCTGACTCTAAGCAACCCTTAGGTGCTGACTCCTAGGGTTTTATCTTTTGTTCTATTGTTTTTGTGGTTGTCCTACGTCAGGTTTACTGCACAAGTAGAGGAAAAGCTTTATCCTAACGGATGGAAGATGCTCAGTTCAGCACAAAATAAGGATTGGTACACTTTATTAGTAGAGGATCCAACGAACAAAACACGACGATCAACCAATCATCCAAACAAGTCATATTAGAACTTGATAAATTTTAAAAGTATAATTTGCCTAATAGAAATTTATTAAATATTGCACAAAATTCTAATTGCCACTTTGAGCTACATAATTGGCATCAAACTTGCATAAGTGTAATTATTCAGTGCTTCCAAAGCACAATAAATGCATGCTCTCCCCTCTCACATGAATAGTGAGTCCCGCTATGAATTTAAGTAGTAGGACTCACTATTTTGTGAGAGGGGGGAGCATGCATTTATTGTGCTATGAGAGCACTGACTAATTACTCCTTGCATAATTCGGTAATTCATTCCCATGCTTGTCTTATATTATTATAGCTCACCATGAATTTAGAAGGATTCCAAAGCTTACACCTTGAAGATCAATTTAGAAAGACGCTTGAGGCACCCACCCCAAACATATGATACTCACATGGTAAGACAAGGAGAATTGCACAAAATCGGAACATAAGGATTTAAGTAAAACAAAAATACTTACCTTGCCGGTTGTTAAATTTACAATGTGGACGGAACCATCCTTAGAACCAGTAAGGGCAAGTGTAGAATCAGGGCTTATTGCCATGCATGTAAGTTCTTCAGTATGATACGGATGACCTTGAGAAGACACAAGTGCCAAGAACGTCAAACAAAAACCCCAAAACAAATACCATCCATTCATGTCAATAATTAAAAAAAAAAAAGAACAGAACTATCCCAAATTAGAGAGAATTTTTCAGCTTCTACATTCCTCATTTTTCAACGGTATTAACAAAACAGATTTCATACACATAAAATACATAAAAATACAGAGATTAAAATATAGTGAAGTAGAACCCTAACCTGCCTATGCAATACAACTGATATTTAAGGGAGGATGCAACCATTTAGTATCTACATTTTACATACCATTCTTTCACCATTCAATCCTTCAGGGGGTAAAAAACTGACATAGGACAGATTGGGGAATCTTCCTACTCGTTGCAGCAGGCATAGGGTTAAAATAATTTGTGGATTTATGGTTTAGGGCTTTAGAAAGAAGGGTTATAGTTCAAGAATGACTAGGCTGTTTTTGGGGAAAGTAAAGCTTAATTTTGGGTTGCCAAACAGGTAAGAATCTAAAAGTGAATAGTCATGTGAATGGTGATATAATGCCAAAAAAAAAAAATATTCCTTTGTCATTACTCAAAACAAATTTTCTATTAATCAACTCTCATTATTAGAGTACAATGGCATGGTGTGTAAATTCTAGATATTAAATTTCCCTAATAGGACAAGAACTCCTACTTTTACTAACTCCCGATTGAATTGAAGCAAAGCACACACAAAAGCCTACAAACTAAACAAGACATACTTATTAACAACCCAAGTTCCACAACTATGACTCACAACCAACAATTATAGAATTATGAAAATACCCTTGAATCTTGTAAAAGCCAAATAAACCTAATTAACTTCCAGGGACACACATTATTAGGTTTTTCCCTAATTTTAGGCTTGCAAAGAGGATTTGTTTTTACTAGCCACAGGATGGTTGCACCATCAAAAACACCAAAGTTTCACATGAGCACTCTAAATATTTACACACACGGACACAAGCATACGCATAGAAATAGAAAGAATTTTTTGATAACCAACTTTTTTTGTCCCATCTTTCACTCACCCCACTTTTTTTTTTTTTGTCATCTTTTATCCCACTTATCATAACAAAATATCATTTCTCGTTCTGTTCTATCATTTCCCATGTTTTGCATTAATTAGAATGTAACAGTAATTCAACATTTTGATAGTGCATCACGTTTGGCAACCTAGATCTAGGAAACATGGACACGGACACAGGTATGGATATGAACACAGGTACGACATGGTGACACGCACAATTTCTAGAAAATTATAACATAAAACGGTTGGTACAACACTAATATGACATGGGTATGGCATCCTAAATGAAGTGTCCATGCTTCCTAGACCTAAATACATTTTTAGGCAAAGTCAAGCCAAAGTTCTTTGTCCACTTAAATAATCAGGATAAGGCATCAAATTTAGCAATTTGAGGTGTCTCTCTAATCCTCATAACTACTTCTATTGCCATAATTTTTTTTTTTTGATAAGTAAGAATGTTATATATACGAATGGCTACTCTATGCAAGAAAAAAACATAGAGCAAACCCAAAAAATACAAGAAGAAAACAGAAAAAACAAAAAAAAAAACCAAACAACAGATTAATTATAAAAGAGAAAGAGAACTAAGAAAAGAGGGGAGAGAATCACTAGTCGTGAGTCCCTATGCCCGAGACCAATCAAAAAGAGTTCCACTAAAAGAGGCAATCATCTGAACACCGGAACTATCCAAATCCTCAAAAGTCCTCCGATTCCGTTCCTTCCAAATACACCATAGGAGGCACAACGGAACTAAGTTCCAAATTTGAGACGAATGCTTCCCCAACCAATTCCACCAGCCAAAAAGCAAATTTGGGATCGATTTAGGCATAACCCAAGACAAACCAAAACCTATTTAAGACAAAGCTCCACAATCGATAAGCCATCTCACAATGGAGAAGTACGTGGTCTACTGTCTCTCCACAATGTCGGCACATAATGCACCAGTCTACAAAATCCAATCCCCTTAATCTTCTCAAGTTATCACCGGTTAGAATCTTATTCCAAGCTCCACACCAAACAAAAAAAGAAACTTGCCTAGGGGCTTTTACTCTCCATATTCCTTTCCATGGAAAGACAATTGAGGGAGAATCCCGCAATTTGTTATAATACGACCGGATGTCAAACTCCCCATTAGGCTTCAACTTCCATCTCATCCGGTCTCTAACATCCATTGGAGGAGTATTAGCTCCCAATATACGAAGAAAATGCAGCCCTTCATCCATCTCTCAATCATTAAATTCTCGAATAAAACGAATATCCCAAATTCTTCTATCCTCCGCCCCCTGCCTTGACAAAGAAGCTTCTACAAATGCCTCCTTATCAATGGCAATACCATACAGTCTTGGGAAAGCCACTTGGAAAGGTTGATCTTCATACCACCCATCCTGCCAAAATCTCACTCTATTACCCAACCCAACAACAAACTGACAATTCTTGTTAAAATCCTCCCATCCCATGCAAATACCTCTCCACAAACCACACCCATGAACTCCCCTACCTAGCTTTGAGGTCCATCCCCCCCATTCTTCCCCATATTTTGACACAACCACCCTCCTCCATAACCGACCCTCTTCCTTTCCAAACCGCCACAGCCATTTCCCCAATAAGGCCTTATTGAAAGTAGTAATTTTCCTTATCCCCAAACTACCGTTAGTTATAGGCGCACAAACTTTATCCCATCCTACCAGATGAGTCTTGCTATCATCCCATAGAAAGTCCTTTTGCAACTTTTCAATCTTATTAGCCACATAAGTAGGAATGGTGAATAGAGAAAGAAAATAGGTAGGAAGACTAGATAACGTACTCTTGAGTAATATCAATCGACCCCCCTTAGACAAATACAACCTCTTCCACCCAGCTAATTTCCGCTCAATTTTTTCCAAAATAGGATTCCAAATTGAAGGGAAGTTATGTGAAGCCCCCAACGGCATGACAAGATAAGACATAGGCAAAGTTTCAACTCTAGAGCCCAAAATTTCCGCCAGGGCATGCACATCATCAACCTTCCCTATTGGAACCATTTCACTCTTGTACACATTGACCTTCAAACCTGTTACTGCCTGAAAACTGAGTAGCAAAAACCGAATATGAAGAATTTGCTCCACATCTGCATCACAAAATAGGATAGTATCGTCTGCAAACAAAAGGTGTGAAACACATTCCCCACCACCCCTCCTACCCTCAACTTTAAAACCACGAATCAAGCCAGCTCCCTCCACTCTTCTCAACATCCTACTGAACACCTCCATCAAAATCAAAAACAGCATAGGAGATAGCGGATCCCCTTGTCTTAGACCCCTTGAAGTACCAAAAAAATCAGTCGGAGGCCCATTAATCAGAATAGAGAACTGAACTGTGGAAATACAAGTACGGATCCACTTACACCACTTCACTCCAAAGCCCATTCTATTCAACAAATTCAGCAAAGCCTCCCAATTCACATGATCGTAAGGTTTCTCAATATCAAGTTTACACAATGACTCCAGGAACCCTACTACTTCCATAATTTGAATATCAAAAATATCAACTAATGTTATGTATTAGTATTGACCCAACATACTCTTTAGCCCCTTAGACTTTGATACAACTATCAAAAAAATTTAGTACCAGTCTAATTAGACCATCTCAACTTAACCAAAAGAGGGGGGGGGGGGGGGGGTATGTTCACACCAAAAGAGTTACAAATCAAAGAAGCTAGAGAAAAGCTAAGATAAGACTGCAAAAATTGTAAGGAACATGGGGCCAAATTGCTTTTATGCATTCATCCCAATAGTGACAACACTTCAACAAAAATTCATGGTTGGCCTTTTGTTTGAGGTTTTTTTGCTCCATATAATAAATTAAATATGCTGCTGTCATGGTCTCTACAATTATGGTTTTAAGGCATTGCACCTGCCAAATGGTCATAGGTAGGTACAACAGATGCCAGATGGGAAAAGCTTCTTTACATTCTTCTTGAGGTGGATTCAAAAATTGTGAGCCAATATTTCCAGTTTCTGCCAGGCAAATTTGCAGATCATCAAGGAATTTACCCATTGTTACTTGGTTTCAGAGTTGGATGTTTCTGTTTATATGTGCTAATCTCCAAGGGAAAAACAAAAACAGAAGATTTTTTAAGTTGAAATTCATTTACATACCTCTTACCACATGAATGTTTTCACCACTTTTTGGATCCCATATCCTCAAAGTTGCATCATCAGAACCAGTACAGACTAGTTTACCTAAAGCAACAAGGAAGATACAGAAAAAAAAAAATGAAATAGTGTGAATAATAAAGATTCTTTAACCAAAAAAGCACCAATAAAAAGAGCAAATGGCTACCATCGGGGGTAAAATCACCACAAGTGACACTGCCACCATGTCCTGAAAATGTCTGGAGACAGGCACCTTTGTCAGCATTCCACATCCAAACGGTGCAATCCTCTGAGCCAGCTAATACCAAATGTCCTCTCGGATGCCACTTGATCCACTGAGAAGGAGCATAGTTCACAGTCAATTTTCAATAAATGACACAACAAATATAGTAACGTCTAAAGGAATATAACAAATTCACCTCAATACCCCCTCCAAGCCCTTCAAATGAGCATTTGAGATTTTCTGACTGTACGTCCCAGATTTGAATGATTCCGTCCAAGGATCCGGATGCTAGCAACTGTCCATCAGTGCTAAAGGCTAAACTACAAACAGAATCCCTATGACCTACACAGAAATTTACAATAGTTTTAACTTTTTTTTGATAGGTAAGAAAAATTATATTAAGAAAAAACTACTCCATCAAAAAAATGAAGTAGGCAATGAAAAAGCATTGATTATAACTTGTGCATGTTTTACTTCTTTAGTAACTGGGGGCAAAAGATAAATTCGGTTCACTTGGAAAGTACTAGAGCAAACAATCATAACCTATAAAGAGAGAAAACTAAGTAGCTACCATGTCATGCACATACCTTGGAGCTCAAAAGCCCAATCTCCTTGACCAATCCTCCAAAGAAACCCTTTATCATCTCCACCTCCAGTTGCCACTAATGTAGCATCGGTTGGGCTGCAGGCAACTGTGTACAGCTCACCTGTGCAAATAAAGAGAGTAAGTGTACATAAGTCCATAGATTTTCTTAGTAGCATAACACCTGGAAAAAAAAATTTAAGCAATAAAATTAAATTGAAAGGTGCAAAAAAAAGGGGTTGCTCATGTACATGGGATGCATACAAAAGAGAGACCCAAATAGGAACAAAAAAGAAAAAGAAAATAGCTAAAATAACATACAAAACACCCAAAAAAAAAAAACTAATTAGTGTAAGAAATCCAAAAACTCTAAACAATCCACAGTAGAGAATCAACTGGAAGCAGAAGTCCATTCATAAAGGGTCTTTATCAAGAACTTCAACTTAATCAATCTTGTTTGTCACCATCAAAGCAATGGCCATTTCTGCCCCTCTGTACCACATTAAACTGTTTTCCAAATCCTCCCTTTGCCAAAAGAACCCTCCCAACAAGCCAATAGCTCCATGACAGAACAAGGCATAACCCAGGCAACCCCAAAAACGCAAAAAATCAATGACCACAATTCATAAGCAAACACACAATGGAGAAACAGATCAGTTTATCTGCCACCCAATGTCAAATCTTTGTAGCATATAACTCATTTAGCGGTTGTGCCATAGATTTTAGTTCCCAATCATTCACTGGTTGAATGGAGATGGGATTCCAAGAATGGCAGGCATTTCTGAATTCTAGGCAATTTGATAACTTAGCATCTGTGCCTTGGGCTATTTGGAAGAGGTTGGGATATCTCTCAGGGAGAGGAGACTCGCCATCCACTAATCAAGCCAAAAGTGAGTTTCAAGACCGTCCCCAGATTAAGTATCCTCGTATCAAGCATCAAGTTGTGAAACAACAAAGCCATATTGTGCCCAAAATCCACAAGGAGATTAAAACTCTATTAATTCATTCATGTGGGACTCCAACAAACAAAGATTTAGGGGGGAAAACAGATACCCCATCATTTCAACTAAAGGAAATTCCTTTTCCATAGAGACAAGGTCAATCGCTCTAGTGTATTAAGACAATCACATCACAAGCATAGGGGTTGTAGCCTCTAATTGTTCTAGCTATCTCTTCTCTATTGTTATCACCCCAGTAAAGAAGAAGAAAGTAGGTATAAGTGTATCTCATAACCTCATTAAAATTCTGTAAATTATGTCAATGAAACATAGTAGATTATCAAGTAACAATCACAAGAGACGCGAAGAAAGAACGAGGAAACTGAAAGTTTAATTATTACTTCCATTTTAAGCTTCAAGACATTTTTTTTTTTTTTTGTTGAGGATGAATTCATTAACCAAATCTAGATAGTTTCAAATTGCTCACAATGCTTAAGGTATAAATAAGTAAATAAATAAACTTTAGAAAAAATGATAATAATGAAGAAGAACTGGAAATCTTACCAGTATGACCAGTGAAGACGTGCACAGAATCATCATCAGGCTCCTCTGGAAAGCACAAAAACAGAGTCGCCCATTTATTGAATTCATAAATTAGAAAAAAAAATACAAAGAGAATCGAAAAATGTAGAAAGAATAAAGAATATGGATGAATTGGGTACCGAAAACTTCAGCATCAGAGGCGGCTTCGTCATCTGCATCAGGAAGATCTGCCAATCCACACATACATATATGAATGAACATACACACAGATATATACACATACACGTAAAGCAAGAGAGAGAGAGAGAGAGAGAGAGAGGAAGGACCTTCTTCGTCGAGTGGGACTTCGTGGATGATGTCGGATTCGTCGAGAAAGACTTGGGCGTCGTTCTCTTCTTCTTCTTCTTCTTCTTCTTCTTCTTTGTGGTGTGGGGATGCCCTGCTCATTTCTCTCCTCTTCTTTTTCTCCTGTTATTGCTGTTTCAAGATTTCCCACCGCACAGAACCAACCCTTGAAGAGGGTTTTTCAAGGGTTTTCGTATACCTCTCTTTCTTGTTTGCAAATTTTTTTTTTTTTTTTTTTTTTGAATACTGAATTTGTTCAGCCGCACACTTTTGGTACAGTATTTACTCTGTGAGTATAAGTACAAGTGTTCTATAAGTTTAAGTCTTTACGCACATGTACATTTACATTACGACAGAGAAGAATTTTATCTTGTATAAAAAACAAAAAAATGGAATAGTAAATTTCTTTTATAAGGGAATGAAAATAGTTATTTTTGGAGATAATAGAAATTTGACAAATTTTAAAGTCACATCAGTAAAAAAAGTACTTCAAAATTTATTCATTTAGTATTATCTTTTCTCTATTTTCTCTATATACTAAGCTAAGAGGGTTTAGAAAGTTAATTATAACTTTAAAAAATGTCAAAAGTATCTTAATCTAATTAGATAATCTTTATTCTTAAAAAAAAAAAAAGGTAAAAATTGTAATTCAACAAAATTCCAAAAAAAAAAAACTACTAAATAAACTTTTTTCCTAAAAAGTAGCACACTCTTTATTTAAATATATAAAAAAAAGGTGATACATCAATAACATTTTCACAACAAACATAGGTGATTAGTTCTCTTAAATCTCCGGGTTTTGATGGTATGCCACCTTTATTTTTTCAACACTTTTGTCCTACTATTGGAGGTGTGGTTAGTAAAACTGTTTTGAATTTCCTTAATTAGGTTGTGCAATGTCATTTATAAGTTGGCTTCAAAAGTTCTTGCAAACAAACTTAAGAAAGTTTTGCCAAACGTTATTAGTGATTCTCAAAGTGCCTTTGTGCACACTGATAATGTTTTAGTGGCTTTTGAAACAATGCATTATACCAATCAAAAGAAAAATTAAAAAATTGGGAAGATGACTTTAAAATTAGATATGAGTAAAGTTCATGATAGGGTGAAGTGGATTTGTTTGGAAAAAATAATGGAAAAACTAGGTTTTAATGAAAGGTGGAGGAAACTTATGATGCAGTGTATTTCTACAGTTTCATATGTTGTTCTAATTAATGGAGTTCCCCGAGGCCAAATCACTCCTTCACATGGTTTACGCCAAGGGGATACTTTATCTCCTTATTTGTTTCTAATTTGTGCAGAAAGTATTTCAGCTTTAATCAAGAAAAGTGTGCAGGATAGTTTTATGCAGAGAATGGAAATTTGTAATGGAGCCCCTAAGCTTTCTCATTTATTCTTTGTAGATGATAGTCTTATATTTTGTAAGGCTACTTTGGCTGAATGTGATTCATTGTAGCATGTACTGAAAGTTTATAAGGAGGCTTCGGGACAACAATTGAATAGGGCTAAAACTTCATTTTTTTTCAGTAGTAATATTGAGAATGATGTCAAAGATGAGATAAAGATAAGATTTGGGGCTCAAATTATTAAACAACATGAGAAATATCTTGGTTTACCTTCTTTGGTGGGTAGGAAGAAGAAACATACCTTCAATGGTATTAAAGAAAAATTGGCAAAAAAGTTAGCAGGATGGAAAGAAAAGTTGTTGTCAAAGGCTGGAAAAGAAGCGTTGATTAAGGCTGTTGAAGCTATTCCGACTTGTGCTATGAGCTGCTTTCGTATTCCTAATTCCCTTTGTGATGAATTGACTAGTATGATACGGAACTATTGGTGGGGTCAAAAGAAGGATGAAAGGAAAATGGCACGGTTAAGTTGGGAGAAATTGTGTGTGCTTAAGTCATGTGAAGGAATGGGGTTCAAACTTTTAAAACCATTTAATTTGGCTCTATTAGCAAAGCAAGGTTGGCGTCTTCAAGTGGGTCAGAATTCATTGGTGCACAAAGTATTCAAAGCAAGATATTTTCCAAATTGTGATTTTCTACATGCATCTTTAGGGAGTAAGCCTTCTTTTATTTGGAGAAGTATCCATTCGGCCAAGGGGATTGTGGAAAAAGGAGTTCAATGGCGTGTGAGTAATGGTCAGTGTATTAGGATATGGGATGATAAGTGGATTCCTAATTCTTCTTCACATCAAATTATTTCTCTTAGAAATTCATGTTCACAGGTTTCTATGGTGAGTGATCTTATTGATGTTGAAAAGAAGTCATGGGATGTGGATATTCTCAATCAGGTTTTTCTTCCTTTTGAGGTTGAAATTATTGAGGGAATTCCTTTAAGTAATCGTCTGCCTGTTGATAAACAAATCTGGTTTGAGACTGCTAATGGAATTTTTCCAGTTAGGAGTGCTTATAAGATTGCTTTGGAGATGCAGGAAGCTAATGTGAGTGGCTCTGTTTCAGATGGAGGCAACTTACGTGCTTTTTGGAAAAAATTGCGGAAGTTTCAAGTCCCTAATAAGGTTAGACATTTTGTTTGGAGAGTAGCCAAAGATATTTTGCCAACAAAAACTAATTTAGTCAAGCGGCATGTAATTGTTGATGATTTATGTGAGGAGTGTGGGTTGTATGTTGAGTCTCTATTTCATGTGTCAATGGAATGTCCTAAAGCTCGGGAAACTTGGGGCTTTACTCAATTTTCTCATTTACTTTCATCAATGAATTTTCAAAATTTTATGGACTTTTTTGTGGTATATTGTAATGGTGGCTAAATGGTCAAATGAGGATGTGGCCTTGGCTGTTACTATTGTATGGGCTTTATGGACAAACAGAAATGAAACAAATCATGGAGGGATGAGGAAATCTACAAACCAGATTTTTCAGTGGTGTATCCAATACTTAGATGAATATTGGTCAGCTTGTACTCTACCTGTGAAGAAGACTAGTGTAGCAAGGAAGAATTGGGTGCCTCCTACGGGTTTAATCTATAAAGTAAATGTAGATAGTGTTGTGTTTTCTGCCCAAAAATCAGTAGGAGTAGGTGTTGTTATCAGAGATAATGAAGGTCATTTTATTGCTGGACTTAGCAAGAAGCTTAATCTTCCTTTGGACGTATGTATTTATGTCAGCAACTAGGTGCACCACGTGTCATGATCCTATTGGTGGCTGGTGATGTTGATTCATTTTTTTGAGGAGCATGCCATGTGTCACCTTTTTGTTGGCTGTGTCGTTTTAGATGCCAAAGTCCGCTGCCTATAAATAGCGGAATTCCTCTCATGCCCTTTTTATTTCACAAATTCTCTCCTTTGACATTCCTCGTCCATTGCCTCATCTAAAAGTATTCCAGCGTCCTTAGTAGTCCATCATCTATCTCTCTTTTAGGTTTTCCTTCAAATTTCAACATGTCAGAAGTTGTTGTCTCCTCGTCTAGTAATAGTGTAGATAAAGCCACAGACGAGTACCATGGCTCCACTTGTTTTAGTAGTTCTAGTAGCAACAATAGTAGTAGTGGTAACACCACGGACGAGGAATACACCTCTAGTGTTCCTGGAGTTCCTCTTGAGGTTTTTCAGGAACACCTTAGGACGAGGGCAGCTTCTTGGGCTGGCACCTCAACAAGAATTCCTTCGTCTCCTTGAGACGAAGTAGAAACAATTTATAGTTATGCTGTAGGTATCTCTTCCAAAACGAATGAGCAAAGGCTTGCTTCACTTAGGACTTGGTACCAGATCCCAGACGACCTTAATCCTAGGTTAGCAATTCGTGGTGAGTGGTGTTGCAACCCTCACTTTGGGATAGGCGTCTATGAGGCTTACTTTTTAGGGGGACTTAGGTTACCCCTTAATACCTTTCCTAGAGAATTACTTGTTAGGTTAGGTCTAGGTGTATGTCAATTTAACTCTAAATGCGTGGAGGTTGGTTGTTTCCATGCAAATTTTATGGAGGGAAGTATTTGGAGGGGATCGTCCTCTTACTGTGGATGAATTCCTCTTCTGCTACAAACCCTTAGAAATTAGCCAATCCTTTGGCTTTTACCAATTCACAGCCAGGTGTACAAAGTGTAGATTAATAAAATCCCTTGTCTCGTTTGACAGAAACTAGAAGACGGAGTTCTTCTTTGTCTCTGGTTTCTGGGCAGGGAACCCTGTTGAGGTTGGTAGGGATACATTTGTCCCCTACACTAGGGAGTTAGGGAACCTTCGTCCTGAAGGTAATGTTTTGCTATATGCATTTTTATTATTTATTTAACGTCCCTATCTTTTGCTTATAATTGTCTAACCTTTCTCTTTCTTTTTCACAGCCATTAGACGACCCTCTTTAAGCAAATTCCACCGTGATCGCGTTCATAGGGCTCGTCTACACGTTGATAGGGATTTCCACTCATTGGTGACCCTTCAACGACTTTTTCCGTGGGAACTTGGTCCTAAGTCGTCCATTGAAGCCTTTGCTCACGAGCTCACAGTTCGCAGACGTGAGTCTTCTTTTTATACTTTGAAAATTTTATTAGTATTATTTGACTTACACTTTTTTGATTAACATTTTATGCTTTTCTTTCAGGAATGGCAATCATGAAAAAGAATAAAGGAAAGGAGGTGATGGACGAGGCAAACAGACCTGAAGCTCAATCCCAGCCTCGTCCTCCTATTGGGGACAAAAGGAAATCCTTATCCAAAACTCTGGATTTGGGGAACCTTCCCAGTCGTCGAGGGAAGAAAGCGAAGCATGGGTCGTCTAAACCTGGGGTTGTCAAGCCCAGTCTCCCTACCCCTCCGTCTGTCCAAATCTTTGATGTAGACTCGTCCATTCCTATCGACGTCACCCCGTCCAAAACCATCACGACTCCCTCGTCTCAGCCTTCCCAGAGGGTCCTCATGAACCTTTTGGAGAATGAAGACTTGGCTTGGGAAAGGTTTAAGAAGGCTGTGATTGGTGAGGACGTGGCTGGGTGCTACGACATATCCTTGAAAGATTTTAAGCATTCTAGTGTTCATGATCTTTTCAAGGTAAACGATTTCTTTTTGCCTCGTCTTTGTTATTTTATGATTTTCTCGTCTATTTTTTTTTTTAAGGCAACGTCGAAGTTTATCGCGACGTCCAAGCAGGCCACCCAGCTGGACAAGACGAGGGTTTTATTGGAGACTAGGATTTAGGAGGTAAAGGATGATTGTAAGGGTTGGGCTAAGGTGGCAACCAAGGCTACTGACGAGGCCAAAGAAATGCAAAACCTCGTCGAGGAGCTGAAGGCTGACATCGTCGAAAAGGATACCCGTCTTGATTATCTTCAGAAGAAAAATGATGAGCTGAGCGTCATTCTTACAAAAGCCAAAGAGCATGCTGTTATGGAGTTCAAATCTTCAAAACAGTACACTGATCTTTTAGACACAAATTATGCTGCTGGCTTCGAGGATTCTCGTATAGACGCTGAGGAATGCTTCCCAAAAGTTGAATTCAGTTCCATCAAGCTCAACGTTGGTACTGCAAGCTCCCTTCTCCAAACAAGCTTTGAAGATATCAACATTGAGGACGATGCTACTACTTAGCCAGCCTAGAACAACCCTAACACTGATGCCCCTCCCCAATGAAGACGAGATTTTAATGCCTTTTAACTTGTATTTTTTTTTTTTTGGTCCGTTGTTTTGGACCATTTCAAAGTAACTTAAGTACATTTAACTCGTCCACAGTTTTAGGAAGAGCTCTCAAACAATTGCTTTTTTAATAAAGGTTTTTGGACGGTGGTCGTCCACCCTTTTCTAGACTAATGAATGAATGTTTATTTCCATCACCTTTTCTTTTGCTATTAAACATGTTGTATGGATGAATATTCTTTACATTATATTGACTTCAATCATGGCTCGTCCATGGCAAGAATTTGTCCATGTTCAGCATCCTTTGCCATTTTTTTTAAATTTTTTACAAGTAAAACTTGTCTATGGATGGCATTTCTTTTGTTAGCTCTATTTGTCAATATATTTGACTTAACTTGTATTATACCTCGTCCTTAGGCTGGACGGTCTGGGCAAGATGTTGCCAGCTTTTACCCGTCTAAAGGTTGGGTTGTTTGGTTGGTTAAATTCATCCATGGATCTTATACTTTTTGCGTGCACGCTTTTCCTCGTCCATTGGTTAAACGAATATACCTTAGGTTTTACCTCGTCCATTGATTAGACGAGTATTCCTTAGGTTCATTTTTTTTTATTTATCCTTGTTTTAAGGAAAGCTTATAGACGTTACATCCCTGCGTCCAGAGAATTTATTCGTCTTGGACTTTTAGCCTTCTTGTGGACTATTTTAAATGAAAACAACATGAAAATTGGGAATTCACATAACATTACATACATTGGGAATTCAAACTGTTGGCACATAACATAAACATCGTCCACAAGCATGGCACATGCTTAGAAGCTAGTGCTTTTAGGGGATTAAAAATACAAAACAAATATGGCCTGAGTCCATGACCTCGTCCATAACCCATAACATATAGTTTGAAAACTAATACACCTTTAAGGAGTTCAAAACATAATATGTAATACTATTTACACACCCACGCTAGTAATAGAAAACTTTTGGCTCGTCTAGGATGATGTTCATCTAGGCCGATATTTTACTGATAGTACCTTCTTAGGTATTCAACATTCCAAAGATGCTCTAACTTTCTCCCGTCCAGGGTTTTCAAGTAGTATGACCCTTGTCTTTTGCAATTGATAACCTTGTAGGGTCCTTCCCAATTAGGTCCCAATTTCTCATGAATTGGGTTTTTAGTTGCCAAAGAGACCCTTTTTAAGATGATGTCCCCTATGTTAAAACGTCTAGGTTTCACCACTGCATCATATCGTCTAGACATGAGGTTTTTATACCTTGCTGTCCTTTGCTCCACATCCATTCTTACCTCGTCTATTAGATCAAGGTTTAGACATAGTTGCTCTTCGTTATCCTCGTGTTGGTACTTCCTCATCCTGTGACTAGCCATGTGCACTTCTGCAGGTATCACTGCTTCATTTCTATAGGCTAGTTTAAAAAGAGTTTTCCCTATGGGGGTTCTCATAATCGTCTTATAGGCCTAAAGAACGCCTGGTAGCTCATCTAGCCATACCCCCTTTACCCTTTTAAGTCGAGTCTTGATGATTTTCAGCAAGGATCGGTTTACTACTTTTGCTTGGCCGTTTGCTTTAGGGTGGGCTGGTGAGGAGTAGACTGATGATGGCACCAACTGATGATACAAAATAAAATCAGTAGACCGAATGCTTTGGGCTTCAATGGCAAGAGAATCACTTGGGAAACCTGAAAGGATAAACACAAAATCAAAGGTGACAGGGGAGGACCGGCCAAGAACCCTCCGATGGTAAAGTCAGTATATCTCTCAAATTCTAGAATTCCAATCTATTTGGAAGTGGTTCTCATGCGTACCTTTTCTTGTCGTAAATGAGTGTTTATATAGTGCATACTATGGGCGGTTACTTGTTTAATAACTTCTCCTATATTTGAGGAGGTTGAAAGGTTTGGAGCTAACTTCTACAACTGCCATGGAAGTTATATAGTTTGATCTTATTTTCCATAACCGTCACTGGAAGCGGTTTTGTAGCAATGAACCTCGGTTTTTACTTGTGCTCCGAAATAGGATTGTGGAGGTCGTCCAGAACTTGTATAGTGAAACATGCTTGGAATGTATGGAGTTCGTCCAAACGATCTCTTGCATGAACGACCTTGTCACGGACGAGTGTTCTACAATCCATCTTTCTATTCTTCCCTTGGACGACCCTTATGGACGAGTATGGAGTTGGCATATTTTATAATACATCATCAAAATCCAATCACTCCCAAACTTTAGAGGTGCAATTTGCAATTTACCCTTAAAAAAAGAGACTTATCATATGTGCGAAGCGCGTGTGATGAGGCTAGTATTATTAAATGTGATATCGATATATTGGGACTTGTTCTTGTTAAGAGTTAATTTAGGACCATAACTAATTATGTATATATATATATATATATATATTCACAATTATCTTATATGGAAAATTGTGATTAGTTGTTTGTCACTTTTATGTAGATCCATTACTTTTTTTTTTCACTACTCACAATCAGTTACAAAAATGAGTTTAGAATTTGTTGTGGTCCTAGAATTTTTAATATCAATCAACTTCCCAACTAGGATGTTCTTGACTAATAATTTGGGGCCAAATTTTTCATATAACACTCATTTTTAAACATATTCGTTAGTTAGCATAGTTTCTAAACTTATTAGCAAACTAACATCTAGAGTTTCTTAGACTTGAGTTCACTGTACCAAATCGAGTCTTAGCAACACAAGTTCCATGTGCTAGCGTGGAACTCAAGTATCTAAGACTCGAGCTCCTGCTTTGCATAATTTTTTTTTTAAAGAAAAAAAAAGAGAAAAACGAAACATTCACCTAAGGAAGAAAAACCTCTGCACAAATCCTTCACCTAGATCCTTCGCCTTCGCCTTCGCCACCGCTTGGGTTTACTCCCAGCCGAGGGGTTTGGGTTAGGGAGATCTGAGTTCGTGGGTTTAGCCCAAGCCTTCGCCGCCTAGAGCCTTCTTTGTTTTTGATCTCTCTGGGTTTGGCTTCATTGTTAATCGTGTTTTTGTTTTTTGATCTAGGTTTGGCTTCGTTGGTTCTGTTTTTAATCTATCTAGATTTGGCTTTGTTGTTGATTGTGTTTCTATTTTTGATTTAGGTTTGGCTTCGTTGTTGACCTTTCGGTTTGGCTTCGTTGTTTTTGTTGATCGCATTTTTGTTTTTGATCTGGGTTTGGCTTCATTGGTTCTATTTTTTATCCCTCTAAATTTCTTTATAGATTTGCTACAGTGAACTTGAGTCTAAAAAATTCGAGATGTTAGTTTGCTAATAAGTTTGGAAACGATGCTAACTAACGAATATGTTTCAAACATGGTGTTATATGGCAAATTTGGCCCTAATTTGGTGTATCGACCTTCTTACACATGGCAAAGTATCTTGTTTGCTAGATCAATTGTTGAAAAGGTTATGTGCTGGTGTGTTGGAAATTGGCAGAGTATTCTAGTGCAAAAAAGATAATTGGATTTTCTCTCTTGAGTCATACCTAGCAAATTACACCATTAAATGGACTTGATGCAAATGCCTTGGTGGTGGATTTGATTAATCAAGATCCAAAGTGGTAGAATGTACCTTTTGTGGTAGTCAATTTCCCTTTCAATTGATGTGGAATGTATCACCAATATTCCTTTTACTATCTTTTAACTTTGAGGATTTTCTAATATGGCCAATTTCAAGCATGGGTGTTTACACAATCTCTAGTGCTTAATTACCATTCGTTAGCCAATTCAATGGTTCAAATTAGTTATTGTGCGTAGCTCAGAAACCGACTTGTCTGCCCAACTCGATTTAACCTGCAACATTTCAAGCTAGTTAGGTCGCATCCCAGATCGATTTTGAGTCCAAAAGCTCTAGTTTGTTTTAGTTTTGAGTCGATCTTGGATCTATTTTAAGCACACCCAATTAACCTAACTTGCTTGAACTTGACATGTATTTTTTTTCTTCCTTCAGTTTTTCACTTCTCACTTAACCTGATTAACGCGTTCTCACTTCTCTCTCATCTCAATCTCTCATTCTCGTTCTCTCTTAGTCTCAAACTTTCTCAATCTCACAGTTCTCACTCAGTGAGTCTCAAAATATCTCTTAAGTCTCCCTAGTCACTTAGAGTTTTATTCCATTCTATCACTCAACATCTGTGATTGACCCCAACCTACCATTTTTTTAACAATTAGGCCTAACTCGTGCGAATGGGTAGGATCATGTTGGTTGTCACTCAAAATGGACTTTTACACTATAAATCTCTTCACTCCTAGATTGAGTGTTTTACATTGAATCGTCACTTATTTAATTTACAAGGAAAAATAAGAAAACCTTTCTCAACCTAGAATCCTTAATCTTGGTTTGAAGGCTAAGTTACAAAAAGGGAAGGTATTAAGCACCCATTTTGCCCGTTAAAAATAAGTCTCCTAGGCTAAGGTTGTCAATCTCATGTCATGTCATCCAATTCAAATGATACATCATCCAAACATGTTTTATATATATATATATATATATATATATATATAAAGTAGAAAATTAAATACAAACAGAGATATTTAAGTATTTTATGTAAATGAAAATTGAATGTAAAAAATAAAAATAAAAATAGAAATAAAAATGATTTCTACCTCTTTTGGTTGCTATAGGTAGGCTTTTATACTTGCCTAATGTGACTGTTTAGAGGGTCATTTAAGGGGCCTCTCTTAATTGGGGTGATTAAGGGTCTGAATGTAGTTGATGGAGCTATTATGGATTATCTAGTCATTGTGTAATGATCGTATATAAATCCTGATTAATGGCTTTGTTAGTTACGCTTTTATTAATTATTGTATGTTTAATGTTAGAAGGTGTCTACAGTTTATGGAAGACCTTCTTGATTTTTCCTGTCCAAACAAATCTCTACATGTCTACAAAATATTTGATTATTTGAGAGATGTACCACTAGTGTCAAGACAAAAAAGTTGTTGGAGAATAAGCGGTGGCAAAAAAGTGATCATAAAGAAACTTATATTTTTGTTTAACAAATTAATAAAATAAAACTTGAATATGTTGACATCGCAAAAAAATAAACATAAACACACACAAACACACACACACACAAATATATAAAATTTAAAAATTTTCTTTTTTGAGTTTTCATATATGAATAGTGAAATCATTGTATAATAGTTTCATTATTATTGCTATCAATTACTGTACGCAACTAATCAATCATTTATCTATTGATCTCTCATTCAATTATCAACATCTTGCCTAAATAGGTAACAATATAAACAAAATGCATTATCCTTTTTTTGTTATCTATTCCAACCAATTTTTGTGTTCTTTAAACCAATCATGATTAAATCGATGCAACGTTCCACTAATTTTTTATTTAGGGAAATTAGGGTTAAGAGGTTAAGAAGAACCTTTTTGTAAATATCCTCTTCTTAATTCATCATGATCATTATGATGAAAACTAGCATGTAGTCCGTGTTTACGCACGGAAATATTAACAATTGTGATGATAAGATGTTCATCTTGGTAGATTCAGTTTCCACATTAAGCCTGAAATCTTCTTGGAGGTACCAATGAAGCGATAATGTATGAGAGTGTAGAGTAAGGAAGAGTGGGATTGAACATTGTGTTTGAACCCGGCCTTACTCTTAGAAATCTGAAAGGAGGAGGAAAGGGTAGTGTGCGGATCTAGTTGGTAGAGGTTGAGAGAGAAGGAGGAGACATGTGATGACGATATGACATTAAGAGGAGATGATATTTTACTTTTATAGGCTTTCTCGTTGGATTCCTTGGTTCTGGTAGTAGGCAGGTGAGATGTTCACCCATAAAAGTGTGCAAGTGAGATGTTCTTACTTAGGCCAATGAGCATTATTGTTGTGGTTTTCTTAGTTTCCGTGTTAAATGTTAATGCATCATTTATTTGGGCACAAAAATTAGAAAATTTAGATAAGATACATGACACAAAATTGGAGTCCAATTTATAATCTAATTATATTTTTTTTTTTTTGAGTTTTGGTTAGAACAAGTGGCACAAAATTGAGAATCCAAATCTAGACACATGGCACAAAATTGAAACTCTAATTTGAAATTCTATTTGAGTTTCTTTCTGCTTCACCTATTATTATATATATAGATATGAGACATTTTCTCATATCCTAGGATCAAAAAGAAAATTGTTCAAGTCATTACAAATTCGCTTAGGATATGCATCTCACAATACAAGTGATTTTTTTATAAAAAGTTTATCCATAATGCTAGCAAAAGAATAAAGGATAAACTATAAGGTCACTTAACATACTCAACTTATGCATTCAACCATTACATTAATCATGTTCAATAAAGCATTCAAGTATTGTTTTAGTGCATACGCATATGTACAAAATTTATCACATAAATCCAAGAAATTCAACAAAAGACTAAACAAGTACTAATAGACAAGCTATTTGAAAAAATGTGATTTTTTTTATTATAAAAAATAGCGGTTTTAAAATATGTCTTTTGAAAACACAATTTTAAAAATCATTATTAAACATCTAATAAAAGTGTAGTTTGAAAATTGAGCTATTGACCTAAAATTGTTGTTTTAATGCAAATTACTAAAATTAACTTTCAATAGACCAAAATTTTGAAGAGGTCAAATTTTATTTTTAATAGACTTAAATTTTTATTTAGGGTGTTCAAGTTTCTTTGTAGGGTAGTCAATAACAACTCACGTCACCACCCTCACCAACACATAGAGCAGCCCCCGAGAATAAGGGGTAAAAGCGAATTGATTTGAAGTCAAAACTCAAGATCAGGGCAAAGAGAGACCTTCTTGGATGGATCATTCAAAAAAAATATATTTGGACTAGTTGGACATGTTCTTCACTGAGAAACACCGTCGAACAGTCGCAGTCACAGTCACATCACCTTCGATTTTCTACCTTTGGAATCCAAATCACCAAGTAATCTAGAGCGAGAATCACATTGCAATTGTAATGCCTCTGATCATCTAGTAGAAGTTGCTGAGAATTGTGAAACTACCATTGCTAATGTGTTATTGCTTTTGCCTTTGCGTATGGTGATATATAGGGAGATTGTGATGAGTGTGAGTGACAAACTCATAATGCTCAGGTTGACAACGATGATGTTGGAGAAAGAGGCAAAGAAAGACATGTACTTTTTTTAACAGCTGCAGCGGATTGTTTGTCTTCCGGGCGTCATTCCTCTATCTACAAATAAGAGAAAAAGAGAGAATTTTACGTGGGAGAAGAATTGGACCCAAATATCAAGGAATAATGCTATATACACAAAAAATTTAACAACATTTTTCATATAAATTGAGTTAGTAAGTTTTTACGGATTCTCATTCTCATAAAATATCATTTTTTTTTTTTTTGAGAATCGAATATCAAATGATGTTAATAGGGCAAAATTTGTTGAATAGTATTTTTTAAGAAAAATTTTAAGAGAATAGCATGTAACTGAAGTTATTTAGTTATGTAGACTCTTTTTAAAATTTAAGTTTGACAAACTCGAGTTTTAACCCAAAATTGAGGTTAGCAAACTCGAGTTCCAATTTGTGACTGCAATGCAACCTAAACTAATTGAAACTCAAGTGTGATAAACTCGATTTTAAGTTAAAACTCAAGATTGACAAACTTGAGTTTTAGAAAGAGTCTACCTAACTAAATAACTTCACTCCACTATATTATTCACCTAAAATTTTCCTTAAAAAAAGTACTATTCTGCCAGGTTAATAGAGTAACTCGAGGAGAATGAAGTGTCAACTTGAAAATTTTCAGTTTGGCAAAATAAATCCCGAAAAGAATAGTTAAAAAAAAAATAGAAAATGAAGGCCCAATAGTAGGAAAAATAAAAATAAAGCCCAAGGCCGCATCGCCGGAAGCAACCTAGTTGGGACCCCCTAAATGTGTCCTATTCTGCTATCTATTCCTTCGTGCAACCAAATCCATCCACAGCCGAGCAAACAAACAGAAACAGGCCGACGTAGACGTAGTCACGCGCGTTCACATCTCTATTAGAATTAAGAGAGTTAAGACCCCCTTTTTATCTATTAGAAATTTAGATCCTTTACCTTCTCTCATAAGCAAACACTTAAAAGATGATTTTTAATACGCGTATGTATATGTCTGGTCGGTGAAACCCCCAATAACTCATTCATATATACAGGCATAGATATAGACATAGATAAGCAACTCTCTCTCTCTCTCTCTCTCTCTCTTCAAATAAAAGTTGTCCCTCTCTTCTTCAGAGAGTCTGATTGTGATCTAAAAGAAGAAGAATTGGATTTGATCATGTCAATGCTCGATTCCTTTTTCAGCAAGGGCTTCAAAGCTGCCAAATGGTCTGTCTTTCTCGCTCGCTCTCTATCTTTTAATTGTTATTATTATTATTATGTATCTTTCTTTTCTGATTGATTTCGTAAATTATTTATATATATATATATATATTTGAAAATTGAATGATGAATAAACAGTAAAACACTTCTGAAATTGACGATTCCGAGGATAAAGTTGCTGAGGAACAGGAGAGAGATTCAGATAAGACAGATGCGCCGTGACATTGCCAAGCTTCTTGAAACCGGTCAAGAAGCCACTGCTCGCATTCGGGTATCTCTTTATTATTATTATTATTATTATTTGTTGACCCATTAATCCTCGTAATGCTCACTATGTTTGTTTCAACGGAAAATCTTGTATAAAAATAATTTTTCATGTTCCCAGTGTTTGGCAGCATCGGAAAAAAGGAGTTACAGAAAAAGTATCGCATATTTTTAGAGTTTGTTTTCTACAAATTTTTTTTTTTTTAACAACTCTATCTCACGGCAAGTTAAATAAGAGAAGTTAAGAGACTGTTTTTTAACTCATTTAAGATTAAAAAAAACATTATTGAAGAAACAAACAGAGCATAAAAGTGAGTTTATTCGAGCTGGAATAATGCTAGGGACACACCCAATTCCAACTACTGCATATGTGTCAACTTGTGATTAGTGCTCAGGTACCTGCGGTGGACCCACTTGAAAGTTCTAAAATCCAATCGCTAGTTGACACATAAGGAGGGCATGGCTTTGGGTGTGGGAAGGATGGACCAAAAGTAACTTTAGGATAAGTAGTTATAAAGGACATGTCAATTAGAATAGAATGGAGGAAAAGAATACCTGTGACCGACCCTGACTAATTTTGTTGAGGCTATAGTCCATTGCCGACCCCAAAATATTTGGGACTAAGGCATTTTTTTTGTTCTATTATTTGTTGAGGTTTGATTTCCAATTCCTTTTCCAGGTAGAGCATATTATTAGAGAAGAGAATATGATGGCTGCTCAGGAGATCCTTGAGCTCTTTTCTGAGCTTATTGCCGTCCGGCTTCCCATTATTGAATCTCAAAGGTAACTAATTACTGTATTCTACTATGTTCTTTTTGCTTTGTGTTTACTTACTATTTTCGTTTGTAATGTTGGGTTCTTGTTCTGATTTATGCTTTGTTGAATTAAATAAATAGTGATGTGCAACTCTATAAAGCTGATTTCGATTACATTCATTTTTATTTATTTTTATAAGTAAGTAACGTAGTATTATTATTAATAATAATAAAAAAACTTTATGCTCACGATAATGAAACAAAGTGACAAAAAGTATAGATAACTCAAAATTAAAATCTACGAGAATCTTGAAACTCTAAAATTGAAGAACAATGTGTGAAACCCCAAATCTGGGACTAATCAAAATGAGTACAAGCAAACAAAGCTTTCAATTGATCCAAGGATCTCTCCATATTTTCAAAGGTACTACTATTCCGCTGCTTCAAAACTAGCCACATTGAACAAGCTGGCACCATGTTCCAAATATTTGAACTTTGTTTGCCAGACCAATTTCTCCAACTAAATAGCAAAGAAGCAACATTCCCCTACATGACCCACTGAATCCCAAACATCTCCCCCACAAAGCGTAAGCAACATCGAATTCGATTAAAAGATGATCCACTGTTTCCCCATTACTTCGGCACACATAGCACCAATTTACTAATGGCAAACCATCCTTGTGAGGTTATCCAAAGTAAGAATCTTTCCCTATGCTGTTGTCCACAAAAAGAACAACACCCTCTTGGGAACCTTAACGGACCAAATACCTTTCCAAAGGAAAGATGACAGTAGTTGCTCCCTGAATCTCTTTATGAAAAGACCAGAATCAAATTTTACATTCCCCTTAAGACACCGTCTCTTCTTATCCATCCCCTCCCTCAAGAACCCAAGAATAAATGAACTCAAAGAAAGAGCAAACAACATCCATCTCCCAATCATGAAAGGCCCTGTGAAATCTCAGGTTCCAAGTTCCAACTCCTTACCTGTCCATTTGGTTGAGTCTCCAATACATTAGAAATAAAAACATCATTCTCCACTGAACACTCAAATAGATCCGGGAACTGCAATTTTAGAGGGAGATCCCCAGCCCAATGGTCATGCCAAAACTATATACGGTTACCCTCTCCAACAATGAAAGCCACATGCGAAGAGAAACTATTCCAACATGCCCATACACTCCTCCATAAGTGCCTCTAACAATTTTCTTACATCAATCCCCCTAACAATTTTCTTACATCAATCCCCCTAACAATTTTCTTACAGCAATCCCCCTAACCTCTCCATAACAATTTTCTTACATCAATCCCCCTATCCTCTCCATATTTAGAGACAATCACTTGTTACCACAAATGAGAAACTTCATGCCCAAAATGCCACAACCACTTACAAGCAAAGCCTGGTTAAAATGCACGTGCCTCCTAATCCCCAAACCCCCTGATTTGATAGGTGAATGTACCTTATCCCAAGCACCAAGGAATATTCAAACTCCTCCAAAGCTCCCCATAAGAAATTCCTCTAAAGCCTCTCCAATATCTCAGCCACAAACTTGGGAATGGTGAATAAGGATAATTAGTATGTGGAAAGGCTTGAGAGAGTGGATTTTAATAATGTAAGTCTACCTCCCTTAGACAAATAAAGTCTTTTCCAGCTCGACAATTTCCATTCCATCTTCTCCAAAATGGGATCCCAAATTGAGGTTGCCTTATAGTTTGCACCTAAAGGCATTTCCAAATATGTCATTGGCATACTACCAATTTTGCAATAGAGAACATTAGCTAATGCAGCCAAATTACTCATCTCCCCCACAGGCACTAATTCACTTTTCCCCACATTAACTTTAAAGCCAATAAGAGCTTCAAAACAGATTAAAACCCGAATATATAACAAATGCTCTCTAAAAGCATCACAGAAAAGAATGGTATCATCTGTAAACAAAAGATGTGAAATATTCACCCACTCAGAATTATTAAGCCCCACGTGAAAGCCATGGATGAAATCTCCTTCCTCTTTCTTTTTCAATAGTCAACTCAACACTTCTTTGACCAATAGAAATAATAGAGGTGGCAAAGAGTTTCCTTGTCTCAAACCACAGGAGCTACTTAAAAAGCTATCTAGAGAGCCATTAACTAGAACAGAAAAACAAGCAGTGGATACACAGAACTTCATCCAACTCCTCTATCTCTCCCCAAATCCCATCCTATATAACAGATAAAATAATGAGTCCCCATTCACATGATCATAAGCCTTTTCTATATCTAGCTTACAAAGCACACCTAGAATATGACTCTTCTTCGATTGCATTCATGGTGTTGTTAGAATCAAATTGAGGGTTGTCGTGAAAAACATAAGTTTTCAGCTAAAGTGGTTTGAAAGTTCACCAGAATTTAAATTTAACAAACATGGGCAATTCAGTGAACTTTGAATTGAGACCCCAAAAAATGGAATATAGCCTGGATGTTTGTGAGATAAAAGTAAACACAACAGCAATGTGAGGTTCTTGATACATTTATGTATAATTTTAATTTTAATTATTAAATTTTAGAAAGCTAATGAGCTCTAACTCAATTGGCACCCTTATAAGTCCTAGGTTGGGGGTGTGGTTGTGAGTTTAAGATGCATCATGTGTGTGTTTAACTTGCCAATAATAATTGAAAAAAAAAAAAACATTGCTAATGGTCTCTTATCAAACCTAAAATAATATTAATAAAAGTAGTATTTAGCAAAAAATCAAATGTCAATTAGTATGGTGATAGAGAGTATGATTTTTTACATGATAGGACAGTAGAAAAGAATGAATGTGGTCAACCCTCATTAGGCTTTTGAGGATCTATAGCTAATTCTAAAGTTTTTGAGTAAAACTTGGTTGTTTATGTTTTTTGTTCTTCATATGTAATAAATCTATTGAAAATGCTGAAATGGTGCATTAGGAGTGTACATCATTGTCTTGCAATCTAATATTAAAGAGAGCAATATATATATATATATATATTTAATACAAAAAATGAAGAGCATTGAATACTGCCTAAAATAGTCATCAAAGCATACGAGGATCGACTTATCAAAAAAAAAAAAAAAATAGTACAAGCATATCATAAAAACAAAGATTTCATATTGTTCAGTGTGTGTTCCACCATTAAAGATGCAATATTCTGTTCTTGCCAAATGATCCACATCAGACATAGAGGAACTGCACTCTGCATCCTATCCCTTAGAGAGCAAGTAGACTTCTCCTTCCATTAAGACATTTGTGTTTGTTTTATTTTTTCAACATCTGAATAGCCAAAAAAAAAAAAAAACTCATCTTTTTTTGAAAAACTCAAAGAGCCGCCACATGGGGAGTACCTTTTTGCAAATATTTCTACAGATGTCATGAATCAGGATTTTCATACTTCCAAATTCAAGTGGCTATCCTTGAACATCAGAACTCCCATCGTCAGACAGATGCACAGACACAGAGAGGGTAGGCTGACACTAAAAGTAGTTTCTGTATAAACATGCATACATGTATAAGGAAACGAGTTAATTATCACACCCCCATGCAGCTACATTTATAAATTTTTTAATTATTATTTCAGCTTAAATCTTAGAATGGACCTCTCCAGGGGGTAAAAAATTAAATTGGTTCAGTTTTTGCCAGACAGATTTATTTATGTCAATATGTGCATTATAGACATCTATAGTAGTGTGCTATAGCCTACATACAAGAAGCTGAGCTTAGTCATTCACAAATTCCTGGTTGGTAGTGGCCTAGTTGGCCCTGAAGGTAATTATGGGGTTGAGTAAGTTGCTCACTACCTGACTTGATGTAGTTTGGTGGTTGTGACTTTTGACCTTCTGGGTTTCAAATTCATTTAGGTCACCAATGCCATTGGTTGTGGGAAGCTTGGCATGGTTTTTGAAGAAGCTTGTGATGAGCCCAATGAGTTATCTTTGGATTTACTGGAGCTTTACTCTAGTTCATACCGTTGATTTATCTCTGTATCCCCCTATTCGCTTCGTTTGGCATAATGCCATTATATCAGCCACTTCATTGTTTAAGTCAGTGTTTGAATTTATTACAACCTCTGCACAAGAGGTCGTTGGTTAGATTACTTCGCATCTCTTGGAGCTTCACAGTATTTGACACTTTCAATTTGTTTATGCTTTCCAATATTCCCACTACCTGTTCCTGTTAGTGCCATGACTGTTATTATGTGTGTTTAGGCATGCTACTTGTTTTGTTAGATTCAGCATTTAATTTCTTGTAAACCTTAAGGGTCTGTTCGTTTGGAAGGAAGATAGGGAGGATGGAAAATAGAGGATGGAAAACAGGGTAGAAAATGCTGTTTTCCACTGTTCGTTTGGGGAAGGAAAATAGAGAGGATGGAAAACTGGAGAGAAAGTTTTCTCTCCGGGCCCACTTTTTTTTTTCCTTCCAAATCGGAAGGAAAACTTGGAGAGAAAAGTTCCATAGTAGCACTTTTACAAAAATACCCTCTTTTCACCTATTTTTTTCAACGTTTTTTTTTTCTTCTTTTTTTTTTTTTTGCCTTTTTTTTCTTTTTCTTCCAACGTTACTGTGAGAAGTTTTTTTATTTATTTATTTTTTTCCTGTTCAACGTAACAACAACGTTGGCCTGAACAAATTTTTTTTTCTTTTCTTTTTAACGTTACTGAAACGTTGGTTTCCCTTTTTTTTTTTTTTGGCCTGAACAATTTTTTTTTTCTTTTCTTTTTAACGTTACTGGAACGTTGGTTTCCTTTTTTTTTTTTTTTTTTTTTTTTGGGCCTGAACAATTTTTTTTTTCTTTTCTTTTTAACGTTACCTGGAACGTTGGTTTCCTTTTTTTTTTTTTTTTTTTTTTTTCAACGTCACAACTATGTTTTTGTTTTTGTTTTTTTTTTTCTTTTCTTTTCAACTTTACTAAACAATGTGGTTTTTTTTTTTTTTTTTCTTTTCAACATTACTTAATGTTTTTTTTTTTAACGTGATCTGATCTAATTTTTACATTAAAATAATATAAATTTATATATATGATATGATAAATTTTATATTATTTAATAATTAGAAATAAATCTATTTCTTAGATATTATATAATAAGGGTATAATAGTCAACATATATAAATTACATTTTCCATCCTTTCCTTTTTCTCTCCAACCGAACACAAAAAGTTTTCCATCCTCCCACTTTTCCACTCCTCCAACCGAACACACAAGAGAGAAAACTAAATATTTTCCATCCTCCCACAATTTTCCATCCTCCCACTTTTCCACTCCTCCAACCGAACGGACCCTAAAACAGAAAATTCTATTACTCTTAGGAGCTTTCTGGTTACTCACAGTCAAGATTCACCCAATATTGAATGATTGAAAGTCTAAACCCATCAATTTTATTCCAGGGAATGTCCTCTAGATTTGAAGGAAGCAATATCCAGTGTGTGCTTTGCAGCACCAAGATGTGCTGATCTACCAGAGTTGCTGCAGGTTCAAATGCTATTTGCATCCAAATATGGGAAGGAATTTGTGGCAGCTGCAACAGAGCTCATGCCAGATTGCGGTGTTAATCGTCAGGTCTGATGAATTTTTATGATAGTGTGACTTAACTGTGAAGATGACTAATATTTACTCTTCAACTTTGTATGATATCTTCCTCTGAATTACACTGTAGTTAATAGAACTGCTATCCGTTCGTGCACCTTCACCTGAAAAGAAACTAAAGCTTCTGAAAGAAATAGCTGAAGAGCATGAGTTAGATTGGGATCCTACTGCCTCTGAAACTGAGTTTTTAAAACCACATGAAGATTTATTGGTATCTGAATTACTTCCCTGTCTATTACTCTGTCTAAATCCTTATTAATTTCTGTTTCTACTTTGCATGTCTTCTTTACTCTCTCTCATTTTTTTTTTTTTGGGTGTCAGAATGGCCCAACACAGTTTGTAAGTGGGTCTAAAATGCCCATTCCTGATGAAAAACACGATGAAACATTGTACTCTGCCCCTGAACAACCGCACAAAGAACAGCCAGATTCTGATTCCAGCTGTGATCCATTAGATTTTCCTGAAGTTCCTAAGGTATCATTACAGCCAAGTGCAAATGTTGCATCAGCACCAGCCGTGTTCCCATCTTTACAAACTACTTCACACCCCAATATAGATCACGAATCATCAAAAAGTATTGGAGGAATTGAAAATCCATCACATGGAGAACACTTGGAAACTGAGGAAGTGATGCAAGAAAGATCAGTGGCTAACAAAGATGAACAACCTAGTGTTCCAGTTGGTGGTATGGAAGATAGACAATTTGTGCCATTCATCTCTGCTCCATCACTATCTTCTGCATCATTTTCTGTGACACAAAGTAAATCACCAACACCACTCTCAAGAGCAAAAAGTGAGGCCAATGTGGATTTGCAGGATGTCTTGGCTGCTGCTCAGGCTGCTGCAGATAGTGCTGAACGTGCAGCAGCTGCAGCTCGCTCAGCAGCGAGTCTGGCACAGATCAGAATTAGTGAGCTTACCAATAAAAATAGTGACACGGTCCCTGAAAATAGCTGCGAGAACGTGTTTTATAACGATATTCCTCACCAGTCAGCCAATGAAGAAAGGTCTCATTTTGATCATCATAACTCATTTGGCAATTCTGATGTTGGTTTAAATTCTCTGGATGCCCATCAGAGTCATGAAGACTCCCTGAGATCAGAGGCATCAAGTCTTCCTTCTCTTGACACGCTCAAAGCTGAGTTTGATTCCTCTCTTCCCAATGATCATGGTTTTGAAAATGAGCTTGGTCAGCACCAGCCCCAGAGATCGACTTCAATGGATGATGATCCATACTTCTCATACCCAAACTTGTTTACGTCATCACAGAATCCAAATCTTGGATTAGCTGCTCATTCTTCCATAGATAACTCCCGATCCACCCATGAGCTCTAAGTTGATTTATGTACCTGTAAGGCCTTTGTTCATCTTTGTTTCATGGTCATACTGGTGAGTGGATGTTTCGGTATGAGGTATCATAGAACTTTTAATTGTGGTTTTACTTTTCATTTATTTGTAAAGAGTGCAGTTATTAGATGTTTATAGGAGTGTAATCTACATTAAAGGGCCCCTTTGTGTTTATATGAACTGTGGTAGGATCAAGAATATGGAACTGCCTTTGTGGTTGAAAAAACCATTCTTGATAGTTGATGCTACAGTATGTTGGCAAGCCAAAAGGATCGTTGAGTTTACTACTATGTATTTCTTTTTGATGAATAACCATGTATTGCTTTTGTTTTTTGATGTCAACAAACATTTATTGCTATTATCATAGTGATATCTGGTTATTAATGTCTAGCAGTTTACTCAAATGGGTTTGTCAGGGAAGTTGCTGACATAGTATGCTATAGAGAATGATGAATTCATGTTGTAAGAATTCTTTTTTGGTGATTCCTTTCTATACTAAACTCCACTAAGTCAGAAATCCATGCTTAGAGCACTTGCACACAAGTGCTTATATAATAGAAAAATGACCACATTTTAACCGATCAAACCTAAAATTCACCCATATTGGGTTATGCAAAATTGTGTAAAAATATATTGTTACTTTAGTGATTGTGTAAATTTACATTGATAGTATTTATTTTGCATTTAGTTTTTTATTATTATTTTTTAAATATCTAGAGGATGAAAGAAGAGAGTGGACAGTGGTGGTTGTGGATGAAGAAAGAGAAATAATTAAAAAAAATAAGAAATATTGATATTTTAATGAAAGGACAAAGTTTAATTACAAAAGTGGTTATACCCTAAGATTACAATCTTATTCAATAAAATAAACATTATTATATATTTTGAAAATTTAACTGTTAAGTTGCATGTTCTTTACACTTAATACATATTTAAAATTTTGTGTCAATTGGATATTATTTAGTATATGATCTATAAGCTTATATTTTATGCATAATCTTTTAGAAAACTAACTATTAAAAATATTTATTGATGGTATAACTATTGATGTTTAATTTTCTTGAAATTTTGTAAGCATAGAGGATATAAGAAGAAAATGTAATCTAATGGTGAAATTCTCAAAATTCATCTCTAATAAAAAGATACTGAATAAGGTTCTTAATGAAATGTAGTGTAAACAGATAATTTGATGTGTGGAGTTTAGTGAATATGTAAAATAAAAAATATAAGTTCTAATATTAAAAAGTAAAAATAAACAAAAATTTGCACTAGTTGATACGAATGCTTTTGGCAGTCTTGCGAAGTCAAGCAACTTGATTTCTTAAAAAAAAAAAAAAAAATGTCAGAGCTGTTTTGTCTAATAATTTTTTTTTAAGTTTTGTTGGTTAATCTTTCAAACAATAGAGTAGATTGTCTAGATATCTTATCAATATAAAGTTATAGACACAACAAAAATTCACAATATTTTAAAATTAGTCTATCACTTAACATATGGGCCCACTAAAATTTGCAATTTAATTAATTTTTAATGACCGTCACTTGTATGTGAATAACTAGGCTATTTTAAGAATGTTATAAAATTATTGTGATCTTTTGTTATCCATAGTAAGATTCATATCTACCAAGAGTGTTGTAGCTTAACTGATTGATACCTCTTAGTTTTTCCAACGGAGACATTTAGGGTTCAAATCTCATTTTCCCTCCTACCAATATAAGACTAATCTATAGAAAGTTTAAGTACGTTTCTTAGTTGATTTGACTTATTGTCCTAATTTTGAAGCAAATTATATATTTAGATTTTCCACGTTATAATCTATGAAATAGTTGAGCATCAACACAATTTAGCCTAGCTAAATTGATATAAAAACTTCATACTTTCTATTTTAGCCAACTTATATTTACATGCACCTGCATAATACTCAATATTTATCTTTCATACTCTCTCTCTCTCTCTCTCTCTCTCTCTATATATATATATATATATATATGGCGTAAATATTTTTTTGGTCTTTACATTTTGACCCTATTCTCATTTTGGTCTCTACTTTTTTATTTTATTGCTTTTAGTCTCTAAATGTAAATTGCGTTCCATTTTGGTCCCTATCATTGTCTCAGTAACGGAAATATCTTACGTGGCAAATAGATTGCTGTGTTGGCACATTAAATGCTGATGTGGCCAATAAAATAATAATAATAATAATGCCACATCAACATCCAATTAAAAAAAAAAACAAATTAACTTATCAATTTTAATAAAACAAAAAGAGAAAAAACAATATTATGAATTTAGATCTATGTTCATCTTCAGCAAGAACACTAAATAGTAAAGAAGTTATTTACTATTTAATCAGTAAACTTACAATTTTTTGTATAATTTTTTTAAAATACAAAAACTTTAGACATTTAAAGATGAAATAGTAATTGATCCTTGAGCATCTCAATATTTTACAAGAAGAATGTAAAGAGATAATGTGACATGTGATCAACAATTTAAAGAAGCAATGTGAATCATTCTAATTGCACTCTAATTTTGTGCCTAGTGTCCTAATTGCACTATAAGTTGATGCCAAGTGTATTTAGATTTTAAATGCACTCCAATTTCATGTCTAGTGTCATTCCCATTAAACTCTAATTTTTTTTTCAATTATATTTATATGAAAACTCATGTGTCTAAACTTACAACATATATGAAGACTCAATTCGAATATGTGATGCTTGTATGGAATACTCTGAATGTATAAAGTCTGTTATTTATAAGATAAAAGTGTATATATAATTGTGGTTATTCTTAATTAGTAGTAGATTTTTGTTTGCGATGTAAGTGCCAATTGGGAGGTGGGTATTATTTCATGAGTAATATTACCGGCACAATAATTTTTAGAACACTTATCATAATATTTGAGCTGACAAATTTTTGTTGGTTCTCATTTAAGCTCACTACTAACATTACTTTATTATCTACCATTATAAGTTAGCATGTCAATAATTATGAAATATATTGTAAAACTCTAGAATTATTGTTTATTTCACTTGTTTGGGGGATGCCAAAAAATCAAAGGCTCTAAATTATGTACAGGTTAAACTTTTTTTTTTTTTTTTGGCTGAATAAATAGAAATTTGACCCATATATAACATCCTTTTGATTAATCACATTATTGCTGAACATTATTTTATATCTAGTAATTATACAATGCTTCGGGAGCACAATAAATGCGTACTCTGATATGAATAGAGGATCTTATTATGAATTTAATTAGTAAAATCTACTATCATGTAAGGGTAGAGCATACATTTGTTATGCTCTTGGAGCATTGAATAATTACATTTTTATATTAGTCCAAGATGTTTTTTTTTTTTTTTTCTTTGTTTTTGATCGTTAGTCCTAGATGCTTTGATTTTATCAATTTATGTAAAGTTAATTCGGGCAGGAAGGAATATGGTTTGGCTACTAGGCGATTTAACCACGCGATGTAATGAACATTGACATGGATTGCAACTTTCATATCTATTAGGTTATTTATTGACTAACCAAATTAAAAAAAAAAAAAAAAAACTCTAATCCATAGATTAGTCAACCAGCTTCCACCAAACCGAAAAATAGTAGAGGCTTTAAGGCAACTCAAAAATCAAAATCCACCATAGTAATTAATCATGGTGAGGGGCCATGGAGAATAGGAATGGTGTGGGTTTAAAGTGCTGATGCCAGAGCACTAAACTTTGTACCAAAAAGTTGGTTTCCCCAGGCTAATAGAAACATTTCATACCACAGAAATAGAATCCCCAACTTTGGGCGTAGATGAAGCACAGACATATTGAGATATTGCATATTTATTTTTTGAAACAATTAAGTCTAAATATTCCCCATCTGAGATGATTCAGTCTGTTTGTTAGTCAATTGGAATAATCACTACGTCTCCAATTGTGGGGCACAATGCATAAATGTTTTCAGTGGCCAATGGGGAAGTTCCACTATGAGGATTTTTCGCTACACTTCCTTTCCCATATCATAATCAGATCAGAAAAACAATTAAACTGGGTGCACAAAAGATTGAATTTGCCTCAGCTTCATCTAGGCAAAAAACATCAAGGCTTCATCAAACTACAGCAAATGATACAAATTGCACCTTGACAAAGCTGACTCATATGCACAAATGTAATGAATACAAGAGTTGACTTACAGGATACATAATCAGAATATGGTCATTAAGAAAAGGAGGGCCAAAAAAAAAAAAAAGGAAGAAAATTTTATAATTAAAAAAAAAGTAAGTCGTAATTTTTTCTTTACTTCTACTGTGCCAGGGTCACCTTGGACCAGATAACTCGACTGCATGTAGATTTTCTGTGGAGTCAACAATCCAATCAGAGTTAGGATGAGGAGCAAGTTCCACTTCCTGCCGGAGAACTTCCACCTTTTGCCACTCATCCCATCTCTCTGCCAAGCCATCACCTTCAAGCATTCTCACCACTTCTGACATCTTCGGCCGATCCATTGGGGAGCCTTGTGTACAAAGCAGTGCAACCTGGATTAGCTGCTCTACCTCAGCTTCCACATAATTGTTCTGGAGATCGGGATCAACTAGCATTTCTAATTTCTTCTCCTTAAGAAGTCCTTTCACCTGAGAAATCACTAGGTAGTATCATATATTTGAAATCTTCACAACCAGAGCACTTTTTAGCTCAAGAAAAAAAGACTATTGGTGCAGAAAAAAAAAATATAGTTCATCAAATTTCTTCTCTTTATTGCAATTCTTTTCACCAGACTAACATGCTTGGTTATGTTTTCTTTTCCTCTGGTCGAGAACAAAAATTTGGCAAGAAAGTCATGGAACCAAAAAACCAAGCAAAGCCTAGACAGTAATGTTTTATTATTCCTCATTGCCTCTAAACATTTATTTACTTCTGTTGCACTAAAAGCAGGCTTGAACTGGCAACTTTGAAGAAACTTCAGATAGGACCAATCTCTTTTTAGAAGAGATCTGGTGGGGACACCATGAAATACCAACTGAGAAGCTCATTGGAGGCTTAAGAATAACTGAAAGGCATTTGGTTCAAATATCTACTGTGAGTTGACCATCAAGTAACAATACCCTCTGCCTAACACCCAGTACATAAATTTAAAACCTATGGTCCAAAGAAAAAGGAAATGCAAAATCAAGATGAACTTGGACAAGTTGCATGGTTAGGAGTAAGCTAATGAAATTAAATGGCAGAGGGAAGTGAATTGAACCAAGAAACATCAGTCAGTAGATAAACATACCCAATCAAGCAACATGACATCATCATCATTTGCTAGCCGAGCAAGATCAAAAGCCCTCTGTCCAGTGATTAACTCCAGAAGCATGATCCCATAGCCAAAAACATCTGTCTTCTCAGACGACTTCCCAGTAGAGAGATACTCTGGAGCTATATGCCCAATTGTGCCCCGTACTGCAGTTGTAACATGAGTATCCTTATAGTCCATAAGTTTAGCCAACCCAAAGTCCCCAACAACAGCCTCAAACTCTTCGTCCAACAAAATGTTTGCTGCTTTCACATCACGATGAATAATCTTTGGGTCACAGTGATCATGCAGATAAGAAAGACCCCTTGCAGATCCCAATGCGATCCGCTTTCGTGTTGGCCAATCAAGTGGTGGTTGAGACGGTGGGCGTTCTACAGGAATGCAAAGCAAAAAATCATGAGTAGATTAATTGAAAATTACAACGATCATTCCAAATGCTAAGATGTGAAGTGATTGACAATTATAATTCATTACATTATTTTCTTACTATAAGAACTATAGTTAAATGATTAAATTCATAATTTCCTAATAATAGCTTAAACTTTTGGGACAAATGGTAATTTAACACCTACATTTTATTTAGAAAATATATGCACATAAGACATTGTAATGAAGAAGAAAAAAAATAGTAAGCAGGGATAAGAAGTTGGAAGTCAATAACAGGCAAAATATTCCCAATCAACGAGACAAACAAAACAGTCTACGGAAGCAGTAAAAATATCATAAAAATGTACAAAATGCGAACAAGCTATACCTCTTAAACATGATGCAACACTTCCATTAGCCATGTAGGGATAAACAAGTAACCGCTCAGTTGGAGTCATACAGAACCCACGCAACCGGAGGAGGTTTCGATGAACAGCCATGCTGATCATCTCTACTTCTGTTTGAAACTGCAGCTCACCACCAGGTGTACGTTCTTCTTTCAGTCTTTTTACAGCTACCAGCGAACCATCTGCCAGGCGTCCTTTGTAAACCTTCCCAAATCCACCTCTACCCAGAATGTTTTTGTTGCTAAAACTATCAGTTGCAACTTGTAATTCTCGTAGTGAAAACCTTTTAAGCTGCCCCAGATGGACTTCTGGATCCTCTTCGGCTGTAGAGAGATGTGAAGAAGTGACAATCAGTCCATCGACCAAGTTCAAAAGAACAAACATGTAGTAAAATGACTAACCAGGTACATCAAAGAAAAATTCTTGGGGTTTCCTTCGACGCCACCATGCAAATGCAATTGCAGGGGCAGCAAACAGCAAAGCAGCACCTGCAGCAACTCCTCCAGCAATCGCCCCAGTGGCACTATTCCCTCCTGAAATGAGATTGAAATGAAAAATTAGAACATTTGGTTTACATCATATCTCCTGATGTACATTGCAACAACCTAAAACATAAACATGATCAAAAGCCCACATAAAAAATAGCCGTGATCCACATAACAAATTTCTAGCCTTAGAGAATGGGTTACTCAATACTCATTTGGAGAGGAAGTTCATCCCAATTTTGGAACTAAAGTACTTTTTGTTATAAAAAAGAAAGAAAGAAAAGGATTTAAGGTAATAAGGAACTATAAAATCAATAGGAATGGAGAAAAACAAGAGATATCTGCCCATGCAAGATGCAATGCGATTGACCAGCAAATTGGAGGACCAAAATGAACATCACTGCTGGCTATGGTATGCTCTTACACAGCTGGAGTTAAATAAAGATTTAACAAAAAGCAAAGTACAAAGTAAAATGTGTGGCTGCTATAAAATAATGAGAATTCAATTAAAGACTAAAAAATAATTCAAATGGAAATTGGCAATGATAGATCAATGGAAAACAAATGTAACAGCCAAGCCAATCAGATTTCGGGCATGAAAAGAGAAAAAGTAGCACTAAAATTGTACGTAGCAATAATAAGATCACCTGGTGTAGAAATTGGAGGCGGTGGTACAAAAGGAGGAGGAGGAGAAAATGGAGGAGATCCTGGGCAGGGGTGCCCAGTAACTGGGCCACATAGACCCTGGTTGTTAGCAAAACTGCAGATAGGAAAATAGCTATCAGCATACTCTTCAAAATCAAATTCACTGGAGAATATTACAGTTCATATGATTAACTAGGAACCTTATGGGAGTGAATAATGAAAAGGAGCCATTGTCTGGAACTACACCGGTGAGATGGTTATTTGATAGATCCCTGCATTTGGGGAATGCAATGTGACAACTTAATATTTTTGCAATCATAAAATGCCCCAACACACGCACCCTCATGAGAGATAGATTGAATATTAGAAAATCTTGCACTCACAGCACTTGCAATGTTGAGATATTTGTCAATGACATAGGAATTGGTCCTGACAGGCTGTTGTTGTTGAGCCGACTATCCTTACACAAACATTACAAGAAAATATAATGTTAAGATCCAAAAACAATCAAGGGATGCTACTCAAATTAGAATCAAGCTGAACAGGGACTATTATTAATTGACAGGACTAGGTATCCAGAAGCCTAAATATCCTATTTGATTTCACACATATACTTCTCCAACATAGAACACAAAAGAAATCAAACATGTAGTCTCCACTGGGTTGCTAAGCCCAAGAGTCCAGGGATTTTGGAAATATAGAAACACTTGTTCTTTAATTCAAAAATTGCAAAAGGTCCTTAAGTTCTGCAAACTTTGTTCACACTTTACTGCCCCAAGAATACTCTATAGAAAGATGCAATTCATCAAGACCCCAATTTTAATCTTAAACATGAAGAATTGAAAGTTTTACTGTCCTCCTATGTAGATTTTTCAAGTAATAACATATGTTACTATTTCTATTTCTTTCGATATATTTAAATGTATTGTATGATATACAGACACATTACATTAAATCTTAGTTCTCAAGGTGCTCATTGCAGTTCTTGGACCTTTTGTTAGGCCTCAACCCTTGTATATTCAGCGAATTGACTTGGGCATTTCTTTCAAAGAGATCTCTACTTATCTCTAACTCTAACTCTAGAGGAAATGATATTGAAAAATACACAAATGACACAACATAAGAAACAGTATTGAAAGTATAAGAACAACATGGAAAAAAAATTGAGGAAAAGTACACTCACAGGAACCTCAGTTTTGACAGCTTGCCCAATGTGTCTGGGATGGGACCAGTAAACTTGTTCAAGTAAAGATCCAAGCTCACCAAGCTAGTAAGATTCCCTAGGTCACTGGGAATCGTTCCACTTATGTTATTACTATAAAGCTCCCTGTCAGAAAAATTAAATAAATGAATTGTGCACGGAAATGTTAAAAGTGGAATATAATGTCTACGGAAACAAAGTGCAATTCATAAGACTTCTATATGGTTAAATTTTTATGAACCTAGTCCAAATCAAAATTTGAAGTTTTCTGAAGAGCCTATATAGCTTACCTATAATGTGTATTATACCATGTCGCTCTGGCCTGTTCAATACTTATGGAACGTAGCTTGGGACAACATTCACAACTAATTACAGTAGTTCATATGAGAAACTAACAATTTTTCTTTGGGAATTTGCATCTCTCTAACACTGAATATTCTGATTCGCTAAACAGCCGTCTAGATTAAATGTAGGGGCAGATGATAAAGGATGAGTTAGAATCAAATATTGCCTTCAACTAGGACCGGATATTTTAAGTGATGGGGTTGGGCTAACGCATGTACTACAATAGCCACTCAATGGGGAAAAAATAAAAATGACCTCAAATTATCAAAAAAAATTTTAGAACAGCACTATACCAAATGAGCTTTGGTAGGAAGCAAACTTAAAACTATCAAGCTATCAAGACCACAACATGCCCATTGGCAGTTCTTTACATGGAGCAATCTCATTCATTACATACGGTATTTCAATCTTGAAATGGTAAACTTGACCCAAACCCACCTACTATAAATGGAATCCTGCTAGAATGTTTGACAACAGATTAGTTTCACAAAACCAAAATCCTTTCTATAAATTGATTAGCTTTCATCAAGGTCTCTAGACATGCCAGCTTAGCTAGTAGTAAAATATTCTTTTCTATTAGTTTTGAAATCATATATGTATGTGTGTATATGTATATATATTTATTGATGGTTTAATAATTTTTATCTATAGGAGCTGTTAAGCAGGATAGGTTGGTCCAATATTAAATGGGTCAGGCTCAAATAATCTGTTGAAAGCTAAAATTCCTGAACATAAAATAGCATTTCCTTTAGTTCCATCCTATATGAAATACACAAAGGCAGAGAGTCAGGTCAGTTATAGGGCCTTTTTCTTTGTTGGTCATTATAAATAGATGGAATCATAGACTAAACACACGGCAATGAGGGTTTGTCAGTCATAATCCCTCTCTCTTTGTTGGTCAGTTATAAATAGGTGGAATTATAGACTTGCCACTCTTAGCAATGAGGGTTTTTTAATAAGTATGACTTACAAATACTGTAAATTCTTGAGCAGGCCGAGCTGTGGGACAAGTGAACCAGACAAATCTGCATTTCCAAGATCACTGAGATAACACATTCAAAGAAGCATCAGAATAGGCTTCCATTGCAAAATGTGATATGAAATATTTCTAAATTAAAAAAAAAAAAAAATCCGAAAGCTAAAGCATATGCATGTACTTCAATGACATAAAAGAGGCAGGCAGCTTACACTCTTATGACGCTATTATCATTGTTGCAGGTGACATGAAACCATGTGCAGGGGTTAACGAGGGTAGGATCCCAACTCTGTAGGACATTGTTAGGATCCTGTAAATTGGTCCTTAGGCTGTGCAAAGCATCACCTGTTTCAAGATTAAAGTGAACACCATTAGGTGCTGATAATAAATGATCATGAACTTGAAAAGATACAGTGAGAAAGTAAACTCATCTCCAAACACCTCTAAATCTCTAAAAAAATCAGAAGAAAGCTAAATGTTGCTGAAAGTAAGACACTTCAATAACAGATTTGAGGATATTGAAAGGCAATTAATATTGAATGTAAAGAAAATGTATGTCAGACCCCGTTAAACTAGCGGATCCCTCGTTGATCATAAAGAATGGAAAAGTGGTAAAAAAATGATACTTTTGTATGATCTTGGTTTTATGGCCATCTTGAGAAGGGTAAACTAAAAGCTACTCAAATTTTCTAAAACTGCCGTTACTTTCACAAGTCATCCACTCATTATTTTAATGTACACTAATCTAAGCGCCCAGCTTGAACCATATCTGAAGCATCTCATAAGGGCATCCAGAAAAGAAAGAACTGCCTTTAGAAATTCTTTCAAACTCTTGACAATAACCATAAAAAAGCTGTGCTGAGTACCCATCTACACAAAATTATTACTTTGAATACAAACACAGTAACAGTAGCCAATCAACAAAAGACAAGGAAACTATTAAGAAATACAATTATCACATAAGTAATTCAACTAACTTAAATATACCCATTTCCACTACCAACACAAAAAACAAAAACAAAAAGTCCTTTTTTTTTTTTCTTTAGTTTGCCAAAATTTTTTTAAAAAAAACCCATATCCAGAAATTAAGAAACAAAGATCAAAGCAAAAGAAAAACACTAAAAGAATCAGCGCAAGTATATGAATATCAAAACAAACCTTCCATGTTAGCTGAAATCAAGCATAATGGAGAAAGCAGGAAGATCAGGAAGAGTGAAAGAAAAGCCATAACAAAGTTCCCTTCCATTACTCTCCCTTTCTCTTTCAGTAAATCTCTCTCAGATCCAAATGGTATTCCACACCCACCATCACAAACAACCTCCTACACAAAACCCAGCTCCCAAATCTCAAATAACAACAACCAAAAACCCGATCTCACTCAGAATGCTCAGCAGAAGAGAGCCTCAAAAACCCAGCAATGAAAGAACACTTCAAAAACAGTATCAAGCAAAGATTTTTCACAGCATTTTCTTTTTTTAACAAATAAATAAAAATAAAAACTTTCCCTTCTCTCTCTCTCTCTCTCTCTCACTCTCTCTTTCTCTAAAAAGTGTGAGTGAATGTGTGGGATTGTTATCTATCTTTTTTTTTTCTTTTTTTTTTTTACTCTCTTTCTTTTCCTTTTTTTTAAGTGAGAACTTTGAGTGCACAGGCAGACAGAGAGAGAGAGAGAGAGAGAGAGAGAGTAGGAGAAGAGGGACCTGCCCGAAACGGTGCTGACCGCTGCCCGAACGCAGTCAAAACTAGTTGCGCGCTATATCGTGGAAAGTGACGTGACTCGGGGTTGGGTTACGCAGGCAGAGGCAAACCCCGATATTATTGTTAAAAAAAAAAAAAAAAAAAATTATGGCTACAATATTTTCACAACAAAATTTATACTATAAATAATTAAATTTGAAAAAAAAAAAGATAACGTTGAGAGTTGGTTTAGAGAAGAACTCTCAGCAGTTTGTTCCTAGAAGTTGGTGATAAGTGTATCACTACTCTTTTTCTCACTCGAAAAAGTTGAACACAATTTTTGGTGACACGTATAATTATAAAAGAAAAAAGAAAAAGAGTTGTTCGTTCATCGAACTTCATCTATTATAATCGCACATGTTATTAATATATGACAATAGTTATAGCAAAGTGTATTACTAAAAGAATTAAGCGTTTAGTGTATTTTTTTGTTAGATTAACTTTGTGGTGGATGAAACTTGAGATTTTTAAATATACAACATCTCTTTCAAATATGTTGAACTCACTATGGGATGTCCCAAAGAAGGCCATTGTTGTTGATGCTATTGTTGTTGCATGTTGGTCAAATTTTGTTTGCTTGGGACCCATCTGCCCCACCAACAATTTTGCCATGTCAAAATTCGGTCCAATTTTCGTCAAAATGGGTTTTTATGGCCTTCGCCTTTATTACTCACATTTATACTAGGTGACTACTGACTTAGCTAGTGTGTGTACACATTCCGTTCTGGAAGGTATCATAGAAGATGTATCCATGTGCTTTTGACGGGCGCGGATGCATTCCATTAAATTGGATTGAATTGAATTTTCGGATATTAATGGTTAGTCCCAACTCTCAAAGTATATCTTAGTTATTATTTCTACACATTGTTCGATTTTGACAGTGTAGTAGGGATGGCAATGGGGCGGGGCGGGGCCGGAGGATGGGATCTTCGTCCCCGCCCCGCATGGTTGTTGCCCTTCCCCGTCCCCGCCCCGCCCCGAGGTGCGGGGCAAACTACCTTGCCCCATCCCCGCCCCTTGGGGCCCCGCGGGGACCCGCCTCGCCCCACCTCTAATACAATTTTATATATATAAATAAATTTTTTGCTACAATATATAAATCACAACAAAACAAAATGTTTTAAAATCCAAGCATTTAAATAAACCAAATATTTAAATAGTCTAATACGTAACAACATAATTCAAAATTTCTTATAACAAAATAAACATTATCTTTGCATGAACAAAATCATCAAGGATAATTGACTAGTTTTTTAACAAAATAAACATTGTCTTATAACAAATAAAAATTAACTAGTTCTTTAAGAATAGGTTTCGCTTTCTCCCAATGTAATGACACCACTTTCTTCTTTATAGACTTGGAGTGGAGTTTGGCTTGAAATTTGAAAAACATGTATAGACTATAGAGCAAAGGGATGGGTCAAAGGGTGGCAATAGCGTTAGGGTTTTAGAATAAAAAATATTTTATCTCATGTCTTGTTTTCTTGTGATTCACTTTAAATATTAGTGTTTAGGATTCACTAAATTTACAATTATAGTTTTTATTAGTGCGGGGGCAGGGCAGGGCGGGGATAAAAATACTAAACCCATCCCCGCCCCACCCTGGGGTGCGGGGACAAAATATTGCCCCATCCCCGCCCCACTACCTTTGCGGGGCGGGGAAAACCCGCACAGGGCAGAGTGGGGCGGGGCGGGGCAAAACGGGACGGGGCAAAATTGCCATCCCTACAGTGTATATTTATTTTCCATGTTTTTTTTTAATATTATTTAAAGACTAAAATATAGGATTGGTCCATGAAATTTTAGTAAGTATTTTATATTTTTTTTAATTTCAAATAAGCACTATTAATTATTTTTTTTCTTTCTCAAAAAAATATTTATTTTGATTATTATCTGTAGTCTTTTTATTTACACGACTAACGAAACAATGTCGTAGCAATTTTTTAAGTAATATAGCAACATTTTTAATACTTAAAAATTACACCTCTTCCTTGACATATCACTCATTTACATATCCAAAGCAATTTTAATCACCCCCAAATCCAAAACCTAAGCCACCTACCCCCTCCCCCGCACCCAAAATTCTCCTACAACTATTCATCTATTAAGAAATTACCATACCAAATTGACGCAGAATGATATACATGGTACACTTGTGCAAATACTCAATTCCCCAAATACCAATATCACCCGAATCTAGTTTCAAATAAAGCGAGGTTATTATTCAAATTCTAAGCTATCAAGTGTCAAGCATTCAGAAGGGGTCACAAGGCCTTCCTTAGGGTTTAAGTTCATCTAGAGCTCATAAACAAAATTTTTCAAGATTAAAAATCCATGAATAAAAAATTGTCCTAAGACATTGTCAGGGGCAGTTTTTTGCGTGTAGCCATGTGTCTTTCGTTGGAGGTGTGACTTTGCTAGTTCCGGATTCGTTTTGGGGAGTCCAATCCGAAACTCGACATTGGGCCGCATAAAACAATGTCTTCCGGTGTATTTTTAAGCCTACAAAATAGATAAAATCCAAAGTCTTACAATCACGATAATGGTTGAAATATATAAATAATATGCTTAGCATGATAGCTTTGGTTAAATGATGAGTTGATACGTTATTATTATGTTTATTAAGAGATGTCAAATATTAGAAAGTGGTTAATTAAGTGTCATATATTTGATAATGGGATGAGTCCAATAGTCCATATCCAGTTGCGATTTATGGTTCATGTTTAACATAATAAGGTATGTCCAGCAATAGTCCATGTCCAAATAATGTATGTCCAACAATGGTTTATGTCCAAATAATATATATCCATCAGTGGTTTATGTCCAAATAATATGTCCAACTATGGTAGATCAATTTATCAATATATATGTTCATTAATAAAGTATTAACGTGATCATGTTTCATTAAATAATGAGATGATATTAAAGTAACTTGCATCCAACGGTACAATAATAATGAATTAACATGTACTTAATAATATAAGTTTGAAGGTAAAATATAATGACTTATCTTTATAGTTTGTGGCTCCAGCCGTAGAACAGCAGTGGACTTAAACATTTCAGCAGCGTGATAAAATGAGTCCAGTGGTATAATATGATATTATAAGTCCTTCCATGGTGACTTCATGATTGAAGGGGGAGAATGGGTGCAACTGGAGGGAGAGAGAATATGTCGAGCTGTGTGCATAGATTGGTTAAGTTTATCCCCTTTCATCGCGCACTTAAATGACTTTCCCCATGAAATGTTCTTTTAGTTTTTAGTCAAATATGAGTGATGTTGCTTTCTATGAGAATGACTTTTAGTATTATAAGTTCTTGCCTTTCCTAAGAAGGGCTTTTAGTATTATAAATATATGTCTTCCATGAGAAAGAGCTTTTAGTAATAAGTTCTTGGAAGAGTGTTTGATATATTTTAAGATGTGTGGAGATGGTAAGAAATATATATTTTGTGAGATATGGTGTTTGTAATATGTATAGGAATTATATGCATATACTTTGTTGGACATGAATTTTGTATATATATACTTTGTGAGACATGGAGTTTAAAGATGTATGATAAGTATGTATGGGTATTTTGTAAGGAATGCGTTTGTAAAATATATGAAAGTGTGAGATAAATAATATGAAAGTTAAATATAGTAAAAGCTGCTACTGGAGTTGTTTTTTGTGTTATGATATTGGTTATGTTGCTTTCTAAGAAGTGAGGTATTGCAAGAGAAATAGAGAAAGAGAAAAGATGTGTTTATGAGTAGCAAAATGATGATATTTTAGATTAATGGAGTGTGGGAAAGATGGGTAATGGATAATGGTGTGTTGTAATATGTGTGTTGTGTTGTTATCTATGAAGAGAGATTTTGTAAGAGAGATGGAGAAGCATGAAAATGTGTATATGGCAGCAAAATGAAGTTTTAGAATAAGGGGGTGAGAGAGGGATGGACCCCCCTATGGTGTGTGGCTTGGTCCTCTTTATATAAAGCAAAGTATGTAACTAGATCAAAATTAGTTGAAGGAAAATTCAATAAACAAGGAAAAGTTTTTAACAAAGTAAGTGGTTTCATTAGTGGTTTTTTTGTTTTTTAGCCAAAAGAAGAAAATTTGAGACTTTAATGCTATGTCACAACTGTTACAGCTAGATGATGTTATCAAAATGACATCCTTTGGCATTAAATTCATGGTTTGGCTAAAGATGGTAAGATAATCTTTATGGAATCCTTCTATTTCTGGTATTACAGCTGGAGTTGTTGTAGTTTCTGCAGAAACTGTTTCTACTGGAGCTATTGTAGCCTCTGCTGAAACTGCTGTTGGTATTTTTGGCTAAGTTTTTTCTTTTGGAAAATTATATGTTTGATCCATATATAATTATGGTGAGTAATAGACTAGTTGGTTGATATTTGATGAAGTTTTAGAGATGTAATTATGGTCTTTTTTGTATTTTAACCAAATCTTGGAGAGTAAGGAGAGCATTTTAATGTTACATATGAGATATTAATATACATTTAGCCATGTGCTTGGAATTGATTTAATTGAAAATAATAATATAATTAATATAAAATGATATAATTATATTTTAAAACTTATATTTTATGATGGACATTAATTTTTTTGTAAAGAGCATGGAGAGTTTTACCATTTTAAGTGTTATGTGATTTTAAGTGTTATGTGATATGAGAGGTTTACCAAAAATTACCTATTGCACATTGACCCGTCAAAGTTCAGGGAATTAGGGAAGACATGCTAAGCAACATGCTTTTCTTTATCAACTTTGAACCACTGGAGTTTTACTGAATATACTTCTTGGCCTTTCAAACCACGACTCTCAAAATTCCCTCGATGAGACTTATGAGTTTGGATTATGAGCCGAAAATGAGATGTTGTGCCATGAGCTCAAACTATGGGCTTTGATGAGGTTATATCGCCATGAGTTTTGAACTATGAGCTTTGGCGTCATTTTGTGAAATGGACTCTTTTGGGCATTAAAAGAGATTTTCCCGAAATCTATGATAGTGTTGACGTGGTGCGGGTCACCAATGAAATGAAGTCATGTGGTGTGAAAAATTTGTCCTCAACAAGCATCAAACTTAAAAGTTTTTCACAATAAAAAAAAACAAATGATTTTTAAAAAATACAAAAAAAGAACTCACTTTTTTTATTGGTTAAGCCCTTAATAATAGCCTTTTCATTCAGCCAATGAGTGTTTTTATGCTTTGCTGAGAAGATACTTAGGTGACCAACAGAGAAATCTTGGAAAGTCATGAAATATGTTCTCTTGAAACTTTGGAACAACTTTAAAGTATTCATACATCCAAATATGCAAAAAAAAAAAAAAAAAGGACATTAAAACAAAATCAAGATTGAATAAACAACCTGTGCAAAAACAAAATCAAAATTGAAAATTTTACCGGCCATACAAATAATGCACTACCTAAAATCGAAAGTTCTTGCCGAGAATATTGAGTCGTATAATGCAAAAGATTTTTGTAGGCCATGTTCCCCCAATTAAAACTCCCAATTTGATCAATATTTTTCAAAGACCACTGATAATAGAGTCTGACAACTTCTCAAATTTAGACACAACACACCACCAATCAAAAGGAGCATAAACATTCGAACATTTGTGCCCACATTTTCACAACTATGGAAATGCTCTGTAAGCCACCTCACAGCAACACAAAAATCATTTACCCTAAGAGGATTCACTCCTAAAAGAAGCTCAACCTCCTCCGGAGAAATGTTATCAAAAACTTCGATTCAATTGCCACCATTCCTCAAACCAGGGATTATGGAAAAATCATAAGGTGTTAGCATCACCTCTTTAATACTCGGGAAATGAATATGCTAGTGGTGTCCCATAAATGCTTAGATGAGGCTAGAATTAGCATGATATTTTTGTATTCTAAGGCGTCATTCTTAGAAAATGCAAAGAGAAAAGTTCAAAAACTAAACATGCAAATCGTCTCCTTAGTTTCTGGAGACAGCACATCCCAGCAATCTCCTACCATGATAAGATTTCCCTATGTTTTTGTAGTCGTGATTACCTTACATAAAAGTCCCAGCATTAAAAATGCCAAAAAAAAAAAAAAATACTTCAACCAATTTCCAATTGAAGTTTTCAAAAACAAAAGAGGCTTTAAAAAAATAATCATCAAATGCCACCATGAAATACCACCATCAACATAATCTTCCATCATGGAAATATATGAGTTTGGGTCTTGAAGGAGGTCGTCTTCTTCCTCCCAATTGGTAGGTTCATATCTTTTCCCACTAAAGGTAAGAAATCCATGTGTCATTCTACTCCTAGAAGATGACGTTACTATGCTTCAAAATGTATTATTCACTCTCTCAAAAATGGGTTTTTCAAAGACACTAAAAAATGCAGAGATCTCTTAAAATCTTCAAGCCAATGTTAAAACTCACATTTAGAAACCAAAAGAAGTAAATTTCTAAGTGAGATCTGTTGAATGGAGAGAGAAAGCTTGGTGAATAGTAAAAATGGTCGAGAAGAAAGGAATAAAGAAAGAGAGAAAAAAAAAAAGATGAATATTTCGACCCTTTCCCCCTTTTTAATAAAATAAACAAACCCAAGTTTGTCTAAGTTGAACCGATTGAATTGACTCGATCAAACTTGAGTTAACTCACTCCAAAAAGAAGTTAAAAATCAAAAGAAATTCTCAAGAAAAAATTTTCAATCATCCAATTTTCTCTCAAAAAAAAAAAAAAATTCTTAGTTGGTTAAAATAAAATTCCAGATTCTATCAAAAATTTCGATAAAAGCCCCGCAAATTTTCAAATTTTCTAAGAAAGTTTCCTTTGAAACACCCTAAAATTTTTTTGGGGGATAAAAAAACCTTGGAGAGTTTCATTAAATAATTAATATAACATATAGAGACACACTTTAACTCAAAAGGTCTAAGCCCAATGAGTATGTGCTCAATTATGTTATATTAATTACTTATTCTTGTCATTATTATTCAATGTGAGACTTCACTCACACATGTATATCTAACAATCTTCCCCTCATTTGTAAGTCTTTGCTTTTCTATGGGTTTCAAAACCTCTTCGTAGGCTATGAACAAGTCCTACTCACTCCCCCTCCCCCTTGCCTAATGGGCTTTTTCTTTCACTAGTGCATCATCTATGGGCCTCCACATGTCAGCCCTGCACGTCTTTTATCCTTCATGGGAACCTCGCACATACTTCATTGTTGTCTAGCACCATTGGCAATTATACACGTATGTTAGGCCTTTTTCAAGATCATTTGTGTGGGCTTTTATGGGCTTGATTGGTGTAATATACTGTCCTTGCTCTAACTCCGAAAGGGACCTATCCTTGCTCTATTTGCGAAAGAGCTCCAAGTACACGCAACCCGTTCCCACTCCAACTGCGAAAGAAACCTTACTACCTTAGTAACCTCGCCACCTTTACTCCACACCACCATGAGCTCTAGTATCACTTGTTGTGTCCCAAATAATATTATCACAAATATAATCTGTTAGGTTCTAAGATTTAGGAACTAATGTATTAGAACTTTAATTTGTAATGTTGGCAAACCATGATCAAAACATTCTTTAAGTTGTGTGTTAGACTTACTCAAAGTATGGTTTTTATGTAAAGTTGGAATCGAGTTAACTGCAGAATTTACTGTGCACTTCTGCCTGACTCGATCGATCGAGAATTAGACTCGACCGATCAAAAATCGTGCAGAACGTTTTTCTGCAGAATTTTCCAACTCAGCCCTAGCCCATTTAATGTACAGGGTGTTATGTTTTGCCCTAAGTATATAAGGGAAAACCCTAGCCACGTTTTTAGGGTTCTGAATGCTGTGTTTGTGAATCTATTTGTTAGATCTAGAGGTGTTTACCTTCACATACACTTAGGGTTTCCAAACTCAAGATTTATGTCAAGAGATTGGTAAATCATACAGTTGCAGAACAACAAAAGAGCTTCAAGATATACAAGTAGGTGTTGCTTGTACTTTGTTGAAGAATTCAAGGAAAGAAGGAGTTCGTGGTCTCGGAGCTGTCACGTGGTCGTGGTAGTAAGTTTCCTACAGGCAGGTAGCAATAGGATGTTAGTAGTTTAAGTCTCTATTGTGTAAACTTCGATTCTTTCATAGTGAATTCGTTTTACCTTGAGGATAGCTAGGTTAAATCCTCCCCAGGTTTTTTATCGGTTTGGTTTTCCTGGGTCATCATATCATGTGTTCTTTATTATTCCGCACTTTTACATGATTTGATATATTTGTGTTAATCTAGATCTGTTTAAATTACCTAAGTTAATCGCTTGGCTAATTCTCTAGGTTAATATGTTTGGGTTTAAGGGGTCTAAACGAACTTACAAGTGGTATCAGAGCGGGTAGCTTCTGTTTTTGATCCTTTGATCTTTGAACTGATCCTTGACCCTTGTTGTCATGGAACACGGACACTCTCTTGTTGTTCTACCTCATTTTGATGGAAACAACTATGCTTATTGGAAAGTAAGGATGAAAGCATTCCTGAAATCCATTGTAAGAGAGTTTAGAACTCCGTTGAGTACGGATGGGAGAAGCCCACTACTCCTGTAAGTGAGTAGAAAACTTCTCAAAAGGAGGCAGCTGCTTTCAATAGCAAAGCTATGAATGCTATTTTCAATGCTGTCTCTATGGAGGAATTTAAGAGAATCTCTAATGTTGAGGTTGCTCATACTGCTTGGAATATCCTCCAGACTGTGCAAGAAGGCACAAAGGCAGTTAAGATTAATAAGTTGCAGCAATTAACTACTAGATTTGAAGGCATTAGAATGAATGATGATGAATCTTTTGATGAGTTCTATGCTAAATTGAATGACATTATTAATTCTGTATATAATTTGGGTGAAATCTATGATCAACCTAAAATTGTTAGGAAGATTCTTAGATCTTTGACTGAGGATTTTAGACCCAAAGTGACTGCCATCACTGAAAGTAAGGATGTTGACTCCATCCCTGTTGATGAACTTGTAGGATCTTTTCAGTCCTATGAGTTGGACCTACCCAAGACAAACAAATCCAAATCAATGGCTCTTAAGTCTGTTGATGATGTTGAGGATGGTAGATTTAATGATGAACTCTCTGCTACAGAGATTACCTATCTTGCTAAGAACTTTAGAAATTTTCTTACGAACAATAATAGAAGGGCAAGAGGCAAGAACACTGTTGAATCTAGAAATTTTAGGAGGAATGATCCCACTAAGGTTAATAACACTGAAAAACCTAAAGAGAAAGTAGGTCAACCTTCTAATAATTCTTTGGGACAATAATGTTATGGATGTCAAGGGTATGGTCATATGAAATCTAAATGTCCTACATACTTGAAGTCTAAGGGTAAAGCTATGGCTGTGACTCTTAGTGATGATGAAGTTTCTAACAATGAATCCGCTAGTGATGAGGATGGAAACTTCATTGCTTTCACTACTACTACTGTAGTTAATGAAAGCATGTCTATTGAAGAGAACCCTTCTGATGGGGAACTCTCTGAAAATGCAGATTTACAGGAAGCCTATAATAAACTTTGCAAAGTTGCTGCAAAAGATGCCATGAATGTTGATTTAGACTTAAAGAAAATTGCATCTCTTGAACTTGATAAGAAGAATTTGCTTGTGAAATTGTTTGATGCAAATGAGCTTTTGAATAATGTGAAAACTGAGAACATGTTTTTACTTGATAAAGTTAAATATTTGGAACTTGAATTATCTGTTGCTAGAGGACAAACTAATAGGTCTGCAAACTCCAAACTTGATCACATGTTGAGTGTTCAAAAGTCTCCTTCTGACAAAACTGGCTTAGGTTTTGTGGAAAGCATCTCTGTGCTTGAACCTTCTTCCACAAACTCTGTTCCCTCTTTTGAACCTCCTAAGAGTGAGATTGTCAAATCTTTGGTGAGTGAACCTGTTAAATCTGTAGATGTTACTCCACCTAGGAAGATTAGGGTTGATCTTTAATAGTCTCATTCTAGAGCTTCTACTTCTACTAAAGGCAAGTTGCATGATAAGCCTGCATGGGTTTGTCATTTTTGTGGAAAGTCTGGACACATTCGTCCAAACTGTTTCAAGTTGCAAGCTGCAAAGCAAGCAAATAAACCTAAAGTACCTGTGCCTCAAGCACATGATCTTATGGTACTTATTGGTGAATTGGTAAAGGCGTTAAACCTTTATTCCAATCCTGGAGTTGGTCAAAATTCTAATATGAATCATAACTCCAATGCAAGAGTTGCATCTAAAAGGTTTTGGATGCAAAAGACTCGACCTAATTGAGTCTGTTTGACATGGTCCTTGTGCTTCATTGTTCTTTCTTTTGTGACCTTTGTTTTTAGGATTTGCATTGCATAACATTCATGCATTTCATTCTAGGGTGTTTATTTCCTTTATAAAATAAAATAAAAAAAAATTTTTTTTTGTGCAAATTGTGTTTCTGCTATTTTTCTTGAATTTGAAAACAAGGTTGGTCAATTTAATTTTGCATAATATGTTTATGTACCTTGTTTAGCTTTGATGCACTTATTTCTATTGCACTTTACTAGCTAAAGTTTTGTTGTGCATGTTGTGTGGGAAGATGCTATATCTGTTGATCACATGATCTTGATCTTGAAGTCTTATGTCTTTGATTGTCGGACTTGAACTTAATGAGAAAGGCATAAATAACCATATCACCACTGTTTACTAGCCAATCATGAACACCTTAGTGCATATCGTAAGATTTTGTGCTCGAAAAAGTGTAGTACATGCACAAAAAGAACATAAGCTGTAGCCTCTATTAAAATGCTAAAATTGGTGTGTACATTATTGGGCTATAATAAATTCACAATTCAAATAAAATTGGTGTGTACATTATCCCGGCTTTATTAATAGAGTTTCTAATCAATTTAAATTGATATTAATTATGAGGCAAATCAAGAAACTTACATGATTGCAAGCTTTTATTCTAGGAGATGTGAGAGTTATATGATGCAACTCTTTAAGTTATAGTCTCTTTCAATTTCATGTGATGAATTTTGTAGAAACTGTGATTGATCTCTATGTGCATATTACCTCACATGTTTCTCAAGCTTATGCTAGTTGCACACACTACACAGGCTATTCTTTGCTAAACTGTGTACATGATATTGTGTGTTTTTGGTCTGACTAATCAAGTTGAAAATTTTCTGGAAATTGTTGCAAAACATGTTTGTTTGTTTAGAGTTTTTGAGGGATATTAAGAGAAAATCTTCTTTTGGGAGATCTGGGGTAAATACATGTGTTTTTGGAAAACTTTTCAACTCATACTCATGCATTTTTCTCATAAAATCTAATGCTTTGAGGAGTTTCATCACTGAACTTGGTTTGTTTTTCAAAAAATTTGTTTTTACAGAATTTCGATTGATCGAAACTGTTTTTCGACCGATCGAAAATGTTTTCAAAATCTCTGGAAAGTCTCAGGTTGTTTCGATCGGTCCTCGATTGGTGTTGGATCAATCGAAGGTATTTTTGACCGATTGAATCTGTTTTTCGATCGATCGAAAATCAGGCTAAGTGTTTTAAAAAAGGAATTTTCCTCACGTGTTCTTCACTTTTCAAACACTATTCAAATTCCTTTTTCACTCTCTACCAACCGGTCAAGCCAATTTTTGCTATTTTTGTCGTTTTCCTCCGTTCTTTTTGCATCAAATCTCTCTCCCAAGGCCGGTAAGACTCTTTTGCCCCTCCTTTTGATTTTATTTTCATTTTTCATGCATAATTTTCATGCATTTTGGGTATTTTCAGCATTTAGAGTTTTTGGTATTTTTGGCATTGATTTTTGGTGTTTTTCTTTCAAATTAATCATGGGTTTTTGTGGGAACACCATATACAAGCACTACAAGTGGTTTAATTTGATTAAATTGGTGTTTTGTGGGAAACTTGAAAAGCTAGGGCTTGAAATTGATGAAATTGGGGATTTTGTTCAATTTAATTTAAATTGATGAAATTGGCTTGTTAGATTAATTTATTTGATCATTGTATTGTGTTATTTAACTGTTGTGATGATCAATTTCTCAATTTGTTGTGTTTTGAAAAATTGGGTTTATCCCAAATTGGGTATTTTTGATTTAAATTTTCTGCTCAAGCCAATTTTGTTAATTTGGATCATAATTGACCCATGTCACTGCATTAGTTCATGCATCATTTGCATATTTTGTTCATGCATCATATAGATTGATATTTCTATATTTTATGCTGTGCTAACTTACAGTCTGCCTTTGGTTTTTGTTTTTGCTCTCCTTTTTCTATGTCTCTCTTTTCTGTCCTTAGCACCATGCCTAGAAAAACTAAAGCCCATAGGACTTCTGTTCCTTCTCCTTCCTTTGATAGTGATCGGTTTCCTAGTGAGAAGAACCAAGAGACATACGAGATCCTGAACCTTAGGCGTCAAATTTGGGGTGAGCGTAGGGTCATTCTAGATGAGGTTGATCTTGAGGTGAGACGTAATTTTGAGCGTCGGGGTTGGTTATCTTTGTTGGATATAGATCATCCACCTTCGGCTACCTTGATTAGAGAGTTCTATTCGAACCGCTCTATCCACGTCTATGATACCAACACCTTGGTTAAGATTTGGTTACGAGGTGTGGAGTATCGCATTACCCCTTCGGTAATGTCTGATGCTCTTGGGGTGCCTATTGTTGATCATCCCGTCTTTCCTTATGATGAGTCTTCGCCTCTTGATGACGTGATGTCATACATCACTGGATCTTCTATCCAGTGGGGTTCTGATCCTCGGATCATGTCTGCTGAGCTCTTTGAGCTTCATTATCTTTTCTTTAGGATTGACTGTCATTCCTTGTGGCCTATTTCTCATCTTCATACTATTTCTATTGAGCGGTGTGTCTTTTTGTATGCTCTTGTTACTAATACTCCTATCAGTTTTTCACATCTGTTTCTTCGTTCTTTGAACGAGATACATCGGAGTAGTTCTACGGCTCATGCATTATTCTTTCTTGTTTTTATTCATAGGATTCTCCTTTATCTAGGTTTAGGTGATTATCCTGCTTCTGAGCCCGTACACATTATTGCTCCTATAGGTGCTACCTTTTTGAGACAAAGGGCTGCTCAACTTCGAGCTAGCTCTAAGCGTCCTAGGGTAGAGCCTTCCGGTGTCACTCTACCTCCTTCTTCTTCTACAGATGCTCCTGCAGTTGAGACGTCTACTGATCCTGCTGCTGCTACTGATGATGTTCCTCCACCTTCTCCTTCGGATGTTTCTAATATTCGTCGGACTCTGGACACTGTCATGACCGTTCAGGCGGCTCATGGTCAGCTTCTGGTGGATGTCCTTGATGAGCTTCGTGCTTTGAGAGCAGATTTGATAAGTTTTCGTCGTTCTCCTCCGCCACCTTCTTTTGATGATGAGTGAGTGCCCTTTGGCAATTCGTCACAAAAAGGGGGAGTGCATTCTATTGAGGAGTTCATATCTTGTAGAGAAGATTTTTGTTTTAGGGGGAGTTTTGTACCTTGTTGTGATACTGAGGAGCTTGTGGAGTTATTAGATTGTATCTAGGTGCTTCACTTTGTATTTACATTTTTGGCTCTTGTTAGGAGATATTTTTTGAGATACATTTTTATGTATTTGTTTCTTGTTTCACTATGCTACTTTGCTTATTGATTTATATTTATGATGTTATTCATGATATATGTCTTTATTTTGTGTCATGTGAAATCAAGAAGTTCTTTTCTATATTCTTTGTATTTTTCACACATGCGTTTATGTGTTTGTTAAATGTTACAGGAATATACAGGTTGATTCAGTCGTACTGCTGTCTACTTTGCAACTGTTAGATAGTAGTTAGGTTGAATTTGTTTAGTGGCTTTTTATTTTGTAATGGGCTATTTTAATTTGTAAACTTTGAGCTTTTTGTTAAGTCTGTGTTTTGTCACGGATTGCCAAAGGGGGAGTTTGTTAGATTCTAAGATTTAAGAACTAATGTATTAGAACTTCAATTTGTAATGTTGGCAAACCATGATCAAAACATTCTTTAAGTTGTGTGTTAGACTTGCTCAAAGTATGGCTTTTTATGTAAAGTTGGAATCGAGTTAACTGCAGAATTTACTATGCATTTCTGTCTGACTCGATCGATCGAAAATTAGACTCGACCGATCGAAAATCGTGCAGAACGTTTTTCTGCAGAATTTTCCAACTCAGCCCTAGCCCATTTAATGTATAGGGTTTTATGTTTTGCCCTAAGTATATAAGGAAAAACCCTAGCCACATTTTTAGGGTTCTGAATGCTGTGTTTGTGAATCTGTTTGTTAGATCTAGAGGTGTTTACCTTCACATACACTTAGGGTTTCCAAACTCAAGATTCATGTCAAGAGATTGGTAAATCATACAGTTGCAGAACAACAAAAGAGTTTCAAGATATACAAGCAGGTGTTGCTTGTACTTTGCTAAAGAATTCAAGGAAAGAAGGAGTCCGTGGTCTCGGAGCTGTCACGTGATCGTGGTAGTAAGTTTCCTACAGGCAGGTAGCAATAGGATGTTAGTGGTCTAAGTCTCTATTGTGTAAACTTCGATTCTTTCATAGTGAATTCGTTTTACCTTGAGGATAGCTAGGTTAAATCCTCCCCAGGTTTTTTACCGGTTTGGTTTTCCTGGGTCATCATATCATGTGTTCTTTATTATTCCACACTTTTACATGATTTGATATATTTGTGTTAACCTAGATCTGTTTAAATTATCTAAGTTAATCACTTGGCTAATTCTCTAGGTTAATCTGTTTGGGTTTAAGGGGTCTAAACGAACTTACATAATCAGTTCAAAATAACAATCACACACAAAAACACAAATATTTACATGAAAAACCTTTTCTTCTTAAAGGGAAAAACCATGGGAAAAACTTTGAATCAATTCACTATTATCAAATCAATTACAATAACTCTCAAGTTTATGCCTAATTTGAGATTCACCAAATACAATAATAAATCCTTTAGTTTATGTCTCATGGCTAACGAAAATCCCCTTATTTTCTTTGCTCTCACACACACTAATTATTTATCTTGAAGGCGGTAACACTTTTCTCTCTCTTCTCTATTTTCTTCTCCTCGCATAGCTCTCTCTCTTGGTTGTTTTCTTTTTCTCTAAGCAGCTTCCTCTTAGCTACTCTCTCTTTTCTCTTCTTTAGCTTACCTTAAAAATCACATACAATTGTCTTTATATATTAACCTTTGCCGCCTTACACACCTACTACACAAGGATCCTAATTCAACTTGAATTAGGATGCTTGTAAGTCATGGTCAGAACAAAACAAGCCCATAGATGGGCTTTAATGCTATGTGGTATGGACCCACAACAATCTCCCCTTTTAGCCCACTAATGAAGTAGATTTTCAATCTTTCTTTTTAATTTAAATCCATGCCGACCAAGCTAAAACCAAGCTTGACCTTCTTCATTGTCTTCACTAATACTGAGAACACCTCATCAATATCAATACCTTTCATTCTCAAATAATTAATCTCATCTTGGATTTCCTTAATCCAATCCCTTGGCCCCCCCTCACCAGAAGCCCAATCATTCTTGAAGCTAACAATTCGACATTCTTCATTAGTCCTCTTCTTGTGAGGTTCATCAGTCTCTAGTGGAGGATATTGCTCCTCCTACTCAAGACCTCCATGGTCTTTCACTTCATCATTATCCCATGTAGCCTTAGCATCTTCATATTCTTTATCATTTATTACTTCCTCATCTGAAGCACTATTAAGCAATGAGAATTTCACCCTCTTGGCATCATCACCATCAATCCTAACTCTCATCTATGGAGTCTTTTTAAAAATTTTAATCTCATTGAACTTCTTCTTATAGGTCTTCACATGAGTCATGTATATACTGCAATAAGGTGGTTACAATAACCTACTCAATCTATAACCAATGTAGAAAACATATTCATCCTTAAATCTGGAACATGTCGCACATCCTGGAATATTACAGTGCTTACCAACATTGGTTTCTATGCACACATCACCAATTCTCACAATTTCAAATAATTGCAATTACCCATCTTCACTATACCAAAGTCTCCTACTTTGTACGTGGTAAACAACCCTTTCATAGGGATAATATGGTGAGAGGATGCCGAATCAACAACCCACTCAACATCATTATTAGTAATATGCTCACACTTTTGCTCTTCAACAAAGAGCACCACAACATCCTTAACAATCACAACAGCTGTAGTATTTTTCCCACTATCATTCTTTTCTTTTTCTTTGCCTTCAGTTTGTTTATTATTCCAATGTCAAAAATTTCTTTTCATGTGGCCATTTTTCTCACAATAAAAGCATTCTCTAGTTTCCTTAAACTAAGATCTATCTCTTGATTTTGACCTATCATTAATCTTAGTTTGATCATTAGGTTCTCTGCTTCTACCTATGCTCTTGCTTTCCATGACAAAAACTTGATCTTATGCATTGTCTATATTTGCGTCTCTCCTGCGAACTTCTTTACTTAAAATTAAATCTCGAATATTATTATATTTAAGTTTGTTTTTCCCTACAGAATTACTCATTGCCATTCTCATGGCTTCCTACTAGTTTGGTAAAGAAGCCAAAACAATCAATGCACGAATCTCATCATCAAAATCAATTTACACAGAGGATAATTGATTTGTGATTGTATTGAACTCATTCAGATGTTGCACTGAAGGAGTGCCTTATGCCTTCTTTAAATTGAACAACTTCTTTATCAGATGTACGTTACTGTTAACCGATAGCTTTTCATACATGTCAAACAAAGCCTTCATCAGATCCACTGTGGTCTTCTCCTTCACAACATTGTGTGCAACTGAACTTGACAAAGTTAATTGAATAACTCCCAGTATTTGTCTATCAAGAAAGTTCCATTCTTCATCCTTCATATTATCAGGTTTCTTTCCCAAAAGTGGCAGATGTAACTTCTTCTCATAGAGATAATCTTCTATCTGCATCCTCCTAGTATATGTATGTATTTTCTGTCAACAAAATTGCAGATCTGATTTTTTATTCATTCAAATGAGTTTTCTTTACATTTAAATTCCATATTTGTTTTTTCTGCAGTTTAAATCTATTTTTGTCAAATAGTTTTCTACTTGTTTTCAAGTCTAAATCTTTTTCTTTTAAATATGATCTATGAATTGTTTTTTAGTCCAAAATTTAATCTTAGATTTACAAACCTAATAAAAGAATGACATGAATTTCAAGTGCTTGTATTGTTTAATGTTTAAATTAACATGATTGAGTGTTTTTTTTTTTCCATTTATGCCTGGTGGATATGTGATTGACTATCTTTAGTTTAGAAGACCAGTTTTATCGAGTAAAGTGGGTACCTAACACCTTCCTACTTTGTAACCTCGTCTTCGAACCTAAATATTGGGTTCTAGATCAGTATCTTATTCAATGTAATTTTTCATTTTGGTAGATTGTAACTAGGAAGTAAAAGCCTTGTAATTTCTAACATATGTAATTTTACTATTGGTCATGCAATGCAAATCTAGATGTTTTATTCATTTATGTTTTTCTTTTCTTTTTTTGTCATACAAAATAAGTAGCGAGTTTATTGTACAACTCTTGATCTAGGGGGAAACACATTTCTCAATCGGTCATGCAATGCAATTTCCTATTTTCATTGTAGACTGTAACAACTAGTGTTGCTAGGATTTGAAAGAGACTAATGAAGTTTAACGACAATACTAAGTATGCATTAGATTTTTCTTTATCAAGTCCAAAATAAATGATGGACATGCATATAGTTTGTTTATCCCATATGGTCATCTTCAATAGATAGCGGCCAAAAAAAAAAAAAAAAAACTCCAAATTTTGAAAACAAAACTTTAACAAATTATCTTTCATTGCCCAAAATCTTTGATTTTCTACGATCTCTCAAGACTGAGAAAACCATCGTAGTTGAGCTATTAGTATTAAGACAAAATTTGTCTATAGACTTGGTTGTAACTTAAGGCTACAACTTCACTAAATATCTTTTTATTAGACATGAATTTTGACAAATCCATAATTGGATTACATTTTCTTTTTATTAATTTTTAGGAGATCAAAGATCAATAGCTATGTTATCAATTAATTGTTTAAATTGCAAGTTTTTGTAGTCTAAAATTATGCATTAAAAATAAGTTTATGAATCATATAGTAAATAACATTCCATTAGCACAAAATTTAACATGTATGTTATGAGCGTAAAGAACATGCAACCCAACGGTTAAATTTTCAAAATATATATAGCAATGCTAATTTTTATAAAGGTAGGCTACAACTAACTTTGTAGCCAAACTTTATCATTCTTCTTTTTCTTCTTCTTCTTCTTCTTATTATTATTATTATTATTATTATTATTATTTTTTTTTTTTTTTTTTGGCCAACGACTCTATCTCTCTCATGCTTTCTTTCTCCTATCCATGTGGATTCTTTTAATTGAAGAATCACACTAGTATATGCAATAAGATCAAAGCCTTAATGAACTAATTGAAATTGTTAGATTTAGACCCCTAAACAGACAGTTTTTAACTAGTTTTAAAGCCGAGTTGTTAATTAGATAAATTATCACTACAAAAAACGGGGCCTTTAGGCCCCGTTTTTTTGGGCCGCGTTTGCAAAAACACGGCCCAAAACGGACTGAAGCCGCGTTTTTAAAAACGCGGCTTCAGTTCTTTCAATGGGCCGCGTTTTTGCGAACGCGGCCCAAAAGATTGCTTGAGGCCGCATTTTTTTAAACGCGGCCCAAAAAAAAAAAAAGCCTGAGGCCGCGTTTAAAAACGCGGCCTCAAGCAATTTTCTGAAGCCGCGTAAATGAAGCGCGGCTTTAGGCTTTGAATCCCTCTGATCCCATTTGCCTGTATCCGTCTGATCCCATGAGTGCCTTCATCACCCTCACACATCACCCTCCAGAGCTCCAAGTCCTCATCACCCAAAAGATTGCTCCGAGTCTCCCATGCACACACATCTCAATCTCCGATCGGTGATCTCAGTTGGAGCTCCGATCCTCGATCTCCGATCTGATCGGAGATGGAGGCTTGGAGCCTCGATCTCCGATCTGATCGGAGATCGAGCCTTGGAGCCTCGATCTCCGATCTGATCGGAGATGGAGGCTTGGAGCCTCGATCTCCGATCCGATCGGAGATCGAGGCTTGGGCCTCCATCTCCGATCAGATCAGAGATCTCCGATCTCCGATATCCATCTCCGATCTCCATCTCCGATATCCATCTCCGATCTCCATCTTCGATCTCCATCTCCGGCCACAGCAGGTACTCCATGCTTGTTTCCCATTTCTGTTTTTTCTGGGTATATATTCTTTGAATTTGAGTTTTTAGTTTTTGTGGGTTGTGATAATTTGGTTGTTATGAGTTTTGAGTATTAGTTACTAGGAAAAAAATTTAGCCTTTACATTATTGTGTATTAGTTATATTATTGTTGGATTTAGTTGATTGGATTTAGTTGTTTAGGATTTTCAGTGTTTCAATTTTGAATCATGTGCTGCTGTTTGTGTTCAAATTTTTTGCTGGGTTTGTGTTCAAATAATTGTTGTGTTTGTGTTCAAATTTTTTGCTGGGTCTGTGTTTGTTTAAATATGTAATGTGTTTGTGTTCAAATTGTTTGCTGTGTTTTAATTTGCTGTGTTTTAATTTTCTTGTTCTTGTTCTTGTTTATGTTTAAATTTGCTGTGTTTAAATTTTTTGCTGGGTTATGTGTTTGTTTGTTTCAAATTTCCTTCAAATTTTTTTTAAATTTGCTGTGTTATTAGTTTTCTTTCCAGAAAAAAAATAATTCAGAATTATTTTTCAAAAAAAATAATTCTAAAAAAGCAATAAATAGAAATATATTTATTGCTTTTTCAGAATTATTTTTTTTTGAATATTTTTGGTAGTAGCCGCGTTTGAAACGTGGCCTAAGGTAGAATGGTCTTAGGCCACGTTTAGAATGCGGCCATTGACCTTAGTCTTAGGCTGCGTTTTAAACGCGGCCATAGACCTTGGTCTTAGGCCGCGTTTTTAAAAGTGCGGCCATAGACCCCGGATGCCTATAATCGCGGGGTTTAGGCCACATTTAAAAACGCGGCCTAAAAAAGCGCGGCCATAGCTTATAGCCGCGTTTTTATGACCTTAGGCCGCGTTTTTCAAACGCGGCCTAAAGTCTTTTTTTTTGTAGTGTATGAAAGCCTTGGGTTAAACAAATAATTAAGCATATCATGCATAGTGGAAAAGTAAATAACATAAGATATGATGACCCATGAAACCTTATAAAACAACTTCTTCTAAAGAAAAAACCTAGGGAGACCAATCCTAAGATAAATAATCCACTATCAAATGAAGATTTACAATCTAAATATCAATTCATAGTAAACCTAACTAAATTTAACAAACTTAGCTCTGAATCCCACAGGCTTCTCTAATATAGATGTGTTCCAAATATGAATCTCCAATTCACGACTTCAAGACCACCATTTTTTCTCCAACATAGACCTCTAGTCTATGACTTAAAGATCACTTTTGAAGGTTTAGATTCAGCACCTTTGATGACTGGTTTGCAGCATCTTCAGATCTACCGGTTTTGATAGTATGTAGATTGATTCTCAGTAGCGACTTAGAAGGCACAAAACCTTTTAAATCTCAAATCAGAAGCTCCAAAGTCATAGAAAACGTGCCTTAGGTTTTTCTTTATATACTAAGTGAAGCAGGACTAAAACCTTAAATGTTTGATGGTTGATGGGCTGCAAAATAAATCCTGCAGATTCATCTCTCGATTGGTCAAAGTTAAGTTTTGATCAGTCGAAACTGTCATATTTTGATCCCTTGAATTTGCAACTTAACATTCTTGTACACTGTCTTAGCAGCAGCTTGAGTATTGTGTAATCATACCTGTAAATACCAAGATCTATATCTAGACAAGTTTATGTTCACGTGTTTGCCAATAAATTTACACACATGTAGAACTTAACAGAAACTCCAAGTCATTAAATTCAACAAGAGTATCAAAAAGGAGGGAAAATTAAATCCAATTCCTTATCGTCAAAGAGCTTGACGTGGCCTCCTCCTTGGCTAGTAACCATTGTTGGTGAATTGGGTTCGTTGACGGTGTGGAGAGAGAGAGAGAGAGAGAGAGAGAGAGAATTTCGTTAGTGGATGGATCATGATATATGAATGTCCTCATGCAATGAGGGATAAAAGGGGTAGGGGGCCCTAGTTTTTAAGAATTTCATTTTATGTTATATAGGGTAAGTTTTTATATATATTCAAATTAAGATATAAAACTTTATTATATATTTGTGAAAAGAAAAGAATAAAAAGATAAACAGGGGGTTTCTACTGTCACTCTCCTTAATAATACTTCAAGGAAGTTTTACCGCTAGAGACTTGTTTGTGAGGGAGGGAGAGAGGGAGGGAGAGAGAGAGAGAGGAAGGGATGTCCTTAATGCTTCCTGGGTGTCAAAAGCCACTAAGGTTGACCATCGGACTTCTTTTCTCAGACTGTCCAAAATTTTATCGTAAGTATAGTTATCTTAAATCAGACATTATAATTATCAAATAAGGCATGCCCTGCAATCACGTAATTGTGTTTCATGATTGCATTTCAACTTGTTTGACTTCCATCATAACATAAATATTTGAAGGGCATGCTCACATAAAACAATGCATTTCGTCCTCTCAACAACAGTTTTGATCTTTTTGCCTTTTTCAACTATTTCTCTGGACCAAGAATTTTTCTTGAGGTTAGCAGACTTCAGGACCATGAAATTTTGATATAACTAGTTTAAAAAAAAAAAAAAATTCACTATTGTTTTTAACTGCCTAGAAATCCATCTTATTCAAATTTTCTGGTAGGATTTTCTTGCACAGGTGCACTGAATAATGAAGGTACTTACTGATATCAACCGAAAGGGGTCTTACAAAGTTAGGTTATACCAGAAAGATTGTTGGAAGTTTTTTTGTCCATAGCGCTTTCTTACATATCAAACTATTCTTTCAAACACTTTCGGGTAAACATCAAAATTGGTCAAACTTGCCATTATTTACAAGGGAAGGGAGAGCTTACTACTTTGAAATTTGTTCCAATTCCTAATAACAAAATTAATTGGATGAAAAATTCATCAACTTTCTCACTGTATATATATGTTGAGTCCAACCTGTCCTTTTCGGGCATCATTTTTCTTGAATAAAATGATTGCGTCTTTCACTCCTTTGAAGTGCCCAATTTTTAGAGGTACAAGTGGGGTTTTATAGAATTCCAAATTTCCAATTGACATGCACCAGTGTTACAAAAAGGTCGAGGTTATCATACTTTTTCTTCATAGGCACTTTTCTCTACTTTGTGCCCATATGATTCAAAAATTGCAGTGTATACATTACATTCCCAGCGAATGAAATATCTGCCTATAAACTACTGAGCATAAAACTTGTATGAAACATTATATGATACATTCATCGAGTTTACTTCTATATATTTAGTGCCTATTATTTGTTATGTTTTATTGGTCAATTTGTTTTTCTCAGCTTATTTAGGTAAATTTTTGTATTGGTTTTGTTTAGTTGACTGTTGTTGAAAGTCATGCCAAGTGCCAACACTCAAAAAATAGAAAAAAACGCCAAATGAAATGGAGGGAATGATGAGTAGAAAAACCAAAGAGTCACAATCTTCAAACATTGGTGGGAGGGTCCCATTCAAAAGGTAATCGCCTTTTTCTAAAATGGAGATATTGGGCTATGCATATAGGTTGACATCTTTACACGTGTCCACTAATATGGCTTGCTTTCTATCTCTGTTGTACCAATTCGTAGAGATGTATAGTACCTGGTCTTTTCACACACACGTGTTCAAACTTCAAATAATGGTAGTCAATGGTCGCCTATGTTTGCTTGGCCCATACGCATAATGAATTATTAACTAGCTAACGAGTCAGGTCGGGTTGGGCCAAAAGGAAAAATTTCAGTCCATGACCTTGTCTATAGGCAATGCTTATTTTGTCTTTAACAAGCTCGGCTATTGGGTTAGGCCTAATGGACTACCCATGAGCTTGTGTTAACATATTATTTTTTTTATAAAAAAAGAATCAATTTTTTATAAGAGAATAATTAATTTATTTTTTTAAACGAAATAATTAAAGAATTTAATATTTAATTACAAATTTTTTACAATCAAATCTATTTAATTTTTTGTTTTGTTGATGGAAATCTATTTAATTTTTTTTATTAAGGCTTTAAATAGTTTTTTTTTCTTTAATAAAAAAAATGTCAAATAGTTAATTTAAATTTGCTAGACTACTAGAAAAATATATATTTAATAAATTAAGTTTAGCACAATTATTTTGAGTATCTTAGTGGTTGAGAGAGAGTTCTCTTAAGAAATTCTTTTATAATATCTCAAGATCAATCCTTCATACACTTCATATATATTTTTGTTATGAATTATGAGTTATTGAGTTGGGCCAACGGGCTTGGCAACGGGTTGGGCTACTGGGCTAGCTCACCGGGTAACCATGGGCATAAAAACTAGCTCACGGTCTGACCCACTGGGCTAGTGGGCTACCCATGGGCCTCAATAACAACGGGCTGGGCCGCCCATTACCCCGGTGGGCCATCGGATTTCTGAGTCGAGCTGTGGGCCGTGGGCTATTTGATGACTCTTACTTCAAATGTTACTTAATGCTTTTATTTTCTCTCATTATTATACCCTTTTTATTTATTTAGACTTATGCGAGTTTAAATACATGTTTTTAATTTTTTAATATTACACATATTTTTACATATTTTTTCATTTACACATATTTTCAAAAAAAATGAAAATCGTTGTTTAAACACACGTACTAAACAGGCCCTTATTTATTTATGCATAATTGAAATAAACAAGTCTAGAGCATTCACATTGGTGGAGTAATAAATTTAGCAATATGACTCCGCAAAAAGCTATTTTATCTATCTTACCTTCTCACTTTAAAAAATACCTAACATCAGTGGTTTTATTTTAGCTTTTAACACAATAAAATAATATAAACAACACAATAAAATAATATATCAACTACAATAAAATAATATATTCACTATAAAGTAATGTGAACACATTAATAAAATAATATATTTAATATAAAGTAGTGTGAACATGCATTTTAATAATGTTTTTTTTTTTTTTTTTACCTATGAGCTACCGTGCATAGCCACTTGCTGTGCACTATAGCTGTAGAGCCAAAATTTTTGGCTTTGGTTCCACCAATGTAGCCATAAATTTGTATTTGGTGGTGCTAAAAGTAGCCATATAGCTTTTTAGCACCACCAATACTAATGCTCTTATATATGACATGGGAGGGAAAAGGTGGCACAATAATTACAAGCATACTCAGCTAAGGCTAAAATGGTATTATTACACCCTCTGTTCACAAGATTAAATTCACAACACATTTTTTTTTAATTTTAATTTTATTTTTTAGATATGAAAGAATTTCAATATTTGAGCATAAAACTATAAGCAAGAGATTTCTTAACTTAAGAAAATCCAGTTGGATGGAAAATATCCCAAAACCAATTTAACCTAACCTGACTCATGTACATCACTTATTAAAAATAAATAAATAAATAAATAAATAAATAAATAAATAAATTGACAAAAATTAATTGGTTGATTTGGTTTATAATCATGGAAAGCACATTAAATGATGCTTAAAAAAAAAATAAATACAAATGCATATTTATTAATAGGAAATGAAGAAGGAGAAGAAAAAAAAGGGAAGAGTAACATTTTAAAAAAAATCCTAATTTAAAAGGGAACTTTTACACCCTCCAATAATGGTGTGTGATGAAGCTAAATTCGTCAGTTGATAGATTTGTCCAGATGGAGTATGGCCAAAAGAACCTAGAATCCTGCACAAAACCAAGGAGTTATGTTTCTCTCGAAAGGGTCACTGGTGTGGTGCCAACCAATGATCCTTCGATGATAAAGTCAAGCACTGGAGAAGAGAATGACAATGAACTAACAGGACTATGAAAGATGTGTCTGTACCTTTTCTTGAGGTCTGATGTAGTTTATATAGGACTTAGCCTTTCTAGTCGTTGAAGGCTTTCAATGGTGGCTTTAATGTCTTCTTGTAACGACAAGCTCCGGGCCATTTAATTGGGCTAAGATACTACCAAAGGTCGTGCCTTTATGTCCGTCTATGCGTAACGGCTCACGCATTAAATGTTTATTTATGGTGGTTTGATCTTCCAATGGCTTCCTTGGACAATGGGAATTTTCTGATTCATCATTTGCCCCCTATTCTGCGATCGTCATTACATGTACAGATGGTCTTAGGAATATGAGAGGTCGCTCCATTCTGGTCGTGGCTTTTGAGATTCCGTTTCCTTCGCATTTAATGCGATGTGATGGCACAGCATGCGTCGTGGCCACGTGTCAAATTTGGGTTGGTTGGACGTGGACACGTCCGTCGATGAGACCTTTGGTTTTCCTGTGCTTCAAAATTTCTTTTGGGGGCGTTTATAAGCTTTTCATTCCTCTTTCTTCTTCTCCATGTTATTTTCTTGAAATTTCTTTCTGCAAATCTCTCCTTCTTTGACCTAGAGCTTCCTAGGCCTTTTTCCCTTCAGGTACGATCTTCTCTAACCCTTTCTACTTTCTTTTCAATGTGTTAATGGTAGAATTTTTGAGGTTAGGAATCTTTGCCCCTCTGTCTCTTTCTTTTTTGCTCGCTTAGGAGCTTTTCTCGAAGCTTCAAGTGGCCATTGCCCCCACGTTGGCCTCTTTGTTTATAGGGATAGTGCATTCAGACCAATTTTGACTAGCTTGTACCCACTTTTGCATCAATCTTTAAATAGGTATCGTCTGTTGTGTGCAACATCTATGGAAGAGGGGCCGAGGTTTCGGGTTAGGTCTAGCAAGATGAAAACGAGTTTATCCTCCAGTGATAAAATGGCGGCAATGGACATAGATACTGTCGCTTCGAGACCCTCGTCCTTTAAACCTTCTTCTTCAAAATCCCTATCTTCTAAAAATCCTATGTCCTTTCATGCTCTCAATGAACCTTGTGGTTTAGATGAAAATACACTTTTTAGATTAAGGGATAGGTTTCAATTTCCTAATGAAACTAGGATTCGTCTTCCTCGCAAGAACGAGAGAGCTTGTGCCTTTGCTCATGGCTAGGTTTGCTTTTACGAGGCTACTTTTTTGTGTAGCCTTAGGTTCCTTGTCCATCCCTTCATAATGGAGCTCTTTCACCGTCCTAACATCGCTCCAAGACAACTTTTGCCAAACTCATGGTGGACCGTCATTAGTTGCATGACTAATTGGTTGATAGACGGGGAAATGATTAGGATGGACAAGCTTTTATACCTATATCGTCTCAAGGAGTCTAAGCAATTTGGTTATTATGAGCTCGTACCTTGGGATAGGAAATCTAGGCTCATAGTTGATTCCCTTCGTCCTTTCGACATTGGAAACTAGGTTTTTCTTTGTTTCTGATAGTAGTTGGGAGACTCCATCTGATGATTTCTGGGGTGATATTCCCAGATTGCTACGTAGGTGGGAGGTACCAAAACTTGATGCGTTGTTTCTACGAAAAACTTTTAATAATATATATATATATATATATATTTTTTAGTTTTGTTGTTGAATTTGACTCTAACCTTCGTCTTGTGTGTTTGTCCTTCAGTTGCTGTTCATCTGAAGTTGAAGAGTAGATATAAGGGACGTGTTGAAGTGGTGGACAAGGAGATAGAAACTAACGAAGTTGTAGAGGCAACCGTTGCTTCTGAGGGCAATGTACTTGAGGCTGAGGATGAAGTCCCTGAACCTGTTGTTGGAGATAATGCCCCCACTGCATGATATTTCCTTGTGTTTTTTTTTATGGTGCCTTGCTTGTTTTTGGGCTTTTCTTTTTTTTGTCAAACAACTCACCTGCTTTGCTCTTTTGAATAATATTTTTTTTATTGAAGCTAATTTATGTTCTGCTTGTATGCTTGTCATTGGGTTTGCTTCTATATTTTCTGCTTTATTCTTTGTATGTGTTTGATTTATGTTCTTCTGAGCTACATGAAGGCTTATGAGCCTTTATCTGATGGGACTTGCTGCCTTATAACCTCGCACTCTCCCTCTTCTAGGTGACTTGCATTCTTCCTTAGGGGGACTTGCGTTGCTCTGGGTCATCCTAAACCTTAGTGAAGGTTAAGACTGGTTTTAAGAGAGCTCATATCACTTTAGTTCGTTTAGTTTGCACTCTATGCAAGAGAATTTGTGTTATTTTTTAGTGTGATTCACATTCCTTTTTGCTAGCGATTTTATCACTAGCCTTATCAAGTGACTTATATAATTTTTGGTAAGGATTTTATCACTGGCCTCATCATGTGATTTATATCCTTTTTGGTAAGGATTTTATTATTGGACTCATCAAGTGATTTATATCCTTTTTGGTAAGGATTTTATCACTGGTCTTATCATGTGATTATATCTTTTTTTGTAAGGATTTTATCACTGGCCATGTCATGTGATTTTATCCTTGTTGGTAAGGATTTTATCACTGGCCACGTCATTTGATTTATATCCTTTTTGGTAAGGATTTTATCACTGGCTAGTTCTTCTTTTGAACATTCATTTGAACACCTTTGTGATGATTGAGGCTGAATAATTCTTTTATTGCACTATTTTAACACATAAGTAAAAGCTATTAATGATTACAAAACTTGACATCTATTGATGATACCTCATGAGGTGTTCAATGTTCCATGGACGAGGTAACTTGCTTCCGTCCATAGATTCCAGATGATAGCTTCCTTGTCTTGAGTAGTGGATGATCTTGTAGGGGCCTTCCCAAGTTGGTCCTAGTTTGCCCTGTGTGGGATCTTTGGTTTCTGGTGTGACTTTTCGTTGGATGAGATCTCCAAAGATGAATCTTTTGAGCTTCACTCTTTGGTTTTAGTAGCCGGCCATCTTTTGCTGGTACTTTGCTATTCTTTGGGACGCCTCCGTTCTTACTTCATCTAGGCAATCCAAGTTCACCTTCAATTGATCGTCATTTCCTTCTTCGTCAGAAAATTCCCTTCTCATGCTGGTGACTCCTACTTCGATAGGGATTACTGTTTCAGTGCCATAGGTGATTTGAACGGCATTTCTTTTGTTGGAGTTCTAGCCATAGTTTGGTAGGCCTATAAGACATTTGGCAGTTCATCAGGCTATGCACCCTTTGCCCCCTCTAGTTGAACTTTGATGATCTTCAGCAATGTTCAATTAGTTACCTTAGTCTATCCATTGGCTTAGGGGTGTCCTGGCGACGAGAATTGGTTCTTAATACCGAGGCTCGAATAGAACGACCTGAAACCCTGGCTGTTGAATTGGCGGCCATTATCTGAAATGATCATCCTTGGTATGTCGAACCTGTAAACTATGTTCTTCCATACGAAGTTCTGTATTCTGGCTTTTGTAATGGATGCTAGGGCCTTTGCTTCTACCTATTTTATGAAATAGTCGATTGCTACGAGTAAAAGTTTTACCTACTTTTACCTTTGGACAAAGGCCCTACTATGTCGATTCCCTATTATGCAAATGGCCATGGTGACGTTATGGTCGTCATCATCTCTCCAAGCATTCGTTGGACGTTTCCATATCTCTGGCATTTTTCACATCTCTTAATGAACTCCTTTGCGTCTTTTTGCATTATGGGCCAGAAGTAACCAGCCCTGATGATCTTCCCAACCAACAACCTTGCCCCCGAGTGATCTCTGCATATACCTTCATGAATTTCTTCCATGATGTACTTAGTTTCGTCCTGTTTAATGCATCTTAAGTTGGGTAGTAAGAAACTCCTTTTGTAGAGTATGCCGTTCAGGATTGTGAATGTAGTAGCTTGCTTCTTAATCTTTCTTGCCTTGTTTGAATTCGGTGGCAACTGTCCATCTTTGAGGTATGATAAGATTGGGGTTGTCCAGCTGACATTACCTTGTATCGAAAATGTGTGGAACTCCTCGATGCTGGGGAACTTCTGTATTTCTAGCATTAGACCCGACGAGCTTGTTTTGTCATTTAATGATGCATATTTACCCACTTCGTCTGCTTCTGAGTTCTGACTCTGAGGAACTTGTATGAAATTCACCTTCTTTAACTCATCTTTGTATCCTACTTTCCTTTGCTTTGTATTCAACGTTGATCTATCCTATCACCAGCTTTGAATCGCTTTTTAAGAGTATGTTTTTGGCTTCTGGGGATCTTGCCACCCTAAGCCCTGTTAATATTGCCTCGTATTCTGACTCGTTATTGGTGTTAGGGAACTGAAGTTGTACCCCGTATTTTAGGATGTCTCCTTTTAGAGAAGTAATGATGACTCCAACTCCACCTTTCTTTTGTACTGACGATCCAATAGTATGAACCGTCCACAACATTGATATGTCCTATGTATTCTCATCTTCTGGCAAAGTAAACTTGGCGATAAAATCAGCTAATACATGGGCTTTAATCGCTGTTCGAGGTCTATACTTGATGTCAAACTAGCTTAGCTCAATCGTCCACTGCATCATTCGCCCTGCTGCTTCAGGTTTGTTCATTGCCTTTTTAATTAGTTGGTTTGTCATAACTAGAATCAGATTTGCTTGAAAGTATGGGCTCAATTTCCAAGAAGCGATGATCAAGGCGAAGGTGATCTTTTCCATGCATGGGTATTTTTCCTTTGCTCATTGGAAATCTTAGTTGACATAGTACACTTGGCATTGGACCTTGGACTCTTTTCAAATCAATGCAGCGCTTACAGTTGTGGCTGATACAGCTAAAAACAAGAATAAGTCCTCGCCTTCTATAGACGAACTCAAAGGCGGTTGGTTACTCAAATAGTATTTTAACTCTTGGAATGTTGTTTTGCAATCATCTATCCATGCGAAAGCCTGCTTGAGAGTCTTGAAGAAAGGAAGGCACTTGTCTATTGCCTTAGAGACGAACCTGTTGAGGTCTACGATTCTTCCTGTCAGCTTCTGTACTTCTTTAACGATTTTAGGCGACAACATCTCTAGTATGGCCTTCACCTTCTCTAGGTTAGCTTCAATTCCTCGTTGTGATACCATGAAGCCAAGGAACTTCCCCAAGGAAACCCTGAATGCGCACTTCGTTGGATTCAACTTCATCTTATAATGCCTTAGCGTTTCAAAAGTTTCCTTAAGGTTGTCCAGATGGCGTCCTTTTTCCTTACTCTTGATGAGCATATCGTCGACATAAATTTCCATGTTCCTTCCAATTTGCTTGCTGAACATCTGGTTCACCAACTTTTGGTAAGTGGCTCCCGCGTTTTTCAACCTAAACGGCATGACTCTATAACAATAAAGTCCCTGATTGGTGATGAATGCTGTTTTTTCCTGGTTCTCTTCTAACATTTGGATTTGATTGTATCTCGAGAACGCGTCCATGAACGTCAGGAGCTTATGTCTTGCCGTTGAGTTAATGAGCTAGTCAATTCTTGGTAATGGGAAGCTGTCCATCGGGCAGGTATTGTTCAAATCTGTGAAACCCACACACATTCTCCATTCTCCATTTTTCATTTTTCATTTGCCTTTTTACCATGATGATGTTGGCCAACCAGTCTGGGTAATAGACTTCTCTGATAAAATTGGCCTCCAACAATTTGTCTACTTCGCGCATTATGACCCTATTTCTTTCGGGAGCAAAAACTCTCATTTTTTGCTGGACGGGCTTCTTTTCAGGGTTCACATTTAGGCAATGCTAGATAATATCTTAGGGTATGTCAGACATGTCCTTGTGGCTCCAAGCAAATATGTTTAGATTCTCCTTCAGGAACCTAATTATCTCTTCTTTTATCGAGGGATTTAGGCTCGTCCCTACTTTTGTTACGTTCGTTAGCTCTCCTGCTACCAGCTTGATTGTTTCCAATGCCTCTCCGAGGTCTTCTCCTTGATCATCCACGTGTGGTTTTCCTTTGAGGCTAGTACTGCCTGATAGCATTCACAAGCTAAAACATAGTCTCTTTTATCACTCCCACCTCGTGTTCTGTTGGGAATTTTACCTTCAGGAAGTATGTCGAAGTTGCTGCTTTCCAACGATTGAGCGTGGGTCATCCTATGATCACATTATAGGACAAGAGACAATCCACAACCAAAAAATTAAGTTGTTTGGTTACATGGAATGGGTGTGAGCCAGCTGTGACCATTAGTGTCACTATTCCCTTTGGGTATACCCTATCTCCACTGAAGCTAACTAGGGGAGATTCGAAAGGACAAAACCTCTTTGGATCTACCTTCAGCTGCTAGAAAGCTAACAAGTAAATGATGTCTACGGAGCTCTTATTATCCACCAGGACTCGCCTAGTGTTGAATCCTTCTATCATGAGCATGATAACCAACAAGTCGTCGTGGGGTTATTTCACTCCTCTAGCATCTTCTTCTGAAAACACCATGTCCGTTGTTTCTCTTCTTCTATGTTTCAATGGTGGTGCTATATGGAAACTGTTGACCTATATTTGTTATGACTTTTTGAGGGACTTGAAAGATCCTCCTGTTGTCGAACCTCCATTGATTATCCTTATCTCTCCTCCTTTGGCGCTTTTTAGACGATCTTATTGTTTTTCTTCTTCCTTAGGCTTATCTTCTGACCATGCCCGTTGTTCATGCTTGTATTGTCTTGGTGTATCTTTCTTCACGAATTTCTGTAACTTCCCTTTCTAAATTAGCTCTTTTATCTATCCTTTTAAGTCCCTACACTTGTCCGTGTAGTGGCCATGATCCCGGTGGAAACGATAATATTTCTTCCTTTTACAAGTGTTAGGTGAAGAATTCAGTGGCTTTGGCCAATTAAACGGATAGTCGTCCTTAATCTGCATCAAGATTTTGTCCATAAGCATTATTAGGGGTGTGAAATTTACCGACCTTCTAGTCTTATCATTCTTTGGCCTGACGGTTTCATGGTTGGATGAGTATTCTCTTCTTTCTATCTTTTCCCTTTTGAATCCTCTTGAACGTTTCTTTTTTCCTTCCGTGTGTCCCCTGCTTTATCGAGGCTAAAGCATCCTTCGCATTCATGTACTTTTGAGCTTTCAATAGCATCTCTGTTATTGACCCTGGAGGGCTTTTTGCTAGCTGTAAACACCACATTTTATACCCTTTACGACTTGGGCCCCCGTTCCCCAATAATGTTGAATTCTAAGACCCAAGGTTGGTTTAGGGCCCAATCAGAAGTTAAATTGACTTAAGAAATGTTAAAATAAAAAATATAACTTTTAATGAGTAAATAAATCTATTTTTGAAAAATAACGCCAAAGGAAACCCTTGCTATGCACATGCAAGAATTGACTTGTGTATGCAACTTTCTGCATACGTATGCAGGCCCGATCTTGCACACACATAGCGATTTTCAAAAACTATACAATGCAAGTTTTTTGCAATTTATGTTGAGGTTTGGAATGAATCCCACATCATTTGGGAGTCGTTACAAATCCCATTTTTCACACTATAAATAGCCTTACATGGTATATTTTCAAAACACAGAAATCTCACGGGAAAACACTAAGATTTAATAGAAATAGTGAATCAAAGAGAGAGTTTTTTACAAAACACCCTCAAATCATTTTTCTTTTGATTAGGGCCTTTTCTGGCTTTGATCTTTGAGTTTAAGATTACCAATCATTGTTTTATTAAATTGTGAATAGATTTAACTGAGGGAAACGATTAATAATCAAGCTTGAAGAGCTTTTCTTTGAGGTATTAGTTTTAAACCCTTCTTTTTCTCTTCTCATTTTCTACTCTTTAATCTTTCTGTTTACCTTTATTTCTTGTTATAATATGTTTTATCATGTTTGTGTAGTCTAGGTTTACATTTTTGTGTATTTAAAATGCATGTTAGGAAGTTAGATTTAGTGTTTTAAGTCTTTGCTGTGTTTCTAGGGTTTTCGCACAGAAACTTGTGTATGCATAATCTTGCCTGTGCACGTAGGCTTGCTCATGTGTGCGCATGAACTTGCCCAGAAACCCTAATTTTATTCATCTGTTTTTGATCTTGCCTTCACATGTTTGTTTTGATTAGCTTCTTTTTCCATGTTTTTATGCTTTCAAAGTCTCTGTTTCAAATGTTTATTTGTTTGTTTGCTTTTAAATGTTAGAATTAGGGTTTTATTACTTTAATGCTATGAACATGCATTCACATGCTCATGCATAATGCCATAGGTGCTGAGTTGCTGCAAGGTAAGGAAAGGTATGTCATGTATTTATGATGTTCATGCATATGTGATATGATCTTGCTTTGATAATGTATACAAATATGCTTTTTTGGATGAGTATTTCCAATGTGTAGATGCAATCATATGTTGCTTTGATCTTTCTATGTCTATGTTTTTGCCATGATTTGATTGTTGCCTTGGATGAATAACATGGAGCTTATGATAAAGCATGCTTAGATGTATGATTAGGGTTGGTGATGTGATGAATGCTTTGATGCCATGCTAGATGAGTGTTAGGACCTTTGATATGTGATGCCGTGATTAGATGAATGGTAGGTCTTCGTTTGTAAGCATGATAGATGTATGATTAGTTCTTTTGGGATGATTGATGCCATGTTAATTGTTAGATGAATGTGTGTGTGTATGTGAGTTAGAATAACAATATTGAGTGTGCCTTTAATAGGGTTAAGACATAAGACACAATGATGGGAAGCCAATCTTAAGGTTCCTAAGACCGTACTTTAACTCTGAACCCATATCTCTAGTAGTGAGATCAAAAGGTTCTTCTACGAGAGGACACTATATATATGGTTCTTAGGCCATTGCAAAAACTAGGTGGCAACTACTTCAACTTCCCCTTGCGTCCACACCAGCACAACCACAAACTCCTTGGACTTTAAACCGGCTTTGAAGGTGGTCACTTGTACCTTGTCCTTTGCTTTGTCCACTTCCAACACTTCTCTATTTAATCGTTTTACGTATGATCTCAATGATTCCCCTTCCTCTTATCTGATCGTGAGCAAATGATCTGCTGGTCTCTTCTGTCGTTGTCCCCGAACAAAATGGCGTACAAATGAAATGCTCAGCTGCTCAAAGTCGTCTATAAACGATTGGGCCAATTTGCTAAACCTCACTTGTGCTGCTCCCTTAAGAATTGTTGGGAAAGAACGGCATAAGATATCATATGGGGTCTGCTGTAGGCTCAGGGTCATCTTGAAGGTTGTTATGTGATCCAATGGATCCTTCAGGCCATCATACGACTCAAGTTGGGGAAAGTGGAACTTAGGGGACAAAAGGCACTTTAGGACTTTTATGGTGAAAGGAGAGTTAGTCCTCTTCACCATTTCGTCCAAATTCTTATTCGTTTTTTCCTTCATGGCATTCTTTAGCTTATTCATCTCCTTCCTCATGCTTTTAAGGAGATCTTTACTTGCCCCATTAGATGGCTCCGTTCTCCTTTAACCATCTCTCTTGTTATTTTCTTCATCTTTGTTCCTGTTGACGTCATTTCTTGCCCACGAACGTTTCCCTTCTTGCTGCAACTGCTGTCTCATCTCTTGATTCTGCCTAGTGAGTTCTTCTATATTGGCCAATGCCATTGGATCCTATGGTGTATTGGATTCCATTTGGATATTGGGGATGGTAGAGCTACATTTCCAAACTACGGTTTGAAAGTCTCCCCACAGACGGCGCTAAACTGATGAAGCCAAATTTGTTAGTTGATAGGTTTGTCCAGATGGAATATGGCCAAAAGAACCTAGAATCCTGCACAAAACCAAAGAGTTGTGTTTCTCTCGAAAGGGTCATCGGTGTAGTGCCCGCCGATGATAAAGTCAAGCACCGGGGAAGAGAATGATAATGAACTAATAGGACTATGAAAGTCGTGTATGTGCCTTTTCTTGAGATTTGATGTAGTTTATATAGGAATTAACCTTTTTAGCCGTTGGAGCCTTTCAATGGTGGCTTTAATGTCTTCTTGTAACGCTTTGGGCCATTTATGGAAATTTTCTAATTCATCAGTATGCCAGTGCAACCTTAGAACTTAGCAACTAAAAGAATAGGGACTACCACATTGAATAAAATTCTCATTAAAATACTTAAATAATAAAATACTAAAAAATTAAAACAAAAAATAATAATTAAAAAAAAGTTTTTGCTAAATCAATATCCTTAAAACATCTTTAATTTTTTTTTTTAAATCCATTAAACAAGGGCGACCATGACCATGATCCTGATCGTGTGAATTTTCTTTCTTTCAAAGTTTATTTATTTATTTATTTTTGGTTAGCATTTATCCAATGGCATATGAAAATTTTAGGTGGATCAGTAAATTAGAAGAGTTAAAAAGGAAATTAGGTATAACTGTAAGAAGACAAGGAGAGAACATCCATGAGTTAATACCTGTTATCTGACATCCTTGGCCGGGACTGGAGTAGGTAGCATAGCTGTTATGTCTCTTTAATTATGTATTCACTATCATCTTCATCTACACTCAACATTACTCTATTGCCCTCAGGATTGACTCATATTCTCTCTCTCTCTCTCTCTCTCTCTCTCTCATGTAATCCTATTATATTAATTTCCACTTGTATTAATCAAACTCTGTTCTTTTAATGGAGAATGATGTAAAATTAATAGTGAGGTTGTTGTGCCCTTCTGCTTATGAAACAAGCACAACATTGCCCCCAACCCCAACAACTGTGAACAGTATTATCGAAACCACAGATTAGACTAAACAAGTCTATGTCCATAAAATATAAAAATGCTCTTGATTTTGAAAGAAATTAATAAAAAAAAAGAGTGATATTCCTGGATCAGAATGGATTTAGGTTGCTTAATTAATTAGTTGGAATATATATAGCATTAGCAGGTGAGTGAAATTGTGTTGGATGGAGGTGATGATACCCAAACGTGGATGGCAGTTCTCTTAATGGTGATCACATACTTTAGTCTGTGTGAGTCTGCCAATAATTATGCAACGATCCAAAAGATTGTCCTCTTTTTTTTCTTTTTTTTTTTTTAAGGCAAACTTACACCTATTGGAAATAGATATATCTGTTATAGTGAGTAGATATGTCCACGCCAAAAGATTGATACAACCTTACCCACAAACTGAATCCTATCTAACTTAACAATTCCAAAGCTTGTGAAGTAATACAATACCATCCATCAATGTAGTTTATTGCACATGTAAAAATGCACCGTAATATGGCATACACTAACAAGAAATGGACAAGTATACTTAAAACTTTTTTGGTTTTTCAAAGCTAGCAGTAGCTCGAAATTTGTTTTAGCCAAGAATGTATGAAACAATGACATTTCGCGATACCACTACAAAATGCTGGCCCAAGGGGTTTTTTTTGGTCAAACGGGAAATAATCAAACCATAACATAAAACTAGAACATGTGGCTTGGTCAAAGTGAACCACCCATGCCATTGCCATGCATGCATGGTGTGATAGAATATAGAAGACAAAAAGGAGGATAACATTGTACTTTCGCCCAAGTGGAAGAACATAGTTCATTTAAGAGCAAAGTTGACTACCAAGCAATTCAATTAAAGGGCTATCTATTGCATGTGGTCGGTGAAGTTATAGAGGAAGATCAAGAAAGCTTTAAGGACTCAAAAATGGAGTCATCATCATCATCATCAGCAGCAGCAGCTAAGGACGTCAACAAAGAAACGGTTGTTTACTCTGCCTACAATCCATGCCATGTTCTTGAAGAAGCTCTAAGGGCTATTTTGAAGTGTTTGGGTGTTGATACTAAAGAACAAGAGGAATCTTCAAGCTCAGACCAAAAAGATGAGAACATCAATGGAACAAGTACCCAAGACCCTTCTTCAACCACTGAAGAGGTTTCAGAAATTCCCTCATCAACGGACCCTGATCCTTCGTCTTCAACAACAGACCCTGAAGCTGATCCTCCTTCAAGCACAGCAACCGTTGTAAGTCTCTCTCTATCTCCCTCTCCCTCTCCCTCTCTTCTCTTTCTTTTCAGGAGCTTTAATTGTTTCACATCTAACAATATTCACTCTCTTTTTTCACAGGTAAAATTTAGATTCTTGGTGCGAAAGCATAAACAATTTTATAAGAAACATCTCACATAATTAAGGGACTGTAAAATAATAAGAATAAAAGTTGTTACTTTTAAATACTTTTTTAAATACTTTAAATACTTTTTTTTTTTAAATATTCACTCTCTTAAATACTTTTTTTTTTTTCCAAATAGAATTTTTAATTCACGATTTTAATTAAAAGAAATTGGGTGTAACTAGGTGGGTATAACAATTGCTATCCAAACAATAATTAGCCTTTATTTTAAGATGGGTTATGCTAACTAATCCTCTTAATACATTGTTTGACAATTCAGTTAAATAAAGTTTTTATAAGAAAAAAAAAAAAAAATTAAAGTTTTGACAATTTTTTTTTATTTTTTATAAAATTGATGTCAAAACTTTTTTAAAAATAGATTGTTAACCAATGCCTAGAACTCATTAGCATTTCCCTTTTAAGAATATTGGTTTAATGTGTCTTTTATGTGCAGGAAGTTGCTGCGAGTACAGTTGCTGTGAGAGCGCCTCCAAGGCCACCATTAAGCACTGGGAGCGGTCCTCAAATTAATTAGGTTTTGTTCTCCCCTCAACGTAACCTTCTCAATTTAAAAGGTCGATCTGTGGGCCAAAAATTAAGCTAGCTAGAGTCTACAATGGCTACCTCCATTATTTCTCTTTATGTTTCCTTTGATTTTCCCTTTATTTGGCTTTGCTTATGTAAGATAGAGAGTGAAAAAGAGACTGTGTGTGTAAAATGTAGGAGCTGCCATCCATGGTTGTATGCATGGCTTGCATATCTGAAACCAATAACAAATATATTATGTTGATTATGTAATTCTTAGCACTTGCGTTGAGATATAAACTCAATAGATCTATCATCTACGCTTGTATTGTAACTGACTAAAAACAATCCGGAAGAAATTAATTATACTAATTAAGGTTTACAACATCTTGATAGACTTGAAGCTTTTCACCGTTAAACAGTTAAAAAAATTGCAACTAATTCTCTAATTAAAAAAAGGTTGATTATACTCTAATTTAAGATCTAGAGAAATATTACCAAGTCCGGTTGTTTCTACATTAATATTTTTTTAGAAAATGAATAATTTTTCAGAAAAACATTTTCTAAAAAAACTCTTTCATTTTCTTATATGTAGTAGCATTTTTAAAATGAGTTAAAAAACTATCATTTTACTCTCCTTATTTAGTTTGATGTAAAATAGAATAATTTTATAAAAATTTTTAGTGAAAAACAACACTATTTCACACAAACTAAATAATTAAAAACTAAATAAGAGAAGTTAAGAAATAGTTTTCCTTTAATTTATATATATATATATATATACATATATATATATATATATTATATGAGATTAAATTCTGTAAGGATGTGTTTCTCTCTAATCTCAACATGTTATATCATCTTATTACATATTTGAGAATAAACACACTCAATTAATTCTAATACACATATATAAATCCAACCAATATTTAGGAGTTTATTGAGATATTATTAGGTGTGGTAGGATATACAGAATTTTAAGTAAAATGCTGATGTGACAATCTTTTATTGAATAGTATAAAACATGAGTTTTACACTCCATCCTTATCAAATTTGAAATATATATATATATATATATATATTATCAATCACAAGAAAACGAGGAAAATTATATTCACATAAAGGTTTTCATAAAAACAAAAATATAAGTTTAAATTAAATAATATTACATTACTCATTAATTTTTTATTAGATGTGTATTTGGGTAAATTTACTATTGGATTATATTTTTTCGATATACTTTCTATGCTTGCAAAATTTTAAGTTATTTAGTAACGTAACAGTAACGTAGAATTACACCAACGGTTACTTAAGTTATCTGGTTATATATATTTTCTCTAATTTGCTACTTCAAAAATTCGAAAACTAATTCTTGAGAGAGAGAGAGAGAGAGCCATGGTTGTTGGCTTAATATTGTTCCATTAAAAGCCACTTCCACTTATTGTTCCTCAAATCCAAGAAATTCCAAAGCCCAAATCCAAGTCAAAGAAATTACAAGGAACGTCCATATCCGATTACTATGAAAAAATTAAGTTGCTGCTTATATGATTATGATGAAACTTTTCTTACGAATAATAAAAGTCGTCGGATAAAATAGATTTTTCATCGAATCTATTTCGTTGGAAATTGTTTGTCAAAATTTTGAAACATTTTCTACCCAAAAAAAAAAAAAAAAAAAAACTATCGCAAATACTAGTAATTTTTTTTTTGTCCAAAATGTCTCTCTCTCTCTCTCTTTATTATTATTTTTTTAATTTTATAAAGTATTTTTCCATACATTTTTTTAATAACTTCAAATGATTAACAAAAATAAAGTACTATTTACCAAGAAAAATTCTACCAAAAAACTTTACCAAGGAAAAAAAAATGACTGTCAGAATATTAAACCTTATGACAGTTTTTGTCTATCAAAAAATTTTTTTTTTCCCTTGCTTGGTATTTGCCACAAACGGTCTTACATCACAAATAGTTAAGATCTCTTTTAAAATTTTTTTTAGCAATGGAACCAAAATCTGATGCAATAAAAATTATTTCCAACAGACAATTAGTGGTAAAAAATGTTATTAATATTATTATTTCAAATCTGCACTTTTTTTTTTTTTTTTGAGGGGGATTAAAATCTGCACTTAGTAGTTTTCACGTTTTGTGACAGTTTAATTTCCTTGCATATATATATATATATATATATATATATAAACATTTTTACCGTTTTAAATACTTATACATTTCAAAGAAACTAACATATTAAAGACAAATAATTATGATTGAGGTTGGGTTTGTATACTAGGAAATTTTCAAAATGATTGAAGTACCTCTTAATCTATAAAATGACCAAAATAACCTTGAAACGTCCAAAATAATCTATATCTTAAAAAAAAAAAAAAATCCTAAGAAGTTATACTAAGACTAAAATACCCCTAAAACCAACCATAACCCCAAAATCATCGAATTAACTTAAGATAACTCATCCAAAAAGACTATAGTATGCCTTAAAATTTATGGAATTTCCTTCAATTTTTAAAAACCACACAAAAACATCTTCTAGGATCCTTAAGCTATTTAAGGGGTATTTTATTTATTTTAAAGGTATAGTGGTATTTTGATCATTTTGAAGTTTTGAGGAGCACATGGGTCGCTGTTGGGAGGTGGGGTACTTTGGTCACTTTTGAAGTTAATAAGTATCTTGGTCATTTTAGAGCTTCATATTGTGGTCATTTAAAGCTTCGAGGGGCACTTGGGTCATTGTTGGGGGTATTTTGGTTACTTTAGGGGTTCATAAGTATTTCAGTCATGTTAGAACTTCCATAATGCATTTCAGTCATTTTGGAGGTTTTAGAAGTCATTTATAGTCATTTGGTGATATGAAGGATTTTCAATCATTTTGGAAGTTTAAGGTATACTCCCCGTGCTCTCTGTAGCACCCCCTTCTTGAGTCACACTCCTAACCTGCTCTAAGCCTAGCATCTACCTCCTATATGTTCCTTTCCCCTTAAACCACACCAGACAACCTCCATTGCCTCCCTTTGTGCCTTACCCACCATCCTATCTAGCCTCCCCCATGGAATTCTCAAAGTTAATCATCGCACCAGACACTGCTCTTTCCAAGACATTCGCCTAGAGCTCCTTCCAAACCAAGCCTCATCCATAGACCTTGACCTGACCCTCATTGGAAAAATCATCTCCTCCAAGTCTACTAGTCTAAGCATCGTCAAAGATGTTGTCCTGAAGGCATGGAAACCTATTTTCCCATTAGAAGTATCTCGACTGGAAAATAATCTGTTCTTTTTTTTGTTTCCAGCACGAGGCAAATGCCAACAAGAAATCCAAACCTATGGTTAATAAGAGGAGGCCATCTCATCCTAAAAAGGTGGAATCTAAACCTATCTTGGCAAGAAATCGAGTTTACCTCATCAACCATATGGGTCCAAGTCCATGGCCTTCCCTCCCTATGGCAATTCAAAGAAAACCTGAGAAACATTAGAGCCTAGCAGGTAAAGTCGTCAAGCTAAATATCACCGACGACGGTGGTGGAGATTGGAGAAGATTCACCAGAATCAGGGTTGAAGTTAATTACACCAAACCCCTCCTAACTGGGGTTTTCCTCCCTCACCCTAATCTAAATGACCTGTGGATCAGTCTAAAGTATGAAAAAATCTCCAAGTTATGCTATAATTGTAGTATAATTGGGCATAAAGAGAAGCACTGTCAAGGAGACACCTTCTACCTCCAAAACCCCCACGGCATCATGTTCTTTGCAGTTGGATCATGGCTCAAGCCAGAAAATGACCACATTCCCATTGATGCTTATCAGAAATCCAACCATCCTTCATCAGAGTTGGAGGCAGAGCTGAGCTGCTTAATCAATCCTTATGCATTTGGAGCCTCTGACACAATCCACCCGGTCCAAGGTGCACCTGTATTAGCACCACATCTCCACTACCTCTAGATAGCATACCTCATGCCAATAGTGGAACTGAATCCAGTCAATACGTAGAGATTGTAGGGTTGGCACATCCTGACATGGGCCTATAGACACCTCATTTTTTACCCAGTTAATAGACTTTAGTCTCCAGTCCCAATGATGAGCTTGACATGTTTACAAAAGGTAATTGAAGTTATTTTGATGATTTGGAAGTAATCACAACTCAAAAGTGCTTAAATCACTTTGAAAATGATGCTGAAATGACATTTTCTCACTGGTTTGTTATAACTTTTGATCCATAAAGAATTTTTGAGTGAGGTTTATATCATTGGAAAGTAGACATCATGGGCTTCAATTTAAACATAAATTTTTCCTAATTTGGACTAAAATTGAGTGAGTTATGACCGTTTGAAGTTGGACTATCAAAGCTGTCAAAATTAAGGTTTCTGTGGACGCATGCGTATGCATGAAGCATGCATGCGTACGCAGGGCCCGATCCAAAACCTTGAAAATATAGTTTTTAGGACCCAAAGACTCCATCTTTGATGGGGCCCGACCCCTAGACCATTTGGAACGTCCAAAACCCTCTAAATGAGCCTAGAAACTCTAATTTAAACATATAAATACAACCTCATGTCTCCAAACTCAAACCCTAGCAAGAGTAAGTTGATTTTTCATCTAAAATCTTCCCAAACTCTTTTCTAACTTTGAACTTTCTGCACACACATCATGGAGCACGTTTTTGGCTTTCAAAACCTCTCTCTCTATGACTCATTAAGGCAAAAACTATTATCTAATCTTTTTCAAAATCTTTTTCAAACAATCTTTTCAAGAACATCTTTTTATTTTGAGTTGTTATTACCTATGAACTATTGAATACGTTGATTCTCTTGATTATCATTCAATCTTGTTGTATAGGCACTAAGGGGCCGATTAAAATATCAACCAAGTTGTGTTCCATAAGTAAGGTGAGTCTCTCCTCATGACTCTTTCATGATTTAGGGTTTTTATAACTTTTGTTATTATTGTTTTGAATTTTATTTACATGTTTAATTTTTTTTAGTTGTGTCTTATCATGTTTTGATTGGAGAATTGAATGATAGGATATATTAATGAACATGTTTTGATATGTTAAGTGTTGTTCTTGTTTGTTGTTTGATCTAATGCAAGTTTAGGAATAAATTTTGCTTTGTTTATCTTTAATATCATTGTTGTTAGTCTAGGATAGTTTAGTTTTGTATTAGAAGTATGCTAGAGCTTGTCAAATTACTGTTTTGTTTACTGTTCTGAAGCTGTGTTTTAGGGCGTGTATGCGTGCGTGTGTTTCATGCCTGCGTGCGCATACATGAGGTATGCATACACATACTCTAAAGCTGTGTTTTTGGGTGTGTATGCGTGCGCGTGTTTCATGCCTGCATACGCATACGTGATGCCCGTGTGCACATACTTAAGAATGCGTATGCATACCTCATGTATGCGCACGCATACTCGTGCCCAAAAATTGCAAATTTAGGGTTCTTACTATTTTATTTGTTTTGCTTAGTTTTAATCACATGTTTAGGTCTTGTTAAGTCTAGTTTTCACATGTTTAGCATTAGGGTTAGTAGAATAACATGTTTCATATACTTTGTTTGTTGATTTGATAACTAGGGTTTATAACTTGGTTGAATCACATGAACATTCATGAGAACTTGAACATGTATTGATGCATAGATGCTGAGGTGTTATGGTGCAGCAAGGAAAGTCATGCATAATCACATGAACATGCATTAGACATGGTGAACTTTTTTGGTTGATGAAAATGATGAAAATGCTTAATTAATTCCCTTGATTGATGATTTTGTTTTATGATGTGCTTGCTACCCTTAGATATATTCTTGCTAGATGAATGATAGGGTTTTATGCTATGGATGAGTGTGGGACATATGCCATGTTTGGATGTTAGATGCATGTTAGTGTGTGTGAGTTTAGAATAACATATTAGAGGACCCTTTGATGGGATTAGGATTTGGAACACAATGAATGGAGGTTGACTTAAGGGTCAGATGGGGTTGGGTGCCTAACACCTTCCCATCCCCATACCAAAACTCCAGACACATGTTGTGGTAAAGATCAATCCTTCCACAAAAGGGCACTATATACATGGTTTGTAGACCATAAAACTAGGTGGCGACTCCATTTTTCTCTGCCATGGTCCACTCGGCCGAGGCGTACTCCCCATTGCACCCACAAGGTTTTAGCGATAACGTACATCCCGTTATAGACCTCGGGCCCACCCATAATGCGACTAAGCTTGAAGCCCACTCACCCTAAGCCCAATCCTCCTCCCCCACTATTTCTGACAACCTAAACACATAACACCCTATCTCAAACATCGACCTTTCATCCTTTTCTCTCTCTCCCGCTACACAGCAGCCAAGCCCCACCAATTAGATAAACTCACCCCTATCCACCCCTAGCCAACCCATCAAGCCAATATCCCAAAAAATAAAAATCACAGACGAAGAACTTCTCCTTTTCTCCAAATGAGTGAGGAAAGCCATCGACAACCCCGAACCAGTTTTCTACGCCCCATCATCGCTACTTTGATCCCTTAATCCAAAATTGAGCACTTCATTCTCAAAGAAAGAAACAAGCCCATCACAATCTTCTCACCAAAAATCTAGGGTGAACCATTGAAAGCCAAAGCACGAACTAGCAACCACCATCAAATTTCCAGTCCCACCTATCATGAAAGAAAATCAAGCTCTTCCTTTGAACATATGGACGAGGAGGCGGGCCTTATCATGCCCCCACCATCCCCATGAGGGCCCTAAGCTAGAATTGTCGAGGCATCTGCAATGCCTTGACAATCCGAGCCTTAAAGGCTCAAATAAAAGGCTCTATGCTTGATTTTTTTTTCTTTGTGAGACAAAAGCATCCAACAAGCAAATGGAAGAAGTTATGAACTCCCTCAGGTTCAACTATAGGCAAGTCGTAGAAGCAAAAGGCTTCGCCAAAGGCCTTTGTATGATATGGCGAGCGAACGACATTGTGGAAGTTTTAGAGTACAATAAAAACCTAATTGCAATTCAGGTGTCTGATAAAATGTACAATGGGTTTTAGTTGGTTCTATGGACCAACCTACACAGCAAAAAGAGCTGAAACTTAGGAGAACCTATTAGCATTGCTTGAATTTTTTTCTTGCCCTTGGGTCTGTATTAGGGACTTTAACTACACCTTAAGTCAGGAGGAAAGATTTGGTGGTAGCAAAGGCAGCCCCGCTGCAGTAAACCATCTAAAAGATTTGATGTTCGAGTTCAGCATTATAGACTTAGGGTCATCTGACAACAAGTTCACATAGGCAAAAGGTAAATGGGGGAAATCCGTTGTGAAACGAAGGCTCGATAAGGGTATAGCCAACATATCTTGGAGGTTAGCATTCCTTAATGCAAACATCTCCCACCTTGGCACCATCAAATCCGACCACACTCCGTTGCTCTTCGGCATATGCCCATCAGATTCCTTTGCCCACAGACCTTTCCGTTTCATAGTAGCCTAGCTTAGAGACCCTGATTGCTACTCTGTAGTTAAGCGTGCTTGGTCGAAAAACGTTAGAGGATCCGAGTTCACCAAGTTGTGTAAGAAGCGTGAAGCAACTCCTAAAGCCCTTCAAAAGTGGAATAAAGAGGTATTTGGGCATTGCCAACCCAGCATCAATGACCTGTTACAAAAGATCATGAATGTTCAAGGCATGAATCCTTCTAAGCATATAGGAAGCAGTGAGTCTAACCTTCAAGCCGAACTGTTCGAATGGCTAGTGCACAGTGAAGTTGTATGGAGGCAAAAATCTAGGAAGCTTTGGCTTAAGGCCGGGGATAAGAACTCATCTTTCTTCCACCTATCAAATATCATCCGAAAGAGACAAAACAATATTGACACCATTAAGGCCGATGATGGGACATGGGTCATAGGATCAAGAAATATCAGACATTTCTTCCGGGACAAATTCAAAGACCAATTTTCAGAGGAAGAAGTGGCCTTCCCTGATCATCTCAAGAATCTCATTCACATAGCCATATCCGAAGAAGGTAATGAGCGCATCTTCACCATCCCCCTCCTGATGAAATTAGGGCTATCCTATTCAAGATGCAAGATCTTAAAGCCCTTAGGCCGGATGGCTTCCCCGTGGCTTTCTACAAAGCCTACTAGCCTATAGTAGGGGAAAACATCATGCAAGCAATCACCTCCTTCTTCCAAGACAGATATATGCCCAAGGAGATCAATATCTCCCCCATCATCCTCATCCTAAAGGTACCCAATCCCTCATCCTTTAATAATTTCCGCCCTATCAGTTTATGTAATGTGGTTTACAAGATTATTTTCAAGATTTTTGTCTCCAGGATCAAGCCCCTCCTTCCAAAACTTGTCTCTTTAACCCAATCCGCTTTCATTCCAGATGGATGGATTATGGAGAACCAAGTGCTAGTTCACGAATTAATTCATATCTTCAAAACTAGAAAGATCAAATCTGGGCCGATGGCTATAAAGCTTGACCTCCAAAATGCTTATGATAGGGTTAACTGGACCTTTGTCAAAGTTATGCTCTCTAAATTTGACTTTTGTGATGTCTTTATAAGATGGATTCTTGCTTGTGTTACCTCAGTTTCCTTTGAGGTGCTTATGAATGGAGGAAAATCAGCACAATTCAAGCCAGCCAGAGGCTTAAGACAGGGTGACCCCCTATCATCCTACCTATTCATTATCAGCTAGGAGATCCTATCGAGAATCATCAAGCACTAATTCTGCATTAAAAACCTGGATGGTGTTAAAGCAGGCATAGGTTCCCCACCCATAACGCACGTCATGTACGTCGACAACATTGTACTGTTTTTTAAAGCCACAAGAAGAATGCCTTAACCATTATAAAATGCATTGACAAATACTACAAGTGGTCTGACCAGTGTTTGAATAGGGAAAAATCTAGAGTCTTCTTTTCAAAGCACACACCCCATCAATCCCAGAGAGTAGTTAGGCATATTCTCGAGATGAAAAGGCTCAAACAGGATGCTATCTATTTAGGTGCTCCTCTCTTCCTCTCCAAATCCCCCTCTAAATATTTCAGATACCTTGTTGACAAGCTTGAAACCAAGCTCATAGGCTGGAGAAGCAAAACCCTGTCCTGGGCAGGAAGAACCACTCTTATAAAGTCCGTTGTACAAGCCATTCCCAATTATGCAATGTCTTCTTTTAAAATCCCATCGAGTGACTGTGATAAGCTCAATGCCCTGCCCAACAGGTTTTGGTGGAAACCAAAAACCTCTAATGGAAAATTTCTAGCACTAACAGTTTGGGATAACATCTGCAAACCCACTTGCAAAGGTGGCCATGGGTTTAGAAAAGCCAAGGATTTCAACAATGCTCTCCTAGATAAATTAGCCTAAATGATCGCATCAAAGAGAGATGGCCTCTGTATGTCCATCCTAAGGGCCAAGTACAAAGTTAGCCATAGCTGGCTGCGAAACGACCCCCTATCAAAAGCTTCCCTGGTCTGGAGAGCCATTGAAGGTGCAAAGAAGCTGATCATTAAAGGGGCCTACTATCTAATAGGGGATGGCTCCACTATTAATGTCTGGCTTGATCCTTAGGTTCCCTGGCTTCATAACTTCACTCCAAAACTTCTGCATGAAGCATATACAAACAGTCCATTAATGTTATCCATGCTCATAGACAACACAAACAATCACTGGAAGGTTGGTATGATCAATGACCTCTTCGAGCCAACCTCGGCACAAGCCATCCTACCTCTCTTATTCCCTAAAGACCAAAAGCTGATAAGCTGATATGGATCCCAGATTCTAAGGGAGTTTTCTCCGTGAAGTCAGTATATAAAGCCAACCATGATTTTGGAGTAACCAGCTCTCTAAACAAAGCCTAGTGAAAAGGTCTATGGAAGATTAGAACCCCAGAGAGAATCAAAATTCTATTATGGAGGATGGCAACCAATACTTTGCCAACCAGAGACATCCTATATCAAAGGCTGGAATCCATCAACTTTACTTGTGTCCTTTGCGGTAACGGCTGTGAATCCATATGTCACCTATTCTTCACTTGCCCAATCACTGAGCCATTTGGTTCGCTTCTTGCTGGGGTTTCAGATCGGATTCACAAGACGTTCATAATAGCGGTGATATAATCAAACTCATTCTCAACCCCCCAGCTTTTATTACTCCTAACATCGAGCAATGGTGCGTATCTTCATCTATGTCTTTCGTCGTAGATGAAATCTGGACCTTAAGAAACAGAACTTTGTTTCAAGGAGAAAGAGTCGACATCCAAGCAACAAGTAAGCGCGCCCAAAGCAGAGCCCTTGATTTTTTCACTACTACCCAGTCTGCCACCCAGGCGTCCCCTCCTTCATCGACTCAGAGCTGGAAGCCTCCTCCCTCTGACACCATCAAGCTGAACGTCGATGCTGTAGTTGGCCCATCGAGAACCACCCTGGCAGTAGTAATGAGAGACTCTTTTGGCGAAGTGATCAAGGTCTAGGCTAAGCCTCACCATAGCTGCCTCCCCATCTAAGCAGAAGCAAATGCCATTAACGGGCAGTCAACCTAGCCTCCTGTGAAGGATGGAATCATGTTGTCATTGAGAATGACCCCAAGGAATGCATTGCCTCGTTATCTGATAACCCCATCGTGCCATATTTGTCTATCAGCAATGTCGTCTGTAATATCCTTAATTTTGTTTTGTCTTTTCTTTGTTGCTCGTTTGTTTGGGTTCGTAGATCATGTAATTCTGCAGCCCATGCTGCTGCAAGGGTAGCTTTGAATTCCAATTCCCCTTTATGTTTCAATAAGGAGGATCTACCTGAGGCTAACCTCTCAGCGTGTGGTAGACTCCTCCAATGTACTTCCTTCTTTTTCAGTTGAATGATGTTGGAGATTAGCAAAAAAAAAAAAAAAAATAGTTTTAAGGTATTTCAATCATTGTGGAGTTCCAGGAGTATTAAAGTCAATTTAGATATTTTCAATGGGCATTTGGGTCATATTGGGAATTTTCAAAAATATTTTGATAATTTTAAGTATTTAGGGATATGTTCATCATATTAGAGGTTTATGAGCACTTCAATCAATTTTAGAGCTTTTAATATTATCTTTATCATTTTAGAGATTTTGGGAGAATGTCAATGATTCTGAGGTTAAGTATTACTGACAAATGGTGTTCCAATGTGATAATGAGTTGTGATCGTTTGAATTTCTATATTTTGCTGCAATGAGATAGTCAAATTTTCTTTGAAAGTGGGTGTCTTTTATTTCAATTTTGAAAATGATGATGGTGAGTGTGATCATATTATGCAGCATGAATATCGTCTTACACCCCTATTTGGCTAATTACTATATGAACGACTTGATTTTGTCTTCATGGCACAATTGAGCTTGCTGCAATGGACGCTCGTAAATAAGGTTGTTTTTAGAAATAACTTTCAAAATTTCCATCTTAAAGCGAATATAAAACGAAAATTTCAGTGCAGATCGAGATATGGATTGGTATGTACAGTTAAAGTTGTCGGTCACAATATAGGTGTGGGTTGTATCCCTAAACCACGAGATCTGGACCAATTATGGTACTGATGTTGTTTTCTTGAAAGACCATGAATTGGAAGTCATCCAGTATTCTACAAAAGTAGTATATGACGAAGGATGCAACAAGTGTGAGGTGACAAAAATGTGAAGACAAATTGACCAAGATCACACATAGATGCTGATCTATGGATGACATAGAAGAGCATTAGCATGACGCAAAACCATGGGAACCATGATGCATGTCGACTGGAGTGAACACCATTAATTAGTGTATGGTCAAGTTGGAGATACTAGTGTACGGTTGTGATGGGGTGATTGCACCATAATATGTTGCACTCTCATAAATCCAATTACCCCATCACCAATACGGTCCACCCTCAGTCGTTACACATTCATTAACCCAACTTGGTTACTCATTAACAGGTGCAAAACTCTTTTGGTGCGCCCTCACGCATCCAATAAACTAGTGTTTCACTAACAAATATGTCTATTGCCATGGGATGCATGCTTACCTGTAAATTTCAGGACCCTCATTTGTATTCATATACAATTTATTCACTCTACGGACACAAGGTTTACTGTTTATGACCACCAGTTAGATGAGATTGCCAATTTGCCAACCATAACAAAATATTACCCCCCCACCCCCGGCGGAAATCCCTAAATAAATAAGCATGCTTGCATGCTTTTCTTCCATAAACAGTAGAATATATTCCCCTAAAATCTTGTTTAATTCCCTCTCGCATGTATATAATCTATTTTGTTCTTACTCAACTTTCATGTGCGTGTGAGAGAGAATATATATATATATATATATTAATTACAATTTATTTAATTAATAGACTGATCATAAACCTGAATTAACTTTAAATTGAGTATATAAAACATGCATATAAAATCAAATTGCAGTTATGTGGATTCATTTTTCAAACTTGGTCTAGAAATAAACTCAACCATTTCTTTCTAACTATTGAATTTCACCTATTGTGTCTAATTGCCCTGCTTGAAGTACAATCCCAGCTTTGCCAATGCCTATATTAAAATATTTTCCAAGGTTTTGAAAAACATTTATTACACAAGAAATTAGAGATTTTTTTTAAAATTAATTTATTTTCCTTTGACAAAACACAGCCATGGAAGACCTTTCTAAAATCAACCACATATTAATTGTAAAGAGATGAATAGTAGGAATTTAGGCTGTGTTTGGTTAAATGTAAATTGAATTCTGGGTGTAAAATGAATGCAGGGGAAAGTGAATTCCCGTAAAGAAAATGAAATTCGGGTGTTTGGTTCTGCTATGAAAAATAGTTCAAAAAATAATTTTCGGTGTTTGGTAACATTCTGAAAATGCTATTTTCCTAAAAAATTTCACATTTTCTCAGCCATTTTCTAAGTTCCCAAACAAATTTTATAATAAAAAAATTCAAAATAGGAAACTTATAACCATCAAAAGAAACAAAAATCAAAATCACAAGACGGAGAGAGAGACAGAGAAAGAGAGAGCGAGAGATCGGTTCGTGGCAGAGTGAGAGATCGATTCGTGGGTGACAGAGAGAGAGATCGGTTCGTGGGCGACGGTGGGTCGATCTGAAGGTGGTCCGATTGGCTCGAGTGGGTCTGATTGGCTCAGGGGTTCGATTGGCTCGAGTGGGTTCGATTGGCTCAGGGGTGGTCCGATTGGCTCGGGGTGGGTCTGATTGGCTCAAGGGTAGGTCCGATTGGCTCGGGGTGGGGTCGATTGGCTCAGGGGTGGTCCGATTGGCTCGGGGTGGGTCCGATCGGCGCGGGGTGGGTCCGATCAGCGCGGGTGGATCGTTCACTGGATCTCTCTTCTAGCTCTTTCTCCCTCTCTCTTTGCTGTTTTCTCTCTTCTATTTTCCTGGCTGTAATTGCTTTGAAGGTAAAACGGAAGCTGAAATTGTTTTACACCAAAGTGGCATTATTTTACAGTCAACCCGGAATTCTAATTCCGTTTGACTAAATTTTCAGTCCCTACCAAACACACATGTGGCTGTAAAAGCATTTCCAGAAATCGTTTTACACCAAAACAAACGCAGCCTTAGAGACAAAACAGTTCGAGTAATATCAAATAAATCCCAAACAGGGCTGCTTGAGACATATTATCTGACCAGGCTGCCTAGATAAGTACCATATCAGGTAAGTCTTTATCGAACCTATATCAAAGACAGCTACAGGAATCAAGAGGTAAAACAGATAAAATCGTCGGCCTGCACAGAGATTCCTCACATTTTCAATCAACAGACTGATATCAATAGTTAGATTTTATTATTATTATTTTTTAAAATCTCCAATTTAAAACTGATTTCATGCCTTGTGAGGTCAAAGAACAGTTGCAACAAAAGAAAACCTGGTGAACCTATGTATAGCTCATGAATCTTGATAACATAATCCAGCACTTATTCTAGATGCAAAATCCAGGCATAAAATTTTCTTTCCGCCTTTGATTGAGCTCTTTAGAGAAGCTTTGGAATAGGAAGTAAATGTAAGAATATCGTTGCAAGTAATTTAATAAACTTAAACTAATTGAATTTCATTTATTAGAGAGAGAGAGTGAATAGCATGCGCACAAGATAGCAAAGACTCTTCACCATTAATAAAAAATAAAAACTAATACAAATGTAACCTTTCCTTAAAAGGAAAAAAAAAATTAACAGCTCTATAAAACTAACGTCATTGTCTTTTTTTATACAAAACCTCTTCACTATTTATAAAAGCAATACCCTTCCATCACAGAGAGATTAAAGGTCTATACAACTAATAGCATGGTCATCCAATCCAAGCAAGGGTATTGAAATTGCATTACTAAGTCAGCTTTCGCCATATAGATCCCTTGGAAGCTGATAAGAACTTCACTTTTGGGAAAACAAACCCTGCCTTTGGGGGATTTCCACCAACAAGAGAATTCTCGTAAATCTCTTTGCACTCTTGTACTACCTGTTCGACAGAAATAACAGAAATATCAAACCTGCGGAGGACAGAACTCAAGCACTTCTTCAAAGCACCATTGGTAAATGAAACAAAAGCAAAGAAAGTTTAAATTCTGCAACACAAGAAAACAATTTAGCTCCAAGTCACTCTAGATAAAAATTTCTGTAAAACTTTGGGACACTTCCTAAATCAATGGGGGTTCCCTGAAGTTATATGTTCAACATAAGACAGATGGAATACATTCTGCTGTGGTTTATACCCGTATAAATTAGTGAACTTGGTCCGTGTGACATTTGCAAAGCAGTACACATCTCATTAGCTACTAAATTGCACCATTACTTAGGAGTTAGGACCCTCCTGTAAAGCACTATGAAGTGATTTGATTTCCATCAGACATCATAACACACCCTGAAGAAACTAATTTCTCATATTTTAGCATCCAACAGTTTAGCTTTGATTTAAAGCTGAGGAAAAGAACTATTGCGCACATACCTCCTTTGCATCCTTCCTTGGTATGCCTTCCCGTAATGCAACAAGTTTCTCAACAACCTCAGGCTGCCAGAGGAAAATATTGATAATTTATTAATGGAAGAATCTGAAATCTTCAGGTACTTTAAAAGATGTCAAGATTTCTATGCCTTAACTTCTGTGGCAGGAAATTAGCAATAAACTTAAAAAGAGAGTAATGAAACACTGACCCAATATTATCTTAGGGTAATGCTTTCATTAGCAGTTGACAGATAAACCATGATTTATAATAATACAGTAAACCAGAAGATAATTCTAGGAGCACCTTATTGTTTATTAACAATAAGTAGGGGAGAAAATAGAAGAGATGGTCACTAAATATATAATTTATTTATATTTAGATTACTCAATTATTTTATTAACCTCAAAAGATTAATTGATTTGCTTAGGAGGTGCATTTTGAAATTTCCAGTAACAAAACTGTGATGGAAAACTCTCAGATTTCTTCATTAACAAAAGAGGTTACCGGGCAGTCAGGTTGATGTTCAAGAATATTCGTGTAAATGAGCGTGAAGGTATCCAGGCTCTCTGCTGAAGCAAGTTCTCTTAAATCACTCAGTATCCTGACTCTGTTTTCGACTTTCTGCAACCCAAGTGAGGAAAATTGGGATAAAGAAGCATTAGAAGAAATTGAAAGAAAAATCTAACCAAGAATAAAAAAAAAAAAAAAAGAAGTTAATCTCTCTATGATAGGAATTCACTTCAGCAGATAAGCATACTTTTTGGAAATTCACCCAAAAAGAGAGGGGGGAGTGGGGAGGTGGGGGAACAAAAGATAAACTTTCCAAAACATATATAAAACTTACAGAAACAGTTATATATTCCCTAAAAAAGTCCATAAGAACTTCTTCATCCAGCCTCATCCGTTCTATGGTTTCTTCCTTGATATAGTTTCTCTACAGTCACAAGCATCATTAGGTTCAAAAATAACAACATAGATATAAATTACAAGAGAGTACAAATAAAAGCATGATCAACTTTTAAATGTGAAATAAAAAACCTGTATTAAAAGATGATCAACGTAAACAATCACTGTTTCCTCCAGGCAAGCTTCAACAAATCTCCTAAATGATCTTTCTTCAATGTACCTTAGTTACCCAAAATAACATGCCAAAAATAAATGTCTAATTTGTATGAGACATACAGCAGTAACATAATCACCATAATACCAAACCAAAGTATGAAACCTTTAAAAGGGGAAAAAATCTGTATTCTACAACAGCAAAATTGTTCAAAATGCATTCCCACTTGGTGATTGGCCTGCTAGTTCATGTAAATCTGAAGAAGTTACCACGGACGAGCTACATGCAGGGAAACTTGCACGTGTGGTTCTGGCCAGGCTTTCCCGAAGCCAGAGTTCCAAAATTGGTGATACTCAAACAAGTCTAAGGCAAATTAATGAGTGGTTTTTGGGTTAATTTAAAACAAAATGATCAGATAGAAGGAAGACTCAGGCACAAGCAAGTTTAAAACACGTAACAGAAGTTCATCTGGAATGTTCAAGGAACAGAACTATTCATTTCTTAGATTCAAGGATTTATTGAATTTTAATAGACACATTTGTTAATATTAAAACTAGTAGAAGAGAAGATCATAACATGCACCAACCATAAGGGGGTCTTGGGAACAATACCTCCTTTCTTCAAAATTCAGAAAGGAAAATATCCTTCAGAAATAAAAGGCACAAACCATCACTACTATCTTGGAAATAAAGGAAACTAAAAAAATATCATATGATCAATGCGGTACAACACGTACAATTGTAATAACATGAAGTAACTTGCAATAACTGGTTTTGTGATATTGGGGATCAGGCATTCCTTACTCCTGGTGTCAATAAGACAACTAGGTGGAGATAAATTCAACCTACATATTATACCCAAGCAAGAACTAGGAGACCTATATCATCCTACATTTCATCCCCTTTTCATTGGTTATCATACTAAAATTTTGTTTTCATTATTAAAAAAAAAAAAAAAAAAAAAAAAAAAAAAAGACTAGGGGGCCACTAAAGGTTTTTTTTTTTTTTTTTGGATAAATAATGTAAGAACTTTTTATTAAAGAATAGCTAACCCAAGTACACTGGAAATGTACTACAGTGGTAGGAATTAGCAACCCAAATTACAATGATCAAAAAGAATAGAGAGGGACAAAGAAGTGCATGACGGTAAAACAAAGCTCCATTCAAGGAGAGTATGGAAGAAGGACTTTATATCATGGATCAACCATTCTGAGTCCTCAAAGCATCTAGCATTCCATTCCCACCATAAACACCAAATCAGATAATGTGGCACAAACCTCCAAAAATATATATTTCTATGTCTTCCAAACTTGCCTTGCCATGAAGCCAACTACTCAATAACTTTATATGGCATAACCCAATGGATGCCAAACAAATTGAATACCATAGACCACAACTCATATGCTATCGGACAGTGAAAAAGAAGATGATCCACCGATTCCCCACACCTTTTGCACATATAGCACCAATCAAGCACTACAATATACCTATTCTAAAGATATCTGTAGTTAGAATCTTATGTAAAGAGGCAGTCCAAGAAAAGAATGCTACTCTAGGAGGAATCTTTGATTGCCACACTATTTTCCAAGGAAACGAAATGTCAGAAGAAGGGGATAGAGCATGGTAAAAATCTCTAACCTCAAAACCTTTACTCATTATTGGTTTCCAACAAACCTTATCAGCACCAAAGCCCTGTACATTTGTGGAATAAAGCATACCCAACACAAATCCAATGTTTCCTCCTCCCAATCCTGCACTGGGCGACATAACCGGATGTCCCAATGAATCCTCCCATGAGAGAAACGCATAACCTCTGACACAGAAGCCTCCCTTGCCCGACTAATACTTTACAACTCTGGAAATACTTCTATTAAGGGAACAATCCCTACACCATACATCCTCCCAAAACTTCACATTAGTACCATCACCCACGTCATACCGAAGAAATTTAGAAAAAGCTAACCAACTGCTTCTAATTGATTTCCACCAAGAAAGCATGGGTGTAGCTCCATGGGTGGCGCACCAGCGTCTGACACGCACGGAAGCGCCATGCGGCCGTCGACTCTGCTGCACGCGCATCTGTGGCGATTTTCTTTTCTTTTTTTCTTTTTTCTCCTTTTCCAATTCGGCCCGATACGGGCCGATTCGGTCGGATTCAGTCCAAAAAGGGCCGAACAGGCCCCAAATCGATCCAATTCAGGCCGAAAAAAGTGTTTAAAAAAAAAAAGTTAAAAAATTTTGCCAAACCCCCAATCAGTCCGATTTTGGGTTTGCTAAGCTTCACATCATATCAAAGAAGAAGACCCATAAAAAAAAAAAAAAAAACAAACAAACAAAAAAAAAGTTTCACATCAGATCAAGCAAGAAGAAGACAAAGACAAAAATTAAAATTAGGGGTACAAAGCTCAAGTTTGGCTGCCATTGAAACTCACTTTCTAGTCCCTTCTTCAACGCTTGTGACTGAACTTCCGAGAGATAAATTGATAAAGTGAGAGTGTGAGAGAATTGGAGAAAAAAGCTTTGGAATGTTATATTTTGAGTCAATGCACGTGTAGTTGGTGGGGTCTGTGGAGAGTGGAGCTTCCTAGAAGCTTCATGCTTATAATTTATAAGTATCCCAACATATTATTTATTTACAAAGTAACCTAAATTTGAATTTCTTTTAAGTAACTAATCTAATTCCCTTTATTATGATTTTCTCTTTAAATCACTATATTAAACTTAGTAGTTAATAATTTATATCACTTGACTATATAATAGCAATTAGTAAAAATATTATTTTATTAATTACTACTAAATTGGTATAAGTTAACCATTATATGAAAATATATGCTTAGCAATATATAGAAAATATAAACAAAAATATATTTAATAATTTATTAATAAATGTATCCCGCTGCACCCACACCCTATTTTTTCAAAAATTGCCGAGTCGCCGCACAGCACCTGCACCCGCACCCAAACCCGAACCTAAATCCGCAACCATGCTTCCTAGATTTCCACACACTAACACCATATGTCCCTGATACCGGTTTAGGGGGTCACTAAAGTTAGCTCCAATCAAATATGTTGTTTAATCTGAATGTTGGTCCCTAACCACCTCAAATACTTGCCAGTCCCATCTTATAAAGGCTATGCTCCAGAATAAAACTACTTAGAAAAATGATTAATTTAGGATGCCATCCTAATGCACACAAAACATATCAAGGATAATAGACGGCCATAAGATAGAAGGGAGCACACTAAAGGCTGTAATCCTGTCCATGTCAAACACTACTTTAATTTAAAACAATAAAGGTACACAAATGTGTGTTGAACCAACAAAAGCCTGCAGTATTGAAACCTAAAAACAGCTAAAAATAAGGTTTCCAAGGACAGAGAGGAAGAAAACTCACATCTTCACATCTGTAAAATAATCACTGAATGTTGCAACCAGGTACTCTGTAACTTGTCCTTCACACCACTCTGGAATATGCGAAAGGTGAAAACCCAACTCAGATACAAAGACAGTTGTTTGAAGAATAAGTAAGAAAATCAATGAAATCATTTCCAATTAGAACAGTTTCATCATTAACAAGTGCATAAATTGCATAAGAAAAGCAATGACCGCATGATTTAAAATCACTAATTGATTAACTTTGAAGCAATATGTATCAAGTTTTCCATGGGATCCATTGGGCACATACTCAAAATTTGTCAAGTTATTGAAAAGTAATAAACATAAATTTCTTATACACTTTTTATTTACTGGGACACTTCCTGATCTTATGCATTAATACTATGAAAAGCCCACGTCACTTCTTTTTTTTTTTTCTTTTCAAAATGCATCTACTGATGGTCTGGTTGTCTCCTGTACATAATGACATCCATCATGAAATCTTTTCTTCAGTAATAGCATATGTTCCAGAGACACTGCCTTCTGCCTACCTAATCTATTTTTCCCCAAGAGACAATTTGAACTTAACTCAATGACAACTTAATTCCAATTACATGGGCTTAATTCCAATTACATGGGCTTGTCCATGTGGACACTTTTGCAGAATTCTGCACTAATCACAACAATATCTGCTGTTAGGTCTTTAGCAATGTATAGTTTTTTTCTCAACGTCTCTGTCCATGTCATTTTGGACATTGCATTTGTCCTTTACTCCTTTTAATCAAGGAGAAATTTCCTTAAAATTTAAGGTGAAATATAACTCAGTACACATATTTAGAACTGACGTATATAATCTTATAAATATGGGGACAATTATTTTGGACCACCAAATTGAAGCCTGATATACTAAATCCACACAAAACAATAAGCATTTAGGTTTTGGTTAAGATGAAAGTGTAGTTTAGTTTAATGATCCACAACTTATGGATTGATGTGACAGTGGCCATTAGGCCCATTACACAACCAACTTGTGACTGTCAAGAAAATAGTCAAAGGGTCCACTGTCAGGCTGACTACAATCAAACCATAGTTGCATTCTAATGTTAGAAAAATCTTAGTTGTTGATTACACATTTAATATTACATTTGATTGGCAAGAAAAAATACTGACATTTACATATTAAATTTTAGATTTTTGGAAGCTGCCACAATTATATAACCTGAAAGCTTAAGGGAATAAATTCCGTGTGTTTGTTATCTATATTAACCTCTATAAATAAGAGTATAAAAAAGATAAAAGTTAGACAAGTATGCAAAGATAACATAGTTCCACAATTTTGGTATCAAATCCCTATCACTTATTATGAGATATTTAAATAACCTGCACAAAAACAAGCCAGGTCATGTGAACTACAGTAACTCATTGCTATTCTGGTCCTACCAGTGTTTTAAATGGTTCAGAGTAAATTCAATTCAGAAAATAAATTGGAGGGTTAAACAGTTAACTCTGGTAAATATGAAGTTACACTATGGTCTAAATGGTATGTCAAAATATGCGTCCAAAAGTTTCTTTTGGCTTTATCAAAACTATGATGCATGGATACAGTAAAATTGGCAACTTACCTGTGATGCAGGATACACAAGGAGATTTTAATTTTAATTTAGTACTATTTATTTTTGAAAGTCGTTTGTATTTTTTGTTTTATTCCTAGTAGTTTATTAGGCTATTAGTATTTTAATATTTGGAAGAAAGGTTATTTTTTTAAGGCAATTAGAGTTTCCTACGCCAATTAAAATTAAGGTTTAGTTTTTCTATATAAGCAACTATTTTTACTCCCTTTGGAGATGATTTTGATTTTTGATGAATGAAAAAAGTTATTTTCTTGGTTTGGTGCTGACTCTAGCCAACCCTAGGTGTTGACTCCTAGTAGTTTTTTCTTCGCTTGGTGCTGACTCCAAGCAAGCCTAGTTGCTGACTCCTAGGTTTCTAGCCTTTATTTTCCAGTGTACACTTAGGCCCCAGTTTACAATCAAGGCCCGACACACTTCAAAAATAAAACCACCTCTTGCCGACCACAGATCCCACAGCCTAGAAACCACTGGACTCAGCTGCCACCCATAACTGCAAGACCCAGCACAGAAACAACCACCAGAGTTAAAGCCTGGTTTTTGGTTCCAATGACCAGCACCAAAGGGCAGCCCTGCTTCAGTTCGATCTGGGTCCTCATCCACATTGCGCTACCACACACTGTCAGTCTCTACACTGCACTGCTGCTATCCTTTGGCACGCGTCACTTTCACACGACGTTGCTCAGTCATGCCAAACCCACTGACCAAATCTCAAAAGGTAACCCAATGGTCTCCCATCTGAGTTGCTCCCCTAACCCGGCTTCTTTAGATAGCCTTTGATACCCGACCCAGTCCATTTTAGATTACAACCCCACCTTGACGACCCCTCCCCCCCCCCCCCCCACCCCTCCCCAACCCCCTCCCAAAAAAAAAAAAAAAAAACTGTTTGTACCCTGCCTTTTGACCTGACCCAAACATTCAAAAAAAAAAGTGAACTCAACAACAATAATAATATTAAATAAACCAGGTCACTCCAACCAGCACACATGCAGTCATTTGAGTCACTAGTTGAAATTATTTGTTGAAGATTATTCCAGAAGAACCATTGTGGTATTGGAACCACCTATTTTTTATGGTTTTCCAAACGACAACCCATGGTTTTTCAGAATTGGTTATTCGATGTGGACCAACTATTTGCACAAGTGAGTTTATTAGATGCAAAGGAAAAGGTTTGGTATGTCAAAACGAGAGTTTCTGGTATAGATTTAGAGTGTTGTGACTTAGGATCATTATGAGTGGCTTCACTTTAGTTGTCACCAGTCTCAAATTACCTGGGAAAAAATGAAAGAATACATTTGTATTGTATTTCACAAGGATCTACCCTGATCTTCTCATTGCAATTTTCAAGATCCAAGAGACAATATAAGGCAATGCAACAGACAACCAATTGCACAATTTGAAGAAAATAGGATGAATGTTTGTGCAATTTCTAATCCTAAGCCCACTCCAGTGCAGTCTACCATGGAGAAAGCCATAGAGAAATTGACAAATGGCCTCCAAAATCTATCTGCAAACTTAATTAAAGCGTCTCAAAAGGTGAACAATAACTTCAAAGGTAAAATTTCAATATGCGAAAGACATTATTGTAGAGCCTAAACAAGAAAGTGAGCGATTTGAACCATTCATAGTAGATTTAATTCAACCTATTGAAGAGTCAGATATATTGCCTATTGCTGAGAAGGATGATTCCATTATACTTGACGAAGAGAAGGTTCAACAAGAGACTACCACATTAGAGGGTGTACATGATGTGAAAGTTGAAGTTGTTGAATGTGCTATAGATCAACACTCCATAGTGCCTAAAGATCTACAACTTGGTGATGTTAAAAAGGTTGATACCATAGTGGTCCCTACAGTTCATAACGTTCAAGATAAGATTATGCTGATTTCACACATTGATTTTGTGATTCCCTATTGAGTTTAATGATGTGCTAAAATGCAAGGATTTTCTTTTCTCAATGTTCCCCAAAGTGATTCCAGACTTGAAGCAAGTGTTACGTGGCAGAATTTTGATCCTTCGGCACTTCAAAACACGAGGCCGAGTTTTCTCCAACCAGGGGAGGGGAGAATGATGCAAGATACACAAGGAGATTTTTATTATAATTTAGTATTATTTAGTTTTGCAAGGCAGTTGTATTTTTATGTTTTAGTTCTTAGTAGTTTATCTAGCTATTAGTATTTTACTATTAGGAAGCAAGGTTATTTTTGTAACAAGGCAATTAGGATTTCCTATGCCAATAAAGTCAAGAAGGCCATAGCCTTTAAATACAGGAGTTATACAAGAGAAAACACCAAAGTAAAATACTAAAGTCTAAAATTACAAAAGTTATCAAATTTCAAGAAAGACAAAGAACAAGATCTCTCAATTATCCTCATCCAATCAAACAACCACCTCAGAGAAAGAGTATTTAGTTTAAATATTGATAATTGAGTCCCATCAAACGTCCTAATCTCCCTCCCTCCAAATACTTACGTAAGGCATAGAGGTAAAGAAATCCAAAATGATGCTACCCTAATGTTTACTAGCACACCAATTACCCAACCACTGAGTCAGTAATAAAAACTCTACAAATCCCAAACAAAGAGAATACTTACGACCATAGCTCCCGGGCAAGTTAACATTGAACAAGGCGGTTCACTGTGTCCCCTCATTATACAAGTAGCACTAATCAGTTATAATCTTTCTATTCTACCTGAGATTATTGACTATCAATATTTTACCGTGAAGGGCTCCCTTTGAAAAATATCTTCCCAGAATTGTACAATATTGCTAGCAACAAGGATGCTTCAGTGGCTAGTTGTTGACATACTCAGAGGCAAACCACCATTGGAATATTAGATTTACTCGATCGGTTCAAGATTGGGACTTAGAGTTGGTCGCATCATTTATGTACCTTATATATTCTGGATCTTGGAGAAGGAATGGGGGTGGATAAAATGTGTTGGAAACTCTCTCCTAGGGGTGCTATTATGTTCATTCTAATCACAGGGCCTTACAACCCCCAAACCCAAATTTTTTTTTTCCATGGAAACCAAAAGTGCCTACAAATGTTAGTTCCTTTATTTGGACAATGGCTTTGGGTTAAAAGTTTTAGCTATATTGACCGCATCTTTTGGCGTGACAGGTTATTCCTTACCTTGGGACCAAATTGGTTATTGGGCAGTCAAAATTGTAACAGGCGTACCAGAAGCTATTCCTATAATAGGATCGTCTTTGGTAGAGCTATTGTGCAGAAGTGCTAGTGTAGGAAAATCCACCCTGACTCATTTTTATAGTTTACACACTTGAATTACCTCTACTTACTGTTGTATTTATGTTAATGCACTTCCCAATGATACGTAAGCAAGGCATCTCTAGTCCTTTATAGAGAAGATATAGTATTCTGAAAATTTTAACTGTTGATCATTTAAGGAGGGGACAAAAGGTGGTGGTAAATTAGTGTTGCATGTGGAAGAGGAATAGAGAGACTGACCACTTACTCCTACACTGCACAATAGCTCAAGAGTTGTGGAATATGATGTGTTCACTATTTGGGGTTCATTGGGTCATATGCTGCATAGTGTTGTGGACCTTTTAGCAAGTTGGTCAGGCAAGTTCAACAAACTCAGATTTATGGTGCTTTGGAGAATGATCCCTCATTGTCTTATGTGGGTCATTTGGAGGCAAGGAATACACGTACCATTGAAAGATTGATTCATGAGTTGAAGCTTCTCTTTTTTCAGACTTTGTTTGATTAGGAAAATGCTATGGGTGTTTTTACTTTTATTTCTTTACCTGATAGCTTTCTGTACTTTCTTTGTTAGTTAGATTTTTCCCTGTTGCCTCTAGCACACGGTCTGTATTTTTTTACATCTTTTTTCAATGAAGTTTATTACTTATCAAAAAGATCTAGATTCAGCCCCTTGAGCTTCCTACCTAAAAACGAAATGGGGTCCCTTTGAAACTAATAACTACACCATTGTTGCACTCTATCCAAAAATCCTTCTGCCTTGAGACACATGGTTTGGAACCTAAAATGTCTTTTCTCGAATGCATAAACAAACACCACCCCCCACCCCCACCCCCGCGCGTGCGCCCACCCTCCCCGAAATCCAAAGTAATAGGAGAGTGATCTACCATGAACATGCCCTTGCCAAATGCTCCCAAAGCCCTCATCTAGCCCTATCGTCACTAGGACAATGAACACATGAAAAATTCCAAACAAAACTGATCTCCATTGTATAACCAATAAGTAATGGTAAAATTACTTGACCTTTCTGAAAAAGCTTAATAGTAGCTCCAGCACTCCTGGATCTTCAAATGTAGTAACATAGGAACTGCAAATGGTAAAAATAATTTACCTTTCTGATAAAGCTTTACGAGCAACTCCTGCACTCCTGGATCTTCAAATATTACACGAACTGTTTGATGCACAGCTTCCTATCATCAATGCAGAATTTAAATTCTAAATATCTATTTCAAACACATTATACCAATCAGGATTTACAATGTATGCTAACAGCACATATAACAACTTTATCGAGCACAAAGAAATACACATGGGCCAGTTTAGGATTGAACTGATCCAAATGGATCCTGTAAAAGATTCACTACAAAAAAATTAAAGTTGCATCAAATCTAGTACATTGGCCGAGTACAGGGCCATGGCACATATGTCATGTGAGCTAATTTGGATTAAGTACCTTCTCATGAAATTAGATTTGATGTGCAATTGCCTATAGCCATGTATTGTGGCAATCAAGCAGCAATTCATATTAATTCTAAGCATGTGTTTCATGAGCAGACAAAGCATGTACAGGTTTATTGTCAACTTGTTTGAGAAAGAGTGGAGAGTGGAGTAATTCCCAATATATATATAACTAAAAAAAGAGTCACCCAAGTATCCAAGAAGTATACCATAATGACCAATACAATCAAACACGTAAATTAGAAAAATCCGTCAAATCACGAATCGAACAAAGATAATGACTTCCAACAATTAACGTCCAATCCAACAAAGTTTTAAAGAAAAAAAGTTTAAAATCCGATAAAGTCCTCTTAGAGTCCTAAAGCTCTGATTATTCATCTCCCTCCAAACACAAACCACATCAAACAATGAGGGACAGCCTTGCAAATAACACCATTGCAATGATGCCCAAATCGCCCCTACCAACAAGCTAGTAGATCAACCAGTCTTCAGCATTACCCAAAAAACTCCAAACATACCGAACATCATAGACCACATGATGCAGGACGTGTTATATGAGTAACAAAAAGGATAAACAAAACAAATCCTAAGCTTCAACATCTAGAATCTGCCTAGAAACCTTAGGTATCACCACCTAAGGGTGTCTGGCATCACCACCAAACAAAAGAGGAGCACATTCTCAACTCATTAAATTCTTATTCCAAAATATACCGTCTTTCACCATTACAATAGCCTAGTTTTATAGGGTTCAAGGATTACATCAAGAAAGACATGCTGAAACAAAATTGCCCACATCAAGCTGCAAAATTGCCACACATCAAGCTTGCTTTGAAAAACAAGTCAACAATTTCAGCTAAGCATGCGTGTACCATGCATGCTTCGAAATTAAAATCAAACATAAATGCTCTTTTGACTTTGGTGCTCCTTGCATCACCACAACTTAGTAGCAATAAGGCGATGAAGTAAATGATGGTCTACTGATTCCCTGTTACTTTTGCACATGTAACACCAATCCAAAATCCAAACATTCCTTTCCGGTAAATTATCAATCATCAAAATTTCTCCCAAGGCAGCAATCTAGACGACGACGACGATGACAACAACAACAACAACAACAACAACAACAAAACAAAAAAAAAGGTGATCACTACAAGTCCAAACCCAATAATAGCCACTAACCTCGAAAGCCCTTCTCTTATCTGACTTCCAACACATCTTATCCTCCCAACCTCTCATAGAAATGCCATAAATAATGTCCATAAAATTGGACAAAGACTCCAACCCCTAATCCTGATAACTCTCATTAAATTTAGATTGCAATAAAGAACCCTATTAGAGAACTTCATAAGATCTGCTACAAAAGCCTCCTAATCTTGGCTGATTTTGAATATTTCTGGAAAACACATATTTAAAGGCTCTCCCCGCAGTGAAAATCTTGCCAAAACTTCACTCTAGACTCATCCCCAACCTCAAACGAAATGTAGTGTGAAAAGTAAGGCTAACCCCGATATGTCACAAGATATATTATAAGACATAACATACATTTTAAGCTTTTCAACATGCCATCAAGTACAATTCACAAGTTTAATGATAAAGCATTAAGTTTTGTTAAAGTATTGGGCTTATGTTGATGTAATGGCCTAAGAGGCCCAGTTATGGTGTAACCCGATGTTGGGCCAACCCTAGCTTCTAGTCTCTCTATATATCCTATTAAGGGTGCAGTGTAATAGTTTACTTGAGTATACTATAAAAATGTAGCTGCTAGGGCTTTATCTTGTGGTTGTAGGCCGTTGGTTGAACCACGTAATCCCTTGTGTTCTTCTCTCTTTCTTACTTCCGCTTCTCTATATTATTTTATTCTTGTCTTTAACAAGTATATGATGCAGTAATAGAATAATAAATATATAGTATGTAGGGCATTATGCATGTGAAATTTGAAGGAAAATACACCAAAAAATATATATAATGAAAACCTTCAAATTTGATCATACCTTTGCAAACTCTAGAAAACCCTTGCAAGTGTCTTCAAAATTAACCTATATATGAAAAAGGAAAAGCAAGCTTAAAAAAGAAAAAATTCTTGGCATATATTTTACAATTTCTAACGTATAAAATTTGCATTAACATAAAAATATAAGAAAGGCCAAACGATAAAGTCGAGGGGAGAGATGAAAATCTTTATAGCAGGAGCTCAAGTCAACTACAAAAATAAAACCAAGAAAAAAAAAAATAAATACAGTAGCTGTCATTCCTTTTCAAATTTGATTATGTATATTGATTTTTTTATTGTTAGGTACACTAGTAGATTATTGGTGTACCTATTGCATATGTCCCACGTATTAGGATTGTACCCTTTGCTGCACTTTTTAAATAAATTTCTTACATTTAAAAAAGGTTGTTGATTTTTTTGTCGGCAATTAGCAACAACGGACTTTTAGATTGGTATCACAGTAGCCTTTTGGTTGGGTATTGGAGCGACATTACTGATTCATAAACCCTTAACTTTAGGTCTTTTTTTAACGCTTCAATTGTGAAATAAATATCACGACATTTATATCTAGGGATTAGTTGCTGCAGAGTGAATTCTCCCTAGATACATCTACGCAATTAAATTTTGGATCTAATCTGAGTATATGGATTGTTCTAAAGATTCAAAACCCAATTTTTTTCCTAAAGTATTTTTAAGACATAGAAATGGTCCAATTTAGGGCATTGCCCCACTCTGCCTTATGTGAACAATTTGGAAAGAGAAACAATTGTATTTTCAACAGCACTAATTATCTACTTCTGAGTAGAAATCCATATAAATTTGTGAGTGGTCGAATGTGATTGGCAGTGTCTCTTCTCTCTCTTGTAGGTTTTCTTGATGATATTCAATTCTAATTCTTTAAAACCCTTAGTACAACTTCTATACTTAGGCTGTTCATCTTTTATTTTTTTGATAGGTAATAAGATTTTTATTGAAAAATTGAACATCATGTTCACAATGGTGAACACTCTGAACAAACTTAGGCTGTTCATCTTTCTAATAAAATTTTCACACTAGTTATATTAAGAAAGCATACACGTACAATTTTTTATTGGTAATCTGCACACACACCTAGTGGATCTTGAAACCATGACCTCACCTTCCATCTCATTATTATGGAATAACTCATTGGCTATACATAGACATATACATATACATACATACAGTGTTTTGAATATTCCTAAAAGACTATAGCTGATTTAAAACTCTATTGGACTGGATGTCTATCATAGGAAGTCATTCTATTTCTTCAGTCTATGATTTGATGGATGCTTGTAATTTATGTATTTGATTATGTTAGTCCCCAGCTATATACTTCCTAGCTATATACTTCCTGTATACTCGGGTGACTCATTATTAAGTTCTTGAATAAAATTTCCTTTACTTATCCAAAAAAAAAAAAAAACACTTAATGATGGAAGAACAAGTCAAAGAACCCCAACACCTAGATCAATCAAACAGAGTACTCTGGCATAGAGCTTGTCACTGAACAATCGATTTCTGTTTAGCCTCAAAAGAGCGCCGATTTCTTTCCATCCAAACAACCCACATCAAACAACCAGGAACCATATTCCAAATGTCGAAAGTAAATTTCTCCAGCCAAAAACTCCAACAAGACACCAAACTCTCCACAGAACCTGGCATGACCCATTGGATCCCAAATATCTGTAACATTTGTACCCACAACAAGTGAGCTATAGAATAGTGTAGGAGAAGATGATCCACAAATTCCTCATTACAACAGCACATACAACACTGATTTGCCAAAGAGAGACCCCAAAGCGTCAGATTATCCGAAGTAAGCATCTGACCATGAGCTGCTGTCCACATGAAAAAAACTACCCTTTTAGGAACCCTAACCTTCCAAATACCCTTCCAAGGGAAACTAGGAATAGAACCGTCCCAAATCTTATTGTAATAGGACCAAATATCAAACTTGCCATTCCAATTAAGATGGGAACCATCACACCCAACACCCCTAGGAATCAGAGCTTGAATGAAATCGAGGAAAGAGAAGGCAGCTTCTAATTCCCTCTCGCGAAAGTCCCTATAAAATCTCAAATTCCAAAATCTATCATTTCCACCCTCCCGATGACACAATACATCGAAAATTTGAACACCCATATAACTGCGGGTAGAGCATTTTAAGTGAGATATCCCCAACCCACCTATCATGCCAAAAAAGAATACGAGTGCCATCACCCACCACTAGGGCCAAATGTTTGGAGAATCTCTCCCAACCTTCACTAATACCACGCCAAAGACCACACTCGTGGGCCCTTCTACATACTTTAGTATTCCAACCTCCTGGACATTCTCCATATTTAGTGGTGACAACCCTCTGCCAAAGATGTAATCCTTCTTGTCCAAACCTCCATAACCACTTTCCTAATAGGGCTTGATTGAAATGCACTAACTTCCTAATCCCTAAACCACCCATCTCTAAAGGTGAATACACCTTCTCCCAAGCCACCAAAGAATATTTGAAACACTCCTCTGAAGACCCCCATAGAATGAAGGTATTCTTGGATTGAAATATAGTTTCCAAAAGAATCAGATGGGATGGGATAAGTTTAAGGATGAAACTTATTAAATGGGACAAATGTCGGACTGTATTTCCAAATCTACGTTGGATTGGGACAGGTCTACGGTGGGACTGTATTTCCAAATCTACGGTGGGACAACTGCCCTCAATAATGTAAGTATTGAGAAGCCAACTTCATTTTAATTTTATTTTAAGTGTAACCTGTAATCTTTTTGTTTTTGGACGTGAGATGTACTGTTGGTTGATTGGGTCTTATTTTGGGGTTTGTTTATTTTAGTGGGATTTATTTGTAAGTTTATTTATTTAGTTTGGACTTAGGTATCAAAGCCAAAGGAGCCAAAGTCTCATTAGGGTTAAATTTGTCATATATGACTCATTGGGCTTGATAACTAGTGCAGATTAAATAAATAAACTCACAAAGAAAACCAAATCAAATAATGATATGGGAAGCGCAAAGAATATATATATTTTAATTTAGTCTTATTTCTTTTTGGAAGTCAATTGATTTCTATTTTTCAATTCAATTTTAGTTTAGGTGTTTGTAGTTAATTAGGTTATTAGTATTTTAATTAATTTCCTAAAGTCAAGGTTATTTTTGTAATTCACTAATTGGCTTCCCACCAAGAGCCTCGTAGCTTAATGGCATTGTCTAGTCTCCTTTATAAGGAGAACTAGGGATCAAATCCCCCCTACCTCCACTTGTTGTAACAATTATAAAAAAAAGGTTCACTAATTGGCTTTCCTAAGTCAATATGAGCATGCTCTTATACTGCAATGAGACAAGTGTGCCTGATTAATAACATTTCTCTTGAAAATTTTCTAATGGTCTTATGTTAAACATATCAAACACTAGGTACTGACTTTTAGGTTTGTTCTCTCTTACTTGATGCTGATTCCAAGTATGTCTAAGTGCTGACTCCTAAGTACTCTATTGTTTTTATTTTTTTGTTCTTCAATTAGTTTGTCACATCCATTTTATTTTTGTCCATGTCCTGTGTCAGATAGTTAAACACCAAAATAAGCCCAAGGGACCAATAGTACAACCCATGTCCATAAACCAGAAAATTACAGAATTACCCCTAACACAAAATAAATAATTAAAAATTAAAAAGAAATTGGCTTCTCATGCCTGCCTGCGTTTGTTGGGAGGGAAATTGAGGGGGACATCACAATCTTTTCACCAAAATGTTTATGAGACATGAATGTTTGAGAAATCTTTGAATGCTGAATTCATCACCTTGATGCCAAAGAAGATGGAAGCTAGGAATATTAAAAATTTATGCCTGGTTAGCTTGTTGAGGAGTGGTGCCAACAGTTTGTTAGAAGAAGACTCACTAAGCCGAAATAATAAGTGGCAGTAATAGTAGACTTTATGCCCGGTTACTCCTAGGTTTTGTTGTAACAAGGCTTTATGCAACTAATCCCACATAAATCAGAAAACAACTAATACAAACACTTCTTTTTTTTTTTAGTTACTATAGGGATAATAGACTGGTCTTCCCCAAGAGCTCATATCGATGGGAAAAAAAGGGAAACGGAAAAAAGAAAAATGGAGGAGCCTATGATATGCTAATTACCATTCACAACAAGCACACACACAAAAAGATTATACCCAACACACAAGGCTCTCGCTTATGTCAAACCCATAACCACAACACATCACTAGGGCAAAAGCACAATAAAAACACACGCACACATGAAGGAAAAAAAAATACAATACAAATGAACAGGGAAAAAAACAACAAAAAATAAGGCACTCAGTTTCAATCTGTTTGGGTCAAGCAATTTGATTCATTTGAAGAGTGGGAGAACAGTCGTCCATTTTTTTTTTTTTTGTATAATTTGATAGTTACAATGGGCGAGGAGGGATGTCCATCTTTTCAGCCTGTTATCTTAATTTTATTTAAAAAGAAACAGAAAATTAAAAATTAAAAAGAAGATGAAAAATTGCTTCTCCTTTGCTTGGAACATATTGCTGACTCTAGAGATGATGGACAATGTTTTTTCAGGATTACCAACAGACATGCCTACCTAAATTATTGAACAAAGTATAACACTGATTAATTAATTTAGATGAGACTGTCCAGTAAACACAATTAAGAAAAAAAGAAAGGCAGCAAAGTCATACATTCACATGAATTCATGACATGCTTACTCCAAGGGGATATACGTAATATGAAAAAAAGTTCAGGAAATACATTAGAGTAATAAAGCTAAAAAGAACCAATTGATATACGGAATGTAGCAGGGTCATGACTATTTTAGCATTGCAGTAGTCAGGAACCAGAGAGAGAGAGAGAGAGAGAGGAATAATAAAAGAAGATGAAGAGAAAAGAACTCGGATCAATAAAAATATAACCTGTTCAGCATAGTTTTGTGGAAGAGCTTCCATAGTGCTATTACTTAGCTCCATTGCAAGATCATAGCAGCGCAGATTGTTGTTAATCTGTACACAATGACAACAGGAGATTTTTGTTAATATGTACACAATGTCAATAGCAGAAACGTAAAATAAGTTAATTTCAATGCAAGTGCCAAACATTGTCCCAGGCTAAATGATCAAATAACTCACACACCATTGCACACAAAGGTTCCAGACCAACTTCCGAAGCAGGTTCTTCAAGTCTCTTCCTCTCAGCAGCTTGAAAATCAATCATAACCTGAAGCAAGATAAACCATGAGGTCCAAAAATGGGGGAAAGCAAAAAAAAAATCCACATCAAAGCTTTTAATCATATAATAATGACTTCTAGCAATATTAACTGATCAATTAACCCACTCACATAGTAAAGAACTACATAAGAGTGATACTATCATCAAGAGAAACTAAGAAAAATCATTCGTTAATAACTCCCTTAAGTGAAGCAATTGAATACATTCATATTTGAAAGAAGTAACTTTTTTTTTATAAGAATTTTATTGATGAAAGATTGTGCAAGTAAATACGGAACAAGTGGTGTATATTGGCTGTATACCCAAGAGTTCCGCTACAAAGATCATGAATACATTGAATCTATGAAATCATACAAATTCGAAGGTCTATGATATAGGGCATGATGATGTGGCCAACCATTCACATGGCATGCTGACATGGCCGAATAATCTACATGGGCATGATGAGTTGGCCTACTATTCCACATGGGATGATGACATGGCTGAGAAATCTACATGGCAATGGACGTTCTTTTAAAACATGTGACAAATTGTTTTTACTGTGCAGATTATAGTTACGATTGTGGCTATGGAGATTTGGGATGGAGAGGGCTGCCCTTTGGAGGCAAGTGATAGCTGTGAAATATGGATGTGAATGGGGTAATTGGTGTACTAGGGCTATTAATGGCCCATATGGTGTTGGCTTGTGGAAGAATATTAGTCGGGGTTGGCCTTCTTTCTCTCGTCACATTCTATATGATATTGGGGATGGGGCTAGGGTCAAGTTTTGGCAAGACCATTGGTGTGGTGAAACATCTCTTGTAGTTAGCTATCCTGACTTATTCAGATTTTGCCGAGATCGGGAGGTTAGTGTGGCTGAGGTTATGAAGTTTGATAACGGAATCTTGTTTTGGGATGTAAGTTTCTTTAGGGGTGTGCATGTTCGGGAGTTAGAGGCACTAGCTGGTTTCATGGATACCATATATGGTGCATCGGTGAGAGGGCTTGGTGAGGATAAGATGTGCTGGAAATCTGATAGAGGGAAGGGCTTCACGGTTAAGGATTACTACAATCTTTTAGCGGGCTCTAATGATTGTTGCTTTCCTTGGAAAAGCATTTGGAAGCAGAAGATTCCTTCTCGAGTAGCTTTCTTTGTTTGGACTGCTGCTTTAGGAAAATGTTTAACGATTGATAATTTACGTAGAAGGAAGATTTGGATTTTGGACTGGTGCTATATGTGCAAATGTAATGGTGAATCGGTCGATCATCTTTTTCTTCATTGTCCGGTTGCAATGGATATGTGGGCTATGGTGTTGGGGTTGTTTGGAGTAGGCTGGGTTATGCCACAATCTGTTGTGGGGCTTCTAGCATGTTGGAAAGGCAGTTTTGGCCATCATCGAAACGGGTACATATGGCTTATGATTCCTCATTGCTTATTGTGGTGCCTTTGGAGGGAGAGAAATAGTCGGTGCTTCGAAGATAAAGAGAGTTCCATTGCTGACTTGAAGCTATTTTTCTTTAGAACTTTAATGGATTGGTTGGCTGCCTTGCGGAACCAATCTTTTCCATCCTTTCTTGATTTCTTAGATTCTTGCAATTTCTGTTCTTGATTGTTTGGCCCCTTGTACACTCCCTGTGTACTTGGGTGCTCTCCTTTTTTGATATCAATAAACTTTTACTTATCAAAAAAAAAATTATAGTTACGATTTTTGATAATTCGATAGATACAATAAGGGAGGGGGGGATTTGAATCTTAGATGTCGTGAACACACCAGGAGGTGCCATCCAGTTGAGCTACAAGGCTCTTGGCAGGTTATAGTTATGATATTTAAACATGTGATTAATTGTGTTACACATGCTAGCTATAGTTTGTTATGATTTAAAACATGATTAATTGTTTTTGCATCTGCTAGCTATAGTTTGCTAAGGGGTTGTTATTAGGGATGATGTCCACCTGTGGTTAGCATAACCAACTCCTTAGCGTATAAATAGCAAGGTTGGACATTGTAAACTCAACTTTGTCATTGAATAAATATTTCCTCTAGAATCAGAATTGAGATTTGACGGAATTCTAGAAGTTTCGAGGGATGTGAACAGAATATACTTGACATTAAAGCCTTCTTCCTTTGTACTTTATTGGATTAGAGTGTTGCTTTTATTTTTCCACCTTGTTTTTCTCTCTAAAATTGTTTGATCATTGTATTTTGAACTGATTGTACTTCTCTCTAAGGAGTAATTCTTAGGTACTCTCGGAGTATAGAGAATAGTGCTCTCTCCTCTCACATTCATGGTGGAATCCACTCATTAAATTCATGGTAGGGTCTACCATGAATGTAAGAGGAGGGAGCACAATTTCTCCGTACTCCGGGAGTACCTTAAATTTTCCCTCTCTAAGTACACCACCGGTGTACTAGGTTGTTTTCTTTCTAATAAAATTTTTCGTTCCAAAGTAGCATTCATTGTTTGGACAGCTGCTTTGGGAGAAATTTTGACGATTGATAACATACACGAGAAAATTATGGATTCTAGATTGGTATTAAATGTGTAAATGCAGTGGGGAATCAATAGATCATCTTTCATTGCATTGTCCTACTGCAATCCAGCATTGGTCTATGGTATTCACATTGTTTGGTCTCTACTGGGTAATGCCAAAGTCTGTGGTTGAACCTCTAGTATGTTGGCAAGGGAAGTTTGGTCATCATCACAACAATATTCTCTGGATGGCTGTCCCTCCTTGTTTGTTTGATGCGGTGCATTTTGTAGGAGCAGAACAACCAATGTTTTGAGGATTCTGAAAGGAAAATAATGAATCTAAAACTTTTATTTTTTAAAACACTACTAGATTGGATGTCTATTGTAGAAAGACACTCTATCTCTTCAATTTATGATTTGATGGATGCTTGTAATTTTTGTTCTTGATTGTATTGATCCCCAGTTGTATACGTCGTGTATACTTGGGTGACTCTCTTTTTTAATGTTTGAATAAAATTTTTATTATTTATGTAAATAAAAATAATAATAAAAACCGTTACTTATCAAAAAAAAAAAAAAAAAAAAAAAAAAAAAAAACAGAATTGAGATTTGAGAATTCTCTGTCATTATGCTGCCACTTTCTTTCTCTTTCTTTGAAATTCCTAAATTTTCTTTTGCATCATTCAACTGCCATCCACTGACATCAAATAGAAGAGAGACCCCTTGGAAGGTCTGCTTCCATCCAATGTCATCAAATAGAAGAGAGATCCAACCTATGAAGCACGGGTGCGTTTCGGGACTCGGGTGCGGGTGCGGGTGCGGGTGCGGGACTCGGCAATTTTTGAAAAAAGTGGGTGCGGGTGCGGCGGGACTCGGCGATTAAAAAATTATTAAAAATATTTTTATTTATATTTTTAATATATTGCTAAGCATATTTTTTCACATTATATAAACATACACCAAATTTAAGAGCAATACTAGATAATATATTAAAAATATAAATAAATGTATGAATTGAGAGGGGAGTGTATGGTGTGAGAGAAAATGCTTGAGTGAGGGGCTGAATTTCGGCCTGAATTTCGGCCGGAATCGGCCGGAATCTGCCGGAATTTCGGCCGAAATCGGCCGTTTCGGCCGAAATATACCGTTTCGGCCTGAATCGGCCGGTTCGCCGGTATCGCCGGTACCACCGATATCGGCCGAAACGGCCCGATTCGGGGCGATTCAGCCCGGTTCCGGGCGAATCGGCCCGCGTCTCAGCCGCGTCGGGGCGAGTCGGCCCGAGTCGGCGCGAAAAAAAAAAAAGACACGTGGCCGACGCGGCCCGACGCGGCACCGACGCGCGGGCAGCGGCGTCCGGTGCGCGTCGCCGCATCGGGCCGCGTCCGACGCGGGTGCGGCGCCTCCGGCGCCGCGTCCGTGCATTCCAGGATCCAACACAATGAGATTTTACTCTCTCCATAGATGGCTCTTGCCCCTCAAAAGTCCTAATCCTTTCCCTCCAAATTTGCCACTTCAAACAAGATGGAACTATAATTTTCTTTATAAGTAAGGAAACTTTATTGATACCAGAAAAAATAGTCACCAAAATATATAGGATGTATACAAATGGGGACAGTACAATCAAAGTGCACAGATTACAATGATTAATCAAATCATAAATTGAACATAAAGAATAGCAACCCACAACTGACATCCAATCCAACAAGGTTTTAAAGAAGAACAGCTTAATGTCCGGAAAATAACAGCATTGAACTATATTCCACACTGTAATTCTGTAAGTTTTGTAATGTCGAAGTCCAACTGGATGCAGGACAGTCTTAGAATACGAGTGGTTAAGGGGCTTTCTTTCTAGGAATGTGGTGAGAATCAAGTGGGTAAGATTTAGAATCTTAGGTTGGATATGTAGAAGGCAAAAAACTTGATTTGTTGGAAATCAGGTTAGGAAGGAATATGACATGAGAAAGCTGAGAAAAGCATTGAGAGATAAGATTAGATACAAAGGTAGAGGGAAGACAATTCCAAGAAAAAATTTAACAAGCTTAACTTTCAATTCATTTCATCCCCTCAACAAAGAATACAGAGCAGACATTTTTCATGGCCAAGATTACTTACCAAGGAAGTATTCACTCTTTAAATATATATAATATATATATATAAGAAACTATATTATATATATAAGAAACTTACTTTATTAATGTGAGTGTATGTTATTATGGCTGCTGCCTAGACTGTGAAAAAATCATATACATGCAGAAAATTGAAGAAAAAAAATTGTTCCATGCACACTTTATAATTACTAAATTATGTGAACCAATTCAAAAATTATTTTGAACTTTAAGAGTTGTAATTTAATTTTTGAGGGATTAATGCATATCAAATACGTCTATGAAAGTTTGGCTTAATCACCTGAATGATTGCCAAAGCAATTCTGTATAGCATGACATCAGTGCTATTATCCCGAACAATTTGCACCTGCTCTCCTAGGATTCTGAATAAATCAACTGCAGCTGGTGTATACAGCTTTCCATCTTCTGTTTTCTTTGGTGGCTGCACCTTATCAGCCTCCAAGATATTCAAGTACCATTTCTAGAAAACAGAACCAGTAAAAAACAATAGTTACATGGGAGAAGTGGTCTGGCTCAGCAAGAGAGGTGATTTGCGCAATATCATAAATGATCAAATATGATTTGCAACAGATTGATAAGGCAGAAAAAATAATTTACCCTTGTTGTAGCTTGCATTCTCTCTACATATGCATTCATGAGGGGATCCATGGCACCACTCTCAGAACAAACTTGAGCCAAAGAGTCATCAACACCGAGCCCAATCAGGTTATCTTGGTATTCAACTACCCAACCAGTTACCTAGTTGTAAGCAATAAGAAAGAAACAAAGAGTCAGGAATAAGAAATTCAAATGATAATATGAAACACATTATACCTAAAAAAGTCAGAAATAAAATATGCTTCAATAAGCAAAATACTGAAACCATTTTTCCACCCCCATGTACTTTAACTACAGTTGCTTCTAAGAAAAGTGCCATGTCTGATGTAATTATTAGGCAGTAGGGCACTCCAGTGATGTAATTACCCAATTGTAGAGCACTATGAATGACCTCTGGACCAATAATTACATCAATCAGCAGCATCAGAAACAGCAAGGTGGAGCTTATCATCAACTAACCAGCAGTTTTTATGAATTTAGATCATTCATCACTTGATAAACAAAGTAAGTGCTAACAGACTTCTATTAACATAACTGTTACTATAGTAATATCTTTACGATGGGAACAAAAATTGAATTTATCCAAACTAGATTCCGTCAAAATCCAAAGTGCAAGTATAGCTACAATGACACATCTTGGTATGAGTTAACAGGCAAATGGCCAAGTTGTTCCATGTGCCATAGCACACGGTCTGTTTACTTCTGTAAAGACTATTTGCAAAAATAAGATGCTTGCTTGAAATCATAAGGAATTGAGCAAAATACCTTCAAAATCTCTATATTTGTTAATTCATTCGCCCTGTCACTAAGCAATCTAAGCATCTGAATAAACCTCTCAGTATACAGATTTACCATGAGTTGGAATATTTCATATCTGCCAGCATGGAAGACTGAATCAGTACAAATAAAACATTTACATGGAATATAGCCCTCAACACAAAAAATGCTTCCTAAGTTCAACTTAAGTACAGGCAGATATAATGACTGACTCATCCATGTGAGCTCATGCACACACATACACCTGCACAAACTACAGAATGATAATGCTAGCAGAGTTAACCCTCCCAATAAACTAGAACCTTGCTCACAAAAGTTCTGACTGGGCTTTGACCATTGGCCCACACATGTAGCACCAAAGTAAACCATATAATTACCAGGAGCCTATGTAGCCCAAATATAAATTAGGAACAGTTACAAAGACAATCAATACTACAACCAAGCCTTAATCCCAAAATTTTGGGGTCAGTTATGGATTATCAACAAACTAGTCAAGTATGGCACAAATATTCCTTTCCACCATTTTATTCTATCTAAAGGCATACTCTTGGTTACCTCCTTAATAGACGTGCTTTTTTACTTCTACTAATGTCATTTTAGGTCTTTCTCAACCTATCTTCGTTCTCTCAATTTGAATCAACTCACTCATTCTCACTGGTGCATTAATCGCTCTCCTCTATCAAACTTTTCTTTTTTTTTTTTTTTTGATAGGACCTCTACCAAACTATTTCATAGACAATCAATCTTTCCTTTTAAATTATTACATTGCAACCCACTAGAATTTGCACTCAGTAGTATTGGATTGTCTGTAAGGTGTATGGCTGTTAAGAAACTTTTTTTTTTTTTAATGAAAACAAAATGATAAGATGGAACAACCATTCATTGCCATATTCCTCCAGAAATTCTCAGACTGCTGCCTTTAAAGAGTTCAAGGCAAAAACTGTAATGCTTTGCTGCAGGTGAATTATAGAAAATAATGTGACTTTGGGTCTCCATTGGTAAAATGTTGTGAATTGAAGTTTGCAAAGACTGGAAATTTGGATCAGTAAAAGAGGGATATAGACTCAAATTAACCCAAAAAATATTTATTAAGCTCTGGAAAAACAGAATTACATTTGGAGGGCTGAGCCATTCACTACCAGATTAACAAACAGGGAAGCCAATTGTTTGGCATCTAACTACTACCAACACCAACAAACAAAACCTTTAGTAGAAGGTAACAACAGGTGTAAAATCAAGCATATTTAGGTCAAAAGACTGAGACATCCAACAGTACACCATAAGGGAATAATTAAGGAGTAAAATGATGAGAAAGAGAAAAGCTATTCTTAATGACAAACCTCAAATCAAGAGAGAGATGGATACATTAACTGAAAGCTCACTAAGAAAACAGATAAAGTTTAAAAAAATTTTAAAAAAAAATTAAAAAAAAAAAAAAAAGGAAGAAGAAGAAAGAAAGAAAGAAAGAGGTAAATTTGACACAGTGCAAACCTTGGAGGAAAACAAGGGGCAACATAGTCATAAATATCTCCGAGCTCTTCTCCAATCTGAATGTCAAAAAAGAAACAACCAACATTATGAATGAAACAAAAATCTAAATCAGGTTTTTTACAGGCTCATTATAGTAATTGAATATTGTAATCATTATTTCTAATGCTACCTAGCATGAAAAGAATGAAACAAAAATCTAAATCAGATTTTCTACAAGCTCATAATAGTAATTGAATAATGCAATCATTAGTTCTAATGCTACCTACCTTGATAAGAGCAAAGTCATGTGTTGTGTGTTCCCTAATGATGGTAATTTGTTATTCATTGCCTACTGTTCATTTGAAGAAGAATTCACAAGTTCAAGTTTTTTTATGCATAAAAATCTGATCGACTTATTGAAGCTAAGGAGCTTGCTCTATATTGGGCAAGGTGACAAAGAAATGAAGGATAGCAAGGATTATTCAGAATTCCAATAGACAGCAGGATATTGAAAACAAACTCGAGTACAAGTTGTCTTCCAACATGCAGAGAAATAATGTGGAACACAAGCTGAAAATGTATAATAAAGAAATAATGTTTATATAGCTATATTGTTCAAGTGGTAATATGGCAGCCTACTTTCTTTTTAGGTTATTTAAGGATATTTGCTTCTGAATTATTTTTATTACATACAACTAGGATTAGTCTAAATCAAGGGACATGATTATTTATTTTTAGGGATGAAAAATTTTATGTTCTTATCAATAAGAGATTATGACATCTTCGTAAGACAACTTATCTTATAACTAACTTAAAACTCTCTGACATAATATTTTACATGCACAAACACACACACACGCGCATATATATATATATATATATATATAAACAAACACACACGCACATGTGAGTGTGGGTCCACTCAATAGTACATACACTACACTAGTACTTTGGTTTGATAAAGAAAAAAAAAATACAGAAAAATTCTATTCTTCAGTCTCCACCTAGAAGTAGAGCACAAAAATATAAATATTGTAAAGTTAAGTTGTACTTACTGTTCGAGCTTCCTCCAATGCTGCTTTAAGGTCCTCAAAAACAAGCTAATGCACATAATACTGTCAGAATAAGAGATACTTAACATTTCAATTTTTATATAACAGAGCAACCATTAAAAGAATACCTCTGTCAGAAGTTTGTTAAACCGTCCTTCAACAGTCTTCCTTATTTGCTCATAACATTTATCCTTATAGCCTTTTTCCTGAACCTTCAATTTCTGCTGTGGTGTTATATTTTTTGAAGAAACTGTTACATTGGTTGACTTCCTGCAGGAAATAAAAAAAAAGTAACAAAACTATATGTGCACCTAAAAAATAAGGTTGTGATACACAGTTTAAGAAAGCTTCTGTGACAGACAATACACAATATGAACATAAGGAACCGTGACTTGAAATCACAATCAAACTTCAAGGTGAAAGAAAGTAACTGAAATAGAAAATTAATTCAAAATATTTACTTGGCAGTTCTACGAGGATTTGCAATTGATGCCAGTGCACCAACTCCCTCGGCCTCAGCAGCTTCCTCAGCAAGTTGTTGATCAAGGATTTCTTGCATTTCAACAACCCTAGAAGGGATAGAAACAGAAGAGGAAGATGATCATACACTACAAGACTAGCACAAGAGTGAAATGAACCAAAATGACCTAAATTAAAACTCCTTCCATCCCAAACTCTAATTTCTTTATTCCACTTTTGGACATCTCAAAATGTAGTCCTCTTTGAAAAATCAATAAATAAATTTCCTAACTTACCCTTTACTTTATTTAAAAAGTCAATATACTTCCTTCCTAGTATTAAATTAATGAGGGTTGTTTTGTAAATTTGTACCTTTTATATAAAAAAAGACCGCATTAAATGATGTTCACTTACACCCTCCAATTGTTACATACAAGTAAAGAGGGAATCGATAAAATCTGCAACAGAACTCAGGCAAAAATAAAGATGGCCAACAAATGAATACATCTATGTCTCTTAGGTGTTACCACCATACCCCGAACAGCAAAAATGAAGCGAACAACTCATAAGAAACTGTGCAATAAATTAGCATATGGTCCACTGTTGCAATAACGATAGTGATACCTCTTTTAATTACATTATGCCCCATCATAATCTTGCCCAAAGCCATTTTCCCTAAGAAAACAACAACTTTCTTAGGAACCTTTGTACACCCTACACTCTTCCATGGAAATCGCATGTCAATGGTGGTTGACTGGTACTTGTGCAACTTTCAGGGTATCTAGCATTCCTGTTTTCACCTAGCATCTTTTTTTTTTGTAAGTAACAAAATTTTATTGATAAAAAAGAGAGGAAGCCCCTGTTTACCAGGGTGTACTTGGGGAGCAGAACGATCAAGTTTTCAAATTACAATGCCCAAGCAAATCTAAATGATTAGAACAGGGAAGAGATGCAAAGGCTACACTCCAATCCAGAAAAGAATGAAAAAAAAAAATAGAGATTTATTTTCAAGGATGGACCATTCAGAACCCTCGAAACGTCTCGTATCCCATTTTCGCATGGCATCATATGGATGGCCTGATACCCATCAAAAGAAAAAGATATGCAGGGTGCGCAGTCTATTACATTGAAAGCCCATGCGGCAATGACTCACAAGAGGGTGCATTGAACAAAGGAAAATGTTTGACTCCAAACATGTTTGGAGTCCAATTTAACAAAGGAAAATGTTTGACTCCAAACATGTTTAGAGCCTTGGACTCCAACCACCAATAGAAATATGACGCGTACCATTATATGCAATGCACAAGACACTGGGTTGATTGGGTTAAGTGAGTCATGTGCATTGCACATGACAAGGACTAATGCCATCTTTCAATTGGTGATTGAAGTCAAACTATGTCCTTTAAAAAATAAAAAAACCTGGGTCAAAAAGTCAAAACCCAATGTTAACTCCAGGGTTGCAAAGTCCCCACTCTGGACCAATCATCCCAAAATCTAAGTGAGACCCACTCTTCTAACATAAGCCAGTTTCCTAAATTGGGGTTTCAGATAGGAGTATAATAGTTTAATTATGATGTGAGGAGCAAAAGGGAAGGATGAAAAGGAAAATCAGAAATGATGAGGGGTTGGGGAGGAAGAAGAGGGACATCTAGAAGTAATGAAGGGTTTTATGCATGTTGAAGGAGTCCAGAGGATTTTTCTGGTGTTTCTGGATTTAGGGGTTTTTTTTTGGTGGTATGGAATATACAGGGCATTTGTAGTTTTTTTTTTTTTTGGGGGGGGGGGGGGGGGGGGGGGGGAAGTGGGGGCTGTGTTTGTCTTTTTTAGATTTTTTTGTTGTTTTGGGAATGTTATCCTCTCAAGGGGAGGAGTGATACAGAATTTTTTTTTCTTTTTTTTTTTAAATTGATAGGCAATAAGACTTTTATTGAAAAAAATTGAACATTATGTTCACGATGGTGAACACTCTAAACAAGAAACAAATACAATCTAATCAAGAACTAAAGGAAATGGAGACTAAGAATTCAGATAAAGAAATACAATTCGTACACTCCCAAATACGAGCCCAAAGAAACAGAGTACCAAAGATGTGAGATTTTAGGTGATCTAATGTTCTCTCCTTTTCTTCAAAAATGCGGGTATTGCGTTCCTACCAACCTAACCACATTAAACATGCCGGAACCATATTCCAAATGGTTGAAAGATGCTTTACAAACCAATTTCTCTAGATAAAGAAAAAAGAGCTAACTGACCTCGGCATTACCCAACTGGATCCCAAACACTGCAAAACTTTGAATTATTTTCTATAAATTTTCTATTACCTATCAAAACAAAATGCACATGTCATTCTCCGAAGGGGATTGATACTTAATTTTCAATTGGTATATAATTTTGTATTATTTTTCTATTTTTTAATAAAATCATGTATGATTCTTAAAAACAAAAGGCACATCATTTTTTTTTATAAAAAAAAAAAATTAGTAATACCAAATTAACCCCACAAAACTAGTTTAAGGAAGAATGAGAGGAAAGAAAGAAAGCAAGTCAAAACAAAATCCAAAAATAATATACAAGATTAAATATAAGAAGATAGAGACTCAGGATGTTCATCACAGACATACCTTAAAGCACGAACCAAAGTTTGTGGGCTGCAAAAAAGATCAGACATAAAACAATTTAATGATCGTCAGAAGTATCACAAAACAAATTCCGTATGTAACTTAAGCAATAATGATTTTGAAGCATGTGCACAAAAAAGAGAGGAAAATAAATCCATTAAAAAATGATACCCTTCAACTCCAGCAAGAGAAGACACATGGCAGGGGGTGGGGGGGTGGGGGGGGAGAGAAGGCAATTATTAGAAGGCAGGGCCTTTTTTGCTTGGACCACTACTCAGAGAAAAAATTTTGGTCATACTGGTGCAGCATGCCTAACAAAGATGCTAAAGCAGTTACAATTCACGTATCTATAGGAGATTAACATGTGACATAACCACCCAACCCTTCTTTATGAAGGAAATGCCATTGATCAAAAGAACATTAACAAGCTTACTCTATCCCAAATTAAATGTCCTCGTTTGAAATGACACAATGTTTAATGACCAAGAAAGAGACCATTAACAAGCTTAATCCTCTATTCCAATTTAAATGTCATAGTTTGAAATGAAACAATGTCTAATGAGCAAGAAAGAGGATAATAACCTTACCAAAATGCCTGAAGGTGAAATGAATTTTGTTTTTAATAAGGGAAAATATGGGAGTCTTAAGTTAAAAATGCTTTTTATTTTTTGGAAGTGAACAATCCTTTTAGAGAGGCCTGAAAAGACCTTTATATGGTTTTGATTGATCTAGAGAAAGCATATGATAGGGTCCTTAGAAAGGTTATGGGGTGGATTTTGGAAAAGAAATGAGTCCCTTTGAAATATATTAAGTTGATTAAGGATATGTATGACGGAGCTATAACTAGTGTGAGAACAAGTGGAGGAATCACAAGTGAGTTTCCTATCACTCTAGGTTTGCATCAATGATCAACACTAAGTCCATGTCTCTTTGCACTTAGTGATGGACGAGCTCACTAAATCAGCACAATAAGAAGTCCTTTGGTGTATGCTTTTTGCAAATGATATAGTTTTAATGGATGAAACTAGAAGTGGAGTTAATGCCATGTTACAAATTTAGTGAGAAGCTCTAAAATATAAAGGCTTTCAATTAAGTATGACTAAAATAGGGTACACGCAATGTAAGTTTAGTAAAAATAGAAACAAAAATGAAGAGGAAAAAAGGCTTGATGGTCAAGTGATACCAAAGAGCGACAGCTTTCAATATCTTGGATCAATAATTCATAAAGTTGGAGAAATTGAAGAGGATGTGATGTGAATCATAGGATAAGAGTAGGGTGGATGAAGTGAAAAAGTGCATCACGAATATTGTGCGATCATAGAATACCTTTTAAGTTAAAGGAAAAATTTTATAAGACTATTATACGACCAGATATGCTCTATAGAGCTAAATGTTGGGTTGTTAAGAAGCAACATATTGATAAAATGAGTATGGTTGAAATGAGAATGTTAAAATGGATAAATGCATATACACAGAACAATAGAATTCGAAATGAGGAAATTCACTTAAAGATACGTATAGCCCCTATTGATGAAAAGATGAGGGAAAGTTGCTTAGGATGGTTTGGTCATGTTCAAAGGAGAGCAACTAATGCACTGATAATAAAGAGTGAGTTAATCCAAGTTGCAAGAATTAAAAAAAAAAAAAAAAAAATGTAGAAGAAGACCAAAAATCACATTAGTAGAAGTAATAAAAAATGACATGTCAATTAAGGAAGTAACAAAGAATATGACTTGAATAGAATAGAATAGAGAAAAAGATATATGTAGCCAACCCTAACTAATTTGTTGAGAATTCATAACTAACCCCAAAATTTCAGGACTAAGGCTTTGGTGTTGCTGTTTGTTGTTATTAATGGAAGCAAACACTCCTTTTGGTGCATCCCAAAATGGAAAGCAAGATCCTCAATATGGGACAGAGGAAGCAATTAATAATTTCGTTAAAAATAATATATTTTTTTAGATTATTTATGATTAAATGGTTGACGATATAAGTTAGTTAATACAATCATTACAAGGGACATGAGGGACTGCAGCAGTTGTACATGAAGTATACGAAATGCTAGTAATTCATCTAAGCTTAGCATATTCTTCTGCTCAGAAAATCTAGCCCAAACATGAAATCACAAAAATGATCAACACTAAACCAGGAAAAAAAAAATAAAAAGAAAAGCTAATCAGTCTCCACGCCAAATATCAGCCCAAAACTGTATCACAGCCATCCCAAAACTGTATCACAGCCATCGACTTTCACATTTTTAAAGCTTAAGCAACATAAGCTTTAGAATTCGGCTACTTGCTGCACAAAACTGCGGGATCAAACAGATCTCTCACTACGTTGGGCCTAATTTTGGTCATCAATGCAGTGTGCCATTCTCAATGGTCTCCCTCAAAAATTAGTTGCCTGTACATCAAATGTACGCCACCTTCAAGCAGAGAAATTTAAAATAATATATATGTTTACCACCTCTGGCCCCGCATGCCTCTCAATTTTACTTTTTTCTTCCTTAGGTGGGGCAATGATGGAAGAGAAGAGAACAGAAAGAGAAAGATAGAGATGACTCTTAGCAAGCCAGAGATAATTGCTAAAATGCTTATCATACTAATTTCTCGGCACATTTTTACTTTGTGGCATTTGCAAGTAAGATAAACTAGAAGGCAAGTAAATACCAATAAGCATTTCCAAAATCGTGGATCAAAGCCAAATCTGAGGCCAGTTCAAACCACCAAACACAAAAGTATTATATCAAATCTCAATTATTACATAATTTATAAAGGTTGAATAAGTACAAAATCATTATCAGAAAGAACCTCATTAAAGTACGGTGCAAGAAATAAAAAGAATTTCATATGGCAAAAGGTACTATCACAAATTCCAGGCTTTTCCAGATTGGAAAAAAAAAATGTACCTTTCCTTAGAAAGTTTATAGAAGTTGGAAATATGACCCCATAATGTCTTCTCAAATGTCTCCCAAGTCTGATCTACGTCTTCAAAATATTCTCTGGTTCATGTTCCAAATAAGAGAGAGAGAGAGAGAAGTCCATAAGCCTCAGAGTAGCATTAACCAAAAAAAATCATGGAAATAAAATTATTGAAGTTAAAGGTTTAATATTAAAAGGCATCATCATCATCAAAGCCAATTTCTACTTTCCACACTAAGGTTGTTCTTGCAGCCAAAAAAAAATCATTCACATTTTCAAAGTAATTAAATGTTGACTACATTGAAGATAGATAATTTGAACTTTAATTTATAAAAATAAAAGCACCAATACTGCTTTGAACCAAGAATTAAAAACCACCAATCATCAGCAACTCCAGATTAAACTAGCCACTCAATTGCATCTTTAACGTCAAGCTCATTGATACAATCATAAAAAAAATTTAATTCGGATGTAGAATCATAGTAATTGCCACAACAAGAATTTTCCCAATCCTCATAAATAGGCTATAGTATTAGGATTGAAAAATATCAAAAGATTTGCTCGAAAACTGGCAAGCACCAACAGCTTACAATTAACTTAACATTTTTTTCTTTGTTCATTTTTTTCCCCTGTTCTGCTAAATAGTACCAAATAAGTGTAAGTAACCTTTTGTCTAGGGCGAAAGTTATTTACAGTAACTTGGATCCTGTTCCTTAGGTACCCCTTTTAAGTTTTAGACATCTGTCACTTTTAAACATCTCACCAAATGTTGTTTAAAACATAATCTTTTTCCATTTTCTTTCTTTCTGGTTCGCATCAGTTCTCTCTCTCTATCTCTCTCTCTCTCTCTCTCTCTCTCTCTCTCTGTGAAAACCCAATGGCTTCAGATCTCTCCACATCTCAAACTGAATAAGAAATTTGGCTTCAGTGGTCAACAATCCTTTTGTAATCCTTCAGATTTGGTCCATTGCAAGCTTGAAATCTGCCAGGCCTTCCAACTTGTTGACTGCATTGGTCATTCCTTCAATTCTTACTCAGCAAATATAATAAATTGGCCGGTGAAAGACATCCATTAGAGGTGGTAAGGCAATTTTTGTGATAGTTTCTCTGTTGCCGTCAATGGGAGCTTCTAGAGTTGAAATTGTCAGTCCAATGAGAGAATTAGAAACAGAGTTCTAGGAACCATGAAGTTTTTGTACAGCAAAGCTCATCTCTCCAACCAAGAAATATATTTTGGATAAACATTGAAGTCCAAGCGTTTCATAATTTCAAAAACAAACCATGGATTGTGGATTTTACTGAAGTGATTTCTTCCTCGGATGAGTGTGAGAAGTCCGAAGAAATCTAAAGTCATTGGATTTTTGTGTGTTAGGGAGAAAAATAAAAGTAAACAAAAAGAGAGGTTTTTAACAACATTTGATGAGATGTTTAAAATAGACAAATGTCTAAAATTTAAGAGGGGTACCTAAAAATACCCTAGGCGCTATATCTATGTTTTTCCCTTTTGTCTGCTAATGTCGAATGATAATTGCTGGAGCTGTTTCTTTCTTATTCTTCTACAAATTAAACAACTTTGGCTTGACATATATAATCTCCAATAATTGTATTTATCAATATTAACATGTGAAGGAAATACAAATGAAAATAAATCACCTAGTTTTGAAACTTAAGATTTTCTGTTACTGTTCACTTATTAGAATCACCCCAAGCTTTAATACAGATTGTGAGCTTGTAGGAAAGTATCATTGTAGTTGGGTGAATATGACAAATAAATAGAAGATGAGGGAAGGGTGGGAGGGATGCATAGAGCCTCTGTTGATAGGAATGACAAAAAGGGGTCCCCTGGCCCCTACAAGAATGTGACAAAGAACTTTACAAGACAATACGGACCTTAGTCTGCCAACCTCTTCCTTGTGAGATGCTGCAGCTGCTAATGCAAACCTCCGCTTCCCATCAAGAGCTGTTAACCTCTAAGACAAATTTAAGGACAAAATCCAAAGAAAGTGTACATAAGATAAGTATAATAAGAAAGAAAGTGAACTCATACACTACAGTATTTGAATTTAGTTCCAAGTAATGAAAAGTACATAAGAAAGATAACTATTACCTCATAAGTGTTAACAAGTTCTTTATCATCGCTCAAAGAATCCCGTGCTTCAGCTGCTTCAACAGAAATGGACATCATGCCCTCAACATCCTATCAAAAGATCAAGACGTCAGCTAGCAGCAACCACACCGTAAAGTAGAAAAAACAAACCATTAGATTCTAAAGCTTCATGCCTCTAGATTTAAAACATAAATAGGCATGCTTCACAAAAAATCAACAACATGAATAGTCAATGGCCTCTTGGTCCACTGGCTATTCCAATTGGCAAGATAACATTTTATCAGGCTATTCCAATTCCACTTGATTGCTGATTAGTTGCATGGGACTGGTGGGGTTCGAACACAAGTGCTGAAACACCACAGGAGTTACTGGAACCACTGGGGTTTTTCTTGAGCCCCAATATAGAGGGGAAATTTTGAAAATGGAACAATATAACTCCTTTTCAAGAGTGTACAAATTGTATGGATAAACTAACACACACACACACACACACACACAGAGACATAATAGTCAGGATAAAAAGCTTATTCAACTCAAGAGCTTTATTCAACTCAACCGAACACACCCACCTTCAAGGTTGTATTTAAGTTGTTCCTTGCATTGCTAAGGAGCTTTATTTGATCATGGTTTTCAATTAAATTTTGGCATTCTTGACAAAGCCTGATGCACAAGGCAATAATATTAACCACAAAGTCAGATAAGTAAATATTGCAATGGAAGCTTACGGATAGGATGCCAAATTAAACCCCTTATAATGTTAGAACACCCCCTCAATATATCTCATCAACAACGTACTTTTCAATAGAAACAAAGTTTTCACGGAGATGGTCTATTGTCTTCTCAGATGAGGAAAGAGATTCCAGCCCAGCTTGTGCCTGTTCAACCTGCAGAGTCAAAGAAGTATCATGTAAGCGCATTGAAATATGAGACTTGTTAAGCTTCCTCAACTCTGTAAATGTCTCTGTATAGAACGTGAGAGAAAAGATGTGGTTGAAAATAATTATGACAGCAACTTTCCCCTCGAAAAGGAATGGATTTTGTGTATAAACCTGCTCTGCAACCATTGTACTAAGCTGTGCATCATTTGCCTGTCAATAAAAACAATAGCAACATTCAGAGTTGACCATCTAAAGGTAAACAAAGAAAGTCATTGAAATAAAAGCCAATATAATACCATTTCTAACTACGATTATATAATACCTTTTCTAACTACGATTATACTTTAACCAACTTTTTAAAACATCACTTTTCCAAGTACAACTGTATCTCGACCAACTTTCAGCAAATAAGCAAATAAAATTTCAACAAAAACTATGTCCAAACTATAATGAACTAAGAAAAGCGCTAACCAAATTTGCGGTTACACCCCAAAAGAAATAGTCAAGTTGCAATTGAGCTTCTTGTAATCACTTCTAAATCCAAGATCCACCTAGTAAACACCCAATGTAGGACTCAACACATGCCCGCACAACACACACTCATACAATCCAATTCAATTAAATATACACAAAATGGGGTATCACAAACTCCCCCACTTAAATTTCAGAAGTCCTCGTCAGTGATCACATTGTGCTATAGTGCCTTTGAGACACTTTTTTTTTTTTTTTGATATGTAATAAAGATTCATTGATATCAAAGAGACAGAGAGACACCCAAGTACACAAGGAGTATACAGGGATGAACAAATCAAAAACAAACGTTACAGAAGTCAAGTAAATCCAAAATAGAAGAAAAAGGTTGGTTTCTCCACACAGAGAACCAGTCAAGTAAGGTTCAGAAAAATAGAAGCTTGAGATCAGGCATGAAGCGCTCATTCTCTTCAAAACACCTACTATTTCTCTCTTTCCAAATACACCACATCAAACAATGAGGAACAACCTTCCATATATCTCCATTACGCTGGCGACCAAAACGACCTTGCCAGCAAGCAAAAAGTCCAACATCAGACATTGCATAACCCAACAAACTCCAAATAAACCAAAAACCATATCCCACAACTCCAAAGCAACCGGACAATGCAGGAATAAATGGTCAACACTTTCACTATTACATTTGCACATATAACACCAATCCAAAATGCAAACCTTTCTTTTCTTTAAATTGTCAATTGTCAGACATATCCCCAAGGTTGCAGTCCATACAAAGAAAGCCACTCTAGAGGGAATCTTCTACTTCCAAATGCTTTTCCAAGGGAAAAGTTACTCACTATGGCCAACTAGAAGATGGTAGTATGCACTAACCATGAACTCCTTTCTCTTACAAGGCAGCCAACATCTCTTATCCTCCCCGATCCCCCTTATAGGAGTGCAATAAATCGTATTGACGAAGCTCCTAAAAGCTTCCAATTCATGATTATGCACCTCCCTACAAAACTGAATCTCCCAATGGAGGACTCCATTGGTGAACCTCATTAGATCCGCCACACTTGCCTCTTCGCTACGGGAAATCCTATATAGTTCAGGATAGCGGTCTGCGAGAGAAGAAGTTCCACACCAACGATGTTGCCAAAACTGCACTTTTGATCCATCTCCAATTTCATACATAATAAATCAAGATAAAGAAGGCCACCCCCCTTCTAATATTTTTCCACAACCTAACTCCATAAGGACTAGAGAAGGGGCTAGAACACCAACCACCCCAATCACAACCATACTTCACCTCTATCACTTGACGCCATAGAGCATCACTTTCTTGCCCAAATCTCCATAACCACTTCCCTAATAAAGCTACATTGAAAGTTCTCAAGTTCCTAATCCCCAAACCACCTGAAGAGAAAGGAGTACAAACTGTAGACCAATTAACAAGATGAAATTTGGGCTCATCCCCTAGGCCACCCCAAAGAAAGTCCCTCTGAAGTCTTGCAATTTGGTTGGCCACTAAAGTAGGAATAGGGAATAAAGAAAGAAAATAAGTAGGAAGGTTAGAGAGAGTGCTTTTGAGCCACATGGCATTACCATTTGCTCTAATACAATTTATAATGACATGAGGAAAGCACTAACCACACCTATGCTTATACCACAAAAGGACTAGTCAAGCTAAAATTTAGGCTCCTTGTAGTTGTTACCCATTCTATGTCCGATGTGATACTCATCATACACCCACACAACACACTCAAACAATTCCAACCAATTAAATCCACACAATTTAAGGTATTCCAAAAACGTGCTCTAATCAGCTTTTTTTAAATAAACAAATAAAATCCGATCCCAATGTTTTTCCATAAACCCACTCCATAGGTGCCTCCAACACCAGCAATATTAATCACTGTCCATCCTACCTGCCTTCATAGATGATATCATTCATTCAAATATCCCCCACAACCTTTTATCCAATAACAATAATGCTTGATTGAAAACATGACGGTTTCTGATACCCAAAATCCATTTTGTAAAATGGGAAGACACCTTTACCAGTTCACCAAATGATATTTGTATTTATATCCTAGGCAAGCTCAAGAAAATATCTTTGTAATTTCTTGATTCTATTTTCAATAGGACAGGTATAGAAAAGAGGTGAGAAATATGTGGGCCAACTCAATAAACTGCCCTTGATCAAAAGTCACCCTATAATCTTTCAACAAATATAGTTTCTTTCAACTCGATATCATTTTGCTTTTCAATCACCCTATCCCCTGGATATGTTGTTACTAGTAATGAACACCTTGTTTGTCAACTTTGAAAGGCTTTGTACGGTTTGAGGCAACCTCCTCATGTATGGTTTGACCTATTTTCTGCCCTTGATCGCAGATTTCTCCCATCCAGCTCTTATAACCATCCATAGGCTACACCCATAAGGCCTTACCACCAAGCATGTGGTCCAACCACCCCATGCTTACCCATATCTTATACCAATTAGACATCTTTGAAAGCTTTTCCAATCCTCAACAAACATCCATAAACACCTAATAAGAAAAGCTTGATTAAAGGTTATCAAGTTCCTCACTCCCAGGACACCAAATTTTATAGGTGAAATCAACCTAATGAAAATCGAACTCCTTTATTTGAATCTTCTCCATCCTATTAACCACATGCATGGGAATATTACTGGCAACAAAGTAACAAAGCATTGCCCAAAATCTCACAGCTAACATACAAAATGCTATTCACTTCATCCATTTCTCACCAACCAATCAAAAAATTCATTTGCTATTAAAGAAATGAATTTCCTTTCTTGAACTAGTCATTAAGGAAACAACCTCACCAATTCCAGATATAGAGAAAATTGAAGAGAAGTATTATTGACCAATATTTTCTGGGAAAAAGTGTCCCAAAAAATATTTTCCAGGAAATGTTCTGATAATATTTTCCAAGAAAAAACCACAAACTAAGTGCCTCAAACATCAAAAAAAATTAAGTTGTGAAAGTGGGTGTGTTTGCCTTAAAACTCTGCAAGACTAAAAATACTGTAAAAGTTGCTAGGATCACCATCAATCCAAATAGAAACTATACGTGTTGAAATACAAAGTAAATCTGTAATCTCTAATGGTCTCCAAAACTAAGACACCACACAATTGACTTAATCAGCTCTTTAAAATCCACCCCACACAAATCTCCAAATACACAACTTCAATCTACTATTCAAACACCGATTATCCACTAACACCAAATCCATAATTTGACTACATCTCCAAGTAGTTTTCGCAATTTATTAGCTGGTACTTCAGCAAGTAATTTGTAAACACTACTAGCCAAACTTTTTTTAATTGACAAGTTTTGAACCTGCAACCTTACTTTCCACCTATACTTGTGGGAAGAAAAAGTGTCATTTGAGTCAAAGCACACTAGCAACACTACCCACAAACTAGTAGCCCTAAAATCATTAATATCTAAGGCAACAACTATCTTTGGAATAAGTCAGATTAAAGAAGCATTGAACGTAGTGCTACGCTCTTGATTGTCAATAGACATCATATAGGCATCCCATTCCCACCCAAAGCAGGCAAATATATTTGTGAAATCAACCTATTTCTTCATTCACCTGCCTATCGCTATGAAGGACGGACACTTCATTTAGAGTGCCGTACCAATGTCGTCCCTGCCCGTGTCATGTTATAATTTTTTTCAGAATTTGCTCGTGTCGTACCCATACCCATACCCATGTCTGTGCTTCCTAGGCCTATCATTTGATAAAAAATATACCATCAACGGACAAATATTCCCAAAGAAAACCCAACAAATATTCTCCAATGAGAGAATTTGCAAACCAATGCAAGAACACTACATATCAATCAAACACATCTAATCTCTTCCATCATAACTAATTTCTCCCTAACTAAAGTGATTGAATTTCCTCAATTAAGTTGCAAAATCAGATTTCAACGCCTTCAATTTATGAACAAACAATAAACTAGGAAATCGTAGAATTAACCAAATTGTAACGCGATAGATAGATAGAAAGAGGAATGGAAATGGGACCTGCTGGCGAGTAATGTAATCGGCTTTGATGGATGCGATGGACTGAAGAAGCTCCGGCAGCGGCAATAGCTTCGCGACCTCGCGCACCGCCGACTCCTTCGCTTCCACACCCAGATCCTCCGCCATCATTTTTCCTATCTAATGTCTACAGTCTACACGCAAATTCGGTCTTCTTGTTTTTTCAAACATAAAAAATATATTGATGTCGTTTGAATTTTTTTTTTTTTTTACATAAATATATTGACTTTTTAAAGATTTTTATTTATTATTTTTTGGCATAAATGCACTTTTAGTCTTTATATTTTAACTTTTTTTATTTTAGTCCCTATATTTTATTTTTACCACTTTTAGTCCCTAAACTAATTAACGCGGGACATTTAAGTCCTTGAAGCACTATTCCGCCAACCAACTAACAGAAAAGTTAACGTGAGTATTAAAATATTATTAAAAAAGTTATTTGATATTTTTTAAATGCCAAAATAAAAAAAAATTCTCAATTTTAAAACCTTGTCCAATTACTTAATTACTCAAAAAAAAAAACCTTGCCCAAAAATCAGATTTAAAAACGAGTTGGAGGCTCGGGTTAGAGGAGAGATGGTGAGAAAGAGAGAAAGAAGATTAGAAGAGGAAAAACGGTTGCTACGTACAACAACAACAACAACTGCTGGTCAGTGGGTTTGCTGGGTTAGGATTGGCTGGGTTGGGATCGGATCGGCTTGGTTGGGATCGGGTTTGCTGGGTTGAGATCGGATCGGCTGGGTTGGGGTTTGCTGGGTTGGGGTTTGTTGGGTTGAGATCGGATCGGATGGGTTGGGGTTTGCTGGGTTGGGATCGGGTTTGCTGGGTTGAGAAGAAGGAGATTAGGTTTGTTGGGTTGATCGGGCTTGATGGACGGCGTGGGTGGGATCTACATGTACTTTTGGTTTGGTTTGATCTTCATGTTCTTTGATTTGGTGGTGGTGATTTGAGTTTTTTTTTTTTTTTTTTTCCAATGGGTTTTTTTTTGTGTATGTTTGCCAAGAAAATTTATGGGTTTAAAGGCTAAGGCTTGCTTTACTGGTGATATGGGTTTGGGGTTTGGTTAGAATCTGGGTTTAGGGTTTATTTTTTGCTGGAGATTGATTATAGGAAAGAACATGAACATGTTCTTTTGAAAAAAATAATGAAAAGAAAAAAAAATACAAGAAAGACATTTAATTAATTTATTTTGTTTTGATGTGTTTAGTTATGAAGAAAGTACAAGAAAGGAAAATGATAAGAAACTAAGGATTAATTTAATTAGAATGTGAATCATATCGGGTGAAGAACATAAAAAACATTAATATGTTTTTCTGAAGAAAAAAAAGATTGAAATAAAAAAATTCATTTTAATTAAAAAAAGGTAAAATTTTTGTTTGAAATTGCTCTAATTTGTTTTGTTTGTTTATTTATTTTTTTAATTAAAATTAAGCAATTTTTTTTTTTAATTTTGGCATTTTAAAAATATCAAAAAAAATTTTAATAATATTTTAATATTCACGTTAACTGTTCTGTTAGTTGGCTGCCGGAATAGTGCTACAAGGACTTAAATGTCCCGCGTTAATTGGTTTAGGGACTAAAAGTGGTAAAAATAAAATGTAGGGACTAAAATGGAAAAAAGGCAAAATGTAGAGACTAAAAGTGCATTTACGCCTTATTTTTTCAATAATTTGGAATCCAAACCAAACTCCAAAATGAAAAAATAATAATAATAATAATTAATTAAAATCAAGAGTTTAAAGATGAAAAAAAAAAAAGTCTTCTAATAGGAAAATAGGTATGTTTCTTTTCTGATTAAAAAAAAAAAGTATATGTTTCTTTAGTTATTGCGATGAAAAAAAACTCTTTTTAAGGACAAAAATATAATACTTTTTAATAACTAGGAGTAGAAATTTTTTTTTTTGAAATTTGAAAATGGAAAAAGAAATTCATGTAAGGCATGGTTAAATTAAGAATTAAATATATAAGTTAAATAAATATTTTTACTAATATAAATAAAATTTAATAATTTAATAAATAGTAAAAATGTAAGAACATAAATCATTAAAATAATATAAAAGAAACAGAAAAACCTATTTTAAAATTTAAAAACTCTTATTGTAGTAGAAATTTATTGAGTGTAATTGTTTTATACTTTTTGAAACTTTGGGAGTAAAGAGAAAATATTTTAATTAATTTAATATCCTTGGAATGATCTAATGAAGAAGAAAAAAATTGAAAAATTTTAATAATAAAAAAATAAAAAGGGCATTCACTTTGTGTAACCATATCATGCAAAGAAGTGTGCACACCTTCCACGAGGCTAATCAATGTGCGGACGCGCTGGCAAGATTTGGGGGGAGCTCCATTTCTAATTTTGTTGTTCTTTTGTGTCCACTGCCTATGGTGGCTGGCCTTCTTCTTGCTAATAAGGAGGGTTCTTATTGTAATAGACTTATTCTTGCTTAGTTTTAATGCTATGATCTTGTTTTACCAAAAAAAAATGCAAAGAAGTGCGACATCCACAATATTTTCACAATAAATCATAGGTGTTTAGTTGTTGTTAATTCAAATTTAAGCCTACCACAAAGATTACTTTTTTTTCCCCAACAATAACAATCAGTAACAACATATCACTTAGAATTTATTGAAAAAAAAATGTTATGAAAATATTTTGGACATTTTTATTATTATATAATATATGATATTTCATTACATTTAACTTGTATTGCATTGTATATCATCAGCATGTCATGTCACAAGGGCAAAATTATAATTTTTGCAATTTGATCTCTAAATTCATTTCATGAAAATAAATCTTGAAGTTATAAAGATCAAAATAATAGTTCAAGGGTCTTAATTGGACAACTGAATTAAAAGATATCAAGAAGACAAGTTTTCACGGTAACGTGCACTTGCATGAATTAAGTTCCGATCACACATGATTATAAACTCTTAATTCTAATTGGTCTAATTTTAGTTCAATTTAAATTAAATGATGTGTCATAACACTATTAGCTGAGGATAGGCTTATGGTATTACATGTACCCAGTTTAATCCAGAGACAAAACATTTATTGATTACTTGCAAAATTGGTAAAAATTGATTAATTAATTAATTAATTGGACATGTTTGAAATTAATTTACTAAGCTTGTAGATTAAGAAAGCTAGAAAATAGACTTCAAATTAGGAAGGAATCAAATCACAACTGAAATGGAAACAGATGAAACCAAAAATAGAAAGATCCAGAAAGGATCTGGACCAAGAGCCGATCTGCACTTGGACTAGATCCTTAAGACTCCCTTCCTTTTTTGGCCTGGCTTGCTCCCCACTCAAGTTGACTCTGCCCCCCTACAATTTTCACTAAAAAATCCCTATTTTCTTAAGTCCCACATTGTCCAGAGATCATCCCTAGCTTTCCAACATTCAATATAAATATCCCCCCTCCATCAACAATTCAAAGCACTCTAAAAATCCTTAGAACTTTTTAGTAAACTGAGATTTCTCCCCCTCTCCCTGTATCCCTATTCTCTAGAGTTAGTAGTAGGAAGGTGTCTTTAGTGTCTTGGATCCCTGGTCTCAATTCAATAGAAGGGATAGCTTCCACCTTTTGATCTCAGGCTACCAACTTCATATTTACGAATCCCACTCTAGAAAAGCTTTCTTGTTTGGAGTGCTTTAGAGTGCTAATGCATGCAGGTAAGGTTTCTAAACCTCTTCTATTAAATTATGCCCTAGCTTTTAGATTCAAGCATGCTTTATTATCATATTCTTAGTTAGTTCTTATTTGTTTAGCATGCTAGATCTAGGTTTTGCTTAATTTTTCATAGTTTTTATGTTTCTAGGGTTTTTTAATTCAAATATTATGTTCACATGTTTAAAATTATGGTTTTCCAAGTTATAAATGTGTTTCTATGTTTTTGATTTAAAAAACTAGAATCATATGTTCTTGCATGCAAGTATATTAGATCTATGCTTATTTTGTTGATTAAAGTTTGGTTCATAGATCGAATTTCTTAAGAAGATCTTTACTTTGTTTTTCAAAACACTATTTTTTTGCACGTTTTTTACTTGAAATTCTGTGTTTTTTCTACATAAATTTCAACATTGTTTTTTATATAAAACTAGTATATAACTCTGTGCATGTGCACAAATATATTTAAAAACAATCACAATTACATATATATAATTTAGAATCTAATTAGATCTAAACTCTTTTGTTTTTGCATTCAATAAGTTACTTACCACAAAAATTAAAAAATTAGATAGAACACATGCGCAAAATTGAACTCCAATTAAAATTCAATTTAGAATCTAATTGAATTTACACTCTTTAATTTTTACACCTAATAATTTACTTGAAACACAAATTCAAAAATTAGATGAGACATATGGCGCAAAATTAGACTTTAGTTTAGAATTTAATTGGATTTTCTCTTAGTTTTGACTATTAATATATATATATATATATATATATATAAACTTATTAACTTGAATTGTTTTTAGTTATACAAAAAAAAAGGCTCATAAATATAAAATCATCCAAAAATTATATTTTTTTATGATTTACTTATATTGGACGTCTCGTTTTTTACACTAAATTAACTCATTTGATACAAAAATTAAAAAACTTAGATTAGATGGGACATATGATGCAAAATTAAACTCTAATTGAAATCCAATTTTTACATTGAATTAACTCACTTGGCACAAAAACTTAAAAACTTATATTAGATGAGACACATGACGTAAAATTAGACTCTAATTTAATTTCAATTTGAAATCTAATTGGATTCTCTCTCAACTTTACCTATTAATTATTGTAAGGACACGGACTCGGTGAGCCAGCCCAAATTGGATGAGTTGGCCCAAGTGGCCCCAAACAATGAATTTATAGAGAGTGAGATGCGAAAGTTGGGTTAGAATGATTTGAACGTCCAATACAATATATTGGGACTTTCAGAAAGATAAGACAAGAGGCCCGAACCCTGACCAACTATCTTTCTAAAAGATCCGAGGAGACAAACTCTACCATTCACACTTCCTTTTTTTCTCTTCCTTCCAAAAAGTCTCCCCCTCCTACAAGGGAATTCTTTCACATTATATAGCTTTCTCTAAACCATCTCCACCTTACACTTGTCACCAATCTGATTCCTCACTTGAGTGCATGTCCCATCGTGTACTCTTTTTTACATGTTGTGAGTTACGGTGGCCAAAGTTGCACTGTTTATGAGTTTTCTCCACATAAATGCGGTCAGAAGAGTTAGTGCACCACAATTAATGCAGTGGTGGCAGCCTTACCTTAGGTATTTTTGGGGATTCCCACCTCCCCGAAGCTGGAGTCACTCCTCAGACTGCCTCCCCTACTTCAAATGTAACAACCGGTAGTTTGGGGCCTTGCATGTTCACTCCCTCCTCCTTGGACCATACCATGCCCTCGGACATGGTCGGGGGCGCAACACACCGTTTTGGGCCTTCAATCCTATGAGGCCCACCACATAATCTTGGGTTCATCAGCCTCTTCATGGCCTGAAGCGTAATCTTGGACCTACCCTACAATTATATATATATAGATTTTGTATTATTTCCTACATAAAAATATGCACTGTTTTCAACATAAAATTTTGCACTGCTATCTCCATTAAAAATTTGCACCATTTTAAATTAACTTTTTGCATTAAATATTTTTCTACATCAAAATATTTTTTTGCACCAATGATAAAATCAATTTTCTGTAATAGTTTCAAGAATACCATTTTTTGATCTAATATTCTCAAACTTGTTTTCAAGAATGAAATATGTTTCAAAATCAAAACTTCTTTTCAAAATTAAATCTTGTTGTAAATCCCAAGGTCTTTTTCAAATTAAATTTTTTTTTTTTCAAAATCTATTTGGATCTATGAATTAATTTTAGTCTCTAATTTAATTATAGGTCTAAGAACTCAATAACATGTTCACTTGCTCTGGACTAGGGTATATTCCACATTCCACACATATTCAACATGTCTTTCAATTTCAATTATTTGCATGCTTAGAATAGGGTTTCATCACGCTCTTGAATGTTTTACTTTTTAATCACTTGTTCTTAGATGATATAAATGGTTTGAATAATGTGATATGATCATTGGCCACCAATTAAAGTTTTGAAAACCGGTTTCATCGGATAGGTTGGGTGCCTAACACATTCTCAATCTTGTAACCTAATCTCCAAACTTAGATCAAGGGTTAGTAAATTATGTTTTTCCTTATAATTTTCTCTTTCAAGACTCTAGCAATCAAAGTGTTGTACTTTTGTTTTAGATTGATTCTAGGGCCAAAACAATGTAATTTTTTGTTATTATAAAGAAGATGTACAATTTTAATTCATCAATAAAGATGTATCTTTTCAATTTTTTTTCAATTAAATAAATGACGACTTCATTGTAAAACCTTTAACTTAGGAGGCTATATAACATCAATGGAATCTCTACTCTTAAGAGGCATTAACACAACTCCACCACTTCGTGTGGGTTATGCTAAGCCTTTTAATTTCAAAAGGTTGGGCCGGAGGTGCAATCTCTCATAGATACCAATTGATTTTTTATGTAGGGATTTGAATCACAAATCTCTTATTCGACTATAAGAGACTTTACTAATTAAGCTAACTAGAATTGACTTCGTAATATAATATTAGAACCTATTAATCCTAATTCTTAATCGTGGACAATATTCTTTGAATGTCAATATTTATATTGATATATTATTGGCACATCAAAGATAAATTGAAATTTTATATACAAATTTGTAAAAAGGCTAGCCTTATTGTGCACAATATTCTAAATAGGAAAAAATTTGACTCCAATCACTAATAAGAAGATGACGTGCCTCTCATTACGTGTAATGTACACGACTTATTTGGTTGGACGTGTTGAGTGAGCCATGTATATCGCACATGAAATTTTTTTTTTTTTCTTTGAGAAACAAGACTTTGCATTTCAATCAACTAGGCCAAGGAAATCAGCCTCTAAAACAGAGATAATATCTGGTGGTACATCTTCCATCTAAACTTGGTAATGAGAAATAGAGTTGCTCTTTTTGCTAAAGCATGAGTTACAGTATTACAATGTCTACGAACATGAGAAAAATGTATCTCTGAGAAATAAGAGGCAAGATACTGTATGTCTTTAACTAAGTGACCAAAGTGGGATAAATTGTAAGAGTTATTCTGGAGAGCTGTGATGAGAACTTGCGAGTCCCCTTCAAGAATCACTTGATCAAAACCTGTCTCCAGGGCCAAAAGTAAAGCTCTCCTGGCTGCCATTGCTTCGACCTCAATGACTGTGAAGGGAAGCGCACATGACAAAAATTAATGTCATTTTCTTATTAGTTGTTAGAGCCAAACTTTATCCTTCTAAATATGTGGATAATAACATCCTCAATATATATATATATATATATAGATATATATATGGACATGTCATAGGTAATGTGCATTTCTTATCCGCTCATTTGCTTCCCTTCTAGATTAAGTGACAAAGGTACAAGAAGCGAGGGTCAATCCAGAGGGCGGCGATCTCAATTTGGCCTGACAAGTGTTATGTTATTGGACAACTATTCTATAGGTTCGTTGAGCGTGATAAGCCATTTTGCAAAGTTGGGCTCTGATCTTGAAATTTTCAAAAACTCAGTTCTCTCTCTCTCTGTTTTTATTTTATTTTATTATTTTTATAAGTGATTTTATTGTTTCTTCCTTTTTCTCATATGGGTATTTGCTTTTAAGTTTAAAATTTATATCCTTTGCTCCTTTTCTTTTTCCGAGCAGATCATTTGAATAGGCGAGGAATGTTTGGGACACACCTTTTTTCACACATAAATTTACATTTTATTTATGTGTCAATTATTGAATAAATTTTAGCATCTTTAAGTATATGTGATTAATACATGTAAAAATACTAAAATTCAATTAAAAGTTGACGCACAAGTAGGATGTGTCATTAGCATTACTTTTTAATTGGTGATGAAACAGGAAAGAGTAGTCAATGGCTTATAGCTTATGCCAAGGAGGAGATTTGTTGACATGGGCCCCGTGTGACTTGAATTGCCAAACCCAAGTCAGCCACAATATTGACCGAACTCCTTTTTTTTGGCTGAGATATATTGACCGAACTCAGTTACACAATAACCCTAGCTGACATATGTAAACATGTATAAAAGCAAACCTTTTGCTTTAGTAACGTGCGTGGGAGAAACAAGAGAGGCAGCCGCTTTCTAGTTTTGTGAATTACGAGAGAGAGAGAGAGAGAGAGAGAGAGAGAGCAGGGGTGTATTTATGGGATTTAAGTTTCTTGAGAGTGCTTTTATGCATCTTTTATAATGAAATTTCTGCCACCTGTATATGTAGGCAGTTTGCGAAACCACATAATTGTGTGTGCTTATTTAATTTTATCTTTTATTGTTATTGAATTGAGTAATGGGTGCTATTTGCACAACAACTAGGATTTATGTTAATATTTATAAATGTCATGATTAGCATTCAAGCATTTCATGCATATTCTCATGTTGAGTGAGTCAAGTACACAACAAAGGATTTCCATCAATCTCCAGAAGACTAATCTACAGAATGGGCGGAACAGGTGACTAACACGTTCTCACTTCCATATATAACTTAGCCTGCAACTTTGAATATCAAGTTTGTCAACCATTTCCTTATCATTTTTTGTTTACTTTTCCATATTGTAACTAAGAAACAATTAATACTTAATTTCTTGTCATAGAATATAACTAAGATAAAAAGCAGGGGGCTGGCTACCCAAAAAAAAAAAAAATATATATATATATAAAATTTTTATTTTTATTTTTTTGATGGCCCCCTAAAATAAAAATTCAAACACTTTGACACTAAAATTTGTTTAAATCCAGTTAAAATAAGCTAAAATATGATTATTTTAGTGCTACTTTTACAATATTTTTACAAGAATTTTATAATAAGGTTAAGTGGCAAGTTGTAATTGGTTTTTATTGAGATTCACAATTGATATCACTTTTTTTACATACCTTTAACAACTTGCCATGGCAAGTTGTTAAAGATATGTAAAAAAAAAAAAACACTAAGTGGCCACTGAGATTTTTTTGTGTGAAAATGTTGTGTCAGTAGCACTACTCTTAAAATTGCTTATTCATTAAAAAAAGTAAATAAATAACACTTACTTTGCCGTTGATGGCAGAATGAAATTATTTTTTCCTGCATTTTTTCTTCTTAATCAGTAAAAAATTACACCACTTTTAGCAAAAATTACACTATCGGTACAACCAACTGCATCTGCGATTCTTTCCTCATTCTCTCTATCTCTCATTCTCCATTTCGTGTTTTTTTTTTTTTCTATCTAATCAAATAGTTTGATAAGTGCTCTATGGATTTCCAAGTCCAAGAAGTCATTTAGTGTTAGCTACAATCCCAAGAGAGTGACCATGTGTTAAAATTGTATTTAGGATACTATTATAGATTATTTTATATAATATGAAAGTTGTATATACAGGGGAAAAAAATTAATCATTTTATTTTTTACTCTCTCTACACAAAAACACTATTGACCCCTTAGAAAAAAATCCTAGAGATGCCATTGATAAAAAACATTGTAATTTTATATTTTATAAATTGCATCTAGGAACAAAGTTTTGGAAAACACATGCATCTCATGAAATATGAAGTGGAATTTAAACAAGATCTACTCCACCTGTTGCATAACCACATGTTTCTCATGAATATGAAATTAGAGTTAAACTTACCTTGATGCTTTAAAATCTGAAATTATATTTATAAATGGTTTTTTTTTTCTCTGAATAAAATAAGTGGCAACTTTGTACAGATACACACACAACAAGCATTGTCTAGACTCTAGAGTTTGTTAAAGAGAGAAAAACATAGTGTTCAGTTTGCTAGGTGCGAGTAGTGAAATTAATTTGTCTTAAGAACATAGTGTCAAAGGCTTGATCATTTGCTGTTTTCGTTATTTATTTATATTAAATTAGTTCTGTTTGCAAGTCATTTGTTTTTATTTTGATTTAATTTACTTTGCATTTGCAATACAGATTTCTAGTTTACTAAATTATATACTACTTACATAATTACAAAGAGTAGTTTAATTTATCTAGCAATTTTAAAATATGAAAAATTGTTGAGGGCATCTAAGCAAATTAAAATAGGTAATGAAATAAATAAATAAATTACAGTTTACACTTAATATAAGATATTATATAAAGTTTATGTATATTTTGTTATTAACATTGATTAATATTCATAGAATTAATTTTGCAAAAACTCACAAGTTGCAATAGTGGGTTCTCATAATCACTTATAAACCTAATACCCAAATGTTCACCTAGTAAACACCTAATATGGGACTTACACATGCTCGCACAATACACACTCAAAGAAACCAACCAAATCAAATCTATACAATTTTACATTCTCAAAAAAAAAAAAAAAAAATCTATACAATTTTGAGGTATCACAACCTCTCCCACTTAAATTCCTAACTTCCTTGTCCGAAATCACGGGATTATTAAATTTGTTTGGAAAGCCCCGGCTATATCTGCTCTATACCCAAAAGAACTAGTTAAATTACAATTGGAGTTTCTTGTAATTGCTTATAAACCCAAGTCTACCTAGTAAACACTCAATGTGGACTCTACAAGCTTAAACAACACACACTCAAACAATCCAATCCTATAAAGTCCACAAAGTTTCAGGATATTTCAAATTTACTTTCAATTTTGTCTCTTAATCTTTTCATTCATAAACTGAAATCTTGTATTTATCATTATATATGAAGTTTGGATTGTAAGATGTACCATTATAAATCACCATATGACTGTGTAACTAAAAACAATAAACTTTATAATAATTCTATTATAGATGAAATGAGGTGAGGAATGTAAGGTGGCAACATTTTTTTCTTGATTTTGGATAAAAACAAGTGGGGTACCCAATTAATATTTCATAGTCACATAAGCAATGAAGTACATGCTTTGTACTTCATTTTCTGTACTACAACGAGAAGATATACCGTTAAGAATTATGCAAACCACGGCCTCACTATGTACAATGTTTTCAATGCTCTTGATTGATTGTCCTTCAATTGCTTTCAATTTCCAAAATCTTTCTCTTTCGTCCTGAGTTTAGTTTCACATCGCATACATACGTGCCAAAATGGTTATCATTTTTGGAGTCATCCACCCCAATTTTCTGTTATTTATTTATTTATTTATATATATATATATATATATTTTTTTTTTCGGTTTGTACATCATTCCTTTTTATTTCGTTTTAATTTACATAGTAATACAAATTTATGGTTTATTAAATTATATACATTGTTTAGAAAATTACAAAGGGTAAGATTCAAGTTATACATAGCATAATTCTAAACTATGTTACACTAACTAATAATTTTTTGTTGGATTAATATTTCAAAAATTCAGTCATTGGATTACATATTTACTATGTTCTTAGTACACATATAAAGTTTCGTGTCAGATGGTATTTATTATTTGGTCTTAAAACCCATATTTTATGCACAATTTTAAATATAAAAATTTGAAATTTAAACATTTGATTGATGAAATGGTTATTGATCTTAAATCATCTTAAAATTTTGCAAGAATGTGGAGTATAAGAATAAAATCTAATCCAATGGTGGATTTATAAAAAATTCACATCAAATAAAAAAAATTGAGTGATGTAATATAATTTAGAGGTACACTAAGTGTAACTTGAATAAATTCCGATTACAAATAGTAGTTTAATTTATCAAAAAAATATGTATAACTAATCGAGGAAGAATTTGCAAATTGATAAAACCAGGTGGTCGAATTTTCCTTATCCAAGGAAAACCACAATGATCCCTTTTTAGAAAAATTCTCAATTCCCTTTTAGGGGCTTTTACTCTCACATAAAGTTCTTGTTTCGGCAATTCAAAAGTGGGGGAGGGTTTTTTTTACTAATGAATCGATATTCAAAATCATGCCGTTATGTATACCTTTTTCTATTAAAGTATTGTATTTCTAAATTCTCGTAGCCCCCCCTCCCCCCCCCCCCCCCCCCGGGCGGAAAATAATAACTATCGAACTAATAACCAATTCATCATTTCATATTATATTTTAGGGGTCAAACCAATATATATATGTAGGGTCTTGATTTGAATTCTTGGTCCAATAAAGTGTATGGACTCAAGCGCAAAAAGCCTGACCAATAAATTTGTAGAGAAGTGGGTTGGAAAGCTGGGTTGTAGTGTAAGTAACGGACGAGTAGGTTAGGACAACAAAGAAAGAAAGATAATAGACATTTTTAGAAGGAAAATGTCCTCGGCAAAATCCAAGGAGATAGATTCTTTTCTATTGCCTTTGAAGTTCTATTGCAAGCTTTATCTCCCGTCCCCTTCTTCTTCAAGGGTCTCTTACATTATATACCCCTTTCCTGATGATCCTGAGCCTCCACTTGTTGGCCATCCAAGTTACCACTTGAGTACCTGTCCCATCAGCTACCCCTCTTTGCTCCTTGTTAGTTGTGGTTGCCAATGTAACACTGTTCAGGGGTCTTCTCCTTATAAATGTGGTCAGAAAAGTAGCTGCAGTGCATTAAATGTGGTGGTAATAGTTTTTCCTTAGGTACCTCATAGCTTCCACTTGTTGCTGTGCTCGAGATGTACGTACTTGTCGCCGGAGCTTTTTAGAAGCTCGCCTTGGTTCGTGAGATCCAAATCTGGCCCATTTTTAACCTGTCCGAGGAGGCATTGCTCCTCAGACAGGACCCAAGGCCCAATACCAGATTTGGGCCTTTACCCCTACAATAGCCCCTCAAAATTTCAATTTTTCTCCCTTTCGTTCGAGAAGAAAATTGGGGTTTTGATTATAAAGGGACAAAACTATTTATTTCTTTGGCTCGTATATGTGAAATTACCACTTTGCGTACCTCATTGTTGCTGCTGACGCTTCGTAGTCCGCGAGTCATCCTTAATTACTCTAGGTGGCGTTATGTCTCTCACTTCTATCGGTGGGGTGTTAATCGAATGGTTGATATTTTCCTGGGATTTCGAGCGGGGTAACTCCCACACGATCTCACCCTCTATATAAAGCATGGAGAGAAAACAATTTTATTTTCTTCGCGAGCTCCCAAGTCCTTCAGAGATCTCAAGCATTCCAACTTACTGTACTCCTTGCAGCCTTAAACTTCCTTAACTTCTTCTCCTGAGAGAACACCAAGAGATTCTTCAATAAGGTTCTGGATTTAACACGTTAGTTTTCTTTCGTAAGTATCTGTTTCTTCAAGCTTTCCTTTTCTCCTCGGCCGGGTTCTTCGGCCTTCGTTTTGATTAGAAAACTTTCCCTCTGTCACCTGTGTTTACTCAAATGGGTAGGTTTAAGCACTTGGTGGACTCTCCGGCTGGGATGGAAGGTTTTAGGACTAAGTACTGTATCCCACTAGGGGTAGATTTACAATATTGTCCCAGACTAAGTTCTTACTAAGAGAGGGACGGGCGAGGTTGTCATTCCGATGATCGTTTTTATAGAAGGAGGGATACTCTCCCCATGGGTAGGATAACCAGAGATTACCTACACAACCACCGGTTATGCCCCCACCAGTGCGCCCCCAACATGTTTAGGATATTAGGGAGTATAGATGCTTTAGACAAGCAAATGAACCTTAGGCTTACGTGGCATGACGTCACGCATATGTACGAGTGCCATTTTCTTTCCGGAGGGTACTACCTTAAATCCCGATCCGAGGAGGTGAGGATGATATCTTGCCTTCCCTAGTCCAACAAAGGCTTGAAGGATGATTATTTGGTCGTCTCCAGACAGTGGCACGACTGTTTTCACTGCCCAGTTAGGGCGGGAACACCAGGTGGGGTACCCTAGGATTAGGCCCTTTGGCAGGGACCTTAGTTTTCTAAGTTTTTTATCTATTCTGATCCTGTATTGTCATTCCTCGGATCATAGTTATTGGTCTAACCATGGTTTTCCTTTTAGGACGTTTTGGAGACAAAAACCACGTCTCTCCGAAGCTCAGCCTCGTCAACATCCTAGCGCTCAACTTCTTATTGAGGTCAGAAATATTCGAGAGGGAGAACGGACAGCTAAGGGCTGCTTACCTGATCCTCGACTACGAGCCCTTATCACATGTATTTCAAGACAAGGGGCAAGCGATAAGAGTCGGTAGCCCTAAACTTGCGCGAATAGACATTTCTAAGCCCGGGTTCCTGGTCTAGAGGGACCTTCCTCTGGTTGTGTTGCCACCTCCACCCGTTCACCAGCAACTAGCTGCCCCGAGCGAAGAGCTAGCACCGTCACCTCAATCTTTAGATGCCGAGATCGATCAGTTCCATTTTGAAGAAGAGGCAGGGGCATTGGAAAGGCCAGTTGAGCTTCTTGGATTATAAAGTTGGGCGCGAGAGACCTTCTACATCTTCCCATCCGCGGTTACTTGTTGCTCGGCCGGATTCAAGCTCCGAGGAGGAAGAGGGCATGGATTTGAAATAAAGACCCGGCCTGAAGGGCCTAATGGCCAGCAGGAATAAATGGGGGTCGACCTCATGAGAAGTTTCCAAGACCCAGGTTGCCCCCACTCTGCCTCCTCCTCCCCTTCAGCTCCCTGCCGACCTCGGATCGAAGGCCAACCCGAATCTGAGGAAGAAAAGGCCAGTGGAGGTCTTGGAGGAAGGCGAAGTACCACCTCACAAGGGGGGTAAACAGCAAAAGAAAACCAAGGACCCCCATGACAAGAGAGACCGATCGATGGAGGGCTTTGAGGAGGCTGATGCGCCCCGAGGGTAGCGCACATGGGCTCCTCAGTTGGAGTTGGAGGGAGCTGCCATTCCCTGGGATGCCACTATTTGGAAGTCTCAAAGGGAGCATACCGGTGTCTTGGCCGAGGCCTTAGAGCAGCCTCTTCTCCTCCCTAGGGACATGGAGGGCCTTAGGCGCATCAAGCAACTAGACCTCTTCATGTCTCTGAAGAGGGATCTAGCAATGGTAGGCCCGCAAGCATCCTTTTCGTTAACTGCTAAGTTGTATGCCCAATTACATGTGTATATTCTGTGTAACCTTTTTGTTGCCGATGTGTAGGTCACTCAGCAGGTCTTTGTGGCTGAAGAGTGGATCAAGAGGGCCAATGAGGAGGCCAAGGCTGAGTCCCACTCCCGCCAAGAGGTTGAGAGATAGTTGGGAGCTTTGAGACAGGAGAAGGCTACTTGTCCGCGAAGCTAAAAAAGGCCGACAAAGCTCGTCAGAGTGCTCAAGTGGGTCTGAAGAATGCGGAGAGGCAGGCCGAGGACTTGCGCCAGCAGCTGCACGTGACCGAGATAAACCTGGCCACGGAGAAACAAAAGGTCCTGCACCTTCTAGCCGAGCTACAGAAAGTCAAAGAGGCAACTCGGGTGGCCAGGGAAGCTGCCGAGGCCGCAGTGGAGGCGTCCTATGAGCATGGGGTGAAGGACACGGAGGCTCGGCATACAGAGGAGGTGGCTGTAGTATGTAGGGATTATTGCACTGAGTCTTGGGGGGTAGCAATGGACCGGGCGGGAGTTCCTACAGACTCCGAGCTTAGGAGGGCCGAGAGTATTTTCTTCCCGGAGGACATTCGAGAAGTTCTTGACCCAGTTCCTCCTTCCGAGCAACTCGCTACCACTGAAGCTCCCTCTGCTGATGCCAGAATTCCTGAGGGGGTTGAAGTGGGCAAGGAGGCTCAACCACCTCTGAAGGCCAAGCCCCCTAAAGATGCACTCACCATCAGGGATGTAGTCTCCCAGGCCAAGGACGCGGAGGCCAAATCTAAAGCTGATGATGTCCCTCCTAAGGCTGTTGATCCCAAGAAGGACCCTCTTCAGGAAAAGGCCTAGATGTAGGAATTTTGCATATATGTCTACCTTTTGTAAGGGCAATCTGCCAGCAAAAACAATGTACTCGTCTTTTGGTTTAATGGAAATGTCCTTTCCCTTAATTCGTTGCATTTTTTTTTTGTTGGGCTATGAAGCTTATTACTTTTGTCAATGGTGTTGAACTGCTAACAATTTAGATAACTTGATCATGTAGTGTTTATCATAGGGCGCTTATATCATAGAGCGTGACTTTGGGCTTTAATTAATTAGCTATAAAAGTGCCATAGTGTTAGTTTCCCCCAAAGTATGTGGTCCGAGGACACAGGCATGACTTAGGTTCTGTTCGAACACTTATATAAATGTAGAAAAGTAGCTTAGTGTTAATTTCCCCGAAGCATCTGATCCGAGGACACAGGCATGCCATTGGTTCTGTTTGAACACTTATAGAAAAGTAGCTTAGTGTTAATTTCCCGGAAACATCTGGTCCGAGGACACAGGCATGCCATTGGTTCTGTTTGAACACTTATAGAAAAGTAGTTTAGTGTTAATTTCCCCGAATCATCCGGTCCGAGGACACAGGCATGCCACTGGTTCTGTTTAAACACTTACGAAAAGGACGTAGTGTTAATTTCCCCAAAGTATGTGGTCCAAGGACTCAGGCATGACTTAGGTTCTGTTTAAACACTTGTAAAAAAGTAGCTTAGTGTTAATTTTCACGAAGCATCTGGTCCGAGAACACAGGCATGCCACTAGTTCTGTTTGAACACTTATGAGAAGGATGTAGTGTTAATTTCCCCAAAGTATGTGGTCCGAGGACTCAGGCATGACTTAGATTCTGTTTGAACACTTGTAAAAAATGACGTAGTGTTAATTTCCCTAAAGTATGTGGTCCGAGGACACAAGCATAACTTAGATTTTGTTTGAACATTTATAAAAAAGTAGCTTAGTATTAATTTCCTCAAAGCATTTGGTCCGAGGACATAGGCATGCTATTGATTCTGTTTGAACACTTATAGAAAAGTAGCTTATTAGATAGCATGAGGCATTCAAATAATAGATAAGCGAGGGATGGAGGAAACTTTCATTAATAATAGTACATTTTCAGATTATTTACATTCCAAGGGTGCGGTATCATTTTTTCATCTAAGTCTTCCAAGTAGTATGCACCTATGCTTGCCATCGAAGTGATGCGATATGTGTTAGGATATGTGCCCTTAAATCCTATTGTATAATGCTATGTATGACATTATGTATGACTTAATGTTATGATTAATAAAGTTATTTTATTATTATCTAATATAATGACAACATGAATATTTGGACATTATCATATAGTCCATGAGATGCATAGTATGTTATTTATGTGATTTAGTCACAGAAGATATAGATCACAAATTCTTTGTAAACTCAAAATTATAGTTCGTAGTCGGTGATGAAATTGGGCATTTCATCTGCGAATACTATAACATATTAACTAAGATGATTTGTCTTGATCATGGAGGTGGAGACTTCTAGTTGATATGTTGATGTGTTTTAAGAGTTAAGACATATTGAACTGGACCGCTGTGAGATTTATTATTTTTCTAATGACTGTCAATTGAATAATAAATCTCACGACCTCTATTTGCATGAACTCTTAATCTTGAGAGAATAATGGACCTGATCATAAAGTGTAGGTTGTTTTGATATATCAGGAGTGAGATCTAAAGTTATGATCAAAACCTCAGTATGTTGGACAGCCACATTTAGTGTTGATGGAACATATATTCTCAAGATGGAATTCATAATCTCTTAACAGAGATATTAAATATTCCCTTGAGATAAGTTTAATGGGTTTGGTTATTCAGAATGTTAGGCCTAACCACTTTAGTAAGGATATACTAAAGTATGTATTTATGAAAATTGGATTTCATAAATATATGATGAATAACTCAAAAGGATTAAACCGGGTACTCAAGGATTAAGATGTAGTAATTTCAAAGTGGCAGTCTATATTCATGACTTTGTGTTACTAAGAATATTTTATGAAGGGGTTACATGTATAATAAAGTCTTGGGATATAATTTATTAATAAGGATTAGAGTACAATTATATTTATATAGTGGTATTAAATATAATTAATGGTTACTTTAGGTTTGTCAAGAGTTGATAGAAAAGCCTAAGGCTCATTAGAGCTAGTGTCTTATTGGTCCCTTTTGGTCCCACTCCAAGCCACATACTAAAACCCAATTAGAAAGGCCCAATAGGCCAGCCCAATTAGATAATTAGTTAGTTATAACGGGAGAAACATACAGAATTTTTCATAAGAGAAAAAGATACATTATTGTGAAGTGGTGTGTATGTTTGAGTGAAGCCACTCAATTATTCTCTCTTGGAAATTGATTGAGAGACCATACTTCTTGGACGTAAAGTGGAATTGGAGTGAAGATTAAAAGTGTTCTCAAGTACTTCTAATCTTTTTTTTTTTTTGAATTTCACCGCACCAAGGTACGCTATCTCGTTCTTAAATTCTGAAATTTACATAGTGCATGTTATCAATCATGAATGAAATAGATCCATGTTTGTTACTTCCGCTTTGTGTTTTGTATGAGATACAAAACCAGATTTTCTAACAATATGGACTCTCCCAATTCAGTCCCAGTTTTCCCTAGGCCAGATTTTTTGTGTTGCCCACGACTTTCCTCAGCACCAGGTCTCCCGTCGCTAGGGGCCTTAGCTTCACGTGGGCATCATAACCTTGTTTGAGTTTGTGTTGGTAGTACGCCAGTTGGACCCTTGCACTTTCCCTTCGTTCTTCGATTAGATCTAGACTTTTTTCCAGCAACCCGTCATTGCTGCTCGGATCGAAAGAGGTGGTTCTCAACGTTGGAAATCCGGTCTCTAATGGAATGACAGCCTCGGCTCCATAAGTCATTGAAAAGGGGGTTTCCCTTATTGATCTACGTGGCGTTGTTCGATACGTCCAAAGGACATGTGATAGTTCTTCCACCCATTTCCTTTTCGCATCGTCCAGCCTCCTCTTGAGTCCGTTTACTATGACCTTGTTTACAGCTTCAGCTTGTCCATTCCCTTGGGGATAGGCAGGGGTGGAGTATCGATTTTTGATCCCAAGGCTGCAGCAGTAGCGCCTGAAGGCTTTGCTATCGAACTGAAGGCCGTTATTCGTAATGAGGGTATGAGGGACCCCAAACCGGGTGACGATATTTCTCCAAACGAACTTCTTGACATCTACATCTCTAATGTTTGCCAAGGGCTCAGCTTCCACCCACTTGGTGAAGTAATCCGTGCCAACAAGTAGGTATCTCTTATTCCCGGCGGCTTTGGGAAAAGGGCCAACAATGTCTAAACCCTATTGAGCGAATGGCCATGGGCTGGATAGAGGGTTGAGGACTCCTCTCAGCTGATGCATGTTTGGTGCGAACCTTTGGCACTGGTCACATTTCCTAACATATTCCTGTGCTTCCTTTTGCATATTGGGCCACCAATAGCCTTGGGTAATGACTCTGTGCGACAAGGATCTTCCTCCAGTGTGACTTCCACAGATCCCTTCTTGCATTTCTTCTAGAAGTAAGTCTGTTGCCTCAGGGTGTATACACAGCAGGTATGGCTCAGAGAAAGAGCGTTTATACAGTTTTTGCTCATCGGACAACTAGAACCGTGGGGCCTTCCTTCGAATCCTGTCGGCCTCCGCCTTGTCCTTGGGTAGGATATCGTCCTTCAAGAATAGTATAAGGGGGTCCATCCAGCTGGGCCCTACCTTGACTTGATGGATGCGGGTTACTTCCTTCTTCGCCTCCACTGGCGTATACAAATCCTCCACGAGAACAATTTGGGGCACGCCCTGCGCCGAGGAGGTAGCAAGTGTGGCCAAGGAGTCAGCGTGCGCGTTCTTACTTCTAGGGATATGCAGCAGGTTAAAAGAATCGAAATGTGACTACAGGTGCTTGGCCTGGCCCAGATACTTTTGCATTCTTCCATCTCTTACTTCCAATTCCCCATTTACTTGACCAACGACTAGTCTAGAGTCCGAGTACATGTTTATTCTCTTTCCACCAAGCTTTTCGACCATGGATATCCCTTTCAATAGGGCCTCAATTCAGCCTCATTGTTTGTGGCCGAGAAGCCCAATCTCAGTGCTTTTTCGATAACGAGCCCTTCGGGAGAAATCAGGACTAGCCCTACTCCAGATACCCTTTAGTTCGTCGCCCCATCAACATATGCTTTCTAGCATGCGGGTCCCTGAAGGGAGATTATGTCGACTGACTTTTCATCCATGTATGATGTCTTGGCTACTCCTTTTATTGAGGGTTCAGCGAACTCGGCCACTAAATTCGTGAGGACCTAGCTTTTGACGGAGGTGCGAGGCATATACTTGATGTCGAAAGCCTCCAGAATCGTCCCCCACTTAGCAATTCTTCTTGTATAGTCAGCACTCCGAAGTATGGATCTGAGCGGGAGCTACGTCAGAACGATAATCGTGTGTGCTTGGAAATAATGGAGGAGCTTTCGTGTAGCATGAACCACTGCCAAGATAGCTTTCTCTAGCGGTAGATAGCGAACCTCGGCTTCGTGCAACGATTTGCTTATGTAATAGATCGGTCGCTGTACGCCATCATCCATCCGTATTAGCACTAGGCTTACCGCGTGCGGAGCAACAGCGATATAAGCGAACAGGACCTCATCGGTCTCAGGACTTGACATAACCGGTGGTTGAGATAGATACTCCTTGAGCTATTGGAAGGCCAAAGCGCATTCTTCAGTCGACTCAAATCCCTTCCACTTGTTCATTAGGAGGAAGAAAGGTCTGCACCTATCTGCCGACCGAGAGATAAAACGGTTTAGGGCAGCAATCATTCTAGTGAGCTTTTGGATCTCTTTAGGATTCCGAGGTGGTTGCAGACTGTGGATAGCTTTGATCTGGTCGGGATTGACCTCAATCCCTCTGTGGGTTATCATGTAGCCCAAGAATTTCCCTGATCTTACTCCAAATGAACATTTGGAGGCATTGAGGCGTAACTTATATTTCCTTAGAATTTCAAAGATATCTTTAAGGTCTCCCACGTGCCCGAACGCCTCCTTACTCTTCATCACCATATCGTCTATATAAGCTTCTATGTTCTTTCCCAACCGTGGTTTGAACATCCTGGTCATCATCCTTTGGTAAGTAGAACCTGCGTTCTTGAGTCTAAAGGGCATCACCTTGTAGTGGTAGTTCCCAATGGGTGTGATGAAAGCTGTCTTCTCTTGATCTTCCAAGGCTAATGGTATCTGGTGATACCTTTGAAAGGCGTCCAAGAAGCTCATCCAAGGATGGCCCACAGTCGCGTCTACCAGTTGGTCTATTCGCAACATAGGGAAGGGATCTTTTGGGCAGACTTTATTCAGGTCTGTGAAGTCTACACAGGCTCGCCACTTCCCGCTTTTCTTCTTTACCACAGCGGTGTTGGCCAACCACTCGGAATAGAAGACTTCCTTGATAGCCCTCGCTCTCTTGAGCTTCATTACCTCGTTTCTAACAGCTTTTGTGTGCTCTTTTGACAGGAGTCGAGGTGGCTGCTTTTTAGGAGTAACGGATGGGTTAACATTTAGATGATGACAGATGAAGTTCGGATAAACCCCTGGAGCCTCATAAGCGTCCCACGTAAATACGTCCAGATTTTCCCTGAGAAACTTGATTAATTCCTCCTTCTCTTGAAAAGGTAGCTGAGAACTGATTTGGAAGAACCTTTTAGGGTTGTCACCGATGGCCACCTTCTCTAAATCCTTACATCTCACCCTCTCAGCAGGCGCCCCGACAGGTGGTGTCGGGTCCTTTGATTGCTATAAGCCTCATTGGGAAGAAGTTGAGGGCTTTGCTTCGGGCCGATGCAAAATGGCCGCCACCAATCATTGCTTTGTTGTGGACTGGCATCCGAGGACTTCCATGACCTGACCTCTGGAGGGAAACTTTACCTTCTGGTGAAGAGTGGAGGCGACAGCCCTTAATGTATGAAGTTAGGGTCTGGCGACGATGGCCGTGTAGGGCGAGTAAGTATCCACTACGATGAAGTCTACTTCCACCACCTCCGGGCCCGTCTGCACGGGTAGTCTAATCTAGCCTTTTGGAATGACAGTCTTCCTATCAAAGCTCACCAAGGGGGAGCTGTAGGGCGTTAGGTCCTCAGGCCTGAGACCTAGCCCCTTGTAAAGGTCGGGATACATAATCGCGGCACCACTACCGTCATCCACCATCACCCTCTTCACGTCATACCCTCTGATTCTAAGCGTCACCACTAGAGCGTTGTCGTGAGGTTGTACGGTTCCAACCTTGTCTTCCTTCGAAAAACTCAATACGGGCTGGTTATCCACCTTAGTCCTCTTCTGATTTGAACTATCATCCTCGGCCGACAACCGAGCCATAGACATCACCCTGGATGGATAGGAGCCGGTCTTTTTCGGGGTTGCAAAGATGACGTTTATCGTGCCTATAGGGGGTCTTAAGGGTGCATCGGCTTGGGGCTGGCCCTGCACACCACTGGAATGATGCAGGAGGTGCCCCAATTTCCCTTCTTGGATAAGTTGGTACAGGTGATTCCACAATTTTCTACAGTCCTCTATGATGTGCCCCGGTTCCTGATGATATCGGCAATATAGGTTCCGATTGCGCTTCATGGGGTCCCTCGCCATCTTGGTTGGCCATTTGAAGAATGGTTCATGCTTGATTTTTTCTAGAACCTGGTGCATTAGCTCTCAAAACACGGTATTGACTACCTGCACATTAGTAGCTCCGAGTTGCATGGCAAATTCTCTCTTCGGCCGACTATTATTGTTCCGATCCGACTTGAAATCCGTCCGCTCCTAGGGAATAACCTTAGCCTTTCCCTTCCCTTGCAGCTAGTCCTCCTTGACCCTTTTGTACTTATCAATCCGGTCTATAAGCTGGCGTACATTGGTAACTAGCTTGCCTGTGAGGGACTTCCTTAATCCGTGTTCGACTGGGAGGCCAACCTTGAAAGTATCGATAGCAACATCATCGAAATCCCCGTCTATCTCCTTAAACATCTCCCAGTATCTGTCCGAGTACTCTTTTAGGGTTTCCCCTTCTCACATGGACAGGGACAGTAGGGAGCCTAGGGGCCGTGGGACCTTGCTACACATGATGAAACGAGAGCCAAATGCCTTAGTTAGTTCCTTGAAAGAGCCTATGGACTCGGCCTTCAGACCATCGAACTACCTCATCGCCACGGGTCCTAGGCTAGATGGGAAAACTTTGCACATCAGAGCTTCGTTCTTGGAATGGACAGCCATCCTCTGGTTAAAGTGGCTGATGTGCTCCACAGGGTCCGTTCGACCATTATAAATGGTGAACGTGGGTTGGTGGAAGCGTCGTGGAAGTTTTGCTGCCTCGATCTTACGCGTGAAATGTGATTTGGAAATTTGGTGTAAGGCTTTGCTCATGGTGTCGTTTCCTTGGCCTCTATGAGACGAGCTCTTATGCTTGCACTTGTGATGATACTCCTCTTCATAGGAGAAAGACTCGCTTGGGGGAGTTCTTGACCTACGTCTATAGTCGCCATCCCCCTCGTCCCCGAAGGAGCTGTTAGAGCTGGAAGAGTCTCGCTTTCACCGTGCGTCGCGTAACTTCCTCTTTAACTCATCGATTTGCAACTACAAGGCCTTATTGTAATTGGACCTTCGAGAGGCATGACTATTCACTTAAGAGCAGCTTCTGCTCATGTGCATGGTATGTACACTTCCCTCACGATCTTTCTCACGTTCCAGGTTCAGGAAACCATCTTGTTGTTGAGACCCTACAGACTCTGCCTGATGTGGATTTGACCTCATCATGGTTGCTTGTTGCATTCACTATTCCCCTGTGCCTTCCTACAGACGGTGCCAATTGTAAGGTCTTGATTTGAATTCTTGGCCCAATAAAGTGTATGGACTCAAGCCCAAAAAGCCCGAACAATAAATTTGTAGAGAAGTAGGTTGGAAAGCTGGGTTGTAGTGTAAGTAACAGACGAGTAGGTTAGGACAACAAAGAAAGAAAGATAATAGACATTTACTGAAGAAAAATGTCCTCGACAAAATCCGAGGAGATTGATTCTTTTCTATTGCCTTTGAAGTTCTATTACAAGCCTTATCTCTCGTCCCTTTCTTCTTCAGGGGTCTCTTACATTATATACCCCCATCCTGATGATCCTGAGCCTCCACTTGTTGGCCATCCGAGTTATCACTTGAGTACTTGTCCCATTAGCTACCCTCCTTGCTCCCTGTAAGTTGTGGTTGCCAATGTAACACTGTTTAGGGGTCTTCTCCTAATAAATGTGGCCAGAAAAGTAGCTACAACACATTAAATGTGGTGGTAATAGTTTTTCCTTAGGTACCTCCTAGCTTCCACTTGTTGTTGCGCTCGAGATGTACGTACTTGTCATTGGAGCTTTTTAGAAGCTTGCCTTGGTTCGTGAGATCCAAATCTAGCCCATGTTTAACCTTTCTGAGGAGACATTGCTCCTCGGACAGAGCCCAAGGCCCAATACCAGATTTGGGCCTTTACCCCTACAATATATATATATATATATATATATATAACTCTCTTATATTTGGCTAGTTCAGGAGGTTCATTTGAACCCCTGGGCTTTTATATATATATATATATATATATAACTCTTTTATTTTTGGCCAGTTCAGGGGGTTCATTTGAACCCCTGGGTTGAATGTGGTGCTCACCATGATCCAAACAATCCAATCTTATCAAGTCCACACAATTTTAAGGTATCACAAATTTGCTTTCAATTTTTTCCTGTAATTTTATCGTTCATAAATTGAAATCTTGGATTTATAAGTATATTTGATATTTGGAGTGTATGATGTATCATCATAAATGATCGTATGATTATGTCACTAAAAATAGTAAACTCTATATAATAGTTTTTTTTTTTTATAGAGTTTCAACCTATGACATTCGTTTTTGATGATTGTGCTATTTATTATTAGACCAAAATACCAATTGGTTTTTGATATAGGCGATGATTGAATTTCAAATTTCTTATTCAACCATTAAAAACTTTACTAATTGAGCTAACTCCAACCCGTGAACCGGCTTCTATGTAATAATCCTATTTTAAAAGAAATGAGCTGAGGTGATATCATTACTTTTCTTGACTTTGAATAAAAACAAATGGGGTGCCCGGTTAATGTTTCATAGGCACAGAAGCGATGTAGTGCTTTTGTACTTTATTTTCTGTACTACAAGAGGAGACGATATACTATATAAATCATGCAAGCCGCGACCTCCCTACAATGTTTTCAATGCTCTTGATTTATTGAAGTGCTTTCAATGTCCAAAATCTTTCTCTTCCGTCTTGAGTTTAGTTTCACATCACATGATACCAAAATGGTTATCATATTTGGAGTCATCCACCCCATTTTCCCGTTTTTTTTTTTTTTTTTTTTAATTTGTTCAATTTGTAAATCATTCCTTTTTATTTTTAATTTTTAATTTACATAGTAATACAATTTTCTGGTTTATTAAACTATATATTGTTTACAAAATTACAGATGGTAGTTTAATTTATCTTAAAATTTCAAAATATAACATATCAACAAGGGCATTAGAACAAAATAAAATAGGTATGAAAAAATACATCAAAATTTATATTTAAATTTTTTACAAAATTACAGATAGTAGTTTAATTTATCTTAAAATTTCAAAATATAACATATCATCAAGGGCATTAGAACAAAATAAAATAGGTATGAAAAAATACATTACAATTTATATTTAAATTTTGTATGACAAATGATTTACTTTTTATTTACATCAATTAATATTTTTTGGATTAATTTTATTTTCAATTTTGTCTTTTAATTTTTAATATTCTCGAAATGAAATTCTAGTTTTGTCACGGTATATGATGTTTGGAGTGTAAGATGCATATATCATCATAAATCACCATATTATTGCTTTAAAAAAAAACCATATTATCATGTGTTACTAAATTATAGTAAAATTTATATAATTAATTCTACCCTAGATTACATGAGCTAAAGTGGACAACATTTCTTTTCTTAACTTTGAATAAAATCAAATAGGGAAACCAATTATATATATTGTAAGGACACAGCTTTCTAAATCAGGCCCAGAGGCAGGGGGATCTATCTAAAGGGCCCAATTACAATAAATTTGTAGAGAGTAGGTTGTGAAGGACTGGGCTAGTGAAGATTAGATCACCAACTCGTCGGGCTAGGATCACGGATTGGGATAAAACACAGTTTTCTGGCTTAAAGGGCTGTCTTGACCCACGTCCGAGGATAATCGTCTGGTGTGAGTATTGCTCCGTAATGGGACCTCCCCCTTTCTTTCTTTTTTCCCTCCTTATATATTGCCTTCTCCCTTTCTCTGAACTCTCCACGTATAGATGTCATGATTTCTTTACTGGCACTTGTCATTTCCAATTTTTCCAGAATCCTCTCCATGAGAACGGTCAGACTGGAAATCACTGTTCAGATGTCTTCTCCACATAAATGCGGCCAAGGGATTAGTTGTGGAGCATTCAATGCGGGGTTGGCAGTCTTTCCCCTTGATATTTTGGGATCTTTCTTGGTACTTGTTTCTACGATATTCACCCAGTCTAGCAGGATCTTCTGGGATATCTTCCTGACCGGCAGAGCTCCAAGTCCTACCTCGGTTTCACCTACTCGAGGTGGTGTGAGTCCTCGGCATAATCTAGTGGTTGCTAAGCTTACATTCGACTTTCCTGACTGCTGGCGTGTACCGCCTAGGCCAAATTGAACTGTTCTCGGACTAGCCTCAGTCCTCGGCTCGGGTTTGGAGGTGTGCAACATAAATGGGTGAGGCGTTCTAGGCCCATTGTCCCCACTGGTGTGACGTCCATTTCGGCCCATTACTCTCGCCAGCCCATGGCCCTGACAATAGCCCCTCGAGATACTTCTTTCTGGATCCTCGGACAGAAAGGAGGATTTCAATGTCATTGTACCTGACATAAGCTGATTTGGGCTCCATCCTCCTTCGTTCATGTCGTCGTTTCCAAGGCCCCTTGAAGACGAATCTCCTTCCCTGCGCTTTCGGCAGTGTTCCTCGTCGTACGAGAAGGTTTCGCTTGGGGGCGTTCGTGATTTGTGCCTATATTCATCATCCCTTTCGCTACCTGAGGAAAGATCAGAGACTGAAGGGCTCTTCCTCCTTCGTTCTCGTCGTAGCTTATTCTTCAGATAGTCAATCTCCTTCTGCATGGCTTTAGCGTGTTCATCCTGAGAGACATGGCTATCGCCTCTAAATTGACCTTCACTAGAGTGAGTGGTATGTACGCTTCCTTCCCGGCCCTTCTGAAGGTGTTCTTCTCGCTGAGATCCCATAGACTCCAAGTGGTGTAGACCTGAACTCGCCATGCTTGAGAACCTAAAAATCTGACCAATCAGCCCTTCTCACAGACGGCTCCAATTGTAAGGACACAGCTTTCTAAATCTGGTCCAGAAGCGGGGGGATCTATCTAAAGGGCCTAATTACAATGAATTTGTAGAAAGTAGGTTGTGAAAGACTGGGCTAGTGAAGATTAGATCACCAACTCGTCGTGCTAGGATCACGGATTGGGATAAAACACAGTTTTCTGGCTTAAAGGGCTGTCTCGACCCACATCCGAGGATAATCGTTTGGTGTGAGTATTGCTCCGTAATAGGACCTCCCCCTTTCTTTCTTTTTTCCCTCCTTATATATCGCCTTCCCCCTTTCTTTGAACTCTTCACGTATAGATGTCATGATTTCTACCTAGGGGCTATTGTCGGGGCCATGGGCCGGCGAGAGTAATGGGCTGAAATGGACGACACACCAGTGGGGACAATGGGCCTAGAATGCCTCATCCATTTGTGTTGCACACCTCCAAACCCGAGCCGAGGACTGAGGCTAGTCCGAGAACAGTTCAATTTGGCCTAGGCGGTACACGCCAGCAGTCGGGAAAGTCGAATGTAAGCTTAGCAACCACTAGATTATGTCGAGGACTCACACCACCTCGGGTAGGTGAAACCGAGGTAGGACTTGGAGCTCTGCCGGTCAGGAAGATATCCCAGAAGATCTTGCTAGACCGGGTGAATATCGTAGAAACAGGTACTAAGAAAGATCCCAAGATATCAAAGGGAAAGGCTGCCAACCCCGCATGGAATGCTCCACAACTAATCCCCTGGCCGCATTTATGTGGAGAAGACATCTGAACAGTGATTTTCAGTCTGACCGTTCTCATGTAGAGGATTCTGGAAAGGTGCCAGTAAAGAAATCATGACATCTATACGTGGAGAGTTCAGAGAAAGGGGGAAGGCGATATATAAGGAGGGAAAAAAGAAAGAAAGGGGGAGGTCCCATTACGGAGCAATACTCACACCAGACGATTATCCTCAGACGTGGGTCGAGATAGCCCTTTAAGCCAGAAAACTGTGTTTTATCCCAATCCGTGATCCTAGCCTGACGAGTTGGTGATCTAATCTTCACTAGCCCAGTCATTCACAACCTACTCAAAACAAATTCATTATAATTGGGCCCTTTAGATAGACCCCCCCGCCTCTGGGCCGGATTTAGAAAGCTGTGTCCTTACATATATATATATATATATATATATTGATTTAACCAATTAATATCTCATAGTCACATAATCAATGAAGTACATGCTTTCATTGTACTTCATTTTCTGTACTACAAGGAGACGATATACTATAAAAATCATGCAAGCCACGATCTCACATTCTCACTACAATGTTTTCAATCCTCCTGATTGATTGTTCTTCTTGATCAAGTGCTTTCAATGTCCAAAATATTTCTCTTGCATCCTGAGTTTTGTTTCCCATCGCATTCGTACCAAAATGTTATCATCATTTTTGGAGTCGACCCCACAATTTCTGCATCTTCGATCTAGAAAGCAAGCGGACTTATAGTTCTTATTTGGATGAAACCTAGAAAGGTTATGTCAAGGTAAATATTGGTGCATGCAAATTAAATTGATTTTATTGAAGGTAATGCCAGAGTTCATTGATTGCTAATAAAATTCTTGTGTGCCATACAAATCCTTTTCGATGTGAAACCTGCAGGCATGAAAAAGAAGTTCATTATACTAGCTCAGTAGCTCCCAAGAGGTTATATTATACATATATATCAAATCTCGCAAATTAGGTTGATTACCTTTTAACACGAGTTAAAGGCGTCTCACAAAGAGTCAGTTGAGCTTATTTGGAAATTTAAAGTATAGGAGAAAAAGCAGTGTTGTTGTAGTGCTTATCTGTAATCTCTTTCTTAGGCATAAAAATAAATGTCTTTAAAAATTAGGTTCCCTGCTAGGTTTGGCTAAGTGATGCAATTAACTAAGGCAGCTAGCACGTTTTAATATTTTTTTTCTCAAGTAAAAGATACTACAAAAGATTGGTATATTCTGATGCCCCTTCGATAATCACAAACTAATTGCCCACAGAAGAAATAAAAAATAATGCCACTAGCTTGATTGGCATCTTATTATTCACTAGTATGTAACTCCGTGCATATGCACAGAAACATTTAAAACAATTACAATTACATATAATATATATATATATATATATATATATGAATTTTTTTAGTTATATGATTATGTTTTTTATTATTTATTATATTGGACTTCTCATTCTTTAAATTAACTAACTTGGCACAAAAATTTAAAAATTTATATTAGATGAAACACATGGCGCAAAACTAAACTCTAATTGAAATTCAATTTTTACCTAAATTAACTCACTTGGCACAAAATTCCATAATTTAGATTAAATGAGACACATGGCGTAAAATTAGACACTAATTGAATTCTAATTTGAAATTTAATTGGATTTTCTCTTTGCTTCACCTATTATTATATATATAGATTACCACAGAAATATATATTATATTTAAGGGATTGTCCATTTTGTCATAATTCACATGGTTTGCTAGAGAAATTAATTAAGGGTTGTGTTAACGGGTTTAACTTTTTTCTGACAAAATTTTTGTTTTTTTTACAGTTTATGTCATTTTTTTAGTTTTGTAGGTACTATTGAATTTCTTTTTTGACTTTTTTTGACAAATTTTTTTGCCTTTTTGTATACTTAACAAGCATCAAACAGTACTTGTTAACATACACTACAAAAAACGGGGCCTTTAGGCCCCGTTTTTTTGGGCCGCGTTTGCATAAACGCGGCCCAAAAGGGCCTGGAGCCGCGTTTTTAAAAACGCGGCTTCAGGCCTTACAATGGGCCGCGCTTTTGTGAACGCGGCCCAGAATAAAGCCTGAGGCCGCGTTTTGAAAAAACGCGGCCCAAAAAATAAGCCTGAGACTGCGTTTTTAGACGTGGCCTCAAGCTTTTACTGAAGCCGCGTTGATAAAACGCGGCTTCATGTTCAATGGGGCCGCGTTTTGTTAAACGCGGCCCGCGTTTTGCCTATAGCCGCGTGTTAGACACGCGGCTTTAGGCTTTGGGCATATGTGTTAGACCGGGTTTAAAAAAAAACCCTACCCTCATCTCTCAAAAAAAAAAACCCTAGCCCTCATCTCTCAAAAAAAAAAAAAAAACCCTAGCCCTCATCTCTAAAAAAAAAACCCATGGGTTTGTGTTCATCGGATCGGAGATGGAGGATTTTATCTCCGATCCGATTGGAGATGTAGGAGATCGGAGATCGAATCCTCGATCTCCGATCGGATCTGAGATGGAGGCTTCCATCTTCGATCCGATCGGAGATCGAGGAGATCGGAGATGGAGGATTGGTTGGAGAGGGAGAGGGTGAGGTCGCGGCCTATGATTTGGGTCCTGCTCGGAGGAGAGAGAGAAGGGGATGGGAGGTGAGAGACCGGAGATCGAGAGAGAGTGGGCTGGTGTGGGGGTTAGAGAGAGAGAGGAGAGCGGTGGCGTGGATGGAGGAAGGGAAGTCGAGGTAGAGAGAGAGAGAGATGTGGGTGGTCACTGGGTACGTGGGTCGAGTCAGATCTGCTGTGTTTGTGTGTTTGTGTTTGTGTTTTATTAGACTTGAAGACTGAAGAAGAAGAGCTGTGTTTTATTTTTCTTGTTCTTTGTGTTTTAATTTTCTTGTTCTTGTGTAGAGACAGATCTGCTGTGTTTTAATTTTCTTGTTCTTGTTCTTGTTCTTGTGTTCATGCTTAAATTTGCTGCATGTGTTTTAATTTGCTTGTTCTTGTTCTTGTTCTTGTGTTCATGCTTAAATTTGCTGCATGTGTTTTAATTTGCTTGTTCTTGTTCTTGTTCTTGTGTTCATGCTTAAATTTGCTGTGTGTTAATTTGCTTGTTCTTGTTCTTGTTCTTGTGTTCATGCTTAAATTTGCTGTGTTTTAATTTTCTTGTTCTTGTTCTAGCTTGTTCATGTTTAAATTTGCTGAGTTTTAATTTCTTGCTGGGTTATGTGTTTGTTTCAAATTTATTTCAAATTTTTTTAAAATTTGCTGTGTTATTAGTTTTTTTTTTCCAGAAAAAAAAATAATTCAGAATTATTTTTCAAAAAAATAATTCTGAAAAAGCAATAAATATATTTATATTTATTGCTTTTTCAGAATTATTTTTTTTTAATATTTTTGGCAGTAGCCGCGTTTTAAACGTGGCCTAAGGTAGAATGGTCTTAGGCCACGTTCAGAACGCGGCCATTGACCTTAGTCTTAGGCTGCGTTTTAAACGCGGCCATAGACCTTGGTCTTAGGCCGCGTTTGGAAAAGTGCGGCCATAGACCCCGGATGCCTATAGTCGCGGGGTTTAGGCCACGTTTGAAAACGCGGCCTAAAAAAGTGCGGCCATAGCCTATAGCCGCGTTTTTAGGACCTTAGGCCGCGTTTTTCAAACGCGGCCTAAAGTCTTTTTTTTTTTGTAGTGATATCCAATTAATTAATACCCCTCCCGATAAAGACAAAGTCATTGCCCATGTATTCATAATTCACAATATTTATTTCCTTACTACTCAATGTGAGCTTTTTTTGTCTTCTTGTGCATAGTCCATATAAACGAAGTTTTATAAGCTCTTAATGTGAAAATGTGTTGTTTTATAAGTATTCTATTGGATCATACAGATTGATAGATAATTTATAAAAGCGTCAGGCTGAATATATAATTTAGTAAAAAAAACATCAGCGTCTATGCTAAATGATAGTATAATTTATTTGATTTTAAGACTAAGCAGCACCCGTGATTTTTATTTATTTATTTTTTATATCTAAGCTAAAGAAAGATTAGATAAACTAAACTACATGAAAGTTACTAGATTATTATTCACCTTCAGCTGTTAAGGAGGAGTTTGGGTCAATGAAAACTGAGTTATGTAACTCAGTTTTCATCACCTAAAACTCAAAAGATATGGGGTCCATTGAGTTAAGCATCTGTTATGTTGAATATGCATGTGCATTATTCGTTTTTCTTATATTAGAATCAACTGCAGATTAAGGGATAAAATGGGTAACTGCCCTTTTCGCTCAAATTATACAGTTTTCTACCCCTTTTCTCAAACTAATTAAAAAAATGCCCCTCTTTTGTAACTTAATTTTCTTAAAATCGAGTTATTAAAAAAAAAATTTCTAAAGCTCTATAGTGGTGTTTTGGAACTTGAGTTCCATGCACTCGAGTTATAGGTAATTTTTTAAAAATTTTTTGCCTATAACTCGAGTTCATGGAGTTCGAGTTCTAAAATGCCACTATAAATCCTTAAAACATCATTATATGCTCTTTAAAAATGCATAGGGCTTAACTTGATTTTGTGACAATCGAATTACAAAAAAAGGGCATTTTCCTAATTAGTTTGGAAAATGAAGTAGAAGATTATATAATTTAAGCGACAAGGACAGTTGCCCATTTTGTCTGCAGATTAAGTATTAAAAATTAATTATATTTTTCAACTGAAACTATTCTATGCCTAGCTATTCCTTTTTTTTAATAGATGGTTTCGAAATACTTGTATACTAAATAAATTACTCCCATAGGCCACAGGGTACTTAGTGTTTGGTGAGGTACCAACTTGTAGTCTTGTACAAATAAGGCGGTGGTATGCCTATTCAGTATTTAAGATAGTATTTTTGTCAAAAAAAAAAAAAGTATTTAAGATAATATAAATATAGTTTATATATATATATATATATAGATTACAAGTGTTTTTTATTTTCCGCCCTTCTATTATATTCGAAACCATTTTATTCTAAAAAGTTAAGAAAAGCTTTGACGAAGGTATTTCAGCACAAAGCTGCAATCACTTAAAAATAAAAAGGGCACCCGCCAACATCACTTGTAATTATCATTTATTTTAATTTTAATTTAAAAAAGAAAAAGAAAAGAAAGGGTGAGCCAGCAAGTTTGCACTGGCCTTACATGTGTGCCAAGCGAAAACAATATATATAGTTCGGGGCCAATGGTTAGCATCATTTTGATAGAACTTTATCAACGTGATTTTCAACATGCATCCTGATGAACTGCCTTTGTCAAAAGCAACATCTAGCTTGCGACATTGAATACCATGTTTTACTTGGAAAAGATAACGATGACCATTCTTAATTACACCTAAAATAGTGCTAAGACAAATGCTTAATACAAATTATCCAGAGTTATATAATAACATTGTCCACTACTTTGCCTTTAGTTTGCTTTTTAAAGAGCCTTGGATGACATGAAAGCATTTTAAATTTCAAAATGTGGTCCATCACGGTTGTATTGTATGTTGCCCTAAATGGTTATACTTTTATTATTATTATTATTAAGAAAATGTTAACAAGTGCTGTACAACACTTGTTAATAATTCATTTTAAGAAAGTTTTGATATTACTTTTATGAGAAATAAAAAAAACTGTCAAAATATTAATTACTTTTTTTTTCATTTCTCATAAAAATTTTCTTTAAATAAATTATTAACAAGTGCTGTATAGTATCCGTTAACAGTACCCTATTAGGTACATATTATTATTATTATTATTATTATTATTATTATTATGATATATACTATATTAATTGATATTTATTTATTTGTTCTACAGGTGTGGAGATTCGTGCCGTTCACATGGTACTATTCCCTAACATTAATATATCTTGATTTAATAATAAAAGGGGCTAAGCACGTTTGAATCCAACAGTGCTTTAAGGCTCTAAGAAAAAGGCTTTTTTTTTTTTTTTTTTTTTGGGAAAATGGACTAAACTTCTGGGTATGGATGCTTATATGTTTTCTACCGAATGCTTAATTATGAGCTTTAAATGCAAGATGGTATCTTTCAGCGGTGGTGCCGAGTTGGCGTGCTAGATAACAATGAAAACACGACGTGGATTCTGATTCCATTACGTATCACTTCTTTTAATTAAAGGGGTTACTGTCTCTTACTCTCAGCACATGAATCATAAATTTTATTATATTTACCAAAAGGCTGGTGATTTTGTTCGACCACTCCACTGAAATCAATCTCTCTCTTTTTTAACATTCTTTTTGGCCTCCGCCGGTTTGGTAGAATTAAATGAAAAGTCTAAGACTACATAATTTTTCATAATTTTTAGTTATAATTGTGACGAAATAGAGTGTGATTGGTAAAAAAAAATAATAATAGATCCATGTGTAAGTGATAGTTAACCACTCATAATTTGCCATATTAGAGTTATGACAAAAAAATTGTGGAATAATTTATGATCATAAAACTACTCAAAACTAAAAAGTTTGAATAGAAATGTCTCAATTTCCGTATTTAACTGGAGAAATATTATATTTACAACAAAATTTTCAAAATAAACTAATATTAGTAAGTAAAAAAGTAATATCAGTTATGAGCTTAGATTAAAATTAGTATCAATTTATTATCTAAAATTTGTTGTGAAATTATTATAAAAATATTATTGATGTAGCGTTACTAAAATGAAGTCATTAATAAAGTGAAACAAGATTTTTTCTATCTCACTTACAATAGGGAGAATCTATTTTACTGTTGAAATTTTATTTTTTAGGACTATCACATAAAATAAATAGAATTCATTTTATAGTTTAAATTTTATTTTTTTGGATCTAACACATGAATAGTTATACAATACTTCGGAATGACAATAATAATGTACTCTCTCCCACTTGCGTAGAGTTTCACTCATTAAATTTATAATTGGACCTAGTATTTAAGTGAGAAGAGGAAATATATTATTATTATTATACTCCTAGAATATCACATAATTTTTCTTATAACATAAGAATTATCATGTCATTCAAAATTTCAAATGACGCGACATTAACTATTCTTTAAAATTTGTAATATCGATCTAATATGAACTATGAAATAGAATTACTTGATATGAAGAAGAACTTAAGAGTCTCTTTTGATCTTGCCCACAAAATCAGATTACCGAACTTTGATGTCCTTGGAGTGCCTCTAACAGTCTCCTTTTTGATGTATTTCCATTTGTAAATCATGGCAAAATATGTCCCCAAGAAGTCTCCAATTTACTTCTGGAGTTCTTATTCGTTGTCTGTATGCTTGGTTATTTTAAAGAATAATAACAGGGGAAAAGTTACCAAGTTTGGTCTAAAGAGTAAATTTATAGGATAGTAAGTTATGTCAATTTTATCATAATTCTATTTTTTTATTGAATTTTTATCATAATTCTAGAAGTACAGTAATATTACAGTATTCATTTTTCCTTTTTTGGATAAGGTATTCATCTTTAAGCAATAAAATATCATCAAATCCAGCCGAAATCTAGTCCTAAAGATGACATTATCCAGCAAAAGCAAAAAAAAAAAAAAAAAAAAATGATGACATTCTCCAGCTACTGTGCTCAACTATAGCTGAACCCTCAGCCATTCGATGGGCGCTCCACTTAGCCAATTAGGAAAGAATTTTCCAGGTTATTATCCAATGGGAGTCACGGGCATGCCTGGATCCTCTTAAGGACTATTTAGATTAAGTAGTTTGTAATATACTAACATATGTTCAAATGCTTATTCCATAGTATTCTATTTTTATTAATTAGGGTTTGTTTGGATACTGTTTATTACTGAAAACTGAAAATATTGTAACAAAATAATTTTTAATATGTGAATGGACCCAGTTTTAAAGTTGTTAAAGCTGAAAAAAATATTTGCGGGTCCCGTGAACAGTGCACGAGAATCACAGAAAAACAACGCAAGCATGCAATGCAAGCTCAAAAACGCTATCCAAACTCCACCTTAACATCAATATTTCATATAAAATTATCACTCTATATGGTGCTTAACCTTTAGGCAAAAAGGTTTCATCAATGTGTAAAATTAGATAGTTTAAAAGTATCTATTTGGAAAACAATAAATTAGATAATCTTATGTCTAAATTCCAAAACATGATCAAAAAATAAGGACCAATAAACTAGAAAAGAGTGCATTAAAAAAAAAAAAGAACTAAAAGAACATTCACGTGCTAAAACCACTAAAAAGAAAAAAAAAAATTATTTGTAGCACTTCAAACAAATATTGTAAAGCGAGATATTAAAATAGATAAAGTAGTTTTTGAAGATGCTAAAAGCTAAATTTTTAACACTTTTGATGTGAATGCTCTAAATGAAATACACAATACTACGCGTATGCAAAATGCGGCTCCTTACCTTAAAAACCCTCAAATAATCATTTATTTGAAATCCACATATTCTCTTTTATTATAATAGTTATTTATAGATAACTTCCTTTCTTTTGCTGAGTAGTGAGTAACTGTAAAGTTGTAATTTTCAATTATGTTTTGTTAACTTTAATTCCTTGTCAAATTTGATTATATTTTTTTAATCATTTTCCTATATGTTTGTGGGATTCAATGTAAGGATTGAGTGTGTGAAATTGGTGAAGAATAGGACAACTCACGACTTGCTCGCGATTGGCTTGCGAGTGGACAACTCGCAACTTGCTTGCGATTGGCTCGCAAGTGGATAACTCACGAAAGGTCATGCGAGAAGCACATGTTGGAAGTTGAAGAGTTAAGTGCCAAGGGGCATCTTGTGACTCATCTTGCGACTTGGCCAACCCGCAAGATAACTTGCGAGATGCACTGCCAGCCTATTTTAGTGTGCTTTTCTTGTTTTTTACCCACACTATAAAAGCTCACATTACCCATGAAATTGTAAGGAGACTTTCAGAGAGAAAACCCTAGACATCCATTTGAAAGTTAGAGATTGTAAACCCACAATCACCTACACATTTCTCTTAGTTTTCTTTTACTCCTACCTCCCTAATTACATACCCTTGAGAGGTTCTTAGCCTAAACATATACCTCTCTCAATTTGAGTATTGAGAGTTGTTTTGATGCTTATGGGAAGCATTGGATGAAGCCATTCTTTGATGGATGCAATTTGAAGCTAATTGCGGGATCCGGATAACTAGTAAAGACAAGAATACACTTTGTTAGTTTTTAGGACTGCAATGCTAACCATTGCTCATAAAACCAATTGGTGTTAGAAAGAGGCTCATTTTAGTCTTTAAAGCACAAAGTCCCGCATCTGTACGTTCTATGGGTGGGCATGAGGGGCTTCGCGGTGTGTTGTACCAGTAGGTTGGCCTATCAAGCACCGATGCCATGCTTGCACATGACAACAAATACAGGGTGCTGGTTGCCCATAAGGTCAACACCTCATAGGGTCCATAAGGCCAACAATCACCCCCAAGCGACACCTCGAACCTATAACCTCACTTTAATTCCACTTTTAACTTCAGCTAAAACCCTCTTGAACCCAATACAAAGCAAATCTCATTTCAAGTATTGAAATACAAATCAATTGATAAAAATTACTTGGAAAATTGTCATGGAATTAGCCAACAATCTAAAGATCCTAACATTATGTAAAGATATTTTTAGGTTGGTAACCATGAACAAATTGTAACCTTTAGAACTTAGTTTTTATCTAGTGTTTAGTCAAGAAATATTTTGAAACAAGACAAATGAAGTTTTGCACAGATGAAGACTCAAAAAATCAGAAAAACATATGCAGATAAGTTTCACTTCTCAACTGATCGAGATGCACATCTTGACCGATCGAATTTCAGGCCAGATTTAAGATCTTGCATTTTTCTCAGCCATTGGATATAGGGTTTTAATGGAAATTAAGTATATATACGATACAAACCCTAGAGCACGTTTTTATATATTCAAGAGGATAGTGTTTTTTACACAAATCTAGAGTTTTCCAAACCTTTTTGAAGTTACAACTGAAGACCTTGTGCAAACAACAGATCCGGTCATAAAGCAAAGTTGTTGCATTCAGTCAACCACAGTTGATGATCTAAATCTTTGAGTGGAGATCTCAAAGCCACAAATAGAAGAGATTGTATGCAACAATTTCACAGTAGAAGAGTCCGTGGATTCGGAACTATGTGTGGTCATGCCAATAGGTACTATATGAGGTAGTAGTAGATTTAGGGTTAAGTAATAAATTTAGGGTTAAGTCTGTCGTATAATTAAACTTTGATTCTATTAGTGAAATGTTACCTTGACGATTGTTTAGGTTAAATCTTCTCAAGTTTTTTACTTTGAAACCACAGTTTTAAAAGTTTTCCTGGGTCATCATTCTTAGTGTTCATGTGATTTGTGCTTGTTTGATGTTTAATTGATTCAGATTTAGTGCATAATTATTCTAATTAATTATTTGGTTAATCTTTGATAAAATTTGAGACAACTAGGGTCTAAAACCTTAACACATTAGTATAGATATAGAGTGAGATCATGGATTTAGAAGAGTAACTTCATTTTCTCATATGAATAGTGAATCTCATCATTAATAGAATATATTATTATTTGAAAGGATAGATACCATGATGTTATATTCTCAAATTACTAAATAAGTACTCTTAGGATTATTCATTTGTGGATTGAGCTTGGTAAGACTTCAGTTCAAATTCGTAAGGAAAATTTGTAATTTCCTTCATGCTTAATCTCTAAAGGTTGGACGTTGAATGCTATTTGTCTCTTCAGGCAACTGACATGATTGGGGAAGGAAGAGAGAATCATAGAACAGGAATACAGCCAAAAAGGAGGGACAAAAAAAAAAAAAAAAAAAAAAAAAAATCAAATAACATGGTTTTAGATAAGCCATGAAATCAGCTAAGAAAAACAACGTGGCTTGTTTAATTTGATCCTAGAAGACGAAGCTTACTCCAGGTGAGCCAAATGAAGAAAAAAAAAAAAAAAAAAAAAAAAAACTGAAATTGATCATGTACAAGCCGACCATCAATTTAATTGGTGGCATGGCCGGTTTGTCCACAACTATGTTCTTTAAATTTCTTTAATTTATTTATTTGAGAGTATAAATATAGACCTCATTATTAATTACTAATAATTAATCCCAGAGAGTCAAAATCATGCATAGCGTAGTAGGAGAAAATCGATGTGCTTTCTAGTAAATTAGCCAGTACGCTGATAAGGGGTATAATTAGAATCTAAGGTTGTGTTTCGGTTATAGGAAAAGTTGTCGATGAATAGAACAGGCTGGTTATTGAAAAAATAAATAATAATAATAAATAAAAAGACAAGGATCGGGCACAAGAGGAACAGAATAGTTAATTATCCCATGTTTTTCACATTTGTTTTCAACATTATTTAATGTTATATAGATTATTAAGTTTTTTTGGTTTCAAGACATTCAGTCCATAAATAGCTCTCAAAAGACTTGGTGAAGGTCACAAGAGAAAGCGACTATAAGAGAGTCTTTTCTTTGATTGGTAAGAAGTTCAGTAGATATGGGAATAAAGAATATTGGTTTGGTCCTAGCATTATTCCTAGGTTTTTTGTTTCTGGATGGGCTGTTTCTTTGCATGGCTGATCACCGCGAAATCACCTTTGATGTAAGTTTTCTTGCACTATACTGCTTGCTCTTTGTAAAAAACATAGACACTAGTTGAAAACTTTATAGTTTTATTGTATTCTAACAAGTACATTTAGGATTCAAATCTTCTCATCTTTAACTAATGATGTATTAAAAAGAAATAAATGAAGACAGTCTGCAATCTGCATGCAGTGCATGCAAGTGAAAGTCTCTGATCTTCGTTGTGCCGAAAAAGTCTTGATTGTTTACATTTTTGTTTTTGTTTTTGTTTTTTTTTTTTTTCATGTAAACTAAAGGATCCAATTGTGAAGGGCCTGAATGATCTTGATGAATTTTCTTTTTTAAAATTATTTTTCCTCTTTCTAATAGTGTATCATTTAAATATAAATATAAATATAAATATAAATATAAATATAAATATAAATCGTTTTTGCAGCTGGAGATGAAACCTTTTAACAAGCTGTGTAACGGGACGATCAACAAATTGGTTGTGGACGACTTCCCTGGCCCACAAATTAATGTCCGCAGAGGCGATACCGCTTCTATTACTGTTAGGAATAACGAAGACTATAATGTTACCATTCACTGGTAATAACCTCTCTCTCTCAGTCTCTCTCTCTCTCTCTCTCTCTCTCATTGAAGACTGTTGGTGATAATGCAATAGAAATTATAAGAAAATTTAAAATTAGAATAAAACTATTCAGATGAGACCTGCAAATCTTTATCTGGTTTAAGAGATGTTCGAGCCATTTTATGATTGGCAAAGTTCATAATCCAGTACAAATGCAACATAACTTTTATCTGATTTAATTGATCTTTCAGGACACAACAACTTGATTGAACTGTCATTAACTTAAGAAAATTATAAATTTACTACTAAAGCGAAAAGTCTTCCAAATAAATATATTTTCTTTATCCAAATACATTAAATTTTCACATATATAATATTATTTGCAATATATGCGACAAATACACAGTATATTTTTATATATTGCTTTAATTAAGGGATTATGCCAATGTGTTTATTTGTATGATTGAGAAATATAACCAATTTTTTTTTCATATAAATATTATTATTCACTCCTAATGATAGCTCTTTATCATGGATACCAATCAGTTTTTGATGTAGGCAGGAATTAAACCTCAGATCTCTTATTCAACTATCATAGATTTTAACAATTGAGCTAACTGGAATCCACAAGTTAAAACTCTTAAAAAAAAAAAAAAAGTTCTGATCTCTTGGATGTTGGATCAAACCAACATGATGAATTTTTTAGCAACAACCTCCTCCCCCCCTCCCCCCCCCCCCGCCCAAAAAAAAATAAAGAAAGTGATCATGATTTACCGGTAAACCAAGGGGAGCTTTAATTTTGGTTCATCATACCATGGAATTCTTTAGATAGAGTGCATTGAGTTTTCCAATTGATTACAAATAAATAGTTGAATTGACCATTAAAACATAAACAATATTATTTTTTATAAGAGCAATGATCTTCAACAAAGTTGTGTGTTAGAATTTATTTAGGAAACATAATGCAATTGGTCTAAGAAACAGTAATTAAGTAATTAATCACTGCATATCTTTGGTACGATTCTACAAGTATAAGTACTTGTGGGGTTGGGAGGGGGCAAGAGCGGGGGTTCAAGTCTCCAGGAGGGAGTTTCACACACATATATACTTAGATTAAGCTAGAATAAAATTTCTATCTTGTATATAAAAAAAACAATAATTAAAATTTACAAAAATAAAAATAAAAAACAAGAAAAAAAGCTCTTTTTCTGAACATTACCATATTGGTTTCAAAATGGCACCTAGCTAGCTAGCCATTAACAAATCAGCATTATGAATTAAAGATGATATAAAAATTGATGAAGTCAACTCATACATTTCTTTACAGGCATGGATTATCGCAACGAAAAAATCCATGGTCAGATGGTCCTGAGTATATTACACAATGTCCCATCCAACCAAAAAGTGAGTTCACTTATGAGATTAAATTTGAGGATGAAGAGGGAACTCTATGGTGGCATGCCCATAGTGACTGGGTACGTGCCACAGTACATGGGGCCATTGTTGTTAAACCTGCTGAGGGAACAACTTATCCATTTGACGAGCCAGCAGACGATTTTGTAATCATACTCGGTAAATTAATTTCTGTCTGGAAATTTTGGGTCCAATATAGGACTGCGTTGAACATATACACACGTAGAAAATAAAAACATATTAACATTTTTCTAAATCTTAACCTTACTTGCTGCAGGGGAATGGTACAATAGAGACATGAACTCAACGGTCATTGATACCTTGGAAATAGGAGGTGATCCAGACAAATCAGATTCTTACACTATCAATGGTTTTCCAGGACCTCAAGACAACTGCCCTAGTGGTATGAAAGATTATATAAATATATAATTCCTATAAGAATCAACGTTTTACCAGTCATATCATCATCAACTATTGCTAAGATAATCGAATGATAATCTTGCATAATAGAGAATTAACATGACCCTTCAAGCACAGCACATGGTAGCTCCCTTTTTCGTTTATACTTCTTGTTGTTGGAGATCGGTTTTGAGAAATAGCAAAAGAGTAAAGTCAATAAAAAAGAAAAAAGATGTAGAGCTAACTAGAGATCTATGATTTGATATATTGTAGTTAGTACAAGAGATCGAAACCCATTTAGCTAGGAGCATACAAAATTAATTTAAATTTTGTGTGACGACGACTCATCATAATTAATTAATTTGATGTTGCAGAAAGTGCATATGGTATTATTGTTATACATGGCAAGACATATCTTCTCCGCATAGTGAATGCGGCGATGAATGAAGAAATGTTCTTTGGAATCCAAGACCACAACATCACAGTGGTGGGTCAAGATGGCGCATACATAAAGCCCATAGACACCAGTTACATCATGATTACCCCAGGACAAACAATGGACGTGTTGCTCAAAGCAGACCGTCCGTTTGGTTCCTATTACATGGTTGCTAGCCCTTTTTTTGATTCAATGGCTCCGTACGATCCAAACGTAACTTCAGGAGTTGTGCATTACGGCGTGGAATCAGCTGTGAGTCCTAGTCCTAGTCCTAATCCTAGTCCTGCAACAGACAACTTCCCTGTCTATCCATCATTCCTTCCTCGTCTCAAAGCTAGGGAAGCCGCAGACGACTTCACAAAAAGAATTAGGTTTCGGGAAACTCCACAACTACCGATGGATGTCCCACAAGAAATTGATGAAAGAATCTTCATCACAGTTTCTGTAAATGAGTTGCCTTGTGAAAAACTTAATTCCTGTGGAGCTGGGACAGATCGTAATAGCAGGCACTATGCAAGCTTAAACAACATAAGTTTGCTGACCCCAAAAAGGGATATATTGGATGCATACTACGAGTATTAATTCCTGCCTTAATTTCTACTCTTGTCATTAATTATTACAAATAATAATTAGCCAAGCTCATATATACATGATTATGGACTCTAAGTACTATTTCCACCACTGATATTTTGCAGCAACTTTATCGCCAATGCCCCTTCTCCTGCTCCTCTTCCTTTTGACACTGATTTTCCGGCTTTTCCTCCTACTACTTTTGACTACACGGGAGCTAATCTGCCCGAACCAACCATGTTAGGGACCAAGGTATTGATGATAGAGTATGGTAAAAATGTGGAAATAGTGTTCCAAGGGACTAATATTGGGAATCCAGAGAACCATCCAATGCATCTTCATGGTTATAGCTTCTACTTGGTTGGGACGGGTTGTGGGAACTTTTACACCGACGACCCTAATTACCATCATGATTACAATTTAGTTGATCCACCCAAAGTTAACACAATTGGAGTTCCCAAAGGTGGTTGGGCTGCGATTAGATTTAAAGCTGATAATCCTGGTAATCTCTCTCTCTTTCTAAATATGTTTCTGTGCGCGCGTGCATAATTCATTTTCACTGACATGGATGCATGATTTATATTTTCAGGGGTTTGGTTTATGCATTGTCATTTGGAAAGGCACGCCAGTTGGGGTATGGCCGGAGTCCTCATTGTGAAGAATGGAGAACAAGAAGATGAAAAAATGAATGGTCCTCCATCTGGTGGTATGCCTAAATGTTGAGTCTTTTAGAAAATGATTCGGTCCAATCTCTATGTGCCACCTCCAACTGGTTTGCTTGTTACTGTTTAGTTTGTTTTAGAAAAATGTTTCGGTTCAATCTCTAAGGGGCACCTCTAATTGGTTTGCCTGTTTGTTTAGTGTGTTTTAGAAAATGTTTCAGTGTGATCTCATAAGGACTCGAAGAATGGAAAGCGTATTGAATTAGGTCTTTTAAGACACTTTCATTTATTGATATAATTCTCCTTCTAATAGTATTTCATTTAAATACAGATATTCATCCTCATTGCGGCCGAGAGAGAGTTGTTACAGTTCTGTGTAACAAAAGCAAGAGCTTGCTCCTTGTAAGCGATAGCTCCTTGTGAGGGCAATGCAACTTGAAAGCTCAATTAGTGTGAAAACACTAAAACTTGTTTACATTTCCAAATTTAAATTACGGTTAAATTGCTTTTACTCTAATTTATTAAAGTGCGGAATAAGAGTAAATGAAGCGCAATAAACTGGTAACACTACTCTAAGCCATAAGCAACCACAATGAACAATAAAAGTAAAGCTTAAAGAGTAGGAAAAAGAAATGCAAACACAAGATAACACCGAGACTTGTTATCGAAGAGGAAACCGAAGAACTTAGCAAAAAACCTCTTCGCGACCCTCCAAGTTGAAATCGATCCACTAGTGAATAAGTTGGAATATACGAATATCAAAAAGACTCTCTAAGCCTAGTTTACCCAATGTACTTGAGCTCTCTAAGCTTTTGCTACCAACAGATTTCTCAAAATCCTGTCTTCACTAGCTTTCTGGATCCCGCAATTCTGCTCGATTACATCTGCCATTCAATGGCTTCTTCCAATGCTTTCCAAAGGCACCAAAACTTCTCTTAACACTCAGAATGAGTAAGGTAAGTGTTTGAGTTAAGAACCTCTCAAGGATGTATAGATGGAAAGGTAGGAGTAGAGGAAAACCAAGAGAAATTGTGTAGATGATTGTGAGTATGACAATCTCTAACTTTCAATTGTTTTGCTAGGGTTTTCTCTCTGAAAAGCACTCCTTACAATTTCGTGGGTAATAAGGGTATATATAGTGTGTGTAGAGAATTTGGTAAAACACTTTTCATTTTTGCTAAACAGAGATTTTCGTGGGTACCTCACGATATGGCCTTTCTCGTAAAATGCTTGCGAAATGACAGGCTGGCATGACTCTTCAACTTCTAGTAATGTGCTTCACATGTGGTCTTTTCGCGGGTTACTTTACTCGCGAGCTAGTTGCGAATCTGAATTGATCTTCATTGCATGCTTGATTCTTCACCAATCTCTCATACTCATCCCTTACAATTAAACCCACAAAAATACAGGGAAAATATTGACTGAATTACAATCAAATTTGACACGGAATTAAAGCCAACAAAGTCTAGTTGGAAATCACAACTTTACAATCTCCCCCTTTGGCTATTCCGTGACAAAACCTCTAAATAGACTCTAGACTTAAACGTGAGTTTGGGAACAGAGGCAAAACTCATTTATACCTAAATCTAAAGCCTGTGATGCACTTGAACCATATACACCTGTATCTTGAAACACTTGCACATAACAAATAACTTCATTAAGCACGAGACAAGTAGAATACAAAGCATGTATAAAGAACAAGTAAAATGCGATTAAGATAAACAAGATATATGAGAACATATAGCATAACTTGATCATACAGGAACGGTCATTAAGAAATGACCATAATGAACATTTAATTAGTAAATGATCATCCAGACACGCAAACAATTAAGAGCAGTGCAAAAATTAATTGCATATCCAACAAGCACACGATGCATTAAAGAAACTAAAGCAAAAAGCAATAGATAACTAAAAGTATCAAGAAATGGCTATAAAAACCAAGGTACACAAAGTACTAAAGAAAAACTAAGTTTTAAACTAAAGTACTGAAAGCTTTAAAATAAAGCACTGTAAATAAAACATAAAGCACCAAAAATAAACCAACGAACCAATGCTTTCCTACTCCCCCTTAAGCTGTACTCCCTCTCAAGCTAATCTACTCCCCATTTTTGACTGGAATGGCCAAAGATCTTAGAATATATCGAATTTTGAGTCTGATTTATCCAAGTCTTGGATCTGAGAAGATAGGGCAGTGATTTACCCTTGGAGGTATGCAAACTGGCTCCTGGAGTAGGCAATGTGCTCACTCAATAGAATATGCATTTGTTCTACTTTTTCTAGTAGAAAATCAAGACATTTGGGAGCTCTAGCTGGTGCCTGAGTAGATGACTGTGGAATGTCCTTTGGTCCATGTGTGAACTGATCAATCTCATCTTCGGTGTTGCCACCTTCAGTTTCAGCTTCTTCCCTTTGAGCTTGTGCTGCACCGGCTTCTCTTTCTTGACTCGGAATGTGAGCTTAACTCCTGTTCATAGTGCGCTCATTAATTGGATCTTCCTTTGATATCATAGGAAGTCCACTGGGAAGTTTCACTCTTGCCTTTGAAATTAGAGACATGATAAGGCTTGGGAATGATAGAGTCATCCTTGACTTTCTCCTCTGAGCGCACTTGCGAAGAAGATGGTAGATGTGACCACATAAATCAATCTCCTTGTGAGTGAAGAGATCATAAAGAAAAATGGTCCTTGGCTGTGACATTGTTGTTAAATTCTTCACCGGATAGAGGTTGAAGATCATGATGTAAGCCAATGCTTCCATCTCAGGAGAGAAGTCAGTTGTGTGCAAGGACTTCTTCTTGAGCTGGCCTCCAAGGATTGGCACAAGAGGCTCAAGCTTATCCTTTTCCTCATCATAGTGCAGAGACGAATCCAAAGTTATTGGACGAATCTCTAAAAGCTCTTGGATTGACTCCCTGGATATGGTGAACTCTTTCCCCTGGACCCAGTAGTTGAGATGGTCACCTTCCACAAAGGCATTTGCAAAGAACTCCTTGATGATGCTGTCATACACATCTCCGGATGGATTAAGCAATTTGGTCATGTCCTTTCCTTGAACACCTCCAGAATGAATGTGTTCTCCAAGGATTCAAGGTCCACACCCTTCTCCATAATGATCACAGCATTCTTGTAGTATTCTGTATAGACGGTATTAGCATCTTCATTTCTGAATGAATCAAGGGAATGACGAGGACGCTTTGCTGATTTCTTGGCAGCTGTCTTACAAGGATACATCTACAATAATGAATAAACGCACAAACCATACACAAACATGGTAACAAACTTGATTAGATACAAGTTAGTCCAAAAATAAGAACAAATAGTGAAAAATGCCCTAAAGAAGAAACAAACGAGCATAACATAGACACAAGAGCATGTTATATGTGCTAAAAGGTCTAAAAAGACTTAACTAGCATGAATGAATGTAAAACATGTCAAGTGATAGAGTGTGTGCATTAAGGGTGCATCAAGTGTGTATGTGAGATGCATGATCAATGCATGAGCTAGCACTTATGGAGCAAAGTGTGTAAAACACAACCAATGATCAAAACAAGATAAAAATGAATAATTATGGTAATTCCTAAAAATTGATACTCATCAGAGTCCAAAAGAGTGAAAAAATACCATAGAGGCATTTTATCTAACACTTAGAGTGCAGACACTACACATGTATGATAAACAATGCATGAACACATGAAAAACTTGCCTAAATACATGTTAAAATGCCACAAGGGGCCAACAAAAACATCAACAAGACAAATGGGGCATAGCCCAATCAAGAAAAAAAATGGAAAAATTTGACAAAAATTAAATTTTCTCAACTCCATTCAAAATAAACCCAACCCTAGAAATTTTAGGAATCTAACAATTAATCTAAGGATTTTAAAAGACAAAGAGTGTCAAAAAATACTTTAGAGAAGTCTTCGAGACGAAATCCAAGAAGTTTTGGTTGAGTTTTGAGAGAAAATTGTGTTTTGGGTCGAGAGAGGCACAAGGGGGGCAAAACAAAACATTTGAAAAACTATCACTATGAGTCGGCCTACTTCTAGCTGTTCCAGCGATTATGCCCGTTCTAGCTCTACCATCCACCCCTATCATCATAATAGAAAGGGGTACTTTCGGGCTGATCTGTGATGGGTCAAGGCGACCGAGAGGACACATACCTCCTCCATATTCCTTAAATGGGCAAGACTCGGATACTGCATGCGATAAGTATAATAGTTTACTGAACGACTACTTAGATCTTGATTGATTTGGATGCAATGGAATTTTGTCAAATTACTCCAAAAAAAGCCATCCCATGAGTATACATGACCCCACTACCCGTATAAAGCGTACATCTCTGCTTAGGGAGTAGGTCAAAGCTTTTTATAAGAAAAGTAAAAAGCTGGAATCCGAGAAGACAAGACCCCCTAAGAGCGTCTTGTAAACCAATTATTCGATCTGGAGATCCCAGCAAGGCTGCCGGAGAGCCCTATAAAAACTGAATTTTCGCTCATTTCGAGAGATAGTGACTCGCGTGGTACTCAAGGGTTACTTGTGAAAATCCTCATTTGCACAAGGCAAATTTCGCAGGTAGTCATATCTCGCGAATGACTCGCGAAGGAGTCGTGAGACTCTTTGTATAAAATTTTGGAAGAATTGAAAATTCACTTCTACATTTTTGTGACTTGGTTGTGAGAAACCTTATTTGCGAAGCACTTGCGAAAATTCTTACAAAGGAGTTTTTTAACAAACTATATTTGGCTTTTTGGAAAAACTTTCAAAACACAAGTGACAAACACAATAAGGGTCCGTTCGGTTAGAGGAGTGGAAAAGTGGGAGGATGTTATGGGAGGATGGAAAAGTGGAAGAATAGAAAATATTTAGTTTTCTCTCTTGTGTATTTGGTTGGAGGGGTGGAAAAGTAGGAGGGTGGAAAACTCTTTTGTTTGGTTGGAGAGAAAAATGGAAGGATGGAAAATATAATTTATATAAACTGACTATTATACCCTTATTACATAATATGTAAGAAATAGATTTATTTGTAATCATTAAATAATATAAAATTTATCATATCATATATATAAATTTATATTATTATAATGTAAAAATTAGATTAGGTCACGTTGAAAAAAAAAAAAAAAAAACAACGTTCAGTAACGTTGAAAAGAAAAGAAAAAAAAAAAAACAACAACAACAACATTCTCAGTAACGTTGAAAAGAAAAAAAAAACAAACAACAACAACGTTCTCAGTTAATGTTGAAAAGAAAAGAAAAAAAAAAAAACAACAACAACGTTCTCAGTAACGTTGAAAAAAAAAAAAACAACGTTCAGTAACGTTAAAAAGAAAAAAAAAATGTTCAGGTCACGTTGAAAGAAAAAGGAAAAAAAAAAAAAAAGAGAACGTTGAAAAAAAAATAGGTGGGAAGAGGGTATTTTTGTAAAAGTGCTACTATAGAACTTTTCTCTCCAGATTTTCCTTCCGATTTGGAAGGAAAAAAATGTGGGCCCGGAGAGAAAACTTTCTCTCAAGTTTTCCACCTTTCCTATTTTCCTTTCCCAAACGAACAATGGAAAACAGTATTTTCTATCATATTTTTCTCTCTTTGTTTTCCATCCTCCCTGTTTTCACTCCAAACAAACGGAGCCTAACTTTCAAAAACAAATAAAATACTCAAATTTTTTTTGGCTTTGATCATCAAGCAATTGAGCATACACACATCACATTTAAACATGTACAATCACACAAATAAAATAGGCATTCATTGAACATTAGACTTATGTGTTATGTGTGTGAATCAAGTATGAACTAGTCCATACTCTAGTATGAAGCTTCAATAATCAATTCAATCAAGTCATACACAAATAATACGAGTCAACTGACATATCTCACTAGTAAAAATCAACATATATGTCGACCCTTCACCAAAGTGTTTACATTGATTGAAAGCTTTTTATTTGGCTTCCATTTTTCATACTTTTTAATCAATACAACTCAATTTTTGAGCATTGATGCCATGAAATTTTTGATATTTCTTTGAAGAATAAGTCTTTGGCCTTGGCATCATACATTTTGAATACATTTTGCTCCACCTTTTCCTAGTCAAACTAGCTTTTGAAGTAAGGCTTTTTTAGCTCTTTCTCTTTTTAGAGATTGACGTTTGAAGAGCTTTTTGACATAAAAAATAAATATAAGGAGATATATAGGATCAAATCTACGCATGTATCAAGATCAAACAATACTATTGACTAATCTTTCATGACAAGCTTGAAGATCTATTTACAACCATCAAACATGGACTTCTAGATTTCGCTCACACTTGAAAATGTGCATACATAACAATCTTAGCTCGTAAATGCACTACGCCATTAGTACGGAGGTACTAGGCCAAACTTAATATGCAATATGACACAATACAAGCGATTAAACATTTTGAGATTTGATACTTTTTATGAGTTTTTGAATATTTACTCACTCAAAACAAAACAATAATGTAAGATTAACAAAAGCAAACAACGTAAAGACCAATAAAAGAAACATGCTAGGAAGGAAACATCGAAGCAAGAAGAATACATATGACATGATGCATGAAACTATGACCCTAATGCATTGGAAGTATTAATGCATGAACATAATGAATAATCATGCATGAGTACCCTTTTTCACCCATACTGCACGGATGCTTTGGGTGAGGTCCTTAGAAGGAGGAGTGCGATCAACATAACTCTCAAACCTCAGAGTGAAGCTAGCTAGGCAAGATGAAATATTCTTAAGCATTTCCATGACATCTCCAATGAGTTGGCCCTCATTTTCTCCCTTAGCTTGCTTTCCTCTTAGCATTCTTCTTGTATTTCCTTGATCATGCAGAGAGTCAGACCTCTAGAGAGCATGAAACTTGAAGCAATTTGGTCTTGTATGCCCTCTAATGCCACAATGATGACAAAAATGCTTCATTTGAGGTCCCTTTTGATTCTTTGGCAGTGAATTCCCTTTTGCCTTTGGTTTTGGTTCAATGTCCTTCTTCTCAACGGTAGGGATCTCAATCTTGTGCTTCTCTACATTCTTTGCCAAAACAAACTTCATCTTCCTTCTTGGTTCACCACTCGAACTTCCTTCATCGGTGTAGCCCAATTCGGTTTTGTCTGTGGAAGGCCTTTGAGATGAAAGCACACTATCAAGTTCTTGGTTGTGATGCGCTCCACTTTGACATTGGCTTGAATCACATCAAATTTGAGAAACTTGATCTTAGAATAGGCATTCTAATGGTAAAATAAATGTTTGTATCGCATACAAAACATACGCAGTGAAAAATTAATGGATCTACTTCATTCGCAATCGATAACATATATTATCTAAGTTTCAGAATATAAGAACAAGAGAGTGTACCTTGGTGTGGTGAATTTCAAAACAAAGATCAGAAGTTCTTGAGAACACTTTTAATCTTCACTCCAATTCTACTATCGCTCAAGAAGTATGGTCTCTCAATCAATTTCTATGAATTTGTTCAAGAGAGAATGAGAGAGTGTCCAACACTTACATACTAACCATTTCATGTCCTTGCAAAAATTCTGTATGTTTCTTTCCTTATAACTGATTATTTAATTGGGCTAGCCTTTTGGGATTTTCCAATTGGGCTTTAGTCTGTGGCTTGAAGTGGGACCAAAAGGGAACAAATAAGACACTAGCTCCAATGGGTCTTAGATTTTTCTGTCAACTCTTGACAAGTCTAAAGTTACCATTAATTATATTTAATACCACTATATAAAGATAATTGCACTTTAGGCCTTATTAATAAATTATATCCCAAGACTTTATTGTACATGCAATCCCTGCCACTTTGTAGATTACTATATCTTAATCCTTGAGTACCTGGTTTAATCCTTTTAAGTTATTCATCATATATTTATGAAATCCAATTTCATAAATATAAATACTTTAGTAATTTCTTACTAAAGTAGTTAGGTCTAACTCTTTGAATAACCAAACCCATTAAATTTATCTCAAGGGAATATTTTATATCTTCATTTAGAGATTATGAATTCCATCTTGAGAATATATGTTTCATCAACACTAAATGTGGTTGCCCAACATACTGAGGTTTTGACCGTGACTTTAGATCTCACTCCTGATATATCAAAGTAACCTATACTTCATGATCAGATCCATTAAATTTATCTCAAGGGAATATTTTATATCTTCATTTAGAGATTATGAATTCCATCTTGAGAATATATGTTTCATCAACACTAAATGTGGTTGCCCAACATGCTGAGGTTTTGACCGTGACTTTAGATCTCACTCTTGATATATCAAAGCAACCTATACTTCATGATCAGATCCATTATTCTTTTAGGATTAAGAGTTCATGTAAATAGAAGTTGTGAGATTTATTATTAATTTGATAGTCATTAGAAGAATAATAAATCTCACAGTGGTCCAGTTCAATATGTCTTAACTCTTAAAACATATCAACATATTAACTAAAAGTCTCCACTTCTATGATCAAAACAAATCATCTTAGTTAATATGTTAGTCTTTGCAGATGAAATGCCCAATTTCATCACTGACTACGAACTAAAATTCTGAGTTTACAAAGAACTTGTGATTTATATCTTTTGTGACTTTTCACACAAATCACATACTATGCATCTCATGGACTATATGATAATGTCCGAATATTCATGTTACTATTATTTTAGATGATAATAAAACAACTTTATTAATCACAATATTAAGTCATAGATAATGTCATACATAATAACATAAATAGCATTATACAATAGGATTTAATGATACTAATTCTAACACATTCAGCGGCTCTTCTTTCAACTCTTCAACTTCACACTTGGCATCTTAAGTTGTACAAGAGTGGATTTGTGATCTTCTTCAATTTTCTTCATCTTCTTGACTACACTCATAGCAACTCTAGCATAATTGCCACAATCTTCAAGCAATGCATCATACACTTCTTGAAGATTCTTATTACCGTCATTGAGGTACACATCCTCATCGTCCGAAACTTCAATTTCTTCACCTTCAGAGTGAACAGCAAGTTCTTTAGCCAAATCACTCAATTCATCTTTGGAATCAACTGAGGTAATTGCCATAAAGGCGGAATAATTTCCATCACCATCACATTCTCCTTTTGAATTGGAATTTGAGCTCTCCGAGTCACTAAGGATAGTTGTTAGCACTTTACCCTTTTCTTTCAAATAATTTGGACAATCTTTATTCAAATGCTCATGACCATTGCATTCGTAGCACACAAGCCCTTGGGATGATGATGAGTCTTTTGCATCCTTCTTCTTGAAGATTCTTTTGTTACTCTTGGAGGATGAGAATTTTTCTTTGCCAAACTGCCCCCCTTTGTTCTTCATCTTTAGAAACTTTCGGAAGTTCTTTGCAATATATACCACCTCTTTTTCAACATTATCCTCATCCAAGGAATCACTGGTTCTTTCATTTATGGTTTTGAGAGCAAGTGATTTGCTAGACTTGGGAGAGGGCAATCCGAGCTTATAAGTTTGAAGAGAGCCAACAAGCTCTTGAATTTTGATCTCATCCAAAGCTTTGCTCTCCTCAATGGCGGTGACTTTAGCTCGGAAGCTTTTGGGTAAAGATATCAAGACTTTCCTTACAACTTTCGCATCTTCAATCTTCTCTTCAAGATTGAGCTTGGCAATAACTATCTCATTGAGTCTCTCATGAAATGAGTCAAACGACTCATCGTCACTCATCTTCACTTCCTCAGATCTGTTTTAGTGATAAAAAAAATGGTTTTTGACAATAGAAAAATCAGATCTATTTTGTAATATTTAAAGAAAAAAGATTTTTGGAGATAAAAAATTCAGATCTATGTTGTAATGATTAAAATAATGGTTTTGAATGAAAGAAAAATTAGATATGTTTTTTATATGTTTTTTTTAAATGGAAAAGATTTTCTTTAGAAGAGAGTTTCACTCATAATTTGAATTTATGCAATCATGCAGTAAAACAAACATAAACATAGTAGTACATGATTTCTTTCTTTATTTCAACAATTTGAATGTATTAAAAAAAAAAAAAATCAGATTTGTATCTAAAGAAAGATACAAATCAGTTTTTATTTGAGAAAAATTTAGATCTGCATCTCATAAAGATGCAGATCTCTTTTTGTTTGAGAAAAATTCAGATTTACATCTAAGAAAGATGCAGATCTCTTTTTGTTTGAGAAAAATTCAGAGTTACATCTAAGAAAGATGTAGATCTGTTTTTATATTGAGAAAAAATTAGATCTACATCTAGAAAAGATGTAGATCTGTTTTTATATTGAGAAAAATTCAGATCTACATCTAAGAAAGATGTAGATCTGTTTTGTTTTAATAAAAAGAATTATTTACTTGCTGATTATTGACATTCAAGAAAGAGATTATAGCAATCATATAAGAAACAAAACAAAACAAAACAACAACAATTAACAATTCATGTTATGATTATTTGAAAAGAAAATAGATGTAACATGCATCATCACATCATAAGAAAAAGGGTTAAGAAACAACCTCTTGCATGAGCACTCTTTGTTCTTGAAAGGATGTTTTAGGTTTCAAAGAAATTTATGTAATCTTTTTGAAACCTAAAAACCCTAATTTAATTTTTACAGCAACACTTAGAGAAGGGATCAGAAAATATGAGTGATTTGAGAGCCTAAAACGTATGCCTCTCAGAGCATAAAAAAAAAGTGCTAAATTATGAGGTTCAGTCTCTATTTATAAAGGCCTGAAGACTCTAAAAATAGGTACAGATGATTAGGGTTTGAATCTGGATGCATCCTTTTGCAAAAAGGTCGAAAAGGGTATGGTTTATTGTCACCTGAAGGTCGTAGGGCAAAGCCCAACTAAGGAAAATTCGGCCCTTTTAGAGTGCTATTCGGCACTCCAAAAGTGCCGAATTGGCCTTTGGTCTCCAAACATTCTTTCGCATTCGGGTGCCATTTGGACTTCTTTTTTAGGGTTTTTTGACTGGTCCTTGTACCTAGATGTGTTTTCATCCTTCGTCCATGATTTTTTTTTAATCTCTTTTTCTGGATAATTCAGGCTTTTTAAGAACAATTATCTTGAAAAATTATCTTGTAGAATTATCTTGTGGATAAATCCCTTAAAATAAATCTTGATAAAGTTTAGATTATCCACAATTTTATTATTATCCAATTATAACTTTATTCCTATGCATGTAATCCTACTTTATACACTAATTATCAACCAATCACAAAATTATCTAATTAATTTTAATTGTTCAACAAATCAGAATTAATTTAAATTAATCATGTGTGGTCGACTCTTCCTAGACACAATGCATATGGACCGTGTAAAATTGATCATGCGATATCTTTCGATCCGATGGTTCGATTTGGAAACCGGAAATATCGTTGCGACTGTTAGAACCTCAAAATCATCGTTATGATATGCAATAAATGAATTGATGCATGCAATGCAAAGACAAAATGATGCATGTGATGCAAGAACAAATTGATGCATGTAATGCAAGAATGATTTTTTTTTTGGTACATGGTTGGTCACTCTAGTCATCTTCCTTGATTAAATTATGGGTGCAAAATTGAGTGTCTATAGACATTTGTAATTTGGTGTCCTTGACCTCCTTGGTTCCCTCGTAGGTGATCTCAAGGATGGTCCACACCTCTTTGGTGGTCTTCACATGAGAAATCCTGTAAAGTTTGTTAGTAGAAACACCACAAAAGATAGCATTAATAGCTTTGCTATTGGCATTTGCCAAAGCAAAAGTAACCTTGTCCCATTTGGCCTTGGGTGTTGTTGGTCTCACCCAACCATTCTCAACGGAATCCAAAACGGTCTCATCAATAGCATATAGAAAAGCACGCATACGTACTTTCCAAAACGCATAGTTACTCCTCCCATCAAAGTAAGGAGGTGTATTGAGGGTTTGAGATCTATCCATTTCAAACAAGGTCTAGGATCATATAAAGATAACAAAATCCAAAAACTGTACTCGCTCTAATACCAATTGAAAGCTCAATTAGTGTAAAAACATTAAAGCTTGTTTATACCCCCAAATTTAAATTACGGCTAGATTGCTTTTACTCTAACTTATCAAAGTGCGAAATAAGAGTAAATGAAGTGCAATAAACCAGTATAACTACTCTAAGCCATAAGCAACCACAATGAGTAATAAAATTAAAGCTTAAAGAGTAGGGAAGAGAAATGCAAACACATGATAACACCGAAACGTGTTATCGAAGAGGAAATCGAAGAACTCGGCGAAAAACCTCTCTGCGACCCTCCAAGTCGAAATTGATCCACTTGTGAATAAGTTGGAGTACACGAATATCAAAAAGACCCTCTAAGCCTAATCTACCCAATGTACTTGAGCCCTCCAACCTTTTGCTACCAACGGACTTCTTGGAGTCTTGTCTTCACTAGTTTTCCAGATCTCGCAATTCCACCCGATTGCATCTGCCACTTAATGGCTTTTTCCAATGCTTTCCAAAGGCACCAGAACTTCTCTCAACACTCAGATTGGGTAAGGTAAGTGTTTGGGTTAAGAACTTCTCAAGGATGTATAGATGGAGATGTAGGAGTAGAGGAAAACCAAGAGAAATTGTGTAGATGATTGTGGGTATGACAATCTCTAACTCAAGTGTTTTGATAGGGTTTTCTCTCTGAAAAGCACTCCTTAAAATTTCGTGGGTAATGAGGGTATATATAGTGTGTGTAAAATATTTTGGTAAAACACTTTTCATTTTTGCCAAACAGAGAGTTTCACGGGTATATCGCGAGATGGCCTTTCTTGCAAAGTACTCGTGAAATGACAAATAACTCTTCAGCTTTTAGTCATGTGCTTCACACATGGCCTTTTCGCGGGTTACTTTACTTGCAAGCTTCTCGTGAGCTAGTCGCGAGTATGCACTAATCTTCATTGCATGCTTGATTCTTCACCAATCTCTCACACTCATCCCTTACAATTAAACCCACATAAATATTGGGAAAATATTGACTGAATTACAATCAAATTTGATATGGAATTAAAGCCAACAAAGGCTAGTTGGAAATCACAACTTTACACAACTTATATTATTGTTAACCAGAATTGTCAAAAAGTAAATTATATTACGAATCAATTTTTTATTTTTCTGTATTGTGTATCGTAAGATACATAAACGCTTAATTGAATTTATAAAAGAATTAAAAATATACATATAAAATGTATATTCACTATAAATTCAAAATATATTTAACAAATGATTAATTTAATCAATATTTATGTAATAATATTTAATAAGAATAACTAAATAAATCAAATTAATATTTGTTTATAATGTACACATTTAAATTGATTAAACTCAAAAATAAAGATATGTGCAAAAATAATCATTTCCTTTCTTCATTTTCATCATCTTGCCTAATCAACTTCATCTAAGTCAATGTTATCATCATATTAAAAAGTAAAAACTGTTACTAAAGCCTATATTCAAAAAAAAAAAAAAAAAGACCTTTAGCGGCAGTTTCAAATTGTCGGGATAGCTTGCTCAGGACTGTTTTAGAAATTGTCGTTATAACTTCACAAAACTGCTAGGACCAATACTAGCAGTTTCCAAAGCACCAGTATAGCCCACTTGGTTCTATTGTATCACTTCTTAGTCAACGCTAGAAAGCATTGGAATAGAGAGCACCACTATAACACAACTGAACCTATTGCGGCAGTTTTGAGACCTATAACAGCTGTTTTGAACACCGCTATATGTCCCTTTGTTTTTGTAGTATGCAATATATTTCTTCAACATGATCAAAATTTACTATCTTTTCTTGTTCTTTTATTTTAATATTTTTTTCTTCATATTTCTTCTTAGCATTCTTGCTTCTTAGATTTATAACAATAATAGCAAAAATTAAAAACAATTATGTAATATCTTATTCTTAATTAGTATAGAAAAGAAATTTGCAAATATGGGTTCCTTAATCTCTATTGTTTCATTGGTTTGATGAGAGTTTTTGGGTTCTAAGGGATTGCTGCTTGCTTTGTATTTGTTAGGTTTAAATTTTTGGTTGTACATTGGCATAATTTTTTTTAAAATTTTATATATATATATATATATTTTTGGATTTGGTTAAACTCCTCAAGAGAAAATTTGGTTTGTTCATCATTAGGGATGGCAAAATCCTCCTAACCCACGGGTACTTGACCCGACCTGCGAAACATTAGGGTCGGGTTTGGGTTTTAATTATCCAACTTGAAGCGGGTTCGGGTTGGGTGCGGGTATTAGTAATACCCGCCCCGAACCCGAACCCGTGTAGACTAAAAGTAAAATTACAAAAAAAAAAACCTAACTAACTAACTAACTAACTAATTTATAAATATATATATATATATATATCACTTTATAACAAACCCTAACTCTATCATCAATTCTCTATCAACCCATTCAGCCACCCCTCTCCTCACCCTCACTCTCATTTTCTCTCAATTCTTTTCTCTCAACCATTCCTCACCTAGTCACCCTCACCTTCACTCTCAATCACTCACAGACCCACCCTTACCTTTACCCTCACTCTTATCATGCGGTGGTTGTTGTGTGTCACAGAGAAGCACGGAGGTTAGACCGGAGAGAGATGTGCAAGGTTTAGATTGTGGTCATGGAGTTCTAGAGGGAGAGAGGTTTAGATCGAAGAAGAAGAGTGGAGGTCAGGCATGGGCTTCAGCCTATAGGTGGGATTGATGGCTAAAACCACCACCGATCGTGGTGATAGTGATTGAAGATAGAGCCTTGGTGGTCTGAGATAGAGAGAGGCCGAGTAGGAGAAAGAGATAGAGCTTAGAGAGGGAAAGCTTAGGCTGATAGTTCTCCATTTTTTTTTTTTGGGTTCATTTCCTCTCTCATTGCCAAAGTTGTGAATCTCAAGGTTTTATTTATTTATAAATGTTTATTATTTACAATTTATTTCATTGTTAAACTTGAGATTGTGTTTATGTTTGTGTTTGTGATAGGATTTGTGTTTGTGTTTGTGTTTGTGATTTTGATTTTGAAAGGGAAAATCATAAATTTGACATTATTGTATGAGATATCTAGAAAATATAAAAATAATTTTTTTAATTATTATTTATATAAAAAAAGATTGGGTCATGGATTGGACCACGAATTAGGGGCTTTAGATTAGGCCCTGAAGTGACGGGTCAGGGCCCACAGGGGCCCTAGGGCGGGTTTGGGTGTTAGAAAAAAACCCGTTTAGTTAATGAGGCGGGTTTGGGTTTCAAGGGTGGGTGGCGGGTTGGGTTCGGGTATAAAGAAACCCATCCCAAACTCGACCTGTTGTCATTCCTATTCTTCATGTTCATTAGATTAAATGGAAAAAAATAAATTATTTTATTTTAGATTTTATGATTTATTTAAAGTATTATAAAATAATTTAATTACAATTAATAGGTAAATCCATGTGTCACACTTTAATTATTCCATTTGGTCACAAGTGATATGCTTACGTGGCATTTAACGAACACGTTAGGACAAAACTAATGGAGGAGCCAACTACCAAAACGGTATGAAATTTCAGGGTGTAAAATTCAAATTTTAAAATTTCAGAGTATAAAATCAAAATTTTGAAATTTTAGAGTGTAAAATCCAATGAACCATAAACTTTAAAGGTGTGGTGCAATTTACCCTATATATTTTAATTGAGTTTCAATTATATTCTCTATTTAACCCACATCATTAAAAAAAAAGAAAGAATAGATACGTCCATATACATACACAACCATATAATACCTATTACTAATTACCATAATTATATACATAATAATTTCATATAAAAATACAATCATAATAAATACTTATTAATAACTATCATAAATAACAAATTTCATATTTAATATTTAATTTGCAAATAAAATAATAATAAATTCTTATTAATGACTATCATAATTATCAAATTTCATTTGTATATAATAAATAAATAAGATAAATGCTATGTCCATAACAATTTTACAATATTTTATGGTGGGATCCACTATTCGAGAAATTATTAGGTCCACCGGGAGGACTGCTGACATGGTCCTCCTTGATCTCCCAACCAATAAAATGTTATTATTTATGCAAATATGACATCAACTGGTAATTTTTGTTTTTTATTCCTTGTGTTGATTAGGAAGCTCATTCATACATTTGCATGAATGACATCATCTCATTAGTTGGAAGGATCACATCAACAGTCCTCTTAATATACCTAATAATTTCTCCCATTGTTCATGAGGGAGAGAGAGATGTACACATTTTGATAATTAAGGTGGTTATTAATAGGTATATAAATATTTATGATTTTATTTTTATATGGAACTATTAAATTTATAATTATAATAATTATTAATAGATTTTCAATTTGGTTGTGTTTGTATATTTAAATATCTATTTTATTATTTAATGGGAAAGTTACATATTACGTTTGATAGACCCACATGTAATTTAGCTAAAAAAGAAAGAAAGAAAAAAAGATAGACCCACCAGTATGAGTATGGAAGTGGGGATGCTTCCTATGAGAATAGGACTAATCCTCCAAATTGGTAATGAAATGTGCTGCTTAGAATCTCGTTACAAAGTACTTGAATATATTGTGTGTTATTCAATTCCTTACTTTTCACGTAAAAAGTCATAATTAATTTCACCAGTGGCGACGCCACGTTATACTCAGGGTGTTCTTGGGAACACCCTGACTTGAATTTTTTTTTTTATATATAATAATTAAAATTTTTTTATTTGTTTACCCTTTAAAAAAAATAGGAATACCCTCAATCAAAATTAGGAACACCCTCAGATTAAAAAAAAAAAAATATTTGTTCTACTTTCAAGCAAAAAAAAAAAAAAAAAAAAAAAATCAACTAAAATCTGAAAAAAAAAAAAAATTGTAACAGAGCAAAACAACGGACGGCAAGCCCATCATCAGGCCCACGGCAAGCCCAATAGATTACAAAGGAAGCAAACCCACGGATTCTCAAAAAAAAAAAAAAAAAAAAAAAACCAAACCCTGATACAGAGCAACCTCAAATCAGTAAATCAGTTCATCAGAAATCACTAAAACTAAAGCAAACCTAAAAAGAGAGCAACAGAGCAACGCCTCCCCTTAGAAGTTAGATCGGTCCAGTTGCAGTCTAGACTCTAGAGCACACGTCGCCCCTCGTCGAAGATCGGTCCAGTTGCAGTCTAGAGCACATCGTTTCTCATTGGAGATCGCTCGTCGGAGATCGCTTGCACATCGTCGCTGGGTCGCACGGCGTTGTCACTCGTCCCTCATCACAGATCGCTCGGCACGACGGCGCCTCGGCTACTCCGATGCTCTATGCTCCCACCCTCCCTCAAGGTATTTCTCTCTGACTCTCTCTCAACCTCTCACTGAAATGAAAAGTGAAAACTATGAAAATAGAAATGACATTAATGAATGAGAGTCTGACTCTCTCTATTCTTTAAAGAGTCTAACTCTCTCTCTTTTGAACTATGAATTTGTGATTGGCTCATTGGCTGGCCAATCTTTAGCTTTATTTTTATATATATATATATATATATATATTTTTAGCCTATTTTTTAACTTTTGAATTTGGCTTTATCTGTTTACCAAAAAAAAAAAAAAAAAAAAAATTGGCTTTATCTTATCTTTGGTGTGTGTTGGTGTTGGTGAGATATTAAATGTATATTGTGATTTGTGATTGTGAAATTTTCTGATTGACAGCTGGCTCTTGTAATTGGGGCATCAAGCATGAGGGTTGTAATAAATCACTTTTTTTTTAGACTTGGACTTAAGCTATAGAGCCTATATATTTTTGTGATGCACAATTTATTGACTTTTTTTTTTTTTGTTAAGTAATAGTGTGATATTCCAATTATCAAACAACTATAGTAATTAGTTGAACTAATTAATTTTGTTTGTTTGGGATATTAATTAACCAATAATTAATTAAGGAAATCAATTAATAATTAATAATTTAATTAACCAATACATTATAAAATACAAACAAATTAAATTATGTTAGGCTAAATAACAATTAATAATTTTATAATTAATAAAACAACAATATAACAAATTATAGTTTATAAAAGACAAAAAAATTAATGAAACAACTAAACAACAATACATTTAGGAAAAATTTCTAGAATCGCCACTGGGAAAAATTATTCTTCTTAAGGAATACTCTGGGAAGAATTCCTGGAGTCGCCACTGAATTTCACCAAAAAAAGAAGAAGCCATAATTAAGACACTATTCACCATTGACATTGGAACAATATTGCTAAAATACTACGAGGGTTCAATCCAATGGCACCTTTATTATGCATAATATTCTATCTTTACCTAAAAAGTTATATATTTACTTATAATTTTACAAAAAAAGTGCTGGATTGTTGAAGTATTTTTATAAAAATTAGGGTAAATTGCAAAGTACACTCCTAACGTTTGGGGTTGCTTAGATTTTACACCTTAAAATTTGAAAAATTAGATTTTACATCCTGAAGTTTACTTCTGTTAGCAAAATCAGCCCCTCCCTTAGTGGGTTGCTGACATGTCCGTTTAGTGTCACATAAGCTGATGAAATATACTAGTTGATCCAATTAAAATATGACACATGGATATAATAAATCCACATAAGATAAATAACTTAAAAACTTTAAATAAATAAAATAAAAACTTTTTTAAAAATAATTAAATAAAAGCTTTTTTTTTAAATAAAATAATTAATTTCCTTAGCAACTATCATGCTTGGTTTCTCATGGGAATTATTCACTTTCTTAATGTCTTATTCCCTTCCATTAAACTTAAGCCTTTGTTGGTAGCTAGAGAAGATATTAGAAAATGTTCATTCAAATTTTATGAACTTCAAGTACTTGTCACATAGCACCAATCAAACCAACAAAATATCAATAAACCATAAACTGATGTGATCATTAGAGACAGAGGGAGAGAGAGTGAAGAGGAGATTAAGCTAGCAGCAGAGCAGATCGAGTGGTGGTCGCCAAGCTTCATGTAGCCAAACCTCAACAGCTGCCAACGACCACCGTGAGCCACAGAAGGAAGGATCTCTCTCTCTAATCTCGCAGGTTTCTCTCTCTTAAGCCCGATTCTCTCTCAAGCTCAGCCATGTCGGAACCTCACGAGTATGGTTACCATACACAGTAGCACAAGTCAACGGGGTCTCCACCATTGATGGCCGTTGTTTTCTCTCTCTTTTTGTTTTATCCTTTGATTGATTTGTTGATTAGGTTATGAAAGCTTGAGAATTTCATTTGGGTTTGGGAAATGAGAGCTTGTAGATTCGTGGATTTTGATATGTGCCCTGTTGAAATTGTTTGTGTGTTTTAGAATGGGTTTTTAATTTGATTTGTAATTTTTTCAGTGTTTGTTTGGATAGAAAATCTTGATTTTTTTGAGAAAATTTTGAATGCCCAAAATATTGTGTTTTAAGTATTTTGGTTGTTGGTTTTGCTCATTAATTATTGTGTTGGGTTTCTTGGGAAAATTTTTTGTTTGGTCACCCAAAAAATGTTGGGATTTTTTTGTTTGTTTGTTTGTTTATGGTTGGATTCATTTGGATTTTTGCATCGCGTTGTCATTTTTCAGTGTTTCTTTGGAAAGAGATTCTTGATTTTCTTGGGGAAATTTTGAATAACTTGAAAATTAGAAATGCTATAAAAAAATATAGATTTATTTTAATTTTAGTTAAAGACATTAAATAGTTAATAACACATGTCACTATTTAATTGTTCGAACTAGCAAATGTCACAATATGATGTGGCACTTAATAGATATATCAGCAAACCACTAACAGAGGGTCTGATTTTGCTAACGGAAGTAAACTTTAGGGTGTAAAATCCAATTTTTCAAACTTCGAGGTGTAAAATCCAAGCAACACCAAACGTTAGGGGTGTATTTTGCAATTTACCCTAAAAATTATTGTCCTTTACATTGAATATTCATTTAAGTGAAAAAATGAAATCAGTTTTACTTTCAATGATAGCAGATCAATTTTAAACTTGGAGCACGTTTGGTAAACTAAATGGATATTACAATAGAAGTGGTAATATTTATTACTAAAAATAACAAAATCTGTAATGTAACAACTATTATCATTAATATGTTTGGTTGTAAAATTAAAATAAAATTAGTTTTTATGTTCAAATGGAAAGTGAGATATTTTTATAATTGGGTAAATTGAAAATTATACTCCTAAAGTTTGGGAGTGTTTCGATTTTACACCCTGAAGATTCAGAATTTGGATTTTACCCTTTGAAGTTTGGGGGTATTTGGATTTTACACCCTAACGTTTCAGAATTTGGATTTTGCCTCCTAAAGTTTGGGGGTACTTGGATTTTACACTCTCAAATTTTGAAATCCAGGTTGTAAAATCAAATATCTCCAAACTTTAGGAAGTAAAATCCAAAAACCCCTAAAAGTTAGGGGGTAAAATCCAAATTCTGAAATGTTAAGGTGTAAAATCCAAACACCCCCAAACTTTAGAAGGTAAAATCCAAATTCTAAAACTTTAAGATATAAAATCCAAACACTCCCAAATTTTAGGGGCGTTATTTGCAATTTACCTTTTATAATTTTATTTTTATTTTTATAGTTGAAATGTGCATATGAAAGGTTTATACTTTGGAAAATTATTAGATATTTTCAGAGTACCATAAATGCATACTTCCTCATCTCACTTGAATGATGAGTCTCATTATGAATTTAATTAGTGGAACCCACCATTTATGTAAGAGGAAGGAGTACGAATTTATGGTACTCTGAGAGTACACAATAATTTCTCTTATATTTTTAGAAATATATTAATTTTAAAGGTTATTACAACTAGTAATGAATAACTATTACTAAGGAATAACTCTTCACAATTTAAGGAATAACTATTGATTTGTTGGACAATAATTATTTACTAAGGAATAATTATTCCCAATAATGAAGACGCATCCAAAAAACTGAATAAGCATTCTAGACGTGTGTTAAAAATATTTGGTATTCTCAAAAAAAAAAAAAAAAGAAGAAAAAGATCTATTACAGCAAATCAAATGTGCCCATAAAATTGAAATTCATATCTCAGTAATAACAGTTATTAATAATTAATATGCATTAGTTTTCTTTCTACTAATTTCAAAACAAAGACAAAGAAAAAAAAAAAAAAACACATTTAGATTATGTTTGGTAACAGTTTTTGTTTTCTATTTTCTAAAACTTGTTTTTGGGAATATAAAGAAAAAACAATTTTCTTAAATTTTTGAAATCAAAAACATATTTGGTTAGTTGAAATTAAAAAGATAGTTTTTTGAAGAAAAAAAAATAGAAAATACTAAAATATGTTGTTACTATGATTTGAACTATAATGCTAACTCATTCTATGAGACAGATTTATTAAATTAAATGCATTTATTCATTGACTTTTAAAAATTAGAAACTGAAAACAGCATTTTGCATGTTTTCAGTTTCTTTCACAAATTGAGTTTTGAGAATAGTTTTTGTTTTATGTTCATTTTGAGTTACCAAACATGTTTTAAGTCTCAAAAATATAAAATTGTTTTTGAAAACAAAAAATAAGGGAAAAAAATAGTAACCAAACATACCCTTAGTTTCGTATCAATGGTTAATGAGTAGCCTTTTCTCATATAATGCATAACTCAAGTTGTTTTTGACTATAAACTTAAATGACTTAGCGCAAATTTAGTTCAATTTTTTGAAATTGTGCATTTTGAAAAAGTTGTGGATTTAAAAAGTGCAGTATGAAACTTTTTTTATTTATTTTTAAAACAACATGTTTGGTAAACGTTGTCAAAAAGTGTTTTTTTTTTTTTTTGGAAAAATTGAATATTTGGTAAGCAATTATCAAAGTCATAGTTTGAGGTGTAAATTATCGAAAATGAAAAAAAAAAGGAATTATTTGTACTTAAAAAAAAAAGAATTCATACTTGTGGTTTTACCTTCTTAATTATAATAATAATTAATGAATTCATGTTAATAATAAATGACTTTTAATAAAAAAAATTTGTGGCTTTATAATGAGAAGTGCTACGTCCACAACATTTTTACAACAATCTTAAGTGATAAATTGTTATTGATTATAATTTGAAGTACCATTGAAATTACTTTTTTGCCTTCTAGTAACAACCTGTTACTTAAGATTTATTATGAAAGTGTTGTAAGAATATTGCGAACATAATATTTCTCTCTTTATAGTAAATACAAAATTATTATCTTAAAATTTAAAACCTAGTAATTTTGGTAGAATGAATCTCTACAAAATAAAGTTTTTTTAACACTTAAATTTTAAAATTTGTAATTATTATACTAAAAAAATGCTAAAAGTGCCACAATTTTCCAAAGAGAGCACAAGGTGCATGTCTTTCACCTGTCGCTTAACCTAAGCTCAAACCCAAAACCTCTTCTCTTTTTCTTTTTTCCTTCTTTTTTTTTCCCCTCATCCACTCAATCACTTTTTCATCATCTTTCTTATTTTTCTTTTCTTTATTACTTTCCTCTACACACAGGTCCTTTTTCTCTCTTTGTCCCAAAATGTTGAGCAGCACCAAGCCACCAAAACAAAAGTAATGCTCCAACCTCATAACTCATAAGTTCCACCATGCCATAGTAATAGAATTCACATTAGCTTTCACTCTCACACATAAACCCCACCATGACATCCTCATCCCGCCTTCCATCTCCAACGATCCCTCCACTACGCCACCACTTCCAACTACCCCACTTCTCCCAGTGAGTCTCTTTTATTGACTGTGTTAGGTTCTAAAAGTTTAAAACAATTGGCAAATCGTAAACACAAACTTGTCTAGATATAGATCTTAGAGTCTATAGGTTAGACAATGCTCAAGGTGATTCAAGTCAAGATTCAAGAACAAGTAAGCTGCAGAAAGAAGAATTCAAAAATTGCCTGGTTCGACCGATTGAGAAACAGGCTCGACCGATCGAGAATCGTATCTGCAGAATTTTAAGTTGGCCTAAACAGCAGTTCAAGCCCATTATGGATTAGGGTTTCAGATCTACTTCTTCTAGTATATAAAGGAAACCCTTAGCACGTTTTTATAAGGCTTTTTAGAGAGAGAAGAGTGTGTCTCTTTTGTATTTAGGGTTTTGTTCCTAAAAAGCTCTCTCATATCTTCTACCGGTGTCATTGCTTGAAGAATCTCAAGATCCGGTATTGTTGAAGTTGCTGCCTTCTCTAGTTATCAAAGGTGCTAATGATCTAAACCTTCAAGGGTGGTCTTGGAGTCACAAACAGGAGAGTTTGTGTTGCTAAACCTTTGAGTGGGATCTCAAAGTCACAAGTGTGGGTGTTTGTGTTTTGCAAAGGCCAAGGAAAGAAGTAGTCCCTGGACTCGGAGCTGTCACGTGGTCGTGGTAGTAAGTTTTCTACTCGAGGTAGCAATAGGATGTTAGTGGTCTAAGTCGCTATTGTACAAACTTCAATTCTTTCTAGTGGATTTGCTATTTTACTTTGAAGATAGCTAGGTTAAATCCTCCCCAGGTTTTTTACTGGTTTGGTTTTCTGGGTCATCAGATCTTTGTGTTCTTTATTTTTTGCTGCTTTATTGTTTATGATTATTTGTGTTTAACCTAGATCTGAATAATAAACCTAAGTATCCATTTGGTTAATTGATTAGGTTTAACAATCTAGTTTTACAGGGGTCTAAATTTCTAACATACTGTATTTTTTGTTGTTAGAGATTTTGATAAAATTGAGAATTTAAAATAAAGCTAAGTGTAATATAGGGACAATAGACTTAGATTAGGCTAGAGTAGAATTTCTATTTTGTATTAAAAAAAAGTAACATTTATGGAAAGCAACGGTTTGTTTTCGAATTCCACCTCAGATGATCCAATACCAAAATGCGCTCTTGGTTGATTGCAATTTCAAAAATCCTGATTAGGAAATCTTTATCAAATGCCCAAAAATGCAAAAAAAAAAAAAAAAAAAATCATAATCGCAAAGATGCTTTTTTGCCCTAAAACGTTGAACCAAATGGGCACTTAGTGGGGAAATTTTTTTTCAAACTGTAAAATTCATTTCTATGCATTGCTTCGTTTGTTTAGTCGTAATATATTTACAAATGTAAAATATTTTACATGTAAAACATTTTTAGTCAAATATTTTCAGGTGTTTAGTGTAACATGTAAAATATTTTAGGCACAAACCATGCACCTAAATGGGTAGCTCATCAGCCATTGGAGGTTGGAGCTAACTAGTGTCAAAGCGGTCCTATGGTCAGATTAGTGGTTCTAGCAAACTGACAGCTGGCACTGGCCAACGGATCAGTGGCTCTGGCGATCTGACAACCAAATGGGGACGGAGAGAGCCACTATGTGATTTTTAAAATATTTTACCAACTTTTTAAAAGTTGAATGTCTACAGCACTTTGCAAAGAATTTTACGATGAATGAAAAATATTTTCAAAATGACCAAACTTTATAATAAAAAAATTAGGTAAAATGTTGAAAATATTTTCCGTAAAATAGCATAACAAATGGAGTTCACAGAGAAGACGGATGAGGCTTTAGTCAAATGCAGTTCACAATATTTGGCAGAATACAGGGGTGCGAACATTTCACCGAACCAGTACCGAGGAGGCAAGATGTGAGGTGGTCTCCTCCACCAACAGCAAGATACAAAATGAACGTGGATGGAGCCGTTTTTAAAACACAAAAATTAGCAGGGGTTGGGGTCCTTATCCGAGATGAACACGGCCAGGTAGTAGCAGCTTTAAGTCAGAAAAAAAATGCTCCCTTGGGAGCGTTGGAGGTGGAGGTGAAGGCAGTTGAGGTAGCTCTCTATTTTACAAGAGATGTAGGTATTTCTGACTTCATTATGGAAGGGGATTCTTTGGTGGTATATAATGCTCTGTGTGGTCACTCATCCCCACCATCCTTTGTGGCATCAGTCATTTCAGGAGTACTTGTTTTTTGTGGGTTGTTTGGCCGAGTTGATTTTTTTCATATTCGTAGATAGGGTAATAAACTAGCCCACTTGTTGGCAAAACATGTATTAGGCATTGTTGATTATGTAGCATGGATGGAAGAGGCTCCTTGCTTCTTAATGCAAGCTCTTAACCATGGTATATCTTTTTCTATTTGAGTTTTGACTAAATTCACAGATTTCCTATCAAAAAAAAAAAAAAAAAAATGGGGCCTAAATGACAAACGATTTTGAAGTTGTACAGCCATGTACGTAGTTAGTGGTTTTTTTTTTTTTTTTTGGGAAGAAAGTGTATGTAGTTAGTGTTGATATATATACTACGTTACCATATTCATTTGAAAAGAGATAAGATATTCTTATCACAGGAAAAATCATGAAACAAATACATCCAAAGAGAGTTGTTGGATATCAGATACAAACTGAGAATATCTATCCATATTTGATTCAATAAAATTATTACATTACCATTCATTATCCATTTGACAGGATAGTCAAAGCTATTTATTTATTTTTTAATGTTCTTCATTGGATTCGTTGGCCTATATACAGGCCTATTTGTCAGGCCTAAGAAAAAAAGTGAAAAAACAAATAAATTTCAAAAACCTTTTTTTTTGGTCTTCTCCCTGGATGCAGCGAAAAAAAAAGAAAAAAGAAAAAAAATACAAAAACGTTTTCTTGGTTATTTTTCTCTTTTGTTGAAGAAATATATTTCTTCTATACATAGTATTCTATGTTTAAGAAAGTACAAACCATTGGATACGCGGGTGGTCTTTGGAAGAAGGAGGATGCTGAAATTATGCACCTTGCCTCAACTGAGCAGGAGATTCATGCCACTCTAAAGGTATGTTCTACAAACCTTTCTTGGCTTTTTACTGTTATTTATGCTAGCTCACGTTTAGCAGAAAGGAGAATTCTTTCGTCCAATATTGAAGAAGTTGGTCATTTACATAGCCTCCCCTGGCTTATGGTGGGGGACTTCAATGAGGTTTTGTGTGTAGAGGATAAGTTTGGGGGTAGCCAGATTAATATAAACAGGGCCCTTGATTTTAAGGCTTGTTTAGATTCTTGTAGTTTTGTTGATTTGGGATTTGCGGGGCCGAAGTTTACATGGTCCAATAAGAGACAACTTACGGACCTTATCCTTGAGAGAATTGATAGATGTTTTGCTAATCCTCTATGGAGACTCCTATATCCAGAAGTTGCTGTAACCCATTTACCTAGAACTCTCTCGGACCACCACCCTGTCTTGATTGAGTTAAGCAGGCCTAACTTTAACCACCTGAACAAACCTTTTCGGTTTCAAACTATGTGGCTAATGCACCCTGATTTCCCTAGAATTGTGAAAGAAGCGTGGATTGAGAATAACCCCCTTCCCTTAGCCGTTGCTAATTTCACTGCAAGAGCTAAGAAATGGAACCATGAAGTGTTTGGAAATCTATTTGCGAGGAAAAGGAAAGTTTTGGCTAGACTGAATGGGACTCAAAAAGCCTTAGCTAATGGGCCTAGTGAATTTTTGGTTGACCTGGAGAAACAATTGTCAGATGAATACTCTTCAATTCTGCTACAAGAAGAAGAATATTGGGCTTTAAAATCAAGATTGAATGCAGCCACCTATGGGGATCACAATACATCCTATTTTCACATATCCATTGTGATTAGGAGACATCGAAATAAAATTAGATGTATTAAGGATGGGAGCGGGGAATGGATTGCTGATGAGGAAGGCGTTAAAAAGCATATTCTTGCTGGGTTTGAGGCTCTTTACACCATTGGATTAGATAAGGCCTCATTTTTTCCCCAATATCTCATTTTTCCTGCTGTTACTTCACGGAAGAGGATCAGGACTGGATTGGCAGGGTAGTTACTGAGGAAGATGTTAGAAATGGGCTATGGGCTCTAAAACCGTTCAAGGCCCTTGGTCCAGATGGGTTACATGTTGGCTTCTTTCAGCATTTTTGGCCTGAGGTAGGAAGATCAGTGTGCTCAGTGGTAATTTTTGCTTTTAATTGTGGGGTTATCCCTGAATATCTCAACGAAACTCTCATCACTCTCATCCCGAAATGTTAGTACCCTGAGTCCCTGAATAACTATAGACCCATTAGCCTATGTAATACAGTGTACAAAATTGTTTCAAAGATCATAGTTGGGAGAATTAGACCTCTTATCAGCAAGCTGGTTTCTCCTATATAGGCGGCCTTTGTTCCCGGCAGGAAGAGTATCGATAATGTGGTGATTGCTCAAGAATTGTTCTATGCTCTAGACAGGAAAAAAGGGAAAGAGGGGTATATGGCTATAAAAGTAGATTTGGAGAAAGCATATGATAGGCTGGAGTGGAGTTTTATCCACAAAGTGCTCCAAGCTTTTAGATTTCCTCAAAATATTATTAAAGTGATCATGAGCTGCATTACCACTCCCAAGGTTTCAATTTTGTATAATGGAGGGGCTTTGGAATCTTTTGCTCCTTCAAGGGGAATCAGACAAGGGGACCCTCTTTCCCCCTATTTATTTATTTTGTGCATGGAGTATCTTGGGCATTTAATTGAGCAGAAATGTGTAGAGGGTATGTGGAAACCCTTAAAAGCGTCCCGGGATAATGTTGGTATATCACATATTTTCTTTGCGGATGATCTTCTCGTGTTTGCTAAGGTGGATAGCGAAGCTTGTGAGGCGGTCTCAGAAGTACTGTGCAAATTCTGTAATGAATTTGGCCAGAAGATTAGCCTTGAGAAATCCAGGATATATTTTAGTCCAAATGTTGATTCAGAAGTCAAAGAGGAAGTTTGTGAAAGACTGTGCATTCCAGCCACAACCAACATTGGCAAATACCTTGGAATCCCTATCAAGCATAGAGGTGCAGCGACGAACCAGCTAAACTTCATTGCGGAGATAGTAATGAATAAATTAGCTGGGTGGAAAACTCAATTCTTATCCTTTGCTGGAAGGGCGGTATTAGTGAAGTCAGTTACGATTGCGATTCCGAATCATGTGATGCAGGGAAGGATTCTGCCGGTTCATTTATGTGATAAATTGGACAAAATTAATAGAGATTTTCTATGGGGGAGTACCAGTGAGAAGAGGAAGCTTCATTTGGTCGGATGGAGTAAGATTATAATAGATAAGGAGAATGGAGGACTGGGAATTCAAGCAGCGAGGGAGAGGAATATTGCCCTTTTGGCCAAGCTGAATTGGAGAACGAATCAAGAAAAGGATGCATTGTGGTCCAAAGTGATATTGAGGAAGTATTGCTCAGTAGATAAGAGAAGGTCTACGGAGCCTGACAAGCTGCTTGCATCCCCTAATTGGGCAGCAATTAAACTTGGCTTCCACACCTTTGCACAAGGTATTTGTTGGGGTGTAGGTAATGGTGCTAGGATCAAATTTTGGTCTGACTATTGGGTCAAGGGGGAGTCCTTAAGGGACCTGGTGGAAGGCCCATTGACTAGGCATGAGACGGATATGGTGGTTGCTGATATGATGTGTAATGGAGGACAAGGGTGGAGATGGGATGCCATTTCCTTTGAATTACCTCAAAACGTTAAAGATAAGATCAGAGCAATTCCTTGTCAGCAGATAGGGAGAGCTAAAGATACCATCTTGTGGAAGTTCTCAAAGAATGGTGAATTTTATACTAAATCAGCTTATGACCTTGCCAACCTTACTCAAGTTCAAAATTATGTTTTTCAAGGGCAATGGATATGGAAGTTGGACATGCTCCCAAAAATTGTCAATTTTATTTGGCTCATTATGCATAACAGCGTGCCTGTGAGGGATGTGTTAGCATCAAGGGGCATAAACTGTGAGAGATTGTGCCCCTTATGTAGAAATCATTTAGAATCAATAAGCCATTTGCTGAGAGATTGTGACCATGCTCGTGATTTTTGGCATAAGGTCTGTGTCCCTGCCTCGCTAGTGAACTCTTTTAATAGTGACTTCTATGACTGGCTAAAGATCAACTGTCAAAGTAAGGAGAATCACTACTCTCTATCTCCCTGGTCTTACACCTTTCCTTTTGCTTTGTGGTGTCTTTGGAAACATAGGAATCAGGTTGTATTTGAGAACACAACTCTGAACCCCAACTTGCATAAACAATGTATTAGTTAGGCCTTGGAGTATTTTTTCTGTGTTGGAAAGAGGAAGTTGCAGAGAAGTGTTGTGGTCATGTCTGTAAAGTGGAATAAACCTCTTTATGGGTGGTTCAAATTGAATACTAATGGGGCTTCAATGGGGAACCCAGGTAAGGCTGGGGGAGGAGGTCTTATTAGAGATAGCTCTGGCAATTGGGTAAAGGGCTTTTCGAGGTCCATAGGAATTGGTACCAGCATCTTAGCTGAATTTTGGGCCCTTAGGGATGGGTTGAGTCTAGCTGTTCACCTTGGTATCCAGAATCTGGAAGTTGAACTAGATGCGCGTGTTGTTGTGGACTTGATTAGCTCTAATTCGCACTCTAATGCTGCATATACTTCTCTCTTGGTTGATTGTAGGTTGCTGCTAAACAGAATCCCTCTTGCTCGGGTGAATCACGTGTTTAGAGAAGCAAATCATTGTGCTGATGCCCTTGCAAAGAACGGTTGCATGCTGGAGGAAGATTTTTGTATTTTTGATTCTGCCCCTCCCTTTGTTAAGGACTTGCTGTGTAAAGATGTAAATGGGACCAACTTTTGTAGGCTTTCAGCTGTGAACCTTGCCAGTTTGGCCTCCTAGTTTAATATATCTTCCTTTTTTTTAACCAAAAAAAGAAAGAAAGTACAATTTGAGAGCTTTCCCCTCAAGATTTGTAGACTTACAAGAGAATACTGTTAGATTGCTATGCTTGTTGTATTCTGGGGATAGCTGTGAAAGTTGTTGGTCTTCAACACTAGGAAATTTTCTAAAAAATACGTATTGTCTTAAGAGAGCAATTACTCCGTGCAACTCTACCACCTCTTATTGGTAAACTTCAAGGGAGCAATTTACTCTGTGCAATTCTACCGGCTCTTATTGGTAAACTTATTTTGTACAAATATCAAGAAGATTCAAGTAATATTTCTTATTTTTATTTTAAAAAATTATTAGATATTCTCAGAGTACAATAACTCAATTTTCTTTTAATTTAGAGTCAGCAAAATGTATTTTTGGGCCTAAAAAATTTCAACCATGCATTTTCTTATATTTAAATATTAATTAGTTTTTTTATATCATTTTATTTCAAATCTATTTTATATATGGATAGTGAAAAATTTTACGCTCTTACATTGCAGTAGATAGAGGGCACATTGCACAATATTCAAAGAGTTTGTAATTTTTTTTAGAATAACTTTTATTGGTAAATTTTTTTTTTTTGGTGACAATGCATTCTACGAACTTTTATTTATTTAATTTTTCAGAAAGGTAAGAAGACCTAAATTATATCCTATTGGGTAATGGAGGGGGCTTATTTAATTTAAAAGGCTTAGGCTACTGCCTTAGTGGTCTATGGGCTATAACTAAGTTTGTTGCTAAATTTTGTTCAAATAAAAAAGATAAAAATAACCACTATGTATCATTGGCGTGATGGTCACCTCACAAATATAAAGTTGCGTTCAATATATAATTTCATTTTTCCTAGAAGGGCACATGTAATTAACTAAGAACTCGTTTGGTAATATTGTTCTGATAACGTTGTTAAAGTGTTATGAAAAAGTATTATGAAAAAATGTATTGTGTTGTTTAAACGTTATAAATTTTTAAACACCTTTTATCTTTGTATATTTTTAAAATAATTTTGATGGCAAGACGTTTGGTCTTATAAATAGCTCTTAAAACTGTTGGCGAATGTCAAGCATCTGCAAGTATTTTTCTTTATTTGGTACGATATTCAGCAAGGTATATGGGATCAAAGAATATGGATTTGGGCCTAGCATTCCTAGGATATTTGTTTCTAGATGGGCTGTTCCTTTGCATGGCTGCGGAGCACGAGATCACCTTTGATGTAAGTTTCAATGCAATATATATATATATATATATATATATATATATTTGCTCCTTGTACAAAATGGAATGGATTTGGGTCCAATACTCCAATCCTCTTATGCATTCTATCCGTTGAGATATAGATATGTATCAAACAATTGTTATACGTCCGTGTTTCAACAAGTTCAATGCATAGGGACCAAGCTTGCATGAAATGCATGCAAGCGAAAGTGTCTTATATGCATTATGTAAAAACAATGTTGATTGTTTACATGTTTTCTATGTCAATTACCCACCAGTAATGAAACTTTTCTTTTCTTTTACTTTTTTTTCTTCTAATTCTCCTTCTAATTGTATTTCATTTAAATATAAATATTCATCCTAATTGCAGCTGAGAGAGAAAGTTGTTACAAGTCTGTGTAACAAAAGCGAGAGCTTGCTCCTTGTAAACGAATCGTACCCGGGCCCTACACTTCGTGTTCGCAAAGGCGATACAGCTTATATTACTGTCAACAATAATGGTTTATATGGTCTTACCGTTCACTGGTTATGAAGCCTCTCTCTCTCATTAACACTTCTTATTGATAATATAATGTAATCTTGTATTATATATAAAATTAAAGACATTTGATTTTTGTTTGATCTCGTAATATTATGCCGCATAAGTTTTGGTAAACACAACTTTCAAAAAAAAAAAAAAAAGTTTTGGTAAACACACAATTTAAGATTTTAATAGATACCTATTAATAATTACCATAATTATATATTTAATAATTTCATATAAAAACACAATCATAATGAATACTTATTAATAACTACCATAGTTATCAAGTTTCATATCTAATATTTCATGTACAAATACAATAATAATAAATATTTATTATTTACTACTATAATTATCTAATATCATATAAAGACGTTTGATTTTTGGATGACCTCGTGTTATTTTATCATATAAACAATTTTACATGTCAATATTCTAATATAGGAAAAAATTTAGGTACAGTACTTTAGGCGCTGTTCCTTAGGTTCTTTTTTTAAAATTCAGCCATGTGGCTACTTAATTAAAAAATACACTTTCATCCCATGAGAAAAAATTCACATGGTAAAATATTAAAAGGGGAACCTAAGGAACAACACCTAAACACTATACTTAAGCCTTGCTTTCTAATATATATATATATATATATATATATATTTAATTGATTTTAAACTCTTTCCTATATTAAAACTTTTTAGAATATTGAAATTCACGTTTCTTTAGATAGAGTAATTATAGATATTATGAGATTATAGTAAACGTATATTTTCTCATTTTGCCTAATAGCGTGTTCTATTAATTAAATTAATGGTGAGATTCTAGGTGGGAGCTTCACATACATATATATACTTAGATTAGGCTAGATTAGAATTTCTATCTTATATAAAAAAAAACATTAATGTTAAAGTTCATGCCAATCAGTTGTAATTTACTATTTGATTTATAAACTTATTTTTTATGTATAGTTTTATACTACAAAAAATTGATATTAATTTAAACATTTGATTGATGACATAGTTATTGATCTTTGGTCTACTAGAAATTTTACAAGCATAAAGATATAGGAAGAAAATATAAACAAATGGTGGATTTGTCAAAATTCAAATTAAATAAAGAGATACACTTCAACTAATGGAGTTTTTAGTGGACAGGTTAACGGTGGAAGAGCTGGAGCTATTCTGGGTGCAGGCATGGATTATCTGGAACCAGCAGAATTGCGTTGTGCATGGAGGTCAATTAAAGGATCCTAAATGTCTGAACAAGTGAGCAGAGGACTTCATTCTGGAATTTCAGCAAGCCCAGGCACAGTTGACAATGGTCCGGATTGAGCATATTATTTCTGGCCAATGGCATCCTCCACCGCCGGATGTAAACAAGCTGAACCTTGATGCTGCAGTGTTTTCGGGGCTGAACAGAACAAGTATAGGGACTATTATTCGAAATAATAAGGGGGAGGTTATGGCTGCAATGTCTACTATCGGACCAGGTGCAGAAAATAGTGAAGAAGTTGAGTTAATGGCCTGTAGAAGATCCTTGGAGTTTGCTGTGGATGTTGGGTTTTCAAGTTTGATAATTGAGGGGGATAATGCTAATGTCATCAAAGCCATCTCTTCATCCCTGCCAAATCATTCCATTCTTGGTTGTGTGGTGGATGATATTCTCCATTTGATACATAGGTTATATTGGGCTAGAACTAATCAGATTAGGAGGGGAGGGAATAAAGTGGCACATGTTCTTGCCCAATATGCTAGACATTTAGATGAGGATTTATTTTGGATTGAGGATTCTCCTCCACTTGCCTTGGCAGCCTTGTTTCATGATGCTTCATTATTATAATTGAATGAGAATGAGAGCTTCCTATTCAAAAAAATTAAATAAAGAGATATTAAATAGAATTGTAGCCTTAGATTACAACTAAGTTTGTTGCCAAATTTTGTTATTTGAGAAATATAAGAAGCTGTAAAAAAAAAAAAAAATCAATAATTTTTTTTAATTTTTCTATATAAAATTCTAAAAGTAGTTCTTACACCAATACTCTTAGGGTATCTCTTAACTTTTCCCCTAATAGATTTTTAATAAGACCCATTACTAATGTGATAAGGGGAGCACTGAATAATTATACTACAAACACAATCATAAAAAAACCATATTAATGACTACCAAATTAAGGATCAAATTTCATATTTAGACAAAAATTTAATGGAAAGAAAATTATATTTTACTAAAATTTTCCACTGACTAGTATATATGCATGTTTGTGCAAACGAGTTTATTTATTGATTTTTAGCATTTTTCTCGATCAACGAGAAATAACTTTTTAACAACCTACTAACTCTATATTAACAAATTGTTTTCAACCAGTTGACACACCTAGGTTAGAACAAAACTAGTTGGGTCACTGCCCGGCTGCCCCAAGAATAAATATCAATTAACAAATTGAACATCTAATACGTTAATTCGATGTATTATACCATATTGTATGTGCTAGAGTAGATGTGGAAGAGAAAGTGTGGGGACGGGGGCCCAAGACTATGTATCAGGCTGTGAAGAGGTTAAAACCCCAAGATTATGTAGTGGACCTTGTAGGGTTAAAGACCCAAAACCGTGCATTGAGCCTCCAGCTATATCCAAGGACGAGGTAAAGTCCGAGGAGAGGGAAATGGACATGCAGAATCTCAGATTGCAATTTATTACGTTTGGGATAAGAAAGGGCAATTTGAGGAGTAACCCTAACTTTGGAGGAACGGAAATTCCCAAAAATATCTAAGGAAAGGCTGCCACCACCGCATTAAATGTTCTGCACCCACTCTTCTGACCGTATTTATGTGGAGAAGACCCCTGAACAGTGTAACCTTGGCCACCGCAACTCACAGAGGGCCAAAGAAGATACATGATGGGACGCGCACTCAAGTAGAGACTTAGATAATCGACAAGTGGAGGGTGTGGATGATCTGGAAAGAACTATATAATGTGAAGGAATCCTTCTTAGAAAGGGGAGAAAAAAAAAAAAAAGAGAAAAGAAAAGAAAGAATTGAGTTTGTATATAAACTAAGAACAGTGAATATTGAAGTTAACCTCCTCGGACTATTGCCGAGGACAGTTTATTGTACCTAGATCTTTTGTTTTATTCTTCTTGTGCTCTTAGCATATCCTGTTGATTGTCTAATCCAATCTAACCCAGTTTTCTTTTCCCACTCTTTACAAATTTATTGTTGTTGGGCTTTTTGGGCTGATCCATCCACTTTCGGGCTGGAGCGCAAAATCATGTCCTTACAGAAAGCATAGAATAAGAACACTGAGAACACGAGGATTACGTGGTTTAGCCTTGTCGGCTTACATCTATGGAGGAATCCTTTAAGGATTATATCTTTAATTATTATACAAGAGTGTAGTACAATAACCTATGTTACAATGAACTATAACATGAGTATATATAGGCGACGAAATCCTAGACTACTAGTACAAGTAGGACTGAGCTTGGGCCTGTTACATTGGGATAATATGCCTAATATATCTCTAACAAATACAGATAAATACACTTTTTTATAACACATATAAATACACTTGATCCATATTATTAGGGTAATAATAAGAGATTTACTTCTAAAAACTCACCAACCAAGATTTTCAAACCAAAATTAGAGACAGGAAGAAGAAAATAATTTGAAAAGTCGAATGCTGTCCAGGATAAATTTCTTATTATTAACCAAGATTGTCAAACCGAATTAGAGATGGGAAAAGGAAAAGCATTTGAAAAGCCAGAGTGTTGGCGAGGATAAAAAGTTTATGCATACATGCATGTTGGATTAAACCGACATTTGGAAGCTAGAGATCCTCTGTTGCAACTTGCAACTTGCAAAAAAAGAAACAAAAAGAAAGCAATCATGCTTTACTGGGCAACCAATGGCAATCTTCAGCTTGGCGTATTATAGATAATGATGATATTTAGTGTAACTTAAAATAATGTTACACCACTAAATTTTTTTTTATTGGATGCAAACTTTGAAAATTCTATTGTTAGATTAAATTTTCATTTTATTCCCTTTATGGTTGCAAAATTTCAAAATGATCTAAAGATCAATTATGACAGAACACCTGACTATTCACAAATCAACAATAGAAAGCAAAGATTAAGAAAATTGATTGATGTCAATTTACCTTTAATTACAGGCATGGAGTAAAGCAACCAAGAAATCCATGGTCAGATAGTCCTGAATACATTACACAATGTTCCATTCAGCTAGGAAATAGCTTCACTTATAAGGTTATATTTTCTGATGAAGAAGGAACTTTATGGTGGCATGCTCATAGTGACTGGACACGTGCCACAGTATATGGGGCCATCGTTGTTGAACCTGCTGAGGGAAAATTATATCCATTTGACAAGCAGCCAGATGGCGAACACATAATTATACTTGGTAAATTTCTTTATTTTGGAAAATTTGGGTTTAATAACACTGCATTGAACATACCAACTTACAAAAGAAATAATATACTATCTTAACCCTTACTGCATGCAGGGGAATGGTACAATGGATACTTGAGGACAATGCTCGAAGCTGCCATGAGAATCGGAGCTGATGTTGCACCATTAGATCAATGGTCAACCTGGATTTTCAAATGATTGCTATATTGGTATGAAAGATGTATATCCATATGTAATTCTTTCATGAATTAACCTTGTACTAGACTACTAGTCAGTTCATCATCAGGTTATATTTTGCGCCATATTTCTTGCACATGCTAGCTCATTGGGGTTTTTTTTCCCTAGTGGTTGGAGATTGATTTTGAGAAATAATATTAATTAAAAGAAATTGATGAAAGAATATTCATTACAATATCTGTGAATCAATTGCCTTGTAATCTACCTGAAGGTGAGAAATGTGGAGGGCCAGGTGGTAACATGCATGCTTCAACCTTAAACAACATAAGTTTCCAGAACCCATCGGTTGATATATTGCAAGCATACTATTGGTATTGTCTTTATACTCTTGGTATTGTTACAAAGAAGAAACAATTAGTCAAGCTCATATATACAATACATGTATACATACATGAACATGTACAACTTCTCATTTTGCAGGAACTTAACCGCTGCAACTGCTCCTCCTCTTCCTTTTGACATTGATTTTCCGGCTTTCCCTCCTGTTCCTTTTAACTACACCGCAGGTGACAATAACCAATATCAATTTCCCAGCCTAGGAACGAAGGTAAGGATGATAGAGTATGGTCAAAGAGTGGAAATCGTGTTCCAAGGGACTAATATAGGGAATCCGGAGAACCATCCAATACATCTTCATGGTTATAGCTTCTACGTGGTTGGAAGGGGTTGTGGAAACTTTGACACCGACCCCAATTACAAACATGATTACAATTTGGTTGATCCTCCTAGAGTTAACACCATTGGAGTTCCTAAAAATGGCTGGGTTGCCATTAGATTTAAAGCTGATAATCCCGGTAATCTCTCTGTCTCTCTCTCAATCTGTTTGTATGCGTGTAATAAATTTTCATTGACATGGATGCATGATTTATATTTTAGGGGTTTGGTTTATGCACTGTCATTTGGAAAAGCACGCCATCTACGGTATGGCTGGGGTCCTTATTGTGAAGGATGGAGACAATGATCAGGAAAAAATGCTGCCACCTCCTAAAGATGGGATGCCTAAATGTTGATTGTTTTAGAAAATTTTTCTGTTGGATCCGAGTGTTTTAGAAAATGTTTTAGTTTGATCTCAAAGTGGCACCTTCAACTATAGTTCGCCTATTTGTTTAGTGTATTTTAGTAAACGTTTCGGTTCGATCTCTAAGTGGCACCTCCAACTGGTTTGCTTGTATGTTTAGTTTGTTTTAGAGAAAATGTTTTGGTTCGAACTCTATGGACTCATAGAATGGAAAATTATTTGAATTGGGACTTATTTGAGAAGTTTTCATTTGTTTGTGTAATTGTACAGTTAAGATGCTTTGAAATTTGAATCATATCCTTTGAGATATTTTCATTTGGAAATTTCTCTCTCATTTGCTAGAATAATGAGAGAGAGAGAGAGAGAGAGAGAGAGAGAGAGAGAGAGATTGCTACATGACTGGAGGACTACTACTATGCAAGGCCATAATTTGACCATTCTACTCTCCTTTGCCAGTATGTAGTCCTATGTGTGTGGTGTTTGCACCCCACGATACCAAATTAATTTGTAAGTTTCTAATAAAATTTGCAATAATTTTTTTTATTATTTATATATAAATAATGTTTCAAATTCAAGTCAAACATGATTCATGAGACATTTGTAGAATTATAAAGAAAATGATGAAAATACTACAAATTTTACTACATATTTTTTACAAAATAATGTAGCAATTAAACGAATGGTTGATGTTAACAATATAATAAATGAATGCTAGAATTATTTTTTGTGATTAGAGACCCGTTAATTGTTAAATATTATATTGAAAATTTTGTAGTAAAACTTTTGTTTTTTCTTACAAGCCGTTTGTAAGACCTTTGAACTCTGAATTGTAAGTAGTTTGTTCACTTTGTTGTGCTCCGGACCAATAGGGAGTATGTTCGATCTCTAATCATAACGTTATATTCGATCTGTTAATAAAAGAATAGTTGATAAGCTTTGGAATGATTATATGGATATTATACAAAATATTCGAATCATTAGTTTGATCCTATTCCGCTGTGTACTATAGATATGTACTCACTAAGCTGTCAAGCTTACCCCAGTTCAATAGTTTTTAGATTGAGATTTAAAGCTGTGGGGGAAGATTCAATTGTAATTAGATATTTGTGGAATTGTGAAGACGCACATAGATTGAATGTTTAAATATGTTTTGCTGTGTTTTTAAGATTATATATATGTTGTTATATAGGTTAGAATTTTCAGAGTTTTTTTTTTTTTTGAGAGATAATTACAACATGCTGCTAACCTTGCAGCTCGAACCTTTTCCCCCTTAAACCCCCAAACACTTTGTGCATGGGGAGGTGTCAATTCAACTACAAGGCATTTGGCAGAATTTTCAGAGTTAGATTTATATATTTGAGACCTCATTATGGAGATTTTTTAATATTGATTTTAATAAGGTTTTTAACCATTTTCGTCCTATTGGTCTATGTAATGTATGCTACAAGGTGATATTGAAATTATTGTAAATAGATTGAGACCTCTTTTAAATAAAATGGTGGATTCGGCCCAAGTGGCCTTTGTTCCTAGTAGATGATCAACGAAAATGTGGTTCTGGCTTATGAGATTGTGCACAGTTTCAAACACACAAGGAAGAAGAAGGGCTACCTTGGAATTAAACTAGATTTCCAAAAAGCTTATGATAGAATGGAATAGAGCTTTCTGATGGCGGTTCTTAGAGCCTTTGGTTTTAGCAATAGCTTTGCTAATCTCATTCATCAATATCTTTCGTCTATTGAGTTTTCACTTCTCTTAAATGGGGGTCAATGCCTAAGTTTCTCCCCTCCCGGGGTCTTAGACAAGAAGACCCTATATTGCCATATCTATTTATTCTGGGTAGTGAAGTTCTCCTGAGACTTATAAATAGGGAAGTTGCCCAAAAGAAGCTATTTGGTGTTAAAGTGTCCAATACTAATCCTCCCATTTCTAAGCTATGTTATGCTGATGACATCATTTTAATTTGCAAGGCAAAATCCTTTGAGCTAGCCACTTGCAAAATTTTCCTGGAGAAATATTGTTCTTGGTCGGGCCAGTTATTTAGCGTGGAAAAATTTGGTTGTTTCCCCTTTAAAGGGGCGAGCCCTTAATTTATCAATAAAGTGAGATGTAGTCGGTGCCTTAATATTCTGTCCCATAACACCACCTACCTTGGTGTTCCTCTCTTTCTCTCTAGGAGTAGGAATCAAGATTTCAAATATATTAAAGAAAGATTGGATAGCAAGCTTAGTGGATGGAAAAGCAAAAATTTGTCTTGGTCTAGTAAAGCAACTCTTATCAAATCTGTGGCCCAAGCCATTCTAGCTTACCATATGTCTGCCATCTAGCTCCCTAAAGGTCTTTGTGATCAACTTGATGCTTCAAATCGTAGATTTTGGTGGAATCATAAATCTAAGTCGAGTTCTTACGGGACGCCAATGTCTTGGTCATGTCTTTGTTGGCCCCAAAAGGAGGGAGGCTTGGGTTTCAAGAATCTCTGGGACTTTAACCAAGCTCTCCTCTCCAAACTTAGCTAGTGGATTTTAACAGGAAAAGAATGTCTCTGTGTTAATGCATTGAGGGCGAAATACAAGATCTGTAATAATTGGCTGACTCATTCCTATTCTGGCCATGCTTCCCCATCTTGGAAAAGCTTGTTGGGCATCAAGCACCTCATCTTTAAGGCAGCTTGCATTCTAATTGGCAATGGGGACTCTATTCAAACATGGTCTGACCCTTGTATCCCCAATCTCCCTGGCTTCATCCCTTCTCCTAAGGTTGATGCTAATCCAGACCTGGCCCTGGTAGTGTCACAGCTCCTATCTTCGGATCACAGTAGATGGGATATTCCCAAACTGAACTATTTCTTCGAAGAGCCAGTGGTTGATCTAATTCTGAAAATCCCCATCCTAATTTACCAAACTGAGGATAGTTGGTCTTGGACTGTAATGAACTAGGATCCTTTTCAGCCAAATCTGCTTATTGGCTATGTAGGGCAACCTCTTCCCCTTCGAACATTGATGCTATTAGGGGTCAAATATGGAAAACCAAGTTGCATGAACGCCATAAGCTGCATTTATGGAGAATTGCTACCAACGTGCTACCTTCTAAGAGAGTTAGTGGGGGTTGAGAATGGAAGCCATTCAGTTTGGGTCCCCATCGGATTATATATGTTTCCTCATATCCCTTCCTTTTGTGGACAATCTAAATCCTGGTCAAAAAGAAGAATTTTTGCTGTTTGGTGCCATCCTTTGTGATGTTATTTGGAAGAAGAGAAATCAATCCCTTTTTGAAAACATTGCGCTTAATTTTGATGGAGTAGCATCCAGGATTTCTAGTCTCTTCGCTGAGCATAAAAATTCAAGAGCCTCCACCTCAAGACATCTGGTTTCTTCCCTTCCTCAGGTTTGAATTCCTCCCTAAAGGTTGGACATAAAAATAAATGTTGATGCAGTAGTGGGTCCTCGCTTCTCTGCCATCGTTTTGGTTATAAGAGACTGGAGAGGGAAGTTGGAATTTGCTGGCTCCATGAAAGTGAACACCACCCTCCCTCTCCAAGATGAAGCAGAAGCAATTAGATGGGCAATTTCCTTAGTCCCTACTCTAGCTGGCGAATCTATCATTGTGGAGTCTGATTCTTAATTTGTTGTCTAGCTTCTTTCGAATTTGGCAGTGCCCCCTTCTTGGCGAATCAAGTTACTATGCTCTGATTTGAGGTCCCTTTTGTCTTTCTCTGGTAATGTCTCTGTAATTTGGGTCCCTAGGCTATGTAATGAGGCAGCCCTCACCTTAGTTAAATGGTGCTTATCTTGTAATTTTTTTTTTTTGCTTTTTTGGCTGTGGTTATAGCTCGAACTGTTTCTCTTCAGTTGTTTTGGGAGAGTCCAAAAAGGTGTTGTAGTTTTGTCTTCCTCTTTAATAAAGTTTTCTGTTCATTAAAAAAAAAAAAAAAAGAAGCTATGCATTGTATTTTTCTATGCAAAATAATATTGTATAGGTTAACCTCAGTGCATTTTTTTAATCCTCTCTAGAGAAAACTAGAGAGCACTTTCCTCTCTTACAAGAGCTCAACTTTCATCAATCCCCAACCCCAATCACTTGTCCACAGATCAATAGATTAGCTTTTATATCCTCAAATCCACTCTCACAATCCATATTGTCCCAATCTTCTCTTCTTTCCAATCATTAACCCAGCTTAGTGAGGCACGAGTAGGCCTATAAATTTGAGTATTCTTATTTTTAAGAATCATATGCTGTTTCATAACTGAGTATACTACCCTATTCCTATTCTGTAGGACTTTCAACACCCCAAGTTGGCTCTGTCTTGTAAACTCAAGCATCCCTCCTACCAGCCAATCTGCTTTCCCACCTGATCCTGAACCACTGCACGCTTGGCTCCCTTTCTCCACCTCAACCTTAATTGCCATAATATAATCCTATCATCACTGCCTAAACAACCAATGATCTTTCAGAAAAAATAATTGCATCAACCTCCATATATAGATGAGCACCACCCTTCAAAATTCACCAACTTATTATTCAATCCTAAAAACAGACTACCATCTCATTCCCTCCCCCCCTTATACTTTGAACCAAAATAAGAATTGACCTCTTAACCCTCTCCTACATGCCAAACACTTCAACCTTGTTAGGTAAAACCTCGTATCCAAATGGAACCAAGTCAAAATAATAGAGAGATGGGCTGGAGTGACAGTAGTGCCTTTGAAGCTTGGCAGGATGATGAAGAGATGGGAGAGTCTTTGAATCTTGATGAAGATGACGTCCTTTCCAATGCCATTCTTCGAAGAGGTTCAATTTTTCAATTAGATGACAATACCCTAGAGAGGAACAGAGCTTTTTTGGAGGCAATGCACTATTGGCTATCTCTTAGACAGAAGGCATTTTTTAGTTCGAAGAATGCAATCCATCCTGAGTTTTACTTGGAGACTTCGAGGCAACGTATGTATAGTGGGGAGGCAACAATTTATGTATCATCCACTTTGAATTCTCAACAGATAAAGAATACATCCTTCGTGAGGGACCTAGCAGCTCTGTTGATGGTGCATTGCTAGTAGTTGATTAGTGGGCCCCAAATTTTGCCCTCAACTGAATACAATTGACATTCTTGACAGTTTCGATCCAAGTACACAATTTACCCTTGGAGTACCACGGCATTGAGCTAGCACATTTTCTGGGAGATTTGATTGGCGAGTATATCACCATGGATTGGTAGCCCACTTTTGCTCGAATCATCCGATTCTGGAGAATTCAAGTGAGGATTAATCCATGGCTTCCCCTGGTGGTTGGTTTTATTCTAAAACGTGATGATGGCCAATACATGTAGTTTGAGTGCTGATATGAGCGCATTTTCAAAATCTGCAAGAAATGTGGTACAATAGGGCACTCTCGGAACCAATGTCATATGGACCTTATAGATGTGGAGGAGCTTCTAAGAGACCAAGCTTATCGCATTCGAACTTGCCACCTTGTTGAATTTGCTTTGGACATAACAGAAGTTATGTACACTGATGATATAAGAGCATTCAGGCGCCACCCCAGCAGAAGAACAACTCGAGTGAGATATGATCCAGGTTCACAACAAAGTCCAGTGGAACAACCAAGCAATCAACAACAACCAAACAATCAACCACATTTGACCCACGGCCATCCAAATCCAAGTGAAAACAATGGAAGCCAACCTTATAGCCATAGACTAGCCAATCCTATGCCTGGGCATCAAGCTTTGACAGGTTCAGGGTAAGAGACTTAAGTGACTTGGATATACACCTATTTGGACAGCAACCTAACCCATACAACCCCACAAACGACAGCTTATGGGAAATAAATTTTTTGGATGATACAGATGATGGAATTATCCTTCCAGCTACACCCACAAGAGATACACCCCAATCACCTAGCCAACCCCAACAATGGGTACCTCTTGATAGGTCAAATATCACAATGGTGGAAATAGAAGAAGGATGTTGTGGATGGACTAATGCTGAACTAGTGGATATGGATTGGGAAACATCTCTCTTAAATTACCCACCAAGAACACGCAATGAATTCTCAGATTTTAACTTTGAAGTGATATTGCAGAAAAGCCAGAGGCTAAAAATCCCTCATACCCAATAGGAAATCCAATGTTCTCAAACTTGCATTTTGGAGAGAGTTGTGGAACATCACAAGACTTAGAGGAAGCCCAAGTGACTGGGGGAGCCCTCACAAGAGCTAAGCTTATGGAAAATCTGAAAGCTCACTTAGTGTGTAAAACACTAGTGAATGTTCAGACCCCTAGTTACAAAATAACCAACACAAGCTTATACTCAAACAATATATGTGCAGAATGATAAATATAAGCTATACCTAAACATGCAAACTACTCTAAGCCATAATTTAATCACAGCACAGTAGTAATTAAAAGCAAAGAGTAAGGGATAGAGAGAAGCAAACGCAAGATAACACCGGCATGTGTTATCGAAGAGGAAACTGAAGAACTTACGAAAAACCTTTTTGCCACCCTCTAAGCAGTAAAATGATCCACTAGAAAATCAATTGGAGTACATGAATAGCAATAGACCCTCCAAGCCTAATCTACCCGATGCACCTAAGCCCTCCAAGCTTTTTGCTCCAACAGGGTTACGCCTAACCTTGTCTTTTTTAGCTTACCAGATCCCGCAATTAGCCCATTGTATTAACCAAAATGAATTTGTTCTCTCTTGAACTACTTCCCAAACACCAATAACCTTTTCACTGCTCTGAATGTGGTGAGGTACGGATTTGATTTAAGATCCTCTCAAGAGTATGATAATGGAGAGGGTGAGAGTAGAGGAATTTGGAGAATAAAAGGAATAGGATTGTGGATGAATCAATCTTGTTGTTCTCTAGGGTGTATCTCTCAAAATTTTCTTTGGAAGCTCTTTACATTTCGTGGGTATAAGGGTATTTATAGTAGGGTATGAGAAGGAATGTCGAAAGTCATTTTTCTGCAAAACAGGGTGCATTGGCTAGTCACTCACGATTGGGACAAGTCATGTGTTCCAGTCACCAGTTAACAGAATGGCCAGACTGTATTTTTTGTCCTGTAGTGATCCAGTCCTGACCTTTCAACTTCCTGCATGCTTCACATGTGTGTTGGATTTTCGCGAGTCACAACTCGCGAGTCAGTCGCGAGGTTTAGTTGCAAGAAGCCTTTTGATGCATACACTTAATCAATTCTTCACACTCTCTCACACACAACCCTTACATTATTTTCACCTAAATACAGGGTTTCTTAATGTTGAACTACAAATAAATTCGGTACGGAATAAAGCCAACACATAGTTGAATAAATGCAACTTTACAAAATCAGCCTAAGGGAAATGACCTAGCCCCATCATTCACAATCCACTATGCAGTGAAGATGGCTCCCTCTACCCTACCCCACCAACTAGAGTGGAAAGATTACAACTGGCAACCTCTGTTATCATTACTCAATGCTGTAATACCCAAAACCCAACTTGTTTAGTCAATTTTATTCAAAAGGTAATGCAAGGAGTATCTTGGCACTATGGTGTGGCCCTTAAGCAGCCTATTATCTTTAAACCTTTATTCACCCCCACCCTCACAAACCCCTCTAGTCATCTCACAACATTTCAAACTCAATCTCAATTCTTGAAAAATCTTTTACTCACAACCCAACAAACAAACATGGAAATGATAGTTCTTGACCCCAAGCAAATTGATGGGTCTCCCCAACCAGATCACTTACAACACCATCAACCAAACCCCTCCTCCCCTATGAGGCAAAGAAATGAAGATACTCTTGAACACAGTAGTCTACGTTGAAGAAGATTCGACCAAGAACATTGAATAGCTAGCTCTGATCTCCAAGCTAAAAACCATAACTTTGAGGAGCCAATTTCATATGCTGTGGCCTCACTCCAACACATTAGCTTTGAAAACAACGAAGTGATCCTAAAAGTCAAAGTTCTTGGAAATGTCATCTCAAGCAAGGAACCAAACTTCTTTTGGACTAGACCACACCCATACCAGCAACAAGCAAGCACGTTGTTTTCCCAAATCTTAATCCTACTGTCTAACTTAGGGCTTTTAGAGGCGGCTCAAGAAAGGCCTCCGCCCCAACCATGAAGATCCTCGCATGGAACTGTAGAGGTCTTGGCAATTCCTCTGCAGTCCAGCTATGCTCAAAGATTGTTTCATCACAAAAACCATATATTATGGTTTTTAATGTAAACAAAACAAAAGCAAAGGAAAATATTGGACTCATAGATGGTCTTTTGAGAATTTTGAAGAAGTAGGTAGGATTGGAATGTCTGGCGGCCTTTTGTTATGTTGGAAAAAAATCCATTTAGTTGTACTAGAAGCAACAAAAAATATTATTCATACTAGAATAGAATTGCTAGTTGTGGGTTATGTCTTTTGTACTTTTATTTATGGTCATCCAACCACGCACAAACGAAAAATTTGTGGGATAAACCCCTTTCCCTACGCAGCACAGTAATAGGCCCTTGGGTTTGGATAAGGGATTTCAACCAAGTCCTGTCAAACGAAGACAAATTATCATTTAGAACATAAGCATGCCTAGGAGCAAATGATTTACATAATCGTCTCAAAGAAGCAAGCATGATCCCCGCGAATGCTACTAGGGTTAAGTTTACTTGGAATAACAATAGAGATGATGAAGATTTAGTGCTTAAATGGCTTGATAGAGCCTTTATGAATCTAGAATGGCTAAACTCTTTTGAACTTAGTAGCCTGGAGGCCTGGCTAATAACAATTTTTGACCATGTTCCAATAATACTTGATATCTATAGAATGCATACCTTCAGGAAAAGACCACAAAGATTTGAAGCCATGTGGCTATTACATCCAAGTTATAGGAAAGTCATTGAAGATACATGGAGACAAAATACATTTGGTTCAGGAGTGAAAATATTGACAACAAAGCTCAAGAGAGTTCAAAGGGCTTGTTATGAATGGAACAGACACGATTTGGGAAACATCCACAAAAAATTATCAGAGCTAAAGAGTTGACTTTTAGATCTGCAAAAACAACACTACACCCTAGAATCAGCTAGGCAAGAACAATTAAAACAAAGAGAGCTCCAACTTCTTTTGGACATGGAAGAGACCTTTTGGGCCCAAAAAGTGAGAAAAGATTGGACTCTAAAAGGAGACATAAATATAAGATATTTCCATACTTTAGTCAAGCAAAGGAGAATAAATAATCACAATACCAAAATAAAGCAAGACACATGACAATGGTTAGAGGAAGAAGAAAACATCAGACAACACATAAATGAGCAGCTTCAAAACCTCTATCAAGTGCCAGAAGAGATGAGTAAATAAGATATAACAAAGAATTTGGATATATATAATCTACTTGGGCTGTCTTTTATTCATAGATAAGGTTTGTGTAGACTCTCAATTTTGTATCCATAATTTAATCTTGGGAGATGATTAAAGTAATCATTTTGAGTACCCAAAAATTCATGATTTCATTTCATGCATTAAATTATTAATCACATAACATAAAAATGATCTTGAGATTTTAACAATAGTGACGATATGCCCGGTTCCCAAATCAGATCGTTAGATTGAAAGATATCACAAGATCAAGTTTTCACGGTCTGCATGCATTCATTTAGGTGGAACTAATCACATGTGATTAATTGATATTAATTTTGATTGGTGGATAATTAAAATTAATTAAATAAATTTATTTGATTGGTGGAGTATTTTTCTTAAAATAAGTTTGGTTGCATGGGAATAAAATGAATAATATGATAATATGGGAATTAAGTTAATAATTAGGTTTTTAGGGTAATTATCTTTTAGATAATTATTTTTAAGGATTTAATTATCAAGTTAAAATGGATTTTACTAGGAATACAAGTCCAAAAATTCCAAGTATGATTCTCAGCCTAGAAAAATGCCCAAAAAAGAGTCCAAAATGCACAAGAAAACGAAATTGGGCGAAGCCCTAAGGAGTGCCAATCGGCACTCCAATAGTGCCAATTGGAACTTGTGGAGTGCCGATTGGCACAAATTTCAAATTGGGCCTAGCTACGTTTAGTCCAAGTTTAGACCAATTGGATTTGATTTTTTGAGGATAAAACTTGACTTAATTCCTATTTGCTAATTTTCTTATTTTTTAAGTAGCTAACACCTCTATAAATAGAGGAGGCCTCCCAACATTCAGCACCCCTAAACCTTCTCTCCCTTTACGTTAAAGAAATTTTGGAAGCTCTGCAATAGGAATTTCTTTTCTGTTAAGTGGCCTTATTTTAGATCTGTAAGAGATTCATTCTCTTTGATTTCTATAATAATCCTTTCTTGTAGAATTTATTCTTGCAGGTTTGCTCTTGCTTTACTTTCCATAAACATGATTTTGTTCTTATTTTACTTCCTATAAACATGCTTTTGTTCCTGCTTTATCTTCTATGAATATGTCTTTGCTTCTTTCATTGTTTACATAGTCATGTTCTTAATATGTTATTGCAAGCTCTTTCCCCCCTTGGAAAATTCACATGATTAGTTTAGATTTTAATATGTTGATTGATTAACATGCACAAATCTAAGGTTCAACAAGAAAATCTGGCATGAAAGTTTCATTCTTCTCTACCTCCAAAATCAGATTTGTATTTTTAATTAAAATATGATATGTATTTCTTTACTAACAAAACCAGATTTATATTTTTCATTAAAATCATATTTGTATTTTTTTTTTTTACTTCTAAAGCTAGATTCATATTTTTTATAAAATCAGATATGTATTTTTTTACTAACAAAACTAGATTTGTATTTTACATTAAAATCTTATATGTATTTTTTTACTTTTAAAACAAGATCTGTATTTTTCATAAAAATTTGATCTTTATTTTTTTAACAATGCTAGATTTGTATTTTTCATTAAAATTTGATATGTATTTTTTATTAACAAAACTAGATCTATATTTTTCATTAAAATCTGATCTGTAGTTTTTATTAACAAAACTAGATCTATATTTTTCATTAAAATATGGTTTTTATTTATTTATTTTTTTAACTTCTAAAACCAGATCTGTATTTTTTATAAAATCTGATCTGTATTTTTATTGTAAATTTGTAATTTACAACTATTTTATGTTGGCTTTAATTCCGTGCCAAATTTGATGGTAATTATGTTCAATCTTTTGTACCAAATTAATGTGGGATTTTATTGTAAGTGTTATGTGTGAGAGAGAGTGTGAAGACTCAAGGCATATTGAAGACAAAGAAGTTTTCGCGAGTAGCTCGCGGGTAGCTCGCGGGTATCCTTCTCGCGAAGTGATACATATGCCCTGTACATGACTGGAATGCGAAGAGTTAGGATAGGATGGAGACAGCTGTGTTTTGCGACTATCTCGCGGGTAAGGCTTTCCCGTGAGACACCCGCGAAACATTCTGTTCTATTATTTTGTCCTATCTGATACATCCTTTCTCTACCCACACTATATATACCCTCATTACCCATAGATGTAACAGAGAGCTTCTGAGAGAAAACCCTAGTCACAAGCCCTTGAGAGTGAGAGATTGTTATACCCACAATTCTCTACACAATCCTTTGTAGTTTTCCTCAACTCTTACCTCTCCATTTCCAAATCCTTGAGAGATTGATAACCCAAACACTTACCACACCCATCTTGAGTGAAAAGTAAGGTTTTGGAGCTGCTGGGAAGCATTGGAAGAAGCCATATGTTTGGCGAATGCAATTGGGCTGAATTGCGTGATCTAGAGAGCTAGAGAAGACAAGACCTGACAAAGTTAGTTGGTAGCAGGAGCTTGAAGGGCTTGAGTACATAGGGTAGACTAGGCTTGGAGGGTCTTTTGTTATTTGTGTACTCTAATTTATTCTCTAGTGGATCGATTTACCGCTTAGAGGGCGGCGGAGAGGTTTTACGCCAAGTACTTCGGTTTCCTCTTCGATAACACATCGGAGTGTTATCTTGTCTTTGCATTCTTCTTCCCTATTCTTTTACTTTTCAATTTTCTGCTGTGTTTTATTGATTATGGGTTAGAGTAGTTTATTTGATTATCCGCTCGCATTTACTCTATTCCGCACTTAGTATATATAAGTCAGAGTAAAATCAATCGAGCCGTAATCTTTTTAATTTGGGGGGTCTAAACAGCTCTTGTGTTTTTAACACATTTTCGAGCTTTCATTTACTAACAAAACTAGATCTATATTTTTCATTAAAATCTGATCCGTATTTTTTTTACTTCTAAAACCAAATCCATATTTTTAATAAAATTTGATGTGTATTTTTTTACTAACAAAACCAGATCTTTATTTTTCATTAAAATATGATCTGTATTTTTTACTTCTAAAACCATATCTGTATTTTCAATAAAAATTTAATCTGTATTTTTTACTTCTAAAACCAGTTCTGTATTTTTTTTATTAAAATCTGATTTGTATTTTTTTTTGAAGAAACCAAATATGAATTTTTCATAAAACATTTACATTTTCATAAAAAATATGTTTTCTCTCACATTTATAAAAATAAAACTAGATCTGAATTTTTATTAAAAACTCACTCTTTCTCACCATGGAAACTCAGATCTAGATTTTTAATCAAGCAATCTCATCAAACCTTTTTCATACAAACTAAAATTGCAGATCTAGGATTCTCAAATAGTATTTTAACCCCAGATCTAGAAGTTGGCTTGGCATTTGTTGCATATCATTTAACATTTTCAATATGGGTACTTAATGATCATTTAAAGTCCAGAAGACCAGGCTTTGCCTGGGCAGAATGGGTACCTAACACCTCCCATTCTATTACCTAAACCCCAAACCATAGGTCTTGGTTCGTAGAATAATGCTTTATATTTATTTTTGTATATTGTATCTAGGGCCAAAGTTCTGTATTTTTTTTACATAAATTGTATTTAGGTGCAAAGTCTTGTAACGATGTTCTACCAAGTTGTATTCATATGTTCAATTAATGAAACTTGAGGTATTTCACATATATGAATTGTATATTGTAATTTTTTTCTTAATTTTTTGTAATAAAAAAAATAAGTGGCAAATCCATATAACCCCAAAAGAGAGGTTCCAATACATTCTCTTTTGATTGAAAGTACCCAAAAGTCCCGGTCTCTCACAATTTGGATAGAGAATTTATAGAAAAAGAAGTTAGGGAGGCAATCTTTCAATTACAGGCTCGGAAAGCCCCATGCCCGGATGGTATTCTAGCCTTGGTCTTCCAAAAATGCCGGAATACTGTGGGACCTACTATCACACAGGCAACCTTTGGCTTCTTAAGGTCGGGCTTCATTCTAAAAGAACTAACTAGCACCTTCATCACCTTAGTCTCAAAGAGTTTAGGTCCAAAAACAGTGGGAGATTTCAGACTAATCAGCCTATGCAATGTAGCATATAAGGTAGCCTCCAAAGTGCTAGCAAATTGGCTCAAACCTATTATGGAAGATATCATTACATCATATCAAAATGCCTTTAGCAAAGGAGAATAAATAGTCGCATTACCAGAATAAAGCAAGACATAGGACTATGGCTAGAGGAAGAAGAAAACATTAGACAACACATGAAGGAACAGTTTCAGAACCTCTATCAAGCGCCAAAAAAGATGAGTAAAGAAGATATAGCAAAGAATTTGGATATATACAATCTACCTATGTTGTCTTTTATTCATAGACAAGGTTTGGACAGAGAATTTTACAGAAAAAGAAGTTAGGAGGCAGTCTTTCAATTAGGGGCTTGGAAAGCCCCAGGCCCGGATGGTATTCTAGCCTTGGTCTTCCAAAAATGTTAGAATACTATGGGACCTACTATCACACAGGCAACCATTGGCTTCTTAAGGTCGGGCTTCATTCTAAAAGAACTAAATAACCACCTTCATCACTTTATTCTTAAAGAGTTTAAGTCCGGAAGCAGGGGAGATTTCAAGCCAATCAGCCTATGCAATGTAGCGTATAAGGTAGCCTCCAAAGTGCTAGCAAAAAGGCTCAAACCCATTATGGAAAACATCATTACATCATATCAAAATGTCTTTAGCAAAGGGAGGCTTATTTCAAACAATATAATCATTTCCCATGAATTACTCCACACAATAAAGTCCAAGAAGAAAGGTAGAGCCCGTTTCGCAACCTTAAAAATTGATTTCAACAAAGCTTATGATCGATTGAGTTGGAACATCTTGGAAGTAGTCCTACAAAAAAACTGGTTTTAGTTAGCCATGGATAAAAATCATGCAGTGTGTAAGCATAGTGACCTATAGCATCTTAATCAATGGAGCTCCAACAGAAAGTTTCAGACCCTCAAGAGGTATAAGACAAGGTGACCCGCTATCCACATACCTCTTTATTCTTTGTGTAAATTTCTTATCATGCATGTTATCGGATATGGAGGGAAAAGGCCTAGCGTAGGGAATTGAATTACAAAAAGGAGAAATACCTATAACACATCTGTTCTTTGCGGACGACATCCTCATATTCATGAAGTTGAATAAACACACACTAGGAAGGCTGAAAGAGGCTTTGGAAACTTTCTGTCAAATGTCAAGGCAAAAGATAAATGATGGTAAATCAACTATGACGGTTAGCCCAAATTGTGAAGCTAAAGAGAAGAAAGGCTTATAAGACAAATTCAAAATCCATATTAAAGCAAAAATTGGGAAATACTTAGGAACTTATATTGAACCTGGAACCAAAATGAAGGAAATAAGAAATCAAATCATAGACCGAATCCTAAGCAAACTTCAGAACTGGAAAGGAAAACTTCTCTCTTAAGCGAGTATGTTAACTTTGATAAAATCAGTCATGCAAGCTATACCAATCTACTTTATGTCTGTTCACCAACTACCTACGAATACTTGCAATCGCATTGATAAAATTATTGGCGAGTTCTGGTGGGGGGACAACCTAGAAAAAAGAAATATTCACACTATTGCATGATAAGCACACCTCACTCAAAATTTGGATCTATTGATAAGGTAATCTGGCCCTTCTCCAAAACAAGTGGATACCCGGTAAAGCAGGGTTACAAACTATCAACTCAAGTAGCTGATACCAATCATACCAATACAAACAGCAATAAAATCTAGCAAAACCTATGGAAACTCTGGATACCTTATAGGATATCAATCTCTTTGTGGAAAAACCTCCAACATGGTCTTCCGATTAAAATTGAATTGGCTAGAAGACAGATAACCACAGATGTGACTTATGCTCTGTTGCTGAATGGCAGTAGAGATGCTGCGATCTGTCCCTCTAAAGGACTTAGATAGGGAGATCCCTTCTCCTCATACTTATACATCATTGGGAGCGAAGTTTTAGTATGACTAATAAATAGGGAAGCAAATAGAAATAATATAAAAGGAGTAAAATTGGCAGCAAATGCTCCTATGGTGACGAAACTGAGCTACGTAGATGATGTTATGTTATTTTGTAATGCTAAGTTGGGAGAGGTGAAGAAGATGATGGAATGCCTAGAGATCTATTGTGAATGGTCTGGGCAGAGTATAAGTTGGGATAAATATGGAGTATTTGCCTTGAAAGGGGTTCATCCTCAGTTCTTAAAGCAAGTTAAGAATAGATGGGGACTTAAGAAGTTGCCACGAGGGACTAAGTATTTGGGAATTCTACTATTTTTGTTAGAAGTTTAGACCCCTTAAATCCAAACAGATTAACCTAGATATTTAGGCAAGTGATAAACTTAGGTAAATTAAGCAATTCTAGGTTAACACAAATATATCATATCATGCAACAATGCAAAAAATAAAAAACACACGATATGATAACCCAGGAAACCAAACCGGTAAAAACTTGGGGAGGATTTAACCTAGCTATCCTCAAGGTAAAAAGGAATTCACTATGAAAGAATTGAAGTTTACACAATAGGGACTTAGACCACTAACATCCTATTGCTACCTCGAGTAGGAAACTTACTACCACGACCACGTGACAGCTCCGAGTCCACGGACTACTTCTTTCCTTGAATTCTCAGCAAAGCATAAGCACACCTGCTTGTATATATTGAAGCTCTTGATTCTGCAACTGAATGATTACCAAGCTCTTGACATTAATCTTGAGTTTGTAAACCCTAAGTGTATGTGAAGGTAAACACCTCTAGATCTCACAAATAAGATTCACAAACACAATATTCAGAACCCTAAAAACGTAGCTAGGGTCTTCCCTTTTATACTTAGGGCAAAACATAAAACCCTATACATTAAATGGGCTAGGGCTGAGTTGGAAATTCTGCGGAAAAAACATTTTGCACGACTTTCGATCGGTCGAGTCTAATTCTCTATCGATCGAGCTAGGCAGAAATGCACAGTAAATTCTGCAGTAACTCGATTCCAACTTTACATAAAAAACCCATACTTTGAGCAAGTCTAAACAAGACTAAAACCGTTTTGATCATGGTTTGCCAACATTACAAAATGAAGTTCTAATACATTAGTTTCTAATTCTTAGAACCTAACAATTTTTTTCTAGAAACAAGAATGAGGATTTCAAACACATTAAGGAGAGAATGGAATCCAAAACAAGTAGCTGGAAATGCAAAAGCCTCTCTTAGATGGGACGAGTAAATCTTATTAAGTCAGTGGCCCAAGCATTGCCTACGTATCCCATGTCAATTGGTTTATTGCCAACAAAATTATTGGATGAATTGGATAGTATTTTGAGGCGTTTCTGGTGGAATCCAAAGGATGGAGTAAAACACTACTTGAATCCTATGGCTTGGAGTTCCCTGTGCAAGCCGAGAGAAGGAGGAGGATTGGGGTTTCGAAATTTTGCAGATTTCAACCTAGCAATCTTGGCAAAATTAGCATGGTGGGTCTTAACTAATATAAGATTGTTTGTGTGTGGAAATCTTGAAAGCCAAATATAAGGTAAGAGGAAATTGGCTAAATTTAAATTGTTCAAATGGCTCATCTTGGACTTGGAAAAGCCTGGAGAAAGCAAAAAAGATTATGATGGATGGGGCTGTCAAACTAGTGGGTAATGGGCTTAGCATTTGGATAGGGGATGATTTATGGGTGTTGGAAGCTCTAGAATTTAAACCTGTTCCGGGAATACAGGGAGTGGAAGGCTCAAAATTAATAGTTGGACAATTGATAAAACCAGAGGCAGCAATGTGGGATGTAGACAAGCTGGATTCTCTATTTGATGAGGAGACAGCGATTGCAATAAAGAAAATTCCCCTATGGAATGGTGGCCAAAAAGATAGCTGGGCATGGATTAAATCAAATAGCGGAGAAATTTCAATGAAGTCAACCTATAAAATAGTGGTGAACTCATCACCTCGTCCATAACTTGATGAGAAGCGCAATAGGATATGGAAGTCCAAGCTCTATGTTAGTTTTTAGATCCTTGAAAACTAGATTGTTTAATCTAATTAATTACCTAAGTGAATACGTAGGTAAATTATTCAGATCTAGGTTAAAACAAAACACTCATATCATGTAAAGTAGCGGAAAAGTAGATAACACAACGATTTAATGACCTAGGAAAGCCTAACTGGTAAAAAACCTAGGGATGATTTAACCTAACTATTCTCAAGGTAAAAACTAGACATGGCAAAACGGGCGGGTTGGGTCGGGTTGGGTCAATCAGGTTGCGGGTCAAACGGGTTGCGGGTCAAAATGGGTCATTTTAAGCGGGTTAAAAACGGGTTTGGGTCAGTTGAGTTGCGGTTTGGGTCGGGTTGGGTTGACTCGTATTTTTCACATGAATTTTTTTTTATTTTTTATTTTTATAAAGAAAACAACATGTATTTGCCATTTGAAAAGTCATGCAACAAATTATTTGATGTAAAATGCATTATTTTGAATTCACCACTTATATCAAGAATGAACTACACTTATTAATACTTATTCAATAATTTTAAAATTATACAAATCCTAACATTGCTATCTAAAAAAAATAACACAAAGATAAATAAAAAAAATACGCAAGTTTTATTTCTACACAATATCAACATCCCAAAATATAAAACAAAATTACAAATGACTTATTGGATAATTCAATTGACAAAGAATAAAAGCATATAAGAAATTTACAATCTTGAAAATTAATTTTATAATCTATTGTCGATTGTGGTTGGCCTCTATTTCAATTTGAGATATATATTAAAGTTTGATTGTTTACTTATCTATACATGGTCTCTTTTATGAATATTATATCATTGTTAAGCAATACACACTCTATGAAATATCATAATTTATTTTGAAAAGCCATTTACTTTGGACATAAATTGTTAAAAAATAGGTCTAAGTATTCATAATTTATGTAAATTTGATACTTTGGCTTCACTATTTTCACACTTGTGAATATTTCTCATACATGTCTACAATTTTAAATCTATGTTTTTAACTGTACTAAAACCGGATTATCTTGGCATGTACTTTACTATTTGATATCTAAAAATCTTTACTCATTACAGAATGCTCAACTATTCATCTTTCAATTAATTTACATGTAGTTATGTAAATGTCACAATTGTTTTCTTAAAGCTCATAACAAAAAATTAAACTAATATTTTCTTAATTTTATTTTATTTTTTACAAAAAAAAAGTTTTAAAAAATGGTTCGGGTTCGGGTCGGGTCGGGTTGGCCCACAAAAACATGGGTTGAGTCATGGGTCATCCCGTTTTTGCTTCGGGTCAAAAAAATCGAGTTCGGGTCAGGTATTTTTCTGGTTGGGTCGGGTTAGAAAATTCTAACCTGTTTTGCCATGTTTAGTAAAAACAAATCCATTATGAAAGAATTGAAGTTTGTACAATAAAACTTAGACCACTAACATCTTATTGCTACCTCGAGTAGAAAACTTACTACCATGACCACGTGACAGCTCTGAGTCCACGGACTATTTCTTTCTTTGATCTATAACAGCCACAAGTTCTCCTACTTGTGACTTTGAGACTTCGCTCAAAGGTTTTAGATCTTCTTTAAAGTTCTTTATGCAGCAACTGAAGAGATCATTAAGTTCTTGAATTGAATCTTGATCTTGACAACTCTATGTGTGTGTATGAAGGTAAACACCTTTAGATCTCACAGAAGATTCAATACACAACACTTAAAAGACTTTGGAGGGCTTTTGGATACAAAACCCTAGATCTACAAAAGAGGCACACTCTTCTCTCTCTAAAAAGCCTTATAAAAACGATATTAGGGTTTCCTTTATATACTAGTAGTGTTTTACTTGAAAACCAATACGTTTAAGTAGAGTTTGGGCTGAATTGAAATTTCTGCAGAAAATTAAATCTGCACGAGTTTCGATCGATCGAGTCTAATTTTCGATCGATCGATCGATCGAGCCTTGCGTATTTTGACCAATAAATCATGCAATCACTCGATTCTAATTTTACCTTAAACTACACTTTGAGCAAGCCTAAACCTAAACTCTATGTTTTGATCATGGTTTGTCAACATAATACATATTGAAGTTCTAATATATTAGTTCTTAAGGTCTTAGAACCTAACACTCCATGAAAGGCTCAAACTTCTGCTATGGAGGGTATCGTCCAATATCCTCCCCACCAAAGACAAAATGATAAGGTTGAATAGAGAAGTTGACCCAAGATGTCCTCTATGCGGAGGTGAACAAGAAGCAACCTACCATCTATTTGTCCAATGCCATCTATCAAGAGCTTTGTGGTATGGGAGCTGGTGGAGTATTAAAATTGATGAAATCCAAGTATCAAATCTTGACCATTGGCTGGATTTCCTTTTTGACCCCTCTTGGTTCTTTAAGTCAGATGAGGATCAAAGATGCAAGTTTTTAGTTTTTGGTGCTTCGGTAATTGAGTGGGTTTGGAAGTGTAGAAACCAAGTTGTTTTTGAAAACAAATCTATGGTTTATGAATAGGTTTGCAAAAATTTGATTAGAATCTTTCATGAGCATTGGGCTGTAACTAAATTAAGCTCTAATAACCTTCTAGTTAGAAGAGATTTAAGCTGGACAAAACCACCACAAAATGCCTTCAAGTTGAATTGTGATGTGGCTATTGAGGATTCAAGCTCAGTTATAGTAGTCATTGTTAGAGATTGGAGAGGGTTGCTGGTGTTTGCATTCTCAAGAAAAGTAGACACCAACACCCCTATCGAAGCAGAAGTTGAGGCAATATTGTGGGTAGTGAATTTAGCTTGTCAAGCAAATTTTGGTAATGTGATTTTTGAAGGAGATTGCAAAAGCTGCATTAAGGCTTTAAGGAATGGTGGTGTTGCAGTTCCTTGCAGAATTAAGAACTTTGTTGCTGATGTGAGGCTGCAATTGGGAAGCTTCATGAATTCTAGTTTTAGTTGGGTTAACCGCGAAGCAAATAGAGCAGCACACTCCTTAGCTAGATGGTCTATACTTAATTCTTTTTTTGGTTATTTTGATTTAGGGAATAGTCCTTTTGCTTTTGTAAATGGAATCTTGAAAGAGGTTTGCTAGTAACATACTGTGATATATTTCGTCCCATATATCACTAATTATATTAATAAATAATTAAATTCTAATAAAATTTATTATAGTATAGATGAAAAAAAAATTAAAGGCAAAAATGCAAACTGACCCTCTTACCTTTACCTTTTTTCATTTTAGTCCTCTAATTTTAGTTTTGTCAATTCAGTTCTCTAACTTTCAATTTTTGTCAATTCAAGGTTTCATTACAACTCAGTTAGTTTTGCTGTTACCACCAATAAAACGACGCCGTTTTGTTCTGTGTTTTGTTTTTTTTTTTTTTTTTTGAAATAAAAAGAAAATAAGAAAAATGAATCTGAAAAAAAAAAAATAATGGGAACGATGTCGTTCCCCTTCCCCTGAACCAAAAGAAGACAAAGACCTAAATTCCCCTTCTCCTGAACCCAAAGAAAACAGACTTAAATCCCTAACTTTGAGAGAGAGAGAGAGAGAGAGAGAGAGAGAGAGAGAGAGAGAGAGAGAGAGAGAGAGAGAGAGAGAGAGAGAGAGAGAGAGAGAGGCTGAGTTCACCAGCGGTGAGGAACCTTGCTGCCCTTGCCTTCACTTACCGTACCGTAACTCCAGCTTCGGCCAAGTTTTGGGTAAGTGATGAAAATCCAGTTTTTTTTTGTGTGTTTGGTGTCTTTTTAGGATCAATGGGGTCGACGATGTCGTTCAAGTGATGAAAACCCAGAATTTGGGTCTTTGTTTTCTTTTGGTTCAGGGGTAGGGGAATTTTTTTTTTTTTTTTTTTTTCAGATTCATTTTTCTTATTTTCTTTTTATTAAAAAAAAAAACACAGAATAAAACGGCGTTGTTTTATTGGTGGTAACGTCAGAATTAACTGAGATGTAACGGAGCCTTGAATTGACAAAACTTGAAAGTTAGAAGACTGAATTGACAAAACTAAAAGTTAGAGGACTAAAATGAAAAAAATGTGAAAATTAAAAGATCAATTTTGCATTTTTACCAAAATTAAAAATTAAAGTGTCCGGGCAGTATTTTTATTTTTTATTTTTGAAAACGTCCGGGCAGTATTTCTTGCGTTGGAATCAATTTTCTTGGAGGTGGCACAACGAATCTTTCAGTAACGTAAGCAATGTAGTACATGCCTCGTACTTCATTTTGTGTGTACTACAGTTTACAGGACCCGATATGCTATAAAAATCGTACAAACCCGCAAGGCCACAACCACAACCTCAGTTCAGTGCTTTCATATCCTGTTCATTTTTGTCATTCTTCAAGTGAATTCAGCATCCAAAATCTTTCACTTTCTTTCAAATAGAATTGGCTCTAAAATGGTTTACATTGTTTTTTGGTCCTCAATCCCAATTTCAGCATCTTCTAAGTTCTAAGAAAAGCAAGCGACTTTGAATCATCATTTCGATGACACCTAGAAAGAATGGTTATTAATTTCAGGTAAATATTAGTCCATGCATTCAAATGTGATTTAATTTAAGGTAATGTCAATTGCCAAAGTTAATTGATTTCTAATAAAATTCTTGTGCCAAATAAATCCTTTTAATTTTTTAAAACCCACGATTGAGAAGATAGAGAAGTTTATTATACTTGCTCCCAAGAGGTGATACATATCAAATGTTAGAGCATCCACAAAGTCTTGCATAATAGAAAAAACATCACATTTTACACATTTTGACCCAAAAAACACCCACATCAGTGGGTGTAAAGTTGTGCATTTATGCACAAGTGCTACAGTAACCGTGCATATATGCACGGTTACTGTAGCTATTGTATTTAATATTTTACATTTTTTTCTCTCTCCTTCACCTCACTCTCTCAGCTTCTCTCTCTTGTTTTATCTCTCCTTTAGTCCACCAATCAGTCCAGCGTTACCGATTTGATCATTCATTAATGTAAGCTCGTTTAGACCCCTGTAAACTAGATTGTTTAACCTAATTAATTAACCAAGTGAATACTTAGGTTTATTATTCAGATCTAGGTTAAAACAATAACAATCATATCAAGTAAAGCAGCGGAAAAATAAAGAATACAAAGATATGATGACCCAGGAAAACCAAACCGGTAAAAAACCTGGGGAGGATTTAACCTAGCTATCCTCAAGGTAAAATAGCAAATCCACTAGAAAGAATTGAAGTTTACACAATAGCGACTTAGACCACTAACATCCTATTGCTACCCAAGTGTAGGAAACTTACTACCACGACCACGTGACAGCTCCGAGACCACGGACTCCTTCTTTCTTTAATCTTTGCAAAACACAAACACCACCGTTTGTGACTTTGAGATTCCACTCAAAGGTTTAGCAACACAAACTCTCCTGTTTGTGACTCCAAGACCACCCTTGAAGGTTTAGATCATCAGCACCTTTGATGACTAGAGAAGGCAGCAACTTCAACAATACCGAATCTTGAAATTCTTCAAGGAACAACACCGGTAGAAGTTATAAGAGAGGTTTTAGGAACAAAACCCTAAATACAAAAGAGGCACACTCTTTTCTCTCTAAAAAGCCCTATAAAAAAACGTGCTTAGGGTTTCCTTTATATAGTGGGAGAAGTAGATCTGAAACCCTAATCCTTAATGGGCTAGAACTGTTGTTTGGGCCAACTTAAAATTATGCAGATATGACTTTCGATCGATCGAGCCTGTTTTTCGATCGGTCGAATCAGGCAAATTTTAAAATCTTCTTTCTGCAGCTTGTATGTTCTTGTGTGCTCATGATTTGCCAATTGTTCTAAACTTTTAGAACCTAACAATTAATGGTGGCACAACAAAATAAAACCCCCCAAGAATCTCACTTTCATTAAGAATTTTAATTCTTGGGAATCAGAATTCCTTTTTGGGCGAAAGTGACGGTCTAGCACACCTAATCCGAAACGTTTCGGTTGTCAGCGAAACCGGAACCACCAACATCTCCCACATACTTTTCGGCCTCGCAGGCACGGTTCAGACGTGGAACAAGCGTAGTCGATATAGCGAGCTCTGGTAGGACAGAAATGCAACACGCGGTTTCGTCTGGCTCGACAAGAAACCCACCTGGAAAAACTCTATCCGACCGAGAGTTTAAAGTCTAGAACCTTGGAGGAATAGAGCAACACCAATGCACCTGGGTTTTTGTTTGGCTGATCAGAAAATCATCTGGGTTTTTGTTTGGCTGCTCATAATTTTGCTTAGAAATGTTTTTTTTTTTTTTTTAATTTTGTTGACAATTTATGTGTTTGATAGGAATGAATTAGTTGAAGATTTGTGGGTTGATGATGTTGGCTGGGTGGGTTGATGGTGGATGTGGATTGAATATTTTATTTGAATAAATGCGTATAATCGACAAATTGATATGGATGTTTTGTAAAAATTGAAATGTAAAATAGAAAAAGTAGATTTTAAATGTGCAAATTTACAAAAATTTTACATCTACTGATGCGGATGCTCTTACAAAATTAGGTTGTTTAGCTTTTTTTTATTACGAAAAGAGATGTCTTGTGCACTTCGCCTAGTGATAATGTACATGTTTTTTGCTTTGTTTTGTTTTTGTTTTTTGTTTTTGTTTTTGTTTTTTTTTTTAAATCCTAAAGATAAAGGCCATGAATCAAGGTGTTATTTTTCATGCGAATGTACACTTTTTCTATCAAAAGCTTCACAATGTACATATTATAATTGGATCAATGTTGTCATGTATGGCCCACTTATTATTACATTAATCTCGACGACTCAACTCAACGTGCTCTGGCATTGGAGTGCTCAACATCTCTCTCTCTCTCTCTCTCTCTCTCTCTCTCTCTCTTTCTCTCTCTCCCAAAGCATTGTGCACGACTCTGGCTATTTTTCACAACTACTTTCACTGATAATTCAAGTTTAGTCTCACATATTTTCTTAGACAATGTTGTCGCAATGCTTAGTTTATTATGGTTATTATGTTTAATTGTCCGAGAAGTTCAATACACTGTAAAGTCTAATTAAGGCTAACCATAATTTCATAGTCTCTGTATATGCTATATCCCATATTTCATGTAATACACAGTTAGAAATGTACGTAATCGTTAGAGATTTACTCTATTGGTATAAATGATTAGACCGTACCGTGTAATTTGCTTTATTATGATCTCTTTATTTTACAATATTCAACAGCATCTAGGCTGGCAAATGACTTTAAAAACATAGTTCACTCCAAGTTTTAGCTAAAGTGATGCGGTCAAACGAGGCAGCTAACCGCACATTTTAATTTCTTTACTTATGTAAGTAAAATACTACCCAAGATTCCTACTTTCTGATGCCCCTTTCGATAAAGACAAACATTATAGCCTAACGAGAAAGAAAAAAAAAAAAAAAAAAAAAAATTCCACATGGAAACATTAAATTAGTCAATGTTAATTAGCTAGCTTGTATCAGCTCTTAATGTGAAAATTGTGTTGTTTTAACTTTTAAGTGTTCTTTCAACCAAAAAAAATAAAAAACTTTTAAGTGTTCAATTTGATTGTCCAGATTGATAGAGAATTTAAAGGGTTAAACAACACATATAATTTAGTCTAAAGGTTTAAGCTTCCACAAAATGACATAATTTATATGTTTTTAGAAAAAGCACGTGTAACATTGAATATGTATATCTTTTTCATGGGTTTTAGTTGGCTCCATTGATAAAATACTATTTCTTCTATTCCAATTTGTTTGTCATGTTTAAAAAATATAACTTTTTAAAAGAACATCATTTATTTTCTTGTCGACTGTATAAAAATGTATAAATTTCCAAAACTACTTTTAAATAAATTTATCAAAAATAGTTTTGGAAATAAAGTAGGGGCATAATAGGAACATTAGTAAATTAATGATTTTTAAATTTAAAAACATGACAGTATTTTGGGATATCGTAAAATAGAATAGTGGACAAACAAATTGAGACGAAGAGAGTATTTATTTTGTCAAATAAGAGATTTGGAGTTAAAATTCCACCTATACCAAAAACTAATTGACATCTTGACCCGATAATAAAAGTAATCATCATATAGTAGATGTCATAGGTTAAAAATTCTATTGTATCTGTCAAAAAAGAAAATTTTCACTGTATTAGTTACCAGCAATCAGCTGCACCCTACAAAGACATCATCAAGCTAGCAGATTCATAATTTTTTTTTTTTCTTTTTTCTTACCTCTACTATTAAATTTTATAATATTCAACCAAATCTATTTTAGGACAACAAAATTGCTTTTTTCCCCCCTAACGATATACTTTAAAAAATTGATGGAAAAGCATTTATCTGTGCTGCTTCATAACAAAGGAAACAGGACCTATCTATTTTACTTAAAATGGAGATGATTTATTTCGCAATTAAGACTTTATTTATATAGAATGCTTCATCATTTAAAAATTTAAATAATGAAGCTGATTATACTTTTTCGATTTGTAATATATAATCTAAAATTATAAAGTCTATGCATTTCAAATAGAGTAAATTCAAATAGCTACAATCACTCAAATGGCGGCCACCGTCACTTGAAGCATCCTACTAGTGAGACAAATAGTCCGCACCTTGCCCTTGCAGAGTTAAAGCCAAGAAAACTACAGTTGGGGTCCAAATGTAATTATTTCATTATTGTATAACTTTATTAACGTGAATTTTTGCTTTCTTTTGACAACATCAAGTTACCCTTATTTTAAATCGGGTTTATAATACATTATATAATTAGAGTATAACTACAAAATGGGTCTAACATTTTTAGTTATAGACTAGGGTTATAAACAGCAGACACTAAATACACACAACCAATGTGAGAGAAACATCCCTATTTTTTTTATGAATAAACAGTAATATTTATTAGAACACACACAAAAATAGTAATAATAATGTTTTAAACCGGGTTTATAATACATTTACATAACTAGAGCATAATTACAAAATGACCTAACCTATTTTTGTGTGTGTTCTAACAAATATCACTGTTTACTCAAAAAAAAAAAAAAAAAATTACCCTTGTTTTGCTTCCAACATGAAAAGGAGATCTCACCACTTCTTATGCCAGAAATATTGTTAAGACTTTATATATATATATATATATATATATATATATAAAATATTTTGTTAATTAAGACAATAGCACGTTACAACACATGCGTAATACGAATTATCTTGGACTCTGGAGTTGTAACTTGTAACTAACGTTATACCCTTGCGCCTTTGTCATTAATTGGAAGAGCTTTGGATGACATGAAACTAATGGACTAATTTTCCTCCCAACTTGTATATTCAAAACTCCTCCAACTTGGTAACTTAAAAGACTATCTACGTGTACTTTCAATTTCATAATCTACTTATAGTTATGTGATTTGTGTAAATGATTTAACTAATCATGTTATTTAACATGTGTATGATTTTGTGAACTGTCACTTGGTATAGATTGAAGGAATATCTTTCAAGCTAGAATTTTAACTTTATATATATATATATATATATATATATATATATTTATGCATGGTTGGTCTTAAAGTTTAAAAAATTGCAATGTGGAGCTTGTCATCTAATGATGATTTGATAAGAACACCGGAAAAAAATTTTAAAAAATTCGATTGCTGCAAGACATCAATTAAGAGACCATTTTTGGACAATCATATATGAATCAACTCAACTTCTGCCTATGCATACTCTTAACGCAATGTTTTACTGGAAAAAAAAAATGCTCATTGTATAGCGTTAAATGCAAGATATAGTGTTGCTTGCAAGTAAACGATGAAAGCATGATCTGGATTATGATTACATTATTAGCAATATTCTAAGCAGAAGTAGTGGGTGACGTTGGCATGGGAAACTTTGTATTACGTTGCAGTTTCTTTGTCAGGACTCGATTAAATTATGTTATGTTACAAAATACCGGTGATTTTGTCTCACAAGTCAATCACAATCGTTTGTATTTCCTGCTTAATCATCATTTAGGCGCTTTGTTAAAAGTTTGAATAAGTATATTGTACTTTCTCATCTATTCGAGAAAATTAGAGACTACTAGTCATGCACGTTACTTGCGATCCACCTCACAATATTGGGGTAGCAAACTTTCAACACTGAGTGCTTCTACCCTTCTACATTTGATTTACAAGAATCAGAAAGTCAGCATCAAGAAAATTTTGGAAATATATCTTTTTTTTTTTTTTTTTTTGAGGGAGTTGAAAAATATCTGTACGTTTTTAGACCCCTTACTAGAATATGCTTAACCTAATATTATACTAAGTTGATTACCAAGATTGTTATTCAAGATTAGGTTTAGCACAAATAACACCAAATAATGAAGCAGTAGAAAATAAAGAACACAAAAATCTGATGACTCAGGAAAACCAAATCGGTAAAAAACCTAGGGAGGATTTATCCTAACTATCCTCAAGGTAAAAAAGATCTACAATGAACGAATTGAAGTTGTACAATAAGACTTAGACCACTAACATCCTATTGCTACCTCGAGTAGAAAACTTACTACTACGACCATATGATAGCTCCAAGTCCATAGACTACTTCTTTCTTTGATCTACAGCAAACAGAAGTTCTCCTACTTGTAACTTTGAGACTCCACTCAAAGGTTTCAGATCTTCTTTAAGTTCTTTATGCAGCAATTGAAGCAATCACTAAGTTCTTGACATGAATCTTGATCTTGATAACCCTAAGTTTGTATGAAGGTAATGTTGGGAAATCATCATGTTTGTATCGCATACAAAACATACGCAGCGGAAAAATAAACGAATCTACTTCATTCGCAATTGATAACATGCACTATGTAAGTTTCAGAATATAAGAACAAGAGAGTGTACCTTGATGCGGTGAAAATCAAAAACCGAATGAAGAAGAACTCGGGAATACTTTCAATCTTCACTCCAATTCCACTTGATGCCCAAGATGTGTGGTCTCTCAATCAGTTCTTTGTTTCTAGAGAGAATATGAAAGAGTGTCTCTCTTCCTTATTTCATTACCACAATTATGATAAAACATACAAATCATTTTATTCTATATAAAATTCTGTATGTTTCTCTCCACATAACTGATTATCTAATTGGGCTAGCCTTTTGGGCCTTCCCAATTGGGCTTTAGTGTGTGGCTTGGAGTGGGACCAAAAGAGAACAAATAAGACACTAGCTCCAATGGGCCTTGGACTTTTTTGTCAACTCTTGACAAGTCTAAAGTTACCATTAATTATATTTAATACCACTATATAAATATAATTGCACTCTAGGCCTCATTAATAAATTATATCCCAAGACTTTATTATACATGCAACCTCTTCATAAAATATTCGTAGTAATACAAAGTCATGAATATAGACTGCCACTTTGTAAATTACTACATCTTAATCCTTGAGTACCCGGTTTAATCCTTATGAGTTATTCACCATATATTTATGAAATCTAATTTCATAAATATATACTTTAGTCTTACTAAAGTGGTTAGGCCTAACTCTCTGAATAACTGTACTCATTAAACTTATCTCAAGGGAATATTTTATATCTCCGTTAAGAGACTATGAATTCCATCTTGAGAATATATGTTCCATCAACACTAAATGTGGCTGCCCAACATACTGAGGTTTTGACCGTTACTTTAGATCTCACTCCTGATATATCAAAGCAACCTACATTTCATGATCAGGTCCATTATTCTCTCAGGATTAAGAGTTCATGTGAATACAAGTCGTGAGATTTATTATTCAATTGACAGTCGTTAAGAGAATAATAAATCTCACAGCGGTCCAGTTCAATATGTCTTAACTCTTAAAACATATCAACATATTAACTAGAAGTCACCACTTCCATGATCAAGACAAATCATCGTAGTTAATATGTTATAGTCTTCGCAGATGAAATGCCCAATTTCATCACCGACTACGAACCAAAATTCTGAGTTTACAAAGAACTTGTGATCTATATCTTCTGTGACTAAATCACATAAATCACATACTATGCATCTCATGGACTATTTGATAATGTCCGAATATTCATGTTACCATCATTTTAGATAAGAATAAAACAACTTTATTAAACACAATATTAAGTCATACATCATTCCTCAAATAATGTCATACATAATATCATACATAGCATCATACAATAGGATTTAAGGGCACATATCCTAACAATCTCCCACTTTCCCTAAAGACTATTGTGCACTATTCTAACTCCCATTCCCTCCAAATGTGACTCGAAGGTCCTTTGAGGCAAGACTTTGGTAAAGGGATCTGCTAGATTATTTGCACTTTCAATCTTTGCCACCACCACATCTCCACGAGCAACAATGTCTCGAATGATGTGGTACTTTCTCTCAATGTGCTTTCCTTTCTTGTGATTCCTTGGATCTTTGGATTGTGCAACCGCTTCACTATTGTCACAAAATAATGTGATAGGAACTTGCTCCATTCTCACTACACCAAGATCAGAAAGGAATTTCTTGAGCCAAACAGCTTCCTTTGCCGCCTCACAAGCAGCAACATATTCAGCTTCCATGGTGGAGTCCGCAATACAAGATTGCTTAACACTCCTCCAACTTATGGCTCCACCTCCCAAGGTGAAAACACATCCTGACGTGGACTTTCTGAAATCTAGATCTGATTGAAAGTCTGAATCCGTATAGCCAATGGGAATCAAATCCTCACAACGGTAAACAAGCATATAATCTCTCGTTCTCCGTAGATACTTGAGAATATGCTTGACAGCTTGTCAATGTTGTGGTCCTGGATTTGATTGATATCGGCTGACCATGCCAACTGAAAAACAGATATCCGGTCTAGTACAAAGCATGGCATATATGAGACTTCCTACGGCAGAAGCATAAGGAACTTGTCTCATCATATCTACTTCCTCTTGAGTCTTAGGCCTTTGGTCATCAGATAGAGGAACTCCATGTCTGAAAGGAAGTAATCCTTTCTTAGAGTTTTGCATGCTAAACCGTTCTAGAACCTTATCTATATATCCAACTTATGATAAGCCTAACATCTTATTCTTACGATCTCGCCAAAGCTTGATCCCTAGAATAAAGTTAGCCTCACCCAAGTCCTTCATATCAAATTGGCTTGACAACCAAACCTTTACTGATGACATTACACCTACATCATTTCCAATGAGTAAAATATCATCAACATAAAGCACTAGGAACATTACTACTTTGTCTTGATGTCTTTTGTACACACATGGTTCATCAAGATTTTGTTCAAAACCAAATGATTTGATTGCTTGATCAAATCTGATGTTCCATGACCTAGATGCTTGCTTAAGTCCATAAATGGACCTATTCAACTTGCATACCATATGCTCTTGGCTCTTTGCTATGAAACCTTCTGGTTGCATCATATAGATTTCCTCTTCAAGATTGCCATTGAGAAATGCAGTCTTGACATCCATTTGCCAAATCTCATAATCATAATGAGCAGCAATGGATAAGAGAATTCTGATAGATTTAAGCATTGCTACTGGTGAAAAGGTTTCCTCATAATCAATACCTTCTTTTTGAGTATACCCTTTTGCCACTAGCCTTGCTTTAAAGGTTTCAACCTTTCCATCTATCCCTCTCTTCCTCTTGTAAACCCATTTGCAACCAACAGGTTTAATGACATTAGGCGCCTTTACAAGATCCCAAACTTGATTGGAATACATGGAATCTAATTCTGATTTCATAGCTTGGACCCAATGATGTGCATCTATATCATTCATTGCTTCTTCATAAGTGTAAGGATCAGCTTCGGCCTCCTCTGAGATAGCCTCATAAGTCTCTCCAAGACCTATGAATCTTATAGGTGGCCTAATTAACATTCCTCCCACTACGACGAGGCAACTGTGTGAGGCAACTGTGTACTAGACATCTCATGAGTAGTATCTTGTGGTGTATCCAATACAGCCACATCATCCCTAGTTTCAACCATTGGTTGTTCAATTACAGGTTCATTCATTTCAGCCAAGACAACTCTACTTCTAGGAGTGAAATCATTCATATAGTCATGTTCTAAGAATTTAGCATTTGTACTAACAAAAACTTTGTTATCTTTATGACTATAGAATAAATAACCCCTAGTTTCTTTTGGATAACCCACAAGCAAACATACTTCTGATTTTGATTCCAACTTATCACACTTCCCTTTTAACACATGTGCTGGACAACCCCAAATGTGGAGATATTTCATACTAGGCTTACGCCCACTCCACAATTCCATGGGTGTTTTGGGAACAGATTTTGATGGAACTAAATTCAAAAGATGTATTGCTGTATCTAAGGCATAACCCTAAAAAGAAATAGGTAAAGTTGAGTAACTCATCATGGACCTAACCATTTCTAAAAGAGTCATATTCCTTCTTTCTGCTACACCATTTTGTTGGGGAGTTCCAGGTGCAGTCAATTGGGATACAATCCCATTTTGAGTTAAGTAATCCTTGAAATCCCCAAGAAGGTATTCGCCACCACGATCAGATCGAATGGCCTTTATGTGTTTACCCAATTGATTCTCAACTTCAGCCCTAAACTCTTTGAATTTTTCAAAGGCTTCGGATTTCCGTTTCATTAGGTACACATAACTAAATCTAGAGTAATCATCAGTGAAAGTGATGAAGTACTCATAACCTTTTTTTGCTTGGGTTGACATAGGACCACAAACATCCGTATGAACTAATTCTAGCAACTCTTGGGCTCTTCTACCTTTTGCATTAAAAGGTCGTTTGGTCATTTTGCCTTCCAAACAAGATTCACAAACTGGAAATCCATCAAAGTCCAATGGCTCTAAGAGACCATCTTTGATCAGTCTTTGAATTCTGTTTGGATTAATATGACCCAAACGCAAGTGCCAAAGATATGCATCATTAGTAGAAGGAAACTTTCTCTTTAATGATTTTACATGAGAGTTATTATCTAATTCAGAATTGTATAATTCATGCTTATCAGGAGTTAAAATATAAAGACCATCCACAATATTGCCAGAACAGATAAACATTTTATCCTTCTTTATTACAACATTGTCTTTAAGGATAACACAATATCCATTTTTACCTAAATAAGTTGTAGAAATTAAATTCCTACGAACATTAGGTACAAATAAACAGTCTTCCAATATTAAAACTCTTGATTCAAAACATAAATTAAACACTCCAATAGCTACAACTGGAATCCTACTCCCATCAGCCAAGGTCAGAAACAACTCTCCTTCTTTAAGTGTTTTGGTCTCCTGGAACCCCTGCAAAGAATTGCAGATATGATTAGTACAACCTGAATCCACACACCAGGAATCCGTGGGATTTTGTACCAAACATATTTCAAGAAGGAATGAAATTTTCATACCCTTAATGGCAGTCTTGAACTTTGGACAATTCCTCTTCCAATGTCCTTTCTCACCACAATGGAAACATTTTCCTTTCAGTTTCTTTCCTTTGTCGGCAACCCCTAAGACAATTTGTTTACCCTCTTGTTTAGTGAAGTCCTTCTTCTTCTTCTTCTTCTTACCCTTGCCTTTCGACTTAGTTTGAGAAGTAGAAGCTTCACCCACGTAGGCTTCAACATTAAAAGTACCAAGGATGCCTTCCGCCGCTACCAACTCATTCATTAATTCAGACAAAGAATAAATCCTTTTGTTCATGTTATAATTAAGTCTGAATTCCTTGAATGACTCCGGTAGTGACTAGAGTATCATATCCACTTGGGATTCTCCATCAATGTCGGCACCCAAAACTTCTAAAGTATTCAGATTAGAGATCATTGTAAGACAATGCTCTCTCACTGAACTACCTTCAGCCATTTTGGTATTATAAATTTGTCTCATGGTTTCTTGCCTTGCAGAACGGCCTTGCTCACCAAATATCTCCTTCAGACTTTGCATAATGTCCGAAGCTAGTTCTACATCCTGCATTTGATGCTGTAGAACATTTGAGATGGACGCTAGGATGTAGCACTTGGCCATTTTATTAGATTTCTGCCAACGATCATATCGTTGTTTTTCCTCAGGAGGAGCATCTAATGAAGGAAAGCTAGGACATGGTTGAGTAAGCACATATTTGTGCTCTTCAGCTGTGAGAACTATGTCCAAGTTTCTTTTCTAGTCAACATAATTGGATCCAGTCAGTTTGTTTTGATTAAGAATGCTAATAAGTGGGCTAAATGATGCCATGTTCAAATCTGAAATAATAAACATGAATATAATAAGTAAACTGGACATTATCAATTTAGCATATAAACATATAATATGGAACCTTAATAAAACCATAATATAATATATATACAACGATAACCCAATCCCGCAATTAATATTCCTCGGTAGCGAGGTCATACCAATCACTATGATTAAGCAAGGATTTCCTCATTATTAATGCTATCATGGTAACTCTTACCAAACAAAAATAATTTGCCGCTTATTCTTTAGCCTCTAAGTGATAATAACATAGCTCCGTAGGGAGGTTAACATCATACTTAGTCTAGTGTACACCATTGTCTAGAATCAATGTGAGTCACCAAGTAACTCCACGGTAGCGTGGTCGCTCTCAATGTAAACACACACTTCATCTATCATTAAGAAGTTTAACCTGTAGTGCCATGAATTAAACACCCTCCGTAGGGAGCAAGGCATATACGCCAAGGCGAGGTGATTAATCACACTACTATAAACCGACAATGGAGGCCGTGAGATCCAACCCTTGAATCTCTCTCCCACTAGATGTTTTAAAATAAAGGTTTTTATCTTTAAACATGCATAAACTAATTATACACAACCTTGCACTTTTTCTTACGAATGTGCCCCTCGATCGATCGAAAAAATTAAATAATTCGAACTAAACCTTCTGTCTGATTCGATTGATACTCGATCGCCTCTCGATCGATCGAAAAAAAAAATTCGATCGATCGACTAGCAATCGAATATTAATCGATTCAAAAGGATAAGTTTCTGTTTTACTCGATCGATCGAAAGTAAATCTCGATTGATCGAAACTCGTGAAACTCGAATTTCCAGAAATTCTTCTAAGACAGTTTTCAACCGTTTTGCATGAACAAACAACAATCATATGAAAATGACAGACAGAAATTGATATCAAAACTGAAATCTATTGATGCTATAGCCTTAAAGATCAATTTAACATTCTTAAATTCATATTTAAACAACATCATAACATCAATATCAGTTTTTATCAAATCATAGTTTCAACAACCATGCAGAAAATTAAATGTATAATCCTCTATCAACTTGAAACTATAATCTCTAATTCCAAAACGAACAAAACATGTTATACAGATTCGAAATGAAGACCGCTCTGATACCAATGTTGGGAAATCATCATGTTTGTATCGCATACAAAACATACGCAACGGAAAAATAAACGGATCTACTTCATTCGCAATTGATAACATGCACTATGTAGGTTTCAGAATATAAGAACAAGAGAGTGTACCTTGATGCGGTGAAAATCAAAAACCGAATGAAGAAGAACTCGGGAATACTTTCAATCTTCACTCCAATTCCACTTGATGCCCAAGATGTGTGGTCTCTCAATCAGTTCTTTGTTTCTAGAGAGAATATGAAAGAGTGTCTCTCTTCCTTATTTCATTACCACAATTATGATAAAACATACAAACCATTTTATTCTATATAAAATTCTGTATGTTTCTCTCCACATAACTGATTATCTAATTGGGCTAGCCTTTTGGGCCTTCCCAATTGGGCTTTAGTGTGTGGCTTGGAGTGGGACCAAAAGGGAACAAATAAGACACTAGCTCCAATGGGCCTTGGGCTTTTCTGTCAACTCTTGACAAGTCAAAAGTTACCATTAATTATATTTAATACCACTATATAAATATAATTGCACTCTAGGCCTCATTAATAAATTATATCCCAAGACTTTATTATACATGCAAGCCCTTCATAAAATATTCGTAGTAATACAAAGTCATGAATATAGACTGCCACTTTGTAAATTACTACATCTTAATCCTTGAGTACCCGGTTTAATCCTTATGAGTTATTCACCATATATTTATGAAATCCAATTTCATAAATATATACTTTAGTCTTACTAAAGTGGTTAGGCCTAACTCTCTGAATAACTGTACCCATTAAACTTATCTCAAGGGAATATTTTATATCTCCGTTAAGAGACTATGAATTCCATCTTGAGAATATATGTTCCATCAACACTAAATGTGGCTGCCCAACATACTGAGATTTTGACCGTTACTTTAGATCTCACTCCTGATATATCAAAGCAACCTACATTTCATGATCAGGTCCATTATTCTCTCAGGATTAAGAGTTCATATGAATACAAGTCGTGAGATTTATTATTCAATTGATAGTCGTTAGGAGAATAATAAATCTCACAGCGGTCCAGTTCAATATGTCTTAACTCTTAAAACATATCAACATATTAACTAGAAGTCACCACTTCCATGATCAAGACAAATCATCGTAGTTAATATGTTATAGTCTTTGCAGATGAAATGCCCAATTTCATCACCGACTACGAACCAAAATTCTGAGTTTACAAAGAACTTGTGATCTATATCTTCTGTGACTAAATCACATAAATCACATACTATGCATCTCATGGACTATTTGATAATGTCCGAATATTCATGTTACCATCATTTTAGATAAGAATAAAACAACTTTATTAAACACAATATTAAGTCATACATCATTTCTCAAATAATGTCATACATAATATCATACATAGCATCATACAATAGGATTTAAGGGCACATATCCTAACAGGTAAATACTTCTAGATCTCACAAGGGCTCAACACACAACACATCAAAGACTTCTAAAACGTAGCTAGAGTTTTTCCTTTTATACTTAGAGTAAAACATAAAACCCTACACATCAAATTGGGCTTGAGCTGAGTTGGAAAAATCTACAAAAAATTAATTTACATGAGGTTCGATTGATCGAGCCTCGCAGATTTACACTAATAAATCCTGTAATCACTCGATTCTAACTTTACAATTAAACACACTTTGAGCAGCCTAAATCTAGACTCAAAATTTTGATCATGGTTTGCCAACACATTACAAATTGAAGTTCTAATACATTTAATTCCTAATTTCTTAGAACCTAATAATATCTACTTAAAATAGGGAAATTTATTAGTTACTTCTTATATAGTTTTTAATTTGTTATCGATATGCTTGTTTATAATCCAGAGTCTCAAACAAAGTTTAGCTCTAATATTTTCTTGAAACTATCTCTTTCAACTCACTACGTGGAGATTTATTAAGATTATTTATGTGAATTATTATGACTCACTAAAAGTCATATGACTAAAATTATACACGAGTGATTTTTCCAATTCCCACATAATGGATTAGACTAGTTTGGCTTTAATTGTGGACTTTATTTATTTATTTATTATTATTATTATTTTTATTATTATTATTATTTATAAAGTTGTGAGTTACAATTATTATGTGTTGATTTTAATTCCGTGCCAAATTTGATTGTAATTATGTTTAATCTTTTATACTCTGTATATTATGTGGGAAATTGTAAGGGTTGTGTGTGAGAGAGAGTGTGAAAACTTAAGGCACATTGAAGATCAAAGGAGTTTTCACGGATAGTTCGCAAGTAGCCTTCTCGCGAAGTGAAGCATGTGCACATCACATGACTGGAATGCGAAGAGTCATGATAGATGGTGACAGCTGGTTTTTGTGAGTGTCTCGCGGGTAAGGCCTTCCTACGAGATACTCGCAAAATATTCTGTTTTGCTATTTTGTCATATCTAATACACCATGTCTCGACCCACACTATATATATTCACATTTCCCATATATTAAAAGGAGTGCTTTTCAGAGAGAAGACCCTAACCATGACCCTTGAGAGTTAGAGATTGTTATATCCACAATCCTCTACACAATCTTGTGTGGTTTTCCTCAACTCCTACCTCTCAATTTCTAAATCCTTGAGAGGTTGATAGCCCAAATATTTACCACACCCATTTAGAGTGTAAAGTGAGGTTTTGGTGCTGCTGAGAAACATTGGAAGAAGTCATTTGTTTGGTAAATGCAATTGGACTGAATTGTGTGATCCGGAGAGTTAGAGAAGACAAGGTTTGGCTAAGTCAGTTGGTAGCAGAAGTTTGAAGGGCTCGAGTATATGGGGTAGACTAGGCTTGAAGGGTCTTTTGTTATTTGTGTACTCCAACTTATTCTCTAGTGGATTGTTACTCCTTGGAGGGCGGCGGAGAGGTTTTTCGCCAAGTTCTTTAGTTTCCTCTTCGATAACACATCGGTGTGTAATTTTGTGTTTGCATTTTTCTTCCCTACTCTTTTAGCTTTCTTTTTGCTGCTGTGATTTGATAAATATGATTTAGAGTAGTTTTATTGTTTATTCGCTCGCATTTACTTTATTCTCCACTTAGTTTAAGTTAGAGTAAAATCAACTGAGCCATAAGTTTAATTTGGGGGTCTAAACAGCTCTTGTGTTTTCACACAATTTCGAGCTTTTATTATTATTATTATTATTATTATTATTATTATTTGTAAAATGGCTAGAAATCTATCTCAAAGTGCTCCCCTAGAGCTAGAACCCGGACCCCCCTTCCCCCCTCCCGGGTCAACATTGAAGCTCGAAAGCTTGGGGAGGATACTGCTTGAACTAAAGCGATCGGTGACTGTGGACTTATACGTCAATGTAACTTACAGGTCAAGTTTGTCATAATTCTAGATCTCCACAATATTAAATTGTCCTTTTTTTAAGATAGGTATTAAGGGGTTTTTTTTCTCTCTCTCTCTCTCTCTCTGGGAGAGGAAGATATATAGGTATTAAGCTATCCATGTTCAAGCAATAATATGTCATCATATCCCACGGATATCTTGTCATAGTTGTTTACACTTTACATTAGTCGTTGATAGGCTTAATGAAGGGCAGATGGACATGATGGTGTAATTTATAATTTTGACAAATTCTCTAACGGTACGTAATTCAAAATATTGGTAATATAATAGGGATCCGACTTTGATGTTTTAAGATTATATTAATTCACATGGTCAGGCACGACTAATCCCATAAACGTGTAAAAGATATGAACAGTCTAAATGCCTCTTATCAACTCTAACCGAGTTGATTATTCATATTTATGATAAGTGGCTGTATTCTAATACGCTATTCTAATAATGTATTCTAGTATGCCATTACAGTATTAATTTTTATGTTTATTTTTTTGCTAATGCGATTACAATATTAATGTTCAAATGTTTGTTCATATATAGTATTATGTTAACAAGGTTCAAATGTATATTATTGTTCTCATTAGTTATTTTAACAGAGTTCCTTTCAAAACTTTCAGATTTTGGCATCAATAGCGTATAGAGTTTCCTAATTCATGACTTTAATTTTGAAATAAATAACTTTGATCGTGCGAAGCATGCATTTCACTAATATAATGTTGTAGCAAACTGTTTTGCCCCTAACTCCTAGAAAGACACTTGAAAAGGCACACCCGTGGTTGTCAACTGAAACAGATTAGTCTTAGTTATAGTAGGGATGATAAAAGAAGAAAAAGAAGAAAAAAAATTAATATTTTTCAGTTTATCTAATTTTTTTGCTAAATATATTATAAATAAAAGGTTTTTTTTTTTTTGAAAAACATTGTAAATAAAAGTTAAAAGCTAAATACAAAAAAAAAAAAAAAAAAAAGCAGAGAGAGACCCGTAATAAGCAAACAACACTAGTACATTTTGAGGAAAACCATAGCATGAGACCCACATTTAGTTCATTGTATTAAGTTTTTGACCATAAACATAATAGTTAGCACCGCAAACAAAGAAGAAGCAGCTACCAAATTAAGCAACAAAAGAAAGGATTCAGATCTTTTAGATTTTCTAGGGTACTCTACTAATAGTTTTTTTTTTTTTTAAATTCTAACAACTTTTAATGATTTAATGGTCTAGATTCTGCCATGTCAACATTCCATTAATAATAATTTTAATTGTTTTTTTTTTTGCAACATTATTTTATTATTTTAAGAATATTGTTAGTGGAATGCTAACATGACAGAATCTAGACCATTAAATCATTAAAGAATGGTTAGGATTTAAGGAAATCTATTAGTAGAGTACTCTAGAAAATCTAAAGGATTTAAATCCCAAAAGAGAAGACCATTTATTATGATACCCTCAAATATTAAGGAGGAAAAAAAAAAAAAAAAAACTAAAAGTTGGCATATAATTTAATCCCAAATGCACACATTGGAAGGATGATGAATAATAAATGTGGAGAAAAAATTATAAAAAACAATTTTGTATTAAATTTCTTTTATGCCCTTGATTTTTATTTATTTTTTTAATTAGAGTGATTAGGCTTTCAAATCACTTATACAATAAATTTTATATTTATGTTTGAAAAGTTAAAAAATGGGTGATGTACCAAGAGTCTTATAACTTAGAGAGTCAGAGGTATTGTCTAACTTTCTTGAGGACAAAGTTTGGCTAAATTCTAACAAAAAAAAAAAAAAAAAAAAAAAAATTAACATGGCTACATATTTTGAAAATCTAATAGTCATATTGTATATTCTTTATATTTTTAACACACGTGTCAAATTTCATATCATTTAGATATTGTTTACTATTCGATCCATAATTTATTTTTTATGCATAATTATAAATTACAAAAATTTGAAATTTAAACATTTGGTTGATGTTATTTAAACATCAGGTTGAAATTTTAGACTACTTTGTAGCTATTCATTTTTTTTTTTTTGATCTTCATAAAATGTAGAAAGCATAAAGGATATAAAAAGAAAATAAAATTCAATAGTATATTTGTCAAAATTCAAATCGAATAAAAAATTATTAAATGAAATTGCAGCCATTGGTTACAAAGTAATTTGTATCCAAACTTTTCTCATTTTCTTTATAAAGAAAACTAGGATTCAAAGCATATCACATGATTAAAATTTAAAGCATTGTCTGCACCCATGGCCATCATCAATACCTTCTAATATTATCATTGATTTTTTTTTTAAAATTTTGACTGAATTATCACTAGATTAAATTTAAAGCATTGCCGGCACTCATGGCTATCAATGCCTTCCAAATCAAACTACAATATGCATAAAGAATCGTATCGGACCTGGTTTGTGATATCTTTACTTTGAACAAAATCCAATTATTTTTAATCTCAGTTTCTCTTAATTACACGTGCTATATATTTTGAATTCCCCTATTTTCTTTGTTCTTCATCAGACCATGTTATCTTGACTTAAATTTTCATGGAAGTTTCATTATTTTTGAGCACTATAGGATCCGATCCCTCCTAGCTTCCACATAAGAAGCTTACATCAAAGCGTGAAATGAGAAATCGAGGATTTTTTTATATATAAAAAATCACTTTCTTTATCTTTTTTTTTTCCTATCAATTAATCTTTTCAGAAATTTTTTGTCAGACACGATTTTTATTTTATCTTATTAAACTGCTTATGTTTCTTGCAGTATTTAATTATTTAATTTTATATTATTATGTTAGTCACATGTGCACTAACAATTCAAACAGTTTATCACGTTGATATTTTCTACTAATGAGTTAACAATAGAACTAAGTTGACTACAAATTTAAAGTAATGTTGACCAAAATGATTGCTACTAAAATATATAGACCAAATTGGCATTTTTGCCAAATCTAAAGTATGAGAGAACAAGAATAAGCTCTTTTCTGAGAAATGAATTAGTATTAGACTAAGATTAATAGTGCTATTCCGCAGTTTTCTTCTAGCGTATTTGTTAAATATGAAATAAAAGATTTAATTTTTGCTAACTTTTATACTAAATAAATATATGACAAAAAACTAAAATTTAACTTAATATTTTTATAAAAAAAAAAAGTTTTATTTGATAAGATATAAAAGAAATGCATAGAAAATAGAAAAAGCTTTTTACCACACAGGCACTTTGGTTGATTTTTTGCTTTGGTTTTTCTCAGAAAATTTTCTCTCTTTTGTGGTTTTTTTTTTTCCTAAAAAAAATTGTGAAAATGAGAAAGGATGGTTAGTTTAAGTATTTTTTTCTCAAGAAAAAATGTACTTTTTGAAAATATGAGAAAGGATGGTTAGTCTAAGTGTTTGTTTCTCAAGAAATATTGATTTTTTTTTTTTTTGAAAATATGAGAAAGGGACGTCAGTTTTTGTGTTTGTTTTATGAAAAAAAAAAAAAATGAGAGAGTGTAGTCGGCCATTTTATCGAAGAAAAAATAATAGAAAGTAGATGTTTCGAATTTTTAAATGTTTCTCTCATACACAACAAGAAATATCATTTGACCAAAAGATTATTTAAGAGACAATGTAGATCTTAATCCCATTAATTAATTGCAAAGTGTCTCGATCGATTAAGCATCATTTAGTATGTAAAAAAATCAACTTTCCTCATAATAAAAAATTAGATGGCCCACAGCTAATGAAAAGGAATCTTAGTAATGATGCGTGTTTTTATGAAGGTTACGGGGAGCAGGCACATGTACAAATCCCATGTTTTTCTTATGAATTTCAAAACATAAACATTTTAAATTATTTTCGGTAGCAAGATTAGTAGTCTATAAATAGGTCCTAATGTCATGTTGACAGTCACAGAAATAAAAACGTCAGAAACAAAGAGTGATTTTTCTTTCTTAATTTGGTAAGAATTGATTGAGAAATGGGACTAAAGAATATGAGTTTGATCCTAGGATTTCTAGGATTTGTTTTTCTGCAAGGTTTGCTCGTTTGCACTGCTTATAATGTCCACCACTACAGTTTTATTGTAAGTTTCCTCTATATTCTTGATCCTTGTAAAATTTATTGGACACAAACCTTCTGAAGTAGTGTGTGTGCCTGTAAAAAAAGTCTCTTATATATTCATTATGGAAAAGTGTTGATTATTTTTATTTTTCTATGTAAAACCACCCATCAGTAATGATCTATATTGGTAAGGGACCTGAAGAATGTGGTTGAAACCTTTTCTGCATATTTTTTTCATCTTATGGTATTTGGTTTAAATATTTTACATTCTGGTTTGCAGGTGAAGAACACATTTTTTGAAAGGCTTTGTAGCAACAAGACAATGCTTACTGTAAACGACAGCTTCCCTGGACCAACAATTCTTGTCCACAAAGGCGATAGGGCTTATGTTAATGTCCACAATGAAGCAAGTTATGGTGTCACTATTCACTGGTGATGATGGCTTCCCCCCCCCCCCCCCCCCTCTCTCTCTCTCTCTCTCCACACACACACACACACACAATATGGACTTTTTTTTTTGGTTGAGAAGAGGACTATTTTTTTATTAAAAGTTTATTTGGTAAAAGTCGATAGAATAATAGAAAAATGAGATTCTAAAAATTTATAAATAAAGTTTTTATTTTATTTTATTTAAATGTTTGAAGCGATAGGTCTTTCATGCATGTTTGGCTTGACTTCTCCCCAACTCTTAGGGTCAAAGCTGGGATTTGATTCCAAAACAGCAAAGTTATACTCCATATGATATATATTTGAATTTAACAGTTAAGAGTTTATATATTTTTTATTTTAAAAAGAGACTAAATTAATAAACATGTAAACTTGTAAATTAATTTAATTGTTTATCTATAAATTTTCACAAAATAGGAAACAAATTATTGCATAGAGAAGAAATGTTAACAAATGTGAAGGAAATTGCATTGTTCTTTTATTTTTGTATTTTTTCTGTTTTATCAATTGCTTCCTTTGTTTTCCTGTTTACCGTAAAATGAAATAAAAAAGAAAAAAAAATCACTGATTTCACTGTATTTCAACCTATAGCTCCATGATAATAGCCAATTAATATATATTTTTTAGATTTAATAGAATTTCAACTTATGGTTTCATGATAATTGTTTATTAAGAAAGTTTACTAATTGAACTCATTAGAATTTACTTCAATAAATTATTAGTTATTATTGTGTATTTTTGGATGACCGGGGGCAATTCCATGGTTGACCCAAGGGCTCCTCCATTAGTCACTTTAAAGTCTGTTTGGAATAACTTATTTAACTGAAACTGAAAATTTTTTGCTAAAAGTACTGTAAATAAAGTTAAAAATTAGCTGAAATAGTATAGTAGGATTCATAAATAGTACTTAAAAGTGCAATGGGATCTATTAATAGTAACAAAAATATGCTAAATAGTAAAAAAAATAAGTTAAATAGTAAAAATAACTGTCTTTTTAACCCAATGCCAAACACAACCTTAAAAATACAAAAGAAATACAAAGAAAGTGATACATATATGCAAGCCGATGACATTATTCGGTTACCATGCTATAAATAAATATTGATGGGCTCAAGTTTCGTCCAAGAAAAATTCAAAAACATGCTGCTTTTTAACTAAACAACAAAATTATATAACATTTGTCAAGACTTTAGAGTCTTATAGTTAGATCATATTATCTCAATTTCCTAATGAGGATAACTTGGGTTTATATTCCCCTCCCTCACTTATTGTAAAAAAAAAAAAAAAATTCATGTAGATATATATAACTTTATACATTAGTTCTCAATACCACAATGCATGGTATGATGTGTCATCTAGTGTTCATCAACAAATACTATGAAAACTCATGAATACTTTTAACTTTTTTTTAGGCATGGAGTGAAACAACCAAGAAATCCATGGTCAGATGGTCCTGAGAACATTACACAATGTCCCATCAAACCAGGAAAAAATTTTACTTATGAGGTCATATTTTCAGATGAAGAAGGAACTTTGTGGTGGCATGCACATAGCGATTGGACACGAGCCACAGTCCATGGTGCCATTGTAATTTTACCTGAGGCCAAAACCACTTATCCATTTCCCAAGCCTGTTGCGGAACAAGTACTCATACTTGGTAAGAGCAATGCTAGGGACATTTTTTTTTTCACTACAATATATGGTGACAAGTAATGATTGGAATAAAATTACTTTAATACGAATCCACTACTAACACTAATCTTGCTTTGCACCAATTATAACAAACAATGTCAACAATTGAAAAGAACAGTTGTGAAAATTTCTGAAAACTTTCCCACTATTTCAAAATTGGTCCAATAACTCTAAGCCAAACCCAAACATGTTAATAACATATAACATATACATACCTTAATAATTGGGAAATTTTGAGGGGTAGGATGAGGAATTTTTGCTTGGGAAGACTAGACTATGTAAAGTTGTGATTTTCAACTATTTTGTATTGGCTTTAATTCCGTGCCAAATTTGATTGTTTTTATGTTCAATCTTTTGTACCCTGTATTTTATATTGGATTTTATTGTAAGGGTTGTGTGAGTGAGAGTGTAAAGACTCAAGGCATATTTAAGACAAAGAAGTTTTCGCGGGTAGCTCGTGGGTATCTTTCCTGCGAAGTGAAGCATGTGCTCTGCACATGACTAGAATGCGAAGAGTTAGGACAGGATGGTGACAGCTGGTTTTCGTGAGTGTCTCGCAAGTAAGGCCTTCTCGTGAGATACCCGTGAAACATTCTGTTTTACCTATTTGTCCTATTTGTTACACCCTATCTCTACCCACACTATATATACCCCTATTACCCACATATGTTGAAGAGTGATTTTCAGAGAGAAAACCTTAGCCACAACCCTTGAGAGTGAGAGATTTTTATACCCATAATTCTCTACAAAATCCATTGTAGTTTTCCTCAACTCTTATCTCTTCATTTTCATATCCTTGAGTGGTTGATAGCCCAAACACTTATCACACCCATTCTGAGTGTTAAGTAAGGTTTTGGTGCTGCTGGAAAGCATTGGAAGAAGCCAAGCTTTGGTGAATGCAATCGGGTGTATTGCGGGATTCGGAGAGCTAGACAAGACATGGTTCTGAGAAGCTTTGTTGGAGTAGGAGCTTAGAGGGCTTAGGTGCTGTAACACCCCAAAACCCAAATCAAGGATTTAGATGTTTAACTTGTCTTAGAAATAATCAACAATGATATAATGGAACAGAGCGTAATATTAATCCTCAAATAAACTTCTATAATATCATCAGAGTTCCTTAATAATCCATAACTGCAAAACAACAATATTATTCTTGTATGAAAAATCTCCAGATAACATCTCAACATAGTTCCAAAAAAAATAATCTCATTGTCCTGAAACAATTTTACTAAAACAACTCAGCAACTATCCAAGCTCCAAACGCAGTCATCAATCTAAGGCTCCACTGATCTACCACCAAAAGACACTCCATAACTCTAATCTGAAAGGATGGAAAAAAGGGGTGAGCTAGAGGCTCAATAAGAGACTACAAACATGAGGATGTCTTCCCAAAAACAAACGATAATATCATTGACAAAATATAGTCATCACGATACAATTAAAATTAGTTTAAACTGTAATATAATATATTCTATAAAGCTGTGAAAATAAAACACTTCACTATAACGCTGTAAACATTAATAAAATAATAACCACATTTATATGACAATATGCACCAAATAGGTAGAAACAATTTTATTTTGAAAATAAGCAATTTTCCACCTAAAAGAATAGTAGTAAATAAACAGTAATTCAATATGAAAAATATTAGTCAACCACAGACAAAAGTTGCTAAACACTCGGTGGGTGATTTCCCATGGGAACAATAACACTAACCTCAAAGAGGCAACACTAGCTCCGAAGAGCAACAATAACACTGCACCACACCACACTAACACTACTTCGGCCGAAGACCAACACTTAACCCTGTGTTGGCAAAGGTTGCAGACTGTCTAGTTGACCATTTGAAACACTCTTGACATATACAGTTTCACAATAATATACAATAAATAATAGAGTTTGAGTATGTATAAAGCACTAACAATGGTATAAGTCTTTGAAACTTCACTTTTGCAATTATGTGTATGTATATATATAAGTATATTTTTACCACAATTATATATATATATATATATATATATATAAATATATACGTCTTGAGAGACGTCATGTGTTGAAGTCTACTTACCTCTAGTTGCTAACCCAAGCTTCACTTTAATCGCACGAAACGACGTCAACTAGAACCTAAATAAAAATTAAATAACTCAATGAGGGCAGGTTTTGAATAATCACAAAGTCCTTTGATAAAACAATTCCTCAGCCACTAAGAAGATTGGCAAAATTAAAATTTAACATCTCCTTCTAATAAACCCCCACCTATTCTAAATTATAAATACAAAGTATACCCTAAACTAACACCTAATATACCTATATATATATATATATATATATATAAAAGAACACGTAATATCACCTGGTGAAAATCACCCAAAGACCATATAATATCACAATTCTCTTTTTCGGCCAATATATATATAAAAGGACACGTGACCTCATCAGATGAAAACCACCTAAACATCTAATATATATAAATATATAACTAACAGTACATAACCCTTCATCTGATGAAAGCCACCCAAATTATCTAATATATATATATTCAATAGCACGTAACTTCATCTGATGAAAGCCACCTAAATTATCTAATATATATATATTCAATAACACGTACCATCTGATTCAAAAAGAAGACCGAATATGATAAGGTATGAGTACTTCAATGATCTCTATCCCTATGCACTATTATAAAAATTCTAAGAATCTGGACCAGCAAGAAGACAAAAGCTTCTCTTAACCAACAAAGTGTCCAGCGAAAAGCAAAAAAAAAACTGCATAGATTACTGTTTTACCTCAAGTACAAAATGAAGTTGCTGGCAGCCCCCCTGTAGCGCACAGCCCCAAGTCCTTTTTGCTGTAGTTTTTTTTTTTTTTTTTTTTTTTTTTTGTCTAGCGTCTTTCTCTCTACCTATCCCTAGGAAGCCCTAATTTTCTGCCATCTTAAAGCTGTTTTCACTTGGGCTGAAAATTTAGAAGCCCACTAAAACTAAAATAAGCTTCCAAGGCCTACCTTTCCACTAAACTCATAATAAGGTTGTTTACATAGGCTAGGAGGCTATAAATAAATTTTGAATAAACCACAAAATAATTATTCACGTTACCCCTTAATATTAATATTAATATTATTATTATTATTATCATTGTAAAAATCACAATATAAGTTAATTATTTCCTCCAAGATAAATAAGCAATTTATCAAATTTACTCTCTAGAAGTGATTAAATTAAATTTAAATGAGACGGGTGTTACAGGTGCATTAGGTAGATTAGGCTTAGAGGGTATCTTGCTATTCATGTACCCCAACTAATTGTCTAGTGGATTGGTTTTCCGCTCGGAAAGCGGCGAAGAGGTTTTATGCCAAGTACTTCAGTTTTCTCTTCGATAACACATCGGCGTGTTATCTTACGTGTGCATTCTTCTTCCCTACTCTTTTAGCTTTCATTTTACTGCTATGTTTTGATGGATATGGCTTAGAATAGTTTTATTGTTTGTTCACTCGCATTTACTCTTTTCTGCTCTTAGTTTAAGTAAGAGTAAAATCAACCGAGCCGTAATCTTTAATTTGGGGGTCTAAATAGCTCTTATTTTTTTTAACACAAATTCAAGCTTTCAATTGGTATTAGAGCGGGTTCACTTGCTATGGTTTCATTACTTAAGTGTGATCCTAGACCCTCATTAAGATGGATTGATCTCAATCACTCAATGCTTCACCATTCTTTAATGGTAGCAACTATGTGTTTTGGAAAGTCCGTATGAGGGCATTCCTTTATGCTATAAATGAGTTGGTATGGGATTCTGTCGATAATGGGTATGTTAGACCCACGACACCCAAGTCCGAATAGGACAAGGCAGCTCTTGCTCTGGCAAATGAAAACATTAAAGCTTGGACGATCCTTGAGACTACCTATGAGGGTACCAAGAAAGTTAAGGACACAAAGCTCCAAATGCTTACCACTAGATTTGAAGAGCTCAAGATGGGAGACGATGAGTCATTTTATTCATTCTATGGGATGCTCAATGAAATCGTAATTGCCAAACTCAATCTTAGAGAGAAGATTGAGGATGCTAAGGTGGTGAGAAAGATTTTGAGGTCCTTATCGGAGAGCTTTCATGCAAAGGTCACAGTTATAAAAGAAAGCAAAGATTTGGATGAGATCAAGATCCAAGAACTCATTGGATCTCTCCAAACATATGAGCTTAGACTGCCTTCTCACAAGTCAAGCAAATCACTTGCTTTTAAAACCATCACTGAGAGAATGGATGACTCCTCCAAAGAAGATGATGTGGAGAAGGAGGTAGCATTCCTTGCAAAGAACTTCCATAAATTTCTAAAGATGAAAAACAGTGGGAAGTTGTTCAGCAAAGGAAAGTTTTCTTCCTCCAAAGGTGACAAGAGGGAGTTCAAGAAGAAAGATGGGAAGGATTCCCAATCCCCTTAAGGAATTGTATGCTACGAATGCAACAGTCATGGACATCTCAAGAAGGAGTATCCCAACTTTCTGAGAGGGAAGAGTAAAGTGTTTGCAACTACACTTAGCGATTCTAAAAGCTCAAATTCAGACACGGAAGGAGAATGTGATAGTGAAGGAAATTACAGGGCCTTCATGGCAATTACCTCTGTTGATTTAAAGGATGATTTGAGCAATTTGGTTGATGAACTTAGTGATTTTTCCGAGGATGAGGAAGTTGAAGAATTGGAAGATGAAGACGTATGCCAAAATGAAGGTGAGAATAACCTTCAAGAAGCATATGATTCTTTGTTGGAAGATTGTGGCAAATATGCCAAAGTTGCGAATCTTGCTGTGAAAAAGATGAAAAAGGTTGAAGAAGAACATAGGTGTAAACTTGTGCAACTTAAGGAGGCAAAGTGTGAAGTAGAAGGACTCAAGGGAGAATTGGTTGAAGCTTACTTGAAGATCAAGTTTCTCGAACTTGAGATTATTCAAGCTAATGTCAAGGTTGAGCGCATAACTACCAAGAAACTTGACAACCTGTTGTCCTCACAAAAACCTTCACATGATAAGACCGGTTTAGGCAATACTGGAGAAGGAATCTCTAGCAGCGAACCTAAGAAGGAAGTAAGGTTCATATCAGCCAAGAATGAAGAGAAACTCAAAGAAGTGAAGCCTGAGATTGAGACCCCTGCAGCTATAAAAAGAATCATTAGGGCAAAACCAAAGGAAAAATGGAAGTCATTACTCAAAAATCAAAAGGGGCCTCAAGTGAAGCATATGTGTTATCATTGTGGCGTACAGGGGCACACAAAGCCAAACTGTTTCAAGCTTCATGCACTCAAGAAGGCTGACTCTATGCATGTCCAAGAAAGTTCAAGGAGAAGACCAAAGGGAGCACAAGCTAAGGGAGATAGTGAGGGACATATCATTGGAGATGTTATGGAAATGTTGAATAACATATCACTATGCCTTGCTAGCTTCACTCCGAGGTTTGAAAGTTATGTTGGTCGTACCCCACCATCTAAGGCTCTCACCCAAAACACTCGTAAAGTGTGGGTGAAGAAGGGTACCTATGCATGGTCACTCTTTATGCCCATGCATTAATACTTCCGATATTTAGGGTTATAGGTTCATGCATCATGTCATTCATAAATCTCTTGTGTCAATGCTATCGGGTTGTAGCATGTTTCATTTCAAGTTTGTCTTGTTCTTGTTGTTTTGTTGATCTTCCTTTACATGTTCTGTTTTTGAGTCTGTTGAAAAATTCAAAAAACCATAAAAATTGAAAAATCTCTAAAAAGTTTGATTGCTTATGTTGTGTATATCACATGTGAGTTTGGCCTAGTACCTTCGTACTAATGGCATAGTGTATTTACAAGCTTAGTTTGTTATGTATGCACATCTATTTTTGTGAGAAAAATCATGAAATCTATATATGATTGTTTTAAATCGATTTTCAAGCTTGTCATGAATGATTGGTCAATAGTCTTGTTGGTTTTGATACATGCATAGACTTGTGCCTATATATCTTCCCACTTTTTTTTTTTTAATGTTTTTGCTTAAAGAGCTCAACAAATGTAAATCTCAAATAATAGAGAGATAATGAGTTGTATAAGTTGTTACACATACTAGTATTTGACTAGGAAAAGGGAAAGCGACTTTATTATAATGTATGGTGCTCAAAAGCCAAATGCTTATTCTCAATATTAAAATATCAAAAATTTCAAGCACCGATCTCAAAATGAGATGTGTTGTTCACAAATGATCAAATGTTATGTTTGTAAAGAAGCCAAATGAAAAGCTTCAAAGATTTTGTAATCATTATCATGTGGGAGGTCATATATGTTCATTTCCATAATGAGATAGACCACTTGACATAGTACCAGTTGTGTATGACTTGATTGAATTGATCATTGAAGCTTCACTCTAGATTAAGAATTATTCCACATTTTATACTCACACACAACACACAATATTTTTATTCAATGAATGCTTATTTCATTTGTGTGATTGTACATGATCAAATGTGATGTGTATGTTCAATTGCTTGTCGATCAAACTCAAAAAGATTTTTGAGTATTTTATATATTTTTGAAAGTGCTTTTATACTTTCATACTTTAAGTTTTTTTTTTTTTAAATGCATTTTTGTGTTGTTCTTCAAAAACTTGTTCAAAGGCATTTTTGCTAGAAACTTGCGACTAGTGGATCGATTTTCCGTTTGGAGGGTGGCGGAGAGGTTTTACGCCGAGTACTTCAGTTTCCTCTTCGATAACACATCGGCGTGTTATCTTCTGTTTGCATTCTCCTTTCCTACTCTTTTAGATTTCATTTTACTACTGTGTTTTGATGAATATGGATTAAAGTAGTTTTATTATTTATTCACTCGCATTTACTCTTTTCCGCATTTAGTTTAAGTAAAAGTAAAATTAACCGAACCGTAATCTTTAATTTAAGGGTCTAAACAGCTCTTGTGTTTTTTAGCACAAATCCGAGCTTTCAGACTGTAGTATCATAATTTAATTAATATACATGTCTACATGAATGTATACACATATGTAAGTTTAATATAAATGTCCACATGAATGCATACACATATGTAAGTGTTTGTTTAAAAATAGTAGAACATATTATGAAATTGTCATAAATTTGTAAACAATAGAGCTATAAATTTCTTAATTTAAGAAATAACTATTTCATATAATAAAAATACAACCAAATAACCAAATAATTATTACACATAAATAATCATTTCATTACATGATCTATTATTGTATATCAAACATATCCTAAAATTAGTACATTCCATCTACCCTTGCCTTTATTTTCTCCTCCCATCATCCTTGTCCCAAGCATATATTTATAGCTTTATTTTCATTTTATAAGCTGAGTTTTGCTTAATTGAAAGTTCCAACCTTTTGAATATTTGAATTTAAAGTATCTAACTTTTTTAAGGACTCATAATTTTCAAGGAGCAGTTGAAAATTAAGAAAATTTAATTAATTATGTTAGGTTCTAAGAAATTTGGAACTAAATGAATTTGGACTTTAATTTGTAATGTGTTAGCAAACTATGATCAAAACTTAGAGTCTAGATTTAGGCTGCTCAAAGTGTGTTTAATTGTAAAGTTGGAATCAAGTGATTGAAGGATTTATTGGTGTAAATCTGCAAGGCTCGATCGATCGAAAATTAGACTCAATCAATCGAACCTCATGCAGATTAATTTTCTGCATATTTTTCCAACTCAGCTCAAGCCTGGTTTAACATGTAGGGTTTCATGTTTTACTCCAAGTATAAAAGGAAAAACCCTAGCTACATTTTAGAAGTCTTTTGATGTGCTGTGTGTTGATACTCTTGTGAGATCTAGTGGTGTTTACTTTCATATATACTTAGGGTTATCAAGATCAAGATTCATGTCAAGAACTTGGTGATTGCTTCAGTTGCTACATAAAGAACTTAAAGAATATTTGAAACCTTTGAGTAAAGTCTCAAAGTCACAAGTAGGAGAACTTGTGTTTGCTGTAGATCAAAGAAAGAAGTAATCCGTGGACTCGGAGCTATCATGGGGTTGTGGTAGCAAGTTTTCTACTCGAGGTAGTAATAGGATGTTAGTGGTCTAAGTCTTATTATAAAAACTTCAATTCTTTCATAGTGGATCTGTTTTACCTTGAGGATAGTTAGGTTAAATCCTTCCTAGGTTTTTTACCAGTTAGGTTTTCCTGGGTTATCAGATCTTTGTGTTATTAATTTTCTGTTGCTTTATTGTTTATTTGTGTTTAACCTAATCTTGGATAACAAACTTGTTAATCAACTTAGTATAATATTAGGTTAAACATATTCTGGTAAGGAGTCTAAAAACGTACAAATTATTTATAGTCTTTTATATGAGGGTTAATAGATTTTTATTATTATTTTAAATTGTCTAGTTCTGCCCTTGCATGTCCTAGCTATCTAAACTCTAAAGTGAAGTATTATGGGAAATTATTTTTTCACATTTTTTGATTTAAACTTTGTACACACAATGTTTATATTTTCACATTAGGTGTTCAAATTTTCCAAGAATGTTCATATATAATGCATGATTACAAATGATATGTACGGAGATAGTATAAAGAGATTCCAACAATCATAGCCCAAGTATTATATACCTAAATCTTAACCTTGTTGTAGGGGAATGGTTCAAGGGAGATGTGAAAGAGATAATAGATAATGCCACAGCTACCGGCAGTGATCCAACACTATCAAATGCTTACACTATCAATGGACAACCGGGATTTCCAAACAATTGTTCTAATGGTATGAAAGATCGATGTATACTAAAAATGTTATTACTTAATGAAATGAGCTTGTCGTAGTTAGCTAATATTGGTCAGCAATGTAAGTGAAAAGAACTTGTACATCATTTTCTGATCATTATAATTTCATGATGCAGATACTTCATATAAACTTACAGTTGAGTATGGAAAAACATATCTTCTACATCTAGTAAGCGCTGTGATGAATGAAGAAATGTTCTTTGGAATCGCCAAACACAATTTCACAGTTGTGGCGCATGATGGTGCATACATAAAGCCCATAACCACAAGTTACATCATGATAACCCCAGGACAAACAATGGATATTTTGGTCACAGCAAACCAGTCTCCAAGTCACTATTACATAGCTGCTACTCCTTTCTCTGACTCCAATGCTGCATTTGATAGTACCAATACTTCAGCTATTCTTCAGTACACAGGCAATTATACACCTCCAGCCTCTATTCCCTATCCGACCCTTCCTAATGTCACAGACCAGAATGCTACAGACAACTTCACAACACGCATAAGATCTTTGGCAAGTACTGAACACCCAATTAATGTGCCCAAAAATATCACCACACGAATTTTTATCGCAGTTTCCGTAAACCAAATACTTTGTGCTAATGCGTCGTGTGGGGGTCCAGGTGGTAATAGCAGGCTAGCTGCAAGCTTAAATAACGTAAGTTTTGTGACCCCATCCATTGATATACTACAAGCATACTACAGGTACTGCACCACTCTATTTTATTTTTTCTCTCTTCCCTTTTTTATTTAACAAAATCTTTTACCGAGAAGGCTTAAAGTACAAGCATGCAAAATATGATATATTAAATTAAATAATTGCTAAAACTTAGGAACATTGAATTAGGTTTCCAAGTTAAATCTAACATCTGACTATATTAAATTTAATTATCTTTATAAAAGAAAATAATATTTTTGTTTTAGTAGTTAATATAATTATGTATGTATTTGAATTTAATTGAGAAAACTAATGTAATACATCTATGGAGGTATTGTAATTTGCAAAGAATTTTTAAATTTTATTTGCTTTAGCATGACATGATTATATGCAAAAGTAGTAATAATAATAAGAAAAGAACAAAAAAAAAAATTATAACTCTTATTGTTATTATTATGAGGAGCTATAGAAATCACTTTTATTTTATAGCAAATAATAGAATAATGTTAGATTCTAAATATTTAGGATTAAATGTTTAGATTATAAATTTTTGTATGTTGGCAAACCGTGTACGAAAACATCTCTAGATTAGGTGTTAGACATTGCTCAAAAGTGTTCAAGTCAAGATTTAAGAATTGTCAAGCTGCAGAAAGTAGAGTTCAGTTTCTGTGAAACTCGACCGATCAAAAGAAAGGTTCGACCGATTGAAAGTCGTATTCTGCAGATTTTAAATCAGGCTCAAAGCTCGCAAAAACGTTTAGGGTTTCAGTCCAACACTACTAGGTATAAAAGGAAAACCCTAAATACGTTTTAGAAGCTCTTGAAAGTCTTGTGAGTTAATTTTGTAAGATTTGTGAGGTTTTTGTAACCTTTTAACTCTACAAGCATCTACCGGAACGAGATCTACAATAAAAAACTAGTGAAAACAAGTTGTTGCATAAAGATCTACTACTGATGGTGATTTGAAAAGTCATAAATGTGAGTGTTTGTGTTTAGCAAATTCAGATAGAAGAGTCCGTATGTGGAGTCGAAGCTGCACGTGGTTGTGTGAGTAAGTTCTACAAGAGGTAGGTTTAGATTTTAGGGAGAAAATCTATTGTAAACTTCCATTCTATCATAGTGAATTTGTTTACCTTGAGGATAGTTAGGTTAAATCCTTCCCAAGTTTTTTTATCTTGAAACTGTTGATTTTATTGGTTTTCCCGAGTCATCGTATTGCTTGCTTATTTACTTTTCTGCACTAAGTAATAATGTGATTGCATAAGTTTAACCTAGATATGAATAATTAACCTAAGTAACTACTTGGCTAATAAATTAGGTTAAACAAATCTGAGAATGCAGGGGTCTAATTAGAGCAAACAAATAACATCTAGTCCCATAAATCTTACTTCTAGGAGAATGTGAAAGTATCACTAAATTATAAAATGATTTCACTTTTTTTTATTGTATTTTTTATTATTATTATTATTATTATTATTATTTTTGAGAATCAAAATGATTGTAACTTAAGCTTGTTAAGGAAAATTACCTAATTTTTGAAACTACACACAGGAGCTTGACAGGCGTTTTCGGAAGTGATTTCCCGAATCAGCCACCCTATGTTTTTAACTTCACAGGAGATGTGGGTAATAATACGTTATACCCAAGCCAAGGAACAAAGGCAAGGTTGATAAATTATGGGGAAGCAGTGGAAATAGTGTTCCAAGGGACAAACGTTGGGAATGCAGAGAATCACCCATTGCATCTACATGGTTTTAGCTTCTATTTGGTTGGGACAGGTTATGGAAATTTCAATGCTACCTCTTCCCCAAGTACTTACAATCTGAATGATCCACCAGAAGTTAACACCTTTGGAGTTCCTAAGAATGGATGGGCCACGATTAGATTTTTTGCTAATAATCCAGGTATTCTCTCTCTCTCACAAAATATAATTAGTGTACCACTTTTTTTATAACATGGATGATATCTATTTTTCAGGGGTGTGGTTTATGCACTGTCATTTGGAAAGGCACGCAAGCTGGGGTATGGACACTGTCCTCATTGTGAAGAATGGAACCACCGCGGAAACAAGCATTCTGCCACCTCCAACTAATTTGCCTACTTGTTCATAGTTTGGAAAATTTTTGGATTCAATCTCTAATAAGGACTTGTAAAATGGAAAGTGACTTGGATTTGGTCTTTCAAGAAGCATTCGTTTGTTGAAGTAATTTTAATTACAGTCAAGATGCTTTGAATAATATCTGTGATAGTTCCAAAAAAATGTTTGAGACACATTTCATTTACGTTGTATTCTATTAATTGGCAAGAATTGAAAAATAAAATTTAAAATTCTCGAATGTTAAGAAAATTATATGAGAAGTCTTATTAAAGTCCATGGTTCAAAAAAAAAATTTAATAGAAAAAAAAAACTAAAGTCTTCTATCTTATATATATAGTTCAATGTCATTCAAGAAAAAAAAGGGCTAATTACCATTTTAGTTTCTAACACTTTCTCTATGTGTCAAAAATGATAATTAACGCCTAAATGTTAGAAACTAACATTGTGCTATATTACCACCGCACACCTTTGGCGCGATGGTTACTTCATAAGTATAAGTGCTTGTAGAGTGTGGAGTGTGGGGGATAAGGGCCGAGGTTCAAGTCTTCAAAAGGAAATTTCACACACATATACACTTAGATTAGGTGAGAGTAGAAATTCTATCTTATATAAGAAAATATACAAAAATAAAAAAAATAAACATTTTGGGCCTTGGCATGCAACGAAGAGGCCCAAGATTAGGGAGATTTGTATTGACTTTATAGGATGTTGGATGCTAGGTCCACAGCATATTTGCTACCTTGGGCCCAAGGTTCTTGTTGTGAAATTTTAAAGTACTTGCAAGTGTACGAACTGTACCAAAGTATAGTTTGAGAAAAACGAGGTCGAACCCACATGGACTTGAATGAATGTAGGAAAATTAATTAAATCTTAACCAAATTAATCCTAATCTAGTTTAATAAAAATTGGTTGTTTGCAATTAAATATAAACAGCAAATAATTAAACTAAGCAAAGACATAATAAAAAGCAGTAAAGAGATGTAAATAATTTAGAGAAAAGAATTAAGGTTTTGGAATCCGCCTTGTTAATTCATATCAGCATATATTTATGATCATTAATTTTCCCAATCACTACATGATAATCTAGAAATCAATCTTGGCACCACCGCACACCCTTGATGCGATGGTCACTCCATAAATATAAATGCTTGTGGGGTGTGAGGGGGCAAGGGCCGGGGTTCAAGTCTCTAGGAGGGAGCTTCACACACATATACACTTAGATTAGACTAGAGTAAAATTTCCATCTTGTATCCAAAAAAAAAGAAAAAAAAAAAGAAAAAGAAATCAATCTTGCTACCATGGAGAATATTATCATTAAAACTTCTATCTAAATATCTAAAGCATGCTTTTCTTTGCTTCCTAGGTAAAAAATCAAATCATCAATTGTATTCGTAGCCAAACAAATCATTAGAGATATCTAATTTTAAAATCAAGAAATAATAAACCAAGCATTCAATTAATTAAGACAAATCCTAAATCATGAGAAAAACATGATTGAGCTCATATCTAGAATCTCATCTTAGTCAATTGATATGAAGCGAGAACAATTTAAATCATTACAAAACAACTATTGTGGGAAAAATCAAATTACATTAATATTACTGATAATTCTTAACAAGGTTTCATCTTCAACCTTAATTATAAATTTAGCTACTCATGGTAATTAAAATAAAACACAAGACTAAAATACTAAACATTAAACTAGACAAATAAAATAGAGAAAGAATTAATCACAATGCTGTCATGGAGAAAAGCTACAGAAAAGCCACATGTGGCACTGCCTCTTGCCCTAATTTTCTGTTTTGCATCCCAACCCTAGCACTAGCCTCTACTAAATTTGGCTCTAAAGAGCCTTTAAATAGGTCAAGGAATCCTATTACAAGTTGAATTCCCATTTGGAGAAAATCTCAGATTTTTAGGCTTCACTTAACCAGCAATTTTGGCCCATTTAACTTCAGAAGTTAGACTTTTGGTAAACTACAAAGTTGTAGCCCTTTAAGTTAAATTTCCAGAACAACTTGAATCATCGCGATTGGACATTTGAGCCGAAAGTTATGTCAAAAATATTAACTGATGCGCAGGCTGGAATCCTAATCCGAATTGGACTTGGATTCAGTGCAAATTTCCTTTGATTCCTTGCTCCAATTGGACTTAAATTTAATTGGATTGACCTTCTTTAACTTCATCATGGCCATTGTTAAAGTAAAGTCCACTAGCTTTCTTCTTTGAACAAATCAACTTATTTAATTCCATTTTCTTACAAAAGACAAATTCACGCAATAAAATTCAATTAAGCACAAAATTGATTATTTAGCATTATTCCAAAACCAAAAATAAAATGCATGAAATACTCAAAATAAGTGTGATAATGTTTTCAAATAATGATATAAATATGCAAAATTAAGCTATTATCAATGCACATCAGTTCTCCTTTTCAAGAGGCCTTTGATTTTGGGCTTATGATAGCAACTAAGCTATGATCCTATGAACGTTCCAAGTTAAGATATACCTTCGGACTTTGGGATAAGCCTCTTATATGTGAGAACTTCTTTTCTTTTCATCCCAATATCTTAGGGCATGCCATAACTTTTTGGTCATCCTTTCCAAAATATTTTACATCTTTAATTTGTCCTTTAAAATTAGGTGAACAGAAGGTATATGGTTGAACAAACAAGAGATATAAGGGGTACCCTTTTTTGATAGGATCTAGGATCTCTCTAAGTGTGGGTAAGCTTCTTAAAGCTAAAGGGATAGATCAATAAGTCACTCACAACTAGGTGGGCCATGATTCCAACCTTAGGCTTAAATGGATTGTAATGGATTGGTGGCAAACTGTTAATGTACTCAAAACTCATTATAGGCGATGACACAGATTATGAGTTAGTGGGATAAACTTCGGAAGATTTTGGCCCAAATGGAGCCTCCACATTCCCACTCATCACCAACCATGGCAAAGGGATGAAAGAACGAGGTGAAAGTGCGTGCAAACAATATTAAGCAAGCCTTTATTAAAATTAAGAATTGGAACACATTAGAATTAGGAATCAAACTCTCTATCCCCAGTGGAGTTGCCACTATGGGCACAAGCGCCCACGACGTGGTTTCATCCACGCAGTTGGGAAGTATGCCCTGGCTTAGGGTGGACCATGGCAGAGGGTGTAAATGGAATCGCTGTGGGCGCAACGGGAGGGGAGTATGCCTCGGCCAAGTGGACAAGGGCGGAGAAAAGAAATGAAGTCGCCACCTAGATTAGGTTTAGAAACCATATAAGTAGCGCCCTTTATAGAAGGACTGATCTTATTATAAGAGAATGGGTTTAGAGTTTAGGTACGGCTTGGGAAGGTGTTAAACACCCAAGACTGCCGACTTGTGGGTCGGCTTACACTCATTGTGTCTTACATCTTAATCTTGTTAAATTCAATATTGTCATTCTAGACTTACACACACATTAACATGCATCTAGCAAACAAACATGACATTTCATCCCAAACCCTAACATACATCTATCATGCATCTCATATCATATCCTATCATACATCGATCGCACATAGCATTATATTACATCCAAGGCAGAAACATAGGCATGGTATGATTTAAGCAAACATGTAATTGTATTTAAACATCATCCTAACAAACATTTTCATATTCAACATCAAAACATGTATTCCAATTGCATGTTCATATAAATGCATGACTTACCTCACTTCACCACAGCACCTGGGCATTAATGCATGATCATTTGTATGCATGTTCATGGCAAAACAAAGAAAGGATTTAAGGAACCCTGATCTAGCATGTGAAGCACAATCAAACAAACAAATAAACAAAGAAACAAAGACTTACAAGCATAAAAAGGAGCAAGGCAGAGGCATACTATATAAAAGAAATAAAAAAAATATAAATAGATTAGGTTGGATTAGGGTTTCTGGGCTTGAGTATGAATGCACATACATAGGGCCGGCGTATGTAGCCCAGTTGTATGCGTACGCATACTTCGAGTACGCGTGCGAATGCAGAAGGCATGTGTACGTATGGAGAATAGGGGGGGAGTTGCCACCTAGTTTTTGCAATGGTTTAGGAACCATATATATAGCGTCCCTTCGATGAAGGACCTTTTGGTCTTACTACCAGAGATATCGGTTCGGAGTTTAGGTACGCTCTTGGAAAGGTGTTAGGCACCCAAGATTGCCCAACCCTAAGGTTGGCCTCTTATCATTGTGTCATATACCTTAACCCTATTAAAAACAAACTCAACACTTATATCCTAGACTCACACACACACTAACATGCATCTAGCATACAACATGAAATCTTTCATCCTAAACAAATATACTTATTTATCCACCAAACAAAAGAGAGCCAAACATACAAAATAAACCCTCGCATTCATCTAAAACAAGGTAGCAAGCATATCATCAAAAGCAAGCAAATCATTTTATGAACAACACATTAACTTCATACCTCAAAGGAGGATTACACAACAACATGCATGTTCATGTGAATGCATGACTTACCTTACTTACCTCTCAGCAACATAACACCTATAGCAATGATGAATGGACATGTGAGTCAATGGCATGGTATCAAAGCTAAGACAAACCCTAATCTAAACATGTGATAGCAAAAAAACATGTGAAAGAGGTAGACAAGAACCTATTGAGCCTAAAAGATATATATAAAAAAAAAGGCTAAACAGAACAAACATGTGAAGGCAAAGACAAAACAAACAGATAAAAATTCAGGTTTTTGGACAACGGCATCACGCACACTAGCATAGGCCATAATCAAGCCCGCGTGTGTAGGCAAGATTATGCGTACACAAATCCTTACCCAAAAAACCTAAAAAGGAAAAAACAGAGCAGAACTTTAAAACGAAAATTGAATAACCTAACGTGCACAAAACATGAAAAGAACTAAGAAACTAACTTAAACAAACATACACAAACATAAACTATGTAGAAAACAAGATTAAAACGCAAAAAAATAAGCAGAAAAAAAGAGAAAGGGTTATACAAAATACCTTAAAGCAAAAGCGCCTAAGCTTGATTTTTTACCGTTCTCCTTAGTCAAATCTATAACTATTCAATAAAACAGTGATTAGAAACTTTAAACTCAAAGGATTGGGACCAGAACAGGTCCCAATCAAATAAAAATGTCTTAAGGGTGTTCACAAAACACCCTTTTGATTCACTATTTTCTAGTGAATCTTAGGTTTTCCCATGGAATTTTTGTGTGATTTGAAAATGTACCTATATTGGAAAAAATGGGGTTTGGAATGGCTCTCAGATGATGTGGGATTCATTCCAAATCTCAGCCATTATTGTAGAAAACTTTTCTTTCTTATGCTTTTGAAACCCTAGCTACATATGGAGAAATGTGCCTGCATATGCAGGCCGCGACCCATGTACTTAGGCCGAGGGCCACTTTGGTAATTTTATTTCCAAAAATAGATTTTTGCTCATTTAAAAGGTTATATTTTCTATTTTAACACTTCTCAAGTCAATTTAATATCCGATTGGGCTCTGAACTGGCCTTGGGCCTTAGAGTTCGAGCATCAATAGGGAACGGGGGCCCAAGTTGTAAGGGGTATAAAATACCGTGTCTACAGATACCCCTCTTTTGATTCGTGAACTTCGCTAATAGAATCAAAAGAATGAAAGACAAAACATTTTGTTTCGTCGTACGACTCGGGCCTAACCTACGCACACGACACACAGCACGCATACATGGGGCAGGGTGCAACTCTGAAGAGCTACGTGGGATTCATATATTCAAAGTCCCATTGGTAAATGAGCAACGGCAGGTTCACTAACCCATAACCTATTTTGCCACTTGCAAGCAAATGGCAAGTGACTCACTATCCTAGAGTCACTTAAAAAGAAAAAAAAGTAAACAAACAAAGGCGCTCTTACGAGCTAACCCAATAAACAACAAAAGGATATAGTCTCTGCAGTGTCCTTCCACACTACAATTTTCACCAACACTTTTATCCTAGACTCACACACACCTATATCCTAGACTCTCACACACACTAACATGCGTCTAGCATACAACATGACATCTTTCATCCCAAACAAACATACTTATCTATCCACCAAAACAAAAGAGAGCAAACATACAAAAGAAACCCTAGCATTCATCTAAAACAAGGCAACAAGCATATCATCAAAAACAAGCAAATCATTTTATGAACAAGGCATTAACTTCATACATCAAAGGAGGATTAAACAACAACATGCATGTTCACGTAAATACATGACTTACCTTACTTACCTCTCAGCAACACTGCACCTATGGCATTGATGAATGGACATATGAACGAATGGCATGGTATCAAAGCTAAGACAAACCCTAATCTAAACATGTGATCACAAGCAAACATGTGAAAGAGGTAGACAAGAACCTATAGAGCCTAAAACATATAAAAAAGAGGCTAAACAGAAGAAACACGTGAAGGCAGAGACAAAACAAATAGACAAAAATTTAGGTTTTCTGGGCAATGGCATCACACACGCCAAAATAGGCTTGCGCGCGCATAATCAAACCTACGTGCACATGCAAGATTATGCATACACAAGTCCTTGCCCAGAAAACCCAAAAATGCAAAAATAGAGTGTGGAAGAAAAAAGAGTGTTAGAGTCGTCACCAAGTTATATGGTCTAGGAATTATGAATATAATGTCCTTTTGAGGAAGGGCCTTTGGTTTTACTACCAGAGTATGGGTTTGGAGTTTAAGTACGCTCTTGGGAAGGTGTCAGGCACCTAAGATCACCCAACCCGAAGGTTGGCCTCCCATCATTATGTCTGGCATCCCAACCTTATTATAAAATTATTCAACACTTGCATCTATACTTACACACATACTAACATACATCTAAGCATACAATCATTGCATCATTCTTCCTAAAATACATATCCATCCTTGAAGCAATAAAGAGCCGAACACATATGAGAAACCCTGGCATGTAAAACCCTATCATACACCTCAAGGCAAGGCAGCAACCCAAATATAGCAGCAAAGCAAATCACATCATAAATCAAAACAAGGCATGAACTTCATACACATACATCAAGGGAGGGTTAAACAATCAACATGCATGTTCATGTGAATGCAGGACATACCTTACTTACCTCGTAGCACCTCAGCACCTATGACATCATGAATGGGCATGTGAATGCATGTTCATGGCATCGAAGCAAGAAACAAGCATAAAACTCTAATTTAAACATGTGATAACAAAGAAACATGTTAAAAGACGGACAAGCACTTATGGGGTTTAAAATATATGAAAAAGAGGTTACATAGAACATATATGTGAAAGCAAAAACAAAACAAACCAAACAAAAATTAGGGTTTTTGGGTAATGACATCACGCATGCTAGAACAGGTTTGCGTACGCATAAGTTCAGCTTGCCTGCGCAAGCTTAATCATGCATACGCAGATCCTTACCCAGAAAACCTAATTAACACAAAAACAGAGCAGAAACCAAACAAAATAGAAAAACATAAATCTAGCAACCTAACATGCTAAAAAACAAACATGAAGAAAGCCTAAAACTAACCTAAACAAACATGTATAAATATGAACTAAACAAAGAAACAGATTAAAGAAAAGATTAAGGGCAGAAATGCAAAAAGAAAAGTTCAAAAGAATACCTTAAAACAAAAGCTCCTACGCTTGGATTTTTACCGTTCCCCTCAGTGAAATCTATCACAATTCAATAAAATAATGATTAGTAACTTAAACTCAAAGGATTAGAGCCAGAAAAGGTCATAATCAAATAAAAAAGAATTGAGGGTGTTTTGTGAAAAACTCCTTTTTGATTCACCATTTTCTAGTGAATCTTAGGTTTTTCCCGTGGGATTTCTGTGCGTTATGAAAATATACCATGTAAGGCTTTTTATAGTAGAAAAAATAGGGTTTGGAATGGCTCCTAGACGATGTGGGATTCATTCCAAATCTCAGCCATTATTGTAGAAAACTTGTCTTTCATATGCTTCTAAAACCTAGCTGCGTACACAAGAATATGCCTGCGTATGCATGCTTTAGCTCGCGTACGCAAGCCGCGACTCACGTACGCAGGCTAAGGGTCACTTTGGTTATTTAATTTTCCAAAAATAGATTTTTGCTCATTTAAAAGGTTATATTTTCTATTTTAACACTTCTAAAGTCAATTTAATATCCGGTTGGACTCTAAACTGGCCTTGGGCCATAAAGTTCAAGTATTATTGGGGAACGGGGCCCTGGGTCGTAAGGGGTACAAAATGCGGTGTCTACACAGAGCAGAACTTTAAAACCAAAATCTAACGACCTAACGTGCATAAAACATGAAAAGAAATAAGAAACTAACTTAAACGGACATACACAAACATAAACTACGTAGAAAACAAGATTAAAACGAAGAAAGAAAAGCAAAATAGAAAGAGAAAGGGTTAGATCCAATACCTTAAAGCAAAAGCTCCTAAGCTAGATTTTTTACTGTTCCCCTCAGTCAAATCTATCAAAATTCAATAAAACAGTGATTAGAAATTTTAAACTCGAAGGATTGGGACCAGAATAGGTCCCAATCAAATAAAAATGACTTAAGGGTTTTTTTGTTAAAAACTCCCTTTTGATTCACTATTTTTTAATGAATCTTAGGTTTTTCTTGTGGGATTTCTATGTGTTTTGAAAATGTAACATGTAAGGATTTTATAGTGGAAAAACGGTTCCCGGACTATGTGGGATTCATTCCAAACCTTAGCCGTTATTGTAGAAAACTTGTCTTTCTTATGTTTCTAAAAACCTTGTTGCGTACGCAAGAATGTGCCTGCATATGCATGCTTTCGCCTGCGTACGTAGGCTGTGACCCACGTACATAGGTCGAGGGCCACTTTGGTCCTTTTATTTCCAAAAATAGATTTTTGCTCATTTAAAAGGTTATATTTTCCGTTTTAACATTCCTCAGGTCAATTTAATATCTAATTGGGCTCTAAATTGGCCTTGGGCCTTAGAGTTCGAGCATCATTGGGGAACGAGGCCCTGAGTCGTAAGGAGTACAAAATGTGATATCTATAGTATACATACTCACCCTAAACCCTAACCCAAAAACACAGGAACAAGGCAACTCAAAAATGAAAAACTAACAACCCAACATGCTTTACATTAAAAGATAAAGAAAACCTAGACTAAGCAAACATATTATAACACAAAGATAAGCAGCAAAAATATAAATAAAGATCAAAACAATGAAAAATAGAAGAAAAGAGGTAAGAAACTTTGTACCTCAAAACAAAAGCTCCTTAAGTTGATTTTGACCATTCTCCTTAGTCCAATCTATTCATAATCAAATACAAAAGTGATTAGTAATCATAAAACACCAAGATCAAGGGCAGAAAAAGCCTCAATCAGAAAAATGTTGACTTAAGGATGTTTTGTCAAAAAATCCCTCTTTGATTCACTATTTCTAGTAAATCTTGTGTTTTCCCTTAGGACTCTCTATATCTTTTTATAAGCTATATTTTATGGCTTTATAAAGTGAGAAAATAGGGGTTTGGAACGGCTCCCAAACAATGTAGGATTTGTTCCAAAATCCATCTTTAATGCAAAAAAATTTTCCTTTCATAATTTTTGGAACCCTAACATGTGCACGCATACCCGTGTATGTGTATGCATGCATGTAGCATGCGTACGCAAAGCTTGAGCATGCGTGCACATACACGTCTATGCTACGCATGCCCTGGGATTCCTTAGTCTTTATTTTCCAAAAAAAAGCTTATTTTATTCATAAAAAGAGTTATATTTTTCCTAAAACATTTTCCTTAAGTCAATTTCAATCTGATTTGGCCTTGAACCAACCTTGGGTTTTAGAATTTCAACTTCATTTGGGAACGGGGTCCTAAGTCGTAAGGGGTAAAAAATGCGGTGTCTACAGATACCCTTCTTTTGATTCGTGAGCTCCACTAACGGAATCGAAAGAATAAGAGACAAATCATTTTGTTTCAATGTACGGCTCGGGCCCAACCTTTAGACACTCGATTTTGCACCCATGATTTACTCAAGGAGAATAACTTGAATGAACAATTCATGTACCCCAAAAATCATAATTGCATCACATGCATCAATTAGTTCTTGCATTACATACATCATTTTGTCTTTATATTACATGCATCATGTCATTCATTGCATATCATAAGAATGATCTTAAGATTCTAATGGTCGCAACAGTGTTTCCAGTTTTCTAATCAGACCATTAGATCGAAAGATATCGTATGATCAAATTTGCATGGTCAACATGCGTTGTGTCTAGGTAGAGTCGACCACACATGATTAGTTTAAGTAAATTCTGATTGGTTAAGCAATTAAAATTAATTAAATGATTTTGTGATTGGTTAATAATTGGTGTTTAAAGTAGGATTGCATGCATAGGAATAAAAGGGATGATTGGATAATAATAAAATTGTAGATAATTGCTTTAAACAGCTTGAATTATCCAAAAAAGAGATAAAAAAAAAAAATCATAGACAGAGGATTAAAACGCTTTAGGTACAAGGATCGGCCAAAAAACCCTAGAAGAGGAGTCCAAACAGCACCTGAACACGAGAGTGCATTCTAAGCCATAGGACCAATTCAACACTTTTGGAGTGTTGAACGGCTCTCTAAAAGTGTCGTATTGCCATGATGTAGGTTTTGGCCCAATGGCCTTCGGGTGACGATAAGGCACACCCTTTTTGACCTTTTCGCAAAAGGATGCGTCCGGATTCAAACCCTAATAGTCCATATCTATTTTTTAGAGTCCTCAGGCCTCTATAAATAGATACTGAACCTCATAATTCAGTACTTTTTTTATGCTCTAAGAGGCATACATTTTAGGCTCCCAAACAACTCATATTTTCTGATCTCCTCTTCGATTCTCTGTTGAAGCTGGGGTTTTTAGGTTTCAATGATAGCTAAACAAGTTTCTTTGAACCCTAAAATATCCTCTAAAAAAGAAGATTTCTCCATACAAGAGGTTTTTTTTTTTTTTTTTTTTTTTTTTTTTTTTTTTTTTTCTGATTACCCTTTTCTTTTCCTTATCTCTCTCTTATTGTGATGGTATATGTTTGTCTATATTTTTAGTTTAGTTGTTTTTCATATCGTGAATTGTTGATTTATATGTCAAAACATGTTCCTGATTTCTCTCATTATTGTTATGACCTCTTTCTTAGATGTAGATCCGAATTTTTCTTACCAAAAAAATCGTGTTTGCATCTTCTTTAGATGCAGATCTTGTTGGGAAAAATACATTTTGTATCATATACAAAACATATGCAGCGGAAAATTAACGGATCTACTTCATTCGCAATTGATAACATGCACGATGAAATTTCAGAATTTAAGAACAAGAAAGCGTACCTTGGTGCGATGAAGTTCAAAACCAAAAATCAGAAGTTCTTGGGAAGACTTTTAATCTTCACTCCAATTCCACTTAATGCCCAAGATGTGTGGTCTCTCAATCAGTTTCCAAGGAGAGAAGAAGGGAGTGTCCAACACTCACATACAAACCATTTCATTCCTTGTGTAATCTTGTTGAAAAACACATATGGAAAAACTCATGAAAGGACTTATGAAGTTCTGTATGTTTCTCTCCCTATATACAACTGATTATCTAATTGGGCTAGCCTTTTGGGCCATTCCAATTGGGCTCTAGTGTGTGGCTTGGAGTGGAACCAAAAGGGAACAAATAAGACTCTAGCTCCAATGGGCCTTGGGCTTTTCTGTCAACTCTTTACAAGTCCAAAGTTACCATTTATTATATTCAATACCACTATATGAATATAATTGCACTCTTGACCTTATTAATAAATTATATCTCAAGACTTTATTATACATGCGACCCCTTCGTTAAAATATTCGTAGTAATAAAAAGTCATGAATATAGACTGCCACTTTGAAGATTACTACATCTTAATCCTTGAGTACTCGGTTTAATCCTTAATGTTATCATCATTTATTTATGAAATCCAATTCCATAAATATATACTTTAGTAACTCCTTACTAAAGTGGTTGGGCTCAACACTCTGAATAACCAAACCCATTAAACTTATCTCAAGGGAATATTTTATAGCTTTGTTAAGAGATTAGTTATGACCTCTTGAAAATATATGTTCTATCAACACTAAATGTGGCTGCCCAACATACTGAGGTTTTGACCGTAACTTATAGATCTCACTCCTGATATATCAAAGCAACCTACATCTCATAATCAGGTCCATTATTCTCTCAGGATTTAGAGTTGATGTAAATAGAAGTCGTGAGATTTATTATTCATTTGACAGTCGTTAGGAGAATAATAAATCTCACAGCGGTCCAGTTCAATATGTCTTAACTCTTAAAACATATCAATATACCAACTAGAAATCTCCATTTCTATGACCAAGACAAATCATCTTAGTTGATATGTTATAGTTTTCGCAGATGAAACGTCCAATTTCATCACCGACTACGAACTACATTCTGAGTTTATAAAGAACTTGCAATTTATATCTTCTGTGAGTTTTCACATAAATCGCATACTATACATCTCATGGACTAAGATAATGTCTCATTAGTTCATTTATAAATAGTCTCATATAATTAAATAATTTAATTATTTATGACATGCCAATTAATTGGATTTTAGGGCGTAAACCCCAACAGATTTGAATTTTTCTCAATCAAAAATGGATCTGCATCTTATTTAGATACAGATCTGAATTTTTCTTAAATAAAAAAAAGATCTACATCTTTCTTAGATGTAGATCTGAATTTTTCTTAATCAAAAAACAGATCTACATCTTTCTTAGATGTGGATTTGAATTTTTCTTAAATCAAAAAGGGATCTGCATCTTCATTAGATGCAGATTTGAATTTTTCTTAATTAAAAAACTGATTTGTATCTTTCATAGATATAAATCGGATTTTTTTAACATATGCAGACGTTTGAAATAAAGAAAGAGATTATGTATCGTTGTTTGTTTTGTTTGAGTCATATAACATGAAATTATTTTGTGAGTGAGATCCTCTTTGTAAAAAAATCTTTTTCAAATATAAAAATAAATCTGAATTGTTTAAACCAATCAAAAGACTTTGTTTTTATTAAATAAAAACATATCTAAATTTTCTCTTCAAAAACCATTCTTTTTACACATACAAAAACAGATCTGATTTTTTAAGCTAAAACCAATTTTTTCTAATCATTAAAACAGATCTAAATTTTTTAAATAAAAAGAGGATACATTCAAAAATGGTTTTGTGTCATTTTTTTAACATGTTCAACATATCATTCGTAGCATGCATGAAATGGTATATTGGTCACAAGAGTCTAGAAGACCAAACTCTGTCTAGGTGGAATGGGTGCCTAACACCATCCCATTCCGTAACCTAGCCTCCAGATTTAGGTCTTTGGTTAAGTATATCTAGTCTTATCTTTACTTTTTATTTTTGGGTAGATTGTAACTAGAACAAAAAGTCATGTATATTTGGTAGATTGTAACTAGGACCCAAAGCTGTGTAAAGTTCAAATTTTGAATTATGTATTTCATTATTCAATCAATGAATGGAACAATTCAGTCATGCATTGTTTTATTTATTTATTTATTTAGTTTTTCATATTTTTTGTACATAAAAAAATAAGTGGCGACTCCATACCACTTACCAAAAAAGAGAGGTGCCCTAAAAGGGTACCCGAATCTCTTTTTTGAGGGATGACGTCTCTCACACAACCCATGCACATGACAAACAACACACATACATGGGGGCGGGGTGCAACTCCACAAAGTTGCGTGGGATTCATATGTCCGAAGTCCCCCACCTTTGTTGCTCGGGAAACGAGCAATGATATGTTCATTATCCCAAAACCTATTTTGCAAATTGCAAGCAAAAGCTGAGTGACTCACTCTACTAGAGTCACTAAAAAAGAAAAACAAACATGGCCAACGGCCACAATCATCAACCAAACAAACAAGATGCTCTTACGAGCTTAAAAGGGTACTAGCCTTTTTGCACGTGCTCCGTGCATGCATGAGGCTCTTTTTCTTTTGGATTTAGTGTCATAATTTTCTATGAATCACAATTTGGTTTAAGCATTTGTTTGATAATATTATGTTCTTGAGAACTACTCATACAGCCATGAGTGTCATTTGGCTAACTCCAAAAATGAAATTAATAATAGAGAGATGAAAAAAAAAATGTGTTCATTTTTTGGAGCTAGCCAAATGACACTCATGCTATATGATTAGTTCTCAAGAACATAATATTATCAAACAAATACTTAAACCAAATTGTGATTCATAGAAAATTATGACACTAAATCCAAAAAAAAAAAAAAAAGAGCTTTCATGCATGCACGGAACACGTGCGATGAGGCTAGTTTTTAAGAACTAATATCTAGGTAATACAATTTTGATTAAAAATTAAAATCAGTGCTTTACATTAGTGAATTAAGACACATCAAAATTGGTATATTTTATGATAGTTTATAAATATCTGTTGGTAGAGCACAAAATATTATTTGGATTTGCAACAATTAAAAAAAAAAAAAAACAGTAGATGGAATTTAAATATTCTAAATAGCAAATGATAATTTTAGATATTAAACATGGAAATTATTTTTATTTTTTTTGCACATAGGAAAGACATCCATTAAAAGATATAATATATGAAGATAGCATAACAACAAAAAGAGAACTGATAATGGAAATTAAAAAAAAAAAGGATGGAATTTAAATATTCTAAATAGCAAACGATAATTTTAAATATTAAACACGGAAATTATTTTTATTTTTATTTTTATTTTTTTGCACATAGGAAAGACATCCATTAAAATATATATTATATGAAGATAGCATAACAACCAAAAGAGAACTAATAATGTAGAATAAGCTAATTAAAGAATATAAGTGTTACACATATCAATAAACTATGGCATAATAAGGCAATTATTTATTTTACAAAACAGAGAATCACTAAGGAGTTGTGTATGATTGAATGCAAATTTTAACTTCTTCTCTCACCCAAACTCAACTAACACCAAATTGTAATGCTTTGACCATTATGCAATCCACTAAAAAAGTCACCCTGAATTTATAAAAAAACAAAAATGATATGAGTTAAATTTGTTTTCTTTTTGGTGGACATTGAAACAAATACATGGTTGTTGTTTTCTTTTTAGTGCATATATAATGAAATTAATTTCAATTTGGCTCCAAGTATAAAATGACTGAGCATGATAATATTATGAAAAAAAAATGTAGAGGTTAGTATTTTGCAAAGAGGAAAAGGAACCAAACTGTGGAGGAAAAGTAAATACATTCATGAAATGGAAAAATACAGCATAGAGAATGAAAACCATAAACATATTCTCAAAAATAATAATAAAAGAACCCAAAAAAAAAAAAAAAAAAAACCATTGACAAAACCATAATACATGGATTAGAAAACGCACATACCTTTTTGATAGAATATACGCAAGCGTTACACCAGTTTTGGGAGACCCTCGAAGAATGAAATCAATGTAAAGGCCATTCAACAATTGTTGTAATTTCTAGGAATTTTGTGTTATTCGTTATTGAATTTTTATCCAAAACACACAAACCAAAAAAAAAAAAAAAAGCTTTGAAGAAAACTTACATGCCTTTTTAATGAAATTAAGCAAGGAAATCTTTTGCACCTCCAAGAAGCAAGTTTGTGCATAGACCGTGCAGCAAAAGGAAGTGAATACTTCAATTGTCTATGGATTTTTTTTTTTTTTTTGTTGATAAATCTAACTTTCATTAACTTAAACAGAATGAACAAAGGAATCTCCCTTACAAGCAGCCTCAAGAGAGGGGAGAAGATTTCCTTTATGGAAACAAAAATCACAGGAGTTCAAGGCAAATTTAGGGGCTGTTTGGATTTCTAGTTTCCATAACTCATAACTCTGTTTCCATAACTCATAATTCAAAAATGGTGGAACCCATAGCAAGAAGTCCATTTGGGAGTACCATAACTCTGTTTTCATAACTCTGTTTCCATCACTCAATTCTCCGATTTTTGAGTGATGAGTTATGGAAACTGAAAACACATTTTAGGTGTTTTCAGTTTCCATAACTTAGTATTCAATGGAATTTTCATAATTAAACCTACCATTTTTTATTGTTTAGCTGCATTCTTTGACTTTTTTTTTAATTTTTTATTATTATTATTTTTTTGAAACGCCTTTGTTGCCTCTGATTAGCCGCATTCTTTTACTTTTTTTTTTTTTTGAAATAAAAGAATTGAGTGATGAGTGCGTTTGGGTGGGTTTGGGGAAATTGAGGTATTTTAAGTGATGAGTGATGAGTAATGAGTGACGAAAATTGAGTGACGAGTGATGACAAAAAAAAAAAAAAAAAACAAACAGGGCCTTAGCTGCTTCATGAGCTACAGTATTGCCTGTTCTTCGAATCCAACAAAACTTAACAGACACAAAACTAGAAGATAAACTAAGGATATTACTAACAGTGGCGCATGACTGCCATTCCGGGATATCATCTGTGTTAAGTAGCGCATCAATGCAATTCTTAGCATCACCTTTGAAGATAACAGACCTTCATTTCTCTTTGATCACTAATTGCATGGCGCACAAAAGGGTTTGGGCTTCAGCTTGCACCGGGGCACATAAATGAAATTTTTTTGCCCATAGGAAAAGGACATCACCTTGGTGGTCCCTTGCAACAACTGCTAAGGTTGATCTGGTGCTATTTAGAGCTGCATCTACATTGAGTTTGACCCATCCTTGAGGGGGTGGGGTCCAACTAGCGGTGGCAAGCTCCTTAGGAGGGTGAGCTTCTAGAGAGTAGATGTTCACCAACTCTTGAAATCTAGACTGAACATTTTGTTTGGCACTAAGGATGTTGGCATTGGTTCCCATGAAATGATTGCTATTTCTGGCCTTCCAGATCTTATTTAAGACTAGTGCCATGTTGAGAGAGACAGTCCATTGTTCTTGTGCTAGAACAGAGGAAGATGGCGGCTCTATGATGAGCTTGATGAAGTCTTCCAATGAGCTGAATGTAGTTGCATCAAATTTGAAGCCCCAGCAGGCTGATGCCCAGAGAGCTCCGGCAAAATGGCATTCTAAGAAAATATGAGTGCTAGTTTCTTCTGCTGCATTGCACAAGGTGCACGTTGGGTCAATATTGGGATGCCTTACTCGCAAGTTGGCTTTAGTAGGTATAGCATTAGCACCAATTCTCCAAACTAGAATCTTAAGTCTCTCTAGGAATTTGGCTTTCCAAAGCTTCATCTAAGGAGTATGGGGTTGAGCATTACTCTCTAAATGATTGAGGGAGACCTTGTGCGATAGATTTGATTGAAAACCTTCCTTTTGAATCAGGGAGCCAAATTAGCCTGTCTTGCTTGGGGGTAAAGGGGATAGGAATGGTGAGAATTGCATTTGCATCATTCGGGGTGAAAATCTCCTTAATTAGGCTTTTGATCCATGCTCTAGTGGGTTGGTCAATGAGATCAGAGGCCTTAATCGCAATCTGCTTATACTCTTTGACCCCCGAATAGGGCTTAAAATTGTCAATCCAAGGGACCCACAAGTCTTTCCACACATCTATAGACCTTCCATCTCCCAACATAAAACAAGCCCCTTTTACAACCAACTTCTTAGCAGTTTCTATAGCTCTCCAAGTTGGGGAACTTGCCTTCCTGGGCTTTACATTGAGCTAGCTGTTACTGACTTTGTATTTATGCTTTGCTTACCAGAAATAACCATTCAAGCTAGTTTAGCTAGTAAGGATGAGTTCACCTCATTTGCCTTTTTAAATCCAAGGCCACCTTGACTTTTGGGATGAAATAACTTATCCCATGCAGTCCAAGCAATATATTTCCTGTCCCTTTCCTTTGGTTTCCACCAAAATCTCCTAGAGATAGCATCAAGATTGTTGCAGATTTTTCCTGGAACCTTGAAATTCGAGAGCGTATAGTTGGGGGTGGCTTGGGTTACTGAATTTATGAGAGTGCATCTACCAGCATAGGAGAGGCATCGGCTTCTCCAACCTGTCAATCTATGGATGTTACACTTAAAGAGCCTAACAAAGATTTTATTTCAATTAGGAATAGGAATAGTAATCCTTTTACAAGTTTGTGAGCGCCACCTAACAAAAGTTCTATTTCAATTAGGAATAGGAATTAAGAATAGGAATAGTAGTCCTTGTACACCTAAAGAACTACTAAGAAGAGTTTTTGTTTAGACCCTTTAAACCTAATAGATTAACCTAGAGAATTATCCAAGTGATTAACTTAGGTAATTTAAACAGAACTAGGTTAACACAAATAATCAAAAACAATAAAGCAACGGAAAATAAAGAACACAAAGATCTGATGACCCAGGAAAACCAGACCGGTAAAAAACTTGGGGAGGATTTAACCTAGCTATCCTCAAGGTAAACTGAATTCACTATGAAAGAATTGAAGTTTACACAATAAGACTTCTACCACTAACATCCTATTGCTACCCAAGTGTAGAAAACTTACTACCACGACCCCATGATAGCTCCGAGATCCACGGACTCCTTCTTTCTTGAATTCTTCAGCAATTCACAAGCGCACCTGCTTGTATTTCTTGAAGATCTTTGATTCTGCAACTGTATGATTTACCAAGCTCTTGACATAAATCTTGAGTTTGGAAACCCTAAGTGTATGTGAAGGTAAACACCTCTAGATCTCACAATGAGATTCATAAACACAGCAAAACAGAACTCTAAAAACGTGGCTAGGGTTTTCCCTTATATACTTAGGGCAAAACATAAAACCCTATACATTAAATGGGCTAGGGCTGAGTTGGAAAATTCTGCAGAAAAACAATCTGCACGACTTTCGATCGATCGAGTCTAATTGTCGATCAATCGAGTTAGGCAGAAAGTGCACAGTGAATTTTGCATAAAACTCGATTCCAACTTTACATTAAGAGCCATACTTTGAGCAAGTCTAACACACAACTAAAAGAATGTTTTGATCATGGTTTGCCAACATTACAAATTGAAGTTCTAATACATTAGTTCCTAATTCTTAGAACCTAATAAACTCCTCCTTTGGCAATCCTTGACAAAATACAGACTTAACAAAAAGCTCAAAGTTTACAAATTGAAACAGCCCATTACAATAATAAAAAGCCACTTAAACAATTCATCCTAACTACTATCTAACAGTTGCAAAGTAGACAGCAGCACGACTGAATCAACCTGTATATTCCTGTAACACTTAACAAACACATAAACGCATGTGTGGAAAAAAAAAACAGGAAATATATAAAAATAACTTTTTGATTTCACATGACACAAAATAAAGACATATATCATGAATAACATCATAAATATAAATCAATAAGCAAAGTAGCATAGTGAAACAAGAAACATAATACATAACAATGTATCTCAACAAAAATATCTCCAAATCAAGAGCCAAAAATGTAAATACAAAGTGAAGCGCCTAGATACAATCTAATAACTCCACAAGCTCCGCAGTATCACTACTAAGTACAAAAACTCCCCCTAAAATGAAAATCTCCACAAAAATCTCCTAGATACATATGAACTACACAATAGAATGCACTCCCCCTTTTTGTGACGAATTGCCAAAGGGCACTCACTCATCATCAAAAGGAGGTGGAGGAGAATGACGAGAACTCGCCAAATCAGCTTGCAACGCACGTAGCTCATCAAAGATGTCCACCAGAAGCTGACCATGAGCCGCCTGAACGGTCACGACAGTATCAAGAGTCCGACGAAGGTCAGAAACATCATCAAAAGGTGGAGGAACATCAGCAGCAGCAGCAACAGCAGGATCAGAAGATGTCCCAGCTGTAGGAGTATCTGTAGAAGAAGAAGGGGGTGGAGTGACACCGGAATGCTCTACCCTAGGACGCTTAGAGCTAGCTCGAAGTTGAGCAGCCCTTTGCCTCAAAAAGGTAGCACCAATAGGAGCAATGACATGTACAGGCTCAAAAGCAGGAAAAACACCTAAACCAAGATAAAGGAAAATCCTATGAATAAAAACGGGAAAGAATAACGCATGAGCCGTAGAACTAGACCGATGAACCTCATTCAAAGAACGAAGGAACAAATGAGGAAAACTGATAGGAGCATCAGTAACAAGTGCGTACAAAAACACACATCGCTCGAGAGGGATGGTGTGGAGATGAGAAATAGGCCACAAGGAATGACAAGCAATCTTAAAGAAAAGGTAATGAAGCTCAAAGAGCTCAGCAGACGTGATCTGAGGATCAGAACCCCATTGGATAGAAGACCCAGTGATGTATGACATCACGTCATCAAGAGGTGGAGACTCCTCATAAGGAAAAATGGGATAGTCGACAATGGGCACCCCAAGAGCGTCAGACACTACCGACGGGGTAATGCGATACTCTACATCTCGTAACCAAACCTTAATTAAGGTGTCGGTATCATAGATGTGGATAGAAAGGTTCGAATAGAGCTCTCTAATCAAGGTGGCAGGAGGAGGATTCTCAAAATCGAGCAAAGACAACCAACCCTGACGCTCAAAGTTACGTCTCACCTCAGGATCTACCTCATCTAGTATGACCCTACGCTCAGCCCAGATATGACGCCTAAGATTAAGGGTCTCATAGGTCTCTTGGTTCTTCTCACTAGGGAACCGCTCACTATCGAATGAAGGTGAAGGATCAGAAGTCCTATGGGCTCTAGTTTTCCTAGGCATGGTGCTAAGGAATAAAGAGAGACACAGAAAAAGAGGAGCAAAAACAAAAACTAAGGGCAGACTGCAAGTTAGCACAGCATAAAATATAGAAATAACAATTCTATATGATGCATGAACAAAATATGCAAATGATGCATGAACTAATGCAGTGACAAGTTCAAATATAATCCAAATTAACAAAATTGACTTGAGCAGGAGTTTTAAATTAAAAATACCCAATTTTGAAAAACCCAATTTTTCAAAACACAATTAATTGATAAATTGATCAACACAGTAGTCATACAACTCAATTTAATGACCAAATTAATCAATCTAACAAGTCAATTTCATCAATTTCAATCAAATTGAACAAAAACCCCAAAATCCCCAATTTCAAGCCCTAGAAATTTAAAATTTCCACAAAGCACCAAAGTAACCAAATTAAACCACATACAGTGCTTGTATATAGTGTCCCCACAAAAACCCATGATTAATTTGAAAAATAAAGAGCCAAAATCAATTCCAAAAAGGCCTAATCCCTAAATGCCGAAAATAACCCAAAATGCATGAAAATAATGCATAAAACATGAAAATAAGATCAAAAGAGAGGGTAAAAATGTCTTACCGGCCTTGGGAGAGAGAGATTATGCACAAAGATTGGAGGAAAACGCCAAAAACAGCAAAAATCTCTTTGACCGGTTGGTGAGAAGACAAAAAAGTTTGAAAAAGTTTTGAAAAGTGAAGAATCCACGTGAGAAAAGTCTTTTTTAAAAAACACTAAGCCCGATTTTCGATCGATCGAAAAACATATTCGATCGATCGAAAATCCTTCGATTGATCCAGTATCAATCGAGAACCGATCGAAACACACAGAGACTTTAGTGAGATTTTAAAAACATTTTCGATCGATCGAAAAACAGACTCGATCGATCGAAAATCTGGAAAATTTGAATTTTTGAAAATTGAAACAAATTAGCTCAAAAACTTCTCAAAGCATTAAATTTTATGAAAAGAATGCATGAGTATGAGATGAGATGTTTTCCAAAAACTCATGTTTTTAACCCAGATCTCTCAAAGTAAGATTTTCCCATAATATCTCTCAAAATTTAAACAAGCAAACATGTTCTGCATCAATTTCCAGAAATATTCAAACTTGGTTGGTCAGACCAAAAACACACACAATAACTTGTACACAGTTTAGCAAAGAATAACTTGTGTAGTGTGTGCAATTAGCATAAGCTTGAGAAACATGTGAGGTGATATGCACATATTGATTAATCACAATTTCTACAAAATCCATCACATGAAATTGAAAGAGACTATTACTTAAAGAGTTACATCATATAACTCTCACATCTCCTAGAATAAAAGCTTGCAATCATGTAAGTTTCTTGATTTGCCTCATTATTCAATTTAATTGATTAGAAACTTAATAAAATCCGGGATAATGTACAAACCAATTTTATTTGAATTGTGAAATTATTATAGCCCAATAATGTACACACCAATTTTAATTAGAGGCTACACCTTATGTTCTTTTTGTGCATGTGCTACACTTTCTCGAACACAAAATCTTACGATATGCACTAAGGTGTTCATGATTGGCTAGTAAACAGTGGTGAGATGGTTATTTATGCATTTCTCAATAAGACCAAGTCCGACAATCAAAGACATAAGACTTTAAGATCAAGAACATGTGATCAACAAATATAGCACCTTCCCACACAACATGCACAACAAAACTTTAGCTAGTGAAGTGCAATAGAAATAAATGCATCAAAGCTAAACAAGGTACATTCACATGTTATGCAAAATTTAATTGACCAACCTTGTCTTCAAGTTCAAGAAAAAAACTAGCAAAAACACAATTTGCAAAAAAAAAAATTTTATATTATTTTTTTTTATATAAAAAAGAAATAAACATTCTAGAATGAAATGCATGAATGTTATGCAATGCAAATCCTAGAAACAAAGGTCACAAAAGATAGAGTAATGAAGCACAAGGACCATGTCAGATAGACTCAATTAGGTTGAGCCTTTTGCATCCAAAACTTTTTAGATGCAACTCTTGCATTGGAGTTATGATTCACATTAGAATTCTGAGCAACTCCAGGATTGGAATAAAGGTTTAACGCCTTTACCAGTTCACCAATAAGTACCATAGGATCATGTGCTTGGGGCACAGGTACTTTAGGTTTATTTGCTCGCTTTGCAGCTAGCAACTTAAAACAATTTGGACGAATGTGTCCAGACTTTCCACAAAAGTGACAAACCCATGCAGGCTTATCATGCAACTTGCCCTTAGAAGAAGTAGAAGCTCTAGAATGAGAAGCTTGAAGATCAACCCTAATCTTCCTAGGTGGAGCAACATCTACAGATTTGACAGGTTCACTCACCAAGGGTTTGACAATCTCATTCTTAGGAGGTTCAGAAGAGGGAACAAATTTAGTGGAAGAAAGTTCAAGCACAGACATACTTTCCTCAAATCCTAAGCCAGTTTTGTCAGAGGGATACTTTTGAACGCTCAGCATGTGATCAAGTTTGGAGCTTGCAGACCTATTAGTTTGTTCTCTAGCAACAGATAATTCAAGTTTCAAACATTTAACTTTATCAAGTAATAGCATGTTCTCAGTTTTCACATTATTCAAAAGCTCATTTGCATCAAACAATTTCACAAGTAAATTCTTCTTATCAAGTTCAAGAGATGCAATTTTCTTTAAGCCTAAATCAACATTCATGGCATCTTTTGCAGCAACTTTGCAAAATTTATTATAGGCTTCCTGTAAATTTGCATCTTCAGAGAGTTCCCCATCAGAAGGGTTCTCTTCAACAGACACGCTTTCATTAACTACAGTAGTAGCTATGAAAGCAATGAAGTTTCCATCCTCATCACTGGCGGATTCATTGTCAAAAACTTCATCATCACTAAGGGTTACAGCCATATCTTTTCCCTTAGACCTCAAATATGTAGGACATTCAGATTTCAAATGACCATACCCTTGACATCCATAACATTGTTGTCCCAAGGAATTATTAGAAGGTTGACCTACTTTCTCTTTAGGTTTTTCAGTGTTATTAACTTTAGTGGGATCATTCCTCCTAGAATTTCTAGGTTCAACAGTGTTCTTGCCTCTTGCCCTTCTGTTATTATTCCCAAGAAAGTTTCTAAAGTTCTTGGTAAGATAGGCGATCTCTGTAGCAGAGAGTTCATCATCAAATCCACCATCCTTAACATCATCAACAGACTTAAGAGCCATTGATTTGGATTTGTTTGTCTTGGGTAGGTCCAACCAGGGACGGACGCAGGATTTTAAGTTGGGGGGGGCCGGAGATAAGCGAAAAAAAAAATTTCAAATACGCATCCATATAGTATTAATTAACTATTAACAAAGACAAATATCTAAAAATCATTGTTTCGTAATATATTAAGATACAATCATCTACTAACAAAAACAAAAGACACGAAACACTATTGTTTCTTTATACAATCATCTATGAAAAGGGAACTCGACGCTCTTTCAAATTTTCAAAATCATCTATGATTGAATCCAAACTAAATGTCGAAACTATATCCTTTTCAATGTATAATCCGTCAAAAAATCATTTTCAACTAACAAAAACTTTTCTTTTAACTTTACTTACATTTTTTTTTTTTCTGTCTGTCATCCGTTGCCCAACTCCACCTCTACTTGTCCCTATCATGCCCAACTACCAGTCAACAAAGAAAATTTTTTTTTTCTTTGTTGACTCAAAAAACTAATCTCTACTCTCTCTGACTCTCTCTATCTCTCTTATCTATATAAGAGAAGAGAGTCACAAACACACAAGTCACAAACACAAAAACACAGAGTGACAGAGTCACAAAGCCACAAAAAAAAAAAAAAAAAAAAAACACCACAGCAGATTCATTCAATTCACATTTCACAATCAGTACAAAACACAAACATAAATCACAAGGCACAAGCACAGTTTCTATGATATATGAATCTCAGATTCTCAGATCAGATCACAAGGTTTTGAAATTTGAAGCAAGAGATAGAGTGAAATGTAAATACCTGTGATTGAAGGCTGGAGCAGATCAAGCAAGTGGGCGAGTGCGTGAATGTGAAGGCTGGTCCGGCTGGAGCAAGTGGGTCTCGCCGGCATGGCCCGTGTGGGTCTTCTCGGCTCACGCGTCGCGTGCTTCGCGGCGTGGGTCTCGCCGGCGAGCGGCGTCAGGCGTGGCCGCGTGGTCTCTCTCTTCTCTCTATGACTCTCTCGCCTCTCGGTCTCTCCCTGTCGCCGTGTTGCTCCTCTCACTGAGGAAGAGTGTGTGTGTGTTTTTTGTTTCTCCCATGTCCGTTTGCAAGAGCTGAGTGTTGAGTTCTTCTTCTTTTCTTTTCTGTGTTTTTTTTTTTTTTTTTTTTTACACTTATACGGGTCATGGGCTGGTGGGCGTGGGGTGGGCTGGCCGGTGATGGGCTAGGTGACTTAGGAGGGGGGCCAGAGCAAACTAACAGGGGCGGGAGGGGGCCTGGAGCAAAACAACAGGGGGGGCCCGGGTAAAATTATAAGGGGGGCCCAAGCCGTTTTAAAAAAAAAAAAAGCTGCTAAAAAAATTTTTTTTTGGGCCCAGGGGGGGCCCGGGCCCCCTTGGGCCCCTGCCTGGGTCCGTCCCTGGGTCCAACTCATAGGACTGAAGAGATCCTACAAGTTCATCAACAGGGATGGAGTCCACATCCTTGCTCTCAGTGATGGCAGTCACTTTGGGTCTAAAATCCTCAGTTAAAGATCTAAGAATCTTCCTAACAATTTTAGGTTGATCATAGATTTCACCCAAATTATATGCAGAATTAACAATGTCATTCAGTTTAGCATAGAACTCATCAAAAGATTCATCATCATTCATTCTAATGCTTTCAAATCTAGTAGTTAATTGCTGCAATTTATTTATTTTAACTGCCTTTGTGCCTTCATGCACAGTCTGGAGGATATTCCAAGCAGTATGAGCAACCTTAACATTAGAGATTCTCTTAAATTCCTCCATGGAAACAGCATTGAAAATAGCATTCATAGCTTTGCTATTGAAAGCGGCTGCCTCCTTTTAAGAAGTTTGCCACTCACTCACAGGAGTAGTGGGCTTCTCCCATCCGTACTCAACGGAATTCCAAACTCTCTCATCAATGGATTTCAGGAATGCTTTCATCCTTACTTTCCAATAAGCATAATTGTTTCCATCAAAGTGAGGTGGAACAACAAGAGAGTGTTCGTGTTCCATGACAACAGGGGTCAAGGATCAGCAAAAAGATCAAAAGATCAAATACAAAAGCTACCCACTCTGATACCACTTGTCAGTTCGTTTAGACCCCTTAAACCCAACAGATTAACCTAGAGAATTATCCAAGTGATTAACTTAGGTAATTTAAACAAAATTAGGTTAACACAAATAATCAAAAACAATAAAGCAGCGGAAAATAAAGAACACAAAGATCTGATGACCCAGGAAAACCAGACCGGTAAAAAACCTGGGGAGAATTTAACCTAGCTATCCTCAAGGTAAAATGAATTCACTATGAAAGAATTGAAGTTTACACAATAAGACTTAGACCACTAACATCCTATTGCTACCCAAGTGTAGGAAACTTACTACCACGACCCCATGATAGCTCCGAGATCCACGGACTCCTTCTTTCTTGAATTCTTCAGCAATTCACAAGCGCACCTGCTTGTATTTCTTGAAGATCTTTGATTCTGCAACTGTATAATTTACCAAGCTTTTGACATAAATCTTGAGTTTGGAAACCCTAAGTGTATGTGAAGGTAAACACCTTTAGATCTCACAATGAGATTCAAAAACACAGCAAAACAGAACTCTAAAAACGTGGCTAGGGTTTTCCCTTATATACTTAGGGCAAAACATAAAACCCTATACATTAAATGGGCTAGGGCTGAGTTGGAAAATTCTGCAGAAAAACAATCTGCACGACTTTCGATCGATCGAGTCTAATTTTCGATCGATCGAGTAAGACAGAAAGTGCACAGTGAATTTTGCATAAAACTCGATTCCAATTTTACATTAAGAGCCATACTTTAAGCAAGTCTAACACACAACTAAAAGAATGTTTTGATCATGGTTTGCCAACATTACAAATTGAAGTTCTAATACATTAGTTCCTAATTCTTAGAACCTAACATTCTTCATCTCTTCACATTCACTCTAACCCTTCAACTTCATTTGTTTTTCTCTCTACAAAACCCTCTACCTTTATCTCATTCCTTCATTCTCACAATTTGATTTTCTCAAACTCTTTCATCTTCTCCAAACTCTCTGATCTTCTCCAATGGCACCTATGTCCAAAACCAAGAAAAATTCCTACGTGATTTCCGATGATGTCTTCAATCTCACCTACTAGAATGGAGCGTTAAGGCTGAATGAGTCCCCTCCACTGGTCTATAGGCCACATAACCATCTCTCATAGGGTGCAAGGACCGAATCAGTAAGTTTTTCAAACTTTTCTCATTTTCTAGTTCTGCTCTGATCTTCCATTTTAATTCGTTTTTAGACTTGTAAATGCTTGAGTTTCGTTGTGGGATGGGTTTAGATGAAACCTTAGGAGGGGTAGGAACATGTTTAGGATGAGTTTTGATCAAAAGTTGGATGAAAATGTCGAAGAACACTCTCTGTCTGTGTTCATGCACGTGCATGTATCGGGCCTGCGTACGCATCTTGTATTCATGTATGCACATACTTACTCTTGCATACACAGGCTGTGTTCATGCATACATGTTCGTGTTCTTCAATTCATATGGATGCATGTTCCAACATGCATATGCATGCAAGGACCCTGCGTATGCATGTGCGGACCTGCGTGCGCATGCTGGCACTCAGAAACCCTAATTTTTATTATTTTGACTCTTTTTCATTTATTTCTTTATCCAATGGAAGTTTTCATGCTCTCTTTTCATCTTTTTGCATGTCTCAGCTCCCCTTTCAAGTTGGGGTAGCACTAGTCACGTCTTTTCTTGGTACAGGGCCTCGATGACACAAAGGCCTTGGTGGGCACAGTAGGTTTCAAGCCCACTCTCCATTTGCTTTTGGAGAGTCATGCCAGTGGCATCTTGTTGGGATAAGTGCCCTTAAATCCTATTGTATGATGCTATGTATGATATTATGTATGACATTATGTGAGAAATGATGTATGACTTAATATTGTGTCTAATAAAGTTGCTTTATTCTTATCTAAAATAATGGTAACATGAATATTCAGACATTATCATATAGTCCATGAGATGCATAGTATGTGATTTATGTGAAAAGTCATAGAAGATATAAATCACAAGTTCTTTGTAAACTCAGAATTATAGTTCATAGTCGGTGATGAAATTGGGCATTTCATCTGCGAAGACTATAACATATTAACTACGATGATTTGTCTTGATCATGGAAGTGGTGACTTCTAGTTGATATGTTGATATGTTTTAAGAGTTAAGACATATTGAACTGGACCGCTATGTGATTTATTATTCTCCTAACGACTGTCAATTGAATAATAAATCTCACGACTTGTATTCACATGAACTCTTAATCCTGAGAGAATAATGGATCTGATCATGAAATGTAGGTTGTTTTGATATATCAGGAGTGAGATCTAAAGTAACGGTCAAAACCTCAGTATGTTGGGCAGTCACATTTAGTGTTGATGGAACATATATTCTCAAGATGGAATTCATAGTCTCTTAACGGAGATATAAAATATTCCCTTGAGATAAGTTTAATGGGTTCAGTTATTCAGAGAGTTAGGCCTAACCACTTTAGTAAGACTAAAGTATATATTTATGAAATTGGATTTCATAAATATATGATGAATAACTTAAAAGGATTAAACCGGGTATTCAAAGATTAAGATGTAGTAATTTACAAAGTGATAGTCTATATTCATGACTTTGTATTACTACGAATATTTTATGAAGGGGTTGCATGTATAATAAAGTCTTGGGATATAATTTATTAATAAGGCCTAGAGTACAATTATATTTATATAGTGGTATTAAATATAATCAATGGTAACTTTGGATTTGTCAAGAGTTGACAGAAAAGCCCAAGGCCCTTTGGAGCTAGAGTCTTATTTGTTCCCTTTTGGTCCCACTCCAAGCCACACACTAAAGCCCAATTGGGAAGGTCTAAAAGGCTAGCCCAATTAGATAATCAGTTATGTGGAGAGAAACATACATAATTTTTATATAGAATGAAATGGTTTGTATGTTCATATGAATGTGAAAAAGAGTTTCCTTCATATTCTCTCTAGAACAAACACATAGAACTGATTGAGAGACCACACATCTTGGGCATCAAGTGGAATTGGAGTGAAGATTGAAAGTGTTCTCAAGAACTTCTTCTCTTTGGTTTTGAATTTCACCGCACCAAGGTACACTCTCTTGTTCTTATATTCTGAAACTTACATAGTGCATGTTATCTATTGCGAATGAAGTAGATCCGTTTATTTTCCGCTGCGTATGTTTTGTATGCGATACAAACATGTATTTTTCCATCATCTTGGTGCAGTCGCTGGCCGAGAGGTGGTGGGATACTACCTGTAGACACTGCATTTTGTACCCCTTACGACTTGGGCCCCCGTTCCCTAATAATGCTTGAACTCTAAGGCCTAAGGCCAGTTTAGAGCCTAATCAGATATTAAATTGACTTGAGGAGTGTTAAAGTAAAAAAATATAACCTTTTAAATGAGAAAAAATATATTTTTGGAAATAAAATGACCAAAGTGACCCTCAGCCTGCCTACGCGGGCCAAAACATGCATACGTAGGTACATTCCTGTGTACGCAGCTAGGGTTTCAAAAGCATAAGAAAGACAAGTTTTCTGCAACTTTGAGGTTTGGAATGAATCCTACATTGTCTGGGAGTCGTCCTAAACCCCATTTTTTCAACTGTAAAAAGCCTTACATGGTACATTTTCAAAACACACAGAAATCCCATACGAAAAACCTAAGATTCACTAGAAACAAGTGAATCAAAAGGGGGTTTTTCATAAAACACCCTCAAGTCAATTTTATTTGATTGAGACTTTTTTTGGCCCCAATCGTTCTAGTATAATGTTACTAATCACTTTCTTATTGGTTTGTTAATAGACTTGATTGAGGGGAATGATCAAAATCAAGCTTGGAAACTTTTTTTTAAGGTATTGGATCTTTTCTCTCTATGTCTTTTTCTTTTCTGATTTTCTTTTTGCGTTTTAATCTTGTTTTCTGCATAGTTTATGTTTGTGTATGTCTATTTAAGTTAGTTTCTTAGTTTATGTTTTTGTATGTTTTCGTTTTGAAGTTTTGCTTTGTATTTGCGTTTCTAGGTTTTCTTGGCAAAAACTTGTATACACATAATCTTGCTTGTGCATGCGGGCTTGATTATGCACACGCAGGCCTGTTCTAGCGTGCGTGATATCATTGCCCAAAAACCCTAAATTTTTTTTCGTTTATTTTGTCTCTGCCTTCACATGTTTGTTTTGTTCAGCTTTTTTTTTTTTTTTTTTATAGGCTCTATAGGTTCTTGTTTACCTCTTTCACATTCTTGTTTGCTATCACATGTTTAGATTAGAGTTTGTCTTAGCTTTGATACCATGCCATTCATTCACATGCCCATTCATCAATGCCATAGGTGCTGTGTTGCTGAGAAGTATGTACAGGATAAGTCATGCATTAGAAATGTCCATGCATTTGTGTTTTGGTTTTGTTTTGACAATATGATTAAACATGCTTAGACGTATGATATGTCTTGTGTTTGATGATGTGCTTGCTGCCTTGTTTTAGATGTATGATAGGGTTTTCACATTCTAGATGAATGCTAGTATGGTTTCTTTGTATGTTTGGCTCTCTTTTGTTTGGTGGATAGATAAGTATGTTTGTTTGGGATGAAAGATGCCATGTTGTATGTTAGATGCATGTTTTGTGTGTGCAAGTCTAGGATAGAAGTGTTGATTTAGTTTTTAATAAGGTTAAAGTATAAGGCACAATGATGGGAAGCCAAATTTAGGGTTGGGTGATCTTGGGTGTCTAACACTTTCTCAAAAGCATACCTAAACTCCAAACCTGTATCTCTGGTAGTAAGATCAAAAGGTCCTTTTTCGAAAGGATGCTATATATATGGTTCTTAAACCATTGCAAAAACTAGGTGGTGACTCCCCCCCCCCCCTTGTGTCCACAGTGGCGACTCCGCTAGGGATTATGAGTTTAATTCCTATGTGTCTTGTTTCTTAACCTTAATAAAAATTATTTCAATAATTGTTTTGCAAACATATCACTTGTTCTCTTTTTTCCCTTAACCTTGGTTGGTGATGAGTGGGAAAATGGAAGGCTCCATTCGGGCCCAAATTTTTCGAAGTTCATCCCACCAACTCATAATCGGTGCCATCACCTATAATGGGATTTGCATACGTTAAAGGTTTGCTACCAATCCACTATAGGGTCCACGAAGGCCCTCGGTTGGAATCATAGCCCACCTAGTTGTGAGTGACCTACTTATTTATCCCTTTAGCCTTAGAGAGCCTGCCTACACTAGAGAGATCCTAGACCCTATCACAAAGGATACACTTTATATATCTCTTGTTTGTTCAACCATATACCATGTGTTCACCTAATTCTAAAGGACAAATAAAAGATAATAAAAATGAAAGCGATGGCCCTAAAGTTATGGTATACCCTAAGATATTATGGGATAAAAGAAAAGAAGTTCTCTTATATAAGAGGCTTGTCCCTAAATTCAAAGGCATATCTTAACTTGAAAGATTCATAAGACCATAGCTTAATTGTTATCATAGGCCCAAGTGGAAAAAGCCCTGTTGAAAAAGAATACTTTGGGCCTAAGGTAACAAATACGCTATGGGATAAAAGAAAAGAAGTTCTCTTATATAAAAGGCTTGTCCCTAAATCCAAAGGCATATCTTAACTTGAAAGATTCATAAGACCATAGCTTAATTGCTATCATAGGCCCAAGTGGAAAAAGCCTTGTTGAAAAATAATACTTTGGGCCTAAGGTAACAAATACACTATGGACTTAGCATCCAACATCCTTCAAAGCCAAAAATGAATCTCCCTAATCTTGGGTCTCTTTGCTGCATGCCTAGGCCCCAAATGATGAGAATTTCATAGACTTTGAGAGGAAGCCTACAATGTGTTCTAGCAAGAGGGCTATTTCAAAATAATAATAATAATAATAATAATAATAATAATAAAATGATGAATAAAAATGAAAAGCCCAAAGGTGATGAATACATTGTAAGCCAATGTTTGAGATAAAAGGTTGAAAACTTCTAAATGCATTCTAATGAAAGCCCATGAGAGTAAGATGAGAGAGCTTTATTGTAAATGGACTATAGCCCAATGAAACAAGGGGTAAAATTCATGAGAGGGAAGGGAGTGACATTGTAATTGGGCCTTCATGAAAATGAACTTAAAAATGCCTTCATGAAAATGAACTTAAAAATTTTCTAAGGATATCTAAAGTTTAAAATGAACCTTTAATTGGGACATGAACTTAATGAAAATGGGGCTTCTTTTCAAGCACCATTGCACCACCAAAGTCAAGAAAACACATCCCCACTCCCATTTGGATTTGAGAGAAAGGAAGGCACTTGATCAAGATTAAGAACACACATCAAAAAGAAAAGATCCCCCCCCCCCCTTTCCCCTAAAGCAACAATGACTACCTCTATGGAAGACCCAATGATACAAAAGATCCTTAAGGCTTTGGATGAACATGGAGAGGCCCTAAAGAGAATGGAAGGGTGTTTAACTAGGTTGGAAGAATCTAAGCTTAAAAAGCATCCACATATAGAAATCCATGATAATGAGGAGGAAGATGAAGAATGGGACGAAAAGGACAAAGTGGAATATAAAAGGAACAAGCAATTCGAGAAGCTTACTGAAAAACCATGGCTATAAGGGAAAAGATGGAGAAAATGCAACTCACCTTTCGCAAGGCGCAGGGGATGGTTACCTCTATAACGTGGGAGGAATGAGTTCAATGGCTCTTATTGCATTACCTCCCAAGTTTACGATTTCTGATGCAAAAAAGTTCAATGGAACTAGAGATCTGAAGCAGCATGTAAGGAGATACCTAAACATTGCCGAAACGAAAGGGCTAGATGAGAGGTAAATTTTGCATGCATTTCCTCTCTCACTCACAGAAGGTGCATCAAGGTGGTACTATAGCCTTGATCTAAGCAAAACTTAGGTGTGGAATGAACTAGTGGAGTTGTTTGTGAACCAATTCATATTCAACACCATGATTGATGTGACTCTAAGGGATTTAAAGACTACCAACCAAGGTGTTGGGTAGACATTTTCCGAATACATGACTAGATGGAAGACCAAGGCATCTAGAAGGGTCAATAGGCCAAATGAGAAAGACCAAATCAACATGATCATCATGAACTTGTTTCTGGTTTATAGTAGTTGGCTTTTGTAATCGCCTATTAACTCATTTGGAGAACTATGTGATTTTGGAACAAGAATTGAAGACACCATCAATAATGGGCAATTGGATAAGGGTGAGAGTAAGCCTCTGTAGACACCCAATTTTGCACCTATGATTTAATCAAGGAAGATGACTGGAATGACCATCATGTACCCCAAAAAATCACGATTGCATTACATTCATTAATTCGTTCATTGCATATCATAAAAATGATCTTGAGATTCTAATGGTTGCGACGGTATGTCCGGTTTTCAAATCGGACCGTCAGATCGAAAGATATCACATGATCAAGTTTGCACGGCCAGCATGCATTGTGTCTAGGTAGAGTCAAACATGCATGATTAATTTAGATTTATTCTGATTGGTTAAACAATTAAAATTAATTAGATAATTTTGTGATTGGTTGACAATTAGTGTTTAAAATAGGATCGCTTGCATATGAGTAAAAGGGATGATTGGATAACAATAAAATTATGGATAATCTGAACTTTATCAAGATTTATTTTAGAGAATTTATCTACAAGATAATTGTTGCTGAAGAGGCCTAAATTATCCAGAAAATAGATAAAAATCTTAGAATACAGATTGAGAACACATCTAAGTGCAAGGCCCAGCTCAAGAAAACCTAAAAAAGGAGTCCAAAATGCACCTGAACACAAAAGTGCGATCAGCACCCAAGAGTACCATTCAACATATTTGGAGTGCCGAACAACACTTGCAAAATGCGTAATGGCCCCCTTTTGGGCTTTGGCCCAACTCACTTCGGGTGCCAATAAGACACATCCTTTTTGACTTTTTCGCAGAAAGACGGATCCTAATTCCCATTCTACTCATCGTTGCTTATTTTTTAACCATTCCAGCCTCTGTAAATAGAGACTGGATCTCAAAAATTAAAAACACTCTTTGACGCTCTAGAAGAGACACATTTTCACACTCTCAAATTTATCACCCCCTTTCTGGTATTCTCTCTTAAACTAGGGTTTTTAGGTTTCAAAGATAAATGCATAAATTTCTTTGAACCCTAAAACATCTTCTCAAGAAGAAGAAGTGCTCCATGCAAGAGGTTGTTTCCGATTACCCTTTTCTTTTCTTTATACTTCTCTTGAAGTGATGATGCATGTTTGTATATTTTTTAGTTTGGTTGTTTCAAGTATCCATAACATGAATTGTTAATTTATATTATTAAATCATGTTCTTGATTCTTTTATTATTGTTGTGATCTCTTTCTTAATTTCAAAGATTTGCAAAAAAAAAAAAAAAAAAAAAAAAAAAAGATCTGCATCTTCCTTAGATGCAGATCTGAATTTTTCTTAAAATAAAAATGAATCTGCATCTTCCTTAGATGCAGATCTGAATTTTTCTTAAATCAAAAACTGGTCTGCATCTTCATTAGATGCAAATCTGAATTTTTCTTAAATTAAAAACTGATTTGTATCTTCCTTAGATACAGATCTGATTTTTTTAGCAGATTTTGAAATAAAGAAAAAGATCATGAATGGTTGTATCTGTTGTGTTCATTTTATTCAATACATGAAATAAAAGACATTGTTTTAATTAAATAAAAACAGATATGAATCTTCTCTCTAAAAACCACCTTTTTTTACCCAAAAAAAAAAAAAAAAAACAGATACGAGTTTTTTAAAACCAAGTTTAATTTTTTTTTCTCCACAACAATAGTTTTGAATTTATTAAAATAAAGAAGAGGATGCATTCATAATAAATTTATGTGATTTAGTTTATTTCACATGTGCAACATATCATTTATAGCATGCATAAAAGGGTACATTGGTCATAAGAGTCTAAAAGACCAGACTCTGTCTGAGTAGAATGGGTGCCTAACACCTTTTCATTCCGTAACCTAGCCTCCAAATTTAGTGTCTTTGGATAGGTAGACTTAGGCCTTATCTTTGCTTTATTTTTGGTAGTTTGTAACTAGGACCCAAAGCCATGTGATTTTCAGTTTTTTCAACCATGTATTTTCTTTTATTCAATCAATGAAATGAAACAATTTAGCGATGTAAAGTTTTATTTAGTTTTTCATACTTTTTGTATAAAAAATAAGTGGCGACTCCATACCACTTACCCAAAAAGAGAGGTGCCCTAAAAAGTACCAAAATCTCTTTTTTGAGAGCACCAAATGAAAATTTTCCCCAGTCTCTCATAGCCTCCAACCAAGAAAACATATGGAGAAGGAGCAACCACCATCAAAAATTAATCATAAATTTTAATGTTTTCATGGTTATTATTTTAATTTATTAACTTTCTTATTTAATTATTAAATAGATGCTTCAAAATCATTAAATTTTCCTCACATATATAGATATATTAGTCAATTTTGCTAGTTTTATAAATTTAATATCTATATTTAGACTTTAATTAATTATTAAATTAATTATGACGTCATCACGGTTCAACCTCGGTTCGACCTTAAAAATCTTGAACCACTCCCTTTTATGATTCAATGAACGGTCCGAGTTAGAAAACCTTGCTAGAAACCTTAATTTTGATCCGGCCATCAAAAAGGGCTGAAACCAATGCCATTGCAAATATTATCAAATTATAAGTCCAATGACTATTCATGGGTTGATATCGGAGTTAGAACGGCTGAGATATCATAAAAACCAGGTTAACACACCGATCGATGCACCACTAACTTCCGAGAGCCATAACTTTTGATCCAACCGTTGGATTTTCAAGTTCCCTGCATCTTCCTCTCCTTGGTTCCATACCTTGGATTTGAGGTTTAAGGGCTACGGATGTTTCTTTAAATATTTTTCTAAAATTTATCTTGCTTTATCTTGCCTTAATAAAATGATTTATTGCTTTCATTAGGATGTTTCTTGCTTTATTTGTGCTTCTAGCCTAATTCTATATGTTTTATGCTTTATGCCATGCCTTAGATGCTTATATCTATCTTTTCCTCGTATTGTCGTTTAGATCTACATGCTTGATATCATATTTTTGGCCATGCCTTGCATAGATCTACATGTTTACATGCATGTTTCTATGCCTATATGTCTAGATCTATGCTTTCACATGCTTGTATGCTTGGATTTGTGTTCTTCCATGCTTTCATGCTTACATCCACATGCTTAGATGTACATTCACATGCCTACATGCATATTTCCATGGTTATATGTGTAGATCAGTGTGTTTACATGCTTAGATCATTGTTCTTTACATGCTTTATGCCATCATTTATGTGCTTGCGTGCTTCATGCCATGTTTATGTGCTTAGGCCTAGACCTTGTTTGTCATACCATGTGCTATTGTAGTCATTTTGTTCCTTTTATCATATTTTCTTGTGTTTTGATCTAATGGTTAGGACCCAATCTAGACCCTATGGTCTTTGTCATCATCCATACACCAAGGCTCACATAAAAGGGTTTGGATCACCCCTATTTACATGTCTATGCTTGCTTGCTTTTATATCTTATGCTCTATGTTAGCCTCTCTAATTCTAGGTTTTTCTAAGCTTGGCGCCCTTCGTGGGCTTGATCTTGTTGGCCTACATCTAACGCCCACGAGGCCTTGTTTGGATGTAACCGCTTGGGATGCATCTCTGTGATACTGGTTGCCCCACGCATACCATTTCCCTTTCCGCTCTGTGCGATGTTATGCCTGCCATGCTTGTTTGTGCCACCCGTTGGCTTTCTATGCATCTTTACATGCTTACTTACATGTCCATACTTCAACACAATGAAGCTATGGATATCCGATCCAAACCTACATGTGTCCCATGTGGACACCACATTTTGTTTGCCTTTTTGCTTGTTTGTCTTCTTTCTTGTTTGCTTGCTTGCCTGTTTGCTTTTTTGCTTTCTTTTTTGTTTGTTTATCTTGTGGCTCGTCATGTCTCCTACCATATGCTATGCTTGCTATGTCTATCATGCTTATCTGCTTTGTGCCTCTTTTATATGCTCTTTGCATCTTTTCCTTCTATTGCTTGTCTACTGGTTTCTTGTCTTTTCCTATGCATGTACACTCATGGAGTGAGGACACATGGAGCTAGGGCACGGTTTCCCAAGCGTAAGCAAAAAAGGCGAGGGTGCGAGCATGTGAATATAAGCCAAGCGGCTATGTTCAGTAGATTTAAGGGTCTAGCCTCTCCTATTTGGCTATGTACTCTTTTAAACCCCCTTCCTTCTTCCCTCCTTTCTCTCTTAGATGGGTTGTATTAGGTATATCATGCCATGTACCATTCGTCCTCGTCTCTAGAGTATGGCGACCCCTGTTTACTTTCCTGCACCTATATCTTAGGCCATGCTCTAGGGATGTAGGCATTTACTTTCCTACTATGTGTGCTAGCATTGTGCACGATGTATGTATATATATACCTGCTCGCCCCTTCCAATGTGATTGTCACAGTCCATGTCACCTAAGGCAAAGCAATACCTAATTTCTACCATGAAAGTAAGGTGACATGTCGCTGGATTTTCGTCGTTGAAATTTGGTATTTTTCCTAAATGCCTTAGGAAAACATAGATTGGGACCACACCCATTCAAAAGCCAAACCTCAAAGCCCCTATGCATGCAAAGCTCGAAAGCTAATGCCAAAATCGTGTTTTTTTTTTCCTGCCAATCTTCGAAAATTAAGGTTTTATCAAAACAAAGGACTATCCTTGGACAGGCGTTATGGGGTACCTAACACCTTCTCCACTCATAACCAAACTTCCAGACTCAAGAATCACACCATTATCGAGAGCACCCAAAGCACCGCGCGAACCACACCATTATCGAGAGGGGCCTCCAACGGGCCACACGCATGTGGGAACGTCGCCATGGCAGGTGGTCGGACGAAGGCCCTACGACGGTTTTTCCAATCGTTCGCAGCCCGGCATTGACAACCTACATAAAGAAAGCTTACCGAGAATTCTCCGACCTAGGAATGACCCTCACCTAAGCATATGAAAACCTATCCTTAAAAGGATTCATCAAGCCTTGAGACCCTACACCCATGCCTAATCCCATACCTCTCACATGGAACCTTAATGAATATTGTCACTACCACAAAAAATTCGGCCACAAAACTGATAATTACTTCCCCTTCAAACACGAGATACAAGACCTCATAGACAATGGAACCCTCCCAAATCCCAACATCATCACCAAACCCAATATTAGAAAGAACCCTTTACTTGATTACTGCAGGGTCCTCCTCTATATCAAAATTGGGTGCAAGTAGATGAGATTGAGTAGGATTGCTCAAAGTTGATATAAATTACAAATGTCAACGTCAATGCCATGGAAGTCCAAGGAATATGGGATGAAGAAGATGAAGTCTTAAAGGAAGCAATACTAATATGGGGAATACTTCCTAAAGGAGTGACTGAATTGAAGAAGAGGGTTTTAAGGACAATGTAGCAAATATCACTAGGAGTGGGAAGCACTACAAGCCATCCTTTTTGGAAAAAGATTATCCTAGTAGGGATCTAGGGGAAGGGTCCAAGCCCATGGAACCTAGAGGAAAAGAAGATAAAGAAGAAGAAGATAAGGTTTTAATGCAATTAAAGAAGACCCAAGCTCATGTGTCCATATGGGGCTTGCTCATGGCCTCTTAAAAACATCGTAAGGTTCTCTTGGATGCCTTGAATGGGAAAGAAGTACCTATAGAATCTACACCATAAGAAGTTTTGTCTCTCATGGGGTTGAGGGTTCCTCACACCCTCTCCTTACTTTTTTCGATGAAGATCTCCCTTCCGAAGGAGCTACTCACACTAGACCCTTGAAAATCACTATTGAATGCATAGGTGCCAAGGTTCTGATGGTGCTTATTGACAATGGGTCCACCTTGAATGCTTGTCCCTTTAGGACCGCACTGTTGGCCTATATAAGGAGACTATCATTCCTTCTCCCTTGATTGTAAGGGCATAAGACAACATTTCAAGGAAGGTGATGGGTACTTTCAAGGCTCCTTGCAAGATTGGGCCAATGGACATCATTGTGGAATTTCATGTCTTGGACATCGCCCTAAATTACAACCTTCTTTTTGGGAGGGTTTGGCTTCACCCCAATGGGGCAATCCCCTCCTCGCTATACCAAAAAAATGAAGATACCATGGAAAGGAGGGATTGCCATAGTTCTTAGGGATGGTGAGATCCTAGCACCGGTATGTGGACTCGAGGAAAGAGGAAGTGAGCTTCAAATGAGTGGCTTTGAATTTGTGAATATGGCTAACTGTGGGTTGAAAGATGAAAGGCATGCTACCAACATATTCCTATATTGTAACCATGAGGTGATTGCAATGATGAAGAACATAGGATTCATGCCTGATATGGGCCTTAGAAAAGGGGTAGTTGAGTTCCCCAATATCAAGACTCAAGTGACTTAGGAGGGTTTAGGATTTTGTGAAGGCTATGACAGAATCAAGAAAAACCTTGGCACTTTCTGTTGGGAAAATTACATGTTCGTATCACATGCAAAATATAAGCAGCGGAAAATTAACGGATCTACTTCATTCGTAATTGATAACATGCACTATGAAAGTTTCAGAATTTAAGAAAAAGAAAGCATACCTTGGTGCAGTGAAATTCAGAACCAAAGATCAGAAGTTCTTGGGAAGACTTTTAATCTTCACTCCAATTCCACTTAATGCCCAAGATGTGTGGTCTCTCAATCAGTTTCCAAGGAGAGAACAAGGGAGTGTCCAACACTCACATACAAACCATTTCATTCCTTGTGTAATCTTGATGAAAAACACTTATGAAAAGACTTATCAAAGGACTTATGAAATTCTGTATGTTTCTCTCCTTATATACAACTGATTATCTAATTGGGCTAGCCTTTTGGGCCATTCCAATTGGGCTCTAGTGTGTGGCTTGGAGTGGCACCAAAAGGGAACAAATAAGACTCTAGCTCCAATGGGCCTTGGGCTTTTCTGTCAACTCTTGACAAGTCCAAAGTTACCATTAATTATATTCAATACCACTATATGAATATAATTGCACTCTAGGCCTTATTAATAAATTATATCCCAAGACTTTATTATATATGTAACCCCCTCATTAAAATATTCGTAGTAATACAAAGTCATGAATATAGACTGCCACTTTGAAGATTACTACATCTTAATCCTTGAGTACCCGGTTTAATCCTTAATGTTATTCATCATATATTTATGAAATCCAATTCCATAAATATATACTTTAGTAACTCCTTACTAAAGTGGTTGGGCCCAACTCTCTGAATAACCAAACCCATTAAACTTATCTCAAGGGAATATTTTATATCTCCGTTAAGAGATTATGAATTCCATCTTGAGAATATATGTTCCATCAACATTAAATGCGGTTGCCCAACATACTGAGGTTTTGACCGTAACTTATAGATCTCACTCTTGATATATCAAAGCAACCTACATCTCATGATCAGGTCCATTATTCTCTTAGGATTTAGAGTTGATGTAAATAGAAATCGTGAGATTTATTATTCATTTGACAATCGTTAGGAGAATAATAAATCTCACAGCAGTCCAGTTCAATATGTCTTAACTCTTAAAACATATCAACATACCAACTAGAAATCTCCATTTCCATGATCATGACAAATCATCTTAGTTGATATGTTATAGTCTTCGCAGATGAAACGTCCAATTTCATCACCGACTACAAACTACATTCTGAGTTTACAAAGAACTTGCAATTTATATCTTCTGTGACTTTTCACATAAATCGCATACTATGCATCTCATGGATTAAGATAATGTCCCATTAGTTCATTTATAAATAGTCTCATATAATTAAATAATTTAATTATTTATGACATGCCAATAAATTGGATTTTAGGGCATAAACCCCAACAATCTCCCACTTGCCCTCAAAAACAATTTACCATATATCCAACATTTATCTCCTTTTAGAGTAATTTATAGTCACTCTAAGGCAAGGCTTGGAAACAAGTTTCAGCCAGATTTATTGCATAAATTATCTTTTTCTACTACTACATATCTCTGAAGTACTCATATCTCTCTAATGAGATAATACTTATACTTAATGTGTATCTTCACCACCTAGGATGAACACATATCATGAAGTCCAACTTCATGAATCACAATCAAACTATAAGTCAGCATTTGTACACCCAATAACCATCAAAACCTTATTTTTGTGGACAAGCATATAATCTTTCATTCTCCTAAGATATTCGAGTATATGCTTTACTCCCACTAAATTAAGTGATCTTTGATTCAATTGATATTTGCTTACCATGCCCACCGCAAAATAGATATTTAGCCCAGTATATAGCATAGCATAAAGACTTCCTATTGATATGATATTAGGAACCATCTTAATATGCTCTTACTTTTATATGTCTTAGGACTAGTCCTATATAAAGGAACTTCAAACTTAAAAGGAAAGAATCCTTTCTTGAAGTATTACGTGCTATACTTGGCTAGAATTTAATCTATTTAAGCAGTTTGAGATAGACTCAACATCCTAATTTCTGAATTTTAACAAAATTTAAATTCTTAGGATATGACTAGTCTTTTCCAAGTACTTTATATCAAACTGGATTAGATAACAAAAAACTCCATTAATGACAATAACTCTACATCATTCTAAATGATTAGAATGTCATCAACATGAATTAAGAAATTTATTATTCTATATAGTTTTCACACACATAAGGCCTTTTAATACTAGATCAAAATCAAACAAACTGATTGCTTGATCAATGATGATATTTTATGATTCAGATGCTTTCTTTAGTCCATAAATGGAATTTAAGCAAATTCCATACTAAACACTACTGTTTCTTTGCTATGTACAAGTCTAGTTACATCATATAGATGTGTTCCTCAAGATTGCTACTAAAAGAAGCTTTCTTGATATCCACTGTCATATTTCATCCAAATGAAATATAATAGATAAGAGAATCTTGATAGAGTCAATCTTGACTATTGGTGAAAAAATCTTTTCATAATTAAACCATTTCTTTCTGAATAAATCTTTTGCCACTAGTCTTGACTTTGAAGGTTTGCACCTTCAAATCTATCAATCTCATTTACTTGTAGACCTATTTGAAAACAATAGGCCTAATGCAATTAGGCACCTCTACAAGTTCTAGACTTTAAATAGAATCCAATTCTATTCACATAACCTTGATCCAGTAATCCATATTCAAATCATCTATTGCCTTTACGTAGGACCGAGGATCAAATTCATATCCTTGTGGAATAACTTCAAAAGTTTATCCTAAAAGTATGAATTTATTAAGTAATTAATGATCCTCCCACTACGATATTGTACCGGTGTACTAGCTATACATTTAGAATAATGCCTTGTGGTCTATCTAATACAACCATCTCATTCCTAAATGTATTTTACAGTTGTCTTTAAACAAATTCTGACATTTTTCTTCTAGAACAATTATACATTTTGCTTTAAGATTATTCACATAGTCATCATCAAGAACTTTGTATTTGTACTATACAAACATCTTGTTTTCTTTATGACTACCAAAACAATCTTTTGCAATTCCTTTTGGATACCCATCATAAACACACATTTTTCTACCTTTTGATTTCAATTTGTTAGACTTCCTTTCTAGCACAAGTGCTGGACATCTCTAAAAGTGGAAGTATCATATACTAGGTTTTCACCCAATCCACGATTTGACAAATGTCTTAGGAACAAACTTTTGAAATCAACTTTAGAAAATGTATAGTAATTACTAGAGTATAGCTCCAAAAGAAATAAGCAAATGGAAATACTTATCATGTACTTTACAATTTCTAAAAGAGTCTTATTCATCCTTCATGTATGTACTAACTTAAAGAAGTCAGTAAAACTTTATTCCTTTACAATAAAGGAGCCCTATATCTAATTATCCTCTAAATAGAATTCATAGACTGGGAATATAACAAAATAATGATTTTAAAAGCTCATCTTTCACCAATCTTGAATATCATTTAGATTAATAAGATTTAGGCATAAGTGCCAAATACATACAATAACAAAGGATAGAAACTTTCTCTTTAAAAGGTAAAACATGTAAATTTTCATCTAGAAAATAATCATGGACAATGCTTAGCTCTACCAAAACAGAAACACTTTTCTTTTGGTCATGCTTTTGAGTCTAATTTCTTTTTGGCAACTACTAGGACAACTTGCTTGTCCAACTCTTTGGTATTATAATTCCTTTTCTTACCACCCTTACCTTTCGGTTCAGGCTAAGAATTTGAATTAAATCATACTGATCCTAGCCTTAAGCTTTTAGGATGAATTCCGTTGTGTAGTACTCACTCATCAATTCAGATAACATAAAAATAATTTTTTCTGAATTGATCAAATGATTCTAACAAGGGCTTGTGGATCATATCCATATGAGATTAACATTTAATCTCAACATCCAAGAATTCCAATTCATTTTAAAATAAAATATTTTCATAAAATAATATAGTATTGGAACTCCTCAAGCCTTTCTTAGCATTCAATATGATTCATACTAAACATCTCATTTAGACTAGTCTAAGTGTAGTACTAATTCTTGCATCTCTTACTGTAGCACACTTGAGATAGAAGCCAATGTAACATTTAAGTATTTCAATGGAGACTATGATCATATCATAAGCTATCTTCCATCAATGCATCATGCATAGGAAATTATTACAATACTGAATCAAAACATATTCATATACTTCAACTCCTTAAAGCACCATGTCCAAAATTATTTCTTAGTTAAAGTGATTCACTTAAAATAGTAGCTAGAGAACAAAATTATGACAACTTTATTTTGAGACTATGAACATAATTACAGAGACATTATATTTTGCATCCATAACCATATAATATGGAACCCGAAAACCATACTATACTAGGTGCAACGACAACCTAATCCCGCAATTAATATTCCTCGGAAGCGAGGTCATACCAATCACTATGATCAGGCGAGAAATATTCTCATTATTAATGCTATCATGGTAACTCTTACCAAACAAAAATAATTTGCCGCTTTTCCTTTGGCCTCTAAGTAATAATAGCAAGAACTCAGCATAGAGGATACTATTAAACTTAGTCTAGTGTACACCATTGTCTAGAATCATGTGTAGCCACATTTCATCCCTTTAACAGGCTTATTTTGTAGTACCATGATAAAAACACCCTCCGCATGGAATGCAAAGCTCGAAGCTAAGACAAAGTGTTTGATCAAACCACTATAAACCAGGAAATTCAATCTTGTAGTACCATGAAATAAACATCCTCCGCATGGAACGCAAGGCTCGAGGCCAAGACGAGATGTTTACCCCACACTACTATGAACCGACAATGGAGGCCGTGAGATCCAACCCTTGTATCTCTCTCCCACTAGAAATTTTAAAACAAGTGGTTTTTCCTGAAATTATTGTGATCTTATCACAATTTTAACCCTACACATCAAATGTGTTTAATTGTTTAAATTCAATGTGATGTTACTAAGTCACGTCACAATGGCGCAACGAACATTCGTGCAATCACAAAGAAGTTTAACCTTGTAATCCGTGAAGTAGATACCCTCCGCATGGAATGCAAGACTCGAAGTCAAGACAAGGTATCTATTCACATTACAATAAACTTAACAAAAAGGGTTATTTCAGCACTTTCACTCATTATTTGGATTTTTCTTAAATAATTGTGATCCCATCACAACTAATAACCTTGCACTTGTTGAAGACTCTAATCTGATTAGAATCACTAACTAAAATGGAAGTCCTAAACTATTTAGGATTCCTTAAACACAAATGAATCAAAAATTAGTTATATAGAACTCTATCCTTAACTTATTTGACTAAGAGTTCTAATCTCATTAAAAACTATATACCTTTTAAATTAAGCTTTAATCTTATTAAAACTTCTAATTAAAATAAATTAAGGACTTTTAATCATACAACAATTCCAATCTCATTAGAATGTTTCTTAAAAGACAAGTCCTAAACCATTTAGGACTAAGAGTTCTATTTAACTAATATCTTTGATCTCATTAGGTCTTTTAGTTAGAATCATGTGTAATCTCATCACACATTTCCTTACACTTTATACATTTGAAAACATTTAGAAAATATTCAAAATTCCCTTCAAATGTATTTTCGCGAGAATCTCGCAACTAAGCTTTTCCCGCAAAAAAGGCGTAAGGAAAAATAGTGAAAACACAAAATTCAGACAGAAACTTTCCCTACTGTCTCGCGGGTAATAAGCACTTCCTGTGAAAACGATTTAAGCAAAAAATTTGCAAACACAAAAAATCAAACAGAAACTTTCGCTACTGTCTCACGACTATTTCGCGAGTAAAGCTTAACTGCAAAAGTTTTTGTCTTCAGAATCATTTTTCGCGTGTAACTTCGCGGGAAGCTAACCCGCAAAAAATCCGTGTTTTCAGTTTTTCCAGAGCAGTTGCAAACGGTTTTAAACAATTTTTCATGAACAAACAACCATCATATGAACATGATATGCAGAATTTGATATCAAAACTGAATTCCATTGATGCTATAGCCTTAAAGATGAATTTAACATGCTTAAATTCATATTTAAACAACATCATAACATCAATATCAGTTTTTATCAAATCATAGTTTCAACTACTATGCATAAAATTAAATGCATATATAACTTTCTAACATCATGAAACTATTATCTCTAATTCTAAAACTCACAAAACATGTTATTTAGATTTGAATTGAAGACCGCTCTGATACCAATTTTTGGGAAAATTACATGTTCGTATCACATACAAAACATACGCAGCGAAAAATTAACGAATCTACTTCATTCGCAATTGATAACATGCACTATGAAAGTTTCAAAATTTAAGAAAAAGAAAGCGCACCTTGGTGCGATGAAATTCAAAACCAAAGATCAAAAATTCTTGGGAAGACTTTTAATCTTCACTCCAATTCCACTTAATGCCCAAGATGTGTGGTCTCTCAATCAGTTTCCAAGGAGAGAACAAGGAAGTGTCCAACACTCACATACAAACCATTTCATTCCTTGTGTAATCTTGATGAAAAACACTTATGAAAAGACTTATCAAAGGACTTATGAAATTCTGTATGTTTCTCTCCTTATATACAATTGATTATCTAATTGGGCTAGCCTTTTGGGCCATTCCAATTGGGCTCTAGTGTGTGGCTTGGAGTGGGACCAAAAGGGAACAAATAAGACTCTAGCTCCAATGGGCCTTGGGCTTTCTCAACTCTTGACAAGTCCAAAGTTACCATTAATTATATTCAATACTACTATATGAATATAATTGCACTCTAGGCCTTATTAATAAATTATATCTCAAGACTTTATTATATATGCAACCCCTTTATTAAAATATTCGTAGTAATACAAAGTCATGAATATAGACTGCCACTTTGAAGATTACTACATCTTAATCCTTGAGTACCCGGTTTAATCCTTAATGTTATTCATCATATATTTATGAAATCCAATTCTGTAAATATATACTTTAGTAAATCCTTACTAAAATGGTTGGGCCCAACTCTCTGAATAACCAAACCCATTAAACTTATCTCAATGGAATATTTTATATCTCTGTTAAGAGATTATGAATTCCATCTTGAGAATATATGTTCCATCAACACTAAATGCGACTACCCAACATAATGAGGTTTTGACCGTAACTTATAGATCTCACTCCTGATATATCAAAGCAACCTACATCTCATGATCAGATCCATTATTCTCTCAAGATTTAGAGTTGATGTAAATAAAAGTTGTGAGATTTATTATTCATTTGACAGTCGTTACGAGAATAATAAATCTCACAGTGGTCCAGTTCAATATGTCTTAACTCTTAAAACATATCAACATAACAACTAGAAATCTCTATTTCCATGATCAAGACAAATCATCTTAGTTGATATGTTATAGTCTTCACAAATGAAACGTCCAATTTCATCACTGACTACGAACTACATTCTGAGTTTACAAAGAACTTGCAATTTATATCTTTTGTGACTTTTCACATAAATCGCATACTATGCATCTCATGGACTAAGATAATGTCCCATTAGTTTATTTATAAATAGTCTCATATAATTAAACAATTTAATTATTTATGACATGCCAATAAATTGGATTTTAGGACATAAACCCCAATACTTTCAATGGGAACTTCGTGAAGGAAGAAGGAAACTTCCTTTATTGTGGCTTCCCCGAACCTTAGGTAGGTAAGGATGGAAAGGTGTATCCAGGTTGGAAAATGTTCTTTAATGAAAAGCTAACTTTTAGGGGGAAGCCTACCATGGTGATCAAAGAGATGCTAGAAGAGGTTGATTAGGTGAACTACATGGATGCTAAAGCAATGAAGACCATGATGAAGATGAGTGGGGACATGTTTGCCATCACCAATGAAAAGCCGAGTGATCCTTCCAAATTCATCATGTCAATTATGGAGCCCATTAATAGTTGGACTTAGGTTTGGTTTTCTAAAAACATGAGGAAAAAGTTTTATAATGAAAGGTCCAATGTACTTTTCAATATTTTCAATAAGATGAATTCTGATTTGGCTTACTTTGACATGTCCTATAACATTGAAATTCTGCACTTAAATGATTAAAATGAATTTGAAAATGAAGTCAATAAACAATTGGAAAAGAAAATTGAACATATGGAACAAACTCATGAAACTATTAATTTGGGCAATGATGAGAATCTATGCTTAATTAAAATTGGCTTAACTCTAAATGAAAAAGAAAGAAAAGATCTTCAAGAACTCCTCATGGAATTTGAAGAGGTTTTTGCATGGTTCTATGAAGATATGCTTGGAATTGACCCCGAGATAGCTCAACATCACATTGATACTCATGACCACATGGTGCCCTTCAAGCAAAAATTGAGAAGAATGGGGACCGAATGGCTCTCAAAAATAAAAGAGGAAGTCACTAAGCAATTAAAGGTAGGGTTCATCAAACCCGTGCACTAAGGGAAATGGATAGCCAATGTCGTGCTCATACCTAAGAATGATGGAAAGGTGAGGATGTGTGTAGATTTTAGGGACTTGAACAAGGCATGCCCTAAGGATGACTTTCCCGTCCTTCACATTGATGTCTCAGTAGATAACACGGCTGGAAGTGCCTTGATGTCTTTCATGGATGGTTTATCAGGGTACAACCAAATCAAGATGGCTCCCAAGGACATGACCAAAACTACTTTCACTACCGAATGGGGAATCTATTGTTACACAATGATGCCGTTTGGCCTCAAGAACGTTAGGGCAACCTATTAAAGGATGGCTACAACCTTGCTACGTGATATGATGCTTAATGAGGTAGAGGTGTGTGTTGATGATATGATAGTGAAATCCAAGGACAGAGGAAGCCACACCATAAACTTAAGGAAGTTCTTCGAGAGGATTAAAGAATATAGATTGAGGTTGAACCCATAAAAGTGCACCTTTGGAGTAACTGCCCGAAAGTTGTTAGGGTTCTTAGTGAGTGATAAGGGGATAGAAGTTGACCCATCTAAGATTAAAGCCATATTGGAGAGATGCCTCCACCGAAAAGTGAGAAAGAAATAAGGGGTTTATTTGGTCGATTATAGTACATTAGTCGATTCATTGCCAAGCTCACCTCTACTTGTGAGCCCATCTTCAAACTCCTAAGGAAGAATGAACCACATAAATGGAATGATGGGCTCCAAAAAGCCTTTGAACTTATCAAGGAATATCTCTTCCACCAACCTATTTTAGTGCCACCACAACACGGAAGACCGTTACTCCTATACCTTTCCATCATATGGGATGCGGTTGGAAGTATGCTTGCACAAGAAGACGATGACAAAAATGAAAGGGCCATATACTATTTGAGCAAGAGGTTCCATGCTTACAAGACTAAGTACACTCTCATAGAAAAGTCATGTTTTGCACTTGTTTGGGCCGTAAAGATATTGAGACTTATCATCTTACCTTTCCAAATATGAGTGGTAGCAAGAATAGACCCATTGAAGTATCTCTTTAAGAAGCCCGCTTTAAGTGAAAGATTGTTAATACAGTTAATCTTGTTGGTAGAATTCTATTTGAAGTATATGGCTAGGAAAACTATCAAAGGAAGCGTCGTGTAAATTTCTGTGTCGAGAATCCTATAGAGGAGGAAGATGGTAAAGAAGATTTTCTAGATGAGGACATTTATAAATGTTAAGTTAGAGACATGGAAGATGTACTTTCACAGAGCCATAAAACAATATGGGAATGGGATAGGAATACTCTTGATCACTCCAAGGGATCTCACATACCTTTGGCAATCAAATTGAACTTTGAAGCAACTATTAACATGGCTGAATATGAGGCTTCTATTGCCGGAATGGAAGTTCTTCGAGAATTGGGGGTAAGGGAGGCCGAAGTATTTAGATATTCAACTTTGGTTATAGCTCAAGCACAAAAGTTGTGGAAGGTGAAGGAGGAACATTTGAAGCCTTATCAACAATACTTGGTGGACTTGACCAAAACCTTTGATAGAATTGAATACACAATCATTCCTAGAGCTCAAAATCGATATACAGATGCCTTAGCTACTTTAGCCTTCATGGTTGAAATACCCAAGGGAATATGGTTGTATTGAGCAAAGTTATCAGGAAGTGCACAAATGAAAAACCAAAGCTTCAGTAATGACCATAAAGGAAGAGGAAGTTCCATGGTACTATGACAGCGTGAAGTTCTTGGAACTAGGGGCATATCCGAATGGTGCCGACAAGAGAGAACACCGTTCCATTTGGATGATGGCAAGGTGGTCGGGGCCTTTCATCATTAAGAAGATCATGTTTGGGAAATATACATGTTTGCATCGAATACAAAACATACGCAGCGGAAAATAAACGGATCTACTTCATTCGCAATCGATAACATGCACTATGTAAGTTTCAGAATATAAGAACAAGAGAGTGTACCTTGATGCGGTGAAATTCAAAACCGAATGAAGAAGTACTCGGGAAGACTTTTAATCTTCACTCCAATTCCACTTGATGCCCAAGATGTGTGGTCTCTCAATCAGTTCTATGTTTCTAGAGAGAATATGAAAGAGTGTCTCTCTTCCTTATATCATGTATTATTACACATATTAAACATACAAACCATTTTATTCTATATAAAATTCTGTATGTTTCTCTCCACATAACTGATTATCTAATTGGGCTAGCCTTTTGGGCCTTCCCAATTGGGCTTTAGTGTGTGGCTTGGAGTGGGACCAAAAGGGAACAAATAAGACACTAGCTCCAATGGGCCTTGGGCTTTTCTGTCAACTCTTGACAAGTCCAAAGTTACCATTAATTATATTTAATACCACTATATAAATATAATTGCACTCTAGGCCTCATTAATAAATTATATCCCAAGACTTTATTATACATGTAACCCCTTCATAAAATATTCGTAGTAATACAAAGTCATGAATATAGACTGCCACTTTGTAAATTACTACATCTTAATCCTTGAGTACCCGGTTTAATCCTTATGAGTTATTTACCATATATTTATGAAATCCAATTTCATAAATATATACTTTAGTCTTACTAAAGTGGTTAGGCCTAACTCTCTGAATAACTGTACCCATTAAACTTATCTCAAGGGAATATTTTATATCTCCGTTAAGAGACTATGAATTCCATCTTGAGAATATATGTTCCATCAACACTAAATGTGGCTGCCCAACATACTGAGATTTTGACAGTTACTTTAGATCTCACTCCTGATATATCAAAGCAACCTACATTTCATGATCAGGTCCATTATTCTCTCAGGATTAAGAGTTCATGTGAATACAAGTCGTGAGATTTATTATTCAATTGACAGTCGTTAGGAGAATAATAAATCTCACAGTGGTCCAGTTCAATATGTCTTAACTCTTAAAACATATCAACATATTAACTAAAAATCACCATTTCCATGATCAAGACAAATCATCGTAGTTAATATGTTATAGTCTTCGCAGATGAAATGCCTAATTTCATCACCGACTACGAACCAAAATTCTGAGTTTACAAAGAACTTGTGATCTATATCTTCTGTGACTTTTCACATAAATCACATACTATGCATCTCATGGACTATTTGATAATGTCCGAATATTCATGTTATCATTATTTTAGATAAGAATAAAACAACTTTATTAAACACAATATTAAGTCATACATCATTTCTCACATAATGTCATACATAATATTATACATAGCATCATACAATAGGATTTAAGGGCACATATCCTAACATTCTCCCACTTGCCCTAAAGACTATTGTGCACTAATCTAACTCCCATTCCCTCCAAATATGACTCGAAGGTCCTTTGAGGCAAAGCTTTGGTAAAGGGATCCGCTAGATTATTTGCACTCTCAATCTTTGCCACCACCACATCTCCACGAGCAACAATGTCTCGATTGATGTGGTACTTCCTTTCAATGTGCTTTCCTTTCTTGTGATTCCTTGGATCTTTGGATTGTGCAACCGCTCCACTATTGTCACAAAACAATGTAATAGGAACTTGCTCCATTCTCACTACACCAAGATCAGAAAGGAATTTCTTGAGCCAAACAGCTTCCTTTGCCGCCTCACAAGCAGCAACATATTCAGCTTCCATGGTGGAGTCCGCAATACAAGATTGCTTAACACTCCTCCAACTTATGGCTCCACCTCCCAAGGTGAATACACATCCTGACGTGGATTTTTTGAAATCTAGATCTGATTGAAAGTCTGAATCTGTATAGCCAATGGGAATCAAATCCTCACAACGGTAAACAAGCATATAATCTCTCGTTCTCCGTAGATACTTGAGAATATGCTTTACAGCTTGCCAATGTTGTGGTCCTGGATTTGATTGATATCAGCTGACCATGCCAACTGAAAAACAGATATCCGGTCTAGTACAAAGCATGGCATACATGAGACTTCCTACTGCAGAAGCATAAGGAACTAGTCTCATCATATCTACTTCCTCTTGAGTCTTAGGCCTTTGGTCATCAGACAGAGGAACTCCATGTCTGAAAGGAAGTAATCCTTTCTTGGAGTTTTGCATGCTAAACCGTTCTAGAACCTTATTTATATATCTAGCTTGTGATAAGCCTAACATCTTATTCTTACGATCTTGCCAAAGCTTGATCCCTAGAATAAAGTTAGCCTCACCCAAGTCCTTCATATCAAATTGGCTTGACAACCAAACCTTTACTGATGACATTACACCTACATCATTTCCAATGAATAGAATATCATCAACATAAAGCACTAGGAACATTACTACTTTGTCTTGATGTCTTTTGTACACACATGGTTCATCAAGATTTTGTTCAAAACCAAATGATTTGATTGCTTGATCAAATCTTATGTTCCATGACCTAGATGCTTGCTTAAGTCCATAAATGAACCTATTCAACTTGCATACCATATGCTCTTGGTTTTTTGCTATGAAACCTTCTGGTTGCTTCATATAGATTTCCTCTTCAAGATTGCCATTAAGAAATGCAGTCTTGACATCCATTTGCCAAATCTCATAATCATAATGAGCAGCAATGGATAAGAGAATTCTGATAGATTTAAGCATTGCTACTGGTGAAAAGGTTTCCTCATAATCAATACCTTCTTTTTGAGTATACCCTTTTGCCACTAGCCTTGCTTTAAAGGTTTCAACCTTTCCATCTATCCCTCTCTTCCTCTTGTAAACCCATTTGCAACCAACAGGTTTAATGTCGTTAGGCGCCTTTACAAGATCCCAAACTTGATTGGAATACATGGAACCCAATTCTGATTTCATAGCTTGGACCCAATGATGTGCATCTATATCATTCATTGCTTCTTCATAAGTGTAAGGATCAGTTTCGGCCTTCTCTGAGATAGCCTCATAAGTCTCTCCAAGACCTATGAATCTTATAGGTGGCCAAACATTCCTCCCACTACGACGAGGCAACTGTGTACTAGGCATCTCATGAGTAGTATCTTGTGGTGTATCCAATACAGCCACATCATCTCTAGTTTCAACCATTGGTTGTTCAATTACAGGTTCATTCATTTCAGCCAAGACAACTCTACTTCTATGAGTGAAATCATTCATATAGTCATTTTCCAAGAATTTGGCATTTGTACTAACAAACACTTTATTATCTTTATGACTATAGAATAAACCTCCAACAGTTCCTTTTGGATACCCTACAAAGAATGCCACTTCTCTTTTAGACTGTAACTTGTCAGACTTTCCTTTTAACACATGTACTGGACAACCCCAAATATGGAGATGTCTCATACTAGGCTTACGCCCATTCCACAACTCTACAGGTGTTTTAGGAACAGACTTCGAAGGTACTAAATTCAGAAGATACATTGCAGTATTTAAGGCATATCCCCAAAAAGAAGTTGGTAGAGTCGAATAACTCATCATGGACCTAACCATATCTAAAAGAGTCCTATTCCTTCTTTCCGCTACACCATTTTGTTGTGGAGTTCCAGGTGCAGTCAATTGAGATAAAATCCCATTTTCAGTTAAGTAATCCTTAAAATCCCCAAGAAGGTATTCGCCACCACGATCAGATTGAATGGCCTTTATGCGTTTACCCAATTGATTCTCAACTTCAGCCCTAAACTCTTTGAAATTTTCAAAGGCTTCGGACTTCTGTTTCATTAGGTACACATAACCAAATCTAGAGTAATCATCAGTGAATGCAATGAAATACTCATAGCCACCTCTTGCTTGGGTTGACATAGGACCACAAACATCCGTATGAACTAATTCTAGCAACTCTTGGGCTCTTCTACCTTTTACATTAAAAGGTCGTTTGGTCATTTTGCCTTCCAAACAAGATTCACAAACTGGAAATTCATCAAAGTCCAATGGCTCTAAGAGACCATCTTTGATCAGCCTTTGAATTCTGTTAGGATTAATCTGACCCAAACGCAAGTGCCAAAGATATGCATCATTAGTAGAAGGAAACTTTCTCTTTAATGATTTTACATGAGAGTTATTATCTAATTCAGAATTATATAATTCATGCTTATCAGGAGTTAAAATATAAAGACCATCCACAATATTGCTAGAACAGATAAATGTTTTACCCTTCTTTATTACAACATTGTCTTTAAGGACAACACAATATCCATTCTTACCTAAATAAGTTGCAGAAATTAAATTCCTACGAACATTAGGTACATACAGACAGTCTTGCAATATTAAAACTCTAGTATCAAAGCATAAATTAAAAACTCCAATAGCTACAACTGGAATCCTACTCCCATCAGCCAAGGTCAGAAACAACTCTCCTTCTTTAAGTCTTTTGGTCTCCTGGAACCCCTGCAAAGAATTGCAGATATGATTAGTACAACCTGAATCCACACACCAGGAATCCGTGGGATTTTGTACCAAACATATTTCAAGAAGGAATGAACTTTTCATACCCTTATTGGCAGCCTTGAACTTTGGACAATTTCTCTTCCAATGTCCTTTCTCACCACAATGGAAACATTTTCCTTTCAGCTTCTTACCTTTGTCGGCAACCCCTAAGACAATTTGTTTACCCTCTTGCTTAGTGAAGTCCTTCTTCTTTTTCTTCTTACCCTTGCCTTTCGACTTAGGTTGAGAAGTAGAAGCTTCACCCACATTGGCTTCAACATTAGAAGTACCAAGGATGCCTTCCGCCGCTACCAACTCATTCATTAATTCAGACAAAGAATAAATCTTTTTGTTCATGTTATAATTAAGTATGAATTCCTTGAATGATTCCGGTAGTGATTGGAGTATCATATCCACTTGGGATTCTCCATCAATGTCGGCACCCAAAACTTCCAATGTATTCAGATTAGAGATCATTGTAAGACAATGTTCTCTCACTGAACTACCTTCAGCCATTTTGGTATTATAAATTTGCCTCATGGTTTCTTGCCTTGCAGAACGGCTTTGCTCACCAAACATCTCTTTCAGACTTTGCATAATGTCCGAAGCTAGTTCTACATCCTGCATTTGATGCTGTAGAACATTTGAGATGGACGCTAGGATGTAGCACTTGGCCATTTCATTAGATTTCTACCAACGATCATATCGTTGTTTTTCCTCGGGAAGAGCATCTAATGAAGGAAAGCTAGGACATGGTTGAGTAAGCACATATTTGTGCTCTTCAGCTGTGAGAACTATGTCCAAGTTTCTTTTCTAGTCAACATAATTGGATCCAGTCAGTATGTTTTGATTAAGAATGCTAACAAGTGGGCTAAATGATGCCATGTTCAAATCTGAAATAATAAACATGAATATAATAAGTAAACTGGACATTATCAATTTAGCATATAAACATATACTATAGAACCTTAATAAAACCATAATATAATATATGCAACGACAACCCAATCCCATACTCAATATCCCTCAGCATAGAGTGAATATTAAATACTATGATTGATTGAGAACTATTCTCATTATTAGTGCTATCATGATAACTCTTATCAAACACTTAATAATATGCCGTTATACATTTGGCCTCTAAATGATTATAGTAAGAACTCAGCATAGAGGATACTATAATATTTAGTCTAGTGTATACCATTGTCTAGAATCATGTGTAGCCACATTTCATCCCCTTAATAGGCTTATCATGTAGTACCATGATACAAAACACCCTCCGCATGGAATGCAAAGCTCGAAGCTAAGACAAGGTGTTTGATCAAACCACTATAAACCAAGAAATTCAATCTTGTAGGACCATGAAATACATATTCTCCTCATGGAATGCAAAGCTCGAAGCTAAGACAAAATATATATTTCACACTACTGTGAACCAACAATGAAGGCCGTGAGATCCAACCCTTGTATCTCTCTCCCACTAGATATTTTAAATTAAAGGTTTTTATCTTATAAACATGCATAAACTAATTATACACAACCTTGATCGAATGTGCCCCTCGATCGATCGAAAAAATTCTGATTTTCTTTCTTTCGATCGATCGAATGTGCCCCTCGATCGATCGAAAAAATTAAACAATTCGAACTAAACCTTCTGTCCGATTCGATTGATACTCGATCGCCTCTCGATCGATCAAAAAATAAAATTCGATCGATCGACTAGCAATTGAAAATTAATCGATTCAAAAGGATTAGTCTCTGTTTCACTCGATCGATCGAAAGTAAATTTCGATCGATCGAAACTCGTGAAACTCGAATTCCAGAAATTCTTCTAAGGCAGTTTTCAACCGTTTTGCATGAATAAACAACCATCATACGAAAATGACAGACAGAAATTGATATCAAAACTGAAATCTATTGATGCTATAGCCTTAAATATCAATTTAACATTCGCAAATTCATATTTAAACAACATCATAACATCAATATCAGTTTTTATCAAATCATAGTTTCAATGACCATGCAGAAATCTATCAACTTGAAACTATAATCTCTAATTCCAAAACGAACAAAACATGTTATACAGATTCGAAATGAAGACCGCTCTGATACCAATGTTGGGAAATATACATGTTTGCATCGAATACAAAACATACGCAGCGGAAAATAAACGGATCTACTTCATTCGCAATCGATAACATGCACTATGTAAGTTTCAGAATATAAGAACAAGAGAGTGTACCTTGATGCGGTGAAATTCAAAACCGAATGAAGAAGTACTCGGGAAGACTTTCAATCTTCACTCCAATTCTACTTGATGCCCAAGATGTGTGGTTTCTCAATCAATTCTATGTTTCTAGAGAGAATATGAAAGAGTGTCTCTCTTCCTTATATCATGTATTATTACACATATTAAACATACAAACTATTTTATTCTATATAAAATTCTGTATGTTTCTCTCCACATATTAACTAGAAATCACCATTTCCATGATCAAGACAAATCATCGTAGTTAATATGTTATAGTCTTCGCAAATGAAATGCCCAATTTCATCACCGACTACGAACCAAAATTCTGAGTTTACAAAGAACTTGTGATCTATATCTTCTGTGACTTTTCACATAAATTACATACTATGCATCTCATGGACTATTTGATAATGTCTGAATATTCATGTTACCATTATTTTAGATAAGAATAAAACAACTTTATTAAACACAATATTAAGTCATACATCATTTCTCACATAATGTCATACATAATATTATACATAGCATCATACAATAGGATTTAAGGGCACATATCCTAACATTTAAAATATTAAAAAAAAAAGGGAAAAAAGCCTACTAGGTTGAAAACCCGAAAGGGCGGCCTAGGCAAAAATTAAGGCAAAGGAACCTCGCTAGATTGAAAACCCGACAGTCTAAGCAAAAGTTAGGGGAAAAGACCATGGGCATGGCAAAAATTCCTGAAGGGATGTCATGGGCAAAAATTACATGGCAAAGGAAAAAGAAAAGAAAAAAAGGAATAAATAACAATAAGCAAAGACAATAAAAATGTGATTCTCTTTTTGCTCAAATTAAAAGATGATAAGATTGTTTTCTTAGGGGATTTGGAACATTCCAATCTTTTATTAAATTAAAAAAACAAAAACATAAGAATCATAAAAGTGCTGAAAAGTAGAACATAGGGCCCCTCAAGGTGTTCACTCAGTCCTCCTAGCTTTCTTGCTCGTCGTCATGTAAGCTTTCTCATCTTTCAGAATCCAATTCATGTTATTCTCCAACCATTGCCTGTACCCTACAGTGGGATAGATTTATCGAGGAGGAACAATGCCTTTCACCACACTACGGCATGGCCAAGCCTCACTAACCCTGCCCAAGATCCCGTTGGTGAACATTGCGGTGTGGAAGGCACCCTCATCATCAAGAGCTCCTTGACGCTCTTCAAATTTCCTTAAGATACGACAACTGGAGTAGTAAGAGCAGCATCAAAGCCTAACTAAAGTCCCACAGTGGTACTTGCAACAATTATGTACCATACCTGAAATATGCCACCATTCCACAACCCACTGAATGTCGGTCTCCTTGAGGTGACCCATAAGCTCCTTGTATGCCTCAAAGCTCTTGTCATTCTGATGAAGCCGGCGATCCCAAAGGTGCCTAGGGAGATAGGTGCTAAGAACGGTGGGGGGTTGGAGCAATCGAAGCCTCTCTTGTAGCCATGTCTGAGAAAGAGAGAGCATGAGAAAAAAAAATAAAAAAATAAAAATGATGATGAAAGACGATATAAGGCTCCTCGATGGGTTGAAAACTGAAAGGCAATCCATGCAAAATTAGAGGAATCCCATTAGGTTGAGAATCTAAGCAAAAGTTAAGGATTATAACTGAAGAAGAAGAGGACTTCCCGCAAAGAAGCTTGCTTCCTTCCGATGAAAGGCATCCAAATCATCAAGGGTTTCTGCCAAAATCAAGCCCACTGGACCAAGAAATTCCTTGCATGGGCACATAAGCAAATGGCACGAAGGAAGTACAATCGCAGCTTCTCACCCACAGGAAGGGCCGAACAGAAAAAATAATCAAAGTCTAGCCGAAGATTGAGTTTGCCAAGGACGTACTACCTATTTGCCATGGCAATAGGGATGCCTAACACAACTCACAGCAAGGTAGGAAGATCCCCACCCATGGTAGGGAAGATGAGGTCATCAATCTCCGGTTCACCTATGATAGCAGCAAATTCCTCGATAGTGGGGCATAGTTTTATTCCGTTGAAGCAGAATACATGCTGAGAAGGAACCTAGTAGTTGGCAACAGCATGAAGAAGAGGCTCATCCCTCCTAATTTGATGGTAGAGGAAGATGCGAGAAAGACCATAGGGAACAATGGAATCTTTGAAACCAGGACCAAGCTTCTAAATCTAAGACGAGACATCAAGTGAAGAGTTTTCTACCATTAGGGGACCTCAAAAAAGGGCCTTCTGAGTTGAAAATACATTGGTGAGGGTTTGAACTCAAAAAAATACTTTTATATCAGTTAGGGTTTTTTGATTCACGGCCCACGTATGCATAATCAACCCTGCGTACGCAGGCTCATCTCCACGTACGCATGGTGCTTGGCAGAAGCCTATGTTCCCCTATTTTGAGCCGAGTTTTTTTTTACTCCAATGCAACCCTAGGGTTCCTGTGACCTAAAGAATCATTCACAACACATTCCAAGCACAAGATTGCAAGGATCAAAGAAGCAAAGTTGTATAGAAACATACAATTTATGATATATCTTGTAAATTAAGTGCTAAGTTCCCAATCAAAAGCATAAATGTAAAAGATGTTCTCAAATACAATCCTTTGTCTCAAATTGAATTCAAATGTTGCTAAAAGGGAAAGAAAAACACTAAAAGCAAAAAAAAAGAAAGAAAAAATTTGTGTGTTGTATGCCTATATGTGTTGTGACTGCAAGAAATCAACAGCGTCGCCTCTTCCTCGGTTGGTAGCTAAAATTCGCCTTCAAGTCTTCCTCCTCACCACCATCATTTTTGTCGTCATTATCATCACCACTACCTGGGTAGGCCACTCCTCCAAGACCGTACAACTCCCTCGAGTAGTTGGTCACCTCCAACTTGAGGTTCCCAGCCAAACATACCAACTACTCATGCTCTTGGATAGTGGGCTGCAATCCAAAGAAAGAAAGGTTAGTGACTGAAACAGATAGAGAAGAGTGGCTAAAAGAGAAGGACAAAAGGAGAAAGAACTTACCGCTTGAGTGTTAGGAGGGAAAGGATAGCCCATGACATTAGGATTACGGGGCATGGCTCGCTCCCAATTAAAGCCGTCAGGACCATAAGCATAGACCGTCCAAAGGAGATGTGTATGATCAGTGGACTTACCAGCAGCAGGTCCCCCCTGTTACAATTTCTCACATTAGAAGTCATGATAAAAAAAATAAAAAAAATAAAAAGAAAAAGAGATTGAGCATATACCTGAACAGTAAGGGAAGGCAAGAGGCAATTGATGCTGAACTCCCCATAGTCCAACCCCTCAAGAAACCGCTCAACATAGGAAGTGCCACTCCAGCACAAGTTGTACTCGGCATCATTCATGGAGTGTGGGGCAAGCATCAACTCAAGAGGGTCCATCAAAATCTGTGGGTCATCCCTACCCATCAACTGGCACCTTACCCTCTCTGCCAAATATATCACCCTTAAGCTTTCTCCTTCAAGGGGTCTAGTAATCTCTGAAGCAATGAGAGCAGTAGGCTTCAAGTCTTGAGTAGCAGGAAAGGGCTGGCCAACCTATGGGGCCCAAGGTTAGAAGAAGCGTATTCTAAAGGAAATGTAAGAAGAAGCATGAACAACTAGAACTCTTAAACTTACCTAATCCAAAGTTAACCTCGTAAGGTGGGTCTTCACTTGAGGAAAATCCTTCAAAACTAGGTCTGTGCCTAGAGTTATAAGACCATACCTAATAACCCACCGCTGCAGAAAAAAAAAGCACAAGTCATAGGTTAGATGCAAGATGACAATTTGCAAGATGACAGATGCAAGATGACAGTTTTCAAGATAACACAGTTTGCAAGACTACAAGCTACAAGTGAAAGTGCAAAGAATGAAAAGATAACTAACCTTAAGGAGCTTCCAAGGCCCCACAAGCTGTCGTAAGGTGCCCTGGCTGAGAGTATCAAGAGTGGAGTAGAGATAGGCAAGACATGCCTACCCCCAGTTGGCCCTCTATGCCTCTCCAAAGTCCTGAAAGCGGGTCAACCACCTCAATGACACCATTTGCCCACTATTGGCAAAGAGATAAGCCCCTAATAGGTGGAGAAGGAAAGCCTTAGCCATACGGACAAACTCTTCTGTGGTCCTCTGTGGGAGGAACATGTAATCTGACACCAAGTCGAAGTAGCGGATGGTTTTAATGGAGTACTTCCTCCCCAACATGTTGAAACCCAGCTAGATGCCTGACACACTGTCTAAACTGATGATGGCCCCTTCGAAGCTAAGCCCAGTCATGCGGTAAAAATCGTAGGGTGTCATTGTCATCTCCTGCTCAGCCATATGAAAGGCGTGGGTAGTATCCCACCACCTCTCAATGAGGCACTGCACCAAGGTAGCGCTTGTAGACTTCTCTAGAAGAAGACCAATGATAGGCTCAAAGCCCACCTCTCGGATATAGCCCATAGTAATGGGGACAAGAAGATTATACCACTCCACCACTTTATTAGTGCTTCCCCTACCAACATAAGGGGATAATGATTGCAAAAATGGAAGATGACATTAGATTCCTGATTCTAGCAGAATTTGGAAGAAATGATGTTTTGATGCAAGAATAAAGATAAAAAGAGGATGTAATGATATGCGGATGCAAAAATGACAAAAAGGTGAGTTAGGATTGCACGTAGAAGTAAAATAGATGAAAAATAAATGAAAATGGGTAGAGTAGAGCTTCTGCTAGACGTCTCACATACGTGGGTCAAAGCCCACATACACAGACAAGACCCTGTGTACGCAAATTCATATCTACTTACACAGAGCCTTAAGAATAGACCTGCATACGCAAGAAAAGACTTGCGTATGCATGAATATAAGCTGTGTATGCGGACCCGAGCCTACACATGTAAGACCACAGACAAAATCAATTCTTCGACATTTTCAAAGATGTATCATCCGAAATCAATCATAGACATGTTTCTGCCCCTCTTAAAGTATCAGGTTTTCATCTGAATCCATTACATAAGAAAACCTAAGCATCAGATTCAGCCATGGGAATGTGATTCTCTGACCGGTATGTCAATGGTAGAGGGTTGGTGGGATGCATCAGAAGATAGGATGTAAGAGGACTTCTTAGGCTTGGGTGCTAGCGTAGAAGATGATGAGAGAATGAGAGAAAATGAGAAAGTGAGAGGGTTTGACAAAATGAGAGAGTCAAAAAGTGAGAGAAAGAAAGAGGAGAAAGAGCTTTTGTAGAGAGGAAAAAATATTAAAAATAAATAAAAGAGTTATGGAGAATATGAAAAGGTAAAGGAGATGAAGATAATGAAGAAGAAAAAGAAATGATTGGAAACCATTGGGAAAAATGAAAAGGTGAGAAAACAACTATAGTGGCATTTTTAGTACCTATAGTGGCATTTTACAAATGCTCCTATAGGTCCAATTTTTGGTAGTGCCAAGAACATTAAAGCAATCCCTAATGAGGAAGCAAAAGATTCTTCCCCAAAGTATCTTCAGTGAGGAAGCAGAAAATTCTTCCCTAGTGAGTCCCATACACCGAAAAATCCCCAGCAAGGTAGCAGAAGATTCTTTCTCAAAGTCCTTAGCAAACCATGAAGGAAGCAAAAGATTCTTCCCTAGTGGATCACACATCTACACTACTCCTCAGTGAGTTTCTCATCCCCATGCAAGTCGTCAGAGGAAAAAGATTCCTCCCCATGCGCACCTACTCAGCGAGTTTTTCCACTGTTCTTAGTGGATCCAACAATCAAGACTACTCGTGCACATATCCTCTAGGAATTGAACATGCAGGCATGGTAGAAAAAGGTAGAGATAGTGATAAAGAAAGAGACCAAGGTCAACCCGAGGCAAAAGCCTCACCTAAAAAGGTAGAGAAAGAAGTGAAGAAGATAAGAGGAACAAGTCACCTAGAGAAGTTTGAGGTAAAAGCCCGGATGGACACCATAGAGACTATATCATATTGTTGTTTATTGGGTTAGCTTGTAAGAGCACCCTTGTTTGTTTTATTTTTTTTTCTTTTTACGTGACTTTAGGATAGTGAGTCACTTGTCATTTGCTTGCAAGTGGCAAAACAGGTTCTGGGATAGTGAACCTGTTGTTGCTTGTTTCTTGAGCAACAAAGGTGGGACTTTGAACATACAAATCTCACGCAGCTCTTCAGAGTAGCACCTCGCCCCATGCATGCGTGATATGTGTCGTGGGTCGTGTGCGTGGGTTATGCCTGAGTTGTACTTCGAAACAAAATATTTTTTCTCTTATTCTTTTGATTCCGTTAGCAAAGCTCATGGATCAAAAAAGGTATTGGGTCTAACCCTTTCTCTTTATTACTTTTTCTTTTCTGCTTTTCTTTCTGCATTTTAATCTCGTTTTCTGCGTAGTTTATGTTTATGTGTGTTTATTTAAGTTAGTTTCTTAGTTCTTTTCATGTTTTGTGCACGTTAGGTTGTTAGATTTTTGTTTTAAAGTTCTGCTCTGTTTTTGCATTTTTAGGTTTTCTTGGCAAGGACTTGCATACACATAATCTTGCTTGTGCATGCAGGCTTGATTATGCCATGCAGGCTTGTTCTAGTGTGCGTGATGACATTGCCCATAAACCCTAAATTTTTTGTTTGTTTGTTTTGTCTCTGCCTTCACATGTTTGTTCTATTTAGCTTTTTTTTTTTTAGGCACTAAAGATTCTTGTTTACCTCTTTCACATGCTCGTTTGCTATCACATGTTTATATTAGGATTTGTCTTGGCTTTGATACCATGCCATTCATTCACATGCTCATTCGACAATGTCATAGGTGTTTTGTTCCTGAGAGTTAAGTACAGGATAAGTCATGCATTAGAAATGTCCATGCATTTGTGTTTTGGTTTTTTTCTTTTTTTTTTTTACGATATGATGAAACATGCTTAGACGTATGATACGTATTGTGTTTGATGATATGCTTGCTGCCTTGTTTTTGATATATGATAGGGTTTTTACAAGCTAGATGAATGTTAGTAGGGTTTCTTTTGTATGTTTGGCCCTCTTTTGTTTGGTAGATAGATAAGTATGTTTGTTTGGGATGAAAGATGTCATGTTGTAAGCTAGATGGATGTTAGTGTGTGTGTGTGTCTAGGATATAAGTATTGATTTAATTTTTAATAGGGTTAAGGTATAAGACACAATGATGGGAGGCCAAATTTAGGATTGGGTGATCTTCGGTGCCTAACACCTTCCCAAGAGCGTATCTAAAGTCCGAACCCCTATCTCTAGTAGTAAGATCAAAAGGTCCTTTCTCGAAGGGACACTATATGTATGGTTCCTAGACCATTGCAAAAAAATAGGTGGTGACTCCCCCCCTTGTGTCCACACTACCTAGACCTTCCATATTGCTAAGAAGGAGATGACTGTGACTCCCCACAATGACCGCCCTACGATGTGATGTGTCAATCATTAATCTAGAGGGTGAATCGGGCATACAACTGGGCATTGAGTTGCTGGGACGGAGGCACATGACAGAGACCATCCGTTACTTTGACCTCGAGACGGACCACAAGCCTCTTCCTCAGGAGATTCTTGAGGACTATGCCAGGATGGCTAGGGCATTCTTGATGTACATACTAGGGGCGTATCTCTTCACCAGTGGAGGGCAAGTAGTGTCCTTAAGGTGGTTGGCTCTCTTTCATGATTTTGAGGATGCTCGAGGGGCCAATAAGGGTCAAGCTTGCCTTGCCATCCTTTACTCGTTATTGAACACACCCAGTAATGGGACTTTCCATCAGCTGGTGGGGCCTCGGAAGCTCCTTGAGATCAGTTTTTCTTCCTTCCCTTTTGTTGCTTCTTAGCCACATGTATCTTCTGCCTTTGCAAACTATGTGCTCTTGTCATTCATTTTGCATACTGTCATCTTGCAAACTGTACCATGTTTCTCTTTCAAACTGTCATCCTACAAACTATACCATGTTTATCTTGCAAACTGTCATCTTGCAAACTGTACCTTGTTTATCTTGTAAACTATGCCTTTTTTTTTTCCAGCGTTGGGCTGTGAAATACGAGCTCATTTCTCATGGAGCGGAGGTGGATTTGAGGAGCTTTTCCTCGGTTAGGGCTCACTTCGATGGACTTTCTTCTAAGGATGTGACTAGATATTCCATCTTCTCTCAGCACTTTCTTTTTGCGTACTTTCATGGGTCCTCCTTCTTACCCAATGTGTTATCATTGGTCATATGGAGTCCTTGGATAGGTGCTCGTCCTGCTGTGGACCCTGCCTTTGAAGCGGTTGCCCTCATTACCTCCAGGATCACGCAGCTGAAGGAAAAATACATGTTTGTATCACATACAAAACATACGCAGTGAAAAATTAACAGATGTACTTCATTCGCAATTGATAACATGCACTATATAAGTTTTAGAATATAAGAACAAGAGAGTGTACCTTGGTGCGGTGAAATTCAAAACCAAAGATTAGAAATACTTAGGAACACTTTTAATCCTCATTTCAATTCTGCTTATGCCCAAGAAGTGTGATCTCGCAATCAATTATATGTGTATGGTCAAGAGAGAATTAGAGAGTGTCCAACACTCACATACAAATTGTTTTATTCTCTTGCAAAATTCTGTATGTTTTTCTCCTTATAACTGATTATCTGATTGGACTAGCCTTTTAGGCATTTCCAATTGGGCTTTAGTATGTGGCTTGGAGTGGGACCAAAAGGAAACAAAAAAGACACTAGCTCTAATGGGTCTTACGCTTTTCTGTCAACTCTTGACAAGTCCAAAGTTACCATTAATTATATTTAATACCATTATATAAATATAGTTGCACTCTAGGCCTTACTAATAAGTTATATCCCAAGACTTTATTGTACATGCAACCTCTTCATAAAATATTCGTAGTAATACAAAGTCATTAATGTAGATTGTCACTTTGAAGACTACTACATTTTAATCCTTGAGTACTTGGTTTAATCCTTTAAGTTATTCATCCTATGTTTATGAAATCCAATTTCATAAATATATACTTTAGTAACTTTTTACTAAAGTGGTTAGGCCTAACATTCTGAGTAACCAAACTCATTAAACTTATCTCAAGGAATATTTTGTATCTTCATTAAGAGACTATGAATTCCGTCTTGAGAATAATGTTTCATCAACACTAAATATGGCTGCCCAAAATACTGAGGTTTTGACCGTGATTTTAGATCTTACTCCTGATATATCAAAGCAACCTACACTTCATAATCAGGTCCATTATTCTCTCAGGATTAAAAGTTCATGTAAATAGAAGTCATGAGATATACTATTCATTTGACAGTCGTTAGGAGAATAATAAATCTCATAGTAGTCCAGTTCAATTTGTCTTAACTCTTAAAACATATTAACATATCAACTAGAAGTCTCCATTTCTATGATCAAGACAAATCATCTTAATTGATATGTTATAGTCTTCACAGATGAAATGCCCAATTTCATCACTGACTACGAACTAAAATTATGAGTTTACAAAGAACTTGTGATCTATATCTTCAGTGACTTTTCACATAAATCACATATTATGCATCTCATGGGCTATATGATAATGTCTGAATATTTATGTTACCATTATATTAAATAATAATAAAACAACTTTATTAATCACAATATTAAGTTATACATAAAGTCATACATAATATCATACATAGCATCATACAATAGGATTTAAGGACACTAATCCTAACAATCTCCCACTTGCCCTAAAGACTATTGTACACTAATCTAACTCCCATTCCCACGAAATGTGACTTGAAAGTCCTTTGAGGCAAGGCTTTGGTAAAGGGATCTGCTAGATTATTTTCACTTTCAATGTGCAACTATGTCTCGAATGATGTGATACTTTCTCTCAATATGCTTTCCTTTCTTATGATTCCTTGGATCTTTGGATTGTGCAACCACTCCACTATTGTCGTAAAACAATGTGATAGGAACTTACACCATTCTCACAACACCAATTTTAGAAAGGAATTTTTTTTGAGCCAAACAGCTTCCTTAGCTGCTTCACAAGCAGCAACATACTCTGCTTCCATAGCGGAGTCAGCAATACAAGATTGCTTAACGCTCCTCTAACTTATAGCTCTACCTCCCAAGGTGAATACACAACCTGAAGTGGACTTTCTGAAATCAAGATTTGATTGAAAATCTGAATCTGTATAACCAATAGGAATCAAATCCTCACATTGGTAAATAGGCATATAATCTCTTATTCTCCGTAGATACTTGAGAATATGCTTTACAGCTTGCCAATGTTTTGGTCCTGGATTTGATTGATATCGGCTGACCATGCCTATTGAATAACTGAAATCTGGTCTAGTACAAAGCATGGCATACATGAGACTTCCAACTGCAGAAGCATAAGGAACTTGTCTTATCATATTTTCTTCCTCAAGAGTCTTAGAACTTTATCTTAGAACTTTTCTTATCATATTTTCTTCCTCAAGAGCCTATTGGAATTTTGCATGCTAAATCGTTCTAGACCTTTATCTATATACCCAACTTGTGACAAGCCTAACATCTTATTCTTGTGATCTCTCCAAAGCTTGATCCCTAGAATAAAGTTAGCCTCACCCAAGTCCTTCATATAAAATTGGCTTGACAACCAAACCTTTACTGATGAAATTACTCCTACATCATTTCCAATGAGTAGAATATCATCAACATAAAGCACTAGGAACATTACTACTTTATATCGATGTCTTTTGTACACACATGGTTCATTAAGATTTTGTTCAAAATCAAATGACTTGATTGCTTGATCAAATCTGATGTTCCATGACCTAGATGCTTGCTTAAGTCCATAAATGGTTCTTTTCAACTTGCATACCATATGCTCTTGGTTCTTTGCTATGAAACCTTTTGGTTGCATCATATAGATTTCCTCTTCAAGATTGCCATTGGGAAATGCAGTCTTGACATTCATTTGTCAAATCTCATAATTATAATGAGCAGCAATGGATAAGATAATTTTGATAGATTTAAGCATTGCTACTGGTGAAAAGGTTTCTTCATAATCAATACCTTCTTTTATGTATACCCTTTCGCCACTAACATTGCTTTAAAGGTTTCAACCTTTCCATCTATCCCTCTCTTCCTCATGTAAACCCATTTGCAACCAACAGGTTTAATGCCGTTAGGCGCCTTCACGAGATCCTAAACTTAATTGGAATACATGGAATCTAATTCAGATTTCATAGCTTTAACCCAATGATGTGCATCTATATCATTCATTGCCTCTTCGTAAGTGTAAGGATCAGTTTCGTCCTCTTCTGAGATAGCTTCATAAGTTTCTCAAAGAGCTATAAACCTTATAGGTGGCCTTACAATCCTCCCACTACAACGAGGCTCCTATGTACTAGTCATCTCATGAGTAATATCTTGTGGTGTATCCAATACAGCCACATCATCCCTAGTTTCGTCCATTGGTTGTTCAATTACAGGTTCATTCATTTCACCCAAAACAACTCTACTTTTAAGAGTATAATCATTCATATTGTCATTTTCCAAGAATTTGGCATTTGTACTATCAAACACTTTATTACCTTTATAACTATAAAATAAACCTCCAATTGTTCCTTTTGGATACTGTACAAAGAAAACCACATTTGTTTTAGACTGTAACTTGTCAGACTTTCCTTTCAAAATATGTGCTAGACAACCCCAAATATGGAGATGTCTCATACTAGGCTTACGCCCATTCCACAACTCTACAAGTGTTTTAGGAACAGACTTCAAAGGTACTAAATTTAGAAGATACATTACAGTATTTAAGGCATATCCCCAAAAGGAAATTGGTAGAGCTGAATAACTCATCATGGATCTAACCATATCTAAAAGAGTCATATTCCTTCTTTCTGCTACACCATTATGTTGTGGAGTTTCAGGTGCAGTCAATTGGGATACAATCCCATTTTCAGTTAAGTAATCCTTAAAATCCCTAAGAAGGTATTCGCCACCTCGATCAGATTTATGTGTTTATGCGTTTACCTAATTGATTCTCAACTTCAGCTCTAAACTTTTTGAACTCTTCAAAGGCTTCGAACTCTTATTTCATTAGGTACACATAACCAAATCTAGAGTAATCATCAGTGAAAGTAATGAAATACCCATAGCCACCTCTTGCTTGGATTGACATAGGACCACATATATTTGAATGTACTAGTTCTAGTAAATCATGGGCTCTTTTACCTTTTGCATTAAAAGGTCGTTTTGTCATTTTGCTTTCCAAACAAGATTCACAAAATAGAAATCCATCAAAGTCCAATGGCTCTAAAAGTCCATCTTTGATCAGTCTTTGAATCCTGTTTGAATTAATATGACCCAAACGTAAATGCCAAAGATATGCATCACTAGTAGAAGGAAACTTTCTCTTTAATGATTTTACATGAGAGTCATTATCTAATTTAGAATTATATAATTCATGTTTATCAAGAGTTAAAATATAAAGACCATCAACAATATTGCTAGAACTGATAAACACTTTACCCTTCTTTATTACAACATTGTCTTTAAGGATAACACAATATCTATGCTTACCTAAATAAGTTGTAGAAATTATAAATTCCTACGAACATTAGGTACATATAGACGGTCTTCCAATATTAAAACCCTAGACTCAAAACATTAATTAAAAACTCCAACAACTATAACCGGAATCCTACTCCCATCAGCCAAAGTAAGAAACAATTCCCCTTCATTCAGTTTCCTAGTCTCTTGGAACCCCTGCAAAGAATTGCAGATATGATTAGTACAACTTGAATCCACACACCAGGAATCTATTGGATTTTGTACTAAACATATTCTAAGGAGGAATGAACTTTTCATACCCTTATTTTTGGCAACTCTGATTTTTGGACAATTCCTCTTCCAATGCCCTTTCTTACCACAATGGAAACACTTTCCTTTGATCTTCTTTCCCTTGTTGGTAACTCCTAAGGCAATTTGTTTGCCATCTTGCTTGGTGAAATCCTTCTTCTTCTTCTTCTTCTTACTCTTGCCTTTCGACTTAGGTTGAGAAGTAAAAGCTTTAGCCATATTGGCATCAACACTGGATGTACCAGGAATGACTTTCGCCACTACCAATTTATTCATTAATTTATACAATGAATAAATCTTTTTGTTCATATTATAATTGAGTCTAAATTCCTTGAATGATTCTAGTAGTGACTGGAGTATCATATCCACATAGGATTCTCCATCAATATCGGCACCTAAAACCTCCAGTGTATTCATATTAGAGATCATCTTAAGACAATGCTCCTTCGTTGAAATGCCATCAGTCATTTTGGTATTATAAATCTGCTTCAAACATCTTGCTTCTTGCTTTGCAGAAAAGCCTTGCTCACCAAACATCTCCTTCAAACTTAGCATAATGTCAGAAGCTAGTTCTACATCTAGCATTTGATGCTGTAGAACTTTTGAGACGGATGCTAGGATATAACACTTAGCCATTTTATTAGATTTCTTCCAACGATCATATCGCTGTTTTTCCTCAAGAGGAGCATCTAATGAAGGAAAGTTAGAACATGGTTGAGTAAGCACTTGGCCATTTCAAATACATCTTGCTTTTCTAATCTTTTTCTGCATAAGTGTTTTAGAAAACGCAAGTCTAGAAGTTATTTGAAAGCTCTGTTATTAAATATTGAAGAGGATCTTAATGTAACCAAAAAAGACTAGACTGTTTCAAATTGCACATGTGTAGAGGTGTTCATCTAAGAAAGTTGAAAATCAAAGGTCCTACAAAAAGATGGTAATTGAAGGAGAAAACCATTCCAAGTGAGCTATCAAATAAGCATGAAGTATGCTTTATGTTGAAATCAGCATTCAAAGTAATGGACACTTATTTATGGTATCTTGACAGTGGATGTTCAAGGCATATGACTGGAGATTGATCTCTCTTTAAGGTTTTTGAATCTAAGAAGGGTGGTAATGTTACTTTTGGTGATGGCAGCAAATCACAAATAAAAGGAAAAGGAACTATCTCCTTGCCTGGACTGCCTAACATTACTAATGTATTGTATGTTGAAGGTCTGAGAGTAAATTTGCTGAGCATAAGTCAAATATGTGATCAAGACTTCATGGTACTATTCCCCAAAGGGAAGTGCATAGTACTAAATGAATCCAAAAACCATCTCATAAGTGGGGTTCACACTTTAGACAATTGCTACGGTTTGGTATCTGAGGTAGATATTGTGTGCAACAGTATTCGGCTACCTAATGAAGAATTGTGGCACCAAAGGATGGGACATGCTAGTTGCAAGCATCTGTCAATTGTGTCCAAGCATGAATCAGTTCTAGGAATGCCGAAGCTCAACAGAGTAAGCAATGTTGTGTGTGGTCCATGTCAACTTGGGAAACAGACCAAAGCCAAACATCCTAGTACTCAGAATTTAGCCACATCTAGACATTAATCTCATGGGTCCGACTAGGGCAAAATCTCTTGGATGAAAGAGATACATCATGGTTATTGTAGATGACTTCAGTAGATTCAATAAGGTAGTTCTTCTTAGATCCAAGTCTGATGCTCCTGAGCACATTGAAGCACTTTGTATGAGATTGCAAAATGAGAAAGGTATGAAGATTGATCAAATTTGTAGTGACCATGGTAAAGAATTCAAAAACTCTTACATAGAGACATTTCGCACTAAGGCCGGTATATCTCAAGAATTTTTTGCTCCCATTACTCCTTAACAAAACGATGTGGTAGAAAGGAAAGATAAAGTTATTCAAGAGATGGCCAGAGCCATGCTGCACAATAAGGATGTTGCCAAAAATCTATGGGGTGAAGTAGTCAACACAGCATGTCATACAATTAATAGGGTATACTTCAGACCTAGCACAAAGAAGACTCCTTATGAGATGTGGAAAGGAAGAAAGCCAAATGTGAAGCATTTCAGGATATTTGGAAGTACATGCTTCATTCTCAAAGATAGAGAGAATGTGGCAAAGTTTGACTCTCGAAGTGATGAAGGGATATTTTTAGGATACTCCTCTACAAGTAAAGCCTATAGGGTTTTCAACAAAAGAACTATGAAGGATATGGAAACAATCAATGTTGTTATTGATGAAGCATCTTCAATGGATCTATGTAGAAGTGTTGAGGAGATACCTAAGATGACTTTTACCTTGAATCCACAAGTCAATCTAAAGAGCTAGTTAAGGAACCTTCCTCCCCTAGTACACCGAGTACTCCAAGTGTTGTAGAAGTTTCAGATACTTCAAACTCCCCAACTACCACGGAAGCCCCTGTGAAGAACACCTTATCTCCAGAGCCAGAATCTGCTGAAGGAAAAGGACCATCTTCCATTATTAAATTAAACATCCTCTAGAAGTCATTGTTGGAAACATGAATGAACAAACACTAAGAAAGCGTACAGTTGATAAGTGTGTTGCTAACTTTGTATCTTATTCTCGCTACTTGTCGTCGGTTGATCCAATAAACGTAGAGGAGGTCCTCCAAGATGAGAGTTGGGTAGAAGCGATGCATGATGAATTGCTCCAGTTTCAAAGAAATGATGTCTAGATCTTGGTACCTAGATCAGAAGGAGAGCACATCATAGGCACAAAGTGGATATTTCGCAACAAGATAGATGAGGAAGGAAATGTGATCCGCAACAAAGCATGATTAGTGGCGCAAGGATATTCTCAAGTGGAAGGAGTGGATTTTGATGAGTCTTTTGCTCCTGTAGCTCGAATGGAATCCATTTGAGTTCTTCTAGCCCTAGCTTGTCACCTAAAATTCAAGCTATACCAAATGGATGTGAAGACTGCTTTTCTGAATGGAATCCTAAAAAAAGATGTCTATGTTGCTTTGCCTAAAGGTTTCATTGATCCACACTATCCAGATCATGTGTTGTACCTTAAGAAGGCTTTATATGAACTGAAGCAAGCACCCAGAGCTTGGTATGACCGGCTTACAAAATACTTGATATCACATGGATTCACAAGGGGACAAGCCAATCAAATGCTCTTCATCAAAAGGGAGGAAGGAGAATTGATAATAGCACAAGTCTATGTTGATGATATCATCTTTGGTTCCACAAAGGATGATCTTGCTCACTCCTTCTCAAAGCTGATGTAAGCTGAATTCGAGATAAGCATGATTGGAGAATTGACTCACTTTCTTAGGCTGCAGATTCAACAGCAAGAATTAGGTATATTCATCTCTCAATCTAAATATGCCAAAAATATTGTGAAAAATTTTGGTTTGGAATCTACTAGTTCTGTTAGAACTCCTATGAGCCCAAATGTTAAACTCACTATAGACTTGTTAGGAAAAAGTGTTAATCCTTCTCTCTATAGAAGCATGATAGGTAGTCTTTTGTACCTTACTACTAGTAGACCTAACATAAGTTACAGCGTAAGAGCGTGTGCTAGATATCAGGCTAATCCCAAAGAGTCTCACATAATTGTTTAAAAAAAATCATAAAATATGTTAAGTCCACAGCTGATTTCGGGGTGTGGTACAACAAGGACACAAATGATGTCCTAGCTAGATATTCTGATGCTGACTGAGCTGGGAATGCAGATGATAGAAAGAACACATCAGGGGGTTGTTTCTATGTATTTAATAATCTCGTCTCCTGGATGAATAAGAAGTAGAATTCCATCTCTTTATCTACTGCTGAGGCTGAATATATTACTGCTGGTAGCTGCTGCACCCAACTTCTATGGATGCAAAAACTTCTCTCTGATGATGGTATTCATCAAAAACTTCTCACCATTTATTGTGACAATACCAGTGTCATCAATATCTCTAAAAATCCTATTCAACATTCTCGAACTAAACATATAGAGATTAGACATCATTTCATTCATGAACTTGTTGACGATGGCACTCTCACCCTTGAATTCATTCATACTGGTGATCAAAAGGCAGACTTATTCACTAAGTCCTTGGATAGCAAACAGTTTGAATTCCTACGCCAAAACATTGGTGTAATCTCCTTGGAGTGATCTCTCTCTCTCTCTCTCTCTCTCTCTCTCCTCCTCAGGCATATGCATCTAGTTTTATGCTTTGTGTGTTTTCTTTCATGTTTTAGTTTTGGTTGTTTTTAGTTTTGCTTTATTTGTTTTTCATAAAAATTAAAAAAATTGAAAAATCACAAATATACAAAAACAATGTGTGTTGTGTATATTGGTACTTGTGTACCTTGGATGGCTATTGAAACAAAGTTTCTCAATTTTGTATCTCTTGTAGCTTAGATGAGCATCTCAATGCACAACTAAGCAATTGAGCTTTGTGTTTCGTGTTAATGATGAGTACGATTAAGATGATCTCTTATATCTCATGCTCAAATCACTCTTTTTGACAGGAAGGACTAGAAAATCCTAAGAGAAAAGCATAAATAACCATCTCACCACTAAAACTTGCCAATCATGAATAACATTTGTGTGCTTAGGCACAGCAAAATTGGGATGTTTCAGCTTACATAAATGGGTTTTTCTTCTCTCCCTTATATGCCCATGCATGTTATGCTTAAAAGAAAAAAATTGCAAAAAAAAAAAAAAAAAACAAAAAGATTAAAATGCTTTTAATACGATTGTAAGCATATTTCTAAGAGATGTCGGCGTTATAGGATGTACCTCGAAAGTGACAGTCCCCACCAAACAGTTTGATTGTGTGTGAATCATGTCTCAAATCTTCATAGTATGAGACACTTACACACACTTGCTATGTTTCACACACAACATGCAAAATTATTTGCTACTCTTGATACATGTGTAGGCACAATGTGATTTGGCCATCACAAGGAATATATGTATTGATAAATGCTCACTAAACTGTCTTAACTTGTTTTAAAAATATAAAATTGGTTAGACATGTTTAGTGTGTGTGTGTGTGTGTGTGTTTTTGGATATATGAATGCTTTGCATTTATGCTGAGAGATGTTTTGAAAGCTTAACATGTTAAGTGATTTTTTGGTTGAGTTGCTTGCTTGTTGCATTTATCTCTTTGTTTTTTTCTCCTTGAAAAACTCCTTTTCTTCAAGCTCGACAGCTTCTCGATAGATCCTCGACAGTTTCCATTTCTATCAAGCTTTCTTTCTTCAATCTCAATAGAAACCTCGACAGATCTTCGATCCATTGAGGAATACTCCTGTGCTTTCTGCCTTCACGATAGAATCTCAACAGATCTTCAATCCATCGAGATTTTTGGGTCGCTTCTCAATAGAAGTTAAACAGTTTCTCGATCTAACGAGATTTCTGGGTTTCATCTCAATAAAAGCTTAACATCTTTTTTGATCCATCGAGCCATTTTTCTTTGCGCTCGGTCTTCTCGATAGATTCTTTATCCATCGAGATCTTCTTTTGTTAGAATTAGTGCTCTTAAATCTTATTGTATAATGCTATGTATGACATTATGTTTGACATTATGTATGACATTATGTATGACTTAATGTTGTGATTAATAAAGTTGTTTTATTATTTTCTAAAATAATGGTAACATGAATATTCAGACATTAACATATAATCCATGACATGCATAATATGTGATTTATGTGATTTAGTCACAAAAGATATAAGTCATAATTTCTTTGTAAACTCAGAATTTTAGTTCATCTGCGAAGACTATAACATATCAACTAAGATGATTTGTCTTGATCATGGAAGTGGAGACTTCTAGTTGATGTGTTGATATGTTTTAAGAGTTAAGACATGTTGAACTGGACCGCTGTGAGATTTATTATTCTCCTAACGACTGTCAAATGAATAATAAATCTCACGACTTCTATTTGCATGAACTCTTAATCCTGAGAGAACAATAGACCTGATCATGAAGTGTAGGTTGCTTTGATATATCAGGAGTGAGATCTAAAGTAACGGTCAAAACCTCAGTATGTTGGGCAGTCACATTTAGTGTTGATGGAACATATATTCTCAAGATGGAATTCATAATCTCTTAATGGGGATAAAAAAATATTCCCTTGAGGTAAGTTTAATGGGTTCAGTTATTCAAAAAGTTAGGCCTAACCACTTTGATAAGAAATTACTAAAGTATATATTTATGAGATTGGATTTCATAAATATATGATGAATAACTTTAAAGGATTAAACCGGATACTCAAGGATTAAGATATAGTAATCTACAAAGTGACAATCTATATTCATGACTTTGTATTACTACGAATATTTATGAAGGGGTTGCATGTATAATAAAGTCTTGGGATATAATTTATTAATAAGACTTAGAGTACAATTATATTTATATAGTGGTACTGAATATAATTAATTGTAACTTTAGACTTGTCAAGAGTTAACAGAAAAGCCCAAGGCCCATTAGAGCTAGTGTCTTATTGTTCCCTTTTGGTCCCACTCCAAGCCACACACTTAAGTCCAATTGGAAAGGCCCAAAAGGCTAGCCCAATTAGATAATCAGTTATAAGGAGAAAAACATACAGAATTTATTAAAATACATGAAATGGTTTGTATGTGAGTATTGGACACTCTCTCATTCTCCCTTAAAAAAAACTGATTGAGAGACCACACATCCTAGGTGTTAGTGGAATTGAAGTGAAGATTAGAAGTGTTCCCAAGTGTTTCTGATCTTTGTTTTGAAATTTACCGCACCAAGGTACACTCTCTTGTTTTTATATTCTGAAATTTACATAGTATATGTTATCAATTGCGAATGAAGTAGATCCGTTAATTTTCCGCTACGTATGTTTTGTATGCGATACAAACATGTATTTTTCAACATCTTTTTGCCGTCGATAGATCCTCAATAGCACCTCAACAGTTTCACTTCTGTCGAGATTCAAAACTTGACAGATCCTCGATAGAAACTTCGATCCATCGAGCTATGATTTTTTTTTTAAAAGCAAGGCGCGATTCAGATTTCTTTTTTCACTCTCTCTCTCTCGATAGAAATATCTCTCTCTCTCTCTTAACCCAAACTCTTCACTCTCACTCAAATCTTCACGCCCAAGTGTTTTTCGGCCTAGATCTTGCTCCAAACACTTGGTAAGTGTTCTAATCCTCTTTCTTTTCATGCATTTAGACTTGGGTTTTGGGGTTTTTCAAAATTTTTGGGGTTTTTGAGTTTCTCTTGAAATTTTTGGGTTGGGTGTTATGATGTTGTTGCTATATGATCATGCATTGCATTCCATTAACATTATAAGAATGTTTCATGCATTTGCTAGATATGTGCTTGATTATTGATGTGAGTGCTGTTAGGTTTGGATTAGGTTTTACCCACGATACTCTTAAATTTTCATGTCACATGTTCAAGCACTTTTCATGCATACGTACTTCTCATTTTCTCTTTTTATGGTCTGAGATTGTGCTTTTGTTTTGTGTTCTCTCACTCTCACTCTCACACACTCTCTCTCTCTCTGTAAGAAGTTTTAGATCCCTTAAACCCAAACAAATTAACCTAGATATTTAGCCAAGTGATTAACTTAGGTATATTAAGCAATCCTAGATTAACACAAATATATCATATCATGCAAAGTACGGAAAATAAAGAACACACGATATGATAACCCAGGAAAACCAAACCGGTAAAAAACATAGGGGGATTTAACCTAGCTATCCTCAAGGTAAAACAGAATTCACTATGAAAGAATTGAAGTTTACACAATAGCAACTTAGACCACTAACATCCTATTGTTACCTCGAGTAGGAAACTTACTACCACGACCACATGACAGCTCCGAGTCCACGAACTACTTCTTTCTTGAATTCATAGCAAAGCACAAGCACTCCTGCTTGTATATCTTGAAGTTCTTGAATCTGCAACTGAACGATCACCAAGCTCTTGACATCAATCTTGAGTTTGGAAACCCTAAGTGTATGTGAAGGCAAGCACCTCTAGATCTCACAAAAAGATTCACACACACAGCATTCAGAACACTAAAAACATGGCTAGGGTTTTCCCTTTTATACTTAGGGCAAAACATAAAACCCTACACGTTAAACGGGCTTGGGCTGAGTTGGAAATTCTACAAAAAAAACAATATGCACGACTTTCGATCGGTCGAGTCTAATTCTCGATCTATCGAGCCTGGCAGATTTGCATAGTGACTTCTGCGATAACTCGATTCCAACTTTACACAAAAAGCACATACTTTGAGCAAGTCTTAACAAGACTAAAACCATTTTGATCATGGTTTGCGAACCTCACAAAAATGAAGTTCTAATACATTAGTTCCTAATTCCTTAGAACCTAACTCTCTCTCTCTCTCTCTCTCTCTCTCTCTTGATCTTGATCTTGAATAAAATCTCTCTATAGCAACCAGATAAAGAAAATCCATTCCGGCTGAATCAACCTGTATATTCCTGTAACACTTAACAAACTCATAAACGCATGTGTGGAAAATACAAGAAACATAGAAAAAAAAAACTTCTTGATTTCACACAACACAAAATAGAGACATATATCATGAATAACCTCATAAATATAAATCAATAAGCAATATAGCACAGTGAAACAAGAAACATATACAAAAAAATGTATCCCATATAACTCCTCTTATCATGAGCCAAAAAAGATAAATACACAATGAAGTACCTAGTACAATCTAAAAGCTCCACAGCTCCGCAGTATCACAACAATAAACAAAATCTCCCCCTAAGACAAAAACTCCTCTACTACAAAGAACAAACTCCACTACACAATGTACTCCCCCTTTTTGTGACGAATTGCCAAAGGGCACTCACTCATCACCAAAAGGAGGTGGCAGAGAAGAATGCCGAAAACTCTCCAAATCTGCTCGCAATACCCGAATCTCATCAAGCACATTCATCAGAAGCTGACCATGAGCTGCTTGGACGGTCATGACAGTGTCCAACATCCGACGACTGTCCGAATCATCCGAAGGAGAAGGTGGACGAACAGTAGCAGCAGTCGGATCAGTAGACATCTCTGCCGTAGGAGCACTTGTAGAAGAGGAAGGAGGAGGAGTGACACCGGAAGGCTCTACCCTAGGATGCTTAAAGCTAGCTCGAAGCTGAGCAGCCCTTTGCCTAAGAAAGGTGTCACTCATGGGAGCAATGATATGAACAGGCTCAGAAGCAAGAAAATCACCTAATCCTAAATGAAGAAGAATCCGATGAATAAAAATGGAAAAGAACAAAGCATGAGCAGTAGAACTACTCATATGCACTTCATTCAAAGAACGAAGAAAAAAATAAGGAAAACTGATATGAGTATCAGTGACAAGAGCGTATAGGAACACACATCGCTCAATAGGAATAGTGTGTAGATGAGATATAGGCCACAAGGAATGACAAGCAATCCGAAAGAAAAGATAGTGTATCTCAGAAAGCTCAGCAGACGTGATCCGAGTAGGGGTGTCAATGTTCGACCCAACCCGCGAACACGACACGAACCCGATACGGATTTTTTCGGGTTAGGGTTGGGCCTTAATGGGTTTTGGTCATAAACGGGTTGACCCAAAAGTGACACGATAAGAAACGTGTCATAAGCGGGTCAACCTGCGTAACCTACAATAGACACGTTTGACACGCCAATTTATTTGTGTCAACCCGAAATGACCCACTTAATACAACCCATTTAACTCGTATAACAAATAAATATTTATTTTATTTTAGATTTGTCAAATACCTTTTATATTCAAAATATATTTTAAATTTAAAAAGAAAAGTGAGTAATTACAAGGAATATAATTGGAAATTGAAACCTTGCAGACCCTAGAACTACTAATACTTTTTTTTTTTTTTTTGGCATAGAACTTGCACAAATGAAATTGGATGAGTTTTTGGAAGATGTTATGAATTTGGACATCAACAAAGAATCTATGGATGATAATCGTGGTCATAGTCAGAATTAGTATATTGTTTGCTCAAATTCTTTCAATATTGATAGTTAGTATTTGACGAGTTCCAAGGACATTATATTTTTGTTAAACCATGTTATTTTGAATTTGGGTTGAAGTGTATGCACTTCTTTTGGAGTGTAAAGAACTTATTTCTAAATGAATGTTATACTTTTGTTGAATATGTGGGTTGAAGACTTGAAGTGTATGCACTGCTTTTTGGGATGCAAAAAAAAATTATTTCTAAATGGATGTTTTATTTAATACTATGCTAGTAAAATAGGTTGTGTTACATTCGTGTCAACCCAACACGACCTGTTTATTAAGCGTGTTAAATGAGTTGGGTCAGGTCAACCCGCCTTACTAATAGGTCGGGTTAGGGTTGAAGGACCATGACACGATTATTAAATGGGTCGGGTTAGGGTTGAGCAATTTAGTCGAATACCCTTACCTCGACACGACACGAACCCGACACGCTAACCCGAATTGACACCCCTAGATCCGAGGATCAGAACCCTACTGGATAGAAGACCCAGTGATGTATAACATTACATCATCAAGAAGAGGAGACTCATCATAGGGATAGACAGGATGAGAAAGCATGGGTACCCTAAGAGCATCAGACACTACCGAAGGAGTAATGCAATACTCTACACCTCATATCCAACTCTTTACTAAAGTGTTGGAATCATAGACGTGGATAGAGAGGTTCGAGTAGAACTCTCTAATCAGGGTAGCCGGAGGCGGATGATCTATGTCTACCAAGGGTAACCAACCTCGACGCTCAAAGTTACGCCTAACCTTATCATCTACCTCATCTAGAAGTACCCTATGCTCATCCCAAATGTTTCTCCTAAAGTTAAGAGTCTCGTATGTCTCCTGATGTTTCTCACTCAAGAATCTATCACTATCGAAAGATGGTAAAGAAGAAGAAGTCCTATGAGCTCTAGTTTTCCTAGGCATGATTCTACAAACCAAATTGAGAGACACAGAAAGAAAAGAGATAAAAGAAAAACAAAGGGCAGACTGCAAGATTAGCACCAAAACAACAATATAGAAATAACAATTCTATATGATGCATGAGCAGAAAAAGTAAATGATGCATGGTCTAATGCAATGAAAAACAGTTCAAATATGATCCAAATTCACAAAATTGGCTTGAGCAAGAATTTTATATCAAAAATCCCTAAATTTGAAAAACCCATTTTCACAAAACCCAACAAATTGAGAAATTGAACATTGCATAAGTTAGAAAACACAATATAATGATCAAATAAGTCAATCTAACAAGCCAATTTCATCAATTTACATCAATTTGAACAAAAGCCCCAAATTCGACAATTTCAAGCCCTAGAATTTTCAATTTTTCACAAATCATCAAATTAATCAAATTAAACCACATAGATCACATGTATATGGTGTCCCAACAAAAACCCAATGATTTATTGTGAAAGAAAACAGCCAAAAACATCAACAATCCCAAAAATATAAATGCCGAAAATAACCCAACAAATGCATGAATTAATGCATGAAAAATGGAAATAAATGCAAAAGGAAGGGCAAAAAGGTCTTACCGGCACTAGAGTAGAGAAACTATGCAAAAGATTCGGAGGAAAATGACAAAAATCCTTGTTGGAGCCCTTACCGGTGAGTGAGAGAGAAAGAAAGTTTGAAAAGTTTTTGAAAAGTGAAGAACACCTGAAGAAAAAGTCCTTTTTAAAAACTCTCAGCCCGATTTTCGATCGATCGAAAATTAGATTCGATCGGTCGAAAATTAGATTCGATCAGTCGAAAATACTTCGATTGATCCACTACCAATCAAGTACCGATCGAAACATACAGAAGCTCACAAAGGGATTTAAGTGCAATTTCGATTGGTTGAAAAACAGGTTCGATTGATTGAAATTCTAGAAAAAACAGTTTTTTGAAAAAAAAAAAAAAGCAATTTCAGTGCAAAAACTCCTCAAAGCATTAGATTTTATGAATAAAATGCATGAGTATGAGATGAAATGCTTTTCAAAAATACTCGTTTAGATCACAGTTTTCCAAAATTAAGATTTTCACTCAATTCTCCTCAAATTCTCAAACATCAAACATGTTTTGCATCAATTTCAAGAAATTATCAAACATAGTTGGTCAGACCAAAAACTCACACAGTAACATGTACAAAGTTTAGCAAAGAGAACTTATGTAGTGTGTGCAACTAGCAAAAGCTTGAAAAACATGTGAGGTGATATGTGAATAGAAATCAATCACAATTTCTGCAAAATTCATCACATAAATTTGAAAGAGACTATTACCGAAAGAGTTACATCATATAATTCTCACATCTCCTAGAATAAAAGCTTACAATCATGTAAGTTTTTTGATTTGCTTCATAATATACACAGCAATTTCAATTAATCAGAAACTTATTAAAATAGCTAGAATAATGTACACACCAATATTATTTGAATTGTGAGATTATTATAGTCCAATAATGTACACACCAATTTTAACAATTTAACCGAGGCTACACCTTATGATCTTTTTTTTGCATGTGCTACACTTTCTCAAGCACAAAATCTTACGATATGCACTAGGGTGTTCATGATTGGCTAATAAACAGTGGTGAGATGGTTATTTATGCCTTTCTCAAAAAGATCAAGTCTGACAATCAAAGACATATGATTTCAAAATCAAGATCATGTGATCAAAACTATAAACATCTTCCCACACAACATGCACTAAACAGCTCAAACTAGTAAAGTGCAATAAAATAAGCTCATCCAAGCTAAACAAGGTACATAAACATGTTATTAAAAATAGATTGACCAACCTTGTTTTCAAATTCAAGAAAAATACTGCAAAAACACATTTTGCAAAACACAAACTTGTTACCCTTTTTTTTAAAATAAAAACAACCTAGAATGAAATGCATGAATATTATGCAATGCAAATCCTAAAAAAAATGGTCACAAGGATAAAACAATGAAGAACAAGGACCATGAAAGTCAAGGATGACTAGGGACAAAGAATCACACCAATAACTTGATGAAGAGTCTCAAACTTACTTCTATCAAGTGGTTTGATGAAAATGTCAGCATTCTGACATTCAGTAGGGATATACTCAAGAGCAACAATCTTCCTTTCAACTAAATCCCTAATGAAGTGATATCTAATCTCAATGTGCTTAGTTTCAGAATGTTGAACAGGATTCTTAGAGATATCGATGGTACTAGAATTATCACAATAAACAACCATGGTGTCTTGTGATATTCCATAATCACTCAAAAGCTTTTTCATCCAAAGAAGCTGTGAACAACAACTTCCAGCGGCAATATATTCTACCTTTGTTGTAGACAAAGAAACAGAATTTTGTTTCTTACTCATCCAAGCAACAAGATTGGCTCCTACATAAAAACACCCACCAGTGGTGCTTTTTCTGTCATCAGCATTACCAGCCGAATCAGTGTTGGGGTTTATGCCCTAAAATCCAATTTATTGACATATTATAAATAATTAAATTATTTAATTATATGAGACTATTTATAAATGAACTAATGTGATATTATCATAGTCCATGAGATGCATAGTATGCGATTTATGTGAAAAGTCATAGAAGATATAAATTGCAAGTTCTTTGTAAACTCAGAATTTAGTTCGTAGTCGGTAATAAAATTGGGCGTTTCATCTGCGAAGGCTATAACATATCAACTAAGATGATTTGTCTTGATCATGGAAATGGAAGATTTCTAGTTGGTATGTTGATATGTTTTAAGAGTTAAGGCATATTGAACTGAACCGCTGCGAGATTTATTATTCCCCTAACGACTGTCAAATGAATAATAAATCTCACGACTTCTATTTACATCAACTCTAAATCCTGAGAGAATAATGGACCTGATCATGAGATGTAGGTTGCTTTGATATATCAGGAGTGAGATCTATAAGTTACGGTCAAAACCTCAGTATGTTGGGCAGCCACATTTAGTGTTAATGGAACATATATTCTCAAGATGGAATTCATAATCTCTTAACAGAGATATAAAATATTCCTTTGAGATAAGTTTAATGGGTTTGGTTATTCAGAGAGTTGTGCCCAACCACTTTAGTAAGGAGTTACTAAAATATATATTTATGGAATTGGATTTCATAAATATATGATGAATAACATTAAGGATTAAACTGGGTACTCAAGGATTAAGATGTAGTAATTTTCAAAATGGCAGTCTATATTCATGACTTTGTATTACTACAAATATTTTAATGAAGGGGTTGGATGTATAATAAAGTCTTGGGATATAATAAAGTCTTGGGATATAATTTATTAATAAGGCCTAGAGTGCAATTATATTCATATAGTGGTATTGAATATAATTAATGGTAACTTTAGACTTGTCAAGAGTTGACAGAAAAGCCCAAGGCCCATTGGAGCTAGAGTCTTATTTGTTCCCTTTTGGTCCCACTCCAAGCCACACACTAGAGTCCAATTGGAATGGCCCAAAAGGCTAGCCCAATTAGATAATCAGTTGTATATAAGAAGAGAAACATACAGAATTTCAGAAGTCTTTTCATAAGTCCTTTCATGAGTCTTTTCATAAGTGTTTTTCATCAAGATTACACAAATAATGAAATAGTTTGTAAGTGAGTGTTGGACACTCCCTTGTTCTCTCCTTGGAAACTGATTGAGAGACCACACATCTTAGGCATTAAGTGGAATTGGAATGAAGATTAAAAGTCTTCCCAAGAACTTCTGATATTTGGTTTTGAATTTCACTGCACCAAGGTACGCTTTCTTGTTCTTAAATTCCGAAACTTTCATAGTGCATGTTATCAATTGCGGATGAAGTAGATCCATTAATTTTTCGCTGCGTATGTTTTGTATGTGATACGAACATGTATTTTCCCAACAATCAGAATCAGAAAATCCAGCAAGAAGGAGATTTGACTCTTTGCTATAAAACAATCCATAATCACAAGTTCCACCAACATATTTTATAATTCTTTTAACAGCATTTAAATGTGAAACCTTAGGATTAGATTGAAATCTAGAGGAAACACTCACACTAAAAGCAATATCAGGCCGACTAGCAGTTAAATACAAAAGACAACCAATCATGCTTCAGTATAATGTAACATCTACAGACTCACCTAATGGATCAATTGTTAGTTTTACATTGGCAGCCATTGGTGTTCTAGCATGTGCAGCCTTGTCAAGCCTAAATCTCTTGACCAAGTTTCATGCATACTTAGCTTGGTTGATGTAAATTCTAGACTCTGTTTGTTTCACCTGCAATCCCAAGAAATAAGTTAGTTCACCAACCATACTCATCTCGAACATGCCCTTCATTTCATCTTTTAAAACCATGGTTTGTGAGATATGCAGTTAACCTATCATACCAAGCCCGTGAAGCTTATTTCAAACTATAAAGGGCTCTCTTCAACTTGTAAACATCATTCGGCCTGTGAGGATCAATAAAACCCTTTGGCTATTCAACATATACCTCTTCTTGCAACATCCCATTCAAGAAGGTACTCTTAACATCCATTTGATACAGCTTGAAATTCAAATGACTTGCTATGGCCAAGAGTATCCAAATGGATTCCAATCTTGCTACTGGTGCAAAGGTCTCATCAAAAGCAATCCCTTCTACTTGTGTGTACCCTTGAGCAACAAGTCTAGATTTATTTCTGATAACAGTTCCTTGTTCATCTGACTTGTTCTTGAATATCCACTTAGTTCCAATAACATTGACTCCCTTTGGTCTAGGAACTAATTCCCACACATCATTTCGAACAAATTGGTGAAGTTCTTCATGCATAGAATTAACCCAATCAGCATCTTGAAGAGCTTCATCCACCATTTTCGGTTCAAATTGGGATAAATAGCATGAGTGAGTAATCACATTCAAAGTTTTGGATCTCAATCTCATGTTATCATTCAGACTTCCCAATATATTTGTAGCAAGATGATTTAACTTAACTCTAGAAGACGGACCTTTGACCAATGATGTAGTGAAACTCTCTCTGTTCTTGTTGACCAATGATGTAGTGTTTTCACATGGGATTTCTGTATATTTTTTTAAGGTACCATGTATGGCTATTTATATTGTGAAAATGTGGGCTTAGAACGGCTCCCACATAGTGTAGGATTCATTCCAAACCTCAATCTTTAATGAAGAAAACTTACCTTTCTGGTGCTTTTAAAACCCTACCTGCATGCGCAGGCTCGTGCCTGCATACACAGTCTTCTAGGCTGCATATGTAGGTTCATGCTTGCATACATAGGTCTAGGGTTTCTTTTGGCCTTTATTTTCCAAAAATAGATTTTTAGCTCATTAAAAAGTTATATTTTCTATTTTAATATCCCTCAAGTCAATTTGTAATCTAATTGTGCCCAAAACGACCCTTGGGACTTAGAATTTCAACATCATTAGGGAATGGGGGCCCGAGTCGTAAAGGGTACAAAATGCGGTGTCTACAGCATCCATACTCCTTAGGGTATTTCAACCATTGAGGCTGAAGTAGCCAAGGTATCTGAAAACTAATTCTGAGCTCTGGGTATGATATTGAATTCAATCTTGTCAAAGGTTTTTGGTCAAATCCTCTAAATATTGCTGATAAAGTTTCAAGTGTTCTTCCTTCACCTTCCATAATCTTTGTGCCTAGGTTATGACCAAAGTTGAATCTCCAAAGACTTCTACCTCCTTTACTTCTAACTCTTGAAGAGCTTCCATTTTAGCAATACAAGCCTCATATTCGGCCATGTTGTTAGTTGCCTCGAAGTTCAACTTGACTATCAAAGGTATGTGAGATCCATCGTGGATTATCAAAAGTATTCCTATCCCATTTCCATATTGGTTCACAACTCCACCGAAATACATCCTCCATGCCCATAGTTTAATATCCAAAATATCCGTATCCAAGAAATCTTCTTTACCAGTTTCTTCTTCTATAGAGTTTTTGGCACAAAAATCTGACACGTCACTTCCTTTGATGGTTTTTCTAGCCACATATTTCAAAACGAATTATTCCAATAGAATCAACCATCTTGATAACCTTCCACTTAAGGCAGGCTTCTCAAATAAATAGTTCAATGAGTCCATTCTAACTACTATCCATATTTGGAAAGGTAGGATGGTATGACTCAATTTATGCACGACTCGTATGAGAGCAAAACATGACTTTTCAATGGGTGTTTATCTAGTCTCATAATCATGGAACCTCTCTCTCAAGTAGTATAAAGCTCTCTCATTTTTATCATCATCCTATTGTGCAAGCATACTTCCAACTGCATTTTCTATGATCGAGAGATAAAGGAGTAGTGGCTTTCCATGCCTCGGGGGCACTAAGATGGGTGGATGGAGTAAGTATTCATTGATAAGTTCAAAGGCTTTCTGCCACTCATCCTTCCACGTATGGGGTTCATTCTTCCTTAAGAGCACTGTAGTTGGCCTAAGAATCCTCTTTTCTCTTTCTCACTATTGGGTGGAGACATTCAATATGGCTTTGATCTTTGATGAGTCAACCTCTATCCCTTTATCACTTACCAAGAAGCCTAGCGATATCCTAGTAGCTACTCCAAATGTGCATTTTTGTGGGTTCAATCTCAGTCTATACTCCTTGATCCTTTCGAAAAACTTCCTCTAATTAGTTATGTGGCCCTCTCTATCTTTGGACTTCACAATCATGTCATCAATATATACCTCAACTTCATTGTGCTTCATGTCATGTAACAAGGCTATAGTCATTCTTTGATAGGTCGCACCCGCATTCTTGAGCCCAAATGGCATCACCGTATAAGAATAGATACCCCATTTTTGTGGTGAAGGTGGCCTTGGTCATGTCCTTAGGAGCCATCTTAATTTAGTTATATCCTGAGAAACTATTTATAAAAGAAATCAAAGCACTACCAGCAGTGTTATCCACTAAGACATCTATGTGAGGAAGAGGCAAATCATCCCTAGGGCAAGCCTTGTTTAGGTCTCTAAAGTCCACATACATCCTTACCTTTCCATCCTTTTTGGGTACCGACACAACATTGGCTATCCAATCGGCTTGGTGCACAAGTTTGATGAATCTTACTTTCAACTATTTTGTGACTTCGTCCTTGATCTTAAGGAGCCACTCAGTTCTCATACGCATCAACTTCTGCTTAACGGGAACCATGTAAGTGTGGGTATCAATGTGGTGTTAGGCTATCTCGGGATCAATGTCGAGCACATCTTCATAGGACCATGCAAACACCTCCTGGAATTTTGTGAGAAGTTCTTGAAAATCTTTTCTTTCTTATTCACTTAGGGTTGAGCCAATTTTAATTAAGCGTGGATCCTCATCATTGCCCAAATTAAGAGTTTCAAAGTTGGTTCCACAAGTTCAATTTTCTTTTCCAATTGTTTATTAATTTCATTTTCAAATTCATTAAAATCATTTAAGTATAGAATTTCAATATTATGGGACACATCAAAATAAGCCAAATCAAAATTCCTCTTATTAAAAATGTTGAAAAGTACATCTGAACTTGTATTACAAAATTCATTTCCCATATTCTTAGAAAACCTAACCCAAGTCCAATTGCTAAGTTGCCCATTAGCAGGCATGATAAAGGTAGAAGGATCACTTGGCTTTTCGATAATGACGGTGAGCACGTCCCCTTCCTCTTTCAACATAGCTCATATTGCTTCAACATCCATGTAGTCCCCCCAGTCGACCTCCTCTTGACTTTCCTTTATCACCACAGTATGTTTTTCCTTGAAGGTAAGCTTCTCATTGAAGAATATATCCCAACCAGGATTCATTTTTCCATCCTTATCCACCTAAAGCCCGAGAAAGCCATGGAAAGAAAAGTCTTCTCCTTCCTTCACAAAGTTCCCATTTAAGGTACTAAGGTTCTTTTTAATTTTTTCACAGCTTTCAAGGAATCCCAAACATTATTTGGTTAGTTAAGTCTTGAAGTCGGGGAATTCAGCCACCCCACTTCCTTCTTTTCCAAGACCCATACCAGGCATATACCTTATTTTCTTCATCATTGCAATCACCTCATGACTACAATATAGGAGTAAATCCGTAGTACACTTCTCATTCCTTAATCCATAATCAACCATGTTTATAAACTCAAAGCTACTCAATTGAAGCTCATTTCCTCCCTCTTCAAGTCCACAAATGGACGCTAGGATCTCACCATCACCAAGCACTACAACAATTCCTCTTTTTCCATGGGATCTTCATCTTTTGGTGTAGAGTGGAAGGGATGGGATGAAGCCATGCTCTTCCTAAGAAAAGGTTGTAGTTAGGGTAGATGTCCATCACGTTAAATTCCACAATTGTTTCTAATGGACCAATGTTGTAGGAGCCTTGAAAGTTCCTATGACCTTTCTTAAAGTGTTATCATAAGCTCTAACAATCTAAGGATAAGGAATGATTGTCTCTACATCTAAACCAATTTTGAGAGTGGTCCTAAAAGGGCAAACATTTAATGTGGATCCATTATCAATAAGCACCATTGGAACTTTGGCACCCATGCACTCAATGGTAATTTGCAAAGGTCTAGTGTGAATAGCCCCTTCAGGAGGAAGTTCTTCATCGGAAAAGGTGAGGGAAGGATAAGACGGGGCCTCAACCCCTGTGAGAGATAGCACCCTTTGTGGACTAGTTTCAATGGGCACTTTTTTTCCATTCAAAGCATCTAAGAGAGCACTACGATACTTATGAAAAGCCTTCAACAAGCCCCATACATACATATGAGCTTGAGTCTTCTTCAAGTGAGTCAAAACCCTATCTTTCTCTTCTTTTTCTTCCTTCCCTTTAGCTTCAACAGGCTTAGACCCTTCTTCCATATTGCTACCAGGATGATCATTCTCCAAAAATGATGGCTTGCAGGGTTTTCCACTCCTAGTGATATTTGCCACATTGTCTTCTAGGACCTTCTTCTTTAATTCAGTCATTCCTTTGGGGAGTATCCCACACACAGCCACTTCACTTTTCAACGTCTCGTCTTCTTCATCCTATATTCCATGGACTTTCACCACGTTAACCTCTATGGTTTCTATTAACTTCGAACAATCCCAATTAATCTCTGCTACTTGCACCTAATCCTAATATGGAGGAGGAGCTTGATGATAATTAGGCAAAGGGTTCTTTCTAATATTATGTTTGGTGATGATTTTTGGATTTGGGAGGAATCCATTGTCTATTAGGTCTTGTATTTCATGCTTAAGGCAAAAACAAATGTTGATTTTATGGTCGAATTTCTGATGGAAGTAGAAATATTCATTGAGGTTCCAAGTAGGAGGTACAAGATTAGGCAAAGGTGTGGGATCTAAGGGTTTGATGAATCCTTTAGAAGTTAAGTTCTCATATGCTTTGGGCAAAGGTCATTCCTAGGTCGGAGAATTATTGGCAGGCTTTCTTTCTAAAGCTTGAGAGACTAGGGGTTGTTGAGGAATGATGGCACTTACATTCACAGGAATGGGTGCTTTAGAAATGGCTGCTCCTCCCTTATATGTCTTCTTGATTGAAGGCTTGCTCTTCCTTTTCTCCAATTTCTTGTTATTGATGGCATCCTCGATCCTAGTTCTTCAATCACACAACTCTCTAAAAGAGCTAATAGCCGATGACAGAAGCCTATTATTATATGCCAGAAGCAAATATTTTATGATCATGTTGATTTGGTCCTTTTCGTTTGGCCTATTAACCATCCTAGATGCCTTTCCCTTCCACCTTCTCATGTATTCGAAAAAAGTTTCCCCTGCTCCTTTCTTGGTAGTCTCCAAATCTCTTAGAGTCACATCAATCATAGTGTTGAAGATGAATTAATCCACAAACAATTCCACTAGTTCATTTCACACCTCGGTCTTATTTAGATCTAAGCTATAGTACCATCTTGATGCGCCCCCCATGAGGGAGAGAGGAAATGCATGTAAAACCCTTTCATTTCCAGTCCCATCAAATTTTTCCGCATCAGAAATCTTAAACTTTGGAGGCAATGCAATGGGAGTTTTGGAGCCTACTCCACCCATATTGTAGAAACAATCAACCATTCCTCGAGCCTTACGAAAGGCTAGTTGCATTTTGTCCATTTTTTCCTTCATGGCCTCAGTATCCACAATGAGTTTCTCAAATTGCTTGTTCATTTCAAATTCAGCCTTATCCATTTCATCCCAATCCTCCCCTTCATCCTCATCATGTATCTCCACATGTACTGGCTTTTTGTGCTTGCTCACCTCTAACTTGGTATGACGACCCCCTATTTTCATGAGAGCATTACTTTATTCTTCTTTTGGCTTGAATATATTTTGTGCGGTCGTGTCATCCATTGGAGCAGCCATTCCTTCTTGAGATACTTTCCCTTGAAATGTCTCTTCTTGAGATACCTCTTCTTGATATGTTTCATCAATCTTGACCAAACGCCTTCCGTTCTTTTCTCAGACCCAAATTGGAGTGGGGACATGCTTTCTTGATCTTGGTGGCGTATTGGTGCCTGAAAAGAAGTCTCATTTTATTAAGCCCATATCCCAATTAAAAGGTTCTTTTTATTGACTTAGATGTTTTTAGAAAGTCTTTAAGTCCATTTTAATTAAGGCCCAATTACAAAATCACTTCCTTTCCTCTCATGAACCTTGCTCCTTATTTCATTGGTCTTAAGTCCATTTACAACAAAGCTCTCATCTTTACACTCGTGGGCTTTCTTTAGAATGTTCTTAGAAATTTTCAACCCTGTCTCAAACATGGGCTTATAACATATCCATCACCTTTAGGCTCCTCTTTTTTTCATTCATTATCATCATCATTTTTTTTTTTTTAAGAAGCCCTTTAGCTAGGATATACTGTAGCCTTCCATTCAGAATCCATGAATTTCTCATCATTTTGGGCTTTGGCATACAACAAGGTGGCCCAAGATTAGGGAATTTCATATTGGTTTTGTAGGATGTTGGATGCTAAGTCCATAGCACGTTTATTACCTTGGGCCCAAGGTTCTCCTTTTCAAAAGGCCTTTTGATTTGGGCTTATGATAGCAACTAGGCTATGGTCTTATGAACCTTTTAAGTTACGATATACCTTTGGACTTTGGGATAAGTCTCTTACATGTGAGAACTTCTTTTCTTTTATCCCAACATCTTAGGGTGTAACTTTTGGGTCATCCTCAAATTTTTACATCTTTTATCTATCCTTTAGAATTAGGTGAATACAAGATATATGGTTGAACAAAAAAGAGATATAAAAGGCTACCCTTTTATTGATAGGATCTAAGATCTCTCTAAGTGTGGGTAAGCTCCTTAAAGCTAAAGTTATAGATCAGTAGGTGATTCACAACTAGGTGGGCCATGATTCAAACCTTGGGCATAAATGGACTGTTGTGGATTGGTGGAAAACCATTAATGTACTCAAAGCCCATCATAGGCAATGGCATAGATTGTGAGTTGGTGGGATGAACTCCGAAAGACTTTGGCCCGAATGGAGTGTATCCATCTTCCCATTCATCACCAGCTGGGGTGAAAGGGAAAAAAGAACCAAGTGAAGTGTGTGCAAACAAATATTGAACAAGCCTTTATCAAGATTAAGAAATAAGACACATTGGAATCAAACTCTCCATCCCTAACAAAGTCGCCACAATGGGTGCAACAGGAGGGGAGTACGCCTTGGCCGAGTGGACCAAGGCGGAGAAAAGAAATGGAGTCGCCACCTAGATTAGGTCTAGGAACAATATATATAGCTTCATTCGTAGAAGGACTAATCTTACTACCAGAGTATGGTTCGGAGTTTAGGTACGGCTTAGAATGGTGTTAGGCACCCAAGACCGCCCGACCCGTAGGTCGACTTCCAATCATTGTGTCTTACATCTTAATCTTGTAAAATGCATATTCATTATTGTCATTATAAAATCACACACACACACATACACACACACACACATATTCATAGCTTATGGAACCCTAGCATGCACACGCAGATCTTGAGCATACGTACGCATACACGTGTATGCGTATGCATGCCCTAGGGTTTTTGTGGTCCAAAAATAAGTTATTTTCCATAAACACTTTCCTCAAGTCAATTTTCATCTGATTGGGCCCTAAACCAACCTTGATCTTTAGAATTCTTACATCATTAGGGAACGAGGGCCCAAGTCATAAGGGGTACAAAATGCAGTGTCTTCACACACAAATAGTGATCAAAACACGTTTCTAATGAGAAAACATGGCTATCCCCAAAGTTTGGTACTCATTGTAGTCCAAACAAGTGAAAAAATGTCTTAGGGGCATTTTATCAAACACCTAACATGCACAAAATAACGGTAGATGATGAAAAAAGCATGAACATGTGAAAATATGCCTTAATGTAAATTCAAAATGCCACAAAGGGCCAACATAATCATCATCAAAACAAATGGGACAAAGCCTAATCAATAATTTCACAAAAAATTTCCAAAAATTAAACCCAACCCCCAAAGAAAAACAAACTCAACCCTAGGTTTTAAGTAATCTAAGACAGAACTTAAGAATTTAAAAGATGAAAGGTGATAGAAATTACCTTAGAGAAGTCTTAGAGTTGAAATACAAGAGAAAAAGGATGAATTTTGAAGAAATTTGGTGATTTAAGGAGTGGGAGTTGCAGAGACAAATTTTTTGAAAACTAAAATTTTAAGCCCTTTAAAAACTGTCTTTTCGCGCATTTCGCGAGTCAATGACTCGCAAGCCACTTGCGAGTTACTCGCGAATTGTGCAAAATCCACAGGGCTAGTTTCACGAGTCAAGACTGAGTCGCAAAGAACTCGCGAATGAGTCGCGAAACTCTCTACCTTAAATTACAGAGAGACTAAATTTTCCCATTTCATCTCGAGACTTGGATGGGACTGCATCCACTCGCAAGATGAGTCATGAAATTGCCAAACACAAAGTTTTACAACAAAAAATTTTGACTTTTTGAGAAAAACTTTCAAAAACAGTAGTGACAAAAATCACTTCCAAAAACAAATAAAACACTCAAAAATATTTTTGGTTTAATCAACAAGTGATTGAGTACACACATATCACGTTTAAACACGTACAATGACACAAATGAAATAGATATTCATTGAACATTGGAAATGTATGTTGTGTATGAGTATCATTGACCCCTTGTGATGAATTAACTAATTAATTAACCAAGTGAATTAATTAGATTCAATTACATGCAATGAGCATGGTAGCACAAACAAATCACCAAATAACTAAATGCAGCAGAAATTAAATTTAACACAGGTGATTTGTTTACGAATAGGGAAAACCACCGAGGCAAAACCCCACAGGGTGAATTTAAGGTCACCACTCTTGAGAATCCACTATTATCAAAACAAGTGGTTACAAGTAAAAGGAATCCCAGTACCTAATACCAATATACAGTTGAACCCTTACCCCCATACCCAATTGGACTTGCGACAGGGACGGAACTAGGATTCGAAGTCGAGGAGGACAAATATAATTTTCTTAAGGGGGACAAATATAATTTTTCTTGGGTTTATTTTCTAAAATCTTATATATATACATACTATTTAATATTTTAAAAAAATTTGGGGGGGCCCACAGCCCCCCTCTGTCTATATGTGGTTCCGTCCCTAACTTGCGATGTAAAGGCAATCTCTCCTTTGAATACACGACTCCCAGTACGTGACTAACCAATGATGCATGGATCCCAGTACGTGACTAGCTCCATAGCAACCCTTTGGTTATTGTAGTTGATTTGCAATAGCTTCACATAGAAACACCAATAAGATCTTCAATGTTGGTGCAAGAGACTTGCTTGGTTCCAAAACCCAAAGACGTACAAGAAACGCAGCAAGACCTCTTTCTTCTATAGGAGGAGGCAAGGGTTTCAAAAAGAAAACCATATGAAACTCTCTAGGGTTAGGCTTTTCTTTTTCCATCTCCTTTAAATAAGAGGTTAATGGGCTCTCCTATTCCAAATAGGTTAACACAAACCTTGGGCTTTCCTAGTCCAATAAGAATTATACAAACCCACAAACCTTGGGTTTTCCTATTCCTGTAAGGATTATCCAAACCCATAAACAAATAGCGTTTTAGAATAAAAATGTTGCTGGCTATAGTCTGAATCACATAAGTTGGATAGATCGAGACATGTGTCGAGCTTTAATGAATCTCGACAGACGGAGCTCCTGTCGAGGAGGTATCGAGACCTGCAGATTGCACTTTTCTTAAGCAATTCTTGAGTAATCTTCATGTCTTCAATGTAACCACTTGTATTAATCAACTTGTACCTACTTATATTTACCGAAATACAGGTAAAATGCGTTTTGGCAAAGGATATGCCAATTACGTAAAAATATGTCCTTAACACTTTGATCAATACAACTCAATTTTTGAGCATCGATGCCATGAAATTTTTTATGTTTCTTTGAAGAGTAAGCCTTTGGCTTTGGCATCTTTATTTGAGTACATTTTGCTCCACCTTTTCCTAGTCTAACTAGTTTTCGAAGTAAAGCTTTTTCAGCTCTTTCTCTTTTTAGAGATTGACATTTGAGTATCTCCATGACATCCCCTATGAGGCGTCTACCATTGTCTTTCTTGGCTTGCTTTCCTCATGGCTTCCCCAATTCATTTCCTTGAGTGCTTTGAAGATTGGCTCTTTTGAGAGCATGAAGCTTGAAGCAATTTGGTCTTGTATGATCACGAATGCCACAGTGAGGGCAAAAATGCTTCACTTGAGATCCCATTTGATTCTTAGGCAATGACATCCCTTTTGCCTTAGAATTTACCACAATGGCCTTCTTCTCAACAATTGGACTCTTAACCTTGGGCTCTTCCACAACCTTTGCCGATACGAACTTCATCTCCCTTTTTGGTTTAGCACTTAAACTTCCTTCACCGGTGTAACCCAATCTGGTCTTGTCCAAAAAGGACTTTTGAGATGCGAGTCCGCTATCAAGCTTCTTGGTTGTGATACGCTCAACCTTTGCATTTACTTGGATCACCTTTAATTCAAGAAATTTGATCTTTGAATAAGCATTCAATAACTCTTCTTTCAAATTCCCGACTTCACATTTGGCATCTTTAAGTTGCGCAAGAGTGGATTTATGGTCTTCTTCAACTCTCTTCATCTCCTTAACCACACTATTTGCCACTTTGGCATACTTGCCATAGTCCTCAAGCAATGCATCATATACAACTTGAAGCTTTTTATCACCTTCATCAAGTTATTCTTCTTCATCATTAGTAGCTTCAACCTCTTAAACATCAGTGTGTTCACCGAGTTCTTCATTCAATTCTTCTAATTCTTCCTTTGTGCCCACGGAGGTAAATGCCATAAAGGCAGAATAATTACCATCACCATCACAGCTATCTTCCAAATCTAAACTAGAGCTTTGCGGAATTGCTAAGGTTGGTAGTTGTTAGGTTCTAAAAGCTTAGAACAATTGGCAAATCGTGAGCACACAAGAACATGTAAGCTGCAGAAAGAAGATTTCAGAATCTGCCTGGTTCGATCGATCGAAAGACAGGCTCGATCGATCGAGAATCGTGTTTGCAGAATTTTAAGTTGGCCCAAACAGCAGTTCTAGCCCATTAAGGATTAGGGTTTCAGATCTACTTCTCCCACTATATAAAGGAAACCCTAAGCACGTTTTTTATAAGGCTTTTTAGAGAGAAAAGAGTGTGCCTCTTTTGTATTTAGGGTTTTGTTCCTAAAACCTCTCTTATTACTTCTACCGGTGTTGTTCCTTGAAGAATCTCAAGATCCGGTATTGCTGAAGTTGCTGCCTTCTCTAATCATCAAAGGAGCTGATGATCTAAACCTTCAAGGGTGGTCTTGGAGTCACAAACAGGAGAGTTTGTGTTGCTAAACCTTTGAGTGGAGTCTCAAAGTCACAAACGGTGGTGTTTGTGTTTTGCAAAGATTAGAGAAAGAAGGAGTCCGTGGATCTCGGAGCTATCATGGGGTCATGGTAGTAAGTTTCCTACACTTGGGTAGCAATAGGATGTTAGTGGTCTAAGTCGCTATTGTGTAAACTTCAATTCTTTCTAGTGGATTTGCTATTTTACCTTGAGGATAGCTAGGTTAAATCCTCCCCAGGTTTTTTACCGGTGTGATTTCCTAGGTCATCATATCGTTGTGTTCTTTATTTTTCCGCTGCTTTACTTGATATGATTGTTATTGTTTTAACCTAGATCTGAATAATAAACCTAAGTATTCACTTGGTTAATTAATTAGGTTAAACAATCTAGTTTACAGGGGTCTAAACGAACTGACAAGTGGTATCAGAGCGGGTAGCTCTTTTGTTTTTGATCTTTTGATCTTTGAGCTGATCCTTGATCCCTGTTATCATGGATAATTTGAAGTGTCTTACTGTTTTTGATTGTGATGATTTGAATAAAAAGGACACTGTTGTTTCTGTTGATTTTATTGATGCCTTTGAAACTCTTCGTAAGGAATTATCTAAGTCTTTGAAAATTGCTAAGAAATTTAAAGAAGAGTTAAAATTGGCTAATCTTGAAAAAGAGGAATTGATTGTGAGATTAGATGAATCTAATAAAAAGAATGAATTTTTGAGAAATCAAATTTCCTCTCAAGATGAGAAGATGAAAAGCTTGGAACAAGAGTTAGTTGAATCTAAGGCTAAAATTGAAAATTTGACTAGTACCAAGCCTGCTGATGATAACAGAAGTGTTTCTGTTTCTCTTAAGCCTAAAACTGAAAAAGTTTATATCCCTCCTTTTAAGAGGAATAATAAAGAAAAGACTTATTTTGCTAGGTTAGACAAAGGTAAAAGTTCTGATAGAGACGCTGAAGTTTCTAAACCTATGTCTAAACCTACTGCTAGTGTGCAAAAGAAATCTGTTTTTGTGCCTACTTGTCACCTTTGTGGTGTTGTTGGTCATATTAGGCCAAATTGTTCTTTGTTGAGGCAAAAACCAAAATCTGAGACTAGATTTGCTGTTAGGAATACTGATGTTCCTAAGTTTGTTCCTGTTTGTCACTTCTGTGGTGTCTCTGGTCACATTCGTCCTAATTGTCATAAATTGAAATTTAAGCATTCTGTGTTTCAATCTAGGATATGTGATGATATTTCTCCTGCCATAAGTCCAAATAAATTGTTTCATATGCTTTTGAAAAATTTGAGCTTGTTGGCTTGTGAAAGGAAATTGCAGGATTTCAGTCTTTCTCAGAAGATTGGTGTAATCCCTCAAATACACTCTACTTCACATGGATTTTCACCTACAAAGCCGAAGACTCGTGCTATATGGGTGAGAAAAGATTCTCTAAGGTGAGTGTTGCTGACTTGTCCCTGATTTAATTCTTTCAATTGTTTGTGGACATATTTTGTTTTTGTTTTTGGTTGTTTTGTTTTTTTTAGGTTGTTTTTTTATTTAAAAAAAAATCCAAAAACATTGAAAAATTTCAAAAAGACAAAAATATTTTATTTTGTGTCTTGTTTTAATTTTTCTTGAGGATTACATGAATTATGATATATCTCTCTTGATTTAGAACATGCTTGATATTGTGGAGAAACATAAAAAGTATGTGTTACATAAGTGCTAAGCTATTTTTTTTTTATTTTGTTTGAGTATGTACTAGTTTGTACATGTACTCAAGGGTTAATTAAGAAATTGATATTTCTTGTTTATGTACCCTTTATAGCTTAGTTAAGCACTGTCATGCATTGCATTTGCATTTTTTTTTAATCATTTAGCATAAAGTGTGCTTTTTGTTTTTTGTCATAAAATTTTTTTAAACCAAAAATATTTTTATGTGTTTTGTATTATATATCTTGGATTTATAATTAAGGTTGGCCATATTTATCTTTACATAACATGTTTATGTACCTTGTTTAGCTTGGATGAGCTTATTTATTGCACTTTACTGGCTGAAGTCTTTGTAGTGCATGTTGTGTGGGAAGATGTTTATAGTTTTTGATCACATGATCTTGATCTTGAAATCACATGCCTTTGATTGTCGGACTTGATCTTATTGAGAAAGGCATAAATAACCATCTCACCACTGTTTATTAGCCAATCATGAACATCTTAGTGCATATCGTAAGATTTTGTGCTCGAGAAAGTGTAGCACATGCACAAAAAGAACATAAGGTGTAGCCTCAAATAAAATTGGTGTGTACATTATCCCGGCTATATTATTAAGTTTCTAATCAATTAAATTGAATAATGAGGCAAATTAAGAAACTTACATGATTGCAAGCTTTTATTCTAGGAGATGTGAGAATTATATGATGTAACTTTTTAGGTGATAGTCTCTTTCAAATTTATGTGATGAATTTTGTAGACTTTGTGATTGATTACTATTCACATATCACCTCACATGTATCTCAAGCTTTTGCTAGTTGCACACACTACACAAAGTTACTCTTTGCTAAACTTTGTACATGTTATTGTGTGTGATTTTGTTGTGGCCATCCAAGATTAAAAATTCCTTGATTTTGATGCAAAATTTGAGTTTTAAGGACAAATTGATTGAAAATCTTAATTTTGGAAGATCTGGGTTGTATTCATATGTTTTTGAAAAACTTTCAATCTCATACTCATGCATTTCATTCATGAAATATTGTGCTTTGAGGAGTTACTGCATTAAATTGCTCTGTTTTTCAAAAATTTGAGTTTTCCAGAATTTCGATCGATCGAATCTGTCTCTCGACCGATCGAAATTGCAATTAAAATTTTTGGTTTGATTCTGTTTGACTCGATTGGTATTCGATCGATGTTCGATCGATCGAAACTGAAATATTTTCAGTTTTTAGAGTTTTTGACCAAATTTTTTCATGCATCATTTATGGTTAGGATTCACATGAGTTGCATTGTTTTCTGTATCCATTTTGCAGTCATATCTCTCATTGTTTTCACACATAACATGCATACACTTTGCTAAATTGGGTACTCAACTTGATTTAAAAATTGATTGATTAATTTTTGAGTCCTTTGTACATTTTAGTATATGCTATTTTTTCTTGATGTGTGAACTACAGAAAATATTTTTCTTAAGAGATATGATGGATAATAATGTGCAAATATTTTCTCTACTCATGCAACTGTTTATGGGTCACATAGTGTCAAGTTTGCATTTATTGAAAGAGAGAATATTTTTCTTCATGTGTATCCTCAACTTATTTTTTTTCGGTTTGTGTGTTTTAATTTGTCCCTACCTCCTAAATTTTCCCCAAAACTATTTTTCCCAAAACTTGTTTTGTTTTTCCTATTTTTATAGGGGGAGAAAAGTTTTTTTTAACCTTTGTTGTTCATAGGGGAAGTTATTGCTCTTTATAGGGGGAGTTCTCTCTATTTTCTATAGAGCTAAATTGTTTGTGTTCCCTTAATTCTCTATTTCCTCTTGTTCTCTGTTGAGTTGTTGCTCTTTGTTTGAGTTGTATTTGTCAATACGTGACAAAAAGGGGAAGAAATAGATGAAATGTGGGAATTCTGATTGTCTTGTTTAGGGGGAGAAAATTGTTTTTGAAAAGGGGAGAATATAAAAACTTTTTGATGTATCTAACTTAGGGGGAGAGTTAGTTTACTTTTGTTTTTATATTGTGCTTCATTTTGTTTATATGTCTTTCTTTCCACACATGCGTTGATGTGTTTGTTGAGTGTTTCAGGAAAGACAGGTGCATTCTGATCAAGACCTTCTACCTCTTCTTGGCAACTTCTAGGTTAAGAGTCTTAGATTGGGATTTGTGATGTAATTGGGCATTTTATTGTATTGGGTTGTTCTTGTATTTTAACATTTCATTTTGTATGAAAGTTTTGTCACGAATTGCCAAAGGGGGAGATTGTTAGGTTCTAAAAGCTTAGAACAATTGGCAAATCGTGAGCACACAAGAACATGTAAGCTGCAGAAAGAAGATTTCAGAATCTGCCTGGTTCGATCGATCGAAAGACAGGCTCGATCGATCGAGAATCGTGTTTGCAGAATTTTAAGTTGGCCCAAACAGCAGTTCTAGCCCATTAAGGATTAGGGTTTCAGATCTACTTCTCCCACTATATAAAGGAAACCCTAAGCACGTTTTTTATAAGGCTTTTTAGAGAGAAAAGAGTGTGCCTCTTTTGTATTTAGGGTTTTGTTCCTAAAACCTCTCTTATTACTTCTACCGGTGTTGTTCCTTGAAGAATCTCAAGATCCGGTATTGCTGAAGTTGCTGCCTTCTCTAATCATCAAAGGAGCTGATGATCTAAACCTTCAAGGGTGGTCTTGGAGTCACAAACAGGAGAGTTTGTGTTGCTAAACCTTTGAGTGGAGTCTCAAAGTCACAAACGGTGGTGTTTGTGTTTTGCAAAGATTAGAGAAAGAAGGAGTCCGTGGATCTCGGAGCTATCATGGGGTCATGGTAGTAAGTTTCCTACACTTGGGTAGCAATAGGATGTTAGTGGTCTAAGTCGCTATTGTGTAAACTTCAATTCTTTCTAGTGGATTTGCTATTTTACCTTGAGGATAGCTAGGTTAAATCCTCCCCAGGTTTTTTACCGGTGTGGTTTCCTGGGTCATCATATCGTTGTGTTCTTTATTTTTCCGCTGCTTTACTTGATATGATTGTTATTGTTTTAACCTAGATCTGAATAATAAACCTAAGTATTCACTTGGTTAATTAATTAGGTTAAACAATCTAGTTTACAGGGGTCTAAACGAACTGACAGTAGTTAACACCTTACCCTTTCCTCTTAAATAGTTTGGGCACTCCTTCTTCAAATGCCCATGCTCGTTACATTCATGGCAAACAATTCCTTAAGATGGTGATGACTCTTTGGCATCCTTCTTCTTGAAATCTTTCTTGTCATTCTTGAAGGATGTAGATTTCCCCTTGCCAAACAACTTCCCATTATTCTTCATTTCAGAAATTTTCAAAAATTCTTTGCAAGGTAAACCATCTCTTTCTCTACATCATCCTCATCCAAGGACTCATCAGCTCTCTCATTTATGGTCTTCAGAGTAAGGGACTTGCTGCTTTTGTTAGATGGCAGCCCAAGCTCATAAGTTTGAAGTGAGCCAACAAGCTCCTGAATGTTGATGTCATCCAAGTTTTTGCTCTCTTCAATAGTAGTAACTTTGGCCTAGAAGCTTTCAGGTAGAGATCTTAGGACCTTCCTCACAACTTTGTTGTCCTTTATCTTCTCTCTAAGAATTAGCTTGGCACTAAAAATCTCGTTGAGTCTGCCATAAAATGAGTCAAACCACTTGTCCTCACTCATCTTCACTTCCTCGAATCGAGTAGTGAGAATTTGAAACTTCTTGTCCTTGACCTTTTTAGTTCCCTCATAGGTAGTCTTAAGGAATTTCCATGCTTTTTGGGCGGTCTTCACATGAGATATCCTATGAAATTCGTTAGTAAACACACCACAGAAAATTGCATTAATGGCTTTGCTATTGGAATTGGTCAAAGCAATAGCGGCCTTATCCCATTTGGCCTTAGGTTTTTCTAGTCTAACACATCCAATCTTGACAGAGTCCCACACACACTCATCGATAGCACACAAGAAAGTACGCATACGTACTTTCCAAAATACATAATTGTTCCCATCGAAGAAGGGAGGTGCGTTAAGGGATTGAGATCGGTCCATCACAAAACAGGGTCTAGGATCACACAAAGATAATTAAATCTAAATATGTGTACCTGCTCTGATACCATATGAAAGCTCAATAGTAAAACTACTATTGCTTGTTTAGACCCCCAATTTGAAACTAGCGGCTAAATTACTTTTACTCTACTTAACTAAGTGCAGAATAAGAGTAAATGAAATGCAATAAACCGGAACTACTCTCTAGTGCATAAACATAAACAATAAACAATAAATGTAAAGCACAAAGAGTAAAGGAAAAGAGATGCAAACAAAAGATAATACTGAGAAGTGTTATCAAAAAGGAAACCGAATTACTTGGCAAAAAACCTCTTCGCAGCCCTCCAAGCCAAAAATGATCTGCTAGTAAAAAAAGTTGGAGTACAAGGATATCAAAAAGACCCTCCAAGCCTAATCTACCCAATGTTCTTGAACCCTCTGAGTTCCAAATCCCAACGGACTTCACCGAAAGTGTGCTAATCCCTATGTTGTGCAGAGCTGAGCATCTTCTATTCGCTGGGATAAAGCTTTTCCTCTACAGGGGCCTTGTGCAGTAAACCCCCTACGGGCGGTCGTCCGCCATCGTAAAGTAGTCCCCGCGAAGCTTTTAGGAAGAGGGGTAGTCTTGTGTGTAAGCATAGCATTTCTGGTTGAACCCGCCCAACCCAACTAAGAAGAACCGAACTTGACAGACACATCTTTTTCGTTTTGGAAGGGTACTCCAAGTAATGGGTACCTCATAGGACCTTGACCCACCTACTCTGGTCTTGTATGGATATGTAGGAAGGGGTGCCTCTAGATGTGTGTAGGGGTTGTGTTTGTTTGCGAGAATGGATTCCTCGTCAAGTTAGTTTGGGGGGTGTGGACACACTCACATGAATTCGGGTAACAGCTACAAGGGAGAAATCGAAAGGAAACTGTACCCGACCAAGGATGGACGTAAACTCGTAAGCTATCAAGGGTAGAGATAATCGTCCACTAGTTATCTAAATGCCGCAATCAGCTCTAAATTGCATCTGCCAATCAATGGCTTCTTCCAATGCTTCCCACATGCACCAAAACTTCTCTCAACACTCAGATTGGGTGAGGTAAGTGTTTGGGCTAAGAACCTCTCAAGTATTTGTAACTAGAGAGGTAGGAGTAGAGGAAACTAAGAGAAATTATGTAGATGATTGTGGGTTTACAATCTCTAACTCTCAAGTATATTTTTTAGGTTTTCTCTTTGAAAGTCTTCTTAAAATTTCGTGGGTAATGAGGGCTTATAAAGTGTGGATAAAGAAGTGAGGAAACCAAATTGCAAATACTGACAACCATCAAACATCCACCACCATTGATACCCACCATCAAACACCCACCACCAGACACCCAAAATACAACAAATACCAAATAAAGAGAGGTGAGGACCTAAGCGATAGAAGAGAGAGAGGCAAGGTCTAACAGAAAACCCAGGACCACCACCTCAATTGTCGACCACCATATTTACAACCTTCAAGTTGTCGCCCTTCTCCTCAAAGATGTCGCTGGCTACAAGAGAGAAAGAGCGACAAAGAGAGACTAAAAGAGAGGGAAGGGATCTGTGTGTTGGCTTGGTTGAGAGAGAGAGAGAGAAGAAAAGTCAGAAATAAGAAGAGAGAGACAATAAATCCATTCTTTTATTTTACACACACTGCTATAGTAAGTTCTATTTTTAAGATGTTATTGTAGCCAGGCTGTAAATTTTTTTACAAATAGCACCTCGAGTAATGTATTTTTTTTGTAATATGATGGTATAAAATAGCAAATTGAGAGTTTTAGAACTTCTAATGCTAATACTTAATGTAAGAAAACAATGGTGGCAATGAGAGAAGGAGGCACGCTAAAACTTGAATGGGGACTTTTGATGGCTATCCTAGGAAGTATCTCTAAGTTTAAATCCAGTAACCATAAGGTAATCTCTTTCTTTTTTTGTGTGTGAATATGACTATATATATATATATATATATATATGTATGTATGTATGAATATCGATAACAACTCTAAGTGTGGATATCTAAGCAATATTTTTATTAGCAATAAAGGGAGTACAATATTTTCACAACAATTCCTAACAGTAGACAAGGAAGTGTTATAAGTAGTCGACCCAAATGAATTTTATTATGAAATTGTTGTGATAACGTTGTATATGTAGTACTACTCTTTTCTTGGAGACTTTAGAAGTCCTAGAATAGATTGGTGGACTCGTTGCATATAAAGAGAAATCTTTAATTTTTTAAGGGAAAAGTTAATCGATGCCTAAGGAATTGGTAATATATATATATATATATATATAATTCTAAACCAAATGAAATGTGTACCCTGCTGTGATATATTTTGTGCATAATCTTGTAAAATACAAAAATAGTCAATCTTACACATTTTGAGCAAAAAATGTTAGGACATATGTGATTCACTTGTTAGAAACATATGTCACTACTTTATGTAATTGGCTAATCCTTTGACAAAACACGCTTTACTTGTAATTAGATCTAAGATGTGTTTAATGCGTCAAGAAACTTTATTTCAAGATCAAGTGTTAAAGCCATGCAATTCTGTCCAAGATTCAAGTGTGAAAAGTGTCTGTCATTAAAGCTCGACAACTAGCATCTATCGAGCTTGAAGAGCTGTTCCAACCTCATGGCTCGACAGCAGTTCGACAGATAGGGTATCTGTCAAGGTTTATGAATTTCAGTTTTTCTGGACTGTTTTTCATTCAATCCATAATTGTATGTTTGGGCTTTCTTTTCTCACAACCCTAAACATATATAAGGATTATTTTAAGGGTTGTATCAGGTTGCACAGCCAAGAGAAAAATTTGCACAAGAGCACAATTTCTCAAGTGTGTCCAAAAACCTAGTTTACCCTAGTTCTTGAAGAAGCTGCTGTGTTTGTACACCATAGGGTTTTGTGACCAAGCAACTTCATGATCTTCATGTGTTGAAGAATAGAAGAACTTTGCAGCCAACATCTTTTTCTAGTTGGTGAATCAAGTCGCGTACTAGGATCCACACAATTGGTTAGTCACATACTGGGAGCCGTGCATTGAAAAAAAGAGATTGTCACTACAGAACAAGTCTAATTGGGAATTGGGGTAATGGTTCAACAGTAGGTTGGTATAAGGTACTGGGATTCCTTTACTTGTAACTGCTTGTTGTGATAATAATGGATTCTCGAGAGTGGTGTCCTTAAAATCACTCGGTGGGGTTTTTGCTGTGTAGATTTTCCTCATTCATAAACAAATCACCGTGTCAATTTATTTTCCGCTGCATACTTAGTTTAATTGGTGATTTGTTTGTGCTACCACGCACTTTGCATGTTAATTTGATTAATTAATAAACTTGGCTAATTAATCAATTAATTTATCACAAGGGGTCAATACATTTTTGGTCTATCAAGTGGTATCAAAGCAGGCACACTTTGATTAGGATTTAATCTTTGCTGTGTGATCCATTAACCCCTGTTGTCATGAAAACTCTTGATTGTTTTGATTTGCATGATCTTATGTTGAATGATGATGATGATATTCAAGATGCCTATTGCAAGCTTTATAATTTTTGTATGAAATCTCTTGAATATTCTACAAAATTAAAAGCTAAATTTAAAAAGGTCAAGCTTGAAAAAGATGATTTGATGGAAAAATTGGATGAAGCCAATAATTTGAATGAGAATTTTAAAAATCAAATTTCATCTCAGGTGGACAAAATTAAGAGTTTGGAAAAGCAACTAGTTGAATTTAAAACTGTAGTTGAAAATTTAACTAGTGCCAAACTTGTTGTTGAGCCTAACTCAAAAGAAAAAGATTTTTATATTCCCCCATTTAAAAGGAATAATGAAGAGTTGAAGGCTAATATTGCTAGGATAGAAAAAGGTAAAAACTCTGATGTTAACGCTGAAGCTTCTAAACCTATATCAAACTCCTCCTAAATTGAATAAAAATTCTGAATTTGTCCCCACTTGTCATCATTGTCATATTGTTTGTCATATTAGGCCAAACTGTCCTAAGTTGAGATCTCTGTCAACCTCTAAGGTTAGACCTCCTTCTAGAAAGCTGAATAGCTCTAAAACTAATCATTTTTGTCACCATTGTGGTGTTTTTGGTCACACTCGTCCTAATTGTTTCAAGTTGTTTCCTCATAAGCAAGTGTCCAATAGGTCTCATCCTTTGTCTAAAGGTTCTGTACCTATTCTTGGTGAGTTATTAAAAGTTTTGTGCTTTTTAACTCAATTTCAGGAGAATCCTAATTCCTCTATGTCCTTTAGTAGTCAGACTAGGACACGTGCCTTTTCATCTTCACGGCCAAAGACTCGTGCTGTGTGGGTGAGAAAGGAGCCTAAGACTTAATTGTCTTTTCTATTTGTCCTCTGCTTGAATTCTTTCTATCTAAAGTAGAACACTCTTTACTTGCTTTCTTATATGCTTTTGGAATCATGCTTTCATGCATCTACACCTTTCTATCTTACTTTCATGCATATGCATCTTTCTTTCATGCTTTCATGTTGTCTGTCTATTTTTGTTTGATTGTTTAGTCTTTATTTTGTTTGTTTTTTTTCAAAATAAAAAGAGAAAAATCAGAAAAATACAAAAACAGTGTGTGTTTGTGTACATTGGTACTTGTGTACCTTGGATGGCCATTGAAACAAAGTTTTCTAAACTTTATATCTTTTGTAGCTTAGATGAGCATCTCTATGCACAACTAAGCAAGTGAGCTTTGTGGCTTGTATTTGTGATGAGTTAGATTAAGTAATCTCTTATACTTAACACTCATATCACTCTTTTTGATGGAAAGGACTAAAAAATCCTAAGAGAAAGGCATAAATAATCATCTCACCATTGTTGCCCGCCAATCATGAAATGACATCTGTATGCTTCGGCATAGCAAAAGTGCAATGTCAAATGTTTAACATCATTGGGTATATCTTTTCTCTCTTTTATATGCCCATACATGATATGCTTAATAAAAAAATATATATGCAAAGAAAAAAAATAGAAAGAAAAAAGAACAAAATGCTTTATATGATTGCAAGCGTGTATTCTAGGAGATATGGGAGTTATAGGAAGTACCTCGAAGGTGATAGTCCCCATCAAACAGTTATGATTGTGTGTAAGTTAAAGTGATTTTCTCATATCTCAAATCGTCATAACATGTATACACTTATGCAATCTTACGATGTTTTTCACACACAACACGCAATATTTTTTGCTACTCTTGATACATGTGCAGGTACAATGTGATTTGGCCATCAAAAGATCTACATGTGTTAATGTATACTCACTAAACTATCTTGACTTATTTTTGAAATATAAAATTTGTAAGACTTGTGTGTGTGTGTGTGTGTGTGTGTGTGTGTGTGTGTGTGTGTGTGTGTGTGTGTGTGTGTGTTTTGGGATCTTTGTGCTTATCATTTTATTGTTGAGAGATGATTTTGAGAATTCAAAATGTCGTGTGGAACATTGGTTGAGTTGCATGTTTAATTGCATTCATATCTATCTTTTTCTTTTCTTAAAAAACTAGTTTTAAGCAATCTCGACACCTCCTCGACACCTCTTGATACCTAGCTTATCTGTCGAGCTCTTCAGTGGATTTTTATCGCAATATCGACACCTCTCGATAGTTAGGTGGATCGATCAAGAAACTTTCTGTCTCCTCGATAGCTTCTCGATAGCTGTTCAATCTATTGAGGTATGCTCGATAGCTTCTCAACACCTCTCAATCCATCGAGATCCTCCTGCATGCATTGTTTTTCACATGTTTTGTATCTTTCTTTTATCTTGTCATCCATAGCATCTTGTTTTATTACATTCACGCATTTATATGGATTCTTTGTACCCCTTTGATCCTCTTTGATCATCTTTATGTTTCACAGGTGAAATTTTATAGCTTCCTATACCTTTTGTCAATCATGACAAAAAGGGGGAGAAATTGGGGAGAATTTGCGATTTCTTTTTAAGATTCTACATGGTAGGGGGAGAAATACATGCCTCTGTAAGGGGGAGTTGTGTTTCATCTTGTTAGGGGTAGTGCTTACTTCCTTCTTCTTGTACACCGGTCTTGTGACCATGTTTACATACATTGTACTTATTCTCTTTATATGTTGATGTATGTTTCTTTCACTTACCCTTACATGTGTTGTTTCTTTTCTCTCTTTATGCACATGCTTCTTATTATTTGTATGCAATCTATTATTTCTGTTTCACACTAAGATGCCTTGATAAGTTTTGATTAAAGTGTTTCAGAAATACAGGTTGTCAAAATCTACTTGCCATAAACTCTCTTCTTGCAAAGTTTTTCAAGAGTTTGTGTTCAGATAGATTTTATTGTATTCAGCAAGTGAGTATGAGTTGAGTAATTTATGACTTCTCTCATATGTTCATTTGTTTGTTGTGATTTTGTCACGGATTGCCAAAGAAGGAAATTGTTAGGACATATGTGATTCACTTATTAGGAACATATGTCACTACTTTATGTAATTAGCTAATCCTTTGATAAAATGCACTTTACTTATAATTGGGTAGATCTAGGATATATTTAATGCGTCAAGAAACTTTGTTTCAAGATCAAATGTTAAAGCCATGCAAGTCTGTCCAAGATTCAAGTATGAAAAGTGTATGTCATTAAAACTTGACAGCTAGCATCTATCGAGCTTGAAGAGTTGTTCCAGTCCCGTGGCTCAACAACAGTTCGACAAATCGACTGATAGGGTATCTGTCGAGGTTTATGAATTTCAAATTTTCAGGAATGTTTTTCATTCAATCCATGATTGTATGTTTGGGCTTTCTTTTCGTACAACCCTAAACATATATAAGGATTATTTTAAGGGTCGTATCAAGTTGCACAGCCAAGAGAAAAATTACACAATAGCATAATTCCACAAATATTACCAGAAACCTAGTTTGCCCTAGTTCTTGAAGAAGCTGCTGTGTGTGTACACCATAGGGTTTTATGACCAAGCAACTTCGTAATCTTCATGTGTTGAAGAATAGAAGAACTTTGCAGCCAACATCTTTCTCTAGTTGATGAATCAAGTCGCGTACTAAGATCCGCGCAATTAGTTAGTCACGTATTGGAAGCCGTGCATTGAAAAGAAGAGATTGTCACTATAGAACAAGTCTAATTGGGTATTGGGGTAAATGTTTAACTGTAGGTTGGTATAAGGTACTAAGATTCCTTTACTTGTAACCATTTGTTGTGATAATAGTAGATTCTCTAGAGTGGTGATCTTAAAATCACCCGGTAAGGTTTTTACCGTGTAAGTTTTCCCTATTCGTAAATAAATCAACGTGTCAATTTATTTTTCGTTGCATACTTAATTTAATTGATGATTTGTTTATGTCAGTTTGTTTAGACCCCTGTAAACTAGATTGTTTAACCTAATTAATTAACCAAGTGAATACTTAGGTAAAATAAAGAACACAAAGATATGATGACCTAGGAAAACCAAACCGGTAAAAAACTTGGGGAGGATTTAACCTAGCTATCCTCAAGGTAAAATAGCAAATCCACTAGAAAGAATTGAAGTTTACACAATAGCGACTTAGACCACTAACATCCTATTGCTACCCAATGCAGGAAACTTACAACCACGACCACGTGACAGCTCCGAGATCCACGGACTCCTTCTTTCTTTAATCTTTGCAAAACACAAACACCACCGTTTGTGACTTTGAAATCCCACTCAAAGGTTTAGCAACACAAACTCTCCTGTTTGTGACTCCAAGACCACCCTTGAAGGTTTAGATCATCAGCACCTTTGATGACTAGAGAAGGCAGCAACTTCAGCAATACCGGATCTTGAGATTCTTCAAGGAACAACACCGATAGAAGTTATAAGAAAGGTTTTAGGAACAAAACCCTAAATACAAAAGAGGCACACTCTTCTCTCTCTAAAAAGCCTTATAAAAACGTGCTTAGGGTTTCCTTTATATAGTGAGAGAAGTAGATTTGAAACTCTAATCCTTAATGGGCTACAACTGCTGTTTGGGCCAACTTAAAATTCTGCAGATACGATTCTCGATCGATCGATCGAACCAGGCAGATTCTGAAATCTTCTTTCTGCAGCTTGTTTTTTCTTGTGTGCTCACGATTTGCCAATTGTTCTAAACTTTTAGAACCTAACAATCTCCCCCTTTGACAAGTCGTGACAAAACTTTCATACAAAATGAAATGTTAAAATACAAGAACAACCCAATACAATAAAATGCCCAATTACATCACAAATCCCAATCTAAGACTCTTAACCTAGAAGTTGCCAAGAAGAGGTAGAAGGTCTTGATCAGAATGCACCTGTCTTTCTTGAAACACTCAACAAACACATCAACGCATGTGTGGAAAGAAAGACATATAAACAATAATATGAAACAGAATATAAAAACAAAAATAAATTCTAACTCTCCCCCTAAGTTAGATACATCAAAAATTTTTTATATTCTCCCCCTAAACAAAACAAATTTATCTCCCCCTAAACAACACAAACAGGATTCCCAGGATTCCCACATTTCATCTATTTCTCCCCCTTTTTGTCACGTATTGACAAATACAACTAAAACAAAAAGTAAAGTGACAGTAAACATGAGAGAAAAAAGAGAACTAAGGGAACATAAAACAGTTTAGCTCTATAGAAAATAGGAGAACTCCCCCTATGAAGAGCAACAACTCCTCCTAATAACAACAAAAGCAAAAAAAACTTTTCTCCCCCTATAAAAATAGGAAAAACAAAACAAGTTTTGAGAAAAATTTAGGAGGTGGGGATAAATAAAAAACACACAAACCTAAAAAAAATGTGTTGAGGATATACATGAAAAAATACTCTCTCTTTCAATAAATGCAAACTTGACATTATGTGACCCATAAACAGTTGCATGAGTAGAGAAAATATTTGCACATTGATTATCCATCATATCTCTTAAGAAAAATATTTTCTGCAATTCACACATCAAGAAAAATAACATATACTAAAATGTACAAAGGACTCAAAAATTAATCAATCAATTTTTAGATCAAGTTGAGTACCCAATTTAGCAAAGTGTATGCATGGTATGTGTGAAAACAATGAGATATATGACTGCAAAATTGCAAGATGGATACAAAAACAGTGCAACTCATGTGAATCCTAACCATAAATGATGCATGAAAAAAATTTTGGACAAAACTCTAAAAACTGAAAATTTTTCAGTTTCGATCGATCGAATATCGATCGAATACCAATCAAGTCAGACAGAATCAAACCAAAAATTTTAATCGCAATTTCGATCAGTCGAAAAACACCTTCGATCGATCGAAAATCTGGAAAACTTAAATTTTTGAAAAACAGAACAATTTAATGCAGTAACTCCTCAAAGCACAATATTTCATGAATGAAATGCATGAGTATGAGACTAAAAGTTTTTCAAAAAACACATGAATACAACCCAGATCTTTCAAAACAAGATTATGAACCTTTTTTACCTCAAAACTCAAATTTTGCATCTAAATCAAGGAACATATAATCTTGGATGGCCACAACAAAATCACACACAATAACATGTACAAAGTTTAGCAAAGAGTAACATGTGTAGTGTGTGCAACTAGCAAAAGCTTAAGAAACATGTGAGGTGATATGTGAATAGTAATCAATCACAAAGTCTACAAAATTCATCACATAAATTTGAAAGAGACTATCACCTAAAGAGTTACATCATATAACTCTCACATCTCCTAGAATAAAAGCTTGCAATCATGGAAGTTTCTTGATATGCCTCGTTATTCAATTTAATTGATTAGAAACTTAATAATATAGCTGGGATAATGTACACACCAATTTTATTTGAATTTGTGAGATTATTATAGCCCAATAATGTGCACACCAATTTTAGCATTTTAAAAGAGGCTACACCTTATGCTCTTTTTGTGCATGTGCTACACTTTCTCGAGCTCAAAATCTTACGATATGCACTAAGGTGTTCATGATTGGCTAGTAAACAGTGGTGAGATGGTTATTTATGCCTTTCTCAAGAAGTTTAAATCCGACAATCAAAGGCATGTGACTTCAAGATCAAGATCATGTGATCAAAAACTATAAACATCTTTCCCACACAACATGCACTACAAAGACTTCAGCTAGTAAAGTGCAATAAATAAGCTCATCTAAGCTAAACAAAGTACATAAACATGTTATGTAAAGATAATATGGCCAACCTTGATTATAAATCCAAGATCTATAATACAAAACACAAAAATCTTTTTGGTTAAAAAAAATTTATGACCAAAACTAAAAGCACACATTATGCTAAATGATTAAAAATGCAAATGCAATGCATGACAGTGCTTAACTAAGCTATAGAGGGTACACAAACAAGAAATATCAATTTCTTAATTAACCCATGAGTACATGTACAAACTAGTACATACTCATACAAAATCATAAATAGCTTAGCACTTATATAACACATGCTATTCAAGTTTCTCCATAATGTCAAGCATGTTCTAAATCAAAAGAGATATCATAGTTCATGTAATCCTCAAGAAAAAAAAAAACTAGACACAAAATAAAATATTTTTGTCTTTTTGAAATTTTGAAATATTTTTGGATTTTTTTTTTAATAAAAAACAACCTAAAAAATAAAACAACTAAAAACAAAAACAAAACATGTCCACAAACAATTGAAAGAATTAAATCAGGGACAAGTCAACAACACTCACCTTAGAGAATCTTTTCTCACCCATATAGCACGAGTCTTTGGCTTTGTAGGTGAAAATCCATGTGAAACAGAGTGTATTTGAGGGATTACACCAACCTTCTGAGAAAGACTGAAATCCTGCAAATTCCTTTCACAAGCCAACAAGCTTAAATTTCAAAAGCATATGAAACAATTTATTTGGACTCATGGCAGGAGAAATATCATCACATATCCTAGATTGAAACACAGAATGCTTAAATTTCAATGTATGACAATCAAGACGAATGTGACCGAAGACACCACAAAAGTGACAAACAGGAACAAATTTAGGAACATCAGTATTCCTAACAGCAAATCTAGTCTCAGATTTTGGTTTTTGCCTCAACAAAAAACAGTTTGGTCTAATATGACCAACAACACCACAAAGGTGATAAGTAGGCACAAAAACAGATTTCTTATGCTCTCTAACAGTAGGTTTAGACTTAGGTCTAGAAACTTCAGCGTTTATATCAGAACTTTTACCTTTGTCTAACCTAGCAAAATAAGCCTTTTCTTTATTATTCCTCTTGAAAGGAGGGATATAAACATTTTCAGCTTTAGGCTTAAGAGAAACAGAAACACTTCTGTTATCATCAGCAGGTTTGGTACTAGTCAAATTTTCAATTTTAGCTTTAGATTCAACTAACTCTTGTTCCAAGCTTTTCATCTTCTCTTCTTGAGAGGAAATTTGATTTCTCAAAAATTCATTCTTTTTATTAGATTCATCTAATCTAACAATCAATTCCTCTTTTTCAAGATTAGCCAATTTTAACTCTTCCTTGAATTTCTTAGTAAATTTCATAGATTTCAATAATTCCTTACGAAGAGTTTCACAAGCATCAATAAAATCAACAGAAACAACAGTGTCCTTTTTATTCAAATCATCACAAACATGAGCAAAAAGACACTTCAAATTATCCATGATAATAGGGATCAAGGATAAACTCTTAGATCAAAAGATCTAAAACAAAAGAGTTACCCACTCTGATACCACTTGTCAGTTCGTTTAGACCCCTGTAAACTAGATTGTTTAACCTAATTAATTAACCAAGTGAATACTTAGGTTTATTATTCAGATCTATGTTAAAACAATAACAATCATATCAAGTAAAGTAGCGGAAAAATAAAGAACACAAAGATATGATGACCCAAGAAAACCAAACCGGTAAAAAACCTGGAGAGGATTTAGCCTAGCTATCCTCAAGGTAAAATAGCAAATCCACTAGAAAGAATTGAAGTTTACACAATAGCGACTTAGACCACTAACATCCTATTGCTACCCAATGTAGGAAACTTACTACCATAACCACGTGACAGCTCCGAGATCCACGGACTCCCTCTTTCTTTAATCTTTGCAAAACACAAACACCACCGTTTGTGATTTTGAGATCTCATTCAAAGGTTTAGCAACACAAACTCTCCTGTTTGTGACTCCAAGACCACCCTTGAAGGTTTAGATCATCAACACCTTTGATGACTAGAGAAGGCAGCAACTTCAGCAATACCAGATCTTGAGATTCTTCAAGGAACAACACCGATAGAAGTTATAAGAGAGGTTTTAGGAACAAAACCCTAAATACAAAAAAGGCACACTCTTCTCTCTCTAAAAAGCCTTATAAAAACGTACTTAGGGTTTCTTTTATATAGTGGGAGAAGTAGATTTGAAACTCTAATCCTTAATAGGCTAGAACTGCTGTTTGGGCCAACTTAAAATTCTGCAGATACGATTCTCGATCGGTCAAGCCTGTTTTTCGATCGATCGAACTAGACAGATTCTGAAATCTTCTTTCTGCAGCTTGTATGTTCTTGTGTGCTCACGATTTGCCAATTGTTCTAAACTTTTAGAACCTAACAGTTTATGCTACCATGCACTTTGCATGTTAATTTGATTAATTAATAAACTTGGCTAATTAACCAATTAATTCATCACAAGTGGTCAATACATTTTTGGCCTATAAAAAAAAAAACAAACATCAGTGGGTGTAAAATTGTGCATAAATGCACAAGTACTACAGTAATCATGCATATACGGTTATTGTAGCTCGTACATTTAATATTTTAGTATTTTTTGGTAGTTTTGGGTTTGTGAGAGAGAGGGGTTGTGAGTGAGGAAATAATAAAAAGTTGTAAAAGAATAAATATTTTATTAAATAGATATGTAGAATAGATAAACTGATATAGATGTTTTGTAAAAACAGATGTTTGTAAAATAAGAAAAACATTTTTTTTTATACAAAATAGACGAAAAATTTGCATAAGATGATGCGGTTGCTCTTATATTACTCTAGTGTGAATCGATTTTCTTGGAGATGGACAGTATTGGCCAATCAAGTTGCGCAACCGATATTTCAGTAACGTAAGCAATGTAGTACATGCCTTGTACTTCATTTTGTGTGTACTACAGTTTACAGGAACCGATATGCTATAAATATCGTACAAACCCACGAGGCCACAACCATAGCCTCAGTTCAATGCTTTCATATCCTCTTCATTTTTGTCATTCTTCAAGTAAATTCAGCGTCAAAAATCTTTCACCTTCTTTCAAATAGAATTGGCTCTAAAATGGTACATTGTTTTTTGGTCCTTAATCCCAATTTCGGCTCTCTTAAGTTCTAAGAAAAGCAAGCGACTTTGAATCATCATTTCGGTGACACCTAGAAAGAATGGTTATTAATTTCAGGCAAATATTAGTCCATGCATGCAAATGTGATTTAATTTAAGGTAATGTCAATTGCCAAAGTTCATTGATTTCTAATAAAATTCTTGTGCCATAAAAATTCTTTTAATTTTTTAAAACGCAGGACTGAAAAGATAGAAAGGAAGTGCTTATGTACAATAAAAATTATTATTGGACACGTTAGAATTCGGACACGTGTTTAAGAATAGACACGTGTTCGTAATCTAATATGCCCAATGATAACTTTCACTAAACACAAACCGCACCCAAAATAGAGAAGTTTATTATACTTACTCCCAAGACATATCAAATGTTACAAAATTCGGTTGTTTAGCTTTTTTTTTATTACGAAAAAAAGATGTCTTGAACACTTCGCCTAGTCATAACGTACATGCTTTTTCTCTACCAAAAAACGTACATGCTTTTTGATCTTCTTTTTTTATTTATTTTAATCCTAAAGATAAAGGCTATGAGTCAAGGTGTTATTTTTCACGCGAATATACAGTTTGCTGTCAAAAGCTTGTGCATATTATATTTGGATCAATGCTGTCATGTATGGCCCACTTATTATTACATTAATCTCATTGAGCTCTGTCCATCAAAAAAAAAAAAAAAAATCTCATCGAGCTCTGGGATTGGAGTGCTCAACATCTCTCTCTCTCTCTCTCTCCCAAAACATTGTGCTCAACTCTGGCTATTTTCACAACCACTTTCAGTGATAACTCAACTTTAGTCTCACATATTTTCTTAGACAATATTGTCGCAATGCTTAGTTTATTATGTTTAATAGTCCAAGAAGTACAATACACTGTAAAGTCTAATTAAGGCTAAATAGTCTCTGTATATACTATATATCCTATATTCATGTAATACACAGTTAGAAATGCAATTGTTAGAGCTTTTCTCTATCGGCATAAATGGTTAGACCGTGACATTTGCTTAATTATGATCTTTTTATTTTACAATATTCAACAGTTTCTAGGCTGGCAAATGACTTTAAAAATGAAAGCTTTGAGTGTGAAACACTAATGCTGCTTTATTTCCAATTTTAAAATTACGGCTAGATTGCTTTTACTCTAATAAAACAAAATGCGAAACAAGAGTAAATATGCACAATAAACTGGTAACACTACTTTAAGCCATATCCAACCACAATAAACAATAAATAACAAGTTTAAAAAGTAGGGAAGAGAGATACAAATACGAGATAACACCAAAACGTATTATCGAAGAAGAAACCGAAGAACTCGGCGAAAAATCTCTTCGCGACCCTCCAAGTCTAAATTGATCCACTAGTGAATAAATTGGAGTATACGAATAACAAAAAACCCTCCAAGCCTAGTCTACCGAATGTACTTGAGCCATTTAAGCTCCTACTACCAACGGACTTCTCGGAGTCTTGTCTTCACTAGTTTTTTGGATCCCACAATACCATCAATTGTCCGCCAAGCCTCACCGGTTTTTTTTTTTTTTTTGGCAAATCCCAAATGCTTCACAAACTCCAAAACACTCTCTACTCTTTGAAAAAGGTGTGAGTTGTGTTTGGGTACAAATCTCCTCTCAAAGTATAGCAATAAGAGAGAGAAAGAGAAGAGACTACATTGATTTCTTACAAAAAGATAAGTAGCTCTCTCTCTAAAAGATGGATGTGTTGTGTTGTAGAAACTTATCTAGGGTTTTCTTTCTAAATAGTCTCTTCTACTTTTGTGGGTAATAAAAGTATGTATAGTATGCATGACAGGTAAGAAAGTCACACTTAAAATTCTCCAAGCAAAGAGTTTCGTGGGTACCTCGCGAGATGGCCTGTCTCGCGAAGTACTAGCGAAATGCAGCTTAGCACTTGACTCTTCAGCTTCCAGTATGTACTTCTCACATAGCCTTTTCGCGAGAACCTTTACTTGCAAACTTCTTGCGAGCTAGTCGCGAAATTGCATTGATCTTCAATGCGTGCTTGATGCTTCACCAACTTAATACTAAACTCAATACAATAAAATTTCACAAAATACAAGGAAATAAATTAATACAATTACAACACTTTTTATCATGAAATAAAGTCAATATAAACATAATTATAAATCACAATTTTAAAAAAAAAAAAAAAAAAAAAAACCATGGTTCACTCCAAGGTTTAGCTAAAGTGATGCGGTCAAATGAGGCAGCTAACCGCACATTTTAATTTTTTTACTCATGTAAGTAAAATACTACCCAAGATTCCTACTTTCTGATGCCCCTTTCAATAAAGACAAACATTATTGCCTAACGAGAAAGAAAAGAAAAAGACAATGCCATATGGAGACATTAAATTAGTCAATGTTAGCTAGCTTGTATCAGCTCTTAATGTGAAAATTGTGTCGTTTTAACTTTTTAAGTGTTCTTTCAACCAAAAAAACAAAAAAACTTTTAAGTGCTCAATTTGATTGTCCAGATTGATAGAGAATTTAAAGGGTTAGGCAACACATATAATTTAATCTAAACGTTTAAGCTTCCACAAAATGACATGATTTATATGTTTTAAGAATAAACACGAGTAACATTGAATATGTATGTTTCTTGAGTTTTAGTTTGCTCCATTGATAAAATACTATTTTATTTATCGAATAAGAAATTTGAAGTTAAAATTCCACCTTGCAAGAAGTTTAGACCCCTTAAACCCAATCAGATTAACCTAGATATTTAGCCAAGTGATTAACTTAGGTAAATTAAGCAATTCTAAGTTAACATAAATATATCATATCATGCAAAGTGCGGAAAATAAAGAACACACGATATGATAATCCAGGAAAACCAAACCGGTAAAAAGCCTGGGGAGGATTTAACCTAACTATCCTCAAGGTAAAACCGAATTCACTATGAAAGAATTGATGTTTACACAATAGCGACTTAGACCACTAACATCCTATTGCTACCTCGAGTAGAAAACTTACTACCATGACCACGTGACAGCTTTGAATTTACGGACTACTTCTTTCCTTGATTTCTCAGCAATGCACAAGCACACCTGCTTGTATATCTTGAAGCTCTTGATTCTGCAACTGAATGATCACCAAGCTCTTGACATCAATCTTGAGTTTAGAAACCTTAATTATATGTGAAGGCAAACACTTCTAGATCTCACAAGAAGATTCACAAACACAGCATTCAGAACTCTAAAAACATGGTTTGGGTTTCCCTTTTATACTTAAGGCAAAATATAAAACCCTACACGTCAAACGGGCTTGGACTGAGTTGGAAATTCTGCAGAAAAAACAATCTGCACGACTTTCGATCGATTGAGTCTAATTCTCGATAGACCGAGCCAGGCATAATTGCACAATAACTTCTGCAGTAACTCGATTCCAACTTTACATAAAAATCTCATACTTTGAGCAAGTCTAAACAAGACTAAAAACGTTTTGATCATGGTTTACCAACATTACAAAATGAAGTTCTAATACATTAGTTCCTAATTCCTTAAAACCTAACAAACTCCCCCTTTGGCAATCCGTGACAAAACACAAACTTAACAAAATGCTCAAAGTTTACAAAATAAACAGCCCATTACAAAACAATAGCCCAACTAAAACAAATTCAACCTAACTACTATCTATCAGTTGCAAAAGTAGACAGCAACATGACTGAATCAACCTGTATATTCCTGTAACACTTAACAAACACATAAACACATGTGTGGAAAGGAAAAACAGTAAAACAACAAATACGCAAACTAACTCTCCCTTAAATATATCAAAAATAATTTCAAGTCTCCCTAAACAGAACATTTTTGTATTTTCCACACAAATTCCCACATTTCATCTATTTCTCCCACTTTTTGTCACATGTTGATAAAGACAACTCAAACAAAGAGTAGAGTGACAGTAAGCATGAGAGAAAAAAGAGAATCAAGGGAACATAAAACAATTTAGCTCTATAGAGAATAGAGAGAACTCTCCCTATGAAGAGCAACAACTCCCCCTATGAACAACAAAGGTTAAAAAAAAAAACTTTTTTCCCCTATAAAAATAGGAAAAATAAAACAAGTTTTTTGAGAAAAACAGTTTTGGGGAAAATTTAGGAGGTGGGGATAAATAAAAATACACAAACCTAAAAAAATTGAGTTGAGGATATACATGAAGAAAAATATTATCTCTTTCAATAAATGCAAACTTGACACTATGTGACCCATAAACAGTTGCATGAGTAAAGAAAATATTTGCACATTGATTATCCATCATATTTCTTAAGAAAAATATTTTCTGCAATTCACACATCAAGAAAAATAGCATATACCAAAATGTACAAAGGACTCAAAAATTAATCAATCAATTTTTAATTCAAGTTGAGTACCCTATTTAACAAAGTGTATGCATGTTATGTGTGAAAACAATGAGAGATATGACTGCAAAACTGCAAGATGGATACAGAAAACAATGCAACTAATGTGAATCCTAACCATAAATGATGCATGAAAAAAAATTTGGTCAAAACTCTAAAAACTGAAAATTTTTCAATTTCGATCGATCGAGCATCGATCGAATACCAATCGAGTCAGACAGATTCAAACCAAAATTTTTATCACAATTTCGATCGGTCGAGAAACAGATTCGATCGATCGAAAATCTAGAAAAATTAAATTTTTAAAAAACAAAGCAATTTTATGCAGAAACTCCTCAAAGCATAGTATTTCATGAATGAAATGCATAAGTATAAGATTAAAAGTTTTTCAAAAACACATGAATTCAACCCAGATCTCTCAAAAACAAGTTATCAACCAATTTGTCCTCAAAACTCAAATTTTGCATCAAAATCAAGGAACATATAATCTTGGATGGCCACAATAAAATCACACATAATAACATGAACAAAGTTTAGCAAAAAGTAACTTGTATAGTGTGTGCAACTAGCAAAAACTTGAGAAACATGTGAGGTGATATGCAAATGATATGCAAATAGTAAGCAATCACAATTTCTAAACAATTCATCACATGCAATGAGAGAAACTATCACGTAAAGAGTTACATCATATAACTCTCACATCTCCTAGAATAAAAGCTTGCAATCATGTAAATTTCTTATTTTGCCTCATAATGTACACACCAATTTTAATTAATTTGAATTCATTATAGCCCATTAATGTATACACCAATTTTAGTATTAATCCGAGGCTACACCTTATGTTCTTTTTGTGCATGTACTACACTTTTTCGAGCACATAATCTTATGATATGCACTAAGGTGTTCATGATTGGTTAGTAAACAGTGGTAAGATAGTTATTTATGCCTTTCTCAAAAAGTTCAAGTCCGACAATCAAAGGCATGTGACTTCAAGATCAAGACAAAATGATCAAAAACTAAAAACATCTTCCCACACAACATGCACTACAAAGCTCAAACTAGTAAAGTGCAATAAAATAAGCTCATCAAAGCTAAACAAGGTACATAAACATGTTATGTAAAAATAATATTGCCAACCTTGATATCAAATCCAAGATTTATAATACAAAACACAAAAATCTTTTTGGTTTTTTTTTTTTTTTTAATGACCAAGAACAAAAAGCACACATTATGCTAAATGAACAATGCAAATGCAATGCATGACAGTGCTTAACTAAGCTATAGAGGGTACACAAACAAAAAATATCAATTTCTTAATTAACCCTTGAGTACATGTACAAACTAGTACATACTCAAACAAAATCAAAAAATAGCTTAGCACTTATAGAACATATACTTTTTATATTTATCCACAATATCAAACATGTTCTAAATCAAGAGAGAGAGATCATAATTCATGTAATCCTCAAGAAAAATTAAAACTAGACACAAAATATTTTTTTTTTTTTGTCTTTTTGAAATTTTTCAATGTTTTTGGATTTTTTTTTTTTTTTTAAATAACCTAAAAAACAAAACAACCAAAAACAGAAACAAAACATGTTCACAAATAATTGAAAGAATTAAATTAGGGACAAGTCAGCAACACTCACTTTAGAGTATTTTTTTTCACCCATATAGTACGAGTCTTCGGCTTTGTAGGTGAAAATCCATGTGAAGCAGAGTGTGTTTGAGGGATTACACCAATCTTCTGAGAAAAATTGAAATCCTGCAAATTCCTTTCACAAGCCAACAAGCTCAAATTTTTCAAAACAATATGAAACAATTTATATGGACTTATGACAGGAGAAATATCATCACATATCCTAGATTGAAATACAGAATTTTTAAATTTCAATTTATGACAATTAGGATGAATGTGACCAGAGACACCACAAAAGTGACAAACAGGAACAAATTTAGGAACATCAGTATTCCTAACAGCAAATCTAGTCTCAGAACCAACAACACCACAAAGGTGACAGGTAGGCACAAAAATAGATTTATTATGCTCTCTAACAGTAGGTTTAGACTTAGGTGTAGAAACTTCAGCGTCTACATCATAATTTTTACCTTTGTCTAACCTAGCAAAATAAGTCTTTTCTTTATTATTCCTCTTGAAAGGAGGGATATAAACTTTTTCAGTTTTAGGCTTAAGAGAAACAGAAACACATCTGTTATCAACAATAGGCTTGGTACAAGTCAAATTTTCAATTTTAGCCTTAGATTCAACTAACTCTTGTTCCAAGTTTTTCATCTTCTCATCTTGAGAGGAAATTTGATTTCTTAAAAATTCATTCTTTTTATTAGATTCATCTAATCTAACAACCAATTCCTCTTTTTCAAGATTAGCCAATTTTAACTCTTTCTTGAATTTCTTAGTAATTCTCATAGTTTTCAATAATTCCTTATAAAGAGTTTCACAAGCATCAAAAAGATCAACAGAAACAACAGTGTCTTTTTTATTCAAATCATCACAAACATGAGCAGAAAGACACTTCAAATTATCCATGATAACAGGGATCAAGGATCAACTCTTAGATCAAAAGATCTAACACAAAAGAGCTACCCGCTCTGATACCACTTGTAAGAAGTTTAGACCCCTTAAACCCAATCAAATTAACCTAGATATTTAGCCAAGTGATTAACTTAGGTAAATTAAGCAATTCTAGGTTAACACAAATATATCATATCATGCAAAGTATGAAAAATAAAAAATACACGATATGATAATCTAGGAAAACCAAACCGGTAAAAAACCTGAGAAGGATTTAACCTAGCTATCTTCAAGGTAAAACCGAATTCACTATGAAAGAATTGAAGTTTAGACAATAGCGACTTAGACCACTAACATCCTATTGCTACCTCGAGTAGGAAACTTACTACCACGACCACGTGACAGCTCTGAGTCCACAGACTACTTCTTACCTTGAATTCTCAGCAAAGCACAAGCACACCTGCTTGTATATCTTGAAGCTCTTGATTCTGCAACTGAATGATCACCAAACTCTTGACATCAATCTTGAGTTTGGAAACCCTAAGTGTATGTGAAAGCAAACACTTCTAGATCTTACAATAAGATTCACAAACACAGCATTCAGAACTCCAAAAACGTGGCTAGGGTTTTTCCTTTTATACTTAGGGCAAAACATAAAACCCTACACGTCAAACGGGCTTGGGCTGAGTTGAAAATTCTGCAGGAAAAACAATCTGCACGACTTTTGATCAATCAAGTCTAATTCTCAATCGATCAAGCCAAACAAAATTGCACAGTAACTTCTGCAGTAACTCGATTCCAACTTTACATAAAAACCTCATACTTTGAGCAAATCTAAACAAGACTAAAAACATTTTGATCATGGTTTGCCAACATTACAAAATGAAGTTTTAATATATTAGTTCCTAATTCCTTAGAACCTAACACACCTATATCAAAAATCAATTGACATTTTGACCTGATAATAAAAGTAATCATTATATAGTGGATGTCATAAGTTAAAATTCTATTGTCTCTAGTAAAAAAGAAAATTTTCACTGTATTAGTTACCAACAATTAGTTGCACCCTACAAAGACACCATCAAGCTAGCAGATTCATAATTTTTTTCTTTCTTTTTTCTCACCTCCACTATTAAATTTTTTTAATATTCAACCAAATCTATTTTAGGACTACAAAAATGATTTTTTTTCCCCTAACGTTTAACTTTAAAAAATTGATCGAATAAAAGCATTTATCTTGCTGCTTCATAACAAAGGGAATAGGACCTATCTATTTTACTTAAAATGGAGATGACTTATTTCACAATTAAACTTTATTTATATAGAATGTTTCATCATTTAAAATTTTAAATAATAACATAAAATATACTTTTAAATTTGTAATATATAATCTAAAATTATAAAATGTATGCATTTCAAATAGAGTAAATTCAAATATCTACAATCACTCAAATGGCAGCCACCGTCACTTGAATCATTCTACAAGTGAGACAAAAAGTCCGCACCTTGCCCTTGCAGAGCTAAAGCCAAAGAAAACTATAGTTGGGATCCAAATGTAATTATCATTATTGTATAACTTTATTAACGTGAATTCCTGCTTTCCTTTGACAACATCAGGTCACCCTTGTTTTGCTTCAAACAAGAAAAAGAGATCTCACCACTTCTTATGCCAGAAATATTGTATAAATGATTTAACTAATAATGTAATTTAACATATATATGATTTTATGAACCGTCACTTAGCACAGGTTGGAAGAATATCTTTCAACCTAGTTTGGAGCAAAATTTTATAAATTTTAAATTGTAAAATGTGGTTAGATTTTTAACTTTATATATATATATATATATATATATATATATGTTGTTGGTCTTAAAGTTTAAAAAGTTGCAATGTGGAGTTTGTCATCTAATGATGATTTTATAGTTGTGGAGTTTCACAAATTCTCTAATGGTACGTAATTCAAAAATATTGGTAATACAATAGGATCCGACTTTGATGTTTTAACTTTGAAGAGTGTATCATTCACATGATCATGCACAACTAATCCAATAAACGTGTCAAGATATGAACAGTCTAAATGCCTCTTATCAGTTCTAACCAAGTTGATTATTCTTATTTATAATAAGTGGCGCCATTACAAAATTAATTTTTATTTTTATTTTTATTTTTTTGCTAATGCCATTACAATATTAATGTTCAAATGTTTGTTCATATATAGGCATTATGTTAACAAAGATCAAAGGTATAATATTTGTTAACAAAGTTCCTTTCAAAATTGTTAGATTTTGAAATCAATAGTGTATAGAGGTTCCTAATTCATGACTTTAATTTTGTAATAAATAACTTTTGATCGTGCGAAGCATGCACTTCGCTTATATAATTAATGTTGCAGCAAACTGTTTTGCCCCTAACTCCTAGACAAACACTAGAAAAGACGCACCCGCGGTTATTAATCGAAACAAATTAGGCTTAGTTTTGTAGGGATGATAAAAGAAGAAAAAGGAGAAAAAAAAAATGTACTGAGAGCAAAAGTTTTAAATATATTGTAAATAAAAGTTAGTTAAATATATTGTAAATAATTTTTTTTTTAGAAACATTGTAAATAAAAGTTAAAAGCTAAATTAAAAAAAAAAAAAAAAAAAAAAGGCAGAGTGAAACTGTAATAAGCAAACAACACTAGTTCATTTTGTGGGAAACCATAGCATGGGACCCATATTTAGTTCATTGTATTAAGTTTTTGACCATAAACATAATAGTGGGCCCCGCAAAAAAAAAAAAAAAAAGGAAGCTACCTAAGCAACAAAAGAAAAGACATTTCATTGTGGTACCCACAAGTAGTAGAGGGAAAAAAAAAAAAAAAAAGCTGGCTTATATTCTAATCTCAAATGCACACGTTGGAACGATGATGAATAATAAATGTGGAGGAAAAAAAATAAAAAATAATTTTGCATTAATTTTTTTATGCCCTTGATTTTTATTTTTTTTAATTAGAGGGATTAGGCTTTCAAATCACTTATATAATACATTTTATTTTTATGTTTGAAAAGTTTAAAAGTGGTTGATGTACTAAGAGTCTTATAACTCAAAGAGTCAAAGGTATTGTCTAATTTTCTTGAGGACAAAGTTTGGCTAAATTAAATTAAAAAAAAATTAACATGGCTATATATTTTGAAAATTTAATAGTTAGATTGCATGGTCTTTATATTTTTAACACATATGTCAAATTTCATATCATTTAGATATTATTTATTATTTGATCCATAATTTATTTTGTATGCATAATTTTAAATTACAACAAAAATTTGAAATTTAAACATCTAGTCAAAATTTTGGACTACTTTGTAGCTATTGATTTTTTATATTCTTAAAATATAGGAAGTATAAATGATAGAAGAAGAAAATAAAATTCAAATCTAATAAAAAATTATTAAATGAAATTGTAGTCATTGGTTACAAAGTAATTTGTAGCCAAACTTTCTCATTTTCTTTATAAAGAGAACTCAGATTCAATTCTCACTCTTTTACTTGTTGTTACAATGAAATATGTGTGTGTGTGTGTGTGTGTGTGTGTGTGTGAGAGAGAGAGAGAGAGAGAGAGAGAGAGAGAGAGAGATAAATAAATAACTTTTTCCCCCTACTCCTTCCACTTTTCTACTTTACCCAATCAAAAAAAAAAAAATGCACTCTATTCTCTTTATTTCACGCACATATGACATATCACATGATTAAAATTTAAAGCATTGCCCTCGCCCATGGCCATCAATACCTTCCAAAATTAAACTAAAATATGCATAAAGAATTGTATTGGACCTGGTTTGTGATTTCTTTACTTTGAACAGAATCCAATTGTGTTTAATTTCAGTTTCTCTTAATTATACGGGCCAAAATAGGCATTTGCCCATTTCTCACAAACTTTCCAGCAAAATCGAGTTTTAATTTTAAACTCGATTTTTGGACAATTAAGTTATAGTAAACTGAAAAATTTTAAAAAAAAAAAAATGGAACTCGAGTTCCTTGTAAGGTACTCGAGCTCATGGAACTCAAGTTACTTGAAAAAATTCAAATGGAACTTGAGTTCCATGAACTCGAGTACTTCACATGGTACTCAAGTTCATGGAACTTGAGTTCCAAAAAAAAAAAAAATTCCCAAGTCCACGTTTTCTATAGCTCGATGTTCCAAAAATCGAGGTTTACATTTGGAACTCGATTTTTAGATAATTAAGTTTCAAAATAGGAGTATTTCCCTAATTAATTTCAGACATGAGGCATTTTGCTGAAAAATTTGTGAGAAATGAGTAAAAGCCCATTTTGGCCTAATTATACGTGCTATATATTTTGAATTCCCCTCTTTCCTTTGTTCGTGCTATATATTTTGAATTCCCCTCTTTCCTTTGTTCTTCATCAGACCATGTTATCTTGACTTAAATTTTCATGGAGGTTTCATTATTTATGAGCACTATAGGATCCGATCCCTCCTAGCTTCCACATAAGAAGCTTACATAAAGTGTGAAATGAGAAATTGAGGATTTTTTTATATATAAAAAAATCACCTTCTTTACCTTTTTTTTCCTATCAATTAATCTTTTCAGAATTTTTTTGTCTGACACGATTTTTACTTTATTAAAATGCTTATGTTGCTTGTATAATATTTAATTATTTAATTTTATATTATTATGTTAGTCACATGTGCGCCCACAATGCAAACAGTTTATCACATTGATATTTTTTATTAATGAGTTAACAATAGAACTAATTAAGTTGACTATATGTTTAAAATAACATTGATCAAATTGATTGCTACTAAAATATATAGACCAAATTGGTATTTTTGCCAGATATGAAATATGAGAGAACAAGAAGAAGCTCCTCCCTAAGAAATGAATTAGTATTAGATTAAGTTTCATAGTGCTATCCCGTAGTTTTCTTCTAGCATATTTGTTAAATATGAGATAAAAGATATAATTTTTGCTAACTTTTATACTAAATATATGACAAAAAAAAAACTATAATTTAACTTAATTTTTTTTATAAAAAATCTAATTTTGTTAGATAAGATATAAAAGAAATGCAAAGAAAATAGAAAAAGCTTTTTACCACACGAGCACTTTGGTTGATTTTTGCTTTGGTTTTCTCTGGAATTTTTCTCTTTTCTGTTTTTTTTTTTTTTAATTTTGAAAATGAGAAAGGATGGTTAGTTTAAGTATTTGTTTCCCAAGAAAATATTGACTTTTTGAAAATATGAGAAAGGATGGTTAGTCTAAGTGTTTGTTTCTCAAGAAATATTGATTTTTTATGAAAATATGAGAAAGGGACGTCAGTTTTTGTGTTTTTTTTGGAAAAAAAAAATGAGAGAGGGTAGTCGGCCCTTTTATTGAAGAAAAATGGAAAAAAATAAAAATAAAAACTAACAGAAAATAGATGTTTCGAATTTTTAGATGTTTCTCTCATACACAACAAGAAATATCATTTGACCTAAAGATTATTTAATAGAGAATGTAGATCTTAATCCCATTAATTAATTGCAAAGTGTCTCGATTGTGCATCATTTAGTATGTTCAAAAAAAATCAACTTTCCTCATAATAAAAAATTAGCTAGCCCACGGCTAAGGAAAAGGAATCTTAGTAATAATGCGTGTTTTATGAAGGTTACAGAAATAGGCACACGTACAAATCCCATGTTTTTCGTATGAGTTTCAAAACATAAACGTTTTAAATTATTTTCGGTGGCAAGATTACTAGTCTATAAATAGGTCCTAATGTCATGTTGACAGTCACAGAAATAAAAACGCCAGAAACAAAGAGTGATTTTTCTTTGTTAATTTGGTAAGAATTGATAGAGAAATGGGACTAAAGAATATGAGTTTGATCCTAGGATTTCTGGGGTTTGTTTTTCTACAAGGTTTGCTCGTTTGCACTGCTTATAATGTCCACAACTACAGTTTTATTGTAAGTTTCCTCTATATTCTTGATCCTTGTAAAATTTATTGAACACAAACCATAATGAAGTGTGTGTGCCTGCAAAAAAAAAATCTCGAGTCTCTTATATATTCATTATGGAAAAGTGTTGATTATTTTTATTTTTCTATGTAAAACCACCCGTCAGTAATGATCTATATGGTAAGGGACCTGAAGAATGTGGTTGAAACCTTTTCTTTATTTTTTTTCATATTATGGTATTTGATTTAAATAGTTTGCATTCTGGTGGCAGGTGAAGAACACATTTTTTGAAAGGCTTTGTAGCAACAAGACAATGCTCACTGTAAACGGTGGGTTCCCTGGACCATCAATTCATGTCCGCAAAGGCGATAGGGCTTATGTTAATGTCCACAATGAAGCAAGTTATGGTGTCACTATTCACTGGTGATGGCTCTCTCTCTCTCTCTCTCTCTCTCTCTCTCTCTCTCTCTCTCCACACACACAATATAGACCATCAAACCAATTTGGAGAGAGAATAAAAAACCTTACTTTAAATAGTGCATTTGGACTTTTTTTTTTTTTTTTTTGAGAAGAGGTACTATTTGTTTTATTAAAAGTTTATTTGGTGAAAGTTGATAGAACAATAGAAAAATGAGATTCTAAAAAGTTAAACATAAAGATTTTATTTTATTTAAAATGTGTTCTCATGCATGTTGGATCAAACTAACATTTGAAGTGATGGGCCCTTCATACATGTTCGGTTTCACTTCCCCTCAACTCTTAGGGACAAAGTTGGGATTTGATTCCAAAACAGCATAGTTATACTCCATATGATACATATTTGAATTTAACAGTTAAAAGTTTATAAAAAAAATTTTTTTAAGTGACTAAATTAATAAACTTGTAAACTTGTAAATTCAATTTAATTTTTTATATATGAATTTTCACAAATAGGAAACAAATTATTGCATAGAGAAGAAATGTTATCAATTTTGAAAGGAAATTGCATTGTTCTTTTATTTTTGTATTTTTTTCTGTTTGATCAAAATTATTGCTTCCTTTTTCTTTCTTTTTTTCTTTTTACCAAAAAATGAAATAGAAAAAATAAAATTAACTGGTTTCACTGTATTTCAATCTATGGTTCCATGATAATAGTCAATTAATATACATTTTTTAGATTCAATAGAATTTCAACCTATGGTTTCATGATAATAGTTTATTAAGAAAGTTTACTAGTTGAGTTAACGAGAATCCACTTCAATAAATTATTAGTTATTATTGTGTATTTTTGGATGGCCGGGGCCAATTCCCCAATTGATCCAAAGGCTCTTCCATTAGCCACTCTTAAAGTCCGTTTTGGAACAACTTATTTAGTTAAAATTGAAAATTTTGTGCTGAAAATACTGTAAATAAAGCTAAAAACTATGTGAAATAATATAGTATGACTCATATATAGTACTAAAAAGTGTAATAAAACCCATAAATAATATTAAAAAAAACTGAATTGTAGTAAAAATAAGTTAAATAATAATAAAAAATAGCATTTTTCAGTCGATATCAAACGCAACCTTAAAAATACAAAAGAAATAGAAAGAAAGTGATACGTATATGCAAGCCGATGACATTATTCAGTTACCATGCTATAAATGAATAATGATGGGCTCAAGTTTGGCCCAAGAAATGTCAAAAACATGCTGCTTTCTAACTAAACAACTAAATTATATAACATTTGTCAAGACGTTAAGAGACTTATAGTTAAATGATCTTATCTCAATTTCCTAATGAGGAGAACTTGGGTTTATATTCCCCTCCCTCACTTATTGTAAATAAAAAAATAATAATAATAAAATAAAGTCATGTAGAAATTATACAACTTTATACATTAGTTATCAATACCACAATGCATGATAGTGATACGGTGTGTCATCTAGTGTTCATCAACAAATACCATGAAAACTCATGAATACTTTTAACTTTTTTTTATAGGCATGGAGTGAAACAACCAAGAAATCCTTGGTCAGATGGTCCTGAGAACATTACACAATGTCCCATCAAACCAGGAAAAAATTTCACTTATGAGGTCATATTTTCAGATGAAGAAGGAACTCTGTGGTGGCATGCACATAGTGATTGGACACGTGCCACAGTCCATGGTGCCATTGTTATTTTACCTGAGGCTAATACCACTTATCCATTTCCCGAGCCTGCTGCGGAACAAGTACTTATACTTGGTAAGACACTAGAGACACAATTTTTTTTTTCACTCCACGATATGGTGACAAGTAATGATCGAAACAAAATTACTTTAATACAAATCCACCACTAACACTAATTTTGCTTTGCACCAATTAATACTTGGTAAGAGCAACGCTAGAGACATAAATTTATTTTTTTCACTACACAATATGGTGACAAGTAATGATCGGAACAAAATTACTTTAATACGAATCCACCAAATAATTGAGAAATTTTGAGGGGTAGGATGAGGAATTTTTGCTTGGAAAGACTAGACTATATTATCATAATTTAATTAATATACATGTCTACATGAATGCATACACATATGTTAGTGTTTGTTTATATAAAATTATTAGAGCACATTATGAAATTGTCATAAATTCGTAAACAATAGAGATATATATTTCGTAATTTAAGAAATAAATATTTCATATAATAAAAATGCAACCAAATAACCAAATAATTATTACACATAAATAACCATTTCATTACATGATCTATTATTGTATATCAAACATATCCTAAAATTAGTACATTCATTCTACCCTGCCTTTATTTCTCCTCCCATTATCCTTTGTCCCAAGTATATATTTATTGCTTTATTTTCATTTTATAAGATGAGTTTTGCTTAACTGAAAGTTCCAACCTTTTGAATATTTGAATTTAAAGTATCTCATTTTTTTAAGGACTCATCATTTCCAGGAGCGGTTGAAAATTAAGAAAATTTAATTAATTATCTATAGTCTTTTATATGAGGGATTAATAGATTTTTTTTTTATATTTAAATTGTCTAGTTCTGCCCTTGCATGTCCTAGCTATCTAAAATCTAAAGTGAAGTATTATGGGAAATTATTGTTCCACATTTTTTTATCTAAAATCTAAAGTGAAGTATTATGGGAAATTATTGTTCCACATTTTTTTATATAAACTTTGTACACACAATGTTTATATTTTGATTATTTTCACATTAGGTGTTCAAATTTTTGAAGAATGTTAATATATAACACATGATTACAAATGATATGAATGGAGACAGTATAAAGAGAGTCCAACAATCAAAGCCCAAGTATTATATACCTAAATCTTAACCTTGTTGCAGGGGAATGGTACAAGGGAGATGTGAAAGAGATAATAGATAATGCCACAGCTACCGGCGCTGATCCAACAGTATCAGATGCTTACACTATCAATGGACAACCAGGATTTCCAAACAATTGTTCTAATGGTATGAAATATCAATGTATACTAAAAATGTTATTACTTAATGAAATGAGCTTGTCGTTGTCAGCTAATATTGGTCAGCAATGTAAGTGAAGAGAACTTGTACATCATTTTCTGATCATTATAATTTCATGATGCAGATACTTCATATAAACTTACAGTTGAGTATGGAAAAACATATCTTCTCCGTCTAGTAAATGCAGTGATGAATGAAGAAATGTTCTTTGGAATCGCCAAACACAACTTCACAGTTGTGGCGCGTGATGGTGCATACATAAAGCCTGTAACCACAAGTTACATCATGATAACCCCAGGGCAAACAATGGATATTTTGCTCACAGCAAACCAGTCTCCAAGTCACTATTACATAGCTGCTACTCCTTTCCTTGACTCCGATGCTCCATTTGATAGTACCAATACATCAGCTATTCTTCAGTACACAGGCAATTATACACTTCCACCCTTTATTCCCTATCCGACCCTTCCTAATGTCACAAACCGGGATGCTGCGGACAACTTCACAACTCGCATAAGATCTTTGGCAAGTGCTGAACACCCAATTAATGTGCCCAAAAATATCACCACACAAATTTTCATCGCAGTTTCTGTAAACGAAATAATTTGTGCTAATGCGTCATGTGGGGGTCCAAATGGTAATAGGTTAGCTGCAAGCTTAAATAACGTAAGTTTTGTGACCCCATCCATTGATATACTACAAGCATACTACAGGTACTGCACCATCCTACTTTATTTTTTCTTTCTTCCCTATTTTGCTTAACAAAATCTTTTACCGAGAAGGCTTAAAGTAGAAGCATGGAAAATATGATATATTAAATTAAATTATTGCTAAAACTTAGATACATTAAATTAAGTTTTTAAGTTAAATTCAACAACTTACTATATTAAATTTAATTATCTTTATAAAAGAAAATAATATTTATGTTTTAGTAATTAATATAATCATATATGTATTTGAATTTAATTGACAAAACTAATACAATAAATCTATGGAGGTATTGTAATTTGTAGAGAATTTTTATATTTTATTTGCTTTAGTGTGAAATGATTATATGCAAAAGTACTAATAATAATAAGAAAAGAACAAAAACTAATTATAATTGTTGTTGTTATTGTTATTGTTACGAGCTATAGAAATCACTTTACTTTTATAGCAAACAATAGAATAGCATATAGTCCCATAAATCTCGCTTCTAGGAGATTGTGCAAGTATCACTAAATTATAAAATGATTTCAATTTTTTGTTTTTTCTTTTTTTTTTTCAGAATCAAATGATTGTAACTTAAGCTTGTTAACGAAAATTACCTAATTTTTGAAACTATACACAGGAGCTTAACAGGCGTTTTCGGAATTGATTTCCCGAGTCAACCACCCTATATTTTTAACTTCACAGGAGATGTGGGTAATAATACGTTATACCCAAGCCAAGGAACAAAGGCAAGGTTGATAAATTATGGGGAAGCAGTGGAAATAGTGTTCCAAGGAACAAACGTTCAGACTGCAGAGAATCACCCAATGCATCTACATGGTTTTAGCTTCTATTTGGTTGGGACAGGTTATGGAAATTTCAATGCTACCTCTTCCCCAAGTACTTACAATCTGAATGATCCACCAGAAGTTAACACCATTGGAGTTCCTAAGAATGGATGGGCTACGATTAGATTTTTTGCTAATAATCCAGGTAATCTCTCACTCTCTCTCTCTCAAAATATAATTAGTGTACCACTTTTTTGATAACATGGATGATATCTATTTTTCAGGGGTGTGGTTTATGCACTGTCATTTGGAAAGGCACGCAAGCTGGGGTATGGACACTGTCCTCATTGTGAAGAATGGAACCACCGGGGAAACAAGCATTCTGCCACCTCCAACTAATTTGCCTACTTGTTCATAGTTTGGAAAATTTTTTGTTCAATCTCTAAGGCCTCGTAAAAGGGAAAGTGGCTTGGATTTGTTCTTTCAAGAAACTTTCATTTGTTGAAGTAATTTTACAGTCAAGATGCTTTGAATAATGTCTGTGATACTTCCAATAAAATGTTTTCAGTCATTTATATTGTGTTCTATTAATTGGCAGGAATTGAAGGATAAAATTTAAAATTCTCGAATGTTAAGAAAATTATATGAGAAGTCTTATTATAGTCCATGGTTCCAAAAAAATTTAAAAGAAAACAAAACTATAGTCTAATCACTAATGTCTTCTATCTTTTTATCAACATATATGTACATAGTTCGATGTCATTCAAGAAAAAAAAAAAAAAAGGGGGGGGGCTAATTTCCATTTTAGTTTCTAACATTTTTCCTATGCGTCTAAAATGATAATTAACCCCTAAATGTTAGAAACTAACATTGTGCTATATTATTATCATGCATCCTTAGCGTGAATGATCATTCTACGAGTATAAGTGTTTGTGGGGTATGAGATGTGGGAGGCAAAGGCTGAGGTTCAATTCTCCTGAAATGAGTTTTATATTTATATACACTTAAATTAGGTTAAAGTAGAATTTCTATCTTGTATTAATAATAATAATGATGATAATAAATAAATAAAAAACATAAACATTGTGCTATATTGCCCTATGTGTCAAAATAATTCTTAATGTCAAACGGTTTGGCTACCTTACATATTTCCTGAAATAACATTGTGGTTCCTTATATTTAGGGAAACATTGTTCATTTCCCAGATCCTTTCTTTTTTTGTGTCCTGGTGCCCAAAATAATAAAAAAGTTGGTGTATTGTAAAGTAAGAGAAATAATAGATAAGAAAATAAATAATATTTTAAAAAAATATAATATGAAATAAGGAATCTTATGTGGCTATTTTTGAATATTGACAGCGAAGTTCAAATACATTTTAACACATTTTAAACACGCTTACACACGTACATTAATCATACCTAATGAAGAACATAAAAACAAAAATAAAAATGAATATCACATACTTATCCTGACAATGCAGATGTGCAAAAGAAACAAGCAGCAACAAGAGAAAATGGCAAAAATAATACTTTAGTAGACTGATTGTTTACACCCCACACATACGCACAATAATATGGCAAAAATAATATCTAAACGTTTGTGTGAAAGGATAGATTTTTGTTGTGGTCGACAAGATTGTGAAAAGATTGGTATTATTTATTTATTTATTTTGTTGTGCGGTGAAAAGTCGAATCCATTAATAAACCAGAATTAATGAGTGACAAAATGGACCCCCCCCCCCCCCCCCCACATTTACGAAATTGCAAATAATTGTGTATGCATTCAAATTTTTGATCAGACAAGCATTAATTAATGCTCGATCTGTGTAAGGATTTGACAGGGTTTTTACCTGTTTGCATCGTGGAAGATTCACTACATGACAATACAATGCACATGTTCAGCGACCGTTCGTTGAATGCAGCTGGCATGCGTGATTATAGGTTATATGTGTACAGCTGGCATGCGTGATTATAGGTTATATGTGTACAGCTGGCATGGCAGATACCGACATATCACTTCTTTAAAATTATTGTTTAGTATAACGTATGTTTTTAATTTTTAAATAATATTATATATTTTTTTATATATTTTTTTTATTTATATGTAATTTTATACATATTTTTAAATATATATTTTTAATTTTTAAATATATATATCAAACAACTTATTATGAAAAATACAAAAAAAAAACGCTTAAAATTTCGAGAGTATTTAAATTTTAAATTTTATAATGTTTTAAAATTTTGATTTTATCTCATCCTCCTCAGTTAGTTTTTTGGTTGATGTATTCATTAAATCCCACATCAGCTTATGACATGTATTAGCTAGTCCAATTAAATTCTGACATGCAGATGATTTCTTAAAATAATTTTAAAAAATCTTTAAAATACTTAAAATAAGGTCAAGATTGGATATTAATTCCATTTTTCAAACAATATAATTAGTAGGCACTGTTTTCAAACTATATTTTTTACTAGCATTTCGAGTTTAAGAGGGTCGATTTTGAGCTATAAATCGAGTCTTAAAGACTCAATTTTAGTGTTCTGATTATGTCAGATGTAGCGTTTTTTCACGTGGTGTCCACATGAAAATCGAATTTTAGAGACTCGATTTACAATCCAGCACAACCTTTACAGCTTCTCATCAGAGAAGAACCCAACACAGAGAAGAAAATCAGAGAAGAACCCAGCATAGAGGAGAAAGAGAGAGGGAAAAAAAAAACCCCACAGCACAGCAACCACCACCACCACCACCTAAAATCCAACACCACCGCCAAATCCATACCCACAAACCCCATCAGAATCGGAATCCACCCGAAACCTCATCAAAACCCACCCAAAATCAAAACCCACTCACCTCTGCCACGATTCACTTGATCTTGCCACTCCATGACCACGCCCATCTCCACCACACATGACCTTGTCACGACCCACACCGATCTCCACCGCTCCACTTGATCAAAACCCACGCCGATCTTGACCCACTCGATCAACGCCACAACCCAACCCAGCTCTGGTGTCAAGACTTGAACGAGAGAGAGGGAGTGAAGATTGAGGACCGAAGGAGAGAAAGAATCAAAGAAAAAGCTTCATTTGCTGTTAGCAAAGGTAAACCGGACAAGACCTCCAACACATCGGCACAAATGGATCCAAAGAGAGGTGGAAAGGCACCAGTGGCAACAGCAGCAACAAAGAAGAAGACAAAGAAGGTGTTGAATCCATTGTTCGAGAAGCGTCTTAAGCAATTTGGGATCGGTGGGGCTTTGCCACCGAAGAGAGATCTGACCCGATTTGTCTAATGGATCTGGGGCATAGACGCCGCGCGCTAAAGCGGCGAGGTTTCTCGCCGTAAGCGAGGTTTTTTTTTCTGATGAGAAGGTGGGGTGGGTCAGAGAGTTGAATGTGTAAGGAGGCTCTGATGAGAAAGTGGGGTGGGGTGGGGTGGTTTAATATCTCAGAGAGTTGAATGTGTGAGGCTGAATTGGTGCGCTGAAAAGTGGGTTGGGTTTTGTTATAAATCAAGTTTCAAAAACTCGATTTTCAGGTAGACGCCATGTGAAAAAAATGTCACATCAGACATGATCAGAACACCAAAATCGAGTCTCAAATACTCGATTTATAAGCTCAAAATCGAGTCTCTTAGACTCGAGATGTTAGTAAAAAATATAGTTTAAAAATAATGCTTACTAGTTATATTTTTCGAAAAACACTGTTAATTTCCAATTTTAGCCCTTAAAATAAATCCTAAATCTAATTAAATTAATTATTTTTTCTTTCTTTTGAATATAATTTCGGAAGAACATGTAGGGCTGTAAATGAATCAAGCTGATCATGAACAACTCGGAATCGGCTCGATAAAAAGCTTGTTCATGTTTGTTTGTTTATAAATAAGCTAAACTTGAGTCTTAGTTTTAAGCTCGTTTAATAAACAAGCCGAGCCTAAGCAAAAAAAATTTGTTAAAAAACAAGCTCGTGAGTTATTAGGCTTGATACACAACAATTCAAGCGTATACTCATTTATAAGTTTATATGTGTTAGCTAAATATACTCATTACACATATATTAATAATGGCATGGCCAACATGAGACTACTACCTATAATTACCTTAATTTTTTCCTTCTCTTTAAATTGATCAAGAGCCACTTTAGACTATAGTTACGTTTAAAAATAAATAAATAATTAAGTAGGCCACATATGATCCTTCCCTATCAATCATCTAAAGTAAAGTTATGAAACATGTTAGTATTTTCTCATTCATAATAGTTACAAACATGTATTTTTCTAGTCCTTCACCATTTAACGTGAGTGTAAAAATTGTATTTTCAACAATTGCTGAAGCTGTAGACAAGGAATGATGAATGAATGAATTTAATTATGTAAATTATTAATTTGAATAATAGCTAATCATAAGTAAGACTAGCTGCATGATAAAATAAGTATACTATTTTCTTTTTCTTTTTTCTTAATTTTAGAGATTTAAGCATTTAATAATGTAATTTTTTTAGATTTTAAGCTCAAAATTTTGACTTGAGCTTGAGTTTGAGCTTGAAATTAAGCTTGAGTTTAACTTGACTAATTAATCAAGCCAAGCCAAGCCAAACTCAAGCTTTTTGGCTTTCCCACGAGCTCAAGCTCAAACACTACTTTTAAACTTATCACAAGTTCAAGCTAAACTCAAACTTTTAATTTTACCTAACGAGCCAAATTTAAACATACACTACTCGACAAATCACAGCTCGATTACCGACCTAAGAACACGGTTCTTCCCCAAAGAATCAAAGGTCAAGTCAAGAGTGCAGCACCGAATCTGATGATGACTAGTGACAGCAACAGCAAAGATAAAACCAAAAATGAAAGGCTCCTTACCCAATCCACTCTCTTTCTCTTTCTTATATAACAAGTCCTACTCCACAAACAAGGTCCACTACCATCAAAGAATCAGAGTTGGGGATGATCACGATTTTCAGTTTTTAGTTTAGAAAAGTTCTTAATTGTTATTTGGTGTTATAATAATAATAATAATAATAATTATTATTATTATTATTATTATTATTATTATTATTATTAACTTTGGGAGTATTGTTTTAATGATTTTTAGTTTTTTAAGTATCTGGGTTTGAACATTGCAGAAAACAAACACAAACCTAGAAAAAAAATGAAGAAAAAGATCTGAGCAACTCATCAACAAGCCTACAAAATAAACATCAAGAAACAGAGCTCACCCGAAAATTACTCATTTTCCCACCACCACCACCACCACCACCACCACCACACCATGATTACATTCAGTTTTCAACAAAAACCCATTTGGCCAAAAGACCCACCTCTCATTTGCTCTTTACGCTAAATCCAATTAAGTGTGGTGCTATGCCATTGCTGCACCGGAGATGGATAGCGGAAGGGTTCAAAAGAAAAACTTCCCCTTTTGTTCATGAGATAAAAAATAAAATAAAATAAAATATAAAAGAAGGTTTTTTTTTTTTTTTTGGGATAAAAATGAGATAATAAAAGTTGAAAAGGTTAAAAATTTTAATTTTTAATTAATTTAATAAATTTTAAAGATTTATTTTAATTTATTTTTAAGTTTAAATAATGACATAGAATATCTTTTTAAAAAAAAAAAAAGACATAAAATATTTAATAAAATTTGTCACCATTTAATTGGTCCACCTAGCAAATATGATAGTTTGATATAAGTCAGGCCTGTTCAAGAATATACCGGCACCGACAAAACTGGTCTGACCGCACCGCCTAGCTCAGAGCTCCGTCTAAGGTTTTCAGCACGGTGGTCGGTGGTGGATCTTTAGTACCGACGTCGGACTGGTGCGGCCATCGGCGCCGAGATTTGCACACCAACGAAGACCGAACCGACCCGACGTGTTTTATATATATGTTAATATGTATAAGAACTCTGAACTTAAGAAGAGCCGAAGACTAAGAGGCCTAGGGGGTGTTTGGTAAAGTAATTTGAAAATTGTTGTTTATTATTTTTTAAAATATGTGTGAGTAAAAAAGTGTGTGAAAATACGTAAAATGCTGTTTAAAAACTAAAAATTACCAAACACCCTCTAACATTTTAAGTTCTAAGAAGAGGCAACATTCATCCATGAACAGGGTCATCCTTATCAAAAAATATTTTGAATAAAAAAAGAATTAACGTGTCACATGTGAACTCCTTTTTTTAGTCAAGAAACATGTGTGTGTCAGGAGAATAGTATGAGACTTTGAGGCCATTAGAGTTACTTAGAGTGGTCTTGTCTATAAGTAACTCTAATGTCTCCCACTTGCATTTTTTGAGAAAAAAATATTTTAAAAAAAAAATGCTATGGCCGTATGGGTGGTCTTGTCTATAATAAGTAACTCTAATGTCTCCCACTTGCATTTTTTGAAAAAAATATATTAAACAAATAAATAAAAAATTATGTGGCCGTAGTGTGTTATAATCATGCCACTCTCGCGTTTTTTTAAAAATAAATATTAAAAAATAGAAAAAGGACAACTGTCATTGTTTGAGCCACTGATGAAATCAGTCACTATACATGATATTTTTTAAAGGCCTAAAAAAGCCAATAAGAATTTTTAAAAAACTCAACCCATATAACCGAACGAACTACACCAAACCGTTAAGATTAACCGCACTTTGTGTAGACCGGTTTTTATCTTTCAAAAGTGAGATGCGGTTAAGCATATGGTGAAACCGCACCCTATAGGTGTGGTGCAAAAAACCTCTCCAAAACTGACCGAACCGAACCGTGTACACCCCTAGATGTGACGGACACATCAAAAAAATAAATAAATAACTTACAAAAAGTTACAATCCAAACAGAACATTTGGAGGCAAAATTAAAATTCTTAAAATTTCATAATGTTAAATCTAAACATCCCAAAACTTCAATGATGTGTTTTGCACCTTATGATTCTATCCTTGTTTATTTTTTAAAACTTAAAATATTTTTTTAAAAAAAGTATATATTTGTTTGAAAATTGATAGTCATAACAGCAGGGATTCTATATTTTAACTTTGAACATTTTCATTAAAGATATTAGAAAGTAGTAGTTAGTGTCAATAAAATAAATAAAGTTTCATTTTAATTTTTATTCTAATTAATATAATTATATATTTTTATTTTAATTAGCCATCTTAAAAAAAATCTGAAAATTGAAATTATTTGTTTGTTTATGCAATTATGCCATGTACTTAAAGGATTAACAATATTATCTTCTTTTTTTAACTCATGGAATATGTTTGAAAATTATTTAAATTTTAGTGACTACTTTTGTAATCAAGGTTACTAATTTTTTGCAAATTTATTCCTTCATTTTTGTATTTAGTTGATATTAAACTTGATTTTTTTTTTCTAAATAATATTAAACTTGATTTGACCACAAAACTTTGAATATATCTATTTTACTTCTTCAAACAAGCTATTTTTTAAAAACCTTTCTTGCAATTATCATTTTTCAACAAATAGAGTTATCTTAAATCATATAATAAGAATACAAAACTAACTCAACTTTTCTTTTTCCTCTTAAACTTTAAAGACCGAAATCACTATCTATATAGGAAATCCAATAAAAATTATAAGATGTGAAAAAAAAAATGAACTGCTTAAAGAACATTTGAAAGTTCATAGACTAAAAGTGAACTTTTCTGATAATTTAGGGACAAAAATAATATTTTACCCAACAAACTTTGCATAGGACATATATAGCCTATAAGGTCTTATTTAAGCAGTATTTTAGCTAAAAGACTGCAAATTCATTTGTGAATTTTCAATTTTTGGTTTTTTCAACAGAGACACGTTTCAAGTTCGAATCCCCTCCAAATTAAAATCTTGGATTTAAAAATTAATTATTTAAAGAAAAAAAAAAGGAAGTTGAAGGTTTTGAGGTCAATGTTCTACTAAAGGTCATGATTTCATATATAATTTAATAACTAATTGAAATATAAATAAATGGATTAAAACTGTAAAAAATTAGAAAAAATTGACTAAATTAATGTCTTAAAAAATAAATAACTTTCAAATGTATTTTTGCAACTTTTGTAAGACAAATAAAAAAATCTTAAAGTATAAATAAATGATGTTATTCTTTTTTCTGTTGCAAAATAATTTATTTATTAATCCTTCAAGTATAAAAGTTTTTTTTTTTTAAAGAGAGTTTCAACCTCTAGCATCTATTCCTAATGATTATTTTTTATCATCATACTAAGAAACCAAAATAGAACCCTTTGCCATATAAGTATTTTTGTTTATTTGGATGGAAGTGTTAAATAAGACATGAAAAGGCCGATGATTAAAGTGTGGTGGGAGGTGGGATAAGGTTTCTCTCCAAATTCGTTTGAAAAAAAATCCTTCAAACTCGTCTTATATCTTGTTATTAAATGTGAATTTTGAAAATCTAATTGTTATATTGCATGTTCTTTATGTTATAAACATACATGTCAAATTTCATTCAAATCGGATTTTATTTACTATTCAATCAATAAAATTATTTTCAATGCATAATTTTGGATTAAAAAAACTTGAAATTTAAACATTTAATTGATGATATAGCTATGGATTTTTATCTTCTTGAAATTTTGCAAGTATAGAGGATATCATAAGAACATAAAATCCAATAGTTAGATTTTCAAAATTCACATTCAATAAATATATATATATATATATATATATATATATAAAAGACGAGTTTAAAGGATTTTTCTTCAAACTAAATTTGGAGAGAAACATTTTCTTGAGAGGTGTGAGAGAATGATTAAACTTAAAAGTAAATAAAATTCTTTTCATTAGCTAACACAGGAATATCATATCCTAGTGATCGGGTGGGTTTGGCTAAATGTTGTACAATTGCAAAGTTGATTTCACACTGGAAAGTGTGAACACGTCATTTAGGTTGTCGTGTCCATGACCAACACGTATGAGACATGGGACACATGTTAGACATCGCTAGACACATGTTAGACATGGCTACACACGTCCTAGAAATTTTTTTAAAAAAAATTTTGAAAAATAACTAACACAATAGTGACATGGCGATGCCATGATTCCGACTTGGCCGATGCCACACACAAAAAAAAAGATAATAATTAAGCACATCATTCTGAGTACTGACTTAGAGCATCCACAACAGTGGAGTTATAATTATAGCTATTTAGCACCACAAAAATCACTTTATATATTTTACCTCTTCACACCCCCATAGCAATGAAGCTATATTTTTAGCTATTTGATTAAAATAATACAAATAACTCATTAAAATAATAATAAAAACACCCACAAAAAAAAACCAGCCCAGCACAGCACAATCATCCACCACCACCACCACCACCACCACCACCACCAGTCCACAGCTTGAAAGAAAAAACCACCACCCCTTCGCACTCGTCCCGTTCCTGACTCATCCGAGTCAACCCAACCCACACGTCCTTCCTCAGATCGTAAACCCACGCCGATTCCAACGCGTTCTTGTTCTCAACGGGTTGTAACTCGCTAGGTCCCACCCACCTATCAAAACCAGCTTGCCTTCACAGCTTTCCAACTGAGAAAACAACGGTAACACATCTGTGTAATTAGGAACCAGGTTGACTTGGCGATGGGGTTTGGGGAGATCGGCGATGGGGCTTGGGGTGGGTCGGGGAGCTGGGTTGGCGAAATAGATAGGGGACGAGGGAGATGAAGAGCTGGCCGGCGAGCTAAAGAGAAAAAAAAATTGAGGAAGAAAGAAGAGAAGCCAGAGAGGGAAAAAAAATAGGAAATGTTTATTTAATGAGAGAAGAGAGAGAAGTGTAATAATTTTTTTTTTTAACCTTTGAGCTACAGTGCACATCTAAAGATAGATGTGCACTGTAGCAATTAAGCTAAAATTTATAGGTATTGCTCCACTGCTGCAGGGCTGTTTTTGGTATTTTGGTAGAGCTAAAATAGCGATATAGCTATTTAGCTCCATTGCTGCAAGTGCTCTTATAGTCTCTCATGCTGATCTTCTACTCAGCCTAGCTTCTTAGATCTATTTCTCTTTTCTCTTCCTCTTCAGCTCTATTAACCCTGCAGCTCACCTTCTTCTTCTTGGTTCTTTTAAATTTTGTATTTTATGAGTTAAAGTCCACCACCCATCAAGCTACTGCCACGAAGTTAAACTTGCAACTTTTTACAATTCTTTTTTCATTATCTAGGTAGACAATAGGCACAAGTACATATTATTAGTGGTTAGACTTTAATATACTTCTAAAATAATTTTTTACAAATATTTAAAAATAAATAATATTTTTGTTATAAAACAAATTTTATTAGCTTTGAAATATGTATATATAAAATTATTTAATTAATTAATATACGTATCTTACGGTACCCATGTTTGAATTTTTAAAAAAATTTCATGTCACCGTGTCATATGCCTACCCTTATTCGTGTTCGTGCTTTTTAGATCTCATCCCTGAGAGCATGGTTGTCAAAATCCCGATCTGGATCCTACGATCTTACGATTTTACGATTTGACCTGTCGAAAACGATCGAAATCTCTCAAGGATCTTTACGATCGTTCAGGATCAGTTGGATCATACGATTCTGACGATCCCAAACGACCTTGGTTTCTTGTAATCTTTCTTAACTTGACAAAAGGCTCAATTGGACCTAAATGAAAAATAAAATCTCAATAGGTCAAGTTTTTCCACTCTAATGTAGAGAGAGTGTTAGTTAGACCCAAATGAAAAATATCCCAATAGAGTGTCACATTTTGAGGTTTTTGGCCTTTTTAAATGATGCTTATAAATGAATGTAATGATGTATGGTAATTATATCAATGAATGTATAATTTATGTGATTATTTAACATATCAATGTGTATTTTTTGTTTTTTTTCTCAAATAATGTAGGATCTTATGATCCACGATCCAATCCTACGATCTACGATCCCACCTACCTCCCGCGATCCTACGTAAGATCTCGATTTTGACAATTTTACCTGGGAGAAAACTTTGCCCTGAATTTACACATATAAAAGGCCACATTGGCACTCTTTTCAAGACGCAAGCAAGTATTCCCTAAAATATGCATTATAAGAACATTCACATCTGGTATTTTCAAACTATTTTATTTTACCATCTTAAAAGCTACTTTATCTATTATACCATACCATTTTACAATACGTCTAACATCTCAACTTTTATTTTACAATACAACAAATTAAATGATATAAATTATACAATAAAATAATAAACAAATTTTCTATCTCTCTCTCACTTTTGTCCCTGCCTCTCCCTCACTTTCTCAACAACCAAACAAAAAATCACCACCAAGCCACCACTGCCCTCTGCCCACCAAACCCACTGGAACCAAAAACCCAAAACAAAAAACTAAACCCAGCAAATACCTACCAAAGACCTAGTAAACTCATAGCAGAAACAACCAAACAAACCACTACCCACCACGCCACCACTTCCCTCTGCTCACCAAACCCACCGGAACCAAAAACCCAAAAAAAAAAAAAAAAAAAACAAACAAACAAAACAAAACCCACCAAAAACCCAGCAAACCTATAGCAAAAACAACCCAACTCTGGTGGCGAGCTTGAACGAGAGAGAGACAGAGAGAGAGATGTGAGCAAGGGAGTGAGAAGTGAAGTAACAAAGAATCAAAGAAAAAAAATAAAGGAAAGGAAGAAAAGAAAGAAGCAATGGCTAACAGAGGCAGAGAAAAAAGAATATAAAATTTATCCAAGTTGGTAAAATGAATGGTACCGTAGCACAATTGCCAAAAAAATTTACAATTTTACAAGTTTAGCAAGCCAGCTGTTGATTTCTTTTGAGGCTAGATGCTAAATATTGCTAACATATGGTATTTATAATTTCCATTGTGAATGCTCTAATTATTGAAAAGTGATTCTAAAGTAATAAAAAAAAAGTTTTTATTTAAATTTCTATTAGGTTCGTTTTGTTTTTGTTTGGCCAAGGTCTTCTTAACGTCTTTAGCCATTTAGTTAAAAGTCTACTAATTTTTTTTTTTGTTTGCATGGCAGAGTTATTACATAATTGATTGAGGGAAACAGTCAAAACCATTTGCTTCTAACCTCAAGGTAGGTTCTCTCTAAGGTACAATAGCTTTGACTAAATCGTCATATGTTTTATGTTGATACTGTTGTAATAGCTTAACCCAAGCTCTATTATAGAATTATTTTTCTTTTTCCAAACATCCCCTTAATATTGTGTTATTTATGACTTGGCGTGTTTGTTCATAATTGTTACTGTTTTATATTATTGAGGAATGGGGTAATAGGTCTACTTATAGACTTATAAGTATGGTTTTGAAACTCGGACTGTTCATTGAACTGTAAAAGAAAGAGATTACCAAAGTTGAATCGAAGTTGAACCGTGATGATGTCATAATTAATTTAATAATTATTTTAAATATATTAAATTAATATAAGTACAAAATTTGAATAAAATAATCCCTAAATAAAAATAAAAATCTATATTTCAAATGTATTTTTTATATCATAACTTTCATAAGATAAATAAAAAAAATTAAATTCAAAGCAAACATAATAAATAAACAAATATATAATTAAATGCATTACAATGTCAAGGTTGAATTGCTGATTATAAGAAACGTAGTTGATATACTTAAATCACTAACCAAACCAAATTGTAAACCATTGTTATCAATTTTAAATCTAATATAATATAAAATATTATTAAAATATTAAAGAAGACAGTTGATCTAATATAAAATATTATTAAAATATTAAAGAAGACAGTTGATGAAGTTTAAGCTACTGTGGTAGTGCTACTGTGGTAATAGTGCTGCATCAATCTCATAAAAATACATACATACACACACATATATATATATATATATATATATACTTATGTGATCTAAAGTTTGTGGTACACAGTGGGCGAGAAAGTGAAGGCGTGTTTTATCGATTAATTGTTATTAGTTCAAATTTAAAATATGTATTAAAATTATTTTTTTAATAATAACTATCAGTAACATCTTACAACTTACAAATTGTTATAAAAAGTTATGATAATATTATAGATATCACATTTCTTTTTTAAATTTTTTATATTTTAAAAAAGAAATAATATATCTACAATATTTTTACAATAAATTTTAAGTAGCAGATTGTCACTGGTTGTTATTGTTGAGTTAAAAAAGTAATCTAGTTGTTAAATTTAAATTTAAACCAATAACAACTAACAACTTGTAATTTGTTGTAAAAATACAATATTTTTACAACAAATTTTAAGTGGTAGATTGTCACTGGTTGTTATTGTTGAGTTAAAAAAATAATTTCAGTACTAAATTTAAATTTAAACTAATAACAACTAATTACTTATAATTTATTGTAAAAATATTATAAAAATATCACGTGCATAACACTTTTTAAATTGTCTAAGTACATCCCGTTTTTTTTGTTTCTTTGTTTGATTGATGGATTTATCTCCTCCACCGTTTATAATTCTACATCTCTATGTCTTTTTTTTTTTTAAATAGTATCTTAAATTTTTCTCATCTACTCATTTAAAAATTTTACCTTCCCAATGCCTCTTTTACTTTCCCAATGCCTAGTTGCCAACACGTCTCTTAAGGGAACTCTATCTCTTTTTTGATGAACACTCCTCTCTTTCTTCTTCACAAATCTCCTCGGTTCTCACAAAACTCTTCCTCTGCTCCTTCTCCGTCTCAATTACGGAAACAACTATGGGTTTTTTTTTTTTTTTTTTTTTTTTTTTTTTTTTTTTTTTGGGTCAAAAACTCTTGCAGAGAATTGCATTGTCACTGTGCAGTGGCTGCTACTTTCTTCTTCTTCTTCTTCTTTTTTTTTTTTTTTTTTTTTTTTTGTCAAAAAAAATTTCGCAGAAACACTCATTGCCAAAAAGAAATTTTCGCCTGAAACTACCCAGAACATTGATGCGAGTTCAACGTTTGACAGAATGTTATGGTTGAAGCTTCAACAATGGTGATTTGGTGCTGTGAGTCTGTAATGTTTTTATTTTTTAAATAAAAATAGCTCTGATTTGAATCGTAAAAACTGCTCACGGTTCTCAAACCCGGGCGATTCAACCGTGGTTTGAACGGTTCTTTGCTTTTCTTACCTAGAACGGTTCCTGGGGGTAAAAGAACTGTAATAGTGAGAGGTTCGCGATTTTTCCTAGCGGACCGTACTATTCGGTTCGGGTTTTAAAACTATGCTTATAAGGCATACTTAAGAGTCAAAAGTCTTGTTTACATTAGAGACATTCAGGATTTCAATTACCTCTCCCTAATTATATTTATCAAAAGGGATTTACTCATCAAAAGGGATTTACTCAAAACTAATGTTACTTATAACTTACAACCCATTTTTTAGGGGTGGCAATTCGTACTCGCGTGTCGGGTTCGTGTCGTGTCAACTCATACGTATCCGACTATATGGGTCAACACTAACCCGATCTGTTTATTAAACGGGTCAAGATTCCTCAACCCTAACACGACCCATTTATTAAACGGGTCAATCGTGTCGACCTGTTTATCTAATTTTATCAAAATAAAGAAAAACATTTATGAAAAAACAAACAAATAAATATTTTAAATATAAAATTCAAAATTAATGAGTAACTGCATCACAAATAATCATTCAAAACTAAAGCATATCTCAATATCATAAATAATTAATCACAATATGTCAAAGAAAATAAACTACAACAACTAATAAGTTTATATACCTAGGGTTTGAATGGTATATTGGTAAAATTTTATTTAATTAAACGGGTCAGACATGTTAAATGGGTTCCATAGGTTGAACCCTAACCTAACCTGTTTATCAAACGAGTCCGTCGTGTCAACCCGAATATGACACGAACCCATTAAGCCTCAACTCATAACCTGCTAATTTCGTGTCTTGTCGTGTCGGGTTCGCGGGTCGTGTCCAATTTTGCCACCCCTACCATTTTTTCACATAAAATATCATTCTTTTAAGTGTGGCAGTTATTTTTCTTTGTCCAAAACATTGCCAAATATTGTGTTTTTTATGACTTGGTGACTCTACTTCTCCTGAATCATGTGTTCTCACTAGGAAATCGCCAAATCAGTCCCAAAATTGGTATCAATAATTCCTACAAATATTTTATAAATAGTGTATATATTTTGAGCAAAATGTCCATTAAATCCGAAGTAGTACTAACAGTGACAAGATTTATATATCGGTGAGTCACATAAATCATAAATGTAGTACATATATTGTACTTCACCTTTTGTACTACAATAATATGGTATGCTTTAAAAGATCATAGAAGTTCCACCATTCAAACTCCGTCAATCCTCCGCACCCATTCTTCTCCCAAAAAGATATATATCATCAATCCTTTAGTTCCATTTTGAGAAATTTTAGGACACAATTTTTGTTACACCTCTAGCATAGTCGATTATAAGTGATGCCAAATACTCCTTTGAGTAAATTCAACACGGTTCCTAGAAGTCTAGAACTGATTCCGCATATGTCAAGGCCTGGGTAAGATTCTTGTCCCATAAAAAGTTCTTATCTGATTTCATTATATGAAAGTGCATTTAGGCAAACACGAGCGAAATTAAATACAATGAGTTTTTTAGATTTTTTTTTTATGACACCAAAGATAAATGAGAAAAAATATTTTCTTTTTCTATGTTTGGGTAGTTTACAATTTCACACTTATCTTTTAAACCAACCAAATTCTCCATTTATGTTTAGAAAAAAAAAAAAACCCAAAATCCATTACATTTTCAGTTAAATATTCCAACGGAGTCACAATGATTAAAAATGTAATCTAAGAAAATATCAACACAATCCTCAAAATTTTCTCTTCCTTCTAGTGTAAACCTAATAATTTCTTGAAAAGATTTTGTTGAATTTAACTAAGTAACGATACGAAGGTATTTACTTATTTTCTAAACATAGATTAAAATATTGATTAATTTCAAAAATAAAATGAAAATTTGTGAACTACTCCAAATATAAAGAGAGAAAAAAATGCTTTTTTATTTTTTACAGCAATTTGGAACAAATAATTGATTAACAAAATGCAAAATGGATTCAAAGTTACTCATTAATGAAAGATTGATATTTTTTGAAACTAGCTAAGTACTATCATCATGTATATACTATTTACATCATTACATGTACCTTTTTTTTTTTTTTTTTTTTTTTTTTTTTTTTTTTTTTTTTTTTTTTTCTAAAATGAGCTATTTACGTGTCCCTATTATTTGATAAACAAACTTACATAGTTACATGCTTTGAATTATTATTTTCAGTAGCCAGAATTATTTTTTTTTGTCGTTTTTGTAAAATGCCATCTACATTTTGTTTTTTTAAACTACGCACGTGTTTTTGAATTATAATTGTTTTTGTCGTTTTTACTAAATGCCACCTACATTTTTTTTTTTTTGAAACCTACATTTTGTTTTTGTGTTTGTTTTTGTTTTTTGATACACTAACGTACATGCTTTGAATTATTAGTCTCTGTCGTTTTTATTAAATGCAGTCTACTTTCTCTTTTTCTTTTTCAAAAAAAATTCAATAACTTTTTTTGTACGAGACCTACTAACTCCAAGGGGGTGTTTGGTTCAATGTAAAATGTTTTTTAAGTGTAAAATATTTGCAGGGAAAAATACTTTTCGGAAAAGAAAATATTTTCAGATGTTTGGTGGCATCTTAAAAATATACTTTGAAAAATATTTTTTAGTGTTTGGTTGTATTCTTGAAAATGCCATAAAAAACACATTTTTTTCTTGTTGCTCACATTTTCTCACGTTTTCTCAGCTTCCAAACAAATATATAATATTATTTCTTAGATAAACTAAACAGAATCAAAACCCAAAAAAAAAAAAATCATCAAATCCGGTCACGAGAGAAGAAGGAAAAGGGAGAGGCGGCTGGGTTCGAAGGCAAGATCGCGCGGACAGGAGCGAAGGCGATCAGATCGGCGATGGGTTTGAGGCCATGTGATCGGATCGGCGATGGCTTTGAGGCGGTGCGATCGTTTCAGCAATGGGTTTGAGGCCGTGCGATCGGATCGGCGATGGCTTTGAGGCGGCGCGATCGGTCATGGGCGATGGCGTTTGAGGCGAGATCAATCATCGGCGACAAGATCGATCATCGGCGACGAGATCGAGACGATGAGATCGGCCATCGGTGGCAAGCTTCAGGCGGCGGGCTTCAATCGGCGGTGGGTTCAAGCTCTCTCTCTCTCTCTCTCTCTCTCTCTCTTGGTTCAGGTGGGCTGAAAATGGGTGGAATTAGTTTGAAGGTAAAATAGGTCTGGAAAATGGATTACAGTTGAAGGCCTGATATTTTACAGTCAACGGAAATCATTTTCCGTTTGACTGAATTTTCCGGCCAATCCAAACATGCGCTGTGGTGTAAAATGTTTTCCGGATTTCATTTACTGCCAAAACAAATGCAGCCCAAATTTTGCAGAAATAATACCCTTATTAGTTTATCCTTTATTAGGTACACAAGAGTAACATTAAAACGCAATTTTATTCTAGAAAGTATATTGAAGCCGAAGGATTTTATTTGGACAGAGTTAATTTATTTCTCCAAACTAATTTGGATAAAAATTCTTCTAATTAGAGATTCATAAAACCAATCATGTATATTTTTAATCATATAACATATTTAATGAGTAATGTAATCTTTTTTTGAGAATTTTATTGTTTTGAAAATTTTCTACTAAACAATTAAGTACAAGATATAGATGGGTTCAATCATATTTGTTTTAACTCATAAGGTAATTTATTTTTACTACAAGTTTATGTATAATTTTTTAAAGTTTTTTGGTTTGTTTGTTTGTTTGCTTTTTTTCCACATACAATTGTTCTTATTTATTTATTTATTCATATTTATTTTATTTTTTTTTTACTTTTGACCAACCTATCCATATGCTCCAGCATCTACACCAACATACTAATTTAGGAGTAATATTTTACATCATATCCAAGATCACACAGGCAATCCCTACATATACTATGAGTTGCTTCCAACTCCCTAAGGGTCTATGTGAGGACCTAGAAAGAATGGAGAGAAATTTCTGGTGGGGTTAGAGAGATCGGGAAGCTAAAATGGCTTGGGTCAACTGGAGGAAAATGTGCAAATCAAAATCAGAAGGTGGAATGGGTTTCTGCAACTTATAAGCATTTAATCTAGCAATGCTAGCGAAACAGGCATGGCGTATCCTGATGAACCCAAACTCGCTAATTGTGAGGATTTACAAGGCCAAGTACTTCCCCTACAGTGATATTTTGGGTGCAAAGCTTGGATGCAGCCCCTCGTATGCTTGGAGAAGCATTTATAACAGCTTGGAGGTTATTAATAGGGGTATAAGGTGGAGGGTTGGCAATGGGAAGATGATACATATTTGGGAAGATAAGTGGCTGCCTACTCCCACAACTTACAAGATTTGCTCCCCCCAACAAGATATTGGAGATTTCCCAATGGTGTTATCACTAATTGATGAAGAAACAAGGCACTGGAAAGTAGACATGGTTAAGAGGTATTTCCTTCCTTTTGAAGTTGAAACCATTTTAAACATCCCTCTAAGCTATAACTTAACGGAAGATAGCATAATCTGGATGGGAAACAAGTGAGGCGTCTTTTCTGTCAGGAGTGCATATTATGTTGCTCTTCCTATTATGGAGAACCCTGAGGTGGGTGAGTGTTCAGGCGGAGATAGTAGGACTTGCTTATGGAAGAAAGTGTGGCAACTTCAGCTTCCTGCCAAGGTCAGAATATTTGCTTGGAGGGCTTGCTTAGATGGGCTGCCTACTAGACTAAACATGGCAAAGCGAGGTATGATTGATGAAGCCGAATGTCCACTCTGTGAGAAAGCTGTTGAAAGCACTAGTCATGCATTATTTTATTGTGATAAGCTTTGTGAAGTATGGTGGAATTGGCAAGGTTGTCCAATAAATCTGCTGGCTGAGAACATGTGCCTTGTGGACTTAGCTTTGAAAATATTGGATGCTGGTTCTCCAACTGACCTTGAAACTCTCTTCGCCACTGCATGGGCCATTTGGTTTAACAGGAATCAAGTGGTCCATGAGTCTAAAAGCAGTCCCCATTCTCAAATATGGAACCTAGCAGTGCGCACTTAAGAAGACTACAAAAATGCTATAGTGTATGATCATGTTAAACAACAACCCCCAGATGTTAGGTGGGCGGCACCTCCTCCGGAAATCTACAAGATAAATGTAGATGGTGCTATGGCAGGGGTTGGGAGTAGGTCCAAGGTGGGTGTGGTTATTCGAGATAGTAGAGGGATGGTTATAGCTGCGGCTTGCAAAGTATTGAATGGGGGTTATGATGCAGCTGTCACGAAAGCTTTTGTAGTGGATGAAGGAATTTGGTTGGCCATGGAGATGGAGCTTCATCGAATCATTGTGGACTCCAACTCAATTGGGATGGTTGATGCTATTAACGAGAGCAGCTGCAATGGTGAGTTTGGGATGGTCATCCAAGGATCTTTGGAGCTGCTTCGGTTTTTTAGGAGCTGGAAAGTTTGAAAAGGGACTACAACAGAGCCGCGCATGAACTTGCACAGATAGCTAAGACAACTGGATCTTCTCAGCAGTGGAAAGGAATGGAGCCGCCAATGATACGACATGTATTGCTGTTAGATAGGGCTAATTGTTAACTTTGTACTTGTTAGCTCTTTCTTTCCCTTTTCTCTGTGATCTGTTGTATGCCAATTTCAGTTTCTTGGAATGCCAGGTTCATCTTAAAAAAAAAAAAAAAAAACGAAAGATGGGAAAATAAGAGGAAGAGTGTTGGGGCCGAAGACACATAACAGATTGACAGAGACGATAAAAATAGCGGCTGTGACTTCTGAGACAAGTGGAAGCAGATGAGTCTTAATAAATAAGGCCATACAATAAATAAATAGACACACACATATAAATAGACACACAATGTTGATGATTAAGGGCTGTCAACCACAAACAGATCTGAGAGTGAGACAATGTTCTGAATTTCTGGTCCTAGCTGCTCTCACCCTTACGCAATGTTACAATGATATACAACAAATATTTTTTTTTAGAAGATTCTTTTTTGAAAGAATTAGTTAGTTAACTTAGAACATGAAAAATTTAGTATACTAACAGTGTACTAACAGGTCTAATATCACTAACGGTATATATGTACCACAAACAGTGTACTAACAGGTCTAATATTACTAACAGTATATATGTACCACAAATTTATGCTAATTTGATGCTAATATACATGTACTACAAATTTATTATGGTGACGATGTCAACTCCCTATCATTGCATTGGCCTCCACTCAAATAAGAAATATCTAGGACCATAGTAGTTTGTGCGTGCCACTGTTTTCGCCAATTTCATTATGATAGACACGGTTGATAAAATATAGTAAATTATGTGAAAGTGACAATGAATCCTAATACGTTGTATGAGATAATTTTTCAAAAAAAAAAAAAAAAAGTGGTAAATGGTGTCCATCTTAGAATTATTCCACTAAAATATTAGTTTTCTTGATATTGAACCAATTTTGAAAAGTACGCTTTAAAAGAAATAGGAGTTTTATACTATAAATGGGGAAAGGAAAATGTAATTTTCTATTATTTGGTTTGAGTGAAAATAGAGAGGAAAGATAATTGGATGGATAGTGAAAATGTAATTTACTTCATTCTTTCACTTTTTTAGTCTTTACCGAATATACATGATGAATAAAATACATATTTCCAATCCTCCCAACCAAATAAAGCATCAGTATGCAATATATTTACCAGAGGAAACTCTTTAACACATTATACAAAGATCTCTATAGAGATTTCACAAAATAGATTACACCTGGCATGATATTATATGTAATGAACGATGCAGCATGGTTTCTAAGTTTTTTTCCAATGTTATTATAAATGAATTAGCCTCATCACATGCGATGAGGCTTTTTTTTTTTGTCTAGTGTCATTATTATTATTATTTTTTAATTTTGGATAAGTTTGTTTTGAAGATATGAATTAATAAGAAAGTGTCCTATTTTGTAGACATTTTGAGTAGAGTTGGAAATATATTTTTATCGGGTTGTTCTCAAGTTTTTTCTTTGTTAAACCTAAAATTTAGGACAATTTTTGAACCATATAAAAGTCCAGTCTAAAGAGAAAAATTTTCTTATAGATAATATAGATATATAAGTTTAAATTGAAACATTTTTTTAAAAATGTAAGATTTAATTTAAAACTTCTAAAAAATAGAGCTAACTCGAATCAACTTATGAAAATTAAGGTGTAAATATTATTTCTATATATCAAAATTATTTATGCTAATTTTTATCGATTATATTTTTAAAAATATGTACTTTCTTTGGTATTTTTTTAGTCTTGTAAAATAGTTATATATAAAACTAACCAATATTTTGGAGGAGACGAGATATTCCTTTTTTTTAATTCACGGCTGAAAGACAAGTTGCCGACACGTGGAATGTCCCACGCGGTTTCTATCACACACACACAAAAAAAGAAAAAGAATATCACACGCGGTTCGCATGTTTCCCATTTTCTCTTATTTTTTTTAATATATTTTCAATATTAAATTGTAATTTAATTTTTTTTAAAGCGTGACTTAATTTAAAATTTTCTTTTAAAATTTTAAATTTTGAATCCATACCCTAAGTTTAGATGTATTTTGGATTTAAGTAATTAGATATTTGTTAAATGTCACGTTAACTTAATACACAGTTTTATGAGTATAATTTTTAGAACTATAAGAGGTATAGTCAAAATGAGAGATGTCACATTCATAATATTTATACAACAAATCATATGTAACAAGTAGTTTTTTTTTTTTTTTGAGAAACATATGTGGTAAGTAGTTATTAGTTCTAATTTGAATTCATAACTTAAATTACTTTTTTGTCTACCCATAACAATCAATAACAACTTACTACTTAAAATTTGTTGTGAAAGAATTGTGAAATATTATAGACATAACATTTCTTAATTGCGACATATTGATGAGCCGGCTTAAATCTGAACTATACATAACCCATAATTCAAGGGGTACATAATAAAGTATTGAAACTTTGGGAGAAAAAGATCAAAATTACTCAAAATTTTAATATTACAATCTTGAGTATTATCAATTTGTACATGCATATCTGTTTCTTTCCGTGCATTTATACTTCTATAAATACATCCTAAAACCTTGGTCGAAAGACTCGAAACCTAAAGAGAAAAGAGATTGTGAGTGAGACTGAGAGTAGTGTATTTTATGTGAGGTACAGAGTAGTTTGCACAAATGGGAGTGAAGAAGGTAGTATTGATCTTAGCTTTTCTGGGGTTCTTGTATCTGGATGGATTGCCGCTTTGCACGGCCTCAGTAGTCCATAATTACACCTACATAGTAAGTGTCACTTACCACCTACTATGGTACGCATAAAAAAAGAAACTTATCCAAACGTACCTTTAACTAGACAGGATCCAACTTTCCTTTCTATCATAAAAGCAGATGCTTTTGAAACACATGCGGTGACCAGTGTAAAGGAAAAGAGATTTATGTTGAAATATGTTGTTTAAGTTACTCAAAATATATGTACAAATTTGAAAGTTTGTGTTTCTCATATCAATGTCCATTTCTGGTTGCAGCTGAAGGAGACGAATTTTACCAGGCTATGTAGCACTAAGAGCATGCTGACAGTAAATGGTCAATTTCCGGGGCCAGTCCTTCGTGTTCAAAAAGGTGACACAGTATTTGTCACTGTTCAAAATAACGGAAAATATGGCGTGACTATTCACTGGTACATGATCAATCTCTCTCTCCCTCTCTCATGGTTGACTGTGTCATCACACTCACAGGATGTCTTATTTACCTCTGCGTGTTGTTGGCGTGATGTTGCGTGATATCATCTCTTTATTAGAACTTTTAGTTTACAATTTACTTTATGTATAATTTCAAGATGGTGGCTAAAAGTGGACAAATATCATGACTCTAATGGATCTGGTATACAGGATCTTTGCCCTGATTTCATGGGTTGCTTTGTCCAATAAATCAAAAGGTTTTAATTAGTTTTAGAGTTTAGATTAATATAATTTGGTATTGTTTGTAACTTTAAAGTTTAAAAACTATATTTAAACAATGGTAAAATACAGTTAACACCGTTGAAGTTGAAATTAAGGCTAATGCTAGTTAGGTCCAAAACTTTACAAAACTGACCAACTTATTTCCTAAATACGATAAGAAAAGGAGTAAAATGAGTTACAAACCTAGAGGTTTATGAACCAAATTAGTTAGTTTTGAAAAATTTTAGATCTGGCAAGCATTAGACCAAATATTAGGGTGTATACTATATTTTACCCTAAAAAGGAAAAAATATATTAAAAATAGTGAGGTGGGAAAAAATGATTTTAAAAAATAAATTTTAAAGGTAAACAAAAAGTCAAAATACATTCATTTTATAAAGATTCAAATGTATAAAAAATAGTGAATAACCTCATGTATGATGTCCAAAATGAAATTGGGCCGGAGATTAATATTTTTTTTTTTCCGGAACTGTAGTAATTTACACTTGAGATCCTACTGCTTTATCCGTTAGATCTTTAAAGAATTTATTGAATGATACAATTATATGGAATAAAACTCATAAAGCTGATGAACACATCTTTTTTTTTTTTTTTTTTTTTCTTCTAAAAACAGGCACGGAGTTAAGCAGCCAAGAAATCCATGGTCAGATGGTCCTGAAAATATTACCCAATGTCCAATTAAACCAGGAAAGAAATTTACTTATGAGGTAGTATTTTCTGATGAAGAAGGAACGCTTTGGTGGCATGCCCATAGTGACTGGTCGCGTGCAACAGTTCACGGCGCAATTGTTATCTCTCCTAAAAATGGAACCTCTTATCCATTTCCAAAGCCCTATGCTGAAGAAGTAATTGTATTGGGTATAATTTAGTAATGGCCAGTGGCCATAACTTATTTTCAGAGATGATATAACGGCGTATATATACCATATATAACTGGGAAGATTGCAAAGATTAACTGGAAATTAAATATATGCTAAGTTTGAACTTATACATCTAAATCTTCCTTTTTATGCTAAGTTTGTACTTATACTTATATGCTAAGTTTTTTTTTTTTCAAAAAATAAATCTTCCTTTTTATTCATTGCAGCGGAATGGTTTAAGGGAGATGTGAAGGAATTAATCGATGAAGCTACAGCAACCGGTGCTGATCCAAATGTATCAGATGCCTACACTCTTAATGGCCAACCAGGATATCCAAACAATTGCTCTACTGGTATGTATTTCTTTCCAAATTTATCATGTGGAAAAAAAAAATTTCTAAAAAATAAAAATTGTTTTATAAAAGAGTTTTGATTGTTTCGCATTCAATTGTATCCACATTAGTGCATTTGGGAATAGCTTATTTGCATAGCGTATTTAGTTTTTGGTAACTTTTATATTAAATGTGTGACAAAAAACTAAAACTTAGATAATTTGCAAAAAAAAACTGAGATAAAAAGGGAAAACAAATAAGTGGAGGCCAATTGCACGCACTCTATATTCATACTCTTTCATATCATTTATAAAATATGGATAACTAGCATGAAAGTGTAAACATTGTGTGAAATACTTTACATTCGGGTGTTAGCAACAATAATTTCTCTTATAAAAAAAAATGCTCTTGTAAATGATTTTTCTTCCATTATTTAGGGGGAAAGCAAAAACGATACCTAACATTGATAGTTGGAAAACGTTGGATATGGTTTTAAGAGTTGGATTCAAATTACATTACTCAAAAATATTTTATTGGATACCAATTTTGGGAAAGCTATTGTTGAATTACATTTTTTTTCTTATACATTACATATTTGCTAAAATTTTAAAGAAATGTAAATCATTAACTATGTCACATATCAAATATTTTAATATTTAGATTTTTATATTTTAAAATTAAGTATAAAAGATAGGTTCCTTAATCAAATAGTCAATAAAATTTGATTTATATGAAATTTGATATGCAATGTGTTAAGAATATTGGGATGGGAATATATAATGTCGAGGCTGGATTTTCAAAATTTTATTCCAATAAAAAGTTATTATGTTTTTTAACATTATTTAAAGTTATATCAGTTATAACTCTATCTTAACCCCTTTTTTAATTAAACTACAACTAATTGATCATATTTTCATGCTTCAGCAACAACATATCGTCTACCAGTTATTCAAGGAAAGACCTATCTTATCCGCCTCATCCACGCCGGCATGAATGAAGAAATGTTCTTCGCCATTGCACATCACAAGCTCACAGTTGTTGCACGAGATGCTTCATACTTAAAACCCATAAACACTAGCTACGTCTTGATAACTCCAGGACAAACAATGGACATTTTGGTCACAGCAAACCAGTCTCCAAGCCATTATTACATAGCTGCTCGTCCTTTCTTTGACTCTAATGCTCCATACGACAATTCCACCACTACAGCAATTCTTCAGTACGTAGGCAATTATACTCCTCCATCCTCTCCTTCCTTTCCAACCCTTCCTAATATTACTGACGAGTCTGCTGCTGACAACTTCACAACTCGCTTAAGAGCTTTGGCGAGCAAAGATCACCCAATTAGTGTCCCAACTGGAGTTGATGAACGGATATTTATCACTGTTTCTGTAAATCAGTTGCCTTGTGATAAAACTGTGTGTGGGGGTCCAAATAATTCCATTTTAGCAGCTAGCTTAAACAACATAAGCTTTTCGACCCCAAAAATTGATATACTACAAGCATACTACAGGTTGGTACTGCCATACTAATGTTGTTTATATTAATTTGTGGGTAAACTTAAAAGACAGTATATACCTTAGGTGTAGTATCTGTATATTAGATTTTTAAAATGAATTGTCTTTGGAAATGATTACATTGTTTGTGTTTTAATGATCAATGCAACTAGAGATTTGAATTTAATTGAAGAACTTAATATGATGTACTTAAGTTTTCCCCTTAATTTGTTAGTTGTGCTTATAACTAGAAACAATGCTTACAAAAAATTTAGGCATATAGGAATATTCTTTTAAAGAAAAATTCACAATTATTAATATTGTCTAATGTGATTGATACATAATATATATATATATATATATATATATATAAACATGTGTCAATGGTGGAAGTAATTATGTAAACCGGTGTGAAAAATGTTATGTTCAAATATTGCTCCAATTTTATTGTATCTTCAAAATCATTTTACAGGAATCTGTCCAACGTTTATGAAAGTAATTTCCCAAATCTGCCACCTTCTCTTTTTAACTTCACGGGAGATTCAAACGATGACTTACTACTCCCAAGCACAGGAACAAAGGCAAAGATCATAAAGTATGGTAAAAGGGTGGAGATAGTGTTCCAAGGAACTAGCATTGGGAATCCAGAGAATCATCCTATGCATTTGCATGGTTTTAGCTTCTATTTGCTTGGGACAGGTTATGGGAACTTCAACACAACCACTTCCCCCAAGACTTATAACTTGATTGATCCACCAGAAGTCAATACCTTTGGAGTTCCTAAGAGTGGATGGGCTACTATTAGATTTGTTGCTAATAATCCCGGTACTCTCTCTCTCTCTCTCTCATTAGTCACGATGAATGATAAATGTATGTGCATCTGATGATAATACATCAATGTGCTTATGACCACGTCATTTTTGAAAAAAATTTCCACAACGTGATAAAGTGGTCAACTTTGAGTAATTACTCTTTTGTTTTTTGTTTTTTTTCCCATTAATCACGATCCACCTCTTTAGAATTGTGACAGCTTTATTGTAGCACAAAGACCGTGTCCCTAAACTCTCTTATTACTGACATTTATAATATTCTTCAGGAGTATGGTTTATGCATTGTCATTTGGAAAGGCATGCAAGCTGGGGTATGAACACTGTCATCATAGTGAAGAATGGGACCACCAGCGCAACAAGCATTCGGCCACCCCCGCCTAATTTGCCTATTTGTTCCTAATGCTGGAAAATTTACTGTTTTAATGTCAAAGGCCTCAAACAATAGAACCTGATTTCAATGAGGTCTTTGAAGAATTATAATAAAAAGTATAATTAAGCAATTGAGGTGGTTTGAACAGTACTTCTAGAAAAATATACGATTGTACGAAAATCTGTCTTCTTGATATATCTACTTACTTATATTAATATAAAATTTCGATAACATATTTTGTCTAACTTCGATATTAGTGTCAAAATATTAATTTGGATACTAAAATATCAAAATTTGCATATTTAGCCTAGAAAAATAAGGAATTACTTTGTAGAAAAGGAAATTTTTTTGACCAATCACAAATTACAACGTTTTACCGTCAAGTCCACGTAATACATTCAAAGTGGCCAATTACAAGATGCCACATGGGACTTTGTGGGTTTCATTGTCATTGTTCAAAGACCAATGGAAATAATCCAAGTGTCACTTAATAGAAATTATAAACAATACCTAAAAGCCAATCACACTTCGACATTGGTTGATTTTTTTTTTGAAAGCGACGTGTGTTGATATTTAATTGAAAATAATATAAGCAGTTTAATTAAATATTGTCGTCTGTTATTTTAAACAAAGACACTTTTACTAATCAAATAAAGTGTTTGCAACTACATTTAGCGATTTTGAAAGCTCAAATTCAGACACGGAAGTAGAATGTGATAGTGAAGGAAATTACAGGGCCTTCATGGCAATTACCTCTGTTGATTTAAAGGATGATTTGAGCAGTTTGGTTGATGAACTTGGCGATCTTTCCAAGGATGAGGAAGTTGAAGAATTGGAAGATGAAGACGTATGCCAAAATGAAGGTGAGAACAACCTTCAAGAAGCATATGATTCTCTGCTTGAAGATTGTAGCAAATATGCCAAAGTTGCGAATCTTGTTGTGAAAAAGATGAAAAAGGTTGAAGAAGAACATAGGTGTATACTTGTGCAACTTAAGGAGGCAAAGTGTGAAGTAGAACAACTCAAGGGAGAATTGGTTGAAGCTTACTTGAAGATCAAGTTTCTGGAACTTGAGATTATTCAAGCTAATGTCAAGGTTGAGCGCATCTCTACGAAGAAACTTGACAACGTGTTGTCCTCACAAAAATCTTCACATGATAAGACTGGTTTAGGCAATATTGGAGAAGGAATCTCTAGCAGCGAACCCAAGAAGGAAGTAAGGTTTGTATCAGCCAAGAATGAAGAGAAACTCAAAGAAGTGAAGCCTAAGATTGAGATCCCTGTAGCTATAAAAAGAACCATTAGGGCAAAACCAAAGGAAAAATGGAAGTCATTACTCAAAAATCAAAAGGGGTCTCAAGTGAAGCATATGTGTCATCATTGTGGCGTATAAGGGCACACAAGGCCAAACTGTTTCAAGCTTCATGCACTCAAGAAGGCTGACTCTATGCATAGCCAAGAAAGTTCAAAGGGAGCACAAGCTAAGGGAGATAGTGAGGGACATCTCATTGGAGACGTTATGGAAATGTTGAATAACATATCACTATGCCTTGCTAGCTTCACTCCGAGGTTTGAAAGTTATGTTGGTCGAACCCCACCATTTAAAGTTCTCACCCAAAACACTCGTAAAGTATGGGTGAAGAAGGGTACCTATGCATGATCACTCTTTATGCCCATGTATTAATACTTCCGATGTTTAGGGTTATAGGTTCATGCATCATGTCATTCATAAATCTCTTGTGTCAATGCTTTCGAGTTGTAGCATGTTTCTTTTCAAGTTTGTCTTGTTCTTGTTGTTTTGTTGATCGTACTTTACATGTTCTGTTTTTGAGTCTGTTGAAAAATTCAAAAACCCATAAAAATTGAAAAATCTCTAAAAAGTTTGATTGCTTATGTTGTGTATATCACATGTGAGTTTGGCCTAGTACCTTCGTATTAATGGCATAGTGCATTTACAAGCTTAGCTTGTTATGTATGCACATCTATTTTTGTGGGAAAAATCTTGAAATCTATATATGATTGTTGTAAATCGATTTTCAAGCTTGTCATGAATGATTGGTCAATAGTCTTGTTGGTTTTGATACATTCATAGACTTGTGCCTATAAATCTTCCCACTTTTTTTTTTTTTTTTTTTTTTAATTTTATGTTTTTGCTTAAAGAGCTCAACAAATGTAAATCTCAAAGAATAGAGAGATAATGAGTTGTAAAAGCCGTTGCACATACTAGTATTTGACTAGGAAAAGGGAAAGCGACTTTATTATAATGTATGGTGCTCAAAATCCAAAGGCTTATTCTTAATATTGAAATATTAAAAATGTTAAGCACCGATCTCAAAATGAGATGTGTTGTTCACAAATGATCAAATGTTATGTTTGTAAAGAAGCCAAATGAAAAGCTTCAAAGATTTTGTAATCATTATCATGTGGGAGGTCATATATGTTCATTTCCATAATTGAGATAGACCACTTGACATAGTACCAGTTATGTATGACTTGATTGAATTAATCATGGAAGCTTCACTCTAGACTAAGGACTATTCCACATTTGATACTCACATACAACACTCAACATTTTTGTTCAATGAATGCTTATTGCATTTGTGTGATTGTACATAATCAAATGTGATGTGTATGCTCAATTGTTTGTCGATCAAACCCAAAAAGATTTTTGAGTATTTTATATGTTTTTAAAAGTGCTTTTATACTTTTGTGCTTTAAGTTTTTGTTTTAAAATGCATTTTTGTGTTGTTCTTCATAAACTTGTTCAGAGGCATTTTTGCGAGAAACTTGGGACTAGTGGATCAATTTTCCGCTTGGAGGGCGACGAAGAGGTTTTACGCCGAGTACTTCAGTTTTCTCTTCGATAATACATCGGCGTGTTATCTTATGTTTGCATTCTTCTTTCCTACTCTTTTAGATTTCATTTTACTGCTGTGTTTTGATGAATATGGATTAGAGTAGTTTTATTGTTTGTTCGCTCGCATTTACTCTTTTCCGCTCTTAGTTTAAGTAAGAGTAAAATCAATTGAACCGTAATCTTTAATTTGGGGGTCTAAACAGTTCTTGTGTTTTTTAGCACAAATCCGAGCTTTCAGACTATAGTATCATAATTTAATTAATATACATGTCTACATGAATGCATACACATATGTAAGTGTTTGTTTAAAATTAGTAGAACATATTATGAAATTGTCATAAATTTGTAAACAATAGAGATATAAATTTCTTAATTTAAGAAATAACTATTTCATATAATAAAAATACAACCAAATCACCAAATAATTATTACACATAAATAACCATTTCATTACATGATCAATTATTGTATATCAAACATATCCTAAAATTAGTACATTCCATCCACCCTTGCCTTTATTTTCTCCTCCCATCATCCTTTGTCCCAAGCATATATTTATAGCTTTATTTTCATTTTATAAGATGAGTTTTGCTTAATTGAAAGTTCCAACCTTTTGAATATTTGAATTTAAAGTATCTAATTTTTTAAGAACTCATAAAAAGGAGCGGTTGAAAATTAAGAAAATTTAATTAATTATGTTAGGTTCTAAGAAATTAGGAACTAAATGAATTAGAACTTCAATTTGTAATGTGTTAGCAAACTATGATCAAAACTTAGAGTCTAGATTTAGGTTGCTTAAAGTGTGTTTAATTGTAAAGTTGAAATTGAGTGATTGCAGGATTTATTGGTGTAAATCTACAAGACTCGATCGATCAAAAATTAGACTCAATAAATCGAACCTCATGCAGATTAATTTTCAGCAGATTTTTCCAACTCAGCTCAAGCCTGGTTTGACGTGTAGGGTTTCATGTTTTACTCCAAGTATAAAAGGAAAAACTCTAGCTACGTTTTAGAAGTCTTTTGATGTTCTGTGTGTTAAATCTCTTGTGAGATCTAGAGGTGTTTACTTTCATATATATTTAGGGTTATCAAGATCAAGATTCATGTCAAGAATTTGGTGATCGCTTCAGTTGCTGCATAAAGAACTTAAAGAAGATCTGAAACCTTTGAGTAAAGTCTCAAAGTCACAAGTAGGAGAACTTGTGTTTGCTGTAGATCAAAGAAAGAAGTAATCTATAAACTCAAAGCTATCATGGGGTTGTGATAGTAATTTTTCTACTCGAGGTAGTAATAAAATGTTAGTGGTCTAAGTCTTATTGTAAAAACTTCAATTCTTTCATAGTGAATCTGTTTTACCTTGAAGATAGTTAGGTTAAATCCTTCTTAGATTTTTTACCTGTTAGGTTTTCCTGGGTTATCAGATTTTTGTGTTATTAATTTTTTGCTAATTGTTTATTTGTGTTTAACCTAATCTTGGATAACAAACTTGTTAATCAACTTAGTATAATATTAGGTTAAACATATTCTAGTAAGAGGTCTAAAAACGTACAAATTATTTATTGTCTTTTATATGAGGGTTAATAGATTATTATTATTATTTTAAATTGTCTAGTTCTGCCCTTGCATGTCCTAGCTATCTAAACTCTAAAGTGAAGTATTATGGGAAATTATTGTTTGATTTAAACTTTGTACACACAATGTTTATATTTTCACATTAGGTGTTCAAATTTTCCAAGAATGTTCATATATAATGCATGATTACAAATGATATGTACGAAGATAGTATAAAGAGATTCCAACAATCATAGCCCAAGTATTAGATACCTAAATCTTAACCTTGTAGCAGGGGAATGGTTCAAGGGAGATGTGAAAGAGATAATAGATAATGCCACAGCTACCGGTAGTGATCCAACACTATCAGATGCTTACACTATCAATGGACAACCGGGATTTCCAAACAATTGTTCTAATGGTATGAAAGATTGATGTATAATAAAAATGTTATTACTTAATGAAATGAGCTTATCGTAGTTTGCTAATATTGGTCAACAATGTAAATGAAAAGAACTTGTACATCATTTTCTGATCATTATAATTTCATGATGCAGATACTTCATTTAAACTTACAGTTGAGTATGGAAAAACATATCTTCTACGTCTAGTAAGCACTGTGATGAATGAAGAAATGTTCTTTGGAATCGCCAAACACAATTTCACAGTTGTGGCGCATGATGGTGCATACATAAAGCCCATAACCATAAGTTACATCATGATAATCCCAGGACAAACAATGGATATTTTGGTCACAGCAAACCAGTTTCCAAGTCACTATTACATAGCTGCTACTCCTTTCTCTGACTCCAATGCTGCATTTGATAGTACCAATACATCAGTTATTCTTCAGTACACAGGCAATTATACACTTCCAGCCTCTATTCCCTATCCGATCCTTCCTAATGTCACAGACCAGAATGCTGCAGACAACTTCACAACACGCATAAGATCTTTGGCAAGTACTGAACACCCAATTAATGTGCCCAAAAATATCACCACATGAATTTTTATCGCAGTTTTCTTAAACCAAATACTTTGTGCTAATGCGTCGTGTGGGGGTCCAGGTGGTAATAGCAGGCTAGCTGCAAGCTTAAATAACGTAAGTTTTGTGACCCCATCCATTGATATACTACAAGCATACTACAGGTACTACACCACTCTATTTTATTTTTCTCTCTTCCCTTTTTTATTTAATAAAATCTTTTACTGAGAAGGCTTAAAGTACGAGCATGAAAAATATGATATATTAAATTAAATAATTGCTAAAACTTAGGAACAGTGAATTAGGTTTCCAAGCTAAATTCAACATCTGACTATACACAACAACAAAATGTATTTTTAGTGACGAAAAAATTCGTCACTAAAAGTCTAGTATTTCGTCACTAAGAACCTTTAGTGACGAAATTGGACATTTAGTGACGAAACTCATTTCGTCACTGAAACCCCGCCACTAAAAGTCCTGGTGACGAAAAATTTTGTCACTAAAAGTCCAATTTGTTAAAAAAAAAAAACTTTTAGTGACGAAAACGTTTCGTCACTAAATGTTTTCCTCACTAAAAATACTATTCAGTGACGAAATATTTTGTCACAAAAAACACATTAATTTATTAAATCATATTTAGTGACGAATAATTTCGTCACTAAAACTATGTTCGGGTACATATAGTGACGAAAAAGTTCGTCACTAAAACTATTTTTAATCCTCACTAAAAATACCATTCAGTGACGAAATATTTTGTCACTAAAAACACATTAATTTATTAAATCATATTTAGTGACGAATAATTTCGTCACTAAAACTATGTTCAGATACATAAGTGATGAAAAAGTTCATCACTAAAACTATTTTTAAGAAAATCCATACACATATAGTGACGAAAATTTTCGTCACTAAAACCATTTCTTACAAAATTTTGCTACATTTAGTGACGAAATATTTTGTCACTAAAAAAATTTTTTGTTGCTATATTTGTGACGACAAAATTCGTCCCAAAAATTTATTTTCTGTTTTTATTTTTTCATAGCTTTGACATTGACCTGTAACTTGTCATTACATTATTAAAACCTCACATTCCAATAGTACATTTATTTCAACAACACATTTATAAAAAAAGATCCATACATTCCACAAATAAAAACTAAAATAAGTATCCAATTCAAACTCCTTTCATACAATAATTGTTTGCAACACATACAATAAATCAAGATGTTTTATAACAATACAAAAAGTGTAGCATAGTATAATTAAAACTAACAGAAGTTGTTCTCATGTCTTCAAGTAATGCCAAAAGTAAATCCCCTAAAAGCCACCAATAAGAAATCTGCATAAATATAAAAACAATACATTAAAATCATAAAGTAAAAACATTAACTATATTCTAAGAAACATTTCTAACATTGCACTAAGAATAGGAGCATATTCATGATATAAAGTACTAACCAAAAAGTGTTTTAAATTGAAGTTGAACCACCACCATAGGTAAGAGCATCATCATAACCCTTGCTCCTCAAAAAGTTAAGAATATTCTTTTGAATCTCTTCTTGCTTAGCTCGTGCCTCTTGGTCTCTAACTCGCTCCTCTTGCTCCCTAGCTCGCTCTTCTTGGTCCCTAGCTGTTGCCTCTTTGAGCTCAAGTATCTCATTTTCTAGCCGTTGGATATACTCCACCGAGGTATTAGATGAGGCGGTGGTTACTAGAGAAGAGGAAGGTCTCATGCCAAGTCCTTTTACAATTCCGGACTTCTTTTTTAAAAACCAAGTTTGAGATCTCCTCTTGTGTAAGGGGAATTGCATTAGGATCTTGATAATGATCCTCTTGCACTTTGAGAATATTTTCCTATCATTTGAAAGAGAGAAAGAAACAAATAATCACAACATTAACACTACATATGTTATAGCTTTACAAACGTAATAGGGATAGAATGATACACATACATATGTCGCTTCATCCACATGGTGTATCCACATATTTGTATTTGAATTGAAATGAACATCTTTGAAGATTTTTGCCAATTCAGGAACTTGACCGTTATTATTATTTGTCTGATTAATTAACATTCAAGTGTTAGATATACTTAATTAATCACAACATGTAATATACTAAGGTTTAAGAAAATGAAGAAACACGCATCTCCTCATCAACCCTAACAGCAAGTGCCTTTGTCCCGCATCTATGTTTGCCTGAAATTTTATTCCTATTTGCAGAGTTCTTTCTTGATTTTTTCTAATAAACAATATTCAAGATATTTATTAGATCATGAATAAAACATTATACATTTACTTCATCTAAGTATTAATCTCATCAGTTTACAACATAATATAGTAATCATTGGCTAATAATAATATACTAATAAATAATTTACCAGCCAATCCTCATTAGTCCATCTCCCATCAATGAGTTCAGTCCACAGCTCAAGTTTGACATTCTTTGGCGGGTGGCTTCTTGCATAGTCAGCACTATGAGATTGTACGAGCTTTTTATAAATCTGATGCAACTTGTAGGAGTTGGAACTCAATAATCTTCCACATTTTGTATTTAATGTTTTCGTTACCAAGTTTGAATCTCCTTGTAGCTCAAATTGATCCTATAAAATGAAGTGTTTATGTATTATAAAATTATTATTATATGAATTTAATATACTTAATGACAACAAAGATGAGTTAGACGTTATCAGTGTAAATTTACCGCGATATTTTGAAGCACCACATCTCTAGTAGCAGTATCAACATTTTTCCAATTTTTCACGTTGTAACTAGGCAAAGTACTTCGCACTTGTATACCAATTTGATTGACAAGCTTGCACGCATTCTTCCCAACAGGAGCATCATACTCTGCAGCTATACGTACCGGCAACTTACCACTTTTTTCAACAAGTGCCCGTATTGCTACACCACGTGTTGTTCCACGGGTATTTCTGCTAGCAGATCCTATTTAAACATTATTAATGTTAAAAAATTATACATTCCATGTACATTATAGCTAAATTAAGTGAAGTATAATTTCAATAGTAAAAACAAGATGCATTTGTAATTAAGTATGTTCTATGTAATTACCAGTCGTGCTAGTTAATGCGCCGATAGTCTGTGCCTCCGCACTAGAAGAACTTTGGACAGGAGGATTTACTTCAGGAGGTGTTTCTGTAGATTGGACCGTAGATTGGACCATCGGGATAGATGCCTCATCTCGCGAACGTGTAAGTCTTCCTGGTGCCATCTGTAACTAACAAACATACATATAATATAACAACAAAGTCATTACAAGTAATAGAACAATAAAGTTATTATCATCTATTGTACCCTATGGAACATCTATTGTACCTTATGGATTAGAGAATTAGATGACTCATCATCATTGTCATTGTCACCAATAGGTGGTACATAATCATCATCTACCACAACACTAGCTCTACTTCTTTTTCCTTTTGCACAATTGGACTGAGCAGTATCCTTTAGAGAAGTTGAGATGTGCTTCAATCTCAAAGCATCAATTCTCTCTTGGTTTTGCCTCATTTTATCCAATCTTGCCATCTCATACCTCGGTATGTTATGAGTGTATTTGGTCTTTTTGGGCATTTTTTGAAACTATGTATTGACATGAAAGATAAGTACAATTGCTACTACCTTAACATCAAAGTCCACACCATTATCCATATCAAACAAAATTCACAAGTGCAAAATTTGAACACAATTGCTACTAACTCAACACAACAAATGACCACATTAATATCCATATCAAGTTCAAGATAAGTACAAAACATCTCAATAACAATTACTACTAACTTTACATATCATAGTCTACACCATTATCCATATCAAGCAATTCACAAGTGTTAAATTTGAACACAATTACTACTAACTCAACACAATAAATGATCACATCAATATTCATATCAAGTTTAAGATAAGCACAAAACAAGCACACAACAGTTAAAACTTTATGACAAGCACACAACATTTAAGACAATTACTACTAACTTTACATATCATAATCCATATCAACATCAACATCAGGTATGTCATGCTCTTCATCACAATTAGCATCTCTTGAAGTTTCACCTTCAAGAACAACCTCAGTTTCAACATCACCCATACAGTAGTCAATAATATTGTCTTCAACATTGATAGAGACAACATCAACAATCGCTTCTTGTTGGAATGCGTCACTATCTTCTGTATTATCATTGGATTCTCCACCCCCAACTTCTGGGATATCAAACACTCCCCTATGTTGGATGGATTGCACAATTTTCCAAGGTTCACCCAATTTGGTATCTTGAAGATAAAAAACTTGTCTCGCTTGACTAGGAAGTATAAAAGGATCATTTTCATACCATCGACTTGTAACATCAATACTTGTGCAGTGTGCATCGGTTTTTATCGTTCTCCTTCGACCATTGGTACCAGTATTGTACCATTCACACTGGGACAAAACAACTTTACGGCGAAACACATACTCCAATTCCCAAATTTTGCACACATGACCATAGAAGTCGTGCATTTCTCCTTCATGGTCCCCTTCGGTACATACACCACTGTTTTGGGTTACACGACGATTGTCTAGGTCCCTTGTATGAAACTTTACACCATTGACCAAACAAAGTGTGTACTCCTTCACATGTGGCTTAGGACCATTTGCTAATGACCATAACTATTTAGTAGCTTCTAGTGAGTCGTTAACTTTCAATCTATTCATCTATAATGACATACAACAAGTGATATTAATTAGTATAAATAATGACGAAACTATTTAAATGTTTAATTTTTATTAGTGTGTGATTAAATTTCAAATGTCTTACACGTTCTCTAAACCACTTGGAAAACTCTTGTCGTTGGATTTGAGTTATGGCTTCTCTAGTAGGATTATGCAAGCTTTTGTGTTCACTGTTAAAAATAAGGTGATTTATTTTCAGCTAAGTATTGCAGATAATATTCAAAACTTGATCAAACAATACATGCATATGAAATCACATACTTTAAATAAGGCTCTAACTCAGGACTATTGTACAACAAGTACCAATGAGCAGTATCAAGTAATACACGAGACAAGTTGCCATCATTCCGCCTACCACCTGTAGGTCTGGCAGTTTGTGAAAAAACTATCAATCCTTCGCTAGACTCATCAAAATCTTCATTTCTTTCCCTTCGATTATGCACAGTTTCGATCCCATCAATATACAAAGACCAGTTGTTAATACATTCTTTAAGAATGTAAGCCTCTGCAATCGAACCTTTCGGTCGAGCTCGGTTAGAAACGTATCTTTTCAATTTTCCAAGGTACCTACGAGGAAAAAATATGCACATTATGAGATTTTATACCACATGGGAAAGATGCAATTGATGGATGCATCAAAAGATCTAATTACCTTTCGATTGGGTACATCCATTGATATTGTACCGGGCCTCCTAGAATTGCTTCTCGAGGCAAGTGAATAGCAAGGTGGACTATAACATCAAAGAATGCTGGAGGAAAGCCTCTCAAGCTTGCATAGTATAAGAACTATACGTTCTTCTAGTTTTTCCAATTCACTCCGCTTTAGGGTCCTTGAGCATAAGTCTTGGAAGAAGCTGCTGTTAGGAAATCATCATGTTTGCATCGAATACAAAACACACGCAGCGAAAAATAAACGGATCTACTTCATTCGCAATTGATAACATACACTATGTAGGTTTTAGAATATGAGAACAAGAGAGTGTACCTTGATGCGGTGAAATTCAAAACCGAAATGAAGAAGTACTCGGGAACACTTTCAATTTTCACTCCAATTCCACTTGATGCCCAAGATGTGTGGTTTCTCAATCAGTTCTATGTTTTCTAGAGAGAATATGAAAGAGTGTCTCTCTTCCTTATATTATCATATATTATTACACTTATTTAAACATACAAACCATTTTATTCTATATAAAATTCTGTATGTTTCTCTCCACATAACTGATTATCTAATTGGGCTAGCCTTTTGGGCCTTCCCAATTGGGCTTTAGTGTGTGGCTTGGAGTGGGACCAAAAGGGAACAAATAAGACACTAGCTCCAATGGGCCTTGGGCTTTTCTGTCAACTTTTGACAAGTCCAAAGTTACCATTAATTATATTTAATACCACTATATAAATATAATTGCACTCTAGGCCTCATTAATAAATTATATCCCAAGACTTTATTATACATGCAACCCCTTCATAAAATATTCGTAGTAATACAAAGTCATGAATATAGACTGCTACTTTGTAAATTACTACATCTTAATCCTTAAGTACCCGGTTTAATCCTTTTGTGTTATTCATCATATATTTATGAAATCCAATTTCATAAATATATACTTTAGTCTTACTAAAATGGTTAGGCCTAACTCTCTGAATAACTGTATCCATCAAACTTATCTCAAGGGAATATTTTATATCTCCGTTAAGAGACTATGAATTCCATCTTGAGAATATATGTTCCATCAACACTAAATGTAGCTGCCCAACATACTGAGGTTTTGACCGTTACTTTAGATCTCACTCTTGATATATCAAAGCAACCTACATTTCATGATCAGGTCCATTATTCTCTCAGGATTAAGAGTTCATGTGAATACAAGTCGTGAGATTTATTATTCAATTGACAGTCGTTAGGAGAATAATAAATCTCACAGCGGTCCAGTTCAATATGTCTTAACTCTTAAACATATCAACATATTAACTAGAAGTCACCACTTCCATGATCAAGACAAATCATCGTAGTTAATATGTTATAGTCTTCGCAGATGAAATGCCCAATTTCATCACCGACTACGAACCAAAATTCTGAGTTTACAAAGAACTTGTGATTTATATCTTCTGTGACTTTTCACATAAATCACATACTATGCATCTCATGGACTATTTGATAATGTCCGAATATTTATGTTACCATTACTTTAGATAAGAATAAAACAACTTTATTAAACACAATATTAAGTCATACATCATTTCTCACATAATGTCATACATAATATCATACATAACATCATACAATATGATTTAAGGGCACATATCCTAACAGCTGCCTAACTCAAACAATACAATGCTAATGTCTTTATGTGCAAACCCTCGCAACCCAATTGGAAGAACTCGTTGTAGTAGCACATGACAGTCGTGGCTTTTCAAACCTGATAATCTACCATTTTTTGCATTCACTGACCTTGAGATATTGGCTGCATAGCCATCTGGATACTTAACTGATTTCAGAAAGTTGTAGAAACCATCCCTTTCATTTGGGCTTAATGAAAAGAAAGCCCGAGGCTTGTCATATGATCCATCAGGACGTTGTTTCAAATGCAACGTGTGCTTAATGTTCATATTTTGCAAGTCTATTCGTGCCTTGTCAGTATCCTTATTTTTCCCCTCAATACCCAACAAAGTACCATAAGTGCTCTCACTAATGTTCTTCTCCACATGCATGACATCAATGTTATGCTTGAGCTTCTTATTCTTCCAGTATGAAAGCTTGTACAAAATACTTATCTTTGACCAATTTGGCTCTCCAATGAGTTGTTTCTTCTTCTTACTTGGATGTTTTCCCAAAATTATATTTGGCATTCTATCTAGCTGCTCTTGTATCTTTCCCACTTGTAACTCTAAAGATCTCTTCCGTTTCTCTGATAAACCATTATGCAACCGACTATGTCTCCAACGATGTTCCATAGGCAAATAAGCTCGATGGTTAATGAATCCAATTTTACTTTCCAAAACTTCTGAATATGGTTCATCGTGGCAAGTATAACAAGAATGATAACCTTTTGTCCTCCACCCAGACACGTTACCAAATCCAGGATAGTCATGTATTGTCCACAACAAAGTTGCACGCATTTGAAAATGCTCTTTACTATAAGCATCATAAGTTTCTACACCTTCTTCCCACAACTCCTTCAACTCATCAACCAATGGTTTCAAGTAAATATCAATCTCATTTCCTGGTTGATGGGGACTAGGAATAAGTAAAGATAACATAAAATATGGCTCCTTCATAACCAACCAAGGTGGTAGGTTATAAGGGATAAGTATGACAAGCCACATACTATAATTGTTGTTCATATTTCCAAAAGGGTTAAATCCATCTGTAGCCAACCCTAACCTTACATTGCGAGGTTCGAGGGCAAAATTAGGATGTTGCAAATCAAACTCCTTCCACTCCTCACTATCAGCCGGATGTCTCATTATCCCATCATCCACACGTTTGTTTATATATCATCTCATGTCCTTAGCTCTTTGGCCTGACATGTACAATCTCCTCAATCTTGATGTCAATGGGAAGTAACGCAATACTTATGAGGAATCTTCTTACCTTGGGCACGTGTATCCTTGTACCTAGGCACCTCACACACAAGACATTTATCAAGATTTTCATTTTCCTTCCAAAATAATGCACAATCATTTTTGCATGCATCTATATGCTCGTATGACAGCCCAAATCACGTAATATCTTCTTTGCTTCATAAGTTGACCTTGGAACTAAGTTACCTTTCGGTAAAACCTTTGTCAACAATTCTAGCATCATATCAAGTCCCTTATTACTCAAGTTGGTCATTACCTTTACATTCAACATCTCAATAACAAATTTTAAGATACTATAATCAGTGCAACCCGGATACAACTCATGCTTTGCATCTTCCTCAAGTTTATCAAAATGACGCACATCCTCATCTTCGGTTGTATTTCTTGGTTCCCCTCTAATTCAGTCACCTACCAAGGCATCGATACCATCCATATGATCACTATCCGACATTTCATTATCATGAATGTTCTCGTTCAATACACGAGGTTCTCCATGATTATACCAATTAATGTAAGATTGCATAATCCCACGATGAAGCAAATGAATACGCACAGTATGAGGAGATTGTCGATAGCAATTCACACAATGAATACACGGACACGGAATATTACCACTCAAGTCCACAACCGCTCTTGCAAAATTAATAAATCCATTGACACGGAATATTACCACTCAAGTCCACAACCGCTCTTGCAAAATTAATAAATCCATTGACCCCTTCAATATATGAATGACTTAATCTACCATCGGGTGTCTTACCGATTGTGATCCAACTTTTATCCATGTTTGACTACAATTACAAGATGAATGCTACTTTAGTAAAATAAAGATAACTCATACATAATGTATTCTAACATCTAAGTCTATAAACTACTTAGATAAAGTTCTATCTTATTCATGAATGCATAAGTCTATTTTAATACTTCAACAAATATATATTGCATATAAATATACACTCCCAATATAAATTTAAACCACCTTATAACATCATGCAAGCCACCCGCTTGCTCCAACACAACAACCTACCACAAAACCAATCACAAACATCACAAATATAGAGTATTCATTCACATCTAATCAACAATATTCATTCACATTTGCAAGAAATGAAAAACACTCCCAATATTAGTTTAAACCACCTTATAACACCATGCAAGCCACCTGCTTGCTCCAACACAACAACCTACCACAAAACCAATCACAAACATTACGACTATAATGCTAACAAGTATTAAAATCAAATAAAATACTATTCATCACATTTAATCAATAATACTCATTCACATTTGTAAGAATTGAAAAACACTCCAAATATGTACTTAAACCACCTTATAACACCATGCAAGCCACCCGCTTGCTCCAACACAACAACCCACCACAAATCCAATTTCCAACATCACAAGTATAGAGTTTTATAAAATTTTCAACTAAAATTTACTTACTTTGCTCAAGCTAAGCTTACAACTTTCAGAAAAATTCCAAAATTATTGCAAACAATGTGTATTTAGCCTGCAAAAGAAAAATTAAATTTATAAGTATTTCAGTCTTGGAAATGATCCTCTCATAAATTCCTACACAAATATATTTATAATACATATTTATATAATTAGAAAAAACAGATATACTTCATAATTCATATAAATTTTATCCAATATAAATTTGAGATGAAAATAATTTTGAGCATTATAAATATATGGAGTACAAACAAGGATAAAAATTAGATATTAGAAAGCATATGTGAGGATGACCTAAGAATTCTTTTAGAAAACTTGTTTTGTTTTCATAAACATATCATAAGCATATGTGAGAATGCATGAATGTCACTAAGTACAACACACTACTGAATCTGCAAATCCAAAAGTATAGAGCAAACTCAACAATTGTGATCTACTTGAGTGTTTCATCTAACTCTACTTAGTGCCACTTCATTTAATCATTACTTTTCTTTACTCTCGTTAGTTAGTAAATTCAATTTGAACCATTCAATTTGAACTTTCACTATCAGTATTTATCACCATATAATTTTGCACAATGATATTACCAACATAATGTGCATGCATGCGAAGGTATACCCAGTCCATTGTCATAGGTAGGACCCCCCCTCCCCTCCCCTCCACACACACAAATAAAAGAAAAAGAAAAAGAAAAGAGCTAAAGATAACATCCTATGGGACAATTTAACAAGAGAGACAGTAGCTTCAATGATTACACTAAGGCAAATCAAACAAGAAAGTCAAGAAAGGTGAAACCTAAGCATGTGAATCTACAAGAAACCAACAAAAGCTTCACTACTTTTAGGGTAAAGAACAGAAAAAAAAAAAAAGGCTAATCAACTTACTGTGAATTATAGTATTAAGTTCCCTAATAACAAAAAAAAAGGGTAAATCAACTTATTAAATTATGGTATTAAGTGTGCTAATCAAATTCAGAAAAGTGCATCTTACTACCAAATAAAAACAAAATTATATGTGAACCCACAAAATAGATTCTCACAAAACCAGACACAAAAGGGTATGTTAAGGTTCCATAAAAAAAAAAAAAAAAAATAAAAGGGCATGTTAAGGACACAATTGACAGTGAATAACCCTTGGTCTTCGTATGTTTGTAAACATCCTGCTATTCTAATTTTTTTTTTTTTAGATAAGTGCTATTCTAAATCAAGTACAAGGTAATGTGAAATACTAAGTACAATAAGGCCATGTAAACATCTTGCTATTCTAAATTAAGTACAAGGCAATGAGAAAAATTAAGTACAATAACGCTAAACGTAATAGGGATATCAACTTACATTTGATTGTTTTGGACTCACAGGCCTAAAGGGTCTACTAAGAATCACCCTTCAATTTGTCTGAATCTGAATCACTGGCATTATAACCTACAATATACCAACATATGAACTTTTAATTTGAACAAAAACAACCGGAAAAAAAAAAAACGTGGGGGTGGGGGGGGGGATATGGAGTTCAACCTGGATGCTTATCACTAACTTTCCAGGATGACCCAATAATTTTGATTCAATATGTTTATGAACACAAAACAAGTTTTCTAAAAGAAGCTGTGGTACCACCGTATTTTCTGAGCAAAGCAAGAGCATAAAAAAAAGGCCATAACTCATGATCAACTCAACTTTTCAGTGAAGATAATTTCCAAACTAGCTGTTCAAGAAGGCACAATGTACCAAACATAAAAAAAAATACACACACACACACACACACACACACACACACACATATATATATATATATATATATATATGTCTAGGCCACAACTCAACTTTTTAGTGAAGCAAAAAATAATCCTCATTTTCATAGCTATAGTTGAACACACAACAAATAAACATACTGTTGATTCCAATCTTTGTACTTATAGGAACACATACTGTTGATTCCAATCTTTGTACTCATAGGAACAAATAAACATAAAAGTGAAAAGGAAAGGGACGGTGAAAAGGGAAAACTAAAAAAAAAAAACAAAAAAAAAAAAAAACTTACCGATTCCGAACAAAGGCGACGGCAAAGGGAAGCGACGGCGAAGGAGGCGAATCGGCAACGACTTCGGGATCGTCGTGAATGGTCCAAATCGGTGGTGACGACTTCAAGATCGTCGCGAATGGTCCGAACCGCCAGGAATCGTCGTGAAGGGTCCAAATCGTCAGGAATCGTTGAGGATCGTTGCGGATGAGAATCGGCATCGCAAATGGGAATCGGAATCGTCGAGGATCGTCGCCAATGGGATCGGAATCGTCAACAACGTCGCGAATCAGAATCGTCGAAATTGTCAAGACCGTCGCAAATGGGTTTGGCGGATGCACAAATCGGCGTCGCGAATGGCGTCGCGAATGGGTTCTAGGTTGAATAGATCGCGAATCGGCGTAGCGAATGGGCTCCGAGGATCGGCGTCGTGAATGGGTTCTGAGGTTCAGCAATACTAGGAAATGGCAACGGCGAACGAGATCGGCGATGTCAGAAACGGCGACGGTGACGGCGACGGCGACGGCTACACGAGTCAGCGACGGCGACTTTCTGTTTTGCTGGGTTTTGTGGAGAGAGTGAGGGAAAAAGAGAGAATCGGTGGAGAGAGTGAGGGAAATAAGAAGTGAAGCAAAAAAACATAAAAGGGCTGACCTAATTTTTTTGTGAATAACTTATTGTGACGAATTATATTTCGTCACTATTGACTACTTTTAGAGACAAAATTTAACTTCGTCACTAATAATGGTGCCCATTTTTATGATTTTGTTTTTAGTGACGACTAATTTTCGTCACTATTTGTTACTTTCAGTGACGAAATGGGTTTCGTCACTAATAGTATTCTTAATAGCACCTTTAGTGACGAAATTTTTCGTCACAAAAAACTTAAACTTTTAGTGACGAAAAAATTCGTCACTGTAGATGAATTTAGCTTGGCGCCTATTTTTTTGTTTGGCGCCTTTAGTTCAACCCAACATTTAATGACGAAATCTAAATTTCGTCACTAAATGTTACTAATTTTTTTATAAACAGTGACGAAATATAAATTTCGTCACTATATGGTACTTTTTTGTGACGAAAAATTTTCCTCACTAAAATTTGTCACTGAAAATACATTTTGTTGTAGTGATATTAAATTTAATTATCTTTATAAAAGAAAATAATATTTTTTTTAGTAGTTAATATAATTATGTATGTATTTGAATATAATTGAGAAAACTAATGTAATACATCTATGGAGGTATTGTAATTTGCAAAGAATTTTTAAATTTTATTTGCTTTAGCATGACATGATTATATGCAAAAGTAGTAATAATAATAAGAAAAGAACAAAAAAGAAAAAAATTATAACTCTTATTGTTATTGTTATGAGGAGCTATTGAAATCACATTTCTTTTATAGCAAATAATAGAATAATGTTAGATTCTAAATATTTAGGATTAAATGTTTAGACTATAAATTTTTGTATGTTTGCAAACCGAGTACAAAAACATCTCTAGATTAGGTGTTAGACATTGCTCAAAAGTGTTCAAGTCAAGATTTAAGAATTGTCAAGTTGTAGAAAGAAGAGTTCAGTTTCTGTGAAACTCGACTGATCAAAAGAAAGGTTCGACCGATTGACAGTCGTATTTTGCAGATTTTAAATCAGGTTCAAAGCTCGCGAAAACGTTTAGGGTTTCAGTCCAACACTACTAGGTATAAAAGGAAAATTCTAAATACATTTTAGAAGCTCTTGGAAGTCTTGTGAGTTAATTTTGTAAGATCTGTGAGGTTTCTGTAACCTTTTAACTCTACAAACATCTACCGGAACGAGATCTACAATAAAAAACTGGTGAAAACAAGTTGCTGCATAAAGATCTACTACTGATGGTGATTTGAAAAGTCATAAATGTGAGTGTTTGTGTTTAGCAAATTCGGATAGAAGAGTCTGTACGTGGAGTCAAAGCTGCACGTGGTTGTGTGAGTAAGTTCTACAAGAGGTAGGTTTAGATTTTAGAGAGAAAATCTGTTGTAAACTTCCATTCTATCATAGTGAATTTGTTTACCTTGAGGATAATTAAGTTAAATCCTCCCTAAGTTTTTTACCTTGAAACTGTTGATTTTATTGGTTTTCCTGAGACATCATATTGCTTGCTTATTTACTTTTCTGCACTAAGTAATAATGTGATTGCATAAGTTTAACCTAGATATGAATAATTAACCTAAGTAACTACTTGGCTAATAAATTAGGTTAAACAAATCTGAGAATGCAGGGGTCTAATTAGAGCAAACAAATAACATCTAGTCCCATAAATCTTACTTCTAGGAGAATGTGCAAGTATCACTAAATTATAAAATGATTTCATTTTTTTTTTGTATTTTTTTTTTTTTGAGAATCAAAATGATTGTAACTTAAGCTTGTTAAGGAAAATTACCTAATTTTTGAAACTATACACAGGAGTTTGACAGGCGTTTTCGGGAGTGATTTCCTGAATCAGCCACCCTATGTTTTCAACTTCACAGGAGATGTGGGTAATAATACGTTATACCCAAGCCAAGGAACAAAGGCAAGGTTGATAAATTATGGGGAAGCAGTGGAAATAGTGTTCCAAGGGACAAACGTTGGGAATGCAGAGAATCACCCATTGCAACTACATGGTTTTAGCTTCTATTTGGTTGGGACAGGTTAAGGAAATTTCAATGCTACCTCTTCCCCAAGTACTTACAATCTGAATGATCCACCAGAAGTTAACACATTTGGAGTTCCTAAGAATGGATGGGCCACGATTAGATTTTTTGCTAATAATCCAGGTATTCTCTCTCTCTCACAAAATATAATTAGTGTACCACTTTTTTGATAACATGGATGATATCTATTTTTCAGGGGTGTGGTTTATGCACTGTCATTTGGAAAGGCACGCAAGCTGGAGTATGGACACTGTCCTCATTGTGAAGAATGGAACCACCGCGGAAACAAGCATTCTGCCACCTCCAACTAATTTGCCTACTTGTTCATAGTTTGGAAACTTTTTGGATTCAATCTCTAATAAGGACTCGTAAAATGGAAAGTGACTTGGATTTGGTCTTTCAAGAAGCATTCGTTTGTTGAAGTAATTTTAATTACAGTCAAGATGCTTTGAATAATATCTGTGATACTTCCAAAAAAATATTTGAGACACATTTCATTTACGTTGTATTCTATTAATTGGCAGGAATTGAAGGATAAAATTTAAAATTCTCGAATGTTAAGAAAATTATATGAGAAGTCTTACTAAATTCCATGGTTCAAAAAAAATTTAATAGAAAAAAAACAAACTAACGTCTTCTATCTTTTATATATATATATATATATATATATATATATATAGTTCAATGTCATTCAAGAAAAAAAAAAGGGCTAATTACCATTTTAGTTTCTAACACTTTCTCTATGTGTCAAAAATGATAATTAACCCCTAAATGTTAGAAACTAGCATTGTGCTATATTACCACCGCACACCCTTAGCGCGATGGTCATGAGTATAAGTGCTTGTGGAGTGTGGAGTGTGGAGTGTGGAGTGTAAGGGCCGAGGTTTAAGTTTCCAAGGGGAAACTTCACACACATATACACTTAAATTAAGCGAGAGTAGAAATTTTATCTTGTATAAGAAAATATACAAAAATAAATAAATAAACATTTTGGGCCTTGGAATGCAACGAAGAGGCCCAAGATTAGGGAGATTCGTATTGACTTTATAGGATGTTGGATGCTAGGTCCACAGCATATTTGCTACCTTGGGCCCAAGATTCTTGTTGTGAAATTTCAAAGTACTCGCAAGTATAAGAACTGTATCAAAGTATAGTTTGAGAAAAACGAAGTCGAACCCACAGGGACATGAATGAACGTAGGAAAATTAATCAAATCTTAACCAAATTAATCCTAATTTAATTTAATAAAAATTGGTTGTTTGCAATTAAATATAAACAACAAATAATTAAACAAAGCAAAGATATAATATAAAGCAGTAAAGAGATGTAAACAATCTAGAGAAAAGAAATAAGGTTTTGGAATTCGCCTTGTTAATTCACGTCAGTTCGTTTAGACCCCTTAAACCCAAACAGATTAACCTAGTGAATTAGATTGTTTAACCTAATAAATTAACCAAGTGAATACTAGATTGTTTAACCTAATAAATTAACCAAGTGAATACTTAGGTTTATTATTCAGATCTAGGTTAAAACAATAACAATCATATCAAGTAAAGCAGCGGAAAATAAATAACACAAAGATATGATGACCCAGGAAACCACACCGGTAAAAACCTGGGGAGGATTTGACCTAGCTATCCTCAAGGTAAAATGAATCCACTATGAAAGAATCGAAGTTTACACAACAAGACTTAGACCACTAACATCTTATTGCTACCCAAGTGTAGGAAACTTACTACCATGACCCCATGATAGCTCCGAGATCCACGGACTCCTTCTTTCTTGAATTCTTCAGCAAATCCACAAGCGCACCTGCTTGTATATCTTTGTGCTCTTTTGATTCTGCAACTGTATTGATTTACACAACTCTTGACATGAATCTCAAGTTTGTAAACCCTAAGTGTATGTGAAGGTAAACACCTCTAGATCTCACAAAGAGATTCACAAACACAGCATTCAGAACTATGAAAACGTGGATAGGGTTTTCCCTTATATACTTAGGGCAAAACATAAAACCCTATACATTAAATGGACTAGGGCTGAGTTGGAAAATTCTGCAGAAAAACGATCTGCCCGATTTTTGATCGATCGAGTCTAATTTTCGATCGATCGAGTTATACAGAAAGTGAACAGTAATTCTGCAAAACAACTCGATTCCAACTTTACATTAAGACCCATACTTTGAGCAAGTCTAACACAAGACTAAACATTGTTTTGATTATGGTTTGCCAACATTACAAATTGAAGTTCTAATACATTAGTTCCTAATTCTTAGAACCTAACAATTCATATCAGCATATATTTATGATCATTAATTTTTCTCAACCACTACCTGATAATCTAGAAATCAATCTTGCATCACCGCATACCCTTGGTGCGTTGGTCACTCCATAAATATAAGTGCTTGTGGGGTGTGGGGGGGCAAGGGCCGGGGTTCAAGTCTCTAGGAGGGAGTTTCACACATATATAAACTTAGATTAGACTAGAGTAAAATTTCTATCTTGTATCCAAAAAAAGAAAAAAAAAAAAGAAAGAAAAAGAAATCAATCTTGCTACCATGGAAAATATTATCATTGAAACTTCTATTCAAATATCTAAAGCATGCTTTTCTTCGCTTCCTAGGTTAAAAATCAAATCATCAATTGTATTCGTAGCCAAACAAATCATTAGAGATATCCAATTTTAAAATCAAGAAATAATAAACCAAGCATTCAATCAATTAAGAAAAATCCTAAATCATGAGAAAAACATGATTGAACTCATATCTAGAATCTCATCTTAGTCAATTGATATGAAGCGAGAACAATTTAAATCATTGAAGAACAACTATTGTGGGAAAAATCAAATCACATAAATATTACTGATAATTCTTAACAAGGTGTCATCCTCAACCTTAATTATAAATTTAGCTACTCATGGTAATTAAAATAAAACACAAGAATAAAATACTAAACATTAAACTAGACAAATAAAATAGAGAAAGAATTAATCACAATGCTGTCATGGAGAAAAGCTACAGAAAAGCCACATGGGGCACTACCTCTTGCTCCAATTTTCTATTTTGCATCCTAGCCTTAGCACTAGCCTCTACTGAATTTTGCCCTAAAGATCCTTTAAATAGGTCAAGGAATCCTATTACAAGTTGAATTCCCGTTTGGAGAAAATCTCAGATTTTTAGGCTTCACTTAACCGACAATTTTGATCCATTTAACTTCAGAATTTAGACTTTTGGTAAACTACAAAGTTGCAGCCCTTTAACTTAAATTTCTAGCACAACTTGAATCATTGCGATTGGACATCTGAGCCGAAAGTTATGTCAAAAATATTAACTGATGTGTAGGCTAGAATCCTAATCCAAATTGGACTTGGATTCAGTGCAAATTTCCTTTGATTCCTTGCTCCAATTGGATTTAAATTTAAATGGGTTGGCCTTCTTTAACTTCATCATGGCCCTTGTTAAAGTAAAGTCCACTAGCTTTCTTCTTTGAACAAATCAACTTATTTAATTCCATTTTCCTACAAAAGACAAATTCACACAATAAAATTTAATTGAGCACAAAATTGATTATTCAGCATTATTCCAAAACCAAATATAAAATGCATGAAATACTCAAAATAAGTGTGATAATGCTTTCTTATAATGATATAAATATGCAAAACTAAGCTATTATCAATGCACATCAGTTCTCCTTTTCAAGAGGCCTTTGATTTTGGGCTTATGATAGCAACTAAGCTATGATCCTATGAATGTTCCAAGTTAAGATATACCTTCGGACTTTGGGATAAGCCTCTTATATGTGAGAACTTCTTTTCTTTTCATCCCAATATCTTAGGGCATGCCATAACTTTTGGGTCATCCTTTCTAAAATATTTTACATCTTTAATTTTTTTTTAGAATTAGGTGAACACAAGGTATATGGTTGAACAAACAAGAGATATAAGAGGTACTCTTTTTTGATAGGATCTAGGATCTCTCCAAGTGTGGGTAAGCTTCTTAAAGCTAAAGGGATAGATCAATAAGTTACTCACAACTAGGTGGGCCATGATTCCAACCTTAGGCCTAAATGGACTGTAATGGATTGGTGGCAAACTGTTAATGTACTCAAAGCTCATTATAGGCGATGACACAAATTATGAGTTAGTGGGATAAACTTTGGAAGATTTTGGCCCAAATGGAGCCTCCACCTTCCTACTTATCACCAACCATAAAGGGACAAAAGAATGAGGTGAAAGTGCATGCAAAAAATATTAAGCAAGCCTTTATTAAAATGAAGAATTGGAACACATTAGAATTAGGAATCAAACTCTCTATCCCCAGTGAAGTCGCAACTATGGGCACAAGCGCCCGCAACGTGGTTTCATCCGCGCGGTTGGGAAGTATGCCCTGGCCTAGGGTGGACCATGGTAGAGGGTGTAAATGGAATCCCTGTGGGCGCAACAGGAGGGGAGTATGCCTCGGCAGAGTGGACAAGGGCGGAGAAAAGAAATGAAGTCGTCACCTAGATTAGGTCTAGGAACCATATATGTAGCGCCCTTCATAGAAGGACTGATCTTACTACAAGAGAATGGGTTTAGAGTTTAGGTAAGGCTTGGAAAGGTGTTAAGCACGCAAGACTGTCAACTCATGGGTCGGCTTACACTCATTGTGTCTTACATCTTAATCTTGTTAAATTCAATATTGTTATTCTAGACTCATACACACACTAACACGCATCTAGCAAACAAACATGACATTTCATCCCAAACCCTAACATACATCTATCATGCACCTCATATCATATCCTATCATACATCTATCGCACATAGCATTATATTACATCCAAGGCAGAAACATAGGCATGGTAAGATTTAAGCAAACATGTAATTGTATTTAAACATCATCCTAACAAACATTTTCATATTCATCATCAAAACATGTATTCCAATTGCATGTTCATATGAATGCATGACTTACCTCACTTCACCACAGCACCTGGGCATTAATTCATGATCATTTATATGCATGTTCATGGCAAAACAAAGAAAGGATTTATGTGAAGCACAATCAAACAAACAAATAAACAGAGAAACAAAGACTTACAAGCATAAAAAGGAGCAAGGCAGAGGCATACTATATAAGAGAAATAAAAAAATAGAAATAGATTGGGTTGGATTAGGGTTTCTGGTCTTGAGTATGCATGCACATACATAGGGCCGGCATATGTAGCCCAGTTGTATGTGTACACATACTTCGAGTACGTGTGCGCATGCAGAAGGCATGCGTACATATGGAGAATAGGGGGGAGTCGCCACCTAGTTTTTGCAATGATTTAGGAACCATATATATAGCGTCCCTTCAATGAAGGACCTTTTGGTCTTACTACCAGAGATATCGGTTTGGAGTTTAGGTACGCTCTTGGAAAGGTGTTAGGCACCCAAGATTGCCCAACCCTAAGATTGGCCTCCTATCATTGTGTCATATACCTTAACCCTATTGAAAACAAACTCAACACTTATATCCTAGACTCACACGCACACTAACATGCATCTAGCATACAATATGAAATCTCTCATCCCAAACAAACATACTTATTTATCCACCAAACAAAAGAGAGCCAAACATACAAAAGAAACCCTAGCATTCATCTAAAACAAGGTAGCAAGCATATCATCAAAAGTAAGCAAATCATTTTATGAACAACACATTAACTTCATACCTCAAAGGAGGATTACACAACAACATGCATGTTCATGTGAATGCATGACTTACCTTACTTACCTCTCAGTAACACAACACCTATAGCAATGATGAATGGACATGTAAGTGAATGGCATGGTATCAAAGCTAAGACAAACCCTAATCTAAACATGTGATAGCAAAAAAACATGTGAAAGAGGTAGACAAGAACCAATAGAGCCTAAAACATATATATATATATATATATATATGTATATGTATATATATAAAGGCTGAATAGAACAAACAAGTGAAGGCAAAGACAAAACAAACAGACAAAAATTTAGGTTTTTTGGACAACGGCATCACGCACACTAGAATAGGCCTACATGCGCATAATCAAGCCCGCATGTGTAGGCAAGATTATGCGTACACAAATCCTTGCCCAAAAAACCTAAAAAGGAAAAAACAGAGCAAAACTTTAAAACGAAAATTGAACAACCTAACGTGCACAAAACATGAAAAGAACTAAGAAACTAACTTAAACAGACATACACAAACATAAACTATGTATAAAACAAGATTAAAACACAGAAAAATAAGCAGAAAAAAAGAGAAAGGGTTAGACCCAATACCTTAAAACAAAAGCTCCTTAGCTTGATTTTTGACCATTCTCCGTAGTCAAATCATAACTATTCAATAAAACAATGATTAGAAACTTTAAGCTCAAAGGATTGGGACCAGAACAGGTCCCAATCAAATAAAAATGACTTAAGGGTGTTCATAAAACACCCTTTTGATTCACTATTTTCTAGTGAATCTTAGGTTTTCCCGTGGAATTTTTGTGTGATTTGAAAATGTACCAAGTAAGGCTTTTTATAGTAGAAAAAATGGGGTTTGGAATGGCTCTCATACGATGTGGGATTCATTCCAAATCTCAGCCATTATTGTAGAAAACTTGTCTTTCTTATGCTTCTGAAACCCTAGCTACATATGGAGAAATGTGCCTGCATACACAGGCCGCGACCCATGTACGTAGGTCGATGGCTACTTTGGTAATTTTATTTCCAAAAATAGATTTTTGCTCATTTAAACGGTTATATTTTCTATTTTAACACTCCTCAAGTCAATTTAATATCTGATTGGGCTCTGAACTGGCCTTGGGCCTTAGAGTTCGAGTATCATTGGGGAACGAGGGCCGGGCCCAAGTTGTAAGGGGTATAAAATGTCGTGTCTACAGATGCCCCTCTTTTGATTCGTGAGCTTCGCTAACGGAATCAAAAAAATGAAAGACAAAACATTTTGTTTCGACATACGACTCGGGCCCAACCTACGCACATGACACACAGCAGGCATACATGGGGCAGGGTGCAACTCTGAAGAGCTGCGTGGGATTAATATGTCCAAAGTCCCACCGGTAAACGAGCAACGACATGTTCACTATCCCATAACCTATTTTGCCACTTGCAAGCAAATGGCAAGTGACTCACTATCCTAGAGTCACTTAAAAAGAAAAAAAAGTAAACAAACAAAGGCGCTCTTACGAGCTAACTCAATAAACAACAAAAGGATATAGTCTCTGCGGTGTCCTTCCACACTGCAATGTTCACCTACACTTTTATCCTAGACTCACACACACACCTATATCCTAGACTTACACACACACTAACATGCATCTAGCATACAACATGTCATCTTTCATCCCAAACAAACATACTTATCTATCCACCAAACAAAAGAGAGCAAAACATACAAAAGAAACCCTAGCATTCATCTAAAACAATGCAACAAGCATATCATCAAAAACAAGCAAATCATTTTTTGAACAAAGCATTAACTTCATACATCAAAGGAGGATTAAACAACTACATGCATGTTCATGTGAATACATGACTTACCTTATCTACCTCTCAGCAACACTACACCTATGGCATTGATGAATGGACATATGAACGAATGGCATGGTATCAAAGCTAAGACAAACCCTAATCTAAACATGTGATCGCAAGCAAACATGTGGAAGAGGTAGACAAGAACCTATAGAGCCTAAAACATATAAAAAAAAAGGCTAAACAGAACAAACATATGAAGGCAGAGACAAAACAAACAGACAAAAATTTAGGTTTTCTGGGCAATGGCATCACGCACGTTAGAATAGGCCTGCGTGCGCATAATCAAACCTATGTGCGCGTGCAAGAATATGCGTACACAAGTCCTTGCCCAGAAAACCTAAAAATGTAAAAATATAGTGTGAAAGGGAAAAGAGTGTCAGAGTCACCACCAAGTTATATGGTCTAGGAATTATGAATATAATGTCCTTTCGAGGAAGGACCTTTGGTTTTACTACCAGAGTATGGGTTTGGAGTTTAAGTACGCTCTTGGGAAGGTGTTAGGCACCTAAGATCGCCCAACCCGAAGGTTGGCCTCCTATCATTATGTCTGACGTCCCAACCATATTAAAAAATTATTCAACACTTGCATCTATACTTACACACATACTAACATACATCTAAGCATACAATCATGGCATCATTCTTCCTAAAATACATATCCATCCTTAAAGCAATAAAGAGCCGAACACATATGAGAAACCTTGGCATGTGAAACCCTATCATACACCTCAAGGCAAGGTAGCAACCCAAACATGGCAGCAAAGCAAATGACGTCATAAATCAAAACAAGGCATGAACTTCATACACATACATCAAGGGAGGGTTAAACAATCAACATGCATGTTCATGTGAATGCAGGACTTACCTTATTTACCCCGCAGCACCTCAGCACCTATGACATCATGAATGGGCATGTGAATGCATGTTCATGGCATCGAAGCAAGAAACAAGCATAAAACCCAAATCTAAACAAGTGATAACAAACAAACATGTTAAAAGACAGACAAGCAGTTATGGGGATTAAAATATATGAAAAAGAGGTTACATAGAACACATATGTGAAAGCAAAAACAAAACAAACCAAACAAAAATTAGGGTTTTTGGGTAATGACATTACGCATGCTAGAACAGGTCTACGTACGCATAAGTTTAGCTTGCTTGCGCAAGCTTAATCATGCATACGCAAATCCTTACCTAGAAAACCTAATTAACACAGAAATAGAGCAGAAACCAAACAAAATAGAAAAACGTAAATCTAGCAACCTAACATGCTAAAAAACATAAAGAAAGCCTAAAACTAACCTAAATGAACATGTATAAATATGAACTAAACAAAGAAACAGATTAAAGAAAAGATTAAAGGCAAAAATGCAAAAAGAAAAGTTCAAAAGAATACCTTAAAAAAAAAAGCTCCTAGGCTTGATTTTTCACCATTCGCCTCAGTCAAATCTATCACAATTTAATAAAATAGTGATTAGTAACTTAAACTCAAAGGATTGGGGCCAGAAAAGGTCCCAATCAAATAAAAAAAAAATTAAGGGTGTTTTGTGAAAAACTTCCTTTTGATTCACTATTTTCTAGTGAATCTTAAGTTTTTCCCGTGGGATTTCTGTGTGTTATGAAAATGTACCATGTAAGGCTTTTTTTAGTTGAAAATATGGGGTTTGGAATGGCTCCTAGACGATGTGGGATTCATTCCAAATCTTAGCCATTATTGCAAAAAACTTGTCTTTCATATGCTTCTAAAACCTAGCTACGTACACAAGAATGTGTCTGCGTATGCATGCTTTAGCTCGCGTATGCAGGCCGCGACTCGCGTACGTAAGCCACGACTCGTGTACGCAGACTAAGGGTCACTTTGGTTATTTAATTTTCCAAAAATAGATTTTTGCTCATTTAAAAGGTTATATTTTTTATTTTAACACTTCTCAAGTCAATTTAATATCCGATTGGACTCTAAACAGGCCTTGGGCCATAAAGTTCGAGTATTATTAGGGAACGGGACCCTGAGTCATAAGGGGTACAAAATGCGGTGTCTACACAGAGCAAAACCTTAAAACGAAAATCTAACAACCTAATGTGCATAAAACATGAAAAGAAATGAGAAACAAACTTAAACGGACATACACAAACATAAACAACGTAGAAAACAAGATTAAAACGAAGAAAGAAAAGCAGAATAGAAAGAGAATGGGTTAGATCCAAAACCTTAAAGCAAAAGCTCTGCTAGATTTTTTACTATTCTCCTCAGTCAAATCTATCAAAATTCAATAAAACAATGATTAGAAACTTTAAACTCGAAGGATTATGACCAGAACAGGTCTCAATTAAATAAAAATGACTTAAGGGTTTTTTTGTAAAAAACTCCCTTTTGATTCACTATTTTTTAGTGAATCTTAGGTTTTTCCTGTGGGATTTTTGTGTATTTTGAAAATGTAACATGTAAGGCTTTTTATGGTGGAAAAACGTCTCCCGAACGATGTGAGATTCATTCCAAACCTCAGCCGTTATTATAGAAAACTTGTCTTTCTTATGTTTTTGAAAACCTCGTTGCGTACGCAGGAATGTGCCTGCGTACGCATGCTTTGGCCCGCGTACGTAGGCCGCGACCCACGTACGCAGGCTGAGGGCCACTCTCGTCCTTTTATTTCCAAAAATAGATTTTTGCTCATTTAAAAGGTTATATTTTCCATTTTAGCATTCCTTAAGTCAATTTAATATTTTGATTGGGCTCTAAACTAGCCCTCGGCCTTAGAGTTCGAGCATCATTGGAGAATGACGGCCCGAGTCGTAAGGAGTGCAAATGCGGTATCTATAGTATGCATACTCACCCTAAACCCTAACCCAAAAACACAAGAACACGGCAACTCCAAAATGAAAAACTAACAACCCAACATGCTTTACATCTGTAAGTTCGTTTAGATCCCTGTAAAACTAGATTGTTTAACCTAATTAATTAACCAAGTGAATACTTAGGTTTATTATTCAGATCTAGGTTAAAACAAATATATCAAAAACAATCATATCAAGTAAAGCAGCGGAAAAATAAAGAACACAACGATATGATGACCCAGGAAAACCAAACCGGTAAAAAACCTAGGGAGGATTTAACCTAGCTATCCTCAAGGTAAAATAGCAAATCCACTAGAAAGAATTGAAGTTTACACAACAAGACTTAGACCACTAACATCCTATTGCTACCTAAGTGTAGGAAACTTACTACCACGACCACGTGACAGCTCCGAGATCCACGGACTCCTTCTTTCTTTAATCTTTGCAAAACACAAACACCACCGTTTGTGACTTTGAGACTCCACTCAAAGGTTTAGCAACACAAACTCACCTGTTTGTGACTCCAAGACCACCCTTGAAGGTTTAGATCATCAGCACCTTTGATGACTAGAGAAGGCAGCAACTTCAGCAATACCGGATCTTTAGATTCTTCAAGAAACAACACCGGTTGAAGTTATAAGAGAGGTTTTAGGAGCAAAACCCTAAATACAAAAGAGGCACACTCTTCTCTCTCTAAAAAGCCTTGTAAAAACGTGCTTAGGGTTTCCTTTATATAGTGGGAGAAGTAGATCTGAAACCCTAATCCTTAATAGGCTAGAACTGCTGTTTGGGCCAACTTAAAATTCTGCAGACACGACTTTCGATCGATCGAGCCTGTCTTTCGATCGGTCGAATCAGGCAGATTCTGAAATCTTCTTTCTGCAGCTTACATGTTCTTGTGTGCTCACGATTTACCAATTGTTCTAAACTTTTAGAACCTAACAATCTCCCCCTTTGGTAATTCGTGACAAAACTTTCATACAAAATGAAATGTTAAAATACAAGAACAACCCAATACAATAAAATGCCCAATTACATCACAAATCCCAATCTAAGACTCTTAACCTAGAAGTTGCCAAGAAGAGGTAGAAGGTCTTGATCAGAATGCACCTGTCTTTCCTGAAACACTCAACAAACACATCAGTATGTGTGGAAAGAAAGACATATGAACAATAATATGAAACAGAAATATAAAAACACAAATAAATTCTAACTCTCCCCTTAAGTTAGATACATCAAAAAAATTATCTCCCCCTAAACAAAATAAACAGGATTCCCACATTTCATCTATTTCTCCCCCTTTTTGTCACGTATTGACAAATACAACTCAAACAAAGAGTAAAGTGACAGTAAACATGAGAGAAAAAAAAGAATCAAGGGAACATAAAACAGTTCAGCTCTATAGAAAATAGAGAGAACTCCCCCTATAAAGAGCAACAACTCCCCCTATAAACAACATAGGAAAAAAAACTTTTCTCCCCTTATAAAAATAGGAAAAACAAAACAAGTTTTGAGAAAAACAGTTTTGGGGAAAATTTAGAAGGTGGGGATAAATAAAAACACACAAACCCAAAAAAAAAAAAAGTTGAGGATACACATGAAAAGAAACATTCTCTCTTTCAATAAATGCAAACTTGACACTAAGTGACCCATAAACAGTTGCATGAATAGAGAAAATATTTGCACATTGATTATCCATCATATCTCTTAAGAAAAATATTTTCTGCAGTTCACACATCAAGAAAAAAAATAGCATATACTAAAATGTACAAAGGACTTAAAAATTAATCAATCAATTTTTAAATCAAGTTGAGTACCCAATTTAGCAAAGTGTATGCATGTTATGTGTGAAAACAATGAGAGATATGACTGCAAAACTGCAAGAAGGATACAAAAACAATGCAATTCATGTGAATCCTAAACATAAATGATGCAAGAAAAAAATTTGGTCAAAACTCTAAAAACTGAAAATTTTTCAGTTTCGATCGATCGAGCATCGATCGAATACCAATCGAGTCAGACAGAATCAAACCAAAATTGTTATTGTAATTTCGATCGGTCGAGAAATAGATTCGATCGGTCGAAATTCTGGAAAACTCAAAATTTTGAAAAACATAGCAATTTAATGCAGTAACACCTCAAAGCACAATATTTTATGAATGAAATGCATGAGTATGAGACTAAAAGTTTTTCAAAAACACATGAATACAGCCCAGATCTTCCAAAAACAAGTTTTTCAATCAATATGACCTTAAAACTCAAATTTTGCATCAAAATCAAGAAATTTTCAATCTTTGATGGCCACAATAAAATCACACACAATAACATGTACAAAGTTTAGCAAAGAGTAACTTTGTGTAGTGTGTGCAACTAGCAAAAGCTTGAGAAACATGTGAGGTGATATGTGAATAGCAATCAATCACAAAGTCTACAAAATTCATCACATAAATTTGAAAGAGACTATCACCTAAAGAGTTACATCATATAACTCTCACATCTCCTAGAATAAAAGCTTGCAATCATGTAAGTTTCTTGATTTGCCTCATAATGTACACACCAATTTTAATTAATTTGAATTCATTATAGCCCAATAATGTTCACACCAATTTAGTATTTAAACCGAGGCTACACCTTATGTTCTTTTTGTGCATGTGCTACACTTTCTTGAGCTCAAAATCTTATGATATGCACTAAGGTGTTCATGATTGGCTAGTAAACAGTGGTGAGATGGTTATTTATGCCTTTTTTGATAAGTTCAAGTCCGACAATCAAAGGCATGTGACTTCAAGATCAAGACAAAGTGATCAAAAACTATAAACATCTTTCCACACAACATGCACTACAAAGACTTCAGCTAGTAAAGTGTAATAAATAAGCTCATCCAAGCTAAACAAAGTACATAAACATGTTATGTAAAAATAATATGGCCAACCTTAATTATAAATCCAAGATATATAATACAAAACACAATAAAAAAATCTTTTTGGTAAAAAAAATTATGACCAAAACTAAAAGCACACATTATGCTAAATGATTAAAAATGCAAATGCAAATGCAATGCATGACAGTGCTTAACTAAACTATAGAGGGTACACAAACAAGAAATATCAATTTCTTAATTTACCCTTGAGTACATGTACAAACTAGTACATACAAAAAAAATAGCTTAGCACTTATATAACACATGCTATTCAAATTTCTCCACAATGTCAAGCATGTTCTAAATCAAGAGAGATATATCATAATTCATATAATCCTCAAGAAAAATAACAAAACAAAACAACCTAAAAAACAAAACAACCAAAAACAGAAACAAAACATGTCCACAAATACTTGACAGAATTAAATCAGGGACAAGTCAGCAACACTCACCTTAGAGAATCTTTTCTCACCCATATAGCACGAGTCTTCGGCTTTGTAGGTGAAAATCCATGTGAAGCAGAGTGCATTTGAGGGATTGCACCAATCTTCTGAGAAAGACTAAAATCCTGCAAATTCCTTTCACAAGCCAACAAGCTCAAATTTTTCAAAAGCATATGAAACAATTTATATGGACTTATGGCAGGAGAAATATCATCACATGTCCTAGACTGAAACACAGAATGCTTAAATTTCAATTTATGACAATTAGGACGAATGTGACTGGAGACACCACAAAAGTGACAAACAGGAACAAATTTAGGAACATCAGTATTCTTAAAAGCAAATCTAGTCTCAGATTTTGGTTTTTGCCTCAACAAAGAACAATTTGGTCTAATATGACCAACAACACCACAAAGGTGACAAGTAGGCACAAACACAGATTTCTTATGCTCTCTAATAGTAGGTTTAGACTTAGGTTTAGAACCTTCAGCGTCAACATCAGAACTTTTACCTTTGTCTAACCTAGCAAAATAAGCCTTGTCTTTATTATTACTCTTGAAAGGAGGGATATAAACTTTTTCAGCTTTAGGCTTAAGAGAAACAGAAACACTTCTGTTAACAACAGCAGGCTTGGTACTAGTCAAATTTTCAATTTTAGCCTTAGATTCAACTAACTCTTGTTCCAAACTTTTCATCTTCTCATCTTGAGAGGAAATTTGATTTCTAAAAAATTCATTCTTTTTATTAGATTCATCTAATCTAACAATCAATTCCTCTTTTTTAAGATTAGCCAATTTTAACTCTTCCTTGAATTTCTTAGCAATTCTCATAGTTTTCAATAATTCCTTACGAAGAGTTTCACATGCATCAAAAAGATCATCAGAAACAACAGTGTCCTTCTTATTCAAATCATCACAATCAAAAACAGTAAGACACTTAAAATTATCCATGATAACAGGGATCAAGGATCAACTCTTAGATCAAAAGATCTAACACAAAAGAGCTACCCGCTCTGATACCATTTGTAAGTTCGTTTAGATCCCTGTAAAACTAGATTGTTTAACCTAATTAATTAACCAAGTGAATACTTAGGTTTATTATTCAGATCTAGGTTAAAACAAATATATCAAAAACAATCATATCAAGTAAAGCAGCGGAAAAATAAAGAACACAACGATATGATGACTCAGGAAAACCAAACCGGTAAAAACCCTGGGGAGGATTTAACCTAGCTATCCTCAAGGTAAAATAGCAAATCCACTAGAAAGAATTGAAGTTTACACAACAAGACTTAGACCACTAACATCATATTGCTACCCAAGTGTAGGAAACTTACTACCACGACCACGTGACAGCTCCGAGATCCACAGACTCCTTCTTTCTTTAATCTTTGCAAAACACAAACACCACCGTTTGTGACTTTGAGACTCCACTCAAAGGTTTAGCAACACAAACTCACCTGTTTGTGACTCCAAGACCACCCTTGAAGGTTTAGATCATCAGCACCTTTGATGACTAGAGAAGGCAGCAACTTCAGCAATATCGGATCTTTAGATTCTTCAAGAAACAACACCGGTTGAAGTTATAAGAGAGGTTTTAGGAGCAAAACCCTAAATACAAAAGAGGCACACTCTTCTCTCTCTAAAAAGCCTTGTAAAAACGTGCTTAGGGTTTCCTTTATATAGTGGGAGAAGTAGATCTGAAACCCTAATCCTTAATAGGCTAGAACTGCTGTTTGGGCCAACTTAAAATTCTGCAGACACGACTTTCGATCGATCGAGCCTGTCTTTCGATCGGTCGAATCAGGCAGATTCTGAAATCTTCTTTCTGCAGCTTACATGTTCTTGTGTGCTCACGATTTGCCAATTGTTCTAAACTTTTAGAACCTAACAATCTCCCCCTTTGGCAATTCGTGACAAAACTTTCATACAAAATGAAATGTTAAAATACAAGAACAATCCAATACAATAAAATGCCCAATTACATCACAAATCCCAATCTAAGACTCTTAACCTAGAAGTTGCCAAGAAGAGGTAGAAGGTCTTGATCAGAATGCACCTGTCTTTCCTGAAACACTCAACAAACACATCAGTATGTGTGGAAAGAAAGACATATGAACAATAATATGAAACAGAAATATAAAAACACAAATAAATTCTAACTCTCCCCTTAAGTTAGATACATCAAAAAATTTTCCTCAAGTCAATTTCAATCTGATTGGTCCTTGAACCAACCTTGGGTTTTAGAATTTCAACTTCATTTGGGAACGGGGTCCTAAGTAGTAAGGGGTACAAAATGCGGTGTCTACAGATACCCCTCTTTTGATTCGTGAGCTCCACTAACGGAATCGAAAGAATAAGAGACAAATCATTTTGTTTCAATGTATGGCTCGGGCCCAACCTGTAGACACTCGATTTTGCACCCATGATTTACTCAAGGAGAATAACTTGAATGAACAATTCATGTACCCCCAAAAATCATAATTGCATCACATGCATCAACTAGTTCTTACATTACATACATCATTTTGTCTTTTTATTACATGCATCATGTCATTCATTGCATATCATAAGAATGATCTTGAGATTCTAATGGTCTCAACGGTGTTTCCGGTTTTCAAATCAGACCATCAGATCGAAAGATATCGCATGATCAAGTTTGCACAGTCAATATGCGTTGTGTCTAGGTAAAGTCGACCACACATGATTAGTTTAAGTTAATTCTGATTGGTTAAGCAATTAAAATTAATTAAATGATTTTGTTATTGGTTGATAATTGGTGTTTAAAGTTGGATTGCACGCATAGGAATGAAAGGGATGATTGGATAACAATAAAATTGTGGATAATCCGAACTTTATCAAGATTTACTTTAAGGGATTTATCTACAAGATAATTTCTTTTAAAAAGCCTAAATTATCCAGAAAAGAGATAAAAAAAAATCATAGACAGATGATCAAAACGAGTCTAGGTACAAGGACCGGCCAAAAAATCCTAGAAGAGGAGTCCAAACGGCACCCAAACAGGAGAGTGCATTATGAGCCATAGGACCAATTCGGCACTTTTGGAGTGTTGAACAGCACTCTAAAAGTGTCGAATTGCCATGATGTAAGCTTTGGCCCAATGGCCTTCGGGTGACGATAAGGCACACCTTTTTCGACCTTTTCGCAAAAGGATGCGTCCGGATTCAAACCCTAATCATCTGTACCTATTTTTTAGAGTCCTCAAGCCTCTATAAATTGATACTGAACCTCATAATTCAGCACTTTTTTTACGCTCTGAGAGGCATACGTTTTAGGCTCCCAAACAACTCATATTTTATGATCTCCTCTTTGATTTTCTGTTAAAGCTAGGGTTTTTAGGTTTCAAAGATTGCTGAACAAGTTTCTTTGAACCCTAAAATATCCTCTAAAAATGAAGATTTCTCCATACAAGAGGTTGTTTTCTGATTACCCTCTTCTTTTCCTTATGTCTCTCTTATTGTGATGATATGTGTTTGCCTATATTTTTAGTGTAGTTGTTTTTCATATCGTGAATTGTTGATTTATATGTCAAAACATATTCCTGATTTCTCTCATTATTGTTATGATCTCTTTCTTAGTTCCAATAGTTTGCATATAATCAATGCTTTTTCTTGAAATTAAAAAAAAAAAAAAAACAAATCTACATCTTTCTTAGATGTAGATCCGAATTTTTCTTAACAAAAAAAAGCGTGTCTGCATCTTATTTAGATACAGATCTGAATTTCTCTTGAAACAAAAAACAGATCTATATCTTTCTTAGATGTAGATCTGAATTTTTCTCAATCAAAAACGGATCTGCATCTTATTTAGATCTAGATCTGAATTTCTCTTAAATAAAAACAAGATTTACATCTTTCTTAGATGTAGATCTGAATTTTTCTTAATCAAAAAACAGATCTACATCTTTCTTAGATGTGGATTTAAATTTTTCTTAAATAAAAAACAGATTTGCATCTTCATTAGATGCAGATTTGAATTTTCTTAATTAAAAAACTGATTTGTATCTTTCATAGATATAAATTTGATTTTTTTAACATATGCAGACTTTTGAAATAAAGAAAGAGATTATGTATCGTTGTTTGTTTTGTTTGAGTCATATAACATGAAATTATTTTGTGAGTGAGATCCTCTTTTTCAAATATAAAAACAGATCCGAATTGTTTAAACCAATCAAAAGACTTTGTTTTTATTAAATAAAAACAGATCTAAATTTTCTCTTCAAAAACCATTCTTTTTACACATACAAAAACAGATCTGATTTTTTAAGCTAAAACCAATTTTTTTCTAATCATTAAAATAGATCTAAATTTTTTTAAATAAAAAGAGGATACATTCAAAAATGGTTTTGTGTGATTTGTTTAACATGTTCAACATATCATTCATAGCATGCATGAAATGGTACATTGGTCACAAGAGTCTAGAAGTCCAGACTCTGTCTAGGCGGAATGGGTGCCTAACACCATCTCATTCTGTAACCTAGCCTCCGGATTTAGGTCTTTGGTTAAGTAGATCTAGTCTTATCTTTACTTTTTATTTTTGGGTAGATTGTAACTAGGACAAAAAGTCATGTATATTTGGTAGATTGTAACTAGGACCCAAAGCTGTGTAAAGTTCAAATTTTCAATTATGTATTTCATTATTCAATCAATGAATGGAACAATTCAGTCATGCATTGTTTTATTTATTTATTTATTTAGTTTTTCTTATTTTTTGTACATAAAAAAATAAGTGGCGACTCTATACCACTTACCCAAAAAGAGAGGTGCCCTAAAAGGGTACCCGAATATCTTTTTTGAGGGATGCCATCTCTCACACAACCCATGCACGCGACAAACAACACGCATACATGGGGGCGGGGTGCAACTCCACAAAGTTGCATGGGATTCATATGTCCGAAGTCCCAACTTTGTTACTCGGGAAATGAGCAACGATATGTTCATTATCTCAGAACCTATTTTGCAAATTACAAGCAAAAGTCGAGTGACTCACTCTCCTAGAGTCACTAAAAAAGAAAAACAAACATGGCCAACGGCCGCAACCATCAACCAAACAAACAAGGTGCTCTTACGAGCTTAAAAGGATACTAGCCTCATTGCATGTGCTTCGCGCGTGCATGACTCTTTTTTTTTTTTTTGGATTTAATGTCATAATTTTCTATGAATCACAATTTGGTTTAAGTATTTGCTTGATAATATTATGTTCTTGAGAACTACTCATACAGCCATGAGTGTCATTTGGCTAACTCCAAAAATGAAATTAATAATAGAGAGATGAAAAAAAAATGTGTTCATTTCTTGGAGATAGCCAAATGACACTCATGCTATATGATTAGTTCTCAAGAACATAATATTATCAAACAAATACTTAAACCACATTGTGATCCATAGAAAATTATGACACTAAATCCAAAAAAAAAAAGAGTCTTCATGCACGCGCGGAACACGTGCGATGAGGCTAGTTTCTAGAACTAATAAATAGGTAATACAATTTTGATTAAAAATTAGAATCAATGCTTTACATTAGTGAATTAAGACACATCAAAATTGATATATTTAATGATAGTTTATAAATATCTGTTGGTAGAGCACAAAATATTATTTGGATTTGCAACAATTTAAAAAAAAAAACAGTAGATGGAATTTAAATATTCTAAATAGCAAATGATAATTTTAGATATTAAACATGGAAATTATTTTTATTTTTTTTGCACATAGGAAAGACATCCATTAAAAGATATAATATATGAAGATAGCATAACAACAAAAAGAGAACTGATAATGGAAATTAAAAAAAAAAGGATTGAATTTAAATATTCTAAATAGCAAACGATAATTTTAAATATTAAACATGGAAATTATTTTTATTTTTATTTTTTTGCACATAGGAAAGACATCCGTTAAAATATATATTATATGAAGACAACATAACAACCAAAAGAGAACTAATAATGTAGAATAAGCTAATTAAAGAATATAAGTGTTACACATATCAATAAACTGGGGCATAATAAGGCAATTATATTTTTTACAAAACAGAGAATCACGAAGGAGTTGTGTATGATTGAATGCAAATTTTAACTTCTTCTCTCACCCAAACTCAACCGTTACACCAAATTGTGATGCTTTGGCCATTATGCAATCCACTAAAAAAGTCACCCTGCATTTATAAAAAAACAAAAATGATATGAGTTAAATTTGTTTTCATTTTGGTGGGCATTGAAACAAATACATGTTTGTTGTGATTTTTATTTTAAATTTTTTGACCACGTTAGAATTTAGTGCATATATAATGAAATTAATTTCAATTTGGCTCCAAGTATAAAATGACTGAGCAGGATAATATTAAAAAAAAAAAAAAAAACCTAATGTAGAGGTTAGTATTTTGCAAAGAGGAAAAGGAACCAAACTGTGGAGGAAAAGTAAATACATTCATGAAATGGAAAAATGCAGCACAGTGAATGAAAACCATAAACATATTCTCAAAAATAATAATAAAAGAACCAAAAAAAAAAAAAAACCATAGACAAAACCATAATACATGGGTTAGAAAACGCACATACCTTTTTGATAGAATATATGCAAGCGTTACACCAGTTTTCGGGAGACCCTCCAAGAATGAAATCAATGTAAAGGCCATTCAACAATTGTTGTAATTTCTAGGAATTTTGTGTTATTCGTTATTGAATTTTTATCCTAAACACACACACCAAAAAAAAAAAAAAAAAAAAAAAAGCTTTGAAGAAAACTTACATGCCTTTTTAAAGAAATTAAGCAAGGAAATCTTTTGCACCTCCAAGAAGCAAGTTTGTGCATAGACCGTGAAGCAAAAGGAAGTGAATACTTCAACTGTCTATGGATTTTTTTTTTTTTGATAAAACTGACTTTCATTATGTCAGTTCGTTTAGACCCCTTAACCCAACAGATTAACCTAGAGAATTAGCCAAGTTATTAACTTAGGTAATTTAATTAAACTAGGTTAACACAAATAAATATAAAAACAATAAAGCAGCGGAAAATAATCAACACAAAGATATGATGACCCAGGAAACCACACCGGTAAAAACCTGGGGAGGATTTGACCTAGCTATCCTCAAGGTAAACTGAATCCACTATGAAAGAATTGAAGTTTACACAATAGACTTAGACCACTAACGTCATATTGCTACCTGCCTGTAGGAAACTTACTACTATGACCCCATGATAGCTCCGAGATCCACGGACTCCTTCTTTCCGGAATTCTTCAGCAAATCCACAAGCGCACCTGCTTGTATATCTTTGTGCTCTTTGATTCTGCAACTGTAATGATCTACACAACTCTTGACATAAATCTCAAGTTTGTAAACCCTAAGTGTATGTGAAGGTAACCACCTCTAGATCTCACAATGAGATTCACAAACACAGCAAAACAGAACTCTGCAGAACTCTAAAAACGTGGCTAGGGTTTTCCCTTTTATACTTAGGGCAAACATAAAACCCAATACATTAAAGCGGGCTTGGGCTGAGTTGGAAAATTCTGCAGAAAAACGTTCTGTGCGATTTTCGATCGATCGAGTCTAATTTTCGATCGATCGAGTCTCACAGAAAGTTACAAGTAATTCTGCATAAAAACTCGATTCCAACTTTACAATAAACCCCATACTTTGAGCAAGTCTAACACACGACTCAACATTGTTTTGATCATGGTTTGCCAACATACAAAATGAAGTTCTAAATACATTAGATCCTAGTCTTTAGAACCTAACACATTAACTTAAATAGAATGAACAAAGGAGTCTCCCTTACAAGCAGCCTCAAGAGAGGGGAGAAGATTTCCTTTATGGAAACAAAAATCACAGGAGGAGTTCAAGGCAAATTTAGCTGCTTCATGAGCTACAGTATTGCCTGTTCTCCAGACCCAACAAAACTCAACAGACACAAAACTAGAACATAAACTAAGGATATTACTAACAGTGGCGCATGACTGCCATTCCGGGATATCATGTGTGTTAAGTAGCGCATCAATGCAATTCTTAGCATCACCTTCGAAGATAACAGACTTCCATTTCTCTTTGATCGCTAATTGCATGGCCCACAAAAGGGCTTGGGCTTCAGCTTGCGCCGGGGCACATAAATGAAATTTTTTTGCCCAGAGTAAAAGGACATCACCTTGGTGGTCCCTTGCAACAACTGCTAAGGCTGATCTGGTGATATTTAGAGCTGCATCTACATTGAGTTTGACCCATCCTTGAGGGGGTGGGGTCCAACTAGCGGTGGCAAGCTCCTTAGGAGGGTGAGCTTCTAGAGAGTAGACCTTCACCAACTCTTGAAATCTAGATTGAACATTTTGTTTGGCACTAAGGATGTTGGCATTGGTTCCCATGAAATGATTGCTATTTCTGGCCTTCCAGATCTTATCTAAGACTAGTGCATGTTGAGAGAGACAGTCCATTGTTCTTGTGCTGGAACAGAGGAAGATGGTGGCTCCATGATGAGCTTGATGTAGTCTTCCGGTGAGCTGAATGTATTTGCATCAAATCTGAAGCCCCAGCAGGCCGACGCCCAGAGAGCTCTGGCAAAAGGGCATCCTAAGAAAATATGAGTGCTAGTTTCTTCTGCTGCGTTGCACAAGGTGCACGTTGGGTCAAAATTGGGAAACCTTACTCACAAGTTGACTTTAGTAGGTATAGCATTAGCACCAATTCTCCAAACTAGCATCTTAAGTCTCTCTGGGAATTTGGCTTTCCAAAGCTTCATCCAGGGAGTATGGGGTTGAGCATTACTCTCTGAATGATTGAAGGAGACCTTGTGGATAGATCTGACTGAAAACCTTCCTTTTGAATCAGGGAGCCAAATTAGCCTGTCTTGCTTGGGGGTAAAGGGGATAGGAATGGTGAGAATTGCATTTGCATCATCCGGGGTGAAAATCTCCTTAACTAGGCTTCTGATCCATGCTCTAGTGGGTTGGTCAATGAGATCAGAGGCCTTAATCGCAATCTGCTTATACTTTTTGACCCTCGGATGGGGCTTAAAATTGTCCACACATCTATAGACATTCCATCTCCCAACATAAATAAGCCCCTTTTACAACCAGCTTCTTAGCAGCTTCTATAGCTTTCCAAGTTGGGGAACCTGCCTTCCTGGGCTCTGCATTGAGCCAACTGTTACTGACTTTGTATTTAGTTCGAAGAATCTCCATGCATATTCTTTGCTTACCAGAAATAACCATCCAAGCTAGTTTAGCTAGTAAGGATGAGTTCACCTCATTTGCCTTTTTAAATCCAAGGCCACCTTGACTTTTGGGACGACATAACTTATCCCATGCAGTCCAAGCAATATATTTCCTATCCCTTTCCTTTGGTTTCCACCAAAATCTCCTAGAGATAGCATCAAGATTGTTGCAGATTTTTCCTAGAACCTTCAAATTCGAGAGTGTATAGTTGGGTATGGCTTGGGTTACTGAATTTATGAGAGTGCATCTACCAGCCTAGGAGAGGAATCAGCTTCTCCAACCTGTCAATCTATGGATGTTACATGTAAAGAGCTTGACAAAGATTTTATTTCAATTAGGAATAGGAATAGTAATCCTTACACAAGTTTGTGAGCGCCACCTAACAAAAAGTTCTATTTCAATTAGGAATATGAATTAAGAATAGGAATAGTAGTCCTTGTACACCTAAAAAATACTAAGAAGAGTTTTTGTTTATGAGGACTTCATCTATTGGGAAGTTTTTGTTTGTAGCGGATGGGAAACGTGGGGAGCGTTTTTTTTTTTTTTTTTTGGAATAAACCAAGGGAGTGTTTTAATTACATTCAACTTCCCACTATAACTATCACATGCGTGGGGGGTAGAACTGTAGAAGTTACAAAGTTAGCTAGGTTTTTAGAAAAGGTCCTGGGTAGTTTTGGTTGTGTACATAGGTGGTGAGATTTTTTTTTTTTTTTTGGTATAAGTCTACTATCTGGGAGTTTTTGTAACATGAGGACTGAGGAGTGAGGTGTTTTGTTCCCAAAAATTTTGAATTTAATTTTGAACAACAACAAAAGTTACGTGTGGGAAGTATTATTATTATTTTTTTATCGGAACATTGTATCTATCTACTATGGAGAGTTTTTATTTGTAGGTTTCTTGTTTTAATTTCTTGTTAATATACTGTTTTAAATTTTTGTTAATTAAACCGGAAAAATTTTGGTAAGAGAAAAAATTAGTTTAGGTTTTTTTTAAAAAAAAAAAAAAGAAAAGATAATGAAGTTTGGATAAGTATTTAAAAAATTAAACTCGAAAATTTTGGTAAGAGAAAAAATTAGTTGAAGTCAGATTTCACAGTATAATTGTTTTTTTTTTTTTAAGGAAAAGATAATCATGCCTACATTTTGGATGAGTTTTAAAATAAAACTTGAAAATTTTGCAAAAAGGTTGTGTAACTGCTTGGTAGTAGGGATGAACCTCTTGAACATGGGATTTTTTTTAATTGTTTTTTAATTTAGTTATTGAATTTCCTTATATGCCTCATTTTTTATTTGGAAATTAGGAAAAAAGATAAAGAAAAAGAAAACTACGTTAGTGGAATAAAAAGAAATTTTATTTTTATTAAAAAAAAAGTTGAATTATGCTTGACTACTAACGTGTGAGGGAAATGTGGAGGTGGGAGAAATGTGGTTAGAAAAAACTGTTTTTTTTTTTTTTTTTTTTTTTATTTAGCTAAAATATAGGAGTTTTTAAGATCAGTAATTATACATATTTAACCCTATTAATTAAGCTTTACAAACTGACAAATTTAAGGGCATTCTGGGCATTAAAATTGAGGAATCCAAACAGGAAAAGTCCTTTAAATAATAGTATAGATATATCTGTTGTGTCCATTTGGAGCTCTTGCCTAAAACTTCTCTAGGTGGCTTGTTCCTCAAGGTAATACTTGTCTTCTATCTCCATCTCTACCTATTCAGGTGAGGCACTTGTCTCGGGGTGACCATGGTCTCTATCTCTATTTCTACCTCTTCTAATGTGCTTGCATATTCAATTCCCAAAAGATATGTGCACAAGTTCTGACTTGCATGAGATCTGTGCCTGCATATTCAATTCCTAGAGGATATGTGCACAAGTTCTGTATTCTTCTCTTTTGACTTACATGGGATCTGTGCCTGCATATTCAATTCCCGGAGGACATGTGCACAAGTTTTGTATTTTTCTCTTCTGCCTTGATTGGGTTTGTGCTTTCATATTCAATTCCTGAAGGATTATGTGCATAAGCATTGTATTCGTTTGACTCACGAGAAAGTCCTTGGTGTGTGATCTACTGGGGAAAATAAATTTGTTGATGAATGTGTTGGTGGCCCATGGGGGAGCTGTCTTGCTAATTTTGACCTACGAGGAAGTCTCTGATATAGTGTAGTCCATTAGGGAAAATTCTTTTCTTCTCCAGCATGACTCATTAGGGAACTAGTGCTGATCCTACTCACGAGGGAGTTTCCTCAACTCCAGGGGGAAATCCTTTTCTTCACAACTCTCGAAGGAGTTGCCTTTGTGCCTTAGACCCTCGGGGGATTCCTCCATGATACTTAGGAAAAACTGCTTATTTGTAACTTACTACGGTTTTGGTTGATGGCCTTTACTCACGAGGGAGATGCCTTTGTGATTTACAATTCGCTGAAGGATGTTCTTGATACTTTCAATTCCACTGGGGATGCTTTGAGAGTCCTTGTGTCTTTTACCCAACTAAGGGTATTTTTGCCATTTTTGATGAATTTGTGAGTTTTTATTTGCACTTCCTACCTTTTGGGTACCTACTGGGAATATTTGAATTTTTTTTAAAACTAAACTACACGTAGTTTATTGGGAAAGCCTAAACTACATGTAGTTTAGCCACCAGGTGCCTTCCCGCCTTTTCATATTTTTCTTCTTATTTCTCTTCATCTTCTTCATCTCTTCACATTCTCTCTAACCCTTCAACTTCATTTTTTTTTTCTCTCTACAAAACCCTCTACCTCTATCTCATTCCTTCACTCTCACAATTTGATTTTCTCAAACTCTTTCATCTTCTCCAAACTCTCTCATCTTCTCCAATGCACCCAAGTCCAAAACCAAGAAAAATTCCTACGTGATTTCCAATGATGTCTTCAATCTCACCTGCTAGAATGGGGCTTTAAGGCTGAATGAGTCCCCTCCACTGGTCTACAGGCCACAGAACCCTCTCTCAGAGGGTGCAAGGACCGAACCGGTAAGTTTTTCAAACTTTTCTCATTTTCTAGTTCTGCTCTGATCTTCCATTTTAATTCGTTTTTAGACTTGTAAATGCTTGAGTTTCGTTGTGGGATGGGTTTAGATGAAACCTTTGGAGGGGTAGGAACATATTTAGGATGAGTTTTGATCAAAAGTTGGATGAAAATGTCGAAGAACACTCTCTGTTTGTGTTCATATGCGTGCATGTATCGGGCCTACGTACACATCTTGTATTCATGCGTGCGCATACTCACTCTTGAGTACACAGGCTGTGTTCATACGTACGTGTCCATGTTCTTCAATTCATATGGATGCATGTTCCAACATGCATATGCATGCAAGGACCCTGCGTATGCATGCGCAGACCTGGGTGCTCATGCTGGCACTCGGAAACCCTAATTTTTATTATTTTGACTCTTTTTCATTTATTCCTATATCCAATGGCAATTTTTGTGCTCTCTTTTCATCTTTTGCATGTCTCAGCTCCCTTTTCAAGATAGTGTAGCACTAGTCACATCTTTTCTTGGTACAGGGCCTCGATGACACAAAGGCCTTAGTGGGCGTAACAGGTTTTGAGCCCACTCTCCATTTGCTTTTAGAGAGTCATGCTAGTGGCATCTTGGTGCAGTCGCTGGCCGAGAGGTGGTGGGATACTACTTGTAGACACCGCATTTTGTACCCCTTACGACTTGGGCCTCCGTTCCCCAATAATGCTCGATCTCTAAGGCCTAAGGCCAGTTTAGAGCCCAATCAGATATTAAATTGACTTGAGGAGTGTTAAAATAAAAAATATAACCTTTTAAATGAGCAAAAATTTATTTTTGGAAATAAAATGACCAAAGTGACCCTCAGCCTACCTAAACGGGCCAAAACATGCATACGTTGGTACATTCCTGCATACGCAGCTAGGGTTTCAAAAGCATAAGAAAGACAAGTATTCTGCAATAATCTCTGAGGTTTGGAATGAATCTCACATTGTTTAGGAGTCGTCCCAAACCCCATTTTTTTAACTATAAAAAGCCTTACATGGTACACTTTCAAAACACAAAAAAATCCCATACAAAAAACCTTAGATTCACTAGAAACTAGTGAATCAAAAAGTGGTTTTTTATAAAACACCCTCAAGTCAATTTTATTTGATTGAGACCTTTTTTGGCCCCAATCCTTCTAGTATAACGTTACTAATCACTTTCTTATTGGTTTGTGAATAGACTTGACTGAGGGGAATGATCAAAATCAAGCTTGGAAACTTTTTTTTAAGGTATTGGATCTAACCCTTTTCTCTTTATTTCTTTTTCTTTTCTGATTTTCTTTCTGCAATTTAATCTTGTTTTCTGCGTAGTTTATGTTTGTGTATGTCTATTTAAGTTAATTTCTTAGTTATTTTCATGTTTTGTGTACGTTAGGTTATTAGATTTTCGTTTTGAAGTTCTACTTTGTATTTGTGTTTCTAGGTTTTCTGTGCAAGAACATGCATACGCATAATCTTGCCTGTGCATGCAGGCTTGATTATGCACACGTAAGCCTGTTCTAGTGTGCGTGATGCCATTGCCCAAAAACCCTAAATTTTTTTTCGTTTGTTTTGTCTCTGCCTTCACATGTTTGTTTTGTTTAGCTTTTTTTTTTTTTTTTTTTGGGTTTTAGGCCCTATATGTTGTTGATTACCTCTTTCACATGCTTGTTTGCTATCACATGTTTAGATTAGAGTATGTCTTAGCTTTGATACCATGCCATTCATTCACATGCCCATTCATCAATGCCAAAGGTGCTGTGTTTCTGAGAGGTAAGTACAGGGTAAGTCATGCATTAGAAATGTCCATGCATTTGTGTTTTGGTTTTGTTTTGATGATATGATTAAACATGCTTAGACGTATGATATGTCTTGTGTTTGATGATGTGCTTGCTGCCTTGTTTTAGATGTATGATAGGGTTTTCACATGCTAGATGAATGCTAGTGTGGTTTCTTTGTATGTTTGGCTCTTTTTTGTTTGGTGGATTGATAAGTATGTTTGTTTGGGATGAAAGATTCCATGTTGTAAGTTAGATGCATGTTTTGTGTGTGTGAGTCTAGGATAGAAGTGTTGATTTAGTTTTTAATAAGGTTAAAGCATAAGGCACAATGATGGGAAACCAAATTTAGGGTTGGGCGATCTTGGGTGTCTAACACTTTCTCAAGAGCGTACCTAAACTCCAAACCCGGATCTCTGGTAGTAAGATCAAAACGTCCTTTCTAGAAAGGACGCTATATATATGGTTCTTAAACCATTGCAAAAACTAGGTGGCGACTCCCCCCCCCCCCTTGTGTCCACAGTGGCGACTTCGCTAGCGATTATGAGTTTAATTCCTATGTGCCTTGTTTCTTAACCTTAATAAAAATTATTTCAATAATTTTTTTGCAAACACATCACTTGTTCTCTTTTGTCCCTTAACCTTGGTTAGTGATGAGTGGGAAAATGGAAGGCTCCATTCGAGCCCAAATTTTCTGAAGTTCATCCCACCAACTCATAATCGGTGCCATCGCCTATAATGGGCTTTGCGTACGTTAAAGGTTTGCTACCAATCCACTATAGGGTCCACTAAGGCCCTCGGTTGGAATCATAGCCCACCTAGTTGTGAGTGACCTATTTATTTATCCCTTTAGCCTTAGGGAGCCTGCCCACACTAGAGAGATCCTAGACCCTATCACAAAGGATACCCTTTTTATATCTCTTGTTTGTCCAACCATATACCATGTGTTCACCTAATTCTAAAGGACAAATAAAAGATAATAAAAATGAAAGCGATGGCCCTAAAGTTATGGTATACCCTAAGATATTATGGGATAAAAGAAAAGAAGTTCTCTTATATAAGAGGCTTGTCCCTAAATCCAAAGGCATATCTTAACTTGAAAGATTCATTAGACCATAGCTTAATTGCAATCATAGGCCCAAGTGGAAAAAGCCTTGTTGAAAAAGAATACTTTGGGCCTAAGGTAACAAATATGCTATGAACTTACCATCCAACATCCTTCAAAGCCAAAAATGAAACTCCCTAATCTTGGGTCTCTTTGTTGCATGCCTAGGCCCCAAATGATAAGAATTTCATAGACTTTGAGAGGAAGCCCACAATGTGTTCTAGCAAGAGGACTATTTCAAAATAATAATAATAATAATAATGAAAAGCCCAAAGGTGATGAATACATTGTAAGCCAATGTTTGAGACAAAGGGTTGAAAACTTCTAAATGCATTCTAATGAAAGCACATGAGAGTAAGATGAGAGAGCTTTATTGTAAATGGACCATAGCCCAATGAAACAAGGGGTAAAAATTCATGAGAGGGAAGGGAGCGACATTGTAATTGGACCTTCATGAAAATGAACTTAAAAATTTTCTAAGGATATCTAAAGTTTAAAATGAACCTTTAATTGGGACATGAACTTAATGAAAATGGGGCTTCTTTTCAAGCATCATTGCACCATCAAAGTGAAGAAAACACATCCCCACTCCCACTCCCACTCCCACTCCCATTTGGATTTGAGAGAAAGGAAGGCACTTGATCAAGATTAAGGACACACATCAAGAAGAAGAGATCCCCCCCTCTCCCCTAAAGCGACAATGACTACCTCAGAAGACCCAATGGCACAAAAGATCCTTAAGGCTTTGGATGAACATGGAGAGGCCCTAAAGAGAATGGAAGGGTGTTTCACTAGGGTGGAAGAATCTAAGCTCAAAAAGCCTCCACATGTGGAAATCCATGATGATGAGGAGGAAGATGAAGAATGGGACGAAAAGGACAAAGTGGAATAAGAAAGGAACAAGCAATTCGAGAAGCTTATTGAAAAACCATGGCTATAAAGGAGAAGATGGAGAAAATGAAACTCACCTTTCGCAAGGCGCAAGGGATGGTTTCCAATATAACATGGGAGGAATGAGTTCTATGGCTTTTATTGCATTACCTCCCAAGTTTAAGATTTCTGATGCCAAAAAATTCAATGGGACTAGAGATCTGAAGCAGCATGTAAGGAGATACCTAAGCATTGCCGAAACGAAGGGGCTAGATGAGAAGTAAACTTTGCATGCATTTCCTCTCTCACTCACAGGAGGTGCATCAAGGAGGTACTATAGCCTTGATCTAAACAAAACTTAGGTGTGGAATGAACTAGTGGAGTTGTTTGTGGACCAATTCATATTCAACACCATGATTGATGTGACTCTAAGGGATTTAAAGACTACCAAACTAGGTGTTGGGTAGACATTTTCTGAATACATAACTAGATGGAAGACCAAGGCATCTAGAAGGGTTAATAGGCCAAATGAGAAAGACCAAATCAACATGATCATCATGAACTTGTTTCCGGCTTATAGTAGTAGGTTTTTGTAATCGCCTATTAGCTCATTTGGAGAACTATGTGATTTTGGGACAAGAATTGAAGATACCATCAACAATGGGCAATTGGATAAGGGTGAGAGTAAGCCTCTGTAGACACGCAATTTTGCACCTATGATTTAATCAGGGAAGATAACTGGAATGACCATCATGTACCCCAAAAAATCATGATTGCATTACATTCATTAATTCATTCATTGCATATCATAAAAATGATTTTGAGATTCTAATGGTTGCAACGGTATGTCCGGTTTTCAAATCGGACCGTCAGATCGAAAGATATCACATGATCAAGTTTGCATGATCAGCATGCATTGTGACTAGGTAGAGTCAACCATGCATGATTAATTTAGATTTATTCTGATTGGTTAAACAATTAAAATTAATTAGATAATTTTGTGATTGGTTGACAATTAGTGTTTAAAATTGGATTGCTTGCATATGAGTAAAATGGATAATTGGATAACAATAAAATTATGGATAATCTGAACTTTATTAATATTTATTTTAGAGAAATTATCTACAAGATAATTATTGTTGAAGAGGCCTGAATTATCCAGAAAATAGATAAAAATCTTAGAATACAGATTGAGAACACGTCTAAGTGCAAGGCCCAACTTAAGAAAGCCTGGAAAAAGAATCCAAAACGCATCCAAACATGAAAGTGTGATCAGCACCCAAGAGTACCATTCAGCACTTTTGGAGTGTCGAACAACACTTGCAAAATGCCTAATGGCCCCCTTTTGGGCTTTGGCCCAACTCACTTCGGGTGCCAATAAGACACATCCTTTTTGACTTTTTCGTAGAAAGACGGACCCCAATTCCCATTCTACTCGTCGTTCCTTATTTTTTAAGCATTCCAGCCTCTGTAAATAGCGACTAGATCTCAAAAATTAAAAACACTGGTTGACGCTCTAGGAGAGACACATTTTCACACTCTCAAATGTATCACCCCCTTTCTGGTATTCTCTCTTAAACTAGGGTTTTTAGGTTTCAAAGATAAATGCATAAATTTCTTTGAACCCTAAAACATTTTTCTCAAGAAGAAGAAGTGCTCCATGCAAGAGGTTTTTTTCGATTACCCTTTTCTTTTCTTTATACTTCTCTTGAAGTGATGATGCATGTTTGTATATTTTTTAGTTTGGTTGTTTCAAGTTTCCATAACATGAATTGTTAATTTATATTGTTCAAGCATGTTCTTGATTCTTTTATTTTTGTTGTGATCTCTTTCTTAATTTCAAAGATTTGCAAAAAAAAAAAAAAAAAAAAAAAACAGATCTGCATCTTCCTTAGATGCAGATCTGAATTTTTCTTAAAATAAAAGTGGATCTGCATCTTCCTTGGATGTAGATCTTAATTTTTCTTAAATCAAAAACTGGTCTGCATCTTCATTTGATGCAAATCTGAATTTTTCTTAAATTAAAAACTGACCAAAACGACCAAAATGCCTTTTTAGGCTAAAAATGCCCCTAGTCAACACTGGGTTGACCGAAAGTCAAACAAAGTCAAAATCCTCTCAAAAAATAACTTTTCATAGTTTTACATCAAACTTGAGCTTTTCAGAGATTTTTGGCAAATTTGACCAAGTTTGTCCTGGAGTTGACTCTCGGCGAGCCCTAGAAACCAAGGTTTTCAGAACTAGACTGGACCAGGAGGTCGGATCGTGAAAACCGGGATGAAGACTGATTTTTTAAGCATAAAGAACCAGATTTTTTGTTAATTTCATGAACCCTTAAAACCGGGGTTAGACCGCACGAACCGGTGGCGAGAACCGTGCGGTCCAACCCCTTAGCAATTTTTTTTTTTTTTATAAAAACAATTTAACACAATTTTATTCTACTTAATTAAATTATCTATCTCTTACAAGGAATAAAAAAATTATAATTAAAATCCTTCAAAGATATTCAACATTACTTCAAAAATTAATCATAAATTTTAATGTTTTCATGGTTATTATTTTATTTTATTAACTTTCTTATTTAATTATTAAATGTATGCTTGAAAATCATTAAATTTCTCTCACATATATAGATATATTAGTCAATTTTGCTAGTTTTATAAATTTAATATCTATATTTAGGCTTTAATTAATTATTAAATTAATTATGACGTCATCACGGTTCGTCCACGGTTCGTCCTCGGTTCGACCTCAAAAACCTTGAACCTCTCCCGTTTACGGTTCAATGAACGGTCCAGGTTTGAAAACCTTGCTAGAAACCCTAATTTTGATCCGATCGTCAGAATGGGCTGAAACCAATGTCATTGTAAATATTATCAAATTATAAGTCCAACGACTATTCATGGGTCGATATCAGAATTAGAACGGCTGAGATATCATAAAAACCGGGTTAACGCACTGATCGATGCACCACTAACTTCCGAGAGCCATAACTTTTGATCCAACGGTTGGATTTTCAAGTTCCCTGCATCTTCCTCTCCTTGGTTCCATACCTTGGATTTGAGGTTTAAGGGGTATGGATGTTTCTTTAGATCTTTTTCTAAAATTTATCTTGCCTTAATAAAATGATTTATTTCTTTCTTTAGGATGTTTCTTGCTTTATTTGTGCTTCTAGCCTAATTCTACATGTTTTATGTTTTATGCCATGCCTTATCTATCTTTAGGATGCTTATATCTATCTTTTCCTCGTATTGTTGTTTAGATCTACATGCTTGATATCATATTTTTGGCCATGCCTTGCGTAGATCTACATGTTTACATGCATGTTTCTATGCCTATATGTCTAGATCTATGTTTTCACATGCTTGTATGCTTGGATTTGTGTTCTTCCATGCTTTCATGCTTACATCCACATGCTTAGATGTACATTCACATGCCTACATGCATATTTCCATGCTTATATGTGTAGATCGGTGTGTTTACATGCTTAGATCATTGTTCTCTACATGTTTTATGCCATCATTTATGTGCTTGCGTGCTTCATGCCATGTTTATGTGTTTAGGCCTAGATCTTTTTTGTCATGCCATGTGCTATTGTAGTAATTTTGTTCCTTTTATCGTATTTTCTTGTGTTTTGATCTAATGGTTAGGACCCAATCTAAACCCTATGGTCTTTGTCATCATCCATACACTAAGGCCCACATAAAAGGGTTTGGATCACCCCTATTTGCATGTCCATGCTTGCTTGCTTCTATGTCTTATGCTCTATGTTAGCCTATCTAATTCTAGGTTTTTCCAAGCTTGGTGCCCTCTGTGGGCTTGATCTTGTTTGGCTACATCTAATGCCCACGAGGCCTTGTTTGGCTGTAACCACTTGGGACGCATCTTCGTGATGCCGGTTGCTCCACGCATACCATTTCCCTTTCCGCTTTGTGAGATGTTATGCTTGCCATGCTTGTTTGTGCCACCCGATGGCTTTCTATGCATCTTTACACGCTTACTTACATGTCCATACTTCAACACAACGAAGCTATGGACATCCAATCCAAACCTACATGTGTCCCACGTGGACACCACATTTTGTTTGCCTTTTTGCTTGTTTGTCTTCTTTCTTGTTTGCTTGCTTGCCTATTTGCCTTTTTGCTTTCTTTTTTGTTTGTTTATCTTGTGGCTCGTCATGTCTCCTGCCATATGTTATGCTTGCCATGTCTATCATGCTTATCTGCTTTATGCCTCTTTTATATGCTCTTTGTATCTTTTCCTTCCATTGCTTCTCTACTGGTTTTTTGTCTTTTCCTTTGCATGTACACTCATGGAGTGAGGACGCATGGAGCTAGGGCACGGTCTCCCAGGCGTAAGCAAAAAAGGTGAGGGTGCAAGCATGTGAATATAAGCCAAGCAGCTATGTTCAATAGATTTAAGGGTCTAGCCTCTCCCATTTGGTTATGCACTATTTTAAACCCCCTTCCTTCTTCCCTCCTTTCTCTCTTAGATGGGTTGTGTTAGGTATATCATACCATGTACCATTCGTCCTCGTCTCTAGAGTATGGTGACCCCTGTTTATTTTCCTACACCTATATTTTAGGCCATGCTCTAGGGATGTAGGCATTTACTTTCCTGCTGTGTGTGCTAGCATTGTGCACGATGTATGTATATATATATATCTGCTCACCCCTTCTAGTGTGATTGTCACAGTCTATGTCACCTAAGACAAAGCGATACCTAATTTTTGCCATGAAAGTAAGGTGACATGTCGCCGGATTTTCGTCGTCGAAATTTGGTATTTTTCCTGAATGTCTTACGAAAACATAGATTGGGACCACACCCATTCAAAAACCAAACCTCAAAGCCCCTATGCATGCAAAGCCCGAAAGCCAATGCCAAAATCATGTTTTTTTTTTCCTGCCAATCTCTGAAAATCAAGGTTTTTTCAAAACAAAGGATTATCCTTGGACAGGCATTGTGGGGTGCCTAACACCTTCCCCACACATAACCAAACATCTAGACTCAAGAATCAAGATTTTTTTCCATCCATATTAGATTAGGAATAATGCCACTTTTCTTTGCGTAGGATTGGTAATAAAATCAACTTGAAACAGATGACTAATCACACCTTAGAAAAACCCAATGATTGGTGGCGACTTCACTTACCTTTGGTAATTCCCTTAAAATTTGGCCAAGATTCATGTCACACCTCCAAAGGTAGACAAATACTTTCCTCCACTGAGAGAGAGAGCATCCAAAGCACCGCACGAACCACACCATTATCGAGAGGGGCCTCCAACGGGCCCCGCGCATGTGGAAGCGTCGCCACAGCAGGTGGTCGAACGAAGGCCCGAAGGCGGGTTTTCCAATCATTCACAGCCCGGGGTTGACAGCCTACATAATGAAAGCTCGCCGAGAATTCTTCGACCTAAGAATGACCTTTACCTAAGCATATGAAAACCTATCCTCAAAAGGATTTATCAAGCCTTGAGACCCTACACCCATGCCTCATCCCATACCTCTCACATGGAACCTCAATGAATATTGTCACTACCACAAAAAATCCGGCCACAAAACCAACAATTGCTTCCCCTTCAAACACGAGATATAAGACCTCATAGACATACCCTCCCAAATCCCAACATCATCACCAAACCAAATATTAGAAAGAACCCTTTACTCGATTACCGCAGGGCTCCTCCTTTATATCAAAATTGGATGCAAGTAGATGAGATGGAGTGGGATTGCTCAAAGTTGATAGAAACTACAAATGTCAACATCAATGCCATAGAAGTCCAACGAATATGGGATGAAGAAGATGAAGTCTCAAAGGAAGCAATACTAATATGGGGAATACTTCCTAAAGGAGTGACGGAATTGAAGAAGAGGGTTTTGGAGGACAATGTAGCAAATATCGCTAGGAGTGGGAAGCACTACAAGCAATCCTTTTTGGAAAAGGATTATCCTGGTAGGGATCTAGAGGAAGGGTCCAAGCCCATGGAACCTAGAGGAAAAGAAGATAAAGAAGAAGAAGATAAGGTCTTAATGCAATTAAAGAAAACCCAAGCTTATGTCTAAATATGAGGCTTGCTCATGGCCTCTTAAAAACATCGTAAGGCTCTCTTGGATGCCTTGAATGGGAAAGAAGTACCTATAGAATCTACACCATAAGAAGTTTTGTCTCTCATGGGGTTGAGGGTTCCTTACACCCTCTCTTTACTTTTTCCGATGAAGATCTCCCTCCCAAACGAGCTACTCACACTAGACCCTTGAAAATCACTATTGAATGCATGGGTGCTAAGGTTCTAATTGTGCTTATTGACAATGGGTCCCCCTTGAAAGCTTATCCCTTTAGGACCACACTGTTGGCCTAGATAAGGAGACTATCATTCCTTCTCCCTTGATTGTAAAGGCATAAGACAACACTTCAAGGAAGGTTATGAGTACTTTGAAGGCTCCTTGCAAGATTGGGTCAATGGAAACCATTGTGGAATTTCATGTCTTGGACATCGCCCTAAATTACAACCTTCTCTTTGGGAGGGTTTGGCTTCACCCCAATGGGGCAATCCCTTCTTCGCTATACCAGAAAATGAAGATCTCATAGAAAGGAGGGATTGCCATTGTTCTTAGGGATGGTGACATCCTAGCACCGGTATGTGGAGTCAAGGAAGGAGGAAGTGAGCTTCAAATGAGTGGCTTTGAATTCGCAAATATGGCTGACTATGGGTTGAAAGATGAAAGGCATGATACCAACTTATTCCCATATTGTAACCATGAGGTGATCGCAATGATGAAGAACATAGGATTCATGCCTGATATGGGCCTTGGAAAGAAGGAAAAGGGGTAGTTGAGTTCCCCAATATCAAGACTCAAGTGAATAAGGAGGGTTTAGGATTCTATGAAGGCTATGACAGAATCAAGAAAAACCTTGGCACTCTCAATGGGAACTTCGTGAAGGAAGAGGGAAACTTCCCTTATTATGGCTTCCTCGAACCTTAGGTAGGTAAGGATGGAAAGGTGTATCCAGGTTGGGAAATGTTCTTTAATGAAAAGCTAAATTTTGGGGAGAAGCCTACCATGGTGATCAAAGAGATGCGAGAAAAGGTTGATTGGGTGAACTACATGGATGCTAAAGCAATGAAGACCATGATGAAGATGAGTGGGGACATGTTCGTCATCACCAATGAAGAGCCAAGTGATCCTTCCAAATTCATCATGTCAATTATGGGGCCTATTAATAGTTGGACTTAGGTTTCGTTTTCTAAAAACATGAGGAAAAACTTTTATAATGAAAGGTCCAATGTACTTTTCAATATTCACAATAAGATGAATTTTGATTTGGCTTACTTTGACATGTCCCATAACATTGAAATTCTGTACTTAAATGATTCAAATGAATTTGAAAATGAAGTCAATAAACAATTGGAAAAGAAAATTGAACCTGCGGAACAAACTCTTGAAACTATTAATTTGGGCAATGATGAGATCCTATGCTTAATTAAAATTGGCTTAACTCTAAATGAAAAAGAAAGAAAAGATCTTCAAGAACTCCTCATGGAATTTGAAGAGGTGTTTGCATGGTTCTATGAAGATATGCTTGGAATTGACCCCCAAGATAGCTCAACATCACATTGATACTCATGACCACATGGTACCCGTCAAGCAAAAATTGAGAAGAATGGGGACCGAATGGCTCTCAAAAATAAAAAAGGAAGTCACTAAGCAATTAAAGGTAGGGTTCATCAAACCCGTGCACCAAGCCAAATGGATAGCCAATGTCGTGCCCGTACCTAAAATGATGGAAAGGTGAGGATGTGTGTAGATTTTAGGGACTTGAACAAGGCATGCCCTAAGGATGACTTTCCCCTCCTTCACATTGATGTCTCAGTAGATAACACGGCGGGAAGTGCCTTAATGTCTTTCACGAATGGTTTTTCGGGGTACAACCAAATTAAGATGGCTCCCAAGGACATGACCAAAACTACTTTCACTACCGAATGGGGAATCTATTGTTACACGATGATGTCGTTTGGCCTCAAGAATGCTGGGGCAACCTATCAAAGGATGGCTACGACCTTGCTACGTGATATGATGCATAATGAGGTAGAGGTGTGTGTTGATGATATAAATAGTGAAATCCAAGGATAGAGGAAGCCACACCATAAACTTGAGGAAGTTCTTCGAGAGGATTAAAGAATATAGATTGAGATTGAACCCATAAAAGTGCACCTTTGGAATAACCATCGGAAAGTTGTTAGGGTTCACAGTGAGTGATAGGGGGATAGAAGTTGACCCATCCAAGATTAAAGCCATATTGGAGATGCCTTCCCCCAAAAGTGAGAAAGAAATAAAGGGTTTCTTTGGTCGATTACAGCACATTAGTCGATTCATTGCCAAGCTCACCTCTACTTGTGAGCCCATTTTCAAACACCTAAGGAATAATGAACCACATACATGGAATGATGGGCACCAAAATGCCTTTAAACTTATCAAGGAATATCTCTTCCACCAACCTATTTTAGTGCCGCCACAACACGGAAGACTGTTACTCCTATACCTTTCCATCATAGGGGATGCGGTTGGAAGTATGCTTGCACAAGAAGACGATGACAAAAATGAGAGGGCCAGATACTATTTGAGCAAGAGGTTCCATGCTTACAAGACTAGGTACACTCTCATGGAAAAGTCTTGTTTTGCACTTGTTTGGGCCGTACAGAAATTGAGACTTAGCATCTTACCTTTCCAAATATGAGTGGTAGCAAGAATGGACCTATTGAAGTATCTATTTGAGAAGCCCGCTTTAAGTGAAAGATTGTCAATACAGTTAATCTTGTTGGTAGAATTCTATTTGAAGTATATGGCTAGGAAAACTATCAAAGGAAGAGTTGTGTTAAATTTCTGTGTCGAGAATCCTATAGAGGAGGAAGATGGTAAAGAAGATTTTCTAGATGAGGACATTTTCAAATGTTGAGTTAGGGACATGGAAGATGTACTTTCACGGAGCCATAAAACAATATGGGAATGGGATAGGAATACTCTTGATCACTCCAAGGGATCTCACATACCTTTGGCAATCAAATTGAACTTTGAAGCAACTATTAACATGGCTGAATATAAGGCTTCTATTGTCGGAATGGAAGCTCTTCGAGAATTAGGGGTAAGGGAGGCCGAAGTATTTAGATATTCAACTTTGGTTATAGCCCAAGTACAAAAGTTGTGTAAGGTGAAGGAGGAACATTTAAAGCTTTATCAACAATACTTGGTGGACTTGACCAAGACCTTTGATAGAATTGAATACACAATCATTCCTAGAGCTCAAAATCAATTTGCGGATGCCTTAGCTACTTTAACCTCCATGGTTGAATACCCAAGGGAATATGGTCGTATTGAGCAAAGTTATCAGGAATTGCACAAAAGAAATACCGAAGCTTCAGTAATGACCACATAGGAAGAGGAAGCTCCATGGTACTATGACATCATGAAGTTCTTGGAACTAGGGGCATATCCGGATGGTGCCGACAAGAGAGAACACCGTTCCATTTGGATGATGGCAAGGTGGTTGGGGCCTTTCATCATTAAGAAGATCATGTTTGGAGGTGCTACAAGGATCATAGATTTGGATGGGAAGAGATGCTTTGCCTAATTAACATGGATAGACTATGGAAGTACCATATTTAAAAAAAAATATATAAATAAAAATAAAACAGGGAAAAAAGCCTACTAGGTTGAAAACCCGAAAAGGCAGCCTAGGCAAAAATTAAGGCAAAGGAACCCCGCTAGATTGAAAACCCGAAAGGGCAGTCTAAGAAAAAATTTGGGGAAAAGACCATGGGCATGGCGAAAATTCCCGAAGGGATGTCATGGGCAAAAATTACATGGCAAAGGAAAAAGAAAAGAAAAAAAAAAGGAATAAATAACAATAAGCAAAGACAATAAAAATGTGATTCTCTTATTGCTCAAAAAGATGACAAGATTGTTTTCTTAGGGGATTTGGAACATTCCAATCTTTTATTAAATTAAAAAAACAAAAACATGAGAATCATAAAAGTGCTGAAAAGTAAAACATAGGGCCCCTCAAGGTGGTCACTCAGTCCTCCTAGCTTTCTTGTTCGTCGTCATGTAAGCTTTCTCATCTTTCAGAATCCAATTCATGTCATTCTCTAACCATTGCCTGTACCCTGCAGTGGGATAGATTTATCGAGGAGGAACAATGCCTTTTGCCACCCTACAGCGTGGCCAAGCCTCACTAATCCTGCCCAAGATCCCATTGGTGAACATTGCGGTGTGGAAGGCACCTTCATCATCAGAAGCTCCTTGACGCTCTCCAAATTGCCTTGAGATAAGACAAGTGGAGTAGTAAGAGCAGCATCGAAGCCTAAGTAAAGTCCCACAATGGTCCTTGCAACAATTATGGACCATACTTGAAATATGCCACCATTCCACGACGCACTAAATGTCGGTCTCCTTGAGGTGACCCATAAGATCCATGTATGCCTTAAAGCTCTTGTCATTCTGATGAAGCCGACGATCCCTAAGGTGCCAAGGGAGAGGAACAATAGGGGGTTGGAGAAACCGAAACCTCTCTTGTAGCCATATCTGAGAAAGAGAGAGCATGAGAAAAAAAAATAAAAAAAAAATAAAAATGATGATGAAAGACGATAAGAGGCGCCTCGATGGGTTGAAACTGAAAGGCAATCCATGCAAAATTAGAGGAATCCCATTAGGTTGAGAACCTAGGCAAAAGTTAGGGATTATACCTGAAGAAGAACAGGACTTCCCGCAAAGAAGCTTGCTTCCTTCCTATGAAAGACATCCAAACCTTTAAAGGTTTCTGCCAAAATCAAGCCCACCAGATTACCTCCCCTTAGCTCATAAGCCACCATGCACATCTAGAGATCCACATAATATGACTTTTGGACCAAGAAATTCCATGCAAGGGCACGTAAGCAAATGGCACGAAGGAAGTACGATCGTGGCCTCTCACCCTCAGGAAGGGCCGAACCGGAAAAATAATCAAAGTCTAGCCTAAGATTGAGTTTGCCAAGGATGCACCACCTATTTTCCATGGCAGCAGGGATGCCTAACACAACTCACAGCAAGGTAGGAAGATCCCCACCCATGGTAGGGAAGATGAGGTCATCAATCTCCGGTTCACCTATGATAGCAACAAATTCCTCGATTGTGGGGCATAGTTTTATTCCGTTGAAGCAGAATACATGCCGAGAAGGAACCCCAGTAGTTGGCAACAACACGAAAAAGGGGCTCATCCCCCCTAATTTGATGGTAGGGGAAGATGCAAGAAAGACCATAGGGAACAATGGAATCTTTGAAACCAGGACCAAGCTTCCTAATCCAAGACGAGACATCAAGTGAAGAGTTTTCTGCCATTAGGGGACCTCAAAAAAGGGCCCTCTGAGTTGAAAATACGTTTGTGAGGGTTTTGAACTCAAACAGCTAATTTTATATCGGTTAGGGTTTTTCTGATTCACGGCCCACATAGGCACAGTCAACCCTGCGTACACAAAGTCAAACCTGCGTACGTAGGCTCATCTCCATGTACGCATGGCGCTTAGCAGAAGCCTATGTTCCCTTGTTTTGAGCCTAGTTTTTTTTTTACTCCAAAGCATCCTTAGGGTTCCTGTGACCTAAAAAATCATTCACGACACATTCCAAGCACAAGGTTGCAAGGATTAAAGAAGCAAAGTTGTATAGAAACATACAATTTATGATATATCTTGTAAATTAAGAGCTAAGTTCCCAATCAAAAGCATAAATGTAAAAGATGTTCTCAATTACAATCCTTTGTCTCAAACTGAATTCAAATATTGCTAAAAGGGAAAGAAAAACACTAAAATCAAAAAAAGAAAGAAAAAATTTATGTGTTGTATGCTTATATGTGTTGTGACTGCAAGAAATCAACAGTGTCGCCTCTTCCTCGGTTGGTAGCTAAAAGTCGCCTTCAAGTCTTCCTCCTCACCACCATCATTGTCGTCGTCATTATCATCACCACCGCCTAGGTGGGCCACTCCTCCAAGACCATACAGCTCCCTTAAGTAGTTGGTCAGCTCCAACTTGAGGTTCCCGGCCAACCATACCAACTCCTCATGCTCTTGGATAGTGGGCTACAATCCAAAGAAAGAAAGCTTAGTGACTGAAACAGAAAGAGAAGAGTGGCAAAAAGAGAAGGACAAAAGGAGAAAGAACTTACCACCCAAGTGTTAGGAGGGAAAGGATAGCCCGTGACATTAGGATTACGGGGCACGGCTCGCTCCCGATCAAAGCCGTCAGGACCATAAGCATAGACCGTCCAAGGGAGATATGTAGGATCAATGGACTCACCAGCAGCAGGTCCCCCCCTGTTACAATTTCTCACATTATAAGTCATGACAAAAAAAAAAAGAAAAAAGAAAAAGAAAAAGAGATTGAGCATATACCTGAATAGTAAGGGAAGGCAAGAGGCAAGTGATGTTGAACTCCTCATAGTCCAACCCCTCAAGAAGCCGCTCAACATAGGAAGTGCCACTCTAGCACAAGTTGTACTCAGCATCAGTCATGGAGTGTGGGGCAAGCATCAACTCAGGAGGGTCCATCGAAATCAGTGGGTCATCCCTACCCATCAACTAGCACCTTACCCTCTCCGCCAAATATAACACCCTCAAGCTTTCTCCTTCAAGGGGTCTAGTAATCTCCGAAGCAATGAGAGCAGTAGGCTCCAAGTCTCGAGTAGCAGGCCCCAAGTCTCGAGTAGCAGGAAAGGGCTAGCCGACCCATGGGGCCCAGTTTACCTATAATGGCATAAGGTTAGAAGAAGCGTATTCTAAAGGAAATGTAAGAAAAAGCATGAACAACTAGAACTTTTAAACTGACCTAATCCAAAGTTAACCTCGCAAGGTGGGCCCTCACTTGAGGAAAATCCTTCAGAACTAGGTCTGTGACTAGAGTTATGAGACCATACCTAACAACCCACCACTGCAAAAAGAAGCACAAGTCATAGGTTAGATGCAAGATGACAATTTGCAAGATGACAGATGAAAGATGACAGTTTTCAAGATAACACAGTTTGCAAGACTACAAGCTACAAGTGAAAGTGCAAAGAATGAAAAGATAACTAACCTCAAGGAGCTTCCAAGGCCCCACAAGCTGTTGTAAGATGCCCCGGCTGAGAGTATCAAGAGTGGAATAGAGATAGGCAAGACATGCCTACCCTCAGTTGGCCCTCTATGCCTCTCCAAAGTCCTGAAAGTGGGTTAACCACCTCAACGACACCGTTTTCCCACTATTGGCAAAGAGATAAGCCCCTAATAGGTGGAGAAGGAAAGCCTTAGCCATACAAACACACTCTTCCATGGTCCTCTGTGGGAGGAACATGTAATCTGACACCAAGTCAAAGTAGCGGATGGTCTTAGTGGAGTACTTCTTCCCCAACATGTTGAGACCCAGCTGGATGCCCGACACACTGTCCAAACTGATGATGGCCCTTTCGAAGCAAAGGCCAATCATGCAGTAAAAATCATATGGAGTCATCGTCATCTCCCACTCAGCCATATGAAAGGAGTGGGTCGTATCCCACCACCTCTCAATGAGGCACTACACCAAGGTAGCGCTCACAAACTTCTCTAGAAGAATGGAAGATGACATTAGATTCCTGATTCGAGCAGAATTTGGAAGATATGATGTTTTGATGCAAGAATAAAGATAAAAGAAGGATGTAATGATATGCGGATGCAAAAATGACAAAAAGGTGAGTTAGGATTGCACGTAGATGTGAAATAGATGAAAAATAAATGAAAATGGGTACAGTAGAGCTTCTGCCAGACGTCTCACATACGCGGGTCAAAGCCCACGTACACAAACAAGACCCTGCGTACGCAGGTTCATATCCACGTACACAGAGCATTAAGAATAGACCTGCGTACGCAAGAAAAGACTTGTGTATGCATGAATATAAGCTGCGTATGCGGACCTGAGCCTACACACGCAAGACCACAGACAGAATCAATTCTTCGACATTTTCAAAGATGCATCATCCAAAATCAATCATAGACATGTTCCTACCCCTCTTAAAGTATCAGGTTTTCATCTGAACCCATCCCATTGCAAAACCTAAGCATTTACATGGCTAAAAACACATTGAAACAGAAGATTAAACAGAAACTTGAAAATAAGAAAAAGTTCGAAAACTTACAGATTCAGCCATGGGAATGTGATTCTCTGGCCAGTATGTCAATGGTAGAGACCCTACTAACCTCGTTGCTCCACTCCAGCGGGTGAGGTGGAATGCATTAGAAGATAGGATGAAAGAGGACTTCTTAGGCTTGGGTGCCAATGGAGAAGATGATGAGAGAATGAGAGAAAATGAGAAAGTGAGAGTGTTTGACAAAATAAGAGAGTCAAAAAGTGAGAGAAAGAAAGAGGAGAAGGAGCTTTTGTAGAGAGGAAAAAAAATAAAAGAGTTATAGAGAATATGAAGAGGTGAGGGAGATGAAGATAATGAAGAAGAAAAAGAAATGATTGGAAACCATTGGGAAAAATGAAAAGGTGAGAACACAACTATAGTGGCATTTTTAATACCAATAGTGGCATTTTACAAATGCCTCTATAGGTCCAATTTTTGGTAGTGCCAAGCACATTAAAGCAATTCCCAATAAGGAAACAGAAGATTCTTCCCCAAAGTATCTTCAGTAAGGATGTAGAAAATTCTTCCCCAGTGAGTCCTATACACCAAAAAATCTCCAGCGAGGTCCTTAGCAAACCATGAAGAAAGCAAAAGACTCTTCCCTAGTGGATCACACATCTACACTACTCCTCAACGAGTCCATCCATACTACTCCTTAGTGAGTTTCTCATCCCCATGCAAGTTGTCAGAGGAAAAAGATTCCTCCCCATGCGCACTTACTCAGCGAGTTTTTCCACTGTTCTTAGTGGATCCAACAATCAAGACTACTCATGCACTTATCCTCCAGGAATTGAATATGCAGGCACGGTACAAAAAGGTAGAGATAGTGATAGAGAAAGAGACCAAGGTCAACCCAAGGCAAAAACCTCACCCAAAAAGGTAGAGAAAGAAGTGAAGAAGATAAGAGGAACAAGTCACCTGGAGAAGTTTGAGGCAAAAGCCCAGATGGACACCATAGAGACTATATCAAATTGTTGTTTATTGGGTTAGCTCGTAAGAGCACCCTTGTTTGTTTTATTTTTTTTTCTTTTTATGTGACTCTAGGATAGTGAGTCACTTGCCATTTGCTTGCAAGTGGCAAAACAGGTTCTGGGATAGTGAATCTATCGTTGCTTGTTTCCCGATCAACAAAGGTGGAACTTTGAACGTACAAATCCCACACAGCTCTTCGGAGTAGCACCTCGCCCCATGTATGCGTGATGTGTGTCCTGTGTGTGGGTTGTGCCTGAGTTGCACTTCGAAAAAAAATGTTTTTTCTCTTATTCTTTTGATTCCATTAGCGAAGCTCATGGATCAAAAAAGGTATTGGGTCTAACCCTTTCTCTTTATTACTTTTTCTTTTCTGCTTTTCTTTCTGCATTTTAATCTTTTTTTCTGCGTAGTTTATGTTTGTGTATGTTTATTTAAGTTAGTTTCTTAGTTCTTTTCATGTTTTGTGCATGTTAGGTTGTTAGATTTTCGTTTTAAAGGTCTGCTCTGTTTTTGCATTTTTAGGTTTTCTTGGCAAGGACTTGCATACGCATAATCTTGACTGTGCATGCAGGCTTGATTATGCCATGCAGGCTTGTTCTAGTGTATGTGATGACATTGCCCAGAAACCCTAAATTTTTTGTTTGTTTGTTTTGTCTTTACCTTCACATGTTTGTTCTATCTTTTTTTTTAGGCACTAAAGATTCTTGTTTACCTCTATCACATGCTCGTTTGCTATCACATGTTTATATTCGGATTTGTCTTAGCTTTGATACCATGCCATTCATTCACATGCTCATTCGACAATGCCATAGGTGTTATGTTGCTGAAAGGTAAGTACATGATAAGTCAAGCATTAGAAATGTCCATGCATTTGTGTTTTGGTTTTTTTTTTTATGATATGATGAAACATGCTTAGATGTATGATACGTATTGTGTTTGATGATGTGCTTGCCGCCTCGTTTTAGATGTATGATAGGGTTTATACAAGCTAGATGAATGCTAGTAGGGTTTCTTTTGTATGTTTGGCTCTATTTTAATTGGTAGATAGATAAGTGTGTTTGTTTGGGATGAAAGATGTCATGTTGTATGCTAAATGCATGTTAGTGTGTGTGTGTGTGTGTGTGTGTGTGTGTGTGTGTAGGATATAAGTATTGATCTAGTTTTTAATAGGGTTAAGGTATAAGACACAATGATAGGAGGCCAAATTTAGGATTGGATGATCTTCTGTGCCTAACACCTTCCTAAGAGCGTATCTAACTCCAAACCCATATCTCTAGTAGTAAGATCAAAAGGTCCTTTCTCGAAGGGACGCTATATATATGGTTCCTAGATCATTGCAAAAAATAGGTGGTGACTCCCCCTCTTGTGTCCACACTACCCAGACCTTCCATATTGCTAAGAAGGAGATGACCGTGACTCCCCACGATGACCGACCTTCGATGTGATGGGTCAATCATTAATCTAGAGGGCGAATAGGGCATATAGCTGGGCATTGAGTTGCTAGGGCGGAGGCACATGACAAAGACCATCAGCTACTTTGACCTCGAGACGGACCACAAGCCTTTTCCTCAGGAGATGCTTGAGGACTATGCTAGGGTGGCTAGGGCATTCTTGATGTACATACTAGGGGTGTATCTCTTCGCCAGCGGAGGGTAGGTAGTGTCCTTAAGGTGGTTGGCTCTCTTTCATGATTTTGAGGATGCTCGAGGGGCCAACAAGGGTCAAGCTTGCCTTACCATCCTTTACTCCTTATTGAACACACCCAGTCGTGGGACAATCTGTCAGTTGGTGGGGCCTTGGAAGCTCCTTGAGGTCAGTTCTTTCTTCCTTCCCAACCACATGTATCTTCTGCCTTTGCAAACTATGTGCTTATGTCATTCATTTTGCATACTGTCACCTTGCAAACTGTACCGTGTTTATCTTTCAAACTGTCATCTTGCAAACTGTACCATGTTTATCTTGCAAACTGTCATCTTGCAAACTATACCTTATTTATCTTGTAAACTGTGCCTTTTTTTTTTCTAGCATTGGGCTGTGAAATACGGGCTCATTTCTTATGGAGCGGAGGTGGATTTGAGGAGCTTTTCCTTGGTTAGGGCTTACTTTGATGGACTTTCTTCTAAAGATGTGACTAGAAATTCCATCTTCTCTCAACACTTTCTTTTTGCGTATTTTCATGGGTCCTCCTTCTAACCCAATGTGTTGTCATAGGTCATACGGAGTCCTTGGATAGGTGCTCCTCCTGTTGTGGACCCTGCCTTTGAAGTGGTTGCCCTCATTACTTCCAGGATCACCCAGCTGAAGGAAAAATACATTTTTGTATTGCATACAAAACATACGCAGCGGAAAATTAACGGATATACTTCATTCGCAATTGATAGCATGCACTATGTAAGTTTTAGAATATAAGATCAAGAGAGTGTACCTTGGTGCGGTGAAATTCAAAATCAAAGATTAGAAGTACTTAGGAACACTTTCAATCCTCACTCCAATTCAGCTTGTGCCCAAGAAGTGTGATCTCTCAATTAGTTATATGTGTATGTTCAGAAGAGAATTAAAGAGTGTCCAACATTCACATACAAACTGTTTCATTCTCTTGCAAAATTATGTATGTTTCTCTCCTTATAACTGATTATCTAATTAGGCTAGCCTTTTGGGCCTTTCCAATTGGGCTTTAGTATGTGGCTTGGAGTGGGACCAAAAGGGAACAAATAAGACACTAGCTCTAATAGGTCTTGCGCTTTTCTGTAAACTCTTGACAAGTCCAAAATTACCATTAATTATATTTAATACCACTATATAAATATAGTTGCACTCTAGGCCTTATTAATAAATTATATCCTAAGACTTTATTGTACATGAACCCCTTCATAAAATATTCGTAGTAATACAAAGTCATTAATGTAGATTGCCACTTTGAAGATTACTATATCTTAATTCTTGAGTACCCAGTTTATTCCTTTAAGTTATTCATCCTATGTATATGAAATCCAATTTCATAAATATATACTTTAGTAACTTTTTACTAAAGTGGTTAGGCCTAACATTCTAAATAACCAAACCCATTAAACTTATCTCAAGGGAGTATTTTGTATCTCCGTTAAGAAACTATGAATTCCATCTTGAGAATATATGTTCCATCAACACTAAATGTGGCTGCCCAAAATACTGAGAATTTGACCGTGACTTTAGATCTCACTCCCGATATATCAAAGCAACCTACACTTCATGATCAGGTCCATTATTCTCTCAGAATTAAAAGTTCATGTAAATAGAAGTCGTGAGATATACTATTCATTTGACAGTCATTAGGAGAATAATAAATCTCATAGCGGTCCAGTTCAGTTTGTCTTAACTCTTAAAATATATTAACATATCAACTAGAAGTCTCCATTTCCATGATCAAGACAAATCATCTTAATTGATATGTTATAGTCTTCGCGAATGAAATGCCTAATCTCATCACCGACTATGAACTAAAATTCTGAGTTTACAAAGAGGAGCATCTAATGAAGGAAAGTTAGAACATAGTTGAGTAAGCACTTGGCTATTTCAAATACATCTTGCTTTTCTAACCTTTGTCTGCATAAGTGTTTCAGAAAAGGCAAGTCTAGAAGTTATTTGAAAGCTCTTTTATTAAATATTGAAAAGGATCTTAATGTAACCCAGAAAAGACTAAACTGTCTCAAATTGCACATGTGTAGAGGTGTTCATCTAAGAAAGGTGAAAATCAAAGGTCCTACAAAAAGATGGCAATTGAAAAACCATTCCAAGCGAGCTATCAAATAAGCATGAAGTATGCTTTATGTTGAAATTGGCATTCAAAGTAATAGACACTTATTTATGGTATCTTGACAAAGGATGCTCAAGGCATATGACTGGAGATTGATCTCTCTTTAAGGTTTTTGAGTCTAAGAAGGGTGGTAATGTTACTTTTGGTGATGGCAGAAAATCACAAATAAAAGGAAAAGGAACTATCTCCTTGCATGGATTGCTTGACATTACTAATGTATTGTATGTAGAATGTTTGAGAGTAAATTTGTTGAGCATAAGTCAAATATGTGATCAAGACTTCATGGTACTATTCGCCAAAGGGAAGTGCATAGTACTAAATGAATCCAAAAACCATCTCATAAGTGGGGTTCGCACTTTAGACAACTGCTATGGTTTGACACCTAATGTAGATATTGTGTGCAACAGTATTCGGCTACCTAATGAAGAATTGTGGCACCAAAGGATGGGACATGCTAGTTACAAGCATCTGTCAATAGTGTCCAAGCATGAATCAGTTCTAGAAATGCTGAAGCTCAACAAAGTAAGCAATGTTGTGTGTGGTCCATGTCAACTTAGGAAATAGACCAAAGCCAAACATCCTAGTACTCAGACTTTAGCCACATCTACACATTGATCTCATGGGTCCGACTAGGACAAAATCTCTTGGAGGAAAGAGATACATCATGGTTATTCACTACAACAAAATGTATTTTTAGTGACGAAAAAATTCGTCACTAAAAGTCCTGTTTTTTGTCACTAAGAACCTTTAGTGATGAAATTGGACATTTAGTGACAAAACTCATTTCGTCACTAAAACCCCGTCACTAAAAGTCCTGGTGACGAAAAATTTCGTCACTAAAAGTCCAATTTGTTTTTAAAAAAAAAAAACTTTTAGTGACGAAAACGTTTCGTCACTAAATGTTTTCCTCGCTAAAAACGCTATTCCGTGACGAAATATTTCGTCACTAAAAACACTTTAGTTTATTAAATTATATTTAGTGACAAATAATTTCGTTACTAAAACTATGTTTAGGTACATATAGTGACGAAAAAGTTCATCACTAAAACTATTTTTAAGAAAATCCAGACACATATAGCGACGAAAACTTTCGTCACTAAAACCATTTCTTACAAAACTTTGCTACAGTTAACGACGAAATATTTCGTCACTAAAACAATTTTTTGTTGCTATATTTGTGACAAAAAAATTCGTTTCTAAAACTTATTTTCTGTTTTTATTTTTTTTCATAGCTTTGATATTAACCTGTAACCTGTCATTACATTATTAAAACCTCACATTTCAATAGTACATTTATTTCAACAAAACATTTACAAAAAATGATCCATACATTCCACAAATAAAAAATAAAACAAGTATCCAATTCAAACTCCTCCCATACAATAATTGTTTGCAACACATACAATAAATCAAGATGTTTTATAATAATACAAAAAGTGTAGCATAATATAATTAGAACTAATGGAAGATGTCCTCATATGTCTTCAAGTAATGCTAAAAGTAAATCCCCTAAAAGTCACCAATAAGAAATCTGCATAAATATAAAAATAATACTAAATTAAAATCGTAAAATAAAAACATTATCTATGTTATAAGAAACATTTCTAACAATGCATTAAGAGTAGGAGCATATTCATGCTATAAAGTACTAACCAAAAAGTGTTTTAACTACGTTATAAAATTAAGTACTAACCAAAAAGTGTTTTAACTTGAAGTTGAACCACTACCATAGGTAAGAGCATCATCATAACCCTTACTCCTCAGAAAGTTAAGAATATTCTTTTGGACCTCTTCTTGCTTAGCTCGTGGCTCTTGGTCCCTAACTCGCTCCTCTTCGTACAAGTATTGAAATCAATTAAGCACTATTCATCACATCTAAGCAACAAGGTCCATTCACAATTGCAAGAAATTAAAAACACTCCCAATATTAGTTTAAACCACCTTATAACACCATGCAAGCCGCCCGCTTGCTCCAACACAACAACCCACCACAAAACCAATCACAAACATCACAAGTATAAAATATTTACAAGTATTGAAATTAATTAAGCACTATTCATCACATCCAATCAACAAGGTCCATTCACATTTGCAAGAAACTAAAAACACTCTCAATATTAGTTTAAACCACCTTATAATACCAAGCAAGCCACCTGCTTGCTCCAACACAACAACCCACCACAAAACCAATCACAAACATCATAAGTACAGAGTATTTACAAATATTGAAATCAATTAAGCACTATTCATCACATTTAATCAACAAGGTTCATTCACATTTGTAAGAAACTAAAAACACTCCCAATATTAGATTAAACCACCTTATAACACCATACAAGCCACCCGCTTGCTCCAATACAACATACCACCACAAATCCAATTTCCAACATCACAAGTATAGAGTTTTACAAGTGTTTAACCAGAATTTACTTACTTTGCTCAAGCTAAGTTTACAACTTTCAGAAAAAATCCAAAGTTAACTTGTGTTCTTCACCTTGTTCCTCATAATTTCTTCAGCCACAAAAGAGAAAGAGAGCTAGAGATAAAAGAAAGATAACTTTTAGTTAGCTTTAGCCCAGTAGTATTTTTGCTATTGTCCTCAGCCAATAGTATAACTGAATATCAATAATCAAGTCATATTTTGACAACTCTGAACTTTAACGTTGGAACCCAAAAATCTTGGTGCTGCTCCTAAAGTTTACATACTCATAGACTAATCAATATAAATAATTAGATCATTCAAACCCTCAACAACTACACCAAGTCAAAATTTTTACATTCAAATAGATATTCCTACTAATCCTTCAATGTCAAGGTTTTATACAAGAGATGGAGTAAAGTTAATTATGTCAGAAAGCATACAAAAAAAAAAGTTATCCATAACATTAATCTCCAATTGTGACAAACACTTGCAGAACCCTTCCACCACTATAAAATGCACAGGTGAGCATTCTAATTCACATTATGTGCCAAATTGCCAATACCAACTTTTCTAAACAATTGAAAATAAAAATAATTGATGACCCAATTAAATTTAGTAGCTAAAATGTTGCCCAAGACATTATCAACCATAACATAAAAGTCAAAAGTAATGAACATAAGTTATCACAACTGATTTCTGTGAGTGTAATCCAAGAAGCAGATTTCCAATTCTCTTTTGCACTGAATGTGCCCTCAGGACTTGTAAGCACTTCCAACAAAACTAGTAAAGCAATGGCAAACACCTAAAGCCTAGTTTATCATCATACACATAAGACCATCTACACTTTCACCACCATCATAGCACCACCACCACAAACCACCAAACCCACATCCACATCAAACACAAACCCATATGAATATATCCTAAGAAAAAACTCCATAGTCTATGACTCCATAATCTGTAGAGTATAGACTCTTTACACTACAAACTCACTCCAATCACCAGATTCACAATCGCTACCAGAACCAACACAAATAGAATCACAGAACCACCACGGGACTTCTAATCAAAATCATAGTTCCTCTCCAAAAACAAAAAACACAAAAACAAAAACAAAAACAAAAATTGTCATGGATCACTCGTTCTTGTTAATGCTTTCAAATCTACTCCATCAACCAAACACATTATAATAATAAAAATTGAATTACCCACTTTTTTTTTCTTTTCCCGTACTTTCTCAACAACCAAACACAATATAATTTAACAAAAAAAAAAAAGGTGTCATCATCATGGTAATAGTATCAAACAAATCAGAAACAAAAATGAAAAAGCAAAAGAGAGAGAGACCAGTTAGAGAGAAAGACCAAGAAACTCCAGAGCTCAATGAGCTTAACGGTAGTGGTTGGCTCTTAAATGGAGCTTAATCGGCGGCGGTGATGTTAAATCGGTGATGTTGGGACCTCATTGGCGACGCTGGGACATCATCAGCGACGCTAGGACCTCATCGGCGACGGTAAGGCTCAGAGAATCGGTGAATCGGCGACGCTGGGTTTGGGGTTTTTTTGTTGGCTCATCGGCGATGCTAGGACCTCATCGGCGATGGTGGGAACTCATCCGCGACGGTGGGAGCTCAATGAGATTAACGGCGGCGGTTGGCTCTTAAACGGAACTTAATCGGCGACAGTGATGTTAAATCGACGACGCTGGGACCTCATCGGCGACGCTGGGACGGAAGATTCAAAGAATCGGCGTATCGGCGACTTTAAGGCTCAAATAATCGGCGAATCAGCGACGATAAGGCTCAGAGAATCGGCGACGCTGGGTTTGGGGTTTTTTTGTTGGCTCTTGGTTTTTTTTTTTTTTTTGACTGAAATGGCTTAGAGAGTTTAAAATGGCTCTTGGTTTTTTTTTTACTGAAATGGCTCTTGGTATTGAAATGTACGAGGTCTTGGCTATTGAAATTAGGCTTTTAAGTCTTTAGTGATGAATTTTTCGTCACTAAAGACCGGGCTTTGTTAATATTTTTAGAGACGAAATTCTTATTTCATCACTAAATCATATTTTTAGTGACGAATTGTGATTTCATCACTACAAATATATAAGTGCAAAACTATTATTATTTTTAGTGACGAATATTTTTCGTCACTAATTCTTTCTTATAGTGACGAAAGGAGTTTCGTCACTGATACTAGCCACAGCAATACCTATAGTGACGAAATATTTTGTCACTAAAAATTTCAACTTTTAGCGACGAAATATTTCGTCGCTATAGATTAATTAAATTCGTTCCAAAATTTCCCTCCACTGGTGCCCATTTTTCAGATCACAATAGTGACGAAATTTATTTTTCGTCACCAAATTTTATAATTTTTTTCATTATTAGTGACGAAATTCATATTTTGTCACTAAAGCTGTATTTTTAGTGACGAAAATATTTCCTCACTAATATTCATCACTAAAAATACATTTTGTTGTAGTGATTGTAGATGACTTCACTAGATTCACTTAGGTAGTTCTTCTTAGATCCAAGTCTGATGCTCCTAAGCACATTGAAGCACCATGAATGAGATTGCAAAATGAGAAAGGTATGAAGATTGATCAAATTCGCAGTGACCATGGTAAAGAATTCGAAAAATCTTACATAGAGACATTTCGTACTAAGGCCGGTATATCTCAAGAATTTTCTACTCCCATTACTCCTCAACAAAACGGTGCGGTAGAAAGGAAAAATAGAGTTATTCAAGAGATGGCCAGAGCCATGCTGCACAATAAGGATGTTGCCAAAAATCTATGGGGTGAGGCAGTCAACACAACATGTCATACAGTTAATAGGGTATACTTCAGACCTGGCACAAAGAAGACTCCTTATGAGATGTGGAAAGGAAGAAAGCTAAATGTGAAGCATTTCAGGATATCTGGAAGTACATGCTTCATTCTCAAAGATAGAGAGAATGTGCTAAAGTTTGACTCTCGAAGTGATGAAGGGATATTTTTAGGATACTCCTCTACAAGTAAAGCCTATAGGGTTTTCAACAAAAGAACTATGAAGGTTATGGAAACAGTCAATGTTGTTATTAATGAAGCATCTTCATTGGATCTATCTAGAAGTGTTAAGGAGATACCTAAGATGACTTTTACCTCAGATCCACAAGTCAATCTGAAGAGCTGGTTGAGGAACCTTCATTCCCTAGTACACCGAGTACTCTAAATGTTGTAGAAGTTTCGAATACTTCAAACTCCCTAGCTACCACGAAAGCCCCTGTGGAGAACACCTTATCTCTAGAGCCAGAATCTGCTGAAGGAAAAGGATCATCTTCCATTATTAAATTAAAATATCCTCTAGAAGTCATTGTTGGAAACATGAATGAACACACACTAAGAAAGTGCACAGTTGATAAGTGTGTTGCTAACTTTGTATCTTATTCTCGCTACTTGTCGTAGGTTGATCCCACAAACGTAGAGGAGGTCCTCCAGGATGAGAGTTGGGCAGAAGTGATGCATGATGAATTGCTCCAATTTCAAAGAAACGATGTCTGGACCTTGGTACCTAGACCAGAAGAAGAGCACATCATAGGCACAAAGTGGATATTTCGCAACAAGAGAGATGAGGAAAGAAATGTGATCCGCAGCAATGCATGATTGGTGGCGCAAGGATATTCTCAAGTGGAAGGAGTGGATTTTGATGAGTCTTTTGCTCCAGTAGCTAGAATGGAATCCATTCGAGTTCTTCTAGCCCTAGCTTGTCACCTGCAATTCAAGCTATACCAAATGGATGTGAAGACTGCTTTTCTGAATGGATTCCTAAAAAAAGAGGTCTATGTTGCTTTGCCTAAAGGTTTCATTGATCCACACTATCCTGATCATGTGTTATACCTTAAGAAGGCTTTATATGGACTGAAGCAAGCACCCAAAGCTTGGTATGACCAGCTTACAAAATACTTGATATCACATGGATTCACAAGGGGACAAGCCAATCAAACGCTCTTCATCAAAAGGGAGGAAGGAGAATTGATAATAGCACAAGTCTATGTTGATGATATCATCTTTTGTTCCACTAAGGATGATCTTGCTCACTCCTTCTCAATGCTGATGCAAGCTAAATTTGAGATAAGCATGATTGGAGAATTGATTCACTTTCTTAGGCTGCAGATTCGACAGCAAGAATCAGGTATATTCATCTCTCAATCTAAATATGCCAAAAATATTGTGAAAAAGTTTGGTTTGGAATCTACTAGTTTTGTTAGAACTCTTATGAGCCCAAATGTTAAACTCACTGTAGACTTGTTAGGAAAAAGTGTTGATCCTTCTCTCTATAGAAGAATGATAGGTAGTCTTTTGTACCTTACTACTAGTAGACCTGACATAAGTTACAGCGTAGGAGTGTGTGCTAGATATCAGGCTAATCCCAAAGAGTCTCACATAATTGTTTTAAAAAAATCATAAAATATGTTAAGTCCACAGCTGATTTCGGGGTGTGGTACAACAAGGACACAAATGATGTCCTAGCTAGATATTCTAATGCTGACTGGGCTAGGATTGCAGATGATAGAAAGAGCACATCAGGGGGTTGTTTCTATGTAGGTAATAATCTCGTCTCCTAGATGAGTAAGAAGTAGAATTCCATCTCTTTATCTACTGCTGAGGCTGAATATATTGCTGCTAGTAGCTGCTACACCCAACTTCTATGGATGCAAAAACTTCTCTCTGATGATGGTATTCATCAAGAACATCTCACCATTCATTGTGACAATACCAATGCCATCAATATCTCTAAAAATCCTGTTCAACATTCTCGAACTAAATATATAGAGATTAGACATCATTTCATTCATGAACTTGTTGACGATGGCACTCTCACCCTTGAATTCATTCATACTGATGATCAAAAGGCAGACTTATTCACTAAGTCTTTGGATAGCAAATAGTTTCAATTCCTACGCCAAAACATTGGTGTAATCTCCTTGGAGTGATCTCTTTCTCTCTCTCTCTCCTCCTCAAGCATATGCATCTAGTTTTATGCTTTGTGTGTTTTCTTTCATGTTTTTGTTTTGGTTGTTTTTAGTTTTGCTTTATTTGTTTTTCATAAAAACAAAAAAAATTTGAAAAATCACAAATATACAAAAACAATGTGTGTTGTGTATATTGGTACTTGTGTACCTTGGATGGCTATTGAAACAAAGTTTCTCAATTTTGTATCTCTTGTAGCTTAGAAGAGCATCTTAATGCACAACTAAGCAAGTGAGATTTGTGGGTCGTGTTTATGATGAGTACAATTAAGATGATCTTTTATATCTCATGCTCAAATCACTCTTTTTGACAGGAAGGACTAGAATATCCTAAGAGAAAAGCATAAATAACCATCTCACCACTAAAACTTGCCAATCATGAATAACATTTGTGTGCTTAGGCACAACAAAATTGGGATGTTTGAGCTTACATAAATGGGTTTTTCTTCTCTCCCTTATATGCCCATGTAAGCTATGCTTAAAAGAAAAAAAATTGCAAAGAAAAAAATAAAAACAAAAAGATTAAAATGATTTTAATATGATTATAAGCATATTTCTAAGAGATGTCGGAGTTATAGGATGTACCTCGAAAGTGATAGTCCCCATCAAACAGTTTGATTGTGTGCGAATCATGTCTCAAATCTTCATAGTATGAGACACTTACGCACTCTTGCTATGTTTCACACATAACATGCAAAATTATTTGCCACTCTTGATACATGTGTAGGCACAATATGATTTGGTCATCACAAGGAATACATGTATTGATAAATGCTCACTAAACTATCTTAACTTATTTTTGAAATATAAAATTGGTTAGACTTGTTTAGTGTGTGTGTGTGTGTGTGTTTTGGATATATGAATGCTTTGCATTTATGCTGAGAGATGTTTTGAGAGCTTAACATGTTAAGTGATTTTTTGGTTGAGTTGCTTGCTTGTTGCATTTATCTCTTTGTTTTTTTCTCCTTGGGAAACTCCTTTTCTTTAAGCTCGACAGCTTCTCGATAGATCCTCCATAGTTTCCATTTCTATCCAACTTTCTTTCTTCAGTCTCAATAGAAACCTCGACAGATCCTCGATCCATTGAGGAATACTCCTGTACTTTCTGCCTTCATGATAAAATCTCAACAGATCTTCAATCCATCGAGATTTTTGGGTTGCTTCTTGATAGAAGTTAAACAGTTTCTCGATCTAACGAGATTTCTGGGTTTCATCTCGATAAAAGCTCAACATCTTTTTCGATCCATCGAGCCATTTTTCTTTGCACTCAATCTTCTCGATAGATTCTTTATCCATCGAGACCTTCTTTTGTTAGGATTAGTGCCCTTAAATGTTATTGTATAATGCTATGTATGATATTAAATATGACATTATGTATGACTTAATGTTGTGATTAATAAAGTCGTTTTATTATTTTATAAAATAATGGTAACATGAATATTTGGATATTATCATATAGTCCATGAGATGCATAATATGTGATTAAGTCACAAAAGATATAAGTCACAAGTTCTTTGTAAACTCAGAATTTTAGTTCAAAGTCGGCGATGAAATTGGGCATTTCATTTGCGAAGACTATAACATATCAACTAAGATGATTTGTCTTGATCATGGAAGTGGAGACTTCTAGTTGATGTATTGGTATGTTTTAAGAGTTAAGACATATTGAACTGGACCGTTGTGAGATTTATTATTCTCCTAACGACTGTCAAATGAATAATAAATCTCACGACTTCTATTTTCATGAACTCTTAATCCTGAGAGAATAATGGACCTGACCATGAAGTGTAGGTTGTTTTGATATATCAAGAGTGAGATCTAAAATAACGGTCAAAATCTCAGTATGTTGGGTAGTCACATTTAGTGTTGATGGAACATATATTCTTAAGATGGAATTCACAATCTCTTAACCGAGATAAAAAAATATTCCCTTGAGATAAGTTTAATGGGTTGAGTTATTCAAAGAGTTAGACCTAACCACTTTGGTAAGAAATTACTAACGTATATATTTATGAGATTGGATTTCATAAATATACAATGAATAACTTTAAAGGATTAAACCGGGTACTCAAGGATTAAGATTTAGTAATCTACAAAGTGGCAGTCTATATTCATGACTTTGTATTACTACGAATATTTTATGAAGGAGTTGCATGTATAATAAAGTCTTGGGATATAATTTATTAATAAGACATAGAGTGCAATTATATTTTTATAGTGGTACTAAATATAATTAATGGTAACTTTGGATTTGTCAAGAGTTGACAAAAAAGCACAAGGCCCATTGGAGCTAGTGTCTTATTGTTCCCTTTTGGTCCTACTCCAAGCCACACACTTAAGTCCAATTGGAAAGGCCCAAAAGGCTAGCCCAATTAGATAATCAGTTATAAGGAAAGAAACATACATAATTTATTAGAATACATGAAATGGTTTGTATGTGAGTATTGGACACTCTCTCATTCTCCTTTGAACAAAAACTGATTGAGAGACCACACATCTTGGGCGTTTGTGGAATTGAACTGAAGATTAAAAGTGTTCCCAAGTGTTTTTGATCTTTGTTTTGAAATTCACCACACCAAGGTACACTCTCTTGTTCTTATATTCTGAAATTTACATAGTACATGTTATTAATTGCAACTGGAGTAGATCCGTTAATTTTTTGCTGCGTATGTTTTGTATGCGATACAAACATGTATTTTTCAACATCTTTTTGCCATTGATAGATCCTCGATAGCACCTCAACCATTTCAATTCTATCGAGATTTAAAACTCGACAGATCCACGATAGAAACTTTAATCCATCGAGCTGCGATTTTTTTTTTAAAGGCAAGGCGCGATTCAGATTTCTTTTTTTACTCTCTTTCTCGATAGAAATATCTCTCTCTCTCTCTCTCTCTCTCTCTCTCTCTCTCTCTCTCTCTCGACCCAAACTCTCCACTCTCACTCAAATCTTCACACCCAAGTGTTTTTCGGCCTAGATCTTGCTCCAAACACTTGGTAAGTGTTCTAATCCTCTTTCTTTTCATGCATTTAGACTTAGGTTTTGAGGTTTTTCAAAAATTTTGGGATTTTTCATTTTCTCTTGAAATTTTTGGGTTGGGTGTTATGATGTTGTTGCTATATGATCATGCATTGCATTCCATTAACATTATAAGAATGTTTCATGCATTTGTTAGATGTGTGCTTGATCATTGATGTGAGTGCTGTTAGGTTTGGATTGGGTTTTACCCATGATACTCTTAAATTTTCATGTCACATGTTTAAGCACTTTTCATGCATACGAACTTCTCATTTTCTCTTTTTATGGTCTAAGATTGTGCTTTTGTTTCCTGTTCTCTCATTCTCTCTCTCTCTCTCTCTCTTTCACTCTCTCTCTCTCTCTCTCTCTCTCTCTCTCTCTCTCTCTCTCTCTCTCTCTCTCACTCTCTCTCTCTCTCTCTCGAATAGAATCTCTCTATAGCACTCAGACAGAAAAAACCCATTCTGGCTCGGAACCCTCTTCAAGGTTCCGGTTCATCCTCTTCTTCTCTTCCCTCTGCTCCATCTCACATCCAATTCCATGATGAGAAGGCCAAGATAAACTTCTTTAAGAACTTCTAGGACTGTGATGTTCATTCGAAACGCCAGGTCATTCTGTCAAATTTCTCCAACACTATGCTACCTGATGTCATTCAGTCTCGGGGATGGGAATCTCTATGTAAGAAACCCGTGCATTGTCCTATTGTGTTTATACAGGAGTTCTACTCCAACATACACGACATTGATACCTCTATGCCTCAATTCGCTATGCGATTTAAAGGTACAAGTATAGTAGTTACCCCGGATCTTGTTGCCAAGGTACTACAAGTCCCTAGGGTAGTGCATCCTGACTACCCTGGTTGTGATCGTCACCAAACCATGTCTAGAGACGAACTCATCTCCCATTTTTGTGGGACTCCTTCCATATAGGGTGGTAAGCTAAACACTTCATGCTTAGGTTTTGCAAAAGGCCCGAGATTCCTTAACATGGTGATGACATTCACTCTCACACCATTGTTTCACTATAACTCCATCACTGAGCAGTGTGCTCGTTTTCTTCTTTCTTTGATGGACAAACTTACCATTGATTTTCCCTCTCATTTCATCACATCTATTATTGATGTCTATTAGGTGCCGCTACTCATGATAAGCTCATCTTTTTATCAGCTATCACGCGAACCCTTCAGCACTTCTCCATTCCTATTTCACTCTCTCCTCTCCTCACTGTCATGCGTGCCATCAGCGCTAGTTCTGTCCGGCAGAGTTAGGCTCAGCTTCTGTCAAAGCGGCCACGCATTGAGACGACCGATCCTGTGACTCCTGCAACTCCACCATCTTCTGCTCTGTCTTCCTCAACCCATTCTACCTTCACGGCTGGTGGTGTAACCCTCGAGGCCATCATGGAGTAGCTCTAGAGGATGCAAGATGACTTTGATGGTCGTATAAACTATCTCACTGATGAGATATGTTAGATGAACACCCAAGTGGGTCGCATTGCTCGTCGGCAAGCTTGCGTGGATGGTTTTTCTCCCTCTCCTTCTCCAAAGCATCCCACAGCTTCTCCTTCTAAGGATGACAATGATGATGATGAGGATGATGAGGATGGTGCTAGCTCTTCCAGTGATGACGAGATGACGACCTCTCAGTAAGTTGCCCTTTGTCGTTCGTGACAAAAAAGGGGAGAAGTTTTGGTTTTGAGAGTTATCTTGTACTTAGGGGGAGAGTTAGTATAGGACATTTTTGATAGGGGGAGTGTTCATAGTTTTTAAGGGATGTAGTGAGGATGCTTATGTATTTTCTTTTTACATGCTTATGTATTTTCTTTTTACATTAGCTTCATGTACACTGGTCTTGTGACCATTTTATACATACATTGTTCTTTATTGATTATATATACATGAGATGTATCTTTTTTTATTCATCTACCCCTACATGTGTTGTTTCTTCTCTATCTTTATACGCATGTTTCTTTATCTACGCAATCTTTATTTTTGTTTCACATATGATGCCTTGATGAGTTTTGTATAAGTGTTTCAGAAAGACAAGTTGTGAAAGTCTATCATGCTATGAACTCTCTTCATCCAAAGTTTTTCATGAGTTTGTAGTAGGGATAAATTTATTTTGTAATACAACAAGTAGTTATGAGTTGAGTGATTTAAGACTTCTCTCATGATCATTTATTTTGTTGTGGTTTTGTCATGGATTGCCAAAGGGGGAGATTGTTAAGGACATATTTATGTAATTGGCTAATCCTTTGACAAAAGCACTTTACGTTTAATTTGGTGGATCTAGGATGGATTCAGTACTTCAAGAAACAAGAATTCAAGTCAAGTGTTAAAGCCATGAAGATCTGACCAAGAAATAAGTGAAGAAAGAGTTGTTCACTAAAGCTCGATAAAAGTCTCGACAGAATCTTTCTATTGAGAATTAATGTTGAAGCTCAACAAAAGTTGTTTCTGTCGAGACTTTACGAAATCAAAATTTCTAGATCAGATTTTCGGCCCAAGCTAATGTGCATGTGTTGGGTTTCTTTTCTCACAACCCTAGACATATACAAGGCTTATTTTAAAGGTCGTCGCACATGCATTGAGTGACCTAGTGCCTTATTGTCTCTAAAAGAAGCTACTGCATTTTTACGCCAATGGGTTTTGTAAACAAGGAGCTTTTTAATCTTCATTATGCATGAAGTGAAGAACTTTGCAGCCAATAACCTTCTTCAAGTTGCCAAAGTTAGTCACGTATTGGGATCCATGCATCATTGGTTAGACACGTACTGGGATTTGTACTTTAAACAGAAAGAGTGACACTACAATATCAAGTCTAATTAGGTATTGCAGTGAAGATTCAACTGTAGGTTGGTAATTTGTGATAGGCCAAGGGTAGTTAGTGAGATTCCTTTTACTTGTAATCGCTTGATTATTGATTAGTGGATTCTTAGGAGTGGTGACCTTAAAATCAACCAGTGGGGTTTTTGCCATAGTGGTTTTTCCCATTCGTAAACAAATCACCATGTCAAATTTAATTTCCACTGCATTTAGTTTAGTCGGTGAATTGTTTATGCTACTATCATTGCATGTAATTGAACCTAATTAATTAACTTAGGTAATTAATTAATTTGCAAGAGGTCAATACATTTTTTCCCTACCATATAATACCAAGGGATTCCTTCCCCCTCTATAGCCAAAACTGAAGACTCTGCATTCTCCTTGTGCACTGTTAAGAATATAAAGTGAGAGAGAAACACTGCATAGTCTATATATTCTGCGTAGAGAATAATGTACAATAGAGAGCCTTATATAGGCTAGGTATGTGTGCAGTACAAATAATATTAGTAAACTACAAGTACAGTATACTGGCCTAAGCTCAATGGTCTAATCTAGTCTACGCTATACACTGACATCCCCCCTCAAACTTAAGGTGGCAAGGAGGAAGCCAACTGGAGTTTGGATATAAGATCTCGAAGACGACCAGGCGGGTGAGTCTTGGTGAAGATATCAGCAGGCTGGTCAGCAGAGGAGATGGAGAACAACTTAAGATTTCCTTTCTTGAGATGCTGGCGAGTGATGTGGCAGTCGATCTCAATGTGCTTAGTGCGTTCATGGAAGACATCATTATGAGCAATGTAGATAGCTGGGCTATGGAGCATCCATGTCAGCCAAGAGCCAGCGAAGCCAGATAAGCTTGCAGGTGGTGTCGCAAGGGCACGATACTCAGCCTCAGTATTGGAACGGGAAACCACATCTTGCTTCTTGCTACACCACGAGAAAAGAAAAGTACCCAACAGGAAACAAAAACCTGTGATAGAGCATTGATCAGTCGGATCATCTGTCCAGTCCATATCTGAATAAGCATGAAACTCGAGAGAAGACCAAAAGGAGTAGTGGAGACTATGATAAAATGTACCCTTGACATATTGAAAAATCTGAAGATCAGCAGCATAGTGTACAGAACGAGGGGCATCCATGAACTTACTAACCATACCCACAGCATGGGAAATATCCGAACGAGTAACAATGAGATAGATCAGACTACCAACCAACTGACGATAGTGATTAGCATCAGATATAGGTTCACCATCCAAAGGTGTGAGCTTTACATTGTATTTCAAGGGAGTGGAAACAGTCTTGTGGTCGACGATACCAGCTTTGGAGAGAAGATCATAAGAATATTTAGCTTGGGAAAGATAGTATCAATCATATGATGAGGAAACCTCAAGCCCAAGAAAATAGCTGAGAGTGCCTAGATCTTTCATCTCAAAATGCTGACTAAGGAAGTGCTGAAGAAAGCGGATACCTGCAGAATCATCTCCAGTAATAATCATATCATCAACATAAAGAAGAATAAGAGTGATACCAATAGAGGATCTTTAAACAAAGAGAGCAGTGTCATGAGGACTCGAAGTGAAGCCCTGCTAAGCTATAACTGACGATATTGATTAGCATCAGTTATAGGTTCACCATCCAAAGGTGTGAGCTTTGCATTGTATTTCAAGGGAGTCGAAACAGTCTTGTTGTCGACGATACCAGCTTTGGAGAGAAGATTATAAGAATATTTAGCTTGGGAAAGATAGTATCAATCATATGATGAGGAAACCTCAAGCCCAAGAAAATAGCTGAGAGTGCCTAGATCTTTCATCTCAAAATGCTGACTACGGAAGTACTGAAGAGAGCGGATACCTGCAGAATCATCTCCAGTAATAATCATATCATCAACATAAAGAAGAATAAGAGTGATACCTATAGAGGATCTTCAAACAAAGAGAGCAGTGTCATGAGGACTCGAAGTGAAACCCTGCTAAGCTACAACTGAGCTAAACTTTTCAAACCAAGCTTGAGGATCTTACTTGAGGCCATAAAGAGCACGGCGAAGGCAACAAACTTGACTGCCCAAGTGTGGATAGCAAGGGGGTGGTTGCATGTACACTTCTTCTTGGAGGTCTCCATTGAGGAAAGCATTCTTCACATCCATTTGATAAAGAGGCCAACAACGAACAGCAACCAAAGAAATGAGACATCTGACAGATGTAAGGCGAGCAACAAGAGCAAATGTTTCCTCACAGTTAATACCATACTCTTAAGTGAAGCCTTTAGCAACGTGACGAGCCTTGTATCGTTCAACAGATCCATCAGCCTTGGTCTTGATCTTGTAAACCCACCTACAACCTACTACAAATCGACTAGGAGGCAAATCAACCATATCCCAAGTGTGATTCTTATAAAGGGCATCTAGTTCTTCGTTCATAGCTTATTGCCAAATAGGGTCAGTACGAGCCTCACAATAAGTGTGAGGCTCGTAGAGGGTGGCAAGAGCAGAAGAGCAGTGATAATCATTGAGATAAGGGGGAGGAATGCTTACTCGGGTGGAACGACGAAGTTCAGGACCAACAGGAGACTCAGGAGAGGGTGGTGCTACAGGATCCAAGACAGGCGGGTCATATGCCGGGGACAAATTCAAAGATGAGTCGTTTGGAGAGGCAGCCGAGGGTGAAGAATCCTCCACAAGTTCAAGATAGAGAGGGAGGAAAAGATCAGTAAAAATGGGAGACTCTTAGAGGACGTAAGAAATTGCTGAAGACTTGTGAAAGGACGATGTTCCCAAAACTCAACATGATGAGAGACACGAAGGCAATGAGAAATGGGATCATAGTAGCATAATTCCTTTTGAGATACACCATAACCAAGGAAACAACAGAAACAAGCATGAGGCTGGAGCTTTGTTCGTTCATGAAAGTAAGCACAACCAAAAACCAGAAAAGAGGAGTAGTCAAGGGTTTGACCATAGAGAAGCTCAAATGGTGATTTGTTGTGTATAGTTGGTGAAGGAATACAATTAATAGTGTACACAACAGTGAGTACGGCCTCACCCCAAAAGCGCTCAAGAATAGAGGCAGAAATGAGAAGGGTATAGACAACATCAAGAATGTGACGATGTTTTCGTTCTGCACAACCATTTTGTTAAGGGGTGTAAAGACAGGACCACTGAGGAAGGGTACCATGACTGTCTAAAAAGGATAGAAAAGATTTATCATTATATTCTTGAGCATTATTTGATCGAAAGACTTTGACGGTGCGATTGAACTGTGTTGCAATCATTTTATGAAATGTTTGGCAAATATACACAAGTTCAGACCTATGGTGAAGCAGATAAATCCAAGTATATCGAGAAAAATCATCCATAAATATGACAAAATATTTAGATCCCCCCTCAGTGGGAACAGGTGCAGAACCCCAAATATCAAAATGTATAAGATTAAAAGGTGCAGAAGAAAATTTTGTTGTTTGCTAAAATAACAGGAAGTAGAATCAGAATTTTGAAACTGAATTGATCCTAAATGACCTTGAGAAGCTAACATTTAAAGACGAGATAAGGATGGATGACCAAGACGAGCATGCCATAGATCAAATGAGGGGTAGCAGTGGTAGCAGTGGTAGCAGCTACAGAAACAACTTGTAAAGGAATCTTCAAGTCATGAACCTCAAACATGCGACCAACCTTACAGCCTGTCCCAAGCACTTAACCCGTCCGGTGATCTTGCGCATCCACACCAAGATTAGTAAAAAGAAGATCTATGCCTAATTCACAAAGTTGACCAACAGAAAACAAATTAAGGGATAACTTTGGGATATGGAAAGTGTCACTAAGGGATAAACAAGGAGAAGAGATTGTTCCTTTATGACTAACAAGCATAAAAGTTCCATCAGTAGTGTAAATGGTGATTGGATGTTCTAAGGGTGCCTTATCAAAAAATTGGGATTCATCAGGAGTCATATTATGCGATCTACCAATATGTGCTCTCAATTTGGCAGGCTGATGGATAGAAAGATTGGATCCAAGAGTTTTGGTGCTGTGGGTCTGACGGCGGTAACTTGCTTCTGACAGTGGGCACTGGATGAAGACAAAGGCAGCGAAAAAACGCCGGAGAAGACCACAGGTACCAGAAAGTCAGAGCATTGGCTCTGATACCATGTTAAGAATATAAAGTAAGAGAGAAAGACTGAATAGTCTATATATTCTGTGTAAAGAATAATGTACAATAGAGAGTCTTATATAAGCTAGGTATGTGTGCAGTATAAGTAATATGAGTAAACTACAAGTACAGTATATTGGGCTAAGCACAATGGGCTAATCTAGTCTAAGCTATACACTAACATGCACCAACCATTTTACCAAAAAAAAAAAAAACATGCACCAACCTATAGCTGTGTTCAATCTCTAAGGGTCATGTCTATGGCCACAACGGATGGAGTCGTCACTTAGTTTTGGCAATGGGCACTTGGGAAGGTGTTAGACACCCAAAAACACCTAACTCTAAGGTCGGCTTCCAATCATTGTGTCTTTACGTCTTAACCCTATTAAAGGCATACTCAATATGGTATCTATACTCGCGCACACACTAGCATACATCTGGTCACTCAACATGGCATCAATCATCCCTAACCATACATCTATCATGGCATACCCTAGCATTCGTCTAACATACATGTCATGGCATCAACTAACATTCATCTAGCATGCATGTCATATCATCAAGGCATTTCATCATACCACAAACCCTAATCATGCTTCCTATCTCACATCATAAACCTTAGCATACATCTAGCATTGCATCATGTATCCAAGCAGTTATTATCATCGTATCATCATATCCATTCAAGGCAGAAACATAGGCATAGCGAGAAAACATAGATCATCACATGTAGTCCAAGCTTTTAGACATGAAATCAAACTTCAAACAAACACATTACATCATTAAAATTGTTAGGAACATGTTTGATGTAATTGGCTAATCCTTTAACAAAATGCACTTTACTTGTAATTGGATAGATCTAGGATGAGTTTAGTATTTCAAGAAACAAGTGTTCACGTTTAGTTTTGAAGCCATGAAAATCTGACCATGAAACAAGTGAAGAATGTGCTGCTCATTATAACTCGACAGAAGTCCCGACAGAATCCTTTCTATCAAGAATTACTGCTGAAGCTTAACATAATCTCAACACAAGCTGTATCTATCGAAAATTATGAAATCAGGTTTTCCAGATTTGATTACACATATATCCTTAAGTATTTTTGTAAGGTTTCTTTTCTCACAACCCTAGACATATATAAGAATTATTTTAAGAGCTGTCAAAAAGGAAGCAATGTGATGCAAAAGAATAATTCAAGCATTGGATGACCAAAGGCAGAAATTGCTCTAGTTCATCATTCTCTCAATAGAAGCTACTGCGTCTTTACGCGAAGGGTTTTGTGACCAAGGAGCTTCCTGATCTTCATTTTTGATGAATTGAAAAATTTTGCAGCCAACATCTTCCTCAAGTTGGTGTGTTAGTCACATACTGGGATTCGTGCATCATTGGTTAGTCACGTACTAGGATTCATGCATTGAATAGAGAGATTGCCGCTACAATTCAAGTCCAATTGGGTATTGGGGTAAGGGTTCAACTGTAGGTTGGTATTTTGTATTGGGATTCCTCATACTTGTAACCGCTTGTAACTAATAATAATGGATTCTTGGGAGTGGTGACCTTAAATTCACCCAGTGTGGTTTTGCCTCGGTGGTTTTCCCCGTTCATAAACAAATCACCCGTTTCAAATTTATTTTCCGTTGCATTTAGTTTAGTTGGTGATTTGTATATGCTACCACGCTATTGCATGTTAAATTGACTTAATTAATTAACTTGGATAATTAATTAATTAATTAATTTTCCATAAGGGTCAATCCACTTTTGCCCTATCAAAAATGCATGTTCACACTAATGCATGTTCATATTAATTAGTTTAGTTGGTAATTTGTTTATGCTACCACGCTATGGCATATTAAATTGAATTAATTAATTAACTTGGATAATTAATTAATTTTCCATAGGGGTCAGTCCACTTTTGCCCTATCAAAAATGCATGTTCATACTAATGCATGACTTACCTCACTTACCTTACAGCAACTCAACACCTATGGTATTATGCATGAACAAGAATGCATGTTCATGGCATCAAACAAGGAAAACACAAGATAAACTCTAATTCTAACATGTGAAGAGCAAACAGGCAAACAAACATTTGAAACAGAGACTTAAAACCACGAAAACATGAAAAAAAAAGGGGGTCTAAAACAGAAGCATACATGTGAAAATAGAAGCAAAAATAGAGGAAATAAAATTAAGGTTTTTGGGTTGGTTCATTCGTACGCATGAATAACCCTGCATGCGCATAATCAAGTCTGCGTATGCAACCTTGATCATGCATGCGTGGGCTTCTGCCCAGAAACCCTAGAAACACAATAAACTAAGCAAGGTTTCAAAACACGATTTCTAGCAATCTAACATGCTTTTAAAACATGAAACTACACAAACCTATCTATGTAAACATATTGAAGCATAACACAAGTAAAGAAATAAAGCAAGAATATAATTAAAAGAAGAAAATAAAAGAAAAAGGTTGAAATGAATACTTCAAAGAAAAAGCTCTTAGGCTTGAATTTTGACCGTTCCTCTCAGTTAAATCTATCACAAATCAATAAGAATGCGATTAGTAATCTTAAAATTCAAAGATCAAGGCTAGAAAATTCCCTAATCAAATAAAATTTACTTGAGGATGTTTTGTGAAAAACTCCCTCTTTGATTCACTATTTCTAGTGAATCTTAGTGTTTTCACATGGGATTTCTGTATGTTTTTGAAAGGTACCATGTATGGCTATTTATACTTTGAAAATGTAGGCATGGAATGGCTCCCACATAGTGTGGGATTCATTCCAAACCTCAGTCTTTAATGTAGAAAACTTGCCTTTCTGGTGCTTTTGAAACCTTTGCCTTTCTCGTGCCTGCATACACAGGCTTCTAGGTTGCATTATGTAGGTTCATGCTTGCGTACATAGGTCTAGGGTTTCTTTTGGCCTTTATTTTCCAAAAATATATTTTTAGCTCATTAAAAAGTTATATTTTCTATTTTAACATCCCTCAATTCAATTTGTAATCTAATTGGGCCCAAAACCACCCTTGGGACTTAGAATTTCAGCATCATTGGGGAACGGGGGCCCGAGTAGTAAAGGGTACAAAATGCGATGTCTACAGCATCCATACTCCTTTTAGGGTATTTCAACCATTGAGGCTAAAGGAGTCAAGGCATCCGCAAACTAATTCTGAGCTCTGGGTATGATATTGTATTCAAACTTTTCAAAGGTTTTTGGTTAAATCCTCTAAATATTGCTGATAAAGTTTCAAGTATTCTTCCTTCACCTTCCATAATCTTTGTGCATGGATTATGACCAAAGTTGAATCTCCAAAGACTTCTGCCTCCTTTACTCCTAACTCTTGAAGAGCTTCCATTTCAACAATACCAGCCTCATATTCTGCCATGTTTTTAGTTGCCTCAAAGTTCAACTTGACTACTAAAGGTACGTGAGATCCATCTGGGGTTATCAAAAGTATTCCTATCCCATTTTTATATTGGTTCACAACTCCACCAAAATACATCTTCCATGCCCATAGTTTGATATCCAAAATATCCTCATCCAAGAAATCTTCTTTACCAGTATCTCCTTCTATAGGGTTTTCGGCACAAAAATCTGACACGTCGCTTCCTTTGATGGTTTTTCTAGCCACATATTTCAAAACGAATTTTGCCAATAGAATCAACCATCTTGATAACCTTCCACTTAAGGAAGGCTTCTCAAACAAATAGTTCAACGAGTCCATTCTAACTACTATCCATATTTGGAAAGGTAGGATGGTATGACTCAATTTGTGCACGACTCGTACGAGAGCAAAACATGACTTTTCTATGGGTGTGTATCTAGTCTCATAATCATGGAACCTCTTTCTCAAGTAGTATAAAGCTCTCTCATTTTTATCATCATCCTTTTGTGCAAGCATACTTCCAACTACATTTTCTATGATCAAGAGATAAAGGAGTAGTAGCTTTCCATGCCTCGAGGGCACTAAGATGGGTGGATGGAGAAAGTATTCATTGATAAGTTCAAAGGCTTTCTGGCACTCATCATTCCATGTATGGGGTTCATTCTTCCTTAAGAGCATTGTAGTTGGCCTAATAATCCTCTTATCTCTTTCTCAATATTGGGTGAAGACATATTCAATATGGCTTTGATCTTTGATGAGTCAACCTCTATCCCTTTATTACTTACCAAGAAGCCTAGCGATATCCTAGTAGTTACTCCAAATGTGCATTTTTGTGAGTTCAATCTCAATCTATACTCCTTGATCCTTTCAAAAAACTTCCTTAAATTAGTTATGTGGCCCACTCTATCTTTGGACTTCACGATCATGTCATCAATATATACCTCAACTTCATTATGCTTCATATCATGTAACAAGGCTGTAGTCATTCTTTGATAGGTCGCACCCGCATTCTTAAGCCCAAATGGCATCACCGTATAAGAATAGATACCCCATTTTTGTGGTGAAGGTGGCCTTAGTCATGTCCTTAGGAGCCATCTTAATTTAGTTATATCCTAAGAAACTATTTATAAAAGACATCAATCCTAGTTCTTCAGTCACACAACTCTTCGAAAAAGCTAATAGCCGATGACAGAAGCCAACTATTATATGCCGGAAGCAAATATTTTATGATCATGTTGATTTGGTCCTTTTTGTTTGGCCTATTAACCATCCTAGATGCCTTTCACTTCCACCTTCTCATGTATTCGAAAAAAGTTTCCCTTGTTCCTTTCTTGGTAGTCTCCAAATCTCTTAGAGTCACATCAATCATAATGTTGAAGATGAATTAATCCACAAACAATTCCACTAGTTCATTTCACACCTTGGTCTTATTTAGATCTAAGCTATAGTACCATCTTGATGCCCCCCCCATGAGGGAGAGAGGAAATGCATGTAAAATTTGCTTCTCATCCAACCCTTTCATTTCCAATCCCATCAAATTTTTCCACATCAGAAATCTTAGACTTTGGAGGCAATGCAATGGGAGTTTTGGACCCCACTCCACCCATATTGTAGAAACAATCATCCATTCCTCGAGCCTTGCGAAAGGCTAGTTGCATTTTGTCCATTTTTTCCTTCATGGCCTCAATATCCACAATGACTTTCTCAAATTGCTTATTCATTTTAAATTTGGCCTTATCCATTTCATCCCAACCCTCCCCTTCATCCTCATCATGTATCTCCACATCTACTGGCTTTTTGCACTTGCTCACCTCTAACTTGGTATGACGACCCCCTATTTTCTTGAGAGCATCACTTTATTCTTCTATTGCCTTAAATATATTTTGTGCAGTCGTGTCATCCATTAGAGCAGCCATTCCTTCTTGAGATACTTTCTCTTGAAATGTCTCTTCTTGAGATACCTCTTCTTGATATGTTTCCTCAATCTTAACCAAACGCCTTCCGTTCTTTTCTCAGACCCAAATTAGAGTGGGGACATGCTTTCTTGATCTTGGTGGTGTAATGGTGCCTGAAAAGAAGTCTCATTTTATTAAGCCCATATCCCAATTAAAAGGTTCTTTTTATTGACTTAGATGTTTTTAGAAAGTCTTTAAGTCCATTTTAATGAAGGCCCAATTACAAAATCACTACCTTTCCTCTCATGAACCTTGCTCCTTGTTTCATTAGTCTTGAGTCCATTTACAACGAAGCTTTCATCTTTACTCTCGTGGGCTTTCATTAGAATGTGCTTAGAAATTTTCAACCTTTTCTCTTAAACATGGGCTTACAATATATCCATCACCTTTAGGCTCTTCTTTTTTTTTTCATTCATTATCATCATCAATTTTTTTTTTTAAGAAGCCCTCTAGCTAGGATATACTGTAGCCTTCCATTCAAAATCCATGAATTTCTCATCATTTTGGGCTTTGGCATACAACAAGGTGGCCCAAGATTAGGGAATTTCATATTGGTTTTGTAGGATGTTGGATGCTAAGTCCATAGCACGTTTATTACCTTGGGCCCAACTAGGCTATGGTCTTATGAACCTTTCAAGTTACGATATACCTTTGGACTTTGGGATAAGCCTCTTACATGTGAGAACTTCTTTTTTTTTATCCCAAGATCTTAGGGTGTAACTTTTGGGTCATCCTCAAATTTTTACATCTTTTATTTATCCTTTAGAATTAGGTGAATACAAGATATATGATTGAACAAACAAGAGATATAAAAAGGTACCCTTTTATTGATAGGATCTAAGATCTCTCTAAGTGTGGGTAAGCTCCTTAAAGCTAAAGGGATAGATCAGTAGGTCATTCACAACTAGGTGGGCCGTGATTCCAACCTTGGGCCTAAATGGACTGTTGTGGAGGTGGAAAACCATTAATGTACTCAAAGCCCATCATAGGCAATGGCATAGATTGTAAGTTGGTGGGATGAACTCCGAAAGACTTTGGCCCGAATGGAATGTACTCATCTTCCCATTCATCACCAGCTGGGGTGAAAGGGAAAAAAGAACCAAGTGATGTGTGTGCAAACAAATATTGAACAAGCCTTTATCAAGATTAAGAAATAAGACACATTGGAATCAAACTCCCCATCTATAACAGAGTCGCCACTATGGGTGCAACAGAAGGGGAGTATGCCTTAGCCGAATGGACCAAGGCGGAGAAAAGAAATGGAGTCGCCACCTAAATTAGGTCTAGGAACCATATATATAGCGTTGTTCGTAGAAGGACTTATCTTACTACCAGAGTATGGTTCAGAGTTTAGGTACGGCTTAGAATGGTGTTAGGCACCCAAAACCGCCCCGACCCGTGGGTTGACTTCCACTCATTATGTCTTACATCTTAATCTTGTTAAATGCATATTCAATATTGTCATTCTAAAATCACACACACACACACACACACATATTCATAGCTTCTGGAACCCTAGCATGCACAAACAATCTTGAGCATGCGTGCGCATACGAGTGTATGCGTACACATGCTCTAGGGTTTTTGTGGTCCAAAAATAAGTTATATTTTCCATAAACACTTTCCTCAAGTCAATTTTCATCTAATTGGGCCCTAAACCAACCTTGATCTTTAAAATTCTTACATTATTAGGCAACGAGGGCCCAAGTTATAAGGGGTACAAAATGCAACGTCTTCACACACAAATAGTGATCAAAACATGTTCCTAATGAGGAAACATGACTATCCCCAAAGTTTGGTACTCATTGTAGTCCAAACGAGTGAAAAAATGCCTTAAGAGCATTTTATCAAACACCTAACATGCACAAAATAACCATAGATGATGAAAAAAGCATGAACATGTGAAAATATGCCTTAATACAAATTCAAAATGTCACAAAGGGCCAACATAATTATCATCAACACAAATGGGACAAAGCCCAATCAACAATTTCACATAAATTTTGTAAAAATTAAACCCAACCCCCAAAGAAAAACAAACTCAACCCTAGGTTTTAAGCAATCTAAGACAGAACTTAAGAATTTAAAAGATGAAAGGTGATAGAAATTACCTTAGAGAAGTCTTAAAGTTGAAATACAAGAGAAAAAGTATGAATTTTGAAGAAATTTGGTGATTTAGGGAGTAGGAGTTGCAGAGAGAAAAAAGACAAATTTTTTGAAAACTAACATTTTGAGCCCTTTAAACACTGTCTTTTCGTGCATTTCGAGAGTCAGTGACTCGCAAGCCACTTGCAAGTTACTCGCAAATTGTGCATAATGCACAGGGCTAGTTTCGCGGGTCAAGACTGAGTCGCAAAGAACTCGCGAATGAGTCACGAAACTCTCTGCCTTAAATTACAAAGAGACTAAATTTTCCCATTTCATCTCGAGTCTTGGATGGGACTGCATCCACTCGCAAGATGAGTCGTGAAATTGCCAAACAAAAAGTTTTTCAACAAAAAATTTTGACTTTTTGAGAAAAACTTTCAAAAACAGGAGTGACAAAAATCACTTCCAAAAACAAATAAAACACTCAAAAATATTTTTGGTTTAATCAACAAGTGATTGAGTACACACATATCACATTTAAACACATACAATGACACAAATGAAATAGATATTCATTGAATATTAGAAATGTGTGTTGTGTATGAGTATCAATTATGAATTAGACCATAGTCTAGCATGAAGTTTCAATGATCAATTCAATTAAGTCATACACAAATAGCACTAAGTCAAGAGACCTATCTCATGAATAGAAATGAACGTATATGACTCCTCACCAAAGTGTTTACATTGATTGAAAGTGATAGGCCAAAAATGTATTGACCCCTTGTGATGAATTAACCAATTAATTAACCAAGTGAATTAATTAGATTCAATTTCATGCAATGAACGTGGTAGCACAAACAAATCACCAATTACACTAAGTATGCAGTGGAAAATAAATTAAAACGGTAATTTGTTTACGAATGGGGAAAACCTACAAGACAAAAACCCCACCGGGTGGTTTTAGAGTCACCACTCCCAAAATTCCACTGTTATCACAACAAGCGGTTACAAGTAAAGGAATCCCAATACCTTATACCAACCTACAGTTGAACCCTTACCCCAATATCCAATTGGACTTGTTCTGTAGTGACAATTTCTCGTTTTAATGCACGGTTCCCCATACGTGACTAACCAATTGTGCGGATCCCAGTACGCGACTTCAATCACCAACTAAAGAGAGTTGTTGGCTGCAAAGTTCTTCAGTTCATTACATAATGAAAATCCAGATGATGCTTGGTCACAAAACCCTACAATGTACAAACACAGCAACTTCTTCACAAGAAAGATGAACTAGGGCAAAACTTTGTCTCCGGTCACAATTTGCTTGAACAAACTTTGCTCAACACTTGTGCAACTTGTGAACACTTTAACGGCCCTTAAAATAATCCTTTTGTATGTCTAGGGTTATGAGAAAAGAAAACCCAAAGACACATTCACGGATCCCAAGAAAACAGAACAGAAAATCTGTTTTTCTTAAACCTTGACAGATAGCATCTATCGAGAAGCTGTCGAATAGCTGTCGAGCCACAGGGCTAGAACAGCTTCTTAAGCTCGATAGATGCTAGCTGTCGAGCTTTAATGATAGGCACTTCTTCAGCTTATTTCTTGGACAGACTTGCATAGCTTTAACACTGAATCTTGAAACAAGATTTCTTGAAGTATTAAACACATCCTAGATCTAACCAATTACAAGTAAAGTGTGTTTTGTCAAAAGATTAGCCAATTATGTAATATAATGACATATGTTCCTAACAAGTGAAACACACATGTCCTAACAGAAAGCTTTTCATTTGGCTTCCATTTTTGATACTTTGTGATAGGCTAAGGTTGACCCCTTTGGTAACGTAATCAATTAATTTAGCCAAGTGAAATTAATTAGATTCAATTACATGCAATGAGCGTGGTAGCACAAACAAATCACCAAATAACTAAATGTAGCAGAAATTGAATTTAACACGGGTGATTTGTTTACGAATAAGGAAAGCCACCGAGGCAAAACCCCATAGGTCGAATTTAAGGTCACCACTCTCGTGAATCCACTATTATCAAAACAAGCGGTTACAAGTAAAAGGAATCCTAGTACCTAATACCAATCTACAGTTGAACCCTTACCCCCATACCCAATTGGACTTGTGATGTAGCGGCAATCTCTCCTTTGAATGCACGATTCCCAGTACGTGACTAACCAATGATGCATGGATCCCAGTACGTGACTAGCTCCACAGCAACCCTTTGGTTATTGTAGTTGATTTGCAACAACTTGACATAGAAACACCAATAAGGTCTTCAATGTTGTTGCAAGAGACTTTGCTTGGTTACAAAACCCTAAAACGTACAAGAAACGCAGCAAGAACTCTTTCTTCTATAGGAAGAGACAAGGGTTTCAAAAAGAAAACCATATGAAACTCTCTAGGGTTAGGCTTTTCTTTTTCCATCTCTTTTAAATAGGAGGTTAATGGGCTCTCTTATTCCAAATAGGTTTACACAAACCTTGGGCTTTCCTAGTCCAATAAGAATTATACAAACCCACAAACCTTGGGTTTTCCTAGTCCTATAAGGATTATCCAAACTCATAAACAAATAGCCTTTTAGAATAAAAATGTTGCTGGCTATAGCCTGAATCACGTAAGCTTGATAGATCGAGACATGTGTCGAGCTTTAATGAATCTCGATAGATGGAGCTTCTGTCGAGGAGGTATCGAGACCTACAGATTGCACTTTTCTTAAGCAATTCTTGAGTAATCCTCATGTCTTCAATGTAACCACTTGTAATGATCAACTTGAACCTACTTATATTTACCCAAATACAGGTGAAATGCGTTTTGGCAAAGGATATGCCAATTACGTAAAAATATGTCCTTAACACTTTGATAAGTACAACTCAATTTTTAAGCATCGATGCCATGAAATTTTTTATGTTTGTTTGAAGTGAAAGCCTTTGGCTTTGGCATCTTTTATTTTGAATACATTTTGCTCCACCTTTTCCTAGTCTAACTAGTTTTCGAAATAAAGCTTTTTCAACTCTCTCTTTTTAGAGATTGACGTTTGAAAAGCTTTTTGACAAAAAATTAAATGTGAGGAGATATATAAGATCAAGTCTACACATGTATCAAGATCAATCAAGACTATTGGCTAGACATTCATGACAATCTTAAAGATCTATTTTCAACAATAAAACATAGATTTCTAGATTTCACTCACATTCAATATGTGCATACATAACAAAACTAAGCTCGTAAATACACCACGCCATTAGTATGAAGGTACTAGGCCAAACTCAACATGTGATATGACACAACACAAGCAATCAAACTTTTTGGATACAAAAACATTAACTTGAGATCCTATTTGATTCTTAGGCAATGACTTCCCTTTTGCCTTAGAATTTGCCACAAAGGCCTTCTTCTCAACAATTGGACTCTCAACCTTGGGCTCATCCACAACCTATGCCGACACAAACTTCATCTCCCTTTTTAGTTTAGCACTTAAACTTCCTTCACCGATGCAACCCAATCCGATCTTGTCCAAAAAGGACTTTTGAGATGCGAGCACGCTATCAAGCTTCTTGGTTGTGATACGTTCAACCTTTGCATTTGCTTGGATCACCTTTAATTCAAGAAATTTGATCTTTGAATAAGCATTCAATAACTCTTCTTTCAAATTCTCGACTTCACATTTGGCATCTTTAAGTGGATTTATGGTCTTTTTCAACTCTCTTCATCTCCTCAACCACACTATTTGCCACTTTGGCATACTTGCCATAGTCCTCAAGCAATGCATTGTATACAAATTGAAGCTTTCTATCACCTTCATTAAGTTATTCTTCTTCATCATTAGTAGCTTCAACCTCTTAAACATCAATGTGTTCACCATGTTCCTCATTCAATTCTTCTAATTCTTCCTTTGTGCCCACCGAGGTAATTGCCATAAAGGCAGAATAATTACCATTACCCTCATAGCTATCTTCCAAATCTAAACTAGAGCTTTGCAGAATTGCTAAGGGTGGTAGTTAACACCTTACCCTTTCCTCTTAAATAGTTTGGGCACTCCTTCTTCAAATGCCCATGCTCGTTACATTCATAGCAAACGATTCCTTAAAAGGGTTATGACTCTTTGGCATTCTTCTTCTTGAAATCTTTTTTGTCATTCTTGAAGAATGCAGATTTCCCCTTGCCAAAAAACTTCCCATTATTCTTCATTTTCAGAAATTTCTAGAAATTCTTTGCAAGGTAAACCACCTCTTTCTCTACATCATCCTAATCCGAGGACTCATCGGCTCTCTCATTTATGGTCTTCAGAGCAAGGGACTTGTTGCTTTTGTTAGATGGCAGCCCAAGCTCATAAGTTTGAAGTGAGCCAACAAGCTCCTGAATGTTGATGTCATCCAAGTTTTTGCTCTCTTCAATAGCAGTAACTTTGGCCTAGAAGCTTTCGGGTAGAGATCTTAGGACCTTCCTCACAACTTTGTTGTCCTCTATCTTCTCTCTGAGAATTAGCTTGGCACTAAAAATCTCGTTGAGTCTGCCATAAAATGAGTCAAACGACTTGTCCTCACTCATCTTCACTTCCTCGAATCGAGTAGTGAGAATTTGAAACTTCCTGTCCTTGACCTTTTTGGTTCCCTCATAGGTAGTCTCAAGGAATTTCCATGCTTTTTGGGCAGTCTTCACATGAGATATTCTATGAAATTCATCAGTAAACACACCATAGAAAATTGCATTAATAGCTTTGCTATTGGAATTGGTCAAAGCAATAGCGGCCTTATCCCATTTGGCCTTACGTTTTTCTAGTCTAACACATCCAATCTTGACGGAGTCCCACACACACTCATCGATAGCACACAAGAAAGTACGCATACGTACTTTCCAAAATGCATAATTGTTCCCATCGAAGAAGGGAGGTGCGTTAAGGGATTGAGATCGGTCCATCACAAAACAGGGTCTAGGATTACACAAAGATAATTAAATCTAAATATGTGTACCCGTTCTGATACCATATGAAAGCTCAATAGTAAAACTACCATTGCTTGTTTAGACCCCCAATTTAAAACTAGCGGCTAAATTACTTTTACTCTGCTTAACTAAGTGCAGAATAAGAGTAAATGAAACGCAATAAACCGGAACTACTCTCTATTGCATAAACATAAACAATAAACAATAAATGTAAAGCATAAAGAGTAAAGGAAAAGAGATGCAAAAACAAGATAATACAGAGAAGTGTTATCGAAGAGGAAATCGAAATACTGGGCAAAAAACCACTTCGCAGCCCTCCAAGCCAAAATGATCTACTAGTAAAAAAAAGTTGGAGTACAAGGATATCAAAAAGACCTTCCAAGCCTAATCTACCCAATGTTCTTGAACCCTCTGAGTTCCAAATCCCAACGGACTTCACCGAAAGCATGCTAATCCCTATGTTATGCGGAGCTGAGCATCTTATATTCGCTAGGATAAAGATTTTCCTCTATAGAGGCCTTGTGCAGTAAACCCCCTACGGGCGGTCGTTTGCCATCGTAAAGTAGTCCTCGCAAAGCTTTGGGAAGAGGGGTAGTCTTGTGTGTAAGCATAGCATTTCTGGTCAAACCCGCCCAACCCAACTAAGAAGAACCGAACCTGACAGACACATCTTTTTCCTGTTGGAAGGGTACTCCGAGTAGTGGGTACCTCGAAGGACCTTGACCCGCCTACTCAGGTCTTGTATGGATATGCAGGAAAGGGTGCCCTTAAGTGTGTGTAGGGGTTGTGTTTGTTCGCGAAAATGGATTCCTCGTCAAGTTAGTTTGGGGGGTATGGAAACACTCGCGCGAATTCAGGTAACAGCTACAAGGGAGAAATCGAAAGGAAACTATACCTAACCAAGGATGGACGTAAACTCGTAAGCTACCGAAGGTAGGGATAATCGTCCACTAGTTATCTGAATCCTGCAATTAGCTCTAAATTGCATCTGCCAATCAATGGCTTTTTCCAATGCTTCCCACATGCACCAAAACTTCTCTCAACACTCAGATTGGGTGAGGTAAGTATTTGGGCTAAGAACCTCTCAAGTATTTGTAATAAGAGAGGTAGGAGTAGAGGAAAACTAAGAGAAATTATGTAGATGATTGTGGGTTTACAATCTCTAACCCTCACATATATTTCTAGGGTTTTCTCTTTGAAAGTCTTCTTAAAATTTTGTGGGTAATGAGGGCTTATAAAGTGTGAGTAAAGAAGTGTGGAAACCAAATTGCAAATACTGACAACCATCAAACATCCACCACCACCGATACCTACCATCAAACACCCAAAATACAACAAATACCAAATAAAGAGAGGTGAGGACCTAAGCGATAGAGGAGAGAGAGGCAAGGTCTGACAGAAAACCCAGGACCACCACCTCAATTGTCGACCACCATATTTGCAACCTTCAAAATGTCGCCCTTCTCCTCAAAGATGTTGCTGGCTACGAGAGAGAAACAGCAACAAAGAGAGACTAAAAGAGAGGGAAATGATCTGTTTGTTGGCTTGGTTGAGAGAGAGAGAGAGAGAGAGAAGAAAAGTCAGAAATAGGAAGAGGGAGACAATAAATCCATTATTTTATTTTACACACACCGCTATAGTAAGTTCTATTTTTAAGATGTTACTGTAGCTGGGCTATAAATTTTTTTACAAATAGCAACTCGAGTAAGGTATTTTTTTTTTTTTTTTTTTTTTTGTAATATGATGGTATAAAATAGCAAATTGAGAGTTTTAGAACTTCTAATGCTAATACTTAATGTAAGAAAACAATGGTGGCAGTGAGAGAAGGAGGCACGCCAAAACTTGAATGGGGACTTTTGATGGCTATCCTAGGAAGTATCTCCAAGTTTAAATCCAATAACCATAAGGTAATCTCTTTCTTTTTTTGTGTGTGAATATGACTATATATATATATATATATGTATATCGGTAACAACTCTAAGTGTGGATACCTAAGCAATATTTTTATTAGCAATAAAGGGAATACAATATTTTCACAACAATTCCTAATAGTAGACAACGAAGTGTTATAAGTAGTCGACCCAAATGAATTTTATTATGAAATTGTTGTGATAATGTTGTATATGTAGTACTACTCTTTTCTTGGAGACTTTAGAAGTCCTAGAATAGATTCGTGGACACATTACATATAAAGAGAAGTCTTTAATTTTTTAAGGGAAAAGTTAATCGATGCGTAGGGAATTGGTTATATATATATATATATATATATAATTCTAAACCAAATGAAATGTGTACCCTGCTGTGATATATTTCGTGCATAATCTTGCAAAATACAAAAATAGTCATTCTTACACATTTTGAGCAAAAAATGTTAGGACATATGTGATTCACTTGTTAGAACCATATGTCACTACTTTATGTAATTGGCTAATCCTTTGACAAAACGCACTTTACTTGTAATTGGGTAGATCTAGGATGTGTTTAATGCGTCAAGAAACTTTATTTCAAGATCAAGCGTTAAAGCCATGCAACTTTGTCCAAGATTCAAGTGTGAAAAGTGTCTGTCATTAAAGCTCGACAGCTAGCATCTATCGAGCTTGAAGAGCTGTTCCAACCCCGTAACTCATAGCAATTCGACAGATAGGGTATCTATCGAGGTTTATGAATTTCAATTTTTTAGGACTGTTTTTCATTCAATCCGTGATTGTATGTTTGGGCTTTCTTTTCTCACATCCCTAAATATATATATAAGAATTATTTTAAGGGTCGTATCAGGTTGCACAGCCAAGAGAAAAATTTGCACAATAGCACAATTTCTCAAGTGAGACCAAAAAACTAGTTTGCCCAAGTTTTTGAAGAAGCTACTGCGTTTGTACACCATAGGGTTTTGTGACCAAGCAACTTCGTGATTTTCATGTGTTGAAGAACAGAAGAACTTTGCAGCCAACATCTTTTTCTAGTTGGTGAATCAAGTCGCGTACTGGGATTCACACAATTAGTTAGTCACGTACTAGGAGCTGTGCATTGAAAAGAAGAGATTATCACTACAGAACAAATCTTATTGGGTATTGGGGTAAGGGTTCAACAGTAGGTTGGTATAAGGTACTAGGATTCCTTTACTTGTAACTGTTTTTTGTGATAATAATGGGTTCATGGGAATGGTGACCTTAAAATCACCCAATGGGGTTTTTGCTGTGTAGGTTTTCCCCATTCGTAAACAAATCACCATGTCAATTTATTTTCCGCTGCATACTTAGTTTAATTGGTGATTTGTTTGTGCTACCACACGCTTTGCATGTTAATTTGATTAATTAATAAACTTGGCTAATTAATCTATTAATCCATCACAATGGGTCAATACATTTTTGGCCTATCAAGTGGTATCAGAGCAGGCACACTATGATTAGGTTTTAATCTTTGCTGTGTGATCCATTGACCCTTGTTGTCATGGAAACTCTTGATTATTTTGATTTGCATGATCTTATGTTGAATGATGATGATGATATTCAAGATGCCTATTGCAAGCTTTATAATTTTTGTATGAAATCTCTTGAATATTCTACAAAATTAAAAGCTAAATTTAAAAAGGTCAAGCTTGAAAAAGATGATTTGCTGGCAAAATTAGATGAAGCCAATAATTTGAATGAGAATTTTAAAAATCAAATTTCATCTCAGGTGGACAAAATTAAGAGTTTGGAAGAGCAACTAGTTGAATTTAAAACTGAAGTTGAAAATTTAACTAATGCCAAACTTGTTATTAAGCCTAACTCAAAAGAAAAAGATTTTTATATTCCCCCACTTAAAAGGAATAATGAAGAGTTGAAGGCTAATATTGCTAGGATAGACAAAGGTAAAAATTCTAATGTTAACGCTGAAGTTTCTAAACCTATGTCTAAAACTCCTCCTAGATTGAAAAAAAATTCTAAATTTGTCCCCACTTGTCATCATTGTTGTTAGGTTCTAAGAATTAGGAACTAATGTATTAGAACTTTATTTTGTAATGTTGGCAAACCATGATCAAAACGTTTTTTAGTCTTGTTTAGACTTGCTCAAAGTATGAGGTTTTTATGTAAAGTTGGAATCAAGTTACTGTAGAAGTTACTGTGCAATTCTGCCTGACTCGATCGATCGAGAATTAGACTCGATTGATCGAAAGTCGTGCAGATTGTTTTTTTACAAAATTTCCAACTCAGCCCTAACCCATTTAATGTGTAGGGTTTTATGTTTTGCCTTAAGTATAAAAGGAAAAACCCTAGCTACGTTTTTAGTGTTCCAAATATTGTGTTTGTGAATCTTATTTATGATATCTAAAGGTGTTTACCTTCACATACACTTAGGGTTTCCAAACTCAAGATTGATGTCAAGAGCTTGGTAATCATTCAGTTGCAGAATCAAGAGCTTCAAGATATACAAGCAGGTGTGCTTGTGCTTTGCTGAGAATTCAAGGAAAAAAGTAGTCCGTGGACTCGGAGCTGTCACGTGGTCGTGGTAGTAAGTTTCCTACTCGAGGTAGCAATAGGATGTTAGTGGTCTAAGTCGCTATTGTGTAAACTTCAATTATTTCATAGTGAATTCCTTTTTTACCTTGAGGATAGCTAGGTTAAATCCTCCCCAGGTTTTTACTGGTTTGGTTTCCTGGGTTATCATATCGTGTGTTATTTATTTTCTGCACTTTTGCATGATATGATATATTTGTGTTAACCTAGAATTGCTTAATTTACCTAAGTTAATCACTTGGCTAAATATTTAGATTAATCTGTTTAGGTTTAAGGGGTCTAAACTTCTTACAAGTGGTATCAGAGCGGGTAGCTTTTTTGTTTTAGATCTTTTGATCTTAAAGCTGATCCTTGACCCCTGTTGTCAAGAATTTTCTTAAAATCTTCTCTTCAATTTGCCACATTGTCTACTTGGTGTGCTTGCCTATTGCCATTTTTGTTAAATCTTTTCTTGAGTATCTTGGTATAATTACTTATGATGAAAATTACTTGTGCTATACTGGTTCTTAAAGGCACGTGATTCTTGTCTTTGGTATTTGGATAGTGGTTGTTCCAGGCACATGACAGGAAATAAAGCATTGTTCAAGACACTCTTTGAAGGAAAGATTGAGACAGTCACATTTGGAGATGGAAGCAAATCTGTGATCAGAGGCATTGGCACTGTGGATATTCCAGGATTACCAGTCTTTGAAGATGTTTGATATGTGGATGGACTAAAGGCAAACTTACTCAGCATAAGTCAGATTTGTGACAATAGACTGAATGCTCTCTTCACTAAGCAAGAATGTGAGATACTTGATGAAGGAGGTGAATGCATGTGTATTGGTGTGAGGACAGCTGACAACTGTTATGGTATCACTCCAAGTATAAGTAACAAATGCTTCAGTGCTAAGATCAATCAAGTTGACTTATGGCATCAAAGGTTGGGACATGCTAGTCTCAAGCAATTAGAGAAGATTTCTAAATGTGATGCAATTATTGGGTTGCCCAAATTTGAGAAGATAGAAAAATGCATCTGTGGACCATGTCAGATAGGTAAACAAGTGAAGTCCAAACATCCGTCTGCAACTGATATTCAAACTACAAGACCTCTGGAATTACTACACATTGATCTCATGAGTCCTACCAGAGTTCAGAGTTTAGGTAGAAAGAAGTATATTCTAGTTGTTGTGGATGATTTTACCAGATTCACATAAGTTGTACTTTTGAAAGATAAAGCTGAGGCTCCTGAAAAGATGATTCATCTGTGCAAAAAATTGCAAGTAGAAAAAGGAACTATGATAGCCAGAATTAGAAGTGACCATGGAAGAGAGTTTGACAACACAAAACTGGCTATTTTTTGCTATAATCAAGGCACACATCAGGAATTCTCTTCACCCAAAACACCACAGCAAAATGAAATAGTGGAAAGGAAGAATAGGGTTGTACAAGAAATGGCTCGTGTCATGCTTCATAACAAGAAGATGCCTAAATCCTTCTGGGGAGAAGCAGTTAACACTGCATGTCACACACTCAATCGGGTATATTTTAGACCTAACTCCAAGCAAACTCCTTATGAACTCTGGAAAGGAAAGAAGCTTGTTGTCAAATACTTCAGAATATTTGGTAGTGACTGTTACATTCTACGTGATAGAGAGAACCTGGAAAATTTTGATGCTAAGAGTGACAAGGGTTATTTTCTGGGATACTCTTCCACTAGTATAGCATACAGAGTATACAATCTGAGAACCAAAATAGTCATGGAGTCTTCCAATGTTGTGATCAATGATGAATTAAATTCAGAAGCTCATTTAGAAAATGCATCTCCAGTTCAGAAAAAGATTATGGAAGTTGATGATTCCCTACCTGAAAATTATGTGGGAAAGCATACAGAGGAAGAGTTGATGTTATTGAATGATACAGCCTCTATGCCATCAAGTTCAAAACCATCTACACCAGTTCATAAAGCTCAACAAGAACAGAGAGAGTTTCACAGTTCGTTAGAACAGAAAGGTACCTCTACATCATTGGTCAAAAGTCCGTCCTCTAGAGTTAAGTTAAATCATCTTGCTACTAATATATTGGGGGGTTTGAATGATAACATGAGGTTGAGATCCAAAGTATTAAATGTGATTACTCACTCGTGCTATTTATCCTAATTTGAACCAAAAAAGGTGGAAGAAGCTCTACAAGATGCTGATTGGGTTAATTCTATGCATGAAGAACTTCATCAGTTTGTTCGGAATGATGTGTGGGAATTAGTTCCTAGACCAAAGGGAGTCAATGTTATCATAACTAAGTGGATATTCAAGAACAAGTTAGATGAACATGGAACTATTATCAAAAATAAATCAAGACTTGTTGCTCAAAGGTACACACAAGTGGAAGGGATTGATTTTGATGAGACCTTTGCTCCAGTCGCAAGATTGGAATCTATTCGGATACTTTTGGCCATAGCAAGTCATATGAATTTCAAGCTGTATCAAATGGATGTTAAGAATGCCTTCTTAAATGGCATGTTGGAAGAAGAGGTATATGTTAAACAGCCAAAAGGTTTTGTTGATCCTCACAGGCCGAATGATGTCTACAAATTGAAGAGAGCCTGGTATGATAGGTTAACTGCATATCTCACAGAACATGGTTTTAAAAGGGGATTTGCTGACACCACCCTCTTCATACGAAAGGATAAGAATCATTTTTTTGTTGCTCAAATTTATGTTGATGATATTGTTTTTGGTGCTACTAATGATTCTCTTGCTCAATTTTTTGTAGATGAAATGAAGGCCATGTTTGAAATGCGTATGGTTGGTGAACTAACCTATTTCTTGGGATTGCAGGTAAAGCAAACAGATTCTGGAATTTACATCAACCAAGCTAAGTATGTACGAAACTTAGTCAAGAGATTTGGACTTGACAAGGCTGAACATGCTAGGACACCAATGGCTGCTAATGTAAAACTAACAAATGATCCCTCAGGTGAGTCTGTTGATGTTACATTATACAGAAGCATGATTAGTTGTCTTTTGTATTTAACTGCTAGTCGACCTGATATTGCATTTAGTGTGGGTGTTTGCTCTAGATTTCAATCTAATCATAAGGTTTCTCATTTAAATGTTGTTAAAAGAATTATCAAATATGTTGGTGGAACTTGTGATTATGGATTGTTTTATAGCAAAGAGTCTAATCTCTCTCTTGCTGGATTTTCTGATTCTGATTGGGCTGGTAATGCTGATGATAGAAAAAGCACCACTGGTGGGTTTTTTTATGTAGGAGCCAATCTTGTTACTTGGATGAGTAAGAAGCAAAATTCTGTTTCTTTGTCTACTGCAGAAGCAGAATATATTGCTGTTGGAAGTTATTGCTCACATCTTCTTTGGATGAGAAAGCTTTTGAGTGATTATGGCATATCCCAAGACACCATGGTTGTTTATTGTGATAATTCTAGTGCTATTGATATCTCTAAGAATCCTGTTCAACATTCTAAGACTAAGCACATTGAGATTAGGTATCATTTCATTAGGGATCTTGTTGAAAGGAAGATTGTTGCTCTTGAGTATATTCCTACTGAACATCAGAACGCTGACATTTTCACCAAACCACTTGATAGAAGCAAGTTTGAGACTCTTCGTCAAGTTATTGGTGTGCTTCTTTGTCCCTAGTCATTCTTGACTTTCTTGGTCCTTATTCTTCATTGATTTACCTCTTGTGACCATTTTTCTTAGGATTTGCATTGCATAACATTCATGCATTTCATTCTAGGTTGTTTTTTTTATTATCATTTAAAAAAAAAAGGTAACAAGAATGGATTCTGCAATATGTGTTTTGCTGTATTTTTCCTTGAATTTGAAGACAAGGTTGGTCAATCTATTTTTACATAACATGTTTATGTACCTTGTTTAGCTTGGATGCACTTATTTTTGTTGCACTTTTCTAGCTGAAGTTTTGTAGTGCATGTTGTGTGAGAAGTTGTTTATGGTTTTTGATCACATGATCTTGATCTTGATGTCTCATGCCTTTGATTGTTGGACTTGAACTTTTTGAGAAAGGCATAAATAACCATCTCACCACTATTTATTATTAGCCAATCATGAACACCTTAGTGCATATCTTAAGATTTTGTGCTTGAGAAAGTGTAGAACATACACAAAAAGAACATAAGGTGTAGCCTCTGTTAAAATTGGTGTGTACATTATTGGGCTATAATAATTTCACTATTTAAATAAAATTGGAGTGTACATTATCCTGGCTATTTCAATAAGTTTCTGATCAATTAAAATTGGTATATATTATGAGGCAAATCAAGAAACTTACATGATTGCAAGCTTTTATTCTAAGAGATGTGAGAGTTATATGATGTAACTCTTTGAGTGATAGTCTCTTTCATATTCATGTGATGAATTTTGTAGAAATTGTGATTGATCACTATTTGCATATCACCTCACATGTTTCTCAAACTTTTGCTAGTTGCACACACTACACAAGTTATTCTTTGCTAAACTTTGTACATGCTATTGTGTTTGTTTTTGGTCTGACCAACAAAGTTTGAAAATTTCATGAGAATTGATACAAAACATGTTTGTTGGTTGAGATTCTGAAGAAAATTATGTGAAAATCTTGTTTTTGGGAAACTGGGATAAATACATGTATTTTTGAAAAACATTTCATCTCATACTCATGCATTTTATTCATAAAATCTAATGCTTTGAGGAGTTTCAGCACTGAAATTGCTTCGTTTTTCAAAAATTTGTTTTTTCCAAAATTTCGATCGATCGAATCTGTTTTTCGACCGATCGAAATTGTTCTTAAAATTCTTGGAAAGTTTCTGTGTGTTTCGATCGGTATTCGATTGATACTAGATCAATCGAGGCATTTTCGACCGATCAAATCTTATTTTCGATTGATCGAAAATCGGGCTGAGTGTTTTTTAAAAAGGATTTTTCTCCGCGTGTTCTTCACTTTTCAAAATCTTTTCAAACTCCATTTCACTCTCACCAACCGGTCAAGCATCTTTTTTGCGATTTTTGTCGTTTTCCTCCGATTCTTTTGCAAGGAATCTTTCTCCCAAGGTAGGTAAGACCAATCTACCCTTCCTTTTGCTTTTATTCATTTTTTTTCATGCATATTTTCATGCATTTATTGGCTATTTTCAGCATTTATATATTTGGGATTTTTGATGTTGTTTGGTTGTTTTCTTTCACAATAAATCGTTGGGTTTTTGTAGGGACACCATATTCAAGTGATCTTTGGGGTTTAATTTGATTAATTTGAGGTTTTGTGAAAAATTAAAAATTCTAGGGCTTGAAATTGCCGAATTTGGGGCTTTTGTTCAAATTGATGCAATTTGATGAAATTGGCTTGTTAAATTGAATAATTTGATCATTATATAGTGTTTTCTATCTGTTGTGATGATCAATTCTCAATTTGTTGGGTTTTGTGAAATTAAGTTTTTCAAATTTGGGATTTTTGATATAAAATTCTTGCTCAAGCCAATTTTGTGATATTGAATCATATTTGAACTGTGTGTCATTACATTAGACCATGTATCATTTGGTTATTCTGCTCATGCATCATATAGAATTGTTATTTCTATATTTTTGTTGTGCTAACTTGCAGTCTGCCCTTAGTTTTTCTTTTTATTTGTCTCTTTTCTTTCTGTGTCTCTCAATTCCTGTCCTTAGCATCATGCCTAGGAAAACTAGAGCACATAGGACTTCTGCCCCTTCACCTTCCTTTGATAGTAATAGGTTTCTTAGTGAGAAGTATCAGGAGACATACGAGACCCTTAACCTTAGGTGTACCATTTGGGGTGAGCATAGGGTTCTTTTAGATGAGGTTGATGATGAAGTGAGGCGTAATTTTGAGCGTAGAGGCTGGCTACCTTTGTTAAGCATAGATCATCCGCCTCCGGCTACCCTGATTAGAAAGTTCTACTCAAACCTCTCTATCCACATCTATGATTCCAACACTTTGGTAAAGAGTTAGATACGAGGTGTAGAGTATCGCATTACCCCTTTGGTAGTATCTGATGCTCTTGGGGTGCCTGTGGTTGCTCATCCTGTCTTTCCCTATGATGAGTCTCCTCCTCTTGATAACGTGATGTCATACATCACTGGGTCTTCTATCTAGTGGGGTTCTGATCCTCGGATCACCTTTGCTGAGCTTTCTGAATTACATTATCTTTTCTTTAGGATTGCATGTCATTCCTTATGGCCCATTTCTCATCTCCACACTATCCCTCTTGAGCGATGTGTGTTTCTGTACGCTCTTGTCACTAATGCTCCTATCAGTTTTCCTCATCTGTTTCTTCGTTCTTTGAACAAAATGCATCGGAGCAATTCTACTGCTCATGCTTTGTTCTTTCCTGTTTTTATTCATAGGATTCTTCTTCGCTTAGGTTTAGGTGATTTCCCTACTTCTGAGCCTGTTCATATCATTGCTCTCATAAGTGCTACCTTTCTAAGGCAAAGGGCTGCTCAGCTTCGAGCTAGCTCTAAGCGTCCTAGGGTAGAACCTTCTGGTGTCACTCCACCTCCTACTTCTTCTGCAGGTGCTCCTTCGGCAAAGACGTCTACTGATCCTGCTGCTGCTGCTGATGTTCTTCCATCTTCTCCTTCGGATGTTTCTGACATTTGTCGGACTTTGGACACTGTCATGACCGTTCAGGCGGCTCATGGTCAGCTTCTGGTGGATGTGCTTGACGAGCTTCGAGCCTTGGGAGCAGATTTGGCGAGTTTTTGATGTTCCCTCCGCCGCCTCCTTTTGATGATGAGTGAGTGCCATTTTGGCAATTCGTCACAAAAAGGGGGAGTACATTACATTGTGGAGTACTTTGTAGGGGAGTTTTTTGTCTTAGGGGGAGTTTTTGTTTCTCTTTGTGATACTGTGGAGCTTGTGGAGCTTTTAGATTGTATCTAAGTGCTTCATTATGTATTTACATTTATTGGCTTATGATAGGGGGAGATATTTTTTTTTGAGATACATCTTTTGTATATGTTTCTTGTTTCACTATGCTACATCGCTTATTGTTTTATATCTATGATGTTATTCATGATATATTTCTTTATTTTGTGTTTTGTGAAATCAAGAACTTCTTTTCTATATTACTTGTATTTTCCACACATGCGTTTATGTGTTTGTTAAGTGTTACAGGTATATACAGGTTGATTCAGTCATGCTGTTGTCTACTTTTGCAACTGATAGATAGTAGTTAGGTTGAATTTGTTTAGTAAGGCTATTGTTTTGTAATGGGCTGTTTATTTTGTAAACTTTGAGCATTTTGTTAAGTTTATGTTTTGTCACGGATTGCCAAAGGGGGAGTTTGTTAGGTTCTAAGAATTAAAAACTAATGTATTAGAACTTCATTTTGTAATGTTGGCAAACCATGATGAAAACGTTTTTTAGTCTTGTTTAGACTTGCTCAAAGTATGAGATTTTTATGTAAAGTTAGAATCGAGGTACTGCAGAAGTTACTGTGCAATTCTGCTTGGCTCGATCGATCGAGAATTAGACTTAATCGATCGAAAGTCGTGCAGATTATTTTTCTACAAAATTTCCAACTCAGCCCTAGCCCATTTAATGTGTAGGGTTTTATGTTTTGCCCTAAGTATAAAATGGAAAATCCTAGCCACGTTTTTAGTATTCTGAATATTGTGTTTGTGAATCTTATTTTTGAGATCTAGAGGTGTTTATCTTCACATACACTTAGGGTTTCCAAACTCAAGATTGATGTCAAGAGCTTGGTAATCATTCAGTTGCAGAATCAAGAGCTTCAAGATATACAAGCAGGTGTGCTTGTACTTTGCTGAGAATTCAAGGAAAGAAGTAGTCCGTGGACTCAGAGCTGTCACGTGGTCGTGATAGTAAGTTTCCTACTCGAGGTAGCAATAGGATGTTAGTGGTCTAAGTCACTATTGTGTAAACTTCAATTCTTTCATAGTGAATTCCTTTTTTACCTTAAGGATAGATAGGTTAAATCCTCCCCAGGTTTTTACCGGTTTAGTTTCCTGGGTTATCATATCGTGTGTTATTTATTTTCCGCACTTTGCATGATATGATATATTTGTGTTAACCTAGAATTGCTTAATTTACCTAAGTTAATCACTTGGTTAAATATCTAGGTTAATCTATTTGGGTTTAAGGGGTCTAAACTTCTTACAATTGTCATATTGTTGGTCATATTTGGCCAAATTGTCCTAAGTTGAGATCTCTATCAACCTCTAAGGTTAGACCTCCTTCTAGGAAGTCAATAGCTCTAAAACTAATCATTTTTGTCACCATTGTGGTGTTTTTGGTCACACTCGTCCTAATTGTTTCAAGTTGTTTCCTCATAAGCAAGTGTCCAATAGGTCTCATCCTTTGTCTAAAAGTTCTGTACCTATTCTTGGTGAGTTATTAAAAGTTGTGTGCTTTTTTACTCAATTTCAAGAGATTTCTAATTCCTCTATGTCCTTTAGTAGTCATACTAGGACACGTATCTTTTCATCTTCACAGCCAAAGACTCGTGCTGTGTGGGTGAGAAAGGAGCCTAAGACTTAATTGTCTTTTCTGTTTGTCCTCTGCTTTAATTCTTTCTATAAAGTATGACTCTCTTTACTTGATTTCTTATATGCTTTTGGAATCATGCTTTCATGCATCTGCACCTTTCTATCTTGCTTTCATGCATATGATCTTTCTTTCATGCTTTCATGTTATCTATCTATTTTTGTTTGATTGTTTAGTCTTTATTTTGTTTGTTTTTTTTTTTTCAAAATAAAAAGAGAAAAATCAGAAAAATACAAAAACAGTGTGTGTTTGTGTACATTGGTACTTGTGTGCCTTAGATGGCCATTGAAACAAAGTTTTCTAAACTTTGTATCTTTTGTAGCTTAGATGAACATCTCTATGCACAACTAAGCAAGTGAGCTTTGTGGCTCATGTTTGTGATGAGTAAGATTAAGTAATCTCTTATACTTAACACTCATATCACTCTTTTTGACGGGAAGGACTAGAAAATCTTATGAGAAAGGCAAAAATAACCATCTCACCACTGTTGCCCGCCAATCATGAAATGACATCTGTATGCTTCGGCATAGCAAAAGTGCAATGTCAAATGTTTAACATCATTGGGTATATCTTTTCTCTCTTTTATATGCCCATGCATGATATGCTTAATAAAAAAATATATATGCAAAGAAAAAAAATAGAAAGAAAAAAGAAAAAAATGCTTTATATGATTGCAAGCGTGTATTCTAGGAGATATGGGAGTTATAGGAAGTACCTCGAAGGTGATAGTCCCCATCAAACAGTTATGATTGTGTGTAAGTTAAAGTGATTTTCTCATATCTCAAATCGTCATAACATGTATACACTTATGCAATCTTGCGATGTTTTTCACACACAACACGCAATATTCTTTGCTACTCTTGATACATATGCAGATACAATGTGATTTGGCCATCAAAAGATCTACATGTGTTAATGTATGCTCACTAAACTATCTTGACTTATTTTTGAAATATAAAATTGGTTAGACTTGTTTAGTGTGTGTGTGTGTGTGTGTGTGTGTGTGTGTGTGTGTGTGTGTGTGTGTGTGTTTTTTGGGATCTTTGTGCTTATCATTTTATTGTTGAGAGATGATTTTGAGAGTTCAAAATGTCGTGTGGAACATTGGTTGAGTTGCATGTTTGATTGGATTCATATCTGTGTTTTTCTCTTCTTAAAAAACTAGTTTTAAGCAATCTCGACACCTCCTCGACACCTCTTGATACCTAGCTTATCTGTCGAGCTCTTCAGTGGATTTTTATCGCAATCTCGACACCTCTCAATAGTTAGATAGATCAATCGAGAAACTTTCTGTCTCCTCAATAGCTTCTCGATAGATGTTCGATCTATCGAGGTATACTCGATAGCTTCTCAACACCTCTCAATCCATCGAGATCCTCCTACATGCATTGTTTTTCACATGTTTTGCATCTTTCTTTTATCTTGTCATCCATAGTAGCTTATCTATTGAGCTCTTCAGTGGATTTTTATCGCAATCTCGACACCTCTCGATAGTTAGGTAGATCGATCGAGAAACTTTCTGTCTCCTCGATAGCTTCTCGATAGCTGTTCGATATATCGAGGTATGCTCAATAGCTTCTCGATACCTCTCAATCCATCAAGATCCTCCTGCACGCATTGTTTTTCATATGTTTTGCATCTTTCTTTTATCTTGTCATCCATAGCATATTGTTTCATTACATTCATGCATTTATATGGATTCTTTGTACCCCCTTGATCATCTTTGATCATCTTTATGTTTCACGGGTGAAGCTTTATAGCTTCCTGTACCCTTTGTCAATCATGACAAAAAGGGGGAGAAATTGGGGAGAATTTGTGGTTTCTTTTTAAGATTCTACATGTTAGGAGGAGAAATACATGCCTCTATAAGGGGGAGTTGTGTTTCATCTTGTTAGGGGGAGTGCTTACTTTCTTCTACTTGTACACCAGTCTTGTGACCATGTTTACATACATTGTACTTATTCTCTTTATATGTTGATGTATGTTTCTTTCACCTACCCTTACATGTGTTGTTTCTTTTCTCTCTTTATGCACATGCTTCTTATTATTTGTATGCAATCTATTATTTCTGTTTCACACTAAAATGGTTTGATGAGTTTTGTTTAAAATGTTTCAGAAATACAAGTTGTCAAAGTCTACTTGTCATAAACTCTCTTCTTGCAAAGTTTTTCAAGAGTTTGTGTTAGGATAAATTTAATTGTATTCAACAAATGAGTATGAGTTGAGTAATTTATGACTTCTCTCATATGTTCATTTATTTGTTGTGATTTTGTCACGGATTGCCAAAGGAGGAGTTTGTTAGGACATATCTGATTCACTTGTTAGGAATATATGTCACTACTTTATGTAATTGGCTAATCCTTTGACAAAATGCACTTTACTTGTAATTGGGTAGATCTAAGATATATTTAATGCGTCAAGAATCTTTGTTTCAAGATCAAGTGTTAAAGTCATGCAAGTCTGTCCAAGATTCAAGTGTGAAAAGTGTCTGTCGATAGCTAACATATATCAAGCTTAAAGAGTTGTTCCAGCCCTGTGGCTCGACAGCAGTTCGACAGATTGACAGATAGGGTATCTATCGAGGCTTATGAATTTTAGTTTTTCAGGACTGTTTTCATTCAATCCGTAATTGTATGTTTGAACTTTCTTTTCTCACAACCCTAAACATATATAAGGATTATTTTAAGAGCCGTATCAGGTTGCACAGCCAAGAGAAAAATTGCACAAAAGCATAATTCCTTAAATGTGACCAAAAACCTAGTTTGCCCTAGTTCTTGAAGAAGCTACTGTGTTTGTACACCATAGGGTTTTGTGACCAAGCAACTTCATGATCTTCATGTTTTGAAGAACAAAAGAACTTTGCAGCCAACATCTTTCTCTAGTTGGTGAATCAAGTTTCGTATTAGGATCCGCGCAATTGGTTAGTCACGTACTGGGAGCCGTGTATTGAAAAGAAGAGATTGTCACTACAGAACAAGTCCAATTGGGTATTAGGGTAAAGGTTTAACTGTAGGTTGGTATAAGGTACTGGGATTCCTTTACTTGTAACCGCTTGTTGTGATAATAGTGGATTCTTTGGAGTGGTGATCTTAAAATCATCTAGTGGGGTTTTAGCCGAATAGGTTTTTCCCATTCGTAAATAAATCACCGTGTCAATTTATTTTCCGTTGCATACTTAGTTTAATTGATGATTTGTTTGTACTACCACACGCTTTGCATGTTAATTTGATTAATTAATAAACTTGGCTAATTAACCAATTAATTCATCACAAGGGGTCAATACATTTTTTGCCTATCAAAAAAAATCTACATCATTGAGTGTAAAATTATGCATAAATGCACAAGTGCTACAATAACCGTACTACAGTAACCATGCATATACGGTTACTGTAGCTCGTGCATTTAATATTTTAGTATTTTTTGGTAGTGTTGGGTTTGTGAGAGAGAGAGGGGTTATGAATGAAGAAATAATAAAAAAATTGTAAAAGAATGAATATTTTATTAAATAGATATGTAAAATAGATAAACTGATGTGAATTTTTTGTAAAAATATGTATGTGTAAAATAAAAAAAAACATTTTTTTTATGCAAAATAGATGAAAAGTTTGCATAAAATAACGCGGTTGCTCTTATATTACTCAAGTTTGAATCGATTTTCTTGGAGATGGACAGTATTGGCCAATCAAGTTGTCGCAACCGATATTTCAGTAACGTAAGCAATGTAGTACATGCCTTGTACTTCATTTTGTGTGTACTACAGTTTACAGGAACCGATATGCTATAAATATCGTACAAACCCACAAGGCCACAACCATAACCTCAGTTCAGTGCTTTCATATCCTCTTCATTTTTGTCATTCTTCAAGTAAATTCAGCGTCAAAAATCTTCCACCTTCTTTCAAATAGAATTGGCTCTAAAATGGTACATTGTTTTTTGGTTCTCAATCCCAATTTCAGCTCTCCTAAGTTCTAAGAAAAGCAAGCGACTTTGAATCATCATTTCGACGACACCTAGAAAGAATGGTTATTAATTTCGGGTAAATATTAGTCCGTGCATGCAAATGTGATTTATTTTAAGGTAATGTCAATTGCCAAAATTCATTGATTTCTAATAAAATTCTTGTGCCATAAAAATTCTTTTAATTTTTTAAAACCGAGGACTGAGAAGATAGATGAAAATGGCTTGTATACAATGAAAGTTATCACTGGACATGTTAAGATTCGGCCACATATTTAAGAATAGACACGTATCCGCAATTCAACGTACCTAATAATAACTTTTACTAAACACAGACCAAAGCAAGAGAAGTTTATCATTCTTACTCCCGAGACATATCAAATGTTACAAAATTCGGTTGTTTAGCTTTTTTATTACGAAAAACGGAAAAAGGATGTCTTGAACACTTCGCCTAGTCATAATGTACATGCTTTTTGATTTTTTTTTTTTTTTTTTTTTTAATCCTAAAGATAAAGGCTATGAATCAAGGTGTTATTTTTCACGCGAATGTACAGTTTGCTGTCAAAAGCTTGTGCATATTATATTTGGATCAATGCTGTCATGTATGGCCCACTTATTATTACATTAATCTCATCGAGCTCTGGCATTGGAGTGCTCAATATCTCTCTCTCTCTCTCTCTCTCCCAAAACGTTGTGCTCAACTCTGGCTATTTTTCACAACCACTTTCACTGATAACTCAACTTTAGTCTCACATATTTTCTTAGACAATATTGTCGCAATGCTTAGTTTTTTATAGTTTATTATGTTTAATAGTCCAAGAAGTACAATACACTATAAAGTCTAATTAAGGCTAATCCTAATTTCATAGTCTCTGTATATATCCTATATTTCATGTAATACACAGTTAGAAATGCAATTGTTAGAGCTTTACTCTATCGGCATAAATGGTTAGACCGTGAAATTTGCTTAATTATGATCTCTTTATTTTACAATATTCAACAGTTTCTAGGCTGGCAAATGACTTTAAAAATGAAAGTTCAAATAGTGTGAAACACTAATGCTTCTTTAAATTCCAATTTTAAAATTATGGCTAGATTTTTTTTACTCTAACTAAACAAAATACGAAACAAGAGTAAATATGCACAATAAACCGGTAACACTACTTTAAGTCATATCCAACCACAATAAACAATAAATAACAAGCTTAAAAAGTAGGAAAGAGAGATACAAATACGAGATAACACCAAAACGTGTTATCGAAGAAGAAACGAAAGAAGTTGGCGAAAAATCTCTCCACGACCCTCCAAGTCGAAATTGATCCACTAGTAAATAAATTAGAGTACACTAATAACAAAAAAACCCTTCAAGCCTAGTCTACCCAATGTATTTGAGCCATTTAAGCTCCTACTACCAACGAACTTCTCGAAATCTTGTCTTCACTAGTTTTTTGGATCCCGCAATACCACCAATTGCATCCGCCAAGCCTTACTGGTTTTTTTTTTTTTTTTTTTTTTTTGGCAAATCCCAAATGTTTCCTAAACTCCAAAACACTCTCTACACTTTGAAAAATGTGTGAGTTGTGTTTAAGTACAAATCTCCTCTCAAAGTATGACAATAGGAGAGAGAAAGAGAAGAAACTACATTGATTTCTAACAAAAAGATGAGTAGCTCTCTTTCTAAAAGATGAGTGTATTGTGTTGTAGAAACTTATCTAGGGTTTTCTTTCTGAATAGCCTCTTCTACTTTTGTGGGTAATGAGAGTATATATAATATGCATGAAAGGTAAGAAAGTCATACTTAAAATTCTCCAAGCAGAAAGTTTTGTGGGTACCTCGCGAGATGGCCTGTCTCGCGAAGTACTAGCGAAATGCAGCCTAACACTTGACTCTTCAGCTTTCAGTATGTGCTTCTCACATGGCCTTTTCGCGAGAACCTTTACTCGCAAACTTCTTGCGAGCTAGTCGCAAAATTGCATTGATCTTCAATGCATGCTTGATTCTTCACCAACTTAATACTAAACTCAATACAATAAAATTCCACAAAATACAAGGAAATAAATTAATACAATTACAACATTTTTTGTCATGGAATAAAGTCAACATAAAACATAATTATAAATCATAATTTAAAAAAAAAAAAAAAAAAAAAAACATGGTTCACTTTAAGGTTTAGCTAAAGTGATGTGGTCAAACGAGACAGCTAACCGCACATTTTAATTTTTTTACTCATGTAAGAGCATTCACATCAGAATGTGGAAAATTTTGTATAATGGAAAAATGCATCACTTTTACACATTTTGTCTCAAAAATGCTCCACATCAATCTGTCTAAAATTGTGTAAAGATGTGTATATTTATACACTTGCTACAGTAACCATGTAAATATGCACGGTTACTGTAGCTCGGCCATTTATTTTTTTATTAATTTTTTCTCTCTCTTGGCTCTGGTTGGCTCTGGTTGGTCTCCGTGTTTCTCAATTTTTTTCTCTCTCGTCTCTGCTTCTTTTTTCCTTCTCTCTTTCACTCCTCATTCACTCTCTGCTTCAACCACTCATCTGGGAGCTCTTCTTTCTTCAAGCATTTTTTCTACTTTGGTTTTTTCTACATCTGTAAGCTCTCAACCATCTATTAAACGAAGAAAATGGCGTCTTCTTTGTCAGCTTCGACTTCGGCGAGAGCTGGAGGAGGCTCCGATCAACCTTCGCAGCCGCAGCAGAGGAATGGGTCTGATCAACCTTCGCTTCGATCAACCTTGGGTTTCGGCTTGAATGGGTCTGGGTTTCAGCTTGAATGGGTCTGGGTTTCGGCTTGATCTGGGTTTCAGCTTGATCTAGGTTTCGGCTACGATCAACCATGAGAATGAGAAACAAGAGCTCCGATCAACCATGAGAATGAGAAACAAAAAAAAGCACAAAGCAAGTAAGCAGATCTGGGTTTCGGCTTGACGGTGGCTGGGTGATGAATACGGTGGATGGGTTTGAGAAAGAGAGAGAGAGGGAGTGAGAGAGAGAGAGAAGCCATTAGTGAGAAAATAATAAAAAATGTAAAAGAGTGAATATTTTATTGAATAAATGTGTAGAATAGATAAACTGATATGGGTGTTTTGTAAAATTAAATGTGTAAAATAGAAAAAGTAGGTTTTAACAGTGTAAAATAGAAAATTTTTTTCACATACTAATGTGAATGCTCTAAGTAAAATACTACCCAAGATTCCTACTTTCTGATGCCCCTTCGATAAAGACAAACATTATAGCCTAACGAGAAAGAAAAGAAAAAGACAATGCCATATGGAGACATTAAATTAGTCAATGTTAGCTAGCTTGTATCAGCTCTTAATGTGAAAATTGTGCTGTTTTAACTTTTAAGTTTTAAGTGTTCTTTCAACCAAAAAAACAAAAAAAGCTTTTAAGTGCTCAATTTGATTGTCCAGATTGATAGAGAATTTAAAGGGTTAGGCAACACATATAATTTAATCTAAACGTTTAAGCTTCCACAAAATGACATGATTTATATGTTTTAAGAATAAACTTGTGTAACATTGAATATGTATGTTTTTTTTCTTGGGTTCTAGTTGGCTCCATTGATAAAATACTATTTTATTTATCGAATAAGAAATTTGAGGTTTAAATTCCATCTATATCAAAAATCAATTGATATTTTGACTTAATAATAAAAATAATCATTATATAGTAGATGTTATAAGTTAAAATTCTATTGTCTCTGTTAAAAAAGAAAATTTTCACTGTATTAGTTACCAACAATTAGTTGCACCCTACAAAGGCACCATCAAGCTAGCAGATTCATAATTTTTTTTCTTTCTTTTTTCTCACCTCCACTATTAAATTTGTTAATATTCAACCAAATCTATTTTAGGACTACAAAAATGTTTTTTTTTTCCCTAACGGTTAACTTTAAAAAATTGATCGAATAAAAGCATTTATCTTGCTGCTTCATAACAGAGGGAATAGGACCTATCTATTTTACTTAAAATGGAGATGACTTATTTCACAATTAAATTTTATTTATATAGAATGTTTCATCATTTAAAATTTTAAATAATAATATAAAATATATTTTTAAATTTTTAATATATAATCTAAAATTATAAAATATATAAATTTCAAATAGAGTAAATTCGAATATCTACAATCACTCAAATGGCAGCCACCGTCACTTGAATCATTCTACAAGTGAGAAAAAAAGTCCGCACCTTGCCCTTGCAGAGTTACAGCCAAGGAAAACTATAGTTGGGGTCCAAATGTAATTATCATTATTGTATAACTTTATTAACGTGAATTCCTGCTTTCCTTTGACAACACCGGGTCACCCTTGTTTTGCTTCAAACAAGAAAAAGAGATCTCGCCACTTCTTATGCCAGAAATATTGTATAAATGATTTAACTAATAATGTGATTTAACATGTATATGATTTTCTGAACCGTCATTTTTAACTTTATATATATATATATATATATATATGTTGGGATAAATTCTATATAACTATGAATAATTTTAGCAAGCACAGAGAAGTACAACTACACAAGAACACAAAAATTTACACAAAAATCTTTTCTCCTTAAAAAAAAAAATCGCTGGACAAACTTCGAATAATTTCATTATATTAAATAGAAATTACAACACTTAAAAATACGACTTAAGCAAAAAAAAAAAACTCTCTTTTTCTTTTCACTCACTGCTCTCTTTCTCAATGCATTTCTCTCACAATTTTCTCTTGCTCTCTCTATTTTTCTCCTCTTTTTGCTTACTGTCACTCACGCAACTCTTCAAAGTCAGTCTCACTTGCTGGGACTTCATTTTCTTTTTGCTCTGCCCCAAATGGCCTAATGACCTTCCCTTTTATTTCTTTGACCTTTTCTTCTTTTATTCCTTTCGCACTCTTCACATCAAATCATAATAAATACAAGCCACTTACTTTGACTTTGCTTCAACCAAAATCTTATCTTCAGCTCTCGCCGAATAACCTTGCCTTTTGCTTCTTTCTTTTCTTTCTTCCTTCAGCGTGTCCAACACGCCTAAGCCACCAAATCCAATAACTCATGCTGACTTTTATACATAACGAAGAACGGTTAAGAAACACGAAAGACATGCTCATTAAATGAGCTCTTGAAAAGACACGTGGGCTGGACTCATGGTACAGTGCACCAACAAAATATATATATATATATATATATATAAATAAAGACATGCTCATTAAATGAGCTCTTGAAAAGACACGTGGGGCTGGACTCATGGTGCAGTGCACCAACAAAATATATATATATATATATATATATATATATATAAATAAAGACATGCTCATTAAATAAGCTCTTGAAAAGACACGTGGGCTGGACTCATGGTGCAGTGCACCAACAAAATATATATATATATATATATATAAATAAAGAGAGAGATGGGTTCAAGTTACACCTAATATAACTTTACATAAGTTATACCTTTTTGAGACCGTTGATTTGTTTTAGATCTAAGGGTTAAAAAAACACTCATAATCATGTATTTATTGTCTCATAGAAATTAATAACTAAGTCATTAATTCTTTTTATTAAAAATAGAAAAATAAAAAACAGCATTATCTCTTTGCTCTCCATCATCTCCATCTTCTCTCCCTCTCTCACATGGTCTTTTTCTCTCACCTCCATCATCTCTTCCTCTCTCACATGGTCTTTTCTCAAAAAAAAAAAAAAAAAAAGGAAAAACAGCACGCTTCATAATTTTGATAGTAATGATCAAAGTAAGCTTCTTTAAAAGTCTGAATATATATATATGTGTGTGTGTGTGTGTGTGTTAAAAAGTTGAAAGTCATGTTTGATTTCTTATTCCTTAATCAAAAGAAATCCTGCACAAGTAAATAAAATAGTGCAACCACGACTAACTTGAATCGGATAAGGATTGAAGTTTCACCATTTTACAAAAATTCTAGCATAAGATAAGGACTTTTTGTCCTTTACCAAGTACTTAACGACATCATTCATGAACTTTGGAATAATTTTAATTTGGAATGAGAATTATTTAAGCAAAACAGGAAAACAGCTAAACAATCCAAAATCATTTTTTAAATTGCAAACTTAACAGCTAAACAAAACTTCAATTGTTATTGTCTTTCTTGTCTTCAAGCCCACAATTGACGCCCACAAGATAGAACACAAGACCATGTGAGAGAGGGAGAGAAGATGAAGATGATGGAGAGCAGAGAGTTAATTCTATTTTTTATTTTTCTATTTTTAATAAGAAGAATTAATGACTTAGTTACTAATTTCTAGGGAACAATAAATACATGACTGAGTGTTATTTTAACCCTTAGATCTAATACAAATCAATGGTTCAAAAAAATGTGTAACTCTTGTGAAGTTACACTAGGTGTAACTTGCACCTATCTCATATATATATATATATATGTGTGTGTGTGTGTGTGTGTGTGTGTGTGTGTGTGTGTGTGGTCTTAAAGTTTAAAAAGTTGCAATGTGGAGTTTGTCATCTAATGATGATTTGATAAGAACACCGGAAAAAAAGTTATAAAAAATTCGATTGCTCAAGACATCAATTAGGAGACCATTTTTGGACAATTATATATGAATCAACTCAACTTCTGCCTATGCATACTCTTAACACAATGATTTACTGAAAAAAAATGCACATTGTGGGTAATGTTGTTTGCAAGTAAACGATGAAAGCATGATCCTGATTATGATTCCATTATTAGAGCAATATATTCTAGGCAGAAGTTGTGGGTATGTTGGCATGGGAAAGTTCTGCCTGTGCATACTCTTTTAATTAAAGTGGATCATTGTCAGGGTCGATTAAATTATGTTATATTACAAAAATACCGGTGATCTTGTCACACAAGTCAATCACAATCGTTTTTATTTCTTGCTTAATCATCCTTGAGGCGCGTTGTTAAAAGTTTGAATAAGTATAATGTACTTTCTCATCTATTCGAGAAAATTAGCGACTACTAGTCATGCTCATGCATGTTACTTGCGATCAACCTCACAATAATGGGGTAGCAAACTTTCAAGTTTCAACACCGAGTGCTTCTACCCTTCTACATTCGATTTACAAGAATCAGAAAGTCAGCATCAAGAAAATTTTGGAAAAATATATACTTAAAAAAGGGAAATTTGTTAGTTACTTCTTATATTGTTTTTAATTTGTTATAGATATGCTTATTTATAATCCAAAGTCTTAAACAAAGTTTAGCTCTAATATTTTCTAGAAGCTATCTCTTTTAACCCACTGCGTGGAGATTTATAAAATTATTTATGTAAATTATTATGACTTATTAAAAAAGTTATATGACTAAAATTATATACAAGTGATTTTTTTTAATTTCCACATAATGGATTGGACTAGTTTGGCTTTAATGGTGGACTTTTTTATTTATTTATAATTATTATTTTTTGAAAAATGGCTAGAAATATATCTTGAAGTGCTCCCCTAGAGCTAGAACCTGGACCTCTCTCTCTCTCTCTCTCTCTCTCTCTCTCTCTCAGGTCAACACTGAAGCTTGAAGGCTTGGGGAGGGTATTGCTTGAACTAAAGCGATCAATGACGGTGGACTTATACATCAATGTAACTTAGAGGTCAAGTTTGTCATAATTCTAGAATCTCCACAATATTAAATTATCCCTTTTTTTTTAAGATAGGTATTAGGGTTTTTTTTTTTTTTTTTCTTCTCTTATTTAGAGAGACGAAGATAGGTATTAAGCTATCCATGTTCAAGCAATAAAATGTCATCATATCCCATGGATATCTTGTCATAGTTGTTTACATTAGTCGTTGATAGCCTTGATGAAGGGAAGATGGACATGACGGTGTAATTTATAATTTTGACAAATTCTGTAATGGTACGTAATTCAAAAATATTGGTAATACAATAGGATCCGACTTTGATGTTTTAACTTTTAAGAGTATATCATTCACATTATCAGGCACAATTAATCCCATAAACGTGTCAAGTATGAACAGTCTAAATGCCTCTTATCAGCTCTAACCAAGTTGATTATTCTTATTGTTGTGCAGATAGCACCATAGGACTCAAATCAATTACAGTAAATAAACGGAAATTAAATAACAAGCACACACAAAGAACACAAGAATTTACGTGGTTCGGCAAACTGCCTACCTCCACGAGGACGATGAAGAAATTTCACTATAAAAATAGGGAGATACAATAGTGCACAAGAACACTCTCAAGAAACCCAAATCCCAATTACACCCTAGCTCTCTCTCACTCACAAGACAAGAAAATACTACTCTTCTTCTTATGCGGCTGCTACTAGGTTTTTAGGAATAAATTTCTCACACGGCTGCCCTTCATCTCATAGTTAATATATATATATATATATATATATAATATATGTATCATAAGTCGGCAGCACTAGGAGATACACTCCTAGTTGTACTCGGTCATCCTTGACCGACTTACAAGAAAGGCTTGGGCTCTAGTGGCAATTCAAGCCACTCACGTCAACAAATCTCCACCTTGGCTTGAATTGATCAAGCTACACGAGCAAACTCCTCCATCGCCTCCACCTTAGCCCTTAAGGGCTCATAAGCTGCAAACACCAATCAAGTCCAAGCAGTGCTTGAACTTGTCTGTTGGAACTGGCTTTGTTAACATATCAGAGGCGTTCTCACTAGTGAGAATCTTTGACAAAGAAATATCACCAGACGAAACCCATTCTCTGATCTTGTGATACCGCACAGCAATATGCTTTGTTCTTGCACGATATACTTGATTCTTCGCCAAATGAATTGCACTCTGACTATCACAATGTAGCATCATGCTATCTTGCTTGAAACCAAGCTCATTAACCAGTCCACTAAGCCAAACGGCTTCTTTTCCTGCCTCTGTCATCGCCATATATTCTGCTTCTGTAGTGGATAAAGCAACTACATCTTGTAGTGTAGACTTCCAACAAATTGGGCCACCAGCAAACCTAAACACATAGCCTGTCGTGGACTTTCTAGAATCAAGGTCCCCTGCATAGTCGGAATCCACATAACCCACAGCTTCTGTACTAGCTCTCTGATCAAATACGATACCGAAATCACGAGTACCTGTAAGATATCTAAAGATCCACTTTACTGCATTCCAATGTTCTTTGCCTGGATCTGCCATATACCGACTAACCACACTAACTGCATGAGAAATATCAGGCCTAGTGCACACCATCAAATACATGAGACACCCAACTGCATTTGCATATGGTACTTTAGACATATACTCTGACTCTTCATCTGAACTTGGACATAACTGTGAGGACAATTTAAAATGGGCAGCAAGCGGTGTACTAACAGGTTTTGCATCAAGCATACTAAACCTCTCTAACACCTTCTTAAGATATCCCTTCTGAGATAACCATAATTTACCAGCCCCTCTATCTCGGTGAATTTCTATCCCAAGGATCTTCTTGGCAACTCCAAGATCCTTCATGTCAAATTCACTACTCAACAAAGACTTTAACTTCACAATTTCTTGCTTACTCTTTGCAGCTATTAACATGTCATCAACATATAGAGCAAGAAATATATAAGAGCCATCAGCAAGTACTCTAAAATAAACACAACAGTCATACTCACAGCGCATGTACCCATGTGTGACCATGAATGAATCAAACCGTTTGTACCATTGCCTGGGAGACTGCTTCAAGCCATATAATGATCTCTTCAACAGACAAACATAATCTTCCTTGCCAGGTTCTTTAAAGCCTTCGGGCTGTTGCATGTAAATCTCTTCTTCTAAATCTCCATGGAGGAATGCGGTCTTCACATCTAGCTGCTCTAACTCCATGTCATGCATTGTCACAAATCCTAGGATTACTCGAATTGAGGTGTGCTTCACAACTGGTGAAAAAATCTCATTATAATCAATTCCTTCTCTCTGTGAGTAACCCTTAGCCACTAACCGTGCCTTGAATTTTTCACCTTCCTTTTCTGACAATGCTTCTTTCTTGCGAAATATCCACTTACAGCCAATAGCCTTCTTTCCCTTGGGCAATTTCACTAATTCCCAAGTCTTATTCTTCTGTAGTGACTCCATCTCTTCTAACATTGCTACAAGCCATTTATCATTGTCTTTCCTATTTGTAGCCTCTTTGAAAGTGAATGGATCTCCACCGCTGGTTACGAGAGCAAAACTAACCATGTCTTCAAAACCATATCTCTGTGGTGCTTTGTGAACCCGCTTCTCTCTACCTTTAGCAATTGAATAAGGCTCTTCTTGTTGCTGCTGTGGATCAATCTCAGCATCACCCTTATCACTAGGTGAACTTTTCTCGTCAAACTCCACCTCAATAGTTAATTTCTCCTGTGGACTATCATCACATGTCTCTGCTTCATTCTGTTTCAACATAAAGGCTTCATCAAATATGACGTCTCTGCTGGTCACCGTTTTCTTTGAGATTGGATCCCAAAGCCTGTAGCCTTTAACACCTTTTTCAAAACCAAGAAATACACATTTTCTTGACTTTGAATCCAATTTAGAACGCTCTCCACTCTGCACATGCACATAAGCTGGACAACCAAAGATTTTTAGACTTGAATAATCAACTGATCTACCTGACCAAACCTCTTCTGGAATCTTGAAATCTATGGCTGATGATGGAGATCTATTAATAATGAAGCTTGCTGTGTTAACTGTCTCTGCCCAGAACACCTTAGGTAACCCTGCGTTCAATCTCATGCATCTGGCTCTTTCTGCTAAGGTTCTGTTCATTCTCTCTGCAACCCCATTCTGCTGTGGAGTTCCTTTAACTGTGAAGTGACGAGTAATGCCTTCTAATTCACAAAATCTTATGAATTCTTTATCTTTGTACTCTAGTCCATTATCTGTTCTAAGGTATTTTATTTTCTTGCCAGTCTGATTTTCAACCTGTGCTTTCCACTTTTTAAATATGCCAAACACATCAGACTTATGCTTCATAAAATAAATCCATACCTTTCTAGAGTAATCATCAATGAAACTAACGAAATACTGAGCACCGCTATGAGAAGAAACTGATACTGGACCCCAAACATCTGAATGAATGTAGTCAAGAATACCCTTACTTGTATGAGAGCCTGTCTTGAAACTGACTCTATGCTGCTTCCCATACACACAATACTTGCAGAAGTCTAGCTTGCATGTCTTCACCCCTTTCAATAAATTTCTCTTGTGCAATTCTAACATACCACGTTCACCAATATGGCCAAGTCGCATATGCCATAATTTTGTGTCGTCAGTGCTGGACTCCACCGGAGTGGTGACTGCAGCTCTTCCTATAACTGTGTTCCCAATCAATCTGTAAAGTGTGCTTACTTTCTGTCCCTTCATCACCATCAAAGCACCTTTGGTAATCTTCATGATTCCACCCTTTGATGAATATGAATAGCCCAAATCATCCAATACTCCTAAAGAAATTAAATTCTTTCTAAGATCTGGAACATGTCTGACATTACTAAGAACTCTCACAACTCCATCAAACATCTTGATCTTCACGGTACCAATCCCAATAACCGGGCATGTAGCATCATTACCCATTTGGACCATACCACCGTTGTAAGGCTTATATGTGTCAAACCAATCTTTCTTTGGAGTCATATGATATGAGCATGCTGAATCTAAAACCCAAGATTCTAATAGAACATTATTACTTGATGAAACTGAAAGTAGATCTGCACCAACTTCACTGTCATCTGATGTTTCTTCAGCAACACTAGCTGATTCTAAGGGCTTCTTTCCATTCTTCTTCTCCTCTAAATGCTCTTTCAACTCTTTACACTGATTCTTGTAGTGCCCTTTCTTGTGACAATAAAAGCACTCTACATCTTTCTTTGCACGCGATTTAGACTGTGATCTGTTCCTGTTGGAGTTCCGTCCTCTTGACCTACTTCTACCCCTATTGCTCGACTCAGACTTTACAATAAGTCCATCAGCCTGAGAACCATCACCATCTTGCTTCATCTTTATGTGTGACAAGAGAGCACTAGTCACCTCCTCGAGTACTATAGTCTCTTTTCCGTACATCAACGTAGTCACTAGATGATCAAAAGAAGTAGGAAGCGACGCTAATAAGAGTAACGCTTTGTCTTCGTCCTCATAATTCACCCCAAAACTTGACAGTTGGGTGTTCAACATGTTAAACGTGTTGAGATGCTCCAATAGATCTGAACCGTCCTTCATATGCAAACTATAGAGTTGCTTCTTCACATACAACTTGTTCGTCAGATTCTTTCTCATATAAAGACCTTCTAGTTTTTCCCAAACCTCCTTTGCGGTCTTTGCTTCTAGGATGTTGTGAATGACTTCATCACCTAGGTTGAGACGAATAGCGCTAGCTGCTTTCTCATCCATCTCTACCCATTCTTCATCCTTCAATGTTTCCGGTTTCTTCTCCTTCCCAAGCAAGGCCTTGTGAACTCCTTGTTGAATTAGGAGATCCTTCATCCGCCTTTGCCAAAGTGAAAAATTTCCCTTACCACAAAACTTCTCTACATCATACTTTGTGCTTGACATCTTTACTGTATTCAAAGAATTGAATCCTAACCTGGCTCTGATACCACTTGTTGTGCAGATAGCACCATAGGACTCAAATCAATTACAGTAAATAAACGGAAATTAAATAACAAGCACACACAAAGAACACAAGAATTTACGTGGTTCGGCAAACTGCCTACCTCCACGAGGACGATGAAGAAATTTCACTATAAAAATAGGGAGATACAATAGTGCACAAGAACACTCTCAAGAAACCCAAATCCCAATTACACCCTAGCTCTCTCTCACTCACAAGACAAGAAAATACTACTCTTCTTCTTATGCGGCTGCTACTAGGTTTTTAGGAATAAATTTCTCACACGGCTGCCCTTCATCTCATAGTTAATATATATATATATATATATATAATATATGTATCATAAGTCGGCAGCACTAGGAGATACACTCCTAGTTGTACTCGGTCATCCTTGACCGACTTACAAGAAAGGCTTGGGCTCTAGTGGCAATTCAAGCCACTCACGTCAACAAATTTTTAATAAGAGGCGCCATTACAATATTTATTTTTTTGCTAATGCTATTACAATATTAATGTTCAAATGTTTGTTCATATATAGGCATTATGTTAAGAAAGATCAAAGGTATAATACTTGTTAACAAAGTTCCTTTCAAAATTGTCAGATTTTGAAATCAATAGTGTATAGAGGTTCCTAATTCATGACTTTAATTTTGAAATAAATAACTTTTGATCGTGCGAAGCATGCACTTCGCTTATATAATTAATGTTGCAGCAAACTGTTTTGCCCCTAACTCCTAGACAGACACTAGAAAAGATGCACCCGTGCTTATTAACCGAAATAGGTTAGGCTTAGTTTTGTAGGGATGATAAAAGAAGAAAAAGAAGAAAAAAAAATGTACTGAGAGCAAAAGTTTTAAATATATTGTAAATAAAAGTTAGTTAAATATATTGTAAATAATTTTTTTTTTTTTAGAAACATTGTAAATAAAAGTTAAAAGCTAAATTAAAAAAAAAAAAAAAGGCAGAGTGAAACCGTAATAAGCAAACAACACTAGTTCATTTTGTGGAAAAACATAGCATGGGACCCATATTTAGTTCATTGTATTAAGTTTTTGACCATAAACATAATAGTGGGCCCCGCAAAAAAAAAAAAAAAAGAGCTAACTAAGCAACGAAGGAAAAGACATTTTATTGTGGTACCCACAAATAGTAAAGGAAAAAAAATAAATAAAAGTTGGCTTATATTCTAATCTCAAATGCACACATTGGAATGATGATGAATAATAAATGTGGAGGAAAAAAATAATAATAATTTTGAATTAATTTTTTTATGCCCTTAATTTTTATTTATTTTTTAATTAGAGGGATTAGGCTTTCAAATCACTTATATAATACATTTTATTTTTATGTTTGAAAAGTTTAAAAGTGGTTGATGTATTAAGAGCCTTATAATTCAGAGAGTCAAAGGTATTGTCTAATTTTTTTGAGGACAAAGTTTGGCTAAATTAAATTAAAAAAAATTAACATTGCTACATATTTTGAAAATTTAATAGTTAGATTGCATGTTCTTTATATTTTTAACACACATGTCAAATTTCATATCATTTAGATATTATTTATTATTTGATCCATAATTTATTTTGTATGCATAATTTTAAATTACAACAAAAATTTAAAATTTAAACATCTAGTCAAAATTTTGGACTGCTTCGTAGCTATTGATTTTTTATATTCTTAAAATATAGAAAGTATAAATGATATAAAAAGAAAATAAAATTCAGTTCTAATAAAAAATTATTAAATGAAATTGCAGTCATTGGTTACAAAGTAATTTGTAGCCAAACTTTCTCATTTTCTTTATAAAGAGAACTCGGATTCAATTCTCACTCTTTTTCTTGTTGTTACAATGAAATATGTGTGTGTGTGTGTGTGTGTGTGTGTGTGTGTGTGTGTGTGTGTGTGTGTGTGAGAGAGAGAGAGAGAGATAAATATATAACTTTTTCCCCCTACTCCTTCCACTTTCCTACTTTACCCAATCAGAAAAAAAAAAATGCACTCTGTTCTCTTTATTTCACACACATATGACATATCACATGATTAAAATTTAAAGCATTGCCCTCGCACATGGCCATCAATACCTTCCAAAATTAAACTACAATATGCATAAAGAATCGTATTGGACCTGGTTTGTGATTTCTTTACTTTGAACAGAATCCAATTGTGTTTAATTTCAGTTTCTCTTAATTATACGGGCCAAAATAGGCATTTGCCCATTTCTCACAAACTTTCCAGCAAAATCGAGTTTTAATTTTAAACTCGATTTTTGGACAATTGAGTTATAGTAAACTGAAAAATTAAAAAAAAAAAAAAAATTGGAACTCGAGTTCCTTGTAAGGTACTCGAGCTCATAGAACTCAAGTTACTTGAAAAAATTCAAGTGGAACTCGAGTTCCATGAACTCGAGTACTTCACATCGTACTCAAGTTCATGGAACTTGAGTTCCAAAAAAAAAAATTTCCTAAGTCCACGTTCTCTATAGTTCGATGTTCCAAAAATCGAGTTTTACATTTGGAACTCGATTTTTAGAGAATCGAGTTTCAAAACAGGGGTATTTCCCTAATTAGTTTCAGACATAAGGCATTTTGTTAAAAAATTTGTGAAAAATAAGTAAAAGCCCATTTTGGCCTAATTATACGTGCTATATATTTTGAATTCCCCTCTTTCCTTTGTTCTTTATCAGACCATGTTATCTTGACTTAAATTTTCATGGAGGTTTCATTATTTATGAGCACTATAGGATCCGATCCCTCCTAGCTTCCACATAAGAAGCTTACATAAAGTGTGAAATGAGAAATTGAGGATTTTTTTAATATAAAAAAATCACCTTCTTTACCTTTTTTTTCCTATCAATTAATCTTTTCAGAATTTTTGTGTCTGACACAATTTTTACTTTATTAAAAGGCTTATGTTGCTTGTATAATATTTAATTATTTAATTTTATATTATTATGTTAGTCACATGCGCGCCCACAACGCAAACAGTTTATCACATTGATATTTTTTATTAATGAGTTAACAATAGAACTCGAGTTCCTTGTAAGGTACTCAAGCTCATGGAACTCAAGTTACTTGAAAAAATTCGAGTGGAACTCGAGTTCCATGAACTCGAGTATTTCACATGGTACTCCAATTCATGGAACTTGAGTTCCAAAAAAAAAATTTCCTAAGTCCATGTTCTCTATAGCTCGATGTTTCAAAAATCAAGTTTTACATTTGGAACTCAATTTTTAGAGAATCGAGTTTCAAAACAGGGGTATTTCCTTAATTAGTTTTAGACATGAGGCATTTTGTTGAAAAATTTGTGAGAAATGAGTAAAAGCCCATTTTGGCCTAATTATACGTGCTATATATTTTGAATTCCCCTCTTTCCTTTGTTCTTTATCAGACCATGTTATCTTGACTTAAATTTTCATGGAGGTTTCATTATTTATGAGCACTATAGGATCCGATCCCTCCTAGCTTCCACATAAGAAGCTTACATAAAGTGTGAAATGAGAAATTGAGGATTTTTTTATATATGAAAAAATCACCTTCTTTACCTTTTTTTTCCTATCAATTAATCTTTTCAGAATTTTTTTGTCTGACACAATTTTTACTTTATTAAAATGCTTATGTTGCTTGTATAATATTTAATTATTTAATTTTATATTATTATGTTAGTCACATGCGCGCCCACAACGCAAACAGTTTATCACACTGATATTTTTTATTAATGAGTTAACAACAGAACTAATTAAGTTGACTATAAGTTTAAAATAACATTGACCAAATTGATTGCTACTAAAATCTATAGACCAAATTGGTATTTTTGCTAGATATGAAATATGAGAGAACAAGAAGAAGCTCTTCTCTAAGAAATGAATTAGTATTATATTAAGTTTCATAGTGCTATCCCGTAGTTTTCTTCTAGCATATTTGTTAAATGTGAGATAAAAGATATAATTTTTGCTAACTTTTATAATAAATATATGACAAAAAAAACTATAATTTAACTTAATTTTTAATAAAAAAATCTAGTTTTGTTAGATAAGATATAAAAGAAATGCAAAGAAAATAGAAAAAGCTTTTTACCACACAAGCACTTTGGTTGATTTTTGCTTTGGTTTTTCTCTGAAATTTTTCTCTTTTCTGTTTTTTTTTTTTTTTAATTTTGAAAATGAGAAAGGATGGTTAGTTTAAGTATTTGTTTCCCAAGAAAATATTGACTTTTTGAAAATATGAGAAAGGATGGTTAGTATAAGTGGCGGAGTCAGAATTTGAGTGTAGGGCGGGCAACATTAAAAACATAAGATTAGAAGCAAAATTTATCAAAGATATCTCATGTTCAAATACCACTCTTCTCATTGTAAACTATGAATTATACCAAACAATAGTTTATAAAGAGGGCTCACTGAGCGTTTTTTTTTTTTTTTTTTTTTGGTTCATAAAAATATTAAGACTTTATGTAATGAAAATAAAAATTAAAAACATTGCTAGTTTAATAAAACTTGGATATAACACTCATAACATCTTCAACCGACTAAGCTCTCAATTGATGGAATCTTGGCCGTAAATGACTTTGGCTAAAACCAAGGGAATTACCTTTGAATATGAAGCTAATACATAAGATTTAGAGGGTTACAGCATATATTGCAAGCTAACAGGGGTATCCTCTAACTTCACTTTACATTCAATGCTTTGAAAAACTAGGGATGCCAACTTGAAAGCACCCTTGTTACACGGCTTTGAAACAAAGTGTTTGTCAATTTCTAAAACTATGCAGCAATAGCAAAGTCTCAGGAAACAATGGATTAGTCAACAAGAGTCGCTCATATAATTAAATTCTAATTATTAATTATTGTTAAAAATCAAAGTTCCGTGAGTCATAATATTTTATCAAAAAAGAAAACACATTTGTGAGTCCATTATTAAGTTATCTGCTAGTTCTTCTCAACTTGTCTCTTACAAAGGGAGGGAAAACTTATCCAAAAATATGTTAAGGAGGGCAAGCTAGATGTTAGACTCCTATATTAAAAGGAGTTTTTGGGGAAGTCAGGGGGGGCACTTGCCCCCCCTTGACCCCCCCCTGGCTCCGCCCCTGACTTAGTATAAGTGTTTGTTTCTCAAGAAATATTGATTTTTTTTTTTTTTGAAAATATGAGAAAGGGACGTCAGTTTTTGTGTGTTTTTTTTTTTTTGGGAAAAAAAAATGAGAGAGGGTAGTCGGCCATTTTATAGAAGAAAAATGGAAAAAAATAAAAATAAAAACTAACAGAAAATAGATGTTTCGAATTTTTAGATGTTTCTCTCATACACAACAAGAAATATCATTTGACTAAAAGATTATTTAAGAGAGAATGTAGATCTTAATCCCATTAATTAATTGCAAAGTGTCTCGACCGATTAAGCATCATTTAGTATGTTCAAAAAAAATCAACTTTCCTCATAATAAAAAATTAGCTGGCCCACGGCTAAGGAAAAGGAATCTTTTTAATAATGCGTGCTTTATGAAGGTTACAGGGAGCAGCCAGACGTACAAATCCCATGTTTTTCGTATGAGTTTCAAAACATAAACGTTTCAAATTATTTTCGGTGGCAAGATTACTAGTCTATAAATAGGTCCTAATGTCATGTTGACAGTCACAGAAATAAAAACGCCAGAAACAAAGAGTGATTTTTCTTTGTTAATTTGGTAAGAATTGATAGAGAAATGGGACTAAAGAATATGAGTTTGATCCTAGGATTTCTGGGGTTTGTTTTTCTACAAGGTTTGCTCGTTTGCACTGCTTATAATGTCCACAACTACAGTTTTATTGTAAGTTTCCCCTATATTCTTGATCCTTGTAAAATTTATTGAACACAAACCATAATGAAGTGTGTGTGCCTGCAAAAAAAAAAATATCGAGTCTCTTATATATTCATTATGGAAAAGTGTTGATTATTTTTATTTTTCTATGTAAAACCACCCGTCAGTAATGATCTATATTGGTAAGGGACCTGAAGAATGTGGTTGAAACCTTTTCTTTATTTTTTTTCATCTTATGGTATTTGATTTAAATATTTTGCATTCTGGTGGCAGGTGAAGAACACATTTTTTGAAAGGCTTTGTAGCAACAAGACAATGCTCACTGTAAACGGTGGGTTCCCTGGACCATCAATTCATGTCCGCAAAGGCGATAGGGCTTATGTTAATGTCCACAATGAAGCAAGTTATGGTGTCACTATTCACTGGTGATGGCTCTCTCTCTCTCTCTCTCTCTCTCTCTCTCTCTCTCTCTCCACATACACAATATAGACCATCAAACCAATTTGGAGAGAATAAAAAACCTTACTTTAAATAAAGCATTTGGACTTTTTTTTTTTTTTTTTTGAGAAGAGGTTCTATTTTTTTTATTAAAAGTTTATTTGGTGAAAGTTGATAGAACAATAGAAAAATGAGATTCTAAAAAGTTAAACATAAAGATTTTATTTTATTTAAAATGTGTTCTCATGCATGTTGGATCAAACTAACATTTGAAGTGATGGGTCCTTCATACATGTTCGGTTTCACTTCCCCCCAACTCTTAGGGACAAAGTTGGGATTTGATTCCAAAACAGCAAAGTTATACTCCATATGATATATATTTGAATTTAACAGTTAAAAGTTTATAAATTTTTTTTTTTAAAAAGTGACTAAATTAATAAACTTGTAAACTTGCAAATTCAATTTAATTTTTTATATATGAAGTGATGGGTCCTTCATACATGTTCGGTTTCACTTCCCCCCAACTCTTAGGGACAAAGCTGGGATTTGATTCCAAAACAGCAAAGTTATACTCCATATGATATATATTTGAATTTAACAGTTAAAAGTTTATAAATTTTTTTTTTTTTTAAAAGTGACTAAATTAATAAACTTGTAAACTTGCAAATTCAATTTAATTTTTTATATATGAATTTCAACAAATAGGAAACAAATTATTGCATAGAGAAGAAATGTTATCAATTTTGAAAGGAAATTGCATTGTTCTTTTATGTTTGTATTTTTTTTCTGTTTGATCAAAAGTATTGCTTCCTTTTTCTTTCTTTTTTTCTGTTTACCAAAAAATGAAATAGAAAAAATAAATTTCATTGATTTCACTGTATTTCAACCTATGGTTCCATGATAATAGTCAATTAATATATATTTTTTAGATTCAATAGAATTTCAACCTATGGTTTCATGATAATTGTTTATTAAGAAAGTTTACTAGTTGAGTTAACGAAAATCCACTTCAATAAATTATTAGTTATTATTGTGTATTTTTGGATGATCGGGGCCAATTCCCCGGTTGATCCAGAGGCTCCTCCATTAGCCACTCTTAGAGTCCATTTTGGAACAACTTATTTAGTTGAAATTGAAAATTTTGTGTTGAAAATACTGTAAATAAAACTAAAAATTAGGTGAAATAATACAGTGTGACTCATATATAGTACCAAAAAATGTAATGAAACCCATAAATAATACCAAAAATAAGCTAAATTGTAGTAAAAATAAGTTAAATAATAATAAAAAATTGCATTTTTCAGTGATACGTATATGCAAGCCGATGACATTATTCAGTTACCATGCTATAAATAAATAATGATGGGCTCAAGTTTGGTCCAAGAAATGTCAAAAACATGCTGCTTTTTAACTAAACAACTAAATTATATAACATTTGTCAAGACGTTAGAGTCTTATAGTTAAATGATCTTATCTCAATTTCCTAATGAGGAGAACTTGGGTTTTTATTCCCCTCCCTCACTTATTGTAAAATAATAATAATAATAATAATAATAATAAAGTCATGTAGATATTATACAACTTTATACATTAGTTATCAATACCACAATGCATGATAGTGATACGATGTGTCATCTAGTGTTCATCAATAAATACCAAGAAAACTCATGAATACTTTTAACTTTTTTTTATAGGCATGGAGTGAAACAACCAAGAAATCCATGGTCAGACGGTCCTGAGAACATTACACAATGTCCCATCAAACCAGGAAAAAATTTCACTTATGAGGTCATATTTTCAGATGAAGAAGGAACTCTGTGGTGGCATGCACATAGTGATTGGACACGTGCCACAGTACATGGTGCCATTGTTATTTTACCTGAGGCTAATACCACTTATCCATTTCCCGAGCCTGCTGCGGAACAAGTACTCATACTTGGTAAGACGCTAGAGACAAATTTTTTTTTCACTACACGATATGGTGACAAGTAATGATCGGAACAAAATTACTTTAATACAAATCCACCACTAACACTAATTTTGCTTTGCACCAATTAATACTTGGTAAGAGTAACGCTAGAGACATAAATTTATTTTTTCACTACACAATATGGTGACAAGTAATGATCGGAGCAAAATTACTTTAATACGAATCCACCACTAACACTAATTTTGCTTTGCACCAATTATAACACACTAATTTTGCTTTGCACCAATTATAACAAACAATGTCAGCATTTAAAAAAACAAATTGTGAAAATTTTTGAAAGCTTTCCCCATATTTCAAAATTGGTCCAATAACTCTACGCCAAACCCAAACATGTTAATAGCAAATAACATATACATACCTTAATAATTGGGAAATTCTGAGGGGTAGGATAGGAATTTTTGCTTGGAAAGACTAGACTATATTATCATAATTTAATTAATATTCATGTCTACATGAATGCATACACATATGTTAGTGTTTGTTTATATAAAAATATTAGAGCACATTATGAAATTGTCATAAATTTGTAAACAATAGAGGTATATATTTCGTAATTTAAGAAATAACTATTTCATATAATAAAAATGCAACCAAATAACCAAATAATTATTACACATAAATAACCATTTCATTACATGATCTATTATTGTATATCAAACATATCCTAAAATTAGTACATTCATTCTACCCTGCCTTTATTTCTCCTCCCATTATCCTTTGTCCCAAGTATATATTTATAGCTTTATTTTCATTTTATAAGATGAGTTTTGCTTAACTGAAAGTTCCAACCTTTTGAATATTTGAATTTAAAGTATCTCATTTTTTTAAGGACTCATCATTTCAAGGAGCGGTTGAAAATTAAGAAAATTTAATTAATTATCTATAGTCTTTTATATGAGGGATTAATAGATTTTTTTTTTTTTTTTAATTGTCTAGTTCTGCCCTTGCATGTCCTAGCTATCTAAAATCTAAAGTGAAGTATTATGGGAAATTATTGTTCCACATTTTTTTATATAAACTTTGTACACACAATGTTTATATTTTGATTATTTTCACATTAGGTGTTCAAATTTTTGAAGAATGTTAATATATAACACATGATTACAAATGATATGAATGGAGACAATATAAAGAGAGTCCAACAATCAAAGCCCAAGTATTATAAACCTAAATCTTAACCTTGTTGCAGGGGAATGGTACAAGGGAGATGTGAAAGAGATAATAGATAATGCCACAGCTACCGGCGCTGATCCAACAGTATCAGATGCTTACACTATCAATGGACAACCAGGATTTCCAAACAATTGTTCTAATGGTATGAAATATCAATGTATACTAAAAATGTTATTACTTAATGAAATGAGCTTGTCGTTGTCAGCTAATATTGGTCAGCAATGTAAGTGAAGAGAACTTGTACATCATTTTCTGATCATTATAATTTCATGATGTAGATACTTCATATAAACTTACAGTTGAGTATGGAAAAACATATCTTCTCCGTCTAGTAAACGCAGTGATGAATGAAGAAATGTTCTTTGGAATCGCCAAACACAACTTCACAATTGTGGCGCGTGATGGTGCATACATAAAGCCCGTAACCACAAGTTACATCATGATAACCCCAGGGCAAACAATGGATATTTTGCTCACAGCAAACCAGTCTCCAAGTCACTATTACATAGCTGCTACTCCTTTCCTTGACTCTGATGCTCCATTTGATAGTACCAATACATCAGCTATTCTTCAGTACACAGGCAATTATACACTTCCATCCTTTATTCCCTATCCGACCCTTCCTAATGTCACAGACCGGGATGCTGCGGACAACTTCACAACTCGCATAAGATCTTTGGCAAGTGCTGAACACCCAATTAATGTGCCCAAAAATATCACCACACAAATTTTTATCACAGTTTCTGTAAACGAAATACTTTGTGCTAATGCATCGTGTGGGGGTCCAAATGGTAATAGGTTAGCTGCAAGCTTAAATAACGTAAGTTTTGTGACCCCATCCATTGATATACTACAAGCATACTACAGGTACCGCACCATCCTACTTTATTTTTTCCTTCTTCCCTATTTTGCTTAACAAAATCTTTTACCGAGAAGGCTTAAAGTAGAAGCATGAAAAATATGATATATTAAATTAAATTATTGCTAAAACTTAGATACATTAAATTAAGTTTTTAAGTTAAATTCAACAACTTACTATATTAAATTTAATTATCTTTATAAAAGAAAATAATATTTATGTTTTAGTAATTAATATAATCATAAATGTATTTGAATTTACTAATACAATAAATCTATGGAGGTATTGTAATTTGTAGAGAATTTTTATATTTTATTTGCTTTAGTGTGAAATGATTATATGCAAAAGTACTAATAATAATAAGAAAAGAACAAAAACAAATTATAATTTTTGTTGTTGTTGTTGTTGTTGTTATTGTTATTGTTACGAGGAGCTATAGAAATCACTTTACTTTTATAGCAAACAATAGAATAGCATATAGTCCCATAAATCTGCTTCTAGGAGATTGTGCAAGTATCACTAAATTATAAAATGATTTCAATTTTTTGTTTTTTCTTTTTTTTTTTCAGAATCAAAATGATTGTAACTTAAGCTTGTTAACGAAAATTACCTAATTTTTGAAACTATACACAGGAGCTTGACAGGCGTTTTCGGAAGTGATTTCCCGAGTCAACCACCCTATATTTTTAACTTCACAGGAGATGTGGGTAATAATACGTTATACCCAAGCCAAGGAACAAAGGCAAGGTTGATAAATTATGGGGAAGCAGTGGAAATAGTGTTCCAAGGAACAAACGTTCAGACTGCAGAGAATCACCCAATGCATCTACATGGTTTTAGCTTCTATTTGGTTGGGACAGGTTATGGAAATTTCAATGCTACCTCTTCCCCAAGTACTTACAATCTGAATGATCCACCAGAAGTTAACACCATTGGAGTTCCTAAGAATGGATGGGCTACGATTAGATTTTTTGCTAATAATCCAGGTAATCTCTCACTCTCTCTCTCTCAAAATATAATTAGTGTACCACTTTTTTGATAACATGGATGATATCTATTTTTCAGGGGTGTGGTTTATGCACTGCCATTTGGAAAGGCACGCAAGCTGGGGTATGGACACTGTCCTCATTGTGAAGAATGGAACCACCGGGGAAACAAGCATTCTGCCACCTCCAACTAATTTGCCTACTTGTTCATAGTTTGGAAAATTTTTTGTTCAATCTCTAAGGCCTCGTAAAAGGGAAAGTGGCTTGGATTTGTTCTTTCAAGAAACTTTCATTTGTTGAAGTAATTTTACAGTCAAGATGCTTTGAATAATGTCTGTGATACTTCCAATCAAATGTTTTCAGTCATTTATGTTGTGTTCTATTAATTGGCAGGAATTGAAGGATAAAATTTAAAATTCTCGAATGTTAAGAAAATTATATGAGAAGTCTTATTATAGTCCATGGTTCCAAAAAATTTTAAAAGAAAACAAAACTATAGTCTAATCACTAATGTCTTCTATCTTTTTATCAACATATGTGTATATAGTTCGATGCCATTCAAGAAAAAAAAAGGGGTAACATTGTGCTATAAGTGCTATATTATTACCATGCATCTTTGACATGAATGGTTATTCCAAGAGTATAAGTGTGTATGTGGAGTATAAGGTGTGTGGGGGGCAAAGGCTATGGTTCAACTCTCCTAGAATTAGTTTTATACATATATACACTTAAATTAAGTTAGAGTAGAATTTCTATTCTGTATTAAATAACAATAATAATAATAAATAAAAATAAAAAACATAAACATTGTGCTATATTGCCCTATGTATCAAAATAATTCTTAATGTTTCAAACGGTTTGGCTTCCTTACATATTCCCTGAAATAACATTGCGGTTCCTTATATTTAGGGAAACATTGTTCATTTCCCAGATCCTTAATTTATTTTATTTTTTTGTGTCCTGGAGCCCAAAAAAATTAAAAAGTTGGTGTATCTTAAAGTAAGAGAAATAATAGATAAGCAAATAAATAATATTTTAATAAAATATAATATAAAATAAGGCATCTTATGTGGGTATTTTTAAATATTGACAGTCAAGTTCAAATATATTTTAACACATTTTAAACATACTTACACACATACATTAATCATACCTAATTAAGAACATAAAAACAAAACAAAAATAAAAATGAATATCACGTACTTATTCTGATAATGCAGATGTGCAAAAGAAACAAGCAGCAACAAGAGAAAATGGCAAAAATAATACTAAGGTAGACTGATTGTTCACACCACACACGCACAATAATATGGCAAAAATAATATCTAAACGTTTGTGTGCAAGGATAGATTTTTGTTGTGGTCGACAAGATTGTGAAAAGATTGGTATTATTTATTTATTTTGTTTTTTTTTTTTTTTTTTGATTGGACAAACCGTAATTAATAAACCAGAATTTATTTTGTTGTGTTGGGAAAAGTCGAATCCATTAACAAACCAGAATTAATGAGTGACAAAATGGACCCCCCCCCCCCCCCCATGTACGAAATTGCGAATAATTGTGCATGCATTCACATGTTTTATCAGTCAAGCATTAATTGACGCTCGATGTGTGTAAGGATTTGACAGGGTACTTTGTTTGCATCGTGGAAGACACACTAAATGACAATTGACAATACAATGCACATATTTCAGCGACCTTTCGTTGAATGCAGCTGGCATGCGTGATTGTCGGTTATATCTGTACAGCTAGCACGCCGGTTACCGACATAACACTTCTTTAAAATTATTTAGCACTCGTTTATTACATCTATTTAAATATATATTTTTAATTTTTAAATAATATTATACATTTTTTATATATTTTTTTATTTATATATATTTTTACACATATTTTTAAATATATATTTTTAATTTTTAAATATACATACCAAACATCAACTTATTAAGAAAAATACAAAAAAAAAACTCTTAAAATTTCGAGAGTTTTTAAATTTTATAATGTTCCAAAATTTTGATTTTATCTCATCCTCAGTTAGTTTTTTGGTTGATGTGTTCATTAAATCCCACATCAGCTTATGAGTCCAATTAAATTCTGACATGCGGATGATTTATTAAAATAACTTTAAAAAATCTTTAAAATACTTAAAATAAATCCTAAATCTAATTAAATTAATTATTTTTTCTTTCTTTTGACTATAATTTCGGAAGAACACGGTTCTTCCCCCAAAGAATCAAAGGTCCACCGAATCTGATGATGACTAGTGACAGCAACAGCAAAGATAAAACCAAAGGTGAAAGGCTCCTCACCCAATCCACACTCTTTCTTTTTCTTTTATAACCACAAGTCTTACTCCACAAACAAGGTCCACCACCATCATAGAATCAGAGTTGGGGATGATCACGATTTTCAATTTTTAGTTTAGAAAAGTTCTTAGTTGTTATTTGGTGTTATAATAATAATAATAATAATTATTATTAATTATTATTATTATTATTATTAACTTTGGGAGTACTGTTTTAATGATTTTTAGTTTTTTAAGTATCTGGGTTTGAACATTGCAGAAAACAAACACAAACCTAGAAAAAAAATGAAGAAAAAGATCTGAGCAACTCATCAACAAGCCTACAAAATAAACATCAAGAAACAGAGCTCACCCGAAAATTACTCATTTTCCCACCACCACCACCACCACCACCACCACCACACCATGAATACATTCAGTTTTCAACAAAATCCCATTGGGCCGAAAGACACACTTCTCATTTGCTCTTTACGCTAAATGCAATTAAGTGTGGTGGTATGCGACTGCTGCACCGGAGATGGATAGCGGAAGGGTTCAAAAGAAAAACTTCCCCTTTTGTTCATGAGATAAAAAATAAAATAAAATAAAAAGAAGGTTTTTTTTTTTTTTTTGGATAAAAATGAGATAATAAAAGTTGAAAAGGTTAAAAATTTTAATTTTTAATTAATTTAATAAATTTTAAAGATTTATTTTAATTTATTTTTTAGTTTTTTAAGTTTAAATAATGACATAGAATAACTTTCAAAAAAAAAAATAATGACATAGAATATTTAATAAAATTTGTCACCATTTAATTGGCCCAACTAGCAAATATGATAGTCTGATATAAGTCAAGCCTCATCAAGAATATACCGGCACCGACAAAACCGGTCTGACTGCACTGCTCCGCTCAGAGCTCCGCCGATGGTTTTCGGCAAGGTGGTCAGCGGTGGATCTTTTGTACTGACGTCAGACCGGTGCTGCCATCGGTGCCGAGATTTGCACACCGACAAAGACAGAACCGACCTAACGAGTTTTATATATATGTTAATATGCATAAGAACTCTGAACTTAAGAAGAGATGAAGATTGAAGAGGCCTAGGGGTCATTTGGTAAGTGTTTTTAAATAGCAGTTTCTAATTTTTAAACAATATTTTATATATTTTTACACACTTTTTTACCCACACATATTTCAAAAAAAATATAACAATTTTCAAACTACTTTATCAATCATCCGCTATCATTTTAAGTTCTAAAAAGAGACAATGTTCATCCATGGTCATCCTTATCAAAAAAAAAAAAATTGAATAAAAAAAGAGTTAACGTGTCACATATGAACTCTTTTTTTAATTTTTTTTTTTTTTTTTTTGAGAAAGAAAGAAAAAGGAAGAAAGGAACTCTTTTTTTAGTTAAGTAACGTGTGTGTGTCAGGAGAATAGTCTAAGACTTTGAGGCCATTAGAGTTACTTACAGTGGTCCTGTCTATAAATAACTCTAATGTCTACCACTTAGATTTTTTGAAAAAAAAAATATTAAAAAAAAAAAAAAAGCTGTGACCGTATGGGTGGTCTTGTCTATGAGTAACTTTTTTTTTTTTTTTTTTTTTTTTTTTTTGATTCTCAACATATGCTTCGTTAAACTGAATTGGACTTCATACAGATTACATCATGTTGCACTTGTGCGTACACCATAGGTGGAGTATCTTCCACCCATATGACTCTATCAATTACTAATTGGGTATGTCTTGCCAAAATGTGAGCCGCAGAGTTTGACTCCCTACTAATGTGACATACCTCCCACGTGTCAAAATAGAGAAGAACTAACTTTATGCCTTCTATAACTTTATGAATGCTGCTGGGAACCAAGCTTTGATCACAAAAGGAATTGACCACAATTTTTGAGTCACTCTCAATAATAATCTGCTTATTATAATAATCTGCGTAAAAAAAATAATAATCTGCTTAAGGCCAAGGTCCCACGCAAGCTGTATTCCATCCTCAACAGCTTTAGCTTCTATCTCTAATGCTTCCCAAGGCAGGTCCCATTTTTTACTCATTGCTCCCATTGTTAGTCCCTCGTCATTTCTTATCATCACACCACTTCCACAGCTCCCAAGTAACTCTAATGTCTCCCACTTGCATTTTAAAAACAAATATATATTAAACAAATAAATAAAAAATTCTGTGGCCATAGTGTGATACAGTCATGCCACTCTTGCATTTTTTGAAAAATAAATATTAAAAAATAAAAAAAGGACGCTTGTCATTGTTTGAGCCACTGATAAAATCAGTCACTGTACATGATATTTTGTAAAAGCCTAAAAACGCCAATAGGATTTTTTAAAAACCCAGCCCATATAACCAAACGAACCGTGTTGAACCATTAAGATTAAACCGTTAAGATTAACCGCATCTTGTGTAGACTGATTTTTATCTTTCAAAGGTGAGGTGCGGTTAAGCATATGGTGAAACCGCACCCTATAGGTGTGGTGCAAAAAACCTCTCCAAAATTGACCGAACCGAATCGTGTACATCCCTAGATGTGACGGACACATCAAAAAAATAAATAAATAAATAACTTACAAAAAGTTACAATCCAAACAGAACATTTGGGGGCAAAATTAAAATTCTTAAAATTTCATAATGTTAAATCTAAACATCCCAAAACTTCAATGATGTGTTTTACACCATATGATTCTATCCTTGTTTATTTTTTAAAACTTTAAATATTTTTTTAAAAAAAGTACATATTTGTTTGAAAATTGATAGTCATAACAGCAGGGATTCTATATTTTAACTTTGAATATTTTCATTAAAAATATTAGAAAGTAGTAGTTAGTATCAATAAAATAAATAAAGTTTCATTTTAATTTTTATTCTAATTAATATAATTATATATTTTCATTATAATTAGCCATCTTTAAAAAAATCTGAAAATTGAAATTATTTGTTTGTTTATGCAATTATGCCATGTACTTAAAGGATTAACAATATTATCTTCTTTTTTTAACTCATGGAATATATTTGAAAATTATTTAAATTTTAGTGACTAATTTTGTAATCAAGGTTACTAATTTTTTGCAAATTTATTCCTTCATTTTTGTATTTAGTTGATGTAGGGACACAAGTTCGTGATATGGGCCCAAAGCTGTTGGATTTATCCACGAAGGCCCTAAACAATGAATTTGTAGAGAGTAGGATGAGAAGGACTGGGTTAGGAGTGGTTTTGATTATCAACTGGTTGGGATCAGATCGTTCACCATGCTCAAGCTCTAATGATGGGCTTCCAGTGTTGTCCCTTTCTTTTTTCCTTTTTTCCTCTTTTCCTTTTATACTTCCTTTCCTCATTTCTTGACCATCCACGTGTGGATTTTCTCCTTTGTCTTTGGACACCTGTCTCCCCAACTTTCTCCAGAACCTGCTTCATAAAAACGATGGGACTATTTACCACTGTTCAGATGTCCACTCCACATCAATGCGGCCAGGGGATTAGCTGTGGTGCATTCAATGCGGTGTTGGCAGCCCTCCTAGATATTTTGGGGGCTTTCTTCTAGTGTATGCTTCCATTATCGTTCCCGCTTAGTGGGATTCCCCAAAAGGTTCTCCGAGTTGGCAGAGCTTTGAGTGTCACCTCGGCAACAATATTCCGAGGTGAACCATCCTCGGACATCACACAGTCCTTGGCTTAGGCCAGTAGACGCGCTACACGAGTTGGTAGGAACCTCTGAGCCCATTACTCATGTCGGCCCAACGTCTATTTCGGCCCATCCCTGCTAGCGGCCCACCGTCCCCACAATAGCCCCTCGAGATACTTCTTTCTGGGTCCTCGGACAGAAAGGAGGATTTCGATATCCCTGTTGCTGATGTAGTCCACTTCGGACTTGTCTTGTCCGCCAGGGGGACTTTTTGACTTCCCAGAGTGCGCTTCTGATAACGTATCCCTCGAGACGCGCGTTCGTTTAATTCTGACGGCTTCGTGTCTTCTCACATTCTATGGTGAGATGGGAATCGTACGGCTGAGCGTTTTTTGAGGAAGCGAGCGGGCCTTTTCCCGCTTCTATACGGTTATTTGATATAAATACCCCCTTTTGTTGATCATTCACTTCACTTTCACCTGCATTGAATACTACCGCGCCTTCACTGAACTTAACAACTATTCCTTCACTTGCTTCCTTACAAATCCTAGAAGTCAGTCCGAGGTGACCTATTTCATCCGTGTAAGTCATTCGAGTCTTTAAATTCCTTCTTTTGTTACAAAGTTCTGTTCTTTACACTTCTTTTCTCCTCTGCTCCATCTCCTTCCCCCAGCTCTTCGGTATTCTTTCTAGATCTCCTTAGGAATGGGTAGATTCAAGTACTTGGTAGAGTCTAGGGAGGCCATAGAAAACTTTAAGATTCAGTATGGGATTTCGGCGGGAGTGGAGATTAGATATTGCGAAGAGGGTGAGTGGCACGAGAGGAGGCAAGAGGGGGAAGTAGTAATCCCGATGATCGCCTTCGTAAAGGGAGGGATGAGGATTCCCATGAGGCCAGTCACTAGGGACTACCTTACTGCCCACAGGTTAGCACCTACCCAGTGCGCTCCTAATATATTTAGGATCCTTGGTTGTGTGGACGCCTTAAACGAGAAATTAGGACTAGGGTTGACCCATCACGATGTAAACTGGGTCTACAACCTTCACCATCTTAGGGGTCAAGGTTATTACCTTAAGTCTAGGTACAACGAGGTCCGACTCATCCAGTGTCTTCTCGACTCCAATAAAGGGTTGAATAAGGACTTCCTGATCGTATCAGGTGACTGGCATGATGGCCTCCATTGCCCCACGAGAGAGGGGAAGCCAGGTGGGGTTGCCGAGTCTAGGCTTACGGATCTCACCTGTTTGTGAAATGGCTTCTTTCAAAATTTAATACTTGTATATTTTGTTCATTTGTTACCTCCGCTGTTATCTTGTGTTATTCTCCTTTTTTTTTTTTACTAACGAGTTTCCTGTGTTAACTGAACAGACAAAGATTCAAACATCCCCCACCTCGGCCTAGTTAACCAAAAGAGCCTAGATAAAGTATTAAGGTCCGAGGTGTTCGTGCATTCAGACGGCCAGTTGAGAGCAGCGCATCTCATCCTGCAATACACCCCTATATCCACTGCATTCCAGGCGCCGAAGTGTGTTATCAAGGCTCGGGACCCCCGACTTCGGCAAATCAGTGTAGCCGCGCCCGGATTCTTGCTTCCCGGCCCAATCCCCGGGGAGACCCTCGCAACCGCCGCCATTCCTGACGGCATTCCGAAGAAGCCGGAGGCGTCCCAAGTATTTCGCTCCTCAACCGCCGAGGATAGTTCGGACTCTGAGGACGAGTTTGAAGCTTTTGGCCAAGGTTCGTCTGTTGAGGATTTGACTCTAGACCCAGTTCCCCAACCGTCTGAGGCGCGAGACGAGATGGGTATTCAGAGGAAGGCAAGGTCCAGTTTGCTAGATCTGATCGAGTCCCAGCCCGGGCGGGCTGAGCCACCGAAGACCACACAAGTGAAGCCCCCCTCGCTGCCACCAGTCGTCCCCGCTCTGACACAGAGTCTCGGATTGCATCCCGCCGAGCTGAAGAGGAAAAGGGAAGCGAAGGGCAAGGAACCCATGGACGTCGGGAGGGTTGCGCCCGTTCAAGAGGACGAGTCCCAAAGGATGAGTAAACACCCCCGAACGGGGCACAAGGAGATGGAGAGGAGGAGCAGCCCGTCAACAGTCCCCGAGGCGTGGTTGCCGGCGCCCATGTTGGATGGCGCCCCTCTTCCGGCCACGGCCTCCATCCGAGACTTCCAAGGAGGCAAGGGTGGTTACGTGGCCGATGCGGTGGAGCAGGCCTTGCTGCTCCCCGGGGACATGGCCGAGCTACGCAACCTCAGGAGACATGAGGTCTTCCTCGGGTTGAAGAGATATCTGGGCATGGTAGGTTCTGAGCGCCCCCCTTTTTTTTGTTATTATTTTTTCTTGAGTGTTTTATCTAAGTCCTTATGCATATATATTTTTTTCCAGGCCGTCCAAGCTTCCTTCCGAGCGGAGGAGATGGTTAACTACTGCCATCGACAAATGAAGGACGAGGAGGCGAAACGGCATGATGCCGATGACCGTCTAAAGACGGCGGAAGAGAATCTACAGGAAACAAAAAGGAAGCTCATAGAGGAGGAGCGGGGTAAGAAAAGCGCAACGGCCGCACTTGAGAACGCGGAGAGGCAAGCGGAAAGTCAGAGGCTGCTTTTACGGCACGCCGAGGACGACCTGGCTGCCTCAAAGGCGCAAGTGTTGGCACTGCAAAAGAGATTAGCCGAAACCGAGGCCGCCAGAGATGAGGCTGAGAAGGCTCGGGAGCAAGCCGAGCAGGATAGGTATGACGTCGGTGTGGCCGAAACCGAGGAAGCCCTTAGGGCCGAGGTTTCTGGGGTTTGCCGCACTTACTGCCGGCAAGTGTGGCTGGAGGCTCTCAACCAGGCCGGGGTTGAGGCTTCTTCTACACTACGGAAGGCAGAAAACGTGTTCTACCCCGCCGCAATCCGGCCGTCACTCCCTTCCTTTCCTCGGACTGATCCCGTGCCGATAAAGGCAGAGGTCGGCGAGGTGAAGGCCACTAAGCCCTCTGCGCCATCCGAGGAGGGGTCCGAGTAGGAGAGGCACATCTAGTCGGGACCAAACATGAAAGCCTCGGACCCTCCCATTGTGATTCCGGACGACGTCAACGAAAAGGATGCAGGCAAGGGGTTGGAAATAGTCTTAGTTAGCCACCCTTTGCCTGCCCCAACTGAACAGGTCGGCAAGGAACAAGGGGCCTCGGACGCTGCAGGGGTTCAGGTCGACCCTCCTCCTCCGAAGGAAAAAATTATTATTAAGAAGAAATAGGGTTTTAGCTTAGTTTAGAATATCTTTGTGATTTATTCCTTTGTTGTTGCTGTAACGTTGGTGTTTTAGAGCTAGCTCTGTTTTGTACTCAACAGACCTTATTGAAAGGCACATTATGAATGAAAGATTCGCGAGAGTTTATTTTAATTCTTATGATCATGTACAAGTAGTCATAGCGTTTATTCCTGTTTACGCTTAAAATAACGTTTTACATTCAATTCCCGTAGAAGGAAGAAGAGACTGTTTGCCTGAAGCAGGACAAATCCTGTATTAGGAATTGCACAATACTAACCTCGCCAAGACAAACGGTCCAGGGAACCGTGCGTTAATTTGAACTTTACTTATTACTTAATAAACATGATAAGTAGTACTTAATTCATTTCAAGGTGCAAGGTCCGAGGGACTAAAGATAGCTCGAATATGTTAAACACTTAAAAAAGAGATGAATCGTATTAATTTTTCCAAGGCAGATGGTCCGAGGAGCCAGGCGTAGCTTGGATCAACTTAATACTTAATAAAAAATGAACTGTATTAATTTTTCCAAGGCAGATGGTCCGAGGAGCCAGGCGTAGCTTGGATCAACTTAATACTTGATAAAAAATGAACTGTATTAATTTTTCCAAGGCAGATGGTCCGAGGAGCCAGGCGTAGCTTGGATCAGCTTAATACTTAATAAAAAATGAACTGTATTAATTTTTCCAAGGCAGATGGTCCGAGGAGCCAGGCGTAGCTTGGATCAACTTAATACTTGATAAAAAATTAACTGTATTAATTTTTCCAAGGCAGATGGTCCGAGGAGGAACCAGGCGTAGCTTGGATCAACTTAATACTTAATAAAAAATGAACTGTATTAATTTTTCCAAGGCAGATGGTCCGAGGAGCCAGGCGTAGCTTGGATCAACTTAATACTTGATAAAAAATTAACTGTATTAATTTTTCCAAGGCAGATGGTCCGAGGAGGAACCAGGCGTAGCTTGGATCAACTTAATACTTAATAAAAAATGAACTGTATTAATTTTTCCAAGGCAGATGGTCCGAGGAGCCAGGCGTAGCTTGGATCAACTTAATACTTGATAAAAAATTAACTGTATTAATTTTTCCAAGGCAAATGGTCCGAGGAGGAACCAGGCGTAGCTTGGATCAACTTAATACTTAATAAAAAATGAACTGTATTAATTTTTCCAAGGCAGATGGTCCGAGGAGCCAGGCGTAGCTTGGATCAGCTTAATACTTAATAAAAAATGAACTGTATTAATTTTTCCAAGGCAGATGGTCCGAGGAGGAACCAGGCGCAGCTTGGATCAGCTTAATACTTAGACACAAGATAAGTATAACCGAGACTCATGCATGGAAGAAGTGGATAAGAAGAAGATAACGGGCACTTTTATTAATAGTAGTACCTTTTCAGGTTGTTTACATTCCAAGGATGCAACACTGTTCTGTTTTCTAAATCTTGCAGGTAATACGCCCCTATCCTGGTTACGGACGTGATCTGGTACGGCCCCTCCCAGTTTGGTCCCAGTTTCCCCCAAGAGGGGTTTTTTGCAGAGCCGACGACTTTTCTCAACACTAGATCTCCAGGCGCTAAAGGCCTTGACTTTACGTTAGCATCATACCCACGCTTGAGCTTATGCTGATAAGAGGCCAACCGGACCATGGCACTTTCTCTTCTCTCCTCAATTAGATCGAGGTTTCTCTCAAGTAGATTATCGTTGCTATTCGTTGTGAAAGAGCTGGTTCTCAGTGTAGGGAAGCCCGCCTCCAATGGAATTCCGCTTTGGCTCCGTAAGTTAACGAAAAAGGAGTTTCGCCTGTAGACTTCCGAGGAGTGGTTCTATAGGTCCACAGTACGTGGGGTAGTTCCTCAACCCATTTGGCCTTGGAGTCGTCCAGCCTCTTCTTAAGTCCACTTACAATAACTTTATTTGTGGCCTCGGCTTGTCCATTCCCTTGAGGGTAGGCTGGGGTGGAATACCGATTTGTTATCCCTAGTTCGCAACAGTATCTTCGGAAAGATTTGCTGTCAAATTGAAGTCCGTTGTCGGAGATGAGTATGTGCGGGACTCCGAACCGAGTGACGATGTTCTTCCAAATGAACCTCTTCATGTCGGCATCTCGAATATTGGCCAATGGCTCTGCCTCGACCCACTTAGTGAAGTAATCCGTGCCGACCACCAGGTATTTTTTATTCCCTGCTGCCTTCGGAAAAGGTTCGACAATATCCAAGCCCCACTGGGCAAAGGGCCATGGACTGGATAAGGGATTAAGCTCTCCTCCCGGCTGGTGAATGCTTGGTGCGAACCTCTGACACTGATCGCACTTCCTCACATACTCCTGTGCTTCCCTATGCATGTTGGGCCACCAATACCCCTGGGTGAGGGCTCGGTGAGATAAGGATCTGCCTCCCGTATGGCTACCACAGATTCCCTAGTGAAGCTCCTCTAGGAGGACCTCGACAGCCTCGGGGTGCACGCACAATAAATACGGTCCAGAAAAGGACCTTTTATAGAGTTTCAGATCCTCGGACAGCCAGAACTGAGGTGCCTTTCTCCGTATTTTGTCAGCTTCCAACTTCGCTTCAGGTAACAAGTCGTCCTTGAGAAAATGCACAAGGGGATCCATCCAACTAGGAGACGCTCCTGCTGGGTGAATGGCCGATACTTCTTTCCCCAACCGACGTGGTTGCAAGAGATCCTCAACAAGAATCACCCTCGGCAGACCATGCGCCGAGGATGTAGCCAACGTGGCAAGGGAATCAGCATGAGAATTTCTGCTTCTGGGGATCTGCATCAAGTTGAAAGACTTGAAACTAGGTTGTAGGTGCTTGACCTGGTTGAGGTACTCTTGCATTCGGGGGTCCCTGGCTTCCAGCTCTCCTCGGACTTGGCTTACCACCAATCTAGAGTCCGAAAATATGTCTACCTCCTTTCCACCCATCCGTTGGACCATGGCCATCCCGACTAACAGGGCCTCATACTCCGTCTCATTGTTCGTGGCGGAGAACCCAAGTCTTAGTGACTTTTCAATCGTGATATTCTCGGGCGAGACTAGAACTAGCCCCACCCCGGATCCTTTGTGGTTCGATGCGCCATCAACATACAGCTTCCACGGTGACACCCGTTCTACGGAGTTTACTCCAACTGAATTTTCATCCATGTGATGATAATTAGCATCCTCTTCTAACGGGGTCTCGGCAAACTCGGCTAAAAGGTCGGCGATAACCTGGCCCTTTACAGATGTACGGGGCATGTACTTGATGTCGTAGGCCCCCAACTTAGTCCCCCACTTCGCGATTTTCCCCGTGTAATCAGCGCTTCGAAGTAAGGCCTTGAGCGGTAGTTGGGTTAAGATAACAACTGTATGCGCCTGAAAGTAATGTGGCAATTTACGAGTGGTATGCACTACGGCCAGGACGGCCTTCTCCAACGGCAAGTATCTGACTTCGGCCTCGTGGAGAGACTTGCTAATATAATATACGGGTCTTTGTACCCCATCGTCATCCCTTAGTAGTACCAAGCTGACCGCATAAGCGGCAATCGCGATGTAAGCAAATAAGACCTCATCCTCTTCAGGTCTAGACATTATCGGTGGCCGAGAAAGATAATCTTTCAACTGCTGGAAAGCTGAAGCACACTCCTTGGTCCATTCAAAGTCCTTCCACTTATTCAACAGAAGATAGAAGGGTCTGCACCTGTCTGCGGATCGGGCTATGAAACGACTAAGGGCAGCAATCATCCCTGTCAGCCTCTGCACTTCTTTGGGATTCCGAGGTGGTTGTAATCTATTGATGGCCTGGATCTGGCTTGGGTTCACCTCAATTCCGTGGTGAGTCACCATGTAACCGAGGAACTTTCCTGAGCCAACCCCGAAAAAACATTTAGAGGCGTTGAGCCGTAATCTGTGCCCTCTCAGGATTTCAAAAATGCTTTCGAGATCGGCAATGTGGTCGGACTCCTGCTTGCCCTTGACCACCATATCATCGATGTAGATCTCTATATTCTTACCCAGCTGAGGCTCGAACATTCTGGTCATCATCCTCTGATACGTCGACCCCGCATTTTTTAATCCAAATGGCATCACTTTGTAGTGATAATTGCCGATTGGAGTGACAAAGGCCGTCTTCTCCTGGTCCTCCAGGGCTAGAGGGATCTGGTGATAGCCTTGGAAAGCATCCAAGAAACTCATCCGGGGATGCCCCACGGTCGCATCCACCAGCTGATCAATCCGAGGCATGGGGAAAGGATCCTTTGGGCAGGCTTTATTCAAATCCGAATAATCCACACACACGCGCCATTTGCCATTCTTTTTCTTCACCACCACGGTGTTGGCCAGCCATTCAGGGTAGAACACCTCTTTGATAGCCCCAGCCTGCTTAAGCTTATCCACCTCTTCTCTAACAGCATCAGAATGTTCCCTTGAGGAGCGCCGAGGAGGCTGTTTTTTAGGAAGGGCAGACGGATTTACATTCAAATGGTGGCAGATGAAATTTGAATCCACCCCCGGGGCCTCATAGGCATTCCAAGCGAATACGACGATATTACACCTCAGGAAATGCAATAACTCTTCCCTCTCCTGGGTAGGCAACTGGGCGCCAATCTAAAAAAACCTATCCGAATCCCCTTCGATAAGAACTTTCACCAGGTCCTCGCACCTCGCCTCCTTGGCCTCAGCCTCGGCCGTTGGTGCCATTGACTTTGATTGCTATGGGTCCTCGCTAGTGAGGGCCGAGGATCCTGATTCTGGTCGGTGCATAATGGCCGCCACTAGGCACTGCCTGGCAACGGCCTGATTTCCAAGCAATTCCTCAACCTGATCCCCGGATGGGTATTTGACCTTGAGGTGAAGGGTGGAAGAAACTGCCCCAAGGGCATGAAGCCAAGGGCGCGCCATGATAGCCGTATATGGGGAGAAAGCATCCACCACGATGAAATCTACCTCCACCACCACCGAGCCAGCCTGAACTGGCAACCTGATCTGCCCTCTAGGAACGACCACTCTCCCATCAAAACCGACCAAAGGGAACTCGTAGCTGGTCAGATCCTCCTGCCTGAGATTGAGGCCCCTATACAGGTCTGGGTACATAATCTCAGCCCCACTGCCTTGGTCTACCAAAATTCTTTTCACATCGTAACCCCCTATCCTGAGAGTTATCACCAATGCATCCTCGTGGGGCTGTTGGGTCCCGGCCTTGTCCTCGTCCGAGAAGCTCAGCATTGGATGGGGATTCAATCTGGCCCTCTTCGGCTCCTGCCCGGGGTCCCCAGGATACGCCCCGGCCACCGTCATTACCCTGGAGGGACATGACCCTGTCCTGCCCGGTGCGGCGAGGATGACATGGATTGTTCCTAAGGGAGGTCTCGAGGAATTATTGCCTGGAGCCCCCGTGCCAGCTTGGCCTCCCTGTCCACCAGGATGAAGTAGGAACTGTTTCAACCTGCCTTCTCGGATCAGTTGTTGTAGATGACTCCATAGAGTTCTGCAATCCTCGGTCGTGTGTTCGGGCTCTCTATGATACTGGCAGTGCAAGCTCTGGTTGCGTTTCGAAGAGTCTCCACTCATCTTGTTCGGCCATCTGAAGTATGGCTCGTTCTTAATCTTCTCCAAGACCTGATGCACTGGTTCTCGGAACACGGTGTTAACAGCTTGGGCGGCTCTAGACCCAACTTCCCCTCCAAATTCGCGCCGAGGTCGATTATTGCCATAGCGATCCGACCTGAAATCCCTCCTTTCTTGAGGGATAACCTTGCCCTTCCCCTTCTCTTGCAACTGATCTTCCTCAACTCTCTTATATTTGTCAATACGGTCCATGAGCTGACGGACAGTAGCGACTGGCTTTCCTGTCAGGGACCTCCGCAAGCCGTGGTCGGCAGGCAGGCCGACCTTAAAGGTTCTGACGGCCACATCATCAAAATCACCCTCGATCTCGTTGAACATTTCCCAATATCGGTCAGAGTAGGTCTTCAGGGTTTCACCCTCTCTCATGGATAAAGACAGCAAGGAATCCAAAGGCCGAGGAACCCTACTGTTCGTGATGAAGCGGGATCCGAAAGCTTGGGAAAGCTCTTGGAAAGAGTTGATAGAACCCGTTCCGAGGCCGTCAAACCATCTCATCGCCACGGGGCCCAGACTGTCCGGGAAAACCTTGCACATCAAGGTCTCGTTATGAGAGTATACCACCATTTTCTGATTAAAATAACTAACATGCTCAACTGGGTCGATACGACCGTTGTAGAGGGTGAACGATGGTTGGGTGTACCGCTTGGGGAGTCGCCCTGCATCAATCCGGCGTGTGAAGGGAGATTTGGATATCCGAGCAAGTGCTTTGGTCATGGCATCGTTTCCCAATCCTCCAGAAGACGCGCCTCCTCCCCTGCGTTCTCGGCGATTATCCTCCTCATAGGAAAAAGTCTCACTCGGAGGCGTACGCGACCTGCGTCTATAGTTGCCATCCTCCTCGCCACCGGAGGAAGGATCAGAACCTAAAGGACTCCTCCTTCTTCGCTCACGTCGCAACTTCCTCTTCAAATGATCAATCTCTTTCTGCATGGCTTTAGCACGATTGTCTTGTGAGACATGACTGTCACCCCTAGATTGATCTTCGCCAGAGTGAATGGTATGTACGCTTCCTTCCCGGTCTTCCTGAAAGCGTTCATCTCCCTGAGACCCCAAAGATTCTGGATGGTGTGGACCTGAGCCAGCCATGTTAAAGAATCTAACTACTCTAGTCGATTAGCCCTTCCCACAGACGGCGCCAATTGTAGGGACACAAGTTTGTGATATGGGCCCAAAGCTGTTGGATTTATCCACGAAGGCCCTAAACAATGAATTTGTAGAGAGTAGGTTGAGAAGGACTGGGTTAGGAGTGGTTTTGATTATCAACTGGTTGGGATCAGATCGTTCACCATGCTCAAGCTCTAATGATGGGCTTCCAGTGTTGTCCCTTTCTTTTTTCCTTTTTTTCTTCTTTCTTTCTTCTCTTTTTTCTTTTATACTTCCTTTCCTCATTTCTTGACCATCCACGTGTGGATTTTCTCCTTTGTCTTTGGACACCTGTCTCCCCAACTTTCTCCAGAACCTGCTTCATAAAAACGATGGGACTATTTACCACTGTTCAGATGTCCACTCCACATCAATGCGGCCAGGGGATTAGCTGTGGTGCATTCAATGCGGTGTTGGCAGCCCTCCTAGATATTTTGGGGGCTTTCTTCTAGTGTATGCTTCCATTATCGTTCCCGCTTAGTGGGATTCCCCGGAAGGTTCTCCGAGTTGGCAGAGCTTTAAGTGTCACCTCGGCAACAATATTCCGAGGTGAACCATCCTCGGACGTCACACAGTCCTCGGCTTGGGCCAGTAGACGTGCTACACGAGTTGGTAGGAACCTCTGAGCCCATTACTCATGTCGGCCCAACGTCTATTTCGGCCCATCCCTGCTAGCGGCCCACCGTCCCCACAATACTGTTGTAATAGCTTATACCAAGCTCTATTATAGAAATATTTTTCTTTTTCCAAACATCCCCATTAATATTGTGTTTTTTATGACTTGGCGTGTTTGTTCATAATTATTACTATTTTATATTATTGAGGAATGGGGTAATAGGTTTACTTATAAACTTATAAGCATGGTTTTGAAATTCGGATCGTTCATTAAATCGTAAAAGAAAGAGGTTTAAAGTTATTGAGGTCGAATCGAAGTTGAACCGTGATGACGTCATAATTAATTTAATAATTATTTTAAATATATTAAATTAATATAAATACAAAATTTGACTAAAATAATCCCTAAATAAATATAAAAATCTATATTTCAAATTTATTTTTTATATCATAACTTTCATAAGATAAATAAAAAATATTAAATTCAAAGCAAACATAATACATAAACAAATATATAATTAAATGCATTACAATGTTAAGGTTGAATTGCTGATTATAAAAAACGTAGTTGATATACTTAAATCGCTAACCAAACCAAATAGTAAACCATTGTTATCAATTTTAAATTCAATATAAAATATTATTAAAATATTAAAGATGACCGTTGATGAAGCTTAAGCTACTGTGGTAGTAGTGTTACTGTGGTAATAGTGCTATATCAATCTTATCAAAAAGAAATAAATAAATAAATATACCAATACTTATGTGATCTAACGTTTGTGGTACACGATGGGTGGGAAAGTGAAGGCGTGTTTTACTGATTGATTAATTATTATTAGTTTAAATTTGAACTAAATATTAAAATTATTTATTTTAATAATAATTATTAGTAACAATTTACAACTTAAAATATGTTATAAAAAGTTATGATAATATTATAGATATCTTTTTCTTTTTAAATTTTTTATATTTAAAAAAAATGTCTATAATATTTTTATAACAAATTTTAAATAGTAAATTGTCACTGATTGTTATTGTTAAGTTAAAAAAGTAATCTCAGTGTTAAATTTAAATTTGAATCAATAATAACTAATCACTTATAATTTATTATAAAAATATTATAAAAATATTATGAGCGTAGCAGTTTTTAAATTGTCTAAATACATCACTATTTTTCTTTTTTGTTTTTTATTTATTTATTTTTTCTTCCTTTTTTTCTCTACTGTTTGATTGATTTATTTCCTCCACCGTTTATAATTCTACGTCTTTATCTCTTTTTTTTTTTTTTTTTTAACTTTTTAAATTTTCTCATCCACCCCTTTAAAAATTTTACCTTCCCAATGTCCTCTTTTGCTTTCCCAATGCCCAGTTGCCAACACGTTTCTTCAGGGAACTCTTTCTCTTTTTTGATGAACACTCCTCTCTTTTTTCTTCACAAATCTCCTCACTCCTCACAAAACTCTTTCCTCTGCTCCTTCTCAGTCTCAATCACAGAAACAATCATGGGTTTTTTTTTTTTTTTTTTGGGTCAAAAACTCTTGCAGAGCATTGCATTGTCACCGTGCAGTGGCTGCTCCTTTCTTCTTCTTCTTCTTCTTCTTCTTCTTCTTCTTTTTTTTTTTTTTGTCAAAAAAAATTTCGCAGAAGCACTCATTGCCAAAAAGAAATTTTTGCCTGAAATTATTCAGAACATTGATGCGAGTTCAACGTTTGACAGAATGTTATGGTTGAAGCTTCAACAATGGTGATTTGGTGCTGTGAGTCTGTAATATTTTTATTTTTTAAATAAAAATAGCTCTGATTTGAACCGTGAAAACTGCAGTTATAAGGCATACTTAAGAGTCAAAAGTCTTGTTTATGATGGGTACATTCAGGATTTAATTTCCCTCTCCCTAATTATATTTATCAAAAGGGATTTACCCAAGACTAATGTTACTTATAACTCACAACCCATTTTTTCACATAAAATATCATTCCTTTAAGTGTGGCAGTTAATTTTCTTTGTCCAAAACATTGCCAAATATTGTGTTTTTTTTGTTACGACTTGGTGACTCTACTTCTCCTGAATCATGTGTTCTCACTAGGAAATCGCCAAATCGGTCCCAAAATTGGTATCAACAATTCCTACAAATATTTTATAAATAGTGTATATATTTTGAGCAAAATGTCCATTAAATCCGAAGTAGTACTAACAGTGACAAGATTTATATATCGGTGAGTCACATAAGTCATTAATGTAGTACATGTATTGTACTTCACCTTTTGTACTACAATAATATGGTATGCTTTAAAAGATCATAGAAGTTCCACCATTCAAACCCCGTCAATCCTCCGCTCCCCCTTCTTCTCCCAAGAAAATATATATCATCAATCCTTTAGTTCCATTTTGAGAAATTTTAGGACAATTTTTGTTACAACTCTAGCATCGTCGATTATAAGTGATGGAAATGAAAAGTGTTTTGAGTTCCTTGTGAAAGTGATTGTCTACTACTTATAATAGACCAGCTGTGGAAAATGGTGTAATATTAGAAGAAATGTGATTTCCAAAATTCCTCGTTCTGTCTCGAGTACTGTTCGGACTTCAGAGAGCCAAATACTCCTTTGAGTAAATTGAACACGGTTCCTAGAAGTCTAGAACTGATTCCGCATATGTCAAGGCCTGGGTAAGATTCTTGTCCCATAAAAAGTTCTTATCTGATTTCATTATATGAAAGTGCATGATTCTTGTCCCATAAAAAGTTCTTATCTGATTTCATTATATGAAAGTGCATTTAGGCAAACACGAGCGAAATAAAATACAATGAGTTTTTTAGATTTTTTTTTTTTATGACACCAAAGATAAATGAGAAAAAAATATTTTCTTTTTCTATGTACGGGGTAGTTTGCAATTTCACACTTATCTTTTAAACCAACCAAATTCTCCATTTATGTTTAGAAAAAAAAAAAAAGAAAAACCCAAAATCCATTACATTTTTCACACTTATCTTTTAAACCAACCAAATTCTCCATTTATGTTTAGGAAAAAAAAAAAAAAAAACCCAAAATCCATTACATTTTCAGTTAAATATTCCAACGGAATCACAATGATTAAAAATGTAATCTAAGAAAATAACAACACAATCCTCAAATTTTTCTCTTCTAGTGTAAACCTAATAATTTCTTGAAAAGATTTTGTTGAATTTAACTAAGTAACGATACGAAGGTATTTACTTATTTTCTAAACATAGATGAAAATATTGATTAATTTCAAAAATAAAATGAAAATTCGTGAACTACTCTAAAGAGAGAAAAAAATGCTTTTTGTTTTTTACAGCAATTTGGAACAAATAATTGATTAACAAAATGCAAAATGGATTCAAAGTTACTCATTAATGAAAGATTGATATTTTTTGAAACTAGCTAAGTACTATCATCATGTATATACTATTTACATGTACTTTTTTTTTTTTAATGGGCTATTTACGTGTCCTTATTATTTGATAAACCAACTTACATAGTTACATGCTTTGAATTATTTTCTGTAGCCAGAAATTTTTTTTTTTGTCGTTTTTGTAAAATGCCATCTACATTTTGCTTTTTTAAACTACGCACGTGCTTTTGAATTATAATTGTTTTTGTCGTTTTTACTGAATGCCATCTACATTTTTTTTTTTGAAACCTACATTTTGTTTTTGTTTTTGTTTTTGTTTTTGTTTTTGTTTTTGTTTTTGTTTTTTTTCTGTAGCCAGAATTATTTTTTTTGTCGTTTTTGTAAAATGCCATCTACATTTTGCTTTTTTAAACTACGCACGTGCTTTTGAATTGTAATTGTTTTTGTCGTTTTTACTAAATGCCATCTACATTTTTTTTTTTTTTTAGAAACGTACATTTTGTTTTTGTTTTTTATTTTGTTTTTTGATACACTAACGTACATGCTTTGAATTATTAGTCTCTGTCGTTTTTATCAAATGCAGCCTACTTTCTCTTTTCCTTTTTCAAAAAAAATTCATTAACTTTTTTTTTATTTTTATGAAACCTACGAACTCCAAATTTTGCAGAAATAATACCCTTATTAGTTTATCCTTTATTAGGTACACAAGAGTAACATTAAAACGCAATTTTATTCTGGAAAGTATGTTGAATCCCAAGGATTTTATTTGGACAGAGTTAATTTATTTCTCCTAACTAATTTGGATAAAAATTCTTCTAATTAGAGATTCATAAAACCAATCATGTATCTTTTTAATCATATAACATATTTAATGTGTAATGTAAATTTTTTTTTTTTTTGAGAATTTTATTGTTTTGAAAATTTTCTACTAAACAATTAAGGACAAGATATAGATGGGTTCAACCATATTTGTTTTAACTCATAAGGTAATTTATTTTTACTACAAGTTTATGTATAATTTTTTTAAATTTTTTGGTTTGTTTGTTTTTTTTCCACGTACAATTGTTCTTATTTATTTATTTATTCTTATTTATTTTTTTACTTTTGACCAACCTATCCATATGCTCCAGCATCTACACCAACATACTAATTTAGGAGTAATATTTTACATCATATCCAAGATCACAATGACAAAAACAATGGAAGAAAAGAAGGATGGGAAAATAAGAGGAAGAGTGTTGAGGCCGAAGACACATAACAGATTGACAGAGACGATAACAATGGTGGCTGTGACTTCTGAGACAAGTGGAAGCAGATGAGTCTTAATAAATAGGGCCATACAATAAATAAATAAATAGACACACATATATATAATAAATAGACACACACAATGTTGATAATTAAGGGCTGTCAACCACAAACAGATCTGAGAGTGAGGCAATGTTCTGAACTTCTGGTCCTAGCTGCCCTCACTCCTTATGCAATGTTACAATGATATACAACAATTTTTTTTTTTTAGAAGATTTTTTTTTTGAGAGAATTAGTTAGTTAAGTTAGAACATGGAAAATTTAGTATACTAACGGTGTACTAACGGTCTAATATTACTAACGGTATGTATCACAAATTTATGCTAATTTGATGCTAATATATATGTACCACAAATTTAATATGGTGACGATGTCCACTCCCTATCATTGCATTGGCCGCCACTCAAATAAGAAAATATCTAGGACCAAGTGGTTTGTGCGTGCCAATTTCGCCAATTTGATTATGATAGACACGGTGAATAAAATATCGTAAATTGTGTGAAAGTGACAATGAATCCTAGTACGTCGTATGAGATAATTTTTCAGGAAAAAAAAAAAAGTGATAAATGGTGTCCATCGTAGAATTATTCCACTAAAATATTAGTTTTCTTGATATTGAACCAATTTTGAAAAGTACGCTTTAAAAGAAATAGGAGTTTTATACTATAAATGGGGGAAGGAAAATGTAATTTTCTATTATTTGGTTTGAGTGAAAATAGAGAGGAAAGACAATTGGATGGGTAGTGAAAATGTAATTTATACTTCATTCTTTCACTTTTCTAGTCTTTACCGAATATACATCATGAATAAAATACATATTTCCAATCCTCCCAACCAAATAAAGCATCAGTATGCAATATATTTACCACAGGAAACTCTTTAACACATAATACAAAGATGTCTATAGAGATTTCACAAAATAGATTACACCTGGCATGATATTATATGCAATGAACGATGCAGCATGGTTTCTAAGTTTTTTTCCAATGTTATTATAAATGAATTAGCCTTGTCACATGCGATGAGGTTTTTTTTTTTTTTTTTTTTTGGTCTAGTGTCATTATTATTTATTTTTTTTTTTTGGATAAGTTTGTTTTGAAGATATAAATTAATAAGAAAGTGTTCTATTTTGTAGACATTTTGAGTAGAGTTGGAAATATATTTATATCGGATTGTCCTCAAGTTTTTTCTTTGTTAAACCAAAGATTTAAGACTATTTTTAAACCATATAAAAGTTCAGTCCAAAAAGAAAAATTTACTTATAGATAATATAGATATATAAGTTTAAATTGAAACTTTTTTTAAAAAATGTAAGATTAAATTTAAAACTTCTAAAAAATAGAGCTAACTCGAATCAACCTATGAAAATTAAGGTGTAAAATATTATTTTTTTATGAGAAATACTACGTCCACAATATTTTTCACAACATTTTTACAACAAATCTTAGTTGGCAAGTTGTTATTTGCTGTTACTAGTCAGTGACGGCTCCAGGAATTTTTCTCAGGGTGTTCTTTAAGAAACATAAATTACACAATCTAATAAAAAGAGAAATTCATATATTGACAATAACAACAATCCAAAAACACGCAAATATATAAAGTTTACAATTGCCTTCTACGAGTTTTCATATTTTGAAATCGTTGCATGATAGTCTTATTATCAATGCTACAAGTTATTTCTCTTTCAATATACACAACTAAGCAATCATTCATTCACTGATCTTCCATTCGATTGTGCAATTCATTCTTTATATATTTCATTGTCAAAAAACTTCTTTCTATCGTTGCAGTAGCGACAAAAATGGTCAAAACTAACTTTACAAGCAAATAAACTAATGAACTGTGTTGACGTCATAATTAATTTAAGATTTTTTTTAAAAATAAATAAATACATTAATTAGTAAAAGTAGAAAATTTGACTAAAATAGTCATATTAAATATTGGGGTTTATCTTTCATGTGTATTTTTTATATCATAACTTTCATAAGAAAAATAAGAAATACTAAATTATAAGCAAACATAAATTAAATATCAAGTTTCTTAATCAAGGAGTTGATAACATTATGAAAATTATTTTAATTTAGAGAAGAGATGAAATATATATATATACATATATATATATATATATACATACACCCACATACTTATATAATATTTTTGTGCTAGTCTATATTTAAATTAATCTTAAGTTATGCCCAACAACCCAAGTCCATTTAAATGGTTAACTATTTATTAAATTAAAAAAATATATATCATAAAATCTGGAAGAGTGGCAGACTTGCCTTTTAAAAATTTAATCAAATCTCCCTCAAAAAAAATAATTAAATAATAAATACCAAGGTCCAAGCAAATGGTTGACAGCCAATCATCTAGTACGAGTAAAAGAAGATAGTGTTGACACTTTAGACTTTGACAGCCAAGCATTTACTGACTTGTGGAAGACCAAGATAGAAAAAATAAAAAATTCGTCTTCATGGCAAAGAATAGCAAAGAGTTTAGAAAGAGCAAAAATGCAGAAGAGCAAAAATGCAGAAACGGCAAAAAAGCAGAAAAAAAAAAAGAAAGAAAGAAAGAGAGAGAGAAAGAAGAAAAAGAAGAAGAAGAAATGGAGATGCAAGCTCATGGTCTGCCAGCATCTCACCGTAGTTGAGAAGCTTCAACAATGGTAAACAGTTTTTATTTTTATTTTTATTTGAGGGTGTTCCTGATTTTAGGTGAGAGTGTGCCTAACAGTTCTCTTTTTATATATCAAAATTATTTATGCTAATTTTTATTGATTATATTTTTAAAAATAGGTACTTTCTTTGGTATTTTTTTAGTCTTGTAAGATAGTTATATATATAACTATCCAATATTTTGGAGGAGAGGAGATATTCCTTTTTTTTTAATCCACTTGGCTACGGACAGGTGTAGGGGGCCTCTCTTACGTACACTCGAAGGAAGAGAAGGCTAATTCACGGCTGAAAGACAAGATGCCGACACGTGAAATGTCCCACGCGGTTTCTATCACACACACACACACACACACACACACAAAAAAAGAATATCCCACGCGGTTCACATGTTTCCGATTTTCTCTTATTTTTTTTAATATATTTTCAATATTAAATTGTAATTTAATTTTTTTTAAAGCGTGACTTAATTTAAAATTTTCTTTTAAAATTTTAAACTTTGAATCCATACCCTAAGTTTAGATGTATTTTGGATTTAAGTAATTAGATATTTGTTAAATGTCACATTAACTTAATACACAGTTTTATGAGTATAATCTTTAGAACTATAAGAGGTATAACCAAAATGAGAGGTGTTATATCTACAATATTTATACAATAAATTATATGTGACAAGTAGTTTTTTTTTTTTTTTTGAGAAACATATGTGGTAAGTAGTTATTAGTTCTAATTTGAATTCATAACTTAAATTACTTTTTAGTCTACTCATAACAATCAATAACAATTTGCTACTTAAATTTTTTTTTGATGTGAAAGTAATAACTTTATTCATGACAAAAACATTACAACCTGGCTCACCAACTTTTCAATACAACTTGGTGTTTCTTCTACCCAAGCATGCAAGGACGATAGGCCTCTAGCATACTGTGCAAGTGTGTGGGCTACTTTATTTCCAGTGCGAGGTACATGATTGAACTGGATAGAGCGGAACCTATACAGATGGGGCCAGGCACCAGCTATGTTATTGGCTATGGACGAAAGTGGCTCGGTGAGGTGCTATTTAAAATTTGTTGTGAAAAAATTGTGAAAATATTATAGGCATAACATTTTTCATCAGAATTACCTCAAATTTTAAAGATATAAAATTAAATTTTAGTCAAATAACGGCTTACATGCCTTTAATAGAGTTAACACTTAACAGGCGCTTAATTGCGACATATTGATGAGCCGGCTTAAATCTGAACTATACATAACCCATAATTCAAGGGGTACAGAATAAAGTTTTGCAACTTTGGGAGAAAAAGATCAAAATTACTCAAAATTTTAATATTACAATCTTGAGTATTATCAATTTGTACATGCATCTGTTTCTTTCCGTGCATTTATACTTCTATAAATACATCCTAGAACCTTGGTCGAAAGACTCGAAACCTAAAGAGAAAAGAGATTGTGAGTGAGACTGAGAGTAGTGTATTTTATGTGAGGTATACAGAGTAGTTTGCACAAATGGGAGTGAAGAAGGTAATATTGATCTTAGCTTTTCTGGGGTTCTTGTATCTGGATGGACTGCCGCTTTGCACGGCCTCAGTAGTCCATAATTACACCTACATAGTAAGTGTCACTAACCACCTACTATGGTACGCATAAAAAAAGAAACTTATCCAAACGCACCTTAGAGACTAGACAGGATCCAACTTTCCCTTCTATCATGAAAGCAGATGCTTTTGAAACACATGCGGTGACCAGTGTAAAGGGGAAGAGATTTATGTTGAAATATGTTGTTTAAGTTACTCAAAATATATGTACAAATTTGAAAGTTTGTGTTTCTCATATCAATGTCCATTTCTGGTTGCAGCTGAAGGAGACGAATTTTACCAGGCTATGTAGCACCAAGAGCATGCTGACAGTAAATGGTCAATTCCCGGGGCCAGTCCTTCGAGTTCAAAATGGTGACACGGTATTTGTCACTGTTCAAAATAACGGAAAATATGGCGTGACTATTCACTGGTACACGATCAATCTCTCTCTCTCTCCCTCTCTCATGGTTGACTGTGTCATCACACTCACAGGATGTCTTATTTGCCTCTGCGTGTTATTGGCATGATGTTGCGTGATATCATCTCTTTATTAGAACTTTTAGTTTACAATTTACTTTATGTATAATTTCAAGATGGTGGCTAAAAGTGGACAAATATCATAACTCTAATGGATCTGGTACACAGGATCTTTGTCCTGATTTCATGATGTTGCTTTGTCCAATAAATCAAAAGGTTTTAACTAGTTTTAGAGTTTAGATTAATATAATTTGGTATTGTTTGTAACTTTAAAGTTTAAAAGCTCTATTTAAACAATGGTAAAATACAGTTAACACCGTTGAAGTTTAAGCTAATGCTAGCTAGATCCAAAATTTTACAAAACTGACCAACTTATTCCCTAAATACGGTAAGAAAAGGAGAAAAATGAGTAACAAACCTAGAGGTTTAGGAACCAAGTTAGTCAGTTTTGAAAAATTTTAGATCTAGCTAGCATTAGACCAAATATTAGGGTGTAAACTATATTTTACCCTAAAAAGGAAAAAATATATTAAAAATAGTGAGGTGGGAAAATATGATTTTAAAAAATAAAATTTTAAAGGTAAACAAAAAGTCAAAATACATTCATTTTATAAAGATTTAAATGTATAAAAAATAGTGAATAACCTCATGCATGATGTCCAAAATGAAATTGGGCTGGAGATTATTTTTTTTTTTTCGGAACTGTAGTAATTAACACTTGAGATCCTACTGCTTTATCCGTTAGATCTTTAAAGAATTTATTGAATGATACAATTATATGGAATAAAACTCATAAAGCTGATGAACACATCTTCGTTTTTTTTTTTTTAAAAAAAATAGGCACGGAGTTAAGCAGCCAAGAAATCCATGGTCAGATGGTCCTGAAAATATTACCCAATGTCCAATTAAACCAGGAAAGAAATTTACTTATGAGGTTGTATTTTCTGATGAAGAAGGAACGCTTTGGTGGCATGCCCATAGTGACTGGTCGCGTGCAACAGTTCATGGCGCAATTGTTATCTCTCCTAAAAATGGAACCTCTTATCCATTTCCAAAGCCCTATGCTGAAGAAGTAATTGTATTGGGTATAATTTAGTAATGGCCAGTGGCCATAACTTATTTTCAGAGAGGATATAACGGCATATATATATATATATATATATATACACCATATATAACTGGGAAGATTGCAAAAGATTAACTGGAAATTAAATATATGCTAAGTTTGTACTTATACATCTAAATCTTCCTTTTTATACATTGCAGCGGAATGGTTTAAGGGAGATGTGAAGGAATTAATCGATGTAGCTACAGCAAACGGGTCTGATCCACAGATATCAGATGCCTACACTCTTAATGGCCAACCAGGATATCCAAACAATTGCTCTACTGGTATGTATTTCTTTCCAAATTTATCACGTGGAAAAATTTTTTTCTAAAAAATAAAAATTGTTTTATAAAAGAGTTTTGATTGTTTTGCATTCAATTGCATCCACGTTAGTGCATTTGGGAATAGCTTATTTGCATAGCGTTTTTAGTTTTTGGTAATTTTTATATTAAATGCGTGACAAAAAACGCAAAAGAAGCTGAGATAAAAAATGAAAACAAATAAGTAGAGGCCAATCGCACGCTCTCTATATTCATACTCTTTCATATCATTTATAAAATATGGATAACTAGCATGAAAGTGTAAACATTGTGTGAAATACTTTACATCCGGGTGTTAGCAACAATAATTTCTCTTATAAAAAAAATGCTCATGTAAATGATTTTTCTTCCATTATTTGTGGGGAAAGCAAAAACAATACCTACCATTGATAGGTGGAAAACGTTGGATATGGTTTCAAGAGTTGGATTCAAATTACACTACTCAAAAATATTTTATTGGATATCAATTTTGGCAAAACTATTGTTGAATTACATTTTTTTTTACACCTTACATATTTGCTAAAATTTTAAAGAAATGTAAATCATTAACTATGTCACATATCAAATATTTTAATATTTAGATTTTTATATTTTAAAATTAAGTATAAAAGATAGGTTCCTTAATCAAATAGTCAATAAAATTTGATTTATATGAAATTTGATATGCAATGTGTTAAGAATATTGGGATAGGAATATATAATGTCAAGGTCGGATTTTCAAAATTTTATTCCAATAAAAAGTTATTATGTTTTTTAACCTTACTTAAAGTTATACCAATTATAACTCTATCTTAACCCCTTTTTTAATTAAACTACAGCTAATTGATCATATTTTCATGCTTCAGCAACAACATATCGTCTACCAGTTGTTCAAGGAAAGACCTATCTTCTCCGCCTCATCCACGCCGGCATGAATGAAGAAATGTTCTTCGCCATTGCACATCACAAGCTCACAGTTGTTGCACGAGATGCTTCATACTTAAAACCCATAAACACTAGCTACGTCTTGATAACTCCAGGACAAACAATGGACATTTTGGTCACAGCAAACCAGTCTCCAAGCCATTATTACATAGCTGCTCGTCCTTTCTTTGACGCTGATGCTCCATACGACAATTCCACCACTACAGCAATTCTTCAGTACGTAGGCAATTATACTCCTCCATCCTCTCCTTCCTTTCCAACCCTTCCTAATATTACTGACAAGTCTGCTTCTGACAACTTCACAACTCGCTTAAGAGCTTTGGCGAGCAAAGATCACCCAATTAGTGTCCCAACTGGAGTTGATGAACGGATATTTATCACTGTTTCTGTAAATCGGTTGCCTTGTGATAAAACTGTGTGTGGGGGTCCAAATAATTCCATTTTAGCAGCTAGCTTAAACAACATAAGCTTTTCGACCCCAAAAATTGATATACTACAAGCATACTACAGGTTGGTACTGCCATACTAATGTTGTTTATATTAATTTGTGGGTAAAACTTAAAAGACAGTATATACCTTAGGTGTGGTATCTGTATATTAGATTTTTAAAATGAATTGTCTTTGGAAATGATTACATTGTTTGTGTTTTAATGATCAATGCAACTAGAGATTTGAATTTAATTGAAGAACTTAATATGATGTACTTTAAGTTTTCTCCTTAATTTTTTAGTTGTGCTTATAACTAGAAACAATGCTTACAAAAAATTTAGGCATATAGGAATATTCTTTTAAAGAAAAATTCACAATTATTAATATTGCCTAATGTGATTGATACATAATATATATATATATATATATATATAAACATGTTTCAATGGTGAAAGTAATTATGTAAATCGTTGTGAAAAATGTTATGTTCAAATATTGCTCCAATTTTATTGTATCTTCAAAATCATTTTACAGGAATCTGTCCAACGTTTATGAAAGTAATTTCCCAAATCGGCCACCTTCTCCTTTTAACTTCACGGGAGATTCAAACGATGTCTTTCTACTCCCAAGCACAGGAACAAAGGCAAAGATCATAGAGTATGGTAAAAGGGTGGAGATAGTGTTCCAAGGAACTAGCATTGAGACTCCAGAGAATCATCCTATGCATTTGCATGGTTTTAGCTTCTATTTGCTTGGGACAGGTTATGGGAACTTCAACACAACCACTTCCCCCAAGACTTATAACTTGATTGATCCACCAGAAGTCAATACCTTTGGAGTTCCTAAGAGTGGATGGGCTACTATTAGATTTGTTGCTAATAATCCCGGTACTCTCTCTCTCTCTCTCTCTCTCTCTCATTAGTCACGATGAATGATAAATGTATGTGCATCTGATGATAATACATCAATGTGCTTATGACCACGTCATTTTTGAAAAAAATTTCCACAACGTGATAAAGTGGTCAACTTTGAGTAATTACTCTTTTGTTTTTTTATCCATTAATCACAATCCACCTCTCTAGAATTGTGACAGCTTTATTGTAGCACAAAGCCCGTGTCCCTAAACTCTCTCTTATTACTAACATTTATAATATTCTTCAGGAGTATGGTTTATGCATTGTCATTTGGAAAGGCATGCAAGCTGGGGTATGAACACTGTCATCATAGTGAAGAATGGGACCACCAGCGCAACAAGCATTCGGCCACCCCCGGCTAATTTGCCTACTTGTTCCTAATGCTGGAAAATTTACTGTTTTTATGTCAAAGGCCTCAAACAATAAAACCTGATTTCAATGAGGTCTTTGAAGAATTATAATAAAAAGTATAATTATGCAATTGAGGTGGTTTGAACAGTACTTCTAGAAAAATATTGGGAAACCCTGTACGATTGTACGAAAATCTGTGTTCTTGATATATCTACTTATATTAGTATAAAATTTCGATAACATATTTTGTCTAACTTCGATATTAGTGTCAAAATACCAATTTGGATACTAAAATATCAAAATTTGCATTTTTAGCCTAGAAAAATAAGGAATTACCTTGTAGAAAAGGAAATTTTTTTGACCAATCACAAATTACAACGTTTTACCATCAAGTCCATGAAATACATTCAAAGCGGCCAATTACAAGATGCCACATGGTACTTTTGTGGGTTTCATTGTCACTATTCAAAGACCAATGGAAATAATTCAAGTGTCATTTAATAGAAATTATAAACAATACCTAAAAGCCAATCACACTTCGTCATTGGTTGATTTTTTTTTTTGAAAGCGACGTGTGTTGATATTTAATTGAAAACAATATATGCAGTTTAATTAAATATTGTCATGTGTTATTTTAAACAAAGACACTTTTACTAATCAAATAATGTTATATGTTCCTTGGAGAACAAGATATAAAAGTCCATCCATTTAAAGTATGATATGTGTCAATAGTTAGAGTTAATCATGTGTCATCACACTACCCCAAGACTCCTATAAATAGAGATTTTCCTGAGTCACGTGGAAACATATTCAGAAGTATCGAAACTTTGCTGGAATCAAACTCCAAAATCTCCAAGAACTTCAACATTTAAATACAAAGAACATTTAAAGAGAAATCATTCAAATAATTTTTCTAGATCTCAAAGTTCACTTGAATCAAGCTCAAAGCCTCCGGAAACTCCAAGACACTACAAAATAGTGAAACTCTACAGATTCAAGCCTCTAAAGTCCCAAAATACTTCCACCATAAATGTACAAATATGATGAACATTCATCCAAATCATCATTCCAAGTTTCAAAGTTTTGTTCAAATCAAGCTTCAAAACCTCTAGAAACTTCCAAGACTTTGATCCATAAAAAATTCATCGAATTCAAGCTTTAAAACCCCCAAAAGAACTTTCACTATAAATCTTTGAAAAAAAAGAACATTGGAAGAACACACGAAGAACGCGAAAAACAAGAAGAAAGAGAAGTCTTTAACAAGCACATAACTAGAGATTGGGGTGATTAAGAATGAGATTATGGGTTTTGTTGGTGGTATTGCTGTTGTTGATCTTCTTGGGACTGAGATTGGGTTTTTTTTTTTTTTTTTTTTTTTTAATTATGATTTTTCCTTCAAAATTATTATTATTATTATTATTATTATTATTATTATTATTATTATTATTATTTAGATGCTCGTTGGCATAAGTGCTTGTTCGTGGGTTCCCCTATTTTTTTGCGCATGACATTGCATATTCTAGGGAATACACCTCAATTGAGTGGACAAGAGACGGGGTTTAGTGGGAGTCACTATCTGGTTTAGGTCTAGGAACTAGATGTTAGGCCCCTTGTGGAGGGCTTTATATATCTAGATTCTAGGTCGGGAGTTAAGGTACACAGGAATGGGAAGGTGTTAGGCATACAATCTTGCCTAGCCTATGGGCTAGCCTCTACTCATTTTGTTCCATATACTAATTATATGAAAGAACCCTCTAAGAGGCTACCCTAAACATGCGCGCGCCTACACACACTCTAGTTTTATGACATACAACACCCAAGCATGCATCTACGCATATATACACATACATCCACATCATACCACATCTCATCCCTATCATCATGTAGCATACATCAAAATATGGCAACAAGCACACTTCATCTCATCATATGGCAGCAACATGGATCTCATCAGTACATGTTCATCATCCTATCAAAGGATTCATATCACACATCAAACAAGTTCATCATATTCATACCATATTCACTATGTCCATATATGCATGCTGATATTCATATGCATTTACTTACCTCACTGCTTCACAACACATCCATACATAAATGCATGTTCATGTTCATATGCACGTTCATGTTGACATTCAAGTATTCAAACCATAACTAAAACAAACTAAGCATGTAAGACATGTTATTAGAGGCCTAGACATGTGATACTAAACAAACATAGAAGTTAAAACATGGAATAAAACTAATTAAAATGCATCAAAACTGAAAAATAGACAAATATGGGTATTCTATGTTAAGCCTGCGTGCACATGCGTACACAAAGATGAACTTGCGTACATAACCTAACCTAGAACCTAGCATACAACACTTAGCCTAAATTACATCTGAACTTAACAAAGAATTCAGCTAACCAATATGCGAATAAACCTAAGTTACAAAGCAGTAAATTAAAACAATAAAACAAAATAAAAACTAAAGGAAAGTGTTAGGACATATGTGAATCATGTTAAGAACATATGTCATTTAAAATTGGCTTGTCCTTTGACAAAACGCACTTTACTTGTAATTTGGTAGATCTAGGATGGTTTATGTTTTCAAAAAACATGTTCAAGTCAAGAGTTAAAGCCATACAAATCTGTCCAAGAAACAAGTGAAGAAGTGTTGTATTTTAAAACTCGAGCTAGCTCGACAAATTGTATCTATCGAGGTTTAAAAGGCAAATTTAGCCTGAAGCTCGACATCTCGACAGATACCCTATCTATCGAGATTTAGAAAATCAGTTTTTCAAATTTGATTTCACGCATATCCATGTGTATGTGTTTAGGCTTTCTTTTCTCACAACTGTAAACATATAAGAATTGTTTTAAGGTCCATCACACTTGATGCAAAGTGAATGCAAAAGGTTTTCTGCAAGCATATTATGATAGGAGACATATGTCCTAGTTCATCTTTCTTTTAAAGAAGCTGCTGTGTTTATATGCTGTAGGGTTTTATAACCAAAGAGCTTCTTGATCTTCATCGTGTGGATGAACTGAAGAACTTTGCAGCCAACATCCTTCTCAAGTTGGTGTGTTAGTCACGTACTGGGATTTGTGCATTGATTGGTTAGTCATGTACTAGGAGCTGTACATTGAAAATGAAAGATTATCACTACAGAAAAAATCCAATTGTGTATTGGAGTAAGGGTTTAACTGTAGGTTGGTATAAGGTACTGAGATTTCTTTACTTGTAACCGCTTGTGATAATAGTGGAATCTTGGAAGTGGTGACCTTAAAATCACCTAGTAGGGTTTTTGCCTTGGAGGTTTTTTCCATTCGTAAACAAATCACTGTGTCAATTTTATTTTCTACTGCATTTAACTTAGTTGGTGATTTGTTTGTTTTACCATGCTTATTGCATGTTAATTAACTTAATTAATTCATTTGACTAATTAATTGGTTAATTTATCATAAAGGGTCAATACATTCATGGCCTATCAAGTGGTATCATAGTGGGCACACTTTGATTAGGGTTAATCTTTGTTATGTGATCCATTGATTCCTGTTCTCATGAATAGAGGATAATCTTTAATTATACCTTCTTTATTTAATGGCAAACTATGCATACTTGAAAGTACGCATGAGAGCTTTCTTACAGTCATTAGATAAAAAAGTGTGGCAAGCTGTGGAGATAGGCTGGACCAAGCCTAAGGAAGCGCTGGCTGACTGGGATGATGCAAAGATCAAAGCGACTAACTTCAACAGCAGGGCATTGAATGTTTTATTCAGTGCGGTCACGAATGAGGAGTTTAACAAGATATCCTCTATTGAAACTGCAAAGAAAGCATGTACCATCCTCCAGAAAACCTATTAAGGAACTAAGGCTATCAAGGATTCGAAACTTCAGAAGCTTACTGCAAGCTTTGAAGAGATCAAGATGGAGGAGGATGAGTCATTTGATGAATTCTATGCCAAGCTTAAGGACATAGTGAACTTAGCCTTTAGTTTTGGGAAAACCATTTCCGAACCCAAGATTGTTAGAAAGGTGCTCAGATCTCTACCTGAGAGATTTCATGCCAAGATTACCGCAATTGAGGAATCAAAGGACATTGAAAAAATTCCTTTGACAGAACTGGTTAGCAACCTGTAGACCTATGAGCTGGGTTTGACAAGGATTGGGAAATCTATTAAGGGTAAGAGCATGGCATTGAAGGCCAAGAGCAGTAACACGGATGAGTCTTTTGACAATGAATATTCTAAGATGAAATCCTATATCACAAGGTAGTTCAAAAAGTTTATGAAGAATGGCAATGCTAAAGGATTTGACAAAGACTGCAAGTAATCCAATTCGTCTCAGTTTAAGAACCAAGATAAAGGGAAGAAGGATGCTAAGGATGGCGGTCAGTACACTGTTCCCTTCGGACCTAAGTGTTTCGGATGTCAAAGCTTTGGACACATGAAACAAGAGTGCCCAACGTATCTTAAGATCATTGGGAAAAACAAGGCCCTTGCTGCTTGTTAGGGTTTATGCCTTAAAATCCAATTTGCTGATATGTCAAAAATAATTAAATTGTTTAATTATATGAGACTATTTAAATATGAACTAATGGGACATTATCTTAGTCCATGAGATGCATAGTGTGTGATTTTTGTGAAAAGTCACAGAAGATATAAATCACAAGTTCTTTATAAACTCAGAATTTTAGTTCGTGGTCGGTGATAAAATTGGACATTTCATCTGCGAAGACTATAACATATCAACTAAGATGATTTGTCTTGATCATGGAAGTAGAGACTTCTAGTTGATATGTTTTAAGAGTTAAGACATATTGAACTGGACCGCTGTGAGATTTATTATTCTCCTAACGACTGTTAAATGAATAATAGATCTCATGAATTCTATTTACATCAACTCTAAATCCTGAGAGAATAATGGACATGATCATGAGATGTAGGCTGCTTTGATATATCAGGAGTGAGATCTATGAGTCACGATCAAAATCTCAGTATGTTGGGCAGCCGCATTTAGTGTTGATGGAACATATATTCTTAAGATAGAATTCATAATCTCTTAACGGAGATATAAAATATTCCCTTGAGATAAGTTTAATGTGTTTGATTATTCCGAGTGTTGGGCCCAACCACTTTAGTAAGGAGTTACTGAAGTATATATTTATGGAATTGGATTTCATAAATATATGATGAATAACATAAATGATTAAATTGGATACTTAAGGATTAAGATGTAGTAGTTTTCAAAATGGCAGTCTATATTCATGACTTTGTATTACTACGAATATTTTAATGATAGGGTTGCATGTATAATAAAGTTTTGGGATATAATTTATTAATGAGGCCTAGAGTGCAATTATATTCATATAGTGGTATGGAATATAATTAATGGTAACTTTAGACTTGTCAAGAGTTGACAGAAAAATCCAAGGCCCATTAGATCTAGAGTCTTATTTGTTTCCTTTTGGTCCCACTCCAAGCCACATACTAGATCTCAATTGGAATGGCCCAAAAGGCTAGCCCAATTAGATAATCAGTTATATATAAGGAGAGAAACATATAGAATTTCAGATATTCTTTTAGAAGTCTTTTCATAAGAGTTTTCATTACGATCTTACAATGAATGAAATGGTTTGTATGTGAGTGTTGAAAATTCTCTTAATCTCTTCTTGGAAACTGATTGAGAGACCCACTTCTTGGGCATAAAGTGGAATTGGAGTAAAGATTAAAAGTGTTCCCAAGTGCTTTTAATATTTTGTTTTGAATTTCATCGCACAGAGGTATACTTTCTTGTTTTTAAATTATGAAACTTACATAGTACATGTTATCAATTGTGAATTAAGTAGATCCGTTAATTTTCCGTTAGGTATATTTTATATGTGATACAAACATGTATTTTTTCAACACTGCTACCTTGAATGACACCGAACCCAAGGATGACTTGAATAATAAGGATGATGGAATCCTAAATGCCTTCACTGCCACTATAAATCCTACTGAAGGGATTGACGAAGAAATGGATGAAGAAGAGGACTTGGTGGAGTCTAAATTTGAGAAGATGGATAAACAACATGACATCCACATAGCCTATGCAAAATTGTACAAGGTCTTAAAAAAGCATGAGAAATTGTATAGGTTGGCCACCAAGAAGCTTGGTGATGTGGAGCTTGAACGAGAAGAAATCTTCACAAAATTTGATGAAGCTAATCAGACTATTGGAGCACTGCAGTTTGAGAACAATTTCTTGGCTGAGAAGACCAAGAAGCTTGAGGCGGAGCTGTTCTAGTCAGAGCTTAATTGGAGAGGACTTCAAGTGCAAAGCTTGATGAGATGCTTAACTTCCAGAAATCTGCATCTAATCAAACCGGTTTTGGATATAATTTCTCTTCTCCTAGTATTGCTTCTTCCAGTACTACTGTTTTTGTTTCACCTACTAATAATGTTGAATATGAGAATAATGATATGAAAACTGTTTTAGCTAGTGAGAATATAGACAATGGTAGATCTATTTTAGGGGCACCTCCTAAGTTTAATAAGAAAGAGACTAAGAACCCTAGGGCTAAGAAGAGCAATAATCAAAAGTCTAAAAGAAGAAGCAGCATCTCTATCATCATTGTGGAGCAACTGGACATACTCGATCTAATTGCTATAAGTAGTTAGCTACTCAACAAAATAATAGTATGATCTCATCGGGAAACCAAAATCAATTTTCATCCTCTTTTGCTCCTCTTGGAGATTTTCTAAAAGCCCTTATGTTCCTTTTGAACTTGAACGGTTTCAACTCTTCTCCCTCACCTCCAGATCAAGGGTTCGCTACATGGAAATTTTCTTTCAAGGTGTGGAAGGAAAAATGTCCTAAGTGATTTGTCACTTCTCTCTCTCTCTCTAATTTTTGCTTGCATTATTTGTGTGTTTTTCTTTCTTATTTTGAGTTAGTCTAGTTTTTATGTTTTGCTTTGGTTAACATATTTTTGTTTTTGTTTTTGTTTTTGTTTTTGTTTTTTTTTTTTTTTTTTTTCTGTTTTGCTTTATTTTTTTTTCAAATAAAATAAAAAAAATTAAAAATCAGAAAAATACAAAAATAGTGTGTGTTTTGTGTACATTGGTACTTGTGTACCTTGGATGGCCATTGAAATAAAGTTTTCAAAACTTTGTATCTTTTGTAGTTTAAATAAGCATTTTTATGCACAACTGAGCAAGTGCGCTATGTGGCTCGTGTTTGTAATGAGTAAAATTAAGTAATCTCTTGAACTTAATACTCATATCACTAAAATTATAATCTCACTATTGTTGTTCGCCAATCATGAAATGACATCTGTATGCTTCGGCATAGCAAAAGTGCAATGTCAATGACATCTGTGTTAGAACATATGTGAACCGTGTTAAGAACATATGTCATTTAGGATTGGCTTATCCTTTGGCAAGACGCACTTTACTTGTAATTGGGTAGATCTATGATGGTTTAAGTCTTCAAGAAATATGTTGTTTAAGTCAAGAGTTAAAGCTATGCTAATCTGTCCAAGAAACAAGTGAAGAAGTGTTGTATTTTAAAGCTTGACAACTAGCTCGGCAGATTGCATCTATCGAGGTTTAAAATGCAATTTTAGCCCGATGCTCGATAGTTGCTCTATAGATAATCTATCTACCGAGATTTACGAAAAAATCTGATTTCATGCATATCCATGTGTATGTGTTTAGGCTTTCTTTTTTCACAACCCTAAATATATATAAGGATTATTTTAAGGGCCGTCATTAGGTTGTTACACTTGTTAGTGCAAGCATATTGTGACCGGAGACAATTTGCCCTAGTTCATCTTTCTCTTGAAGAAGCTGCTGCATTTATACGCCGTAGGGTTTTGTAACCAAGGAGTTTTGTAATCTTCATCATGTTGATGAACAGAGGAACTTTTCAACCAACATCCTTCTCAAGTTGGCGTGTTAGTCATGTACTTAGATCTCTACATCGATTAATTAGTCACGTACAGAGAGCCGTGCATTAAAAAGGAGGGATTGTCATTACTGAACAAGTCCAATTGTGTATTGGGGTAAGGGTTCAACTGTAGATTGGTATAAGGTACTAGGATTCCTTTACTTGTAACCGCATGTTATGATAATAGTGGATTCTTGAGAGTGGTGACTTTAAAATCACTCGGTGAGGTTTTTGCCTTGGATGTTTTCCCTATTCGTAAATAAATTACCGTGTCAACTTTATTTTCCACTACATTTAACTTAGTTGGTGATTTGTTTGTACTACCATGCGTATTGTATATTAATTAACTTAATTAATTCACTTGACTAATTAATTGGTTAATTTATCATAAGGGATCAATACATTCTTAGCCTATCGATTTGTATGTTTCGGCATAACAAAAGTGCAATGTCAAGAGTTTAACATAATTGGGTATTTTCTTCTCTCTCTTATGTGCCTATGCATGGTATGCTTAAAAGAAAAATATGTAAAGAAAATAAAAGAAAAATAATCAAAATGCTTTATATATGATTGTAAACGTGTCTTATAGAAGATATTGGAGTTACAGGATATACCTTGAAGGTGATATCCCCCATCAAGCAGTTATGATTGTGTGTGAGTTAAATTGATATTCTCATATCTCAAATCGTCATAATATATAAACACTTATGCAATCTTGCAATGTTTTTCACACACAACATACAAATTCTTTGCTACTTTTGATACATAAGCAGGTACAATGTGATTTACCCATCACAAGGAATACATGTGTTAATGTATAATTACTAAACTGTCTTGACTTGTTTTTGAAATATAAAATTAGTTAAACTTGTTTAGTGTGTGTGTGTTTTGGATCTAAATGCTTGACATTTTTTTTTTTATTGAGAGACGTTTTTAAGAACTTAAAATGTTGATTAGATCTTTGGTTAAGTAGCATGCTTGATTGCATTCATTTTTGTACTTTTCTCTTCTTTGAAAAATTGTTTTTGCACTTCTCGACAGCTTCTCGATACCTCTCGACAGCTAAGCTATCTATCGAGCCTCTTAGTCTTCTTTCTCGACAGAAGTTAACGCAATCTCGATCTAACGAAGCTTTTGAGAATTTTTCTCCATAGCTTCTCGACAGATTCTCGATCTATCAAGAAACATTATGTCTGCTCGATAGATGCTTAATAGCGGTTCGATCCATCGGGGTCACTTTGCTGTGGACAGTTCTTGATAGCACCTCGACAACTTCATATGTTGAGAATTAGTGCTCGACAGTTCTCAACACCTCTCGATCCATCGAGCTTCGTGATTTCTATATATAGGCTTTAGCGCGATTTTCTCTCATTTCTCTCCGATCTCTCTTGATAGAATCCGACTCTTCACCTCCCCAAACACTTTTCTCTCTCTCTCTCTCTCTCTCTCTCTCTCTAAACCTCAAACATAATTGATTTTTGGCCTAGAGTGATCTTCCTTTATCTGGTATGATCTTGTTTTCCTTTTTCTTCATGTATTTCATTCATATAGACCTAGGTTTTGGGGTTTTTGAAAAATTTTGGGGTTTTTCAAAATTGATGAGGTTTTTGCAAAATTTTTGAGTTAGGTTTTGTTTAAATGATCTTATATGCTCATGCATTGTATCACATTTTCGTTTTAACAATGTTTCATGCATTATTGATGTGTGTTATGTTGAAATCATGTGTCCTGGTAGGATTGGATGAGGTTGAACCCATGATGCTTTTATTGTTGCATGTCATATGTTCATGCATTTTTCATGCATACATACTTCTCTTTTCTATCTTTTTGATGTTGATCTTGTTGGGACTCTCTCTCTCTCTCTCGGTTAGTCTGGGCATGGCATCTAAGCGCAAGTCTGCTCTGTCCCGAAACCCTCTTCGTTCTGGGCAGTATCTTCTTTTGATTCTACTCCTTCTTCTGTCCGGTTTCATGATGATAAAGTCCATCAGGACTTTTTGAAGAACTTTTCTAGACGTGGCATTCATTTGGAATGTCAAGTCATTTTTTCAGACTTTTCCGATACTGACCTTCTCACTGTCATCTACAGTATGGGTTGGGAGTCTATTTGTGTCTAGACGTGGAATTCATTCCAAACGCTAAATCATTCTTTCAGACTTTTTCAATACTGACTTTCCCACTGTCATCTACAGTATGGGTTGGGAGTCTATCTGTGACATCTCAATCACTTGTCCCTCCGTAATCATACAAGAGTTCTACTCCAATATGCATGGATTTGATTACTCTATACCTCATTTCATCACTCGCGTTCGAGGTATGCACATTGTAGTCACTCCGGATCTTATATCCGAGATACTACACCTTTCGAGGGTAGAGTTTGCTGACTACCCTGGCCATCCTCGTCTTCAGACTATGTCCAAAGACGAACTCATGTCTCTTTTCTATGAGACACCCTCATCTTAGGGTGAAGGACAAAACACCCCTAGTTCGGGCTTTGCAAAAAGTCCGAGGTTCTTGAATATGGTGATGACATTTGTTTTTTATCCCTTGTCTCACTATAATTCGATTACTGAGCCTCGTGCTCAATTTTTGTTATCCCTACTTGAGGGACTTACTATTGACTTTCTCTCTCACTTCATACTCTTCCTTATAGATGTCTATAAGGATATGATGACCCGTGATAAGCTTATTTTTCCTTCTGCTATCACACGGATTCTTTGCCACGAGTCTGTCTCCTATCCCGAGTCTCTTAACACCGTGATATGTGCCATTAGCATGGTGACTGTTAGACGGAGCAAGGCCCAAATTCGACTAAAGCGACCACAGACAAAGACGGCGACTCCTCTGGCTTCTTCCACTCCATTTACATCCGCTCCTTCTACTTTTGCGGGTGGTGTGACCCTCGAGGCGGTCATGGCATAGGTTCAGTGCATGGATGCTCGCCTTGATACACTCACTACTAAGTTGTATCGGGTGAACACCCGTGCCGGTCGTATTACACGACAACAGGCTCACCTTAGTGGCTTCATAGGTCTCCTTCTCCTTCTTTAGAGGCATCTGAGGACGAGGACGACGATGGTGACTCTGGTAGTGATGCTGATGCTACTGCTGATGAGATTGCTAGCTCTTTTGGTGACAATGAGATGATTGCTTCTCAGTGACTTACCATTTATCATTCGTGGCAAAAAGGGGAAGTAGTTTTGGGTATGAGAGTAGTCATGTATTTAGGGGGAGTGTTAGTATAGGAGATTATTTTGTTAAGGTGAGTGTTTATTTTTTTGAGAGATGTAGTGAGGACTTTTTGTATCTTTTTTTTTTTTTTTTTTTTTATAATCTTTTAGATACATTGTTCTTACATTGTGATAGCAAACCTTGTACTCATGATTGATATATATATCTATATATATTGAGGTTGTTATTACATTCTTCTCCTATCTCTTCATGTGTTGATTCTTTTCTCTCTTTATGCACATGCTTTTTATTTATTGTATGCAATCTTTTATTTCTGTTTCACACTAAGATGCCGTGATGAGTTTTGTTTAAAGTGTTTCAAAAATAAAGGTTGTCAAAGTCTTTCACGCCATGAACTTTCTTTTTGCAAAGTTCTTCAAGAGTTTGTGTTAGGATAAATTTTATTGTATTCAACAAGTAAGTATGAATTGAGTGACTTATGATTTCTCTCATATTTCATTTGTTTGTTGTGGTTTTGTCACAGATTGTCAAAGGAGAAGATTGTTAGGACATATGCAAATCATGTTAAGAAGATGTCATTTAGAATTGGCTTATCTTTTGACAAAACACACTTTACTTGTAATTGGGTAAATTTAGGATGATTTAAGTCTTCAAAAAACATGTTGTTCAAGTCAAGAGTTAAAACCATGCAAATCTGTCCAATAAACAAGCGAAGAAGTGCTGTATTTTAAAGTTTGTCAACTAGCTTGACAGATTATATCATTCAAGGATTAAAAGAAAAATTTAATCCAATACCCGACAGTTGTTGGACAAATCAGTAGCTATTAGAACTCCTCGTGTGTTGGGGAGGTAGGGTTTGTCAAATCCTTTTGGAGTTTTCTGTGATATGTAGGCTGATAGCTGTTGTTAATGATTCCCACTTGAAAGGATAGGGCCCTGAATGGTGAATCGGAGACTGTTGTATTTTGGCTCCATCTGTTTTGAATAAATTTACGTTAGTTTCAAAAAAATGTTTTGAATGTTTTTTGACCGTGTAGTGATAGGTCATAGGTCATAGGCCTATACTAAAATTATGTGCTTTAAGCTTGCTTCAAGTCTCTTTCCCTTTCATTTTTAGTATTAGAAAAGGAACTTACGATATTTTTCTTTTATTTTTATTATTTATTTTAGTGTTCAATTTTAATGATACTAATGAAATACTTTCATTAATACATATATATATGTACCATTTTTATTCAATCTATACATCGTATAGTATACTGCTAGTTTATGAGGATAAAATTTACTAATTTAGCAAGGAATTAAATGAGACAATACAAGAATTTTTTTTTTTTTTTGAGAACAAGACAATACAAGATTTAAAATGCCATGGTTTGGTGGAACAAAGGAATATTAACCATTGGAAAGTCACGTAAATGATGCAGTACATCTTTTGTACTTCACATTTAGTACTACAAAGTTATGACATCCTATAAAAATCTTGCAAACCCCATGACCTGCCTTCAAATTGTTCAAACCACTTCACTAGAATTCCACCTTCAAGTGCCTCTGATCTCCAAAATTTCCCATTATTTGTCAGTTATATTTCTCATCAAATTCATGCCATATAGTCTGGTGTCCCAAAATCTATTTTTCCGCCTTACAGAAGTCCAGTGCCTAGTCAGCCTAGAAAAGAAAAGACAAAAAAAAAAAAAAAAAAACAGTGCTCGAGTAATAGTTTTGATTACATTAATGGAGCACTTTTGTGTCAACTGGAATCAATGTGAGAATATTGCAGGCAAATCTGATTTATAAGGTAACTTCATAGGTCATTACATTTGTAAGTTTCTTGAGCCAGACAAATTAAATCGTATGTTCTTTCTCTGTATATGAAAGAAATGATTCAGTTTATTTTATTTTATTTTTTTAACTCCAAAAAATGGTGGTAATTTATATGATATTGTAGTTAGCATGCGCATAAAATTTCCAAGTACCGGACACGAAGACAGCTTAAAATATTGATTAAAAACTCTTCCTTGGAAAGCACGTGTCCTTTTTTCCTTTCTATAGTTCTTATATGCTTCAATTATGACTACTTCAATTTTGATCAAAACTATATATGAAATTAATATTACTAACAAGCTGTCAAGTGACCCACTAGGTCCAGCTCCAAGCTGTCAAATGGCCTAATTTTCTTTGTCATTGTTTCGTTGTCTAGCTAATTGTCATCATATGCTCTTTTTGCCACACATTTGTCTAATTCCCATATGCTAAAATTAAAAAAATAATAAAAATAAATAAAAACCAATGCTCTCTGTGTTGTGAGAGCCAAATGGCCGAAGCTGTCAATCTCTTAATCTAATGGGGAACTCAATAGAAAATTTGCAGATGATTTAAAATAAATATTGTAGGACAATAATGAAACTTTTCAACGATACAATACTTCGTCCTTTGTTAGGGATATACAAATAATTCACTGCTCCATTACCATACTATAAATATAATATAATCCTCATGGTGATGCACAGTGCAACCCACTTAAGTAACCTACTACCGCATGGCGCATGCTATCTTTGTCCTCTTTCTTGTAGTTGTAGAGGTACATAGATTTTATATTCTGATAATCTTATGCCAAAAAAATAAAGAACCAAGCATAAATTGCCAACCCAAGAAAAAAAAAAAGATTTGCCACTTGATCACATCGATCGAATCATGTCATGTTCGTGTAATTCTAAAATACATATCCAATATTCTAGTGCCCTTCGTGAACGGTAAAGAGATAAAAAAATGTTTCATGAACTTTATCCATTTAATTTAATTATCTTCGACAGTGTAGCTCACTATCATTAATGTCTCCAGTATGATAAAGACACATGTGACATGACAACTCACCATGTGCCATCTACAGAAGTTACGCAAAAAAGTAAAGCAACTTTTATTTCTCGATCTGACTCTATGTAACATGTTTCACACTTTCATTATCCTAATGCTGTACAAGACATTATTAAGTACCATGGTAACATTAGAGTCAGAGAGGCGTGGGCATAAATGTAAGCTACTGTTTTTTATGTACTTTCTTACTTACCATAAAGCTAGTCATGGCTTCCCATATCCCATAAAAAAAAACAAAAAAAAAGTCATGGCTTCCCAAAAAGCTCATCGTGATACTCCTCTATCATTTAATATCAGTTTATTGTTTTTGCTTAAAACAAAGTATGTAATAGAATATCGACCTCAATGTGTTAATGAAAAAGCATTATAAATGGGGGGACACGACAAAATCATCATAAATAAAGATATGAGTAGGTGAGCAACTCCATTTCTACTTTATCTTGCGAAAAGAAATTCGACGGTCCCACCTTCGTGTTTTCCATTCATTGAACACACAAATCTTTGCCCTTGTTTAAAACTCCAGCATCTTATTGGTGAAGCCTTGAATGCAATTTCTATTTGTTATAGAAGAATTTTAAAGGATACCTTGTGTTCGAGGTGCTACACTAATTAAATACAAAGATAGCAATATATTATATATAGTTGGTCATAACAATTTTTGGTAGCTTTAAAGTTTGATAAGAACAAAAAAAAAAATGTTTTATATGTTTTCTATGCAGAAAAGAAGTTAATATATATATATATATATATGCGTGCGTGCGCGCGAGCATATATTTTGACACGATCGTATAGAGAAATAGAAATAGAAAATGGCTATCGTCCATGTTTTCCTTTTTATTTTAGATTCCCAATTTCCTTCATATATTTTTGTTCCATCTTTTTATATGAATGACAAATTTTTGTTTTATATGACTTGCCAAATGCAATATTTGATGCTCCAAATAATTTTTTTTTAGAGGTTTTCAACTTATGACGTCTACTCCTAATGATAGCTATTTATCATTAGGTCGTGAAACCAATCAGTTTTTGATGTACCAAATCTCTTATTTTCCTTAATTTATATTAATACTATATCATTAAGCATGTGTTTGGATTATTTTAAAATTAAACTTACTTTCATTTGTAGATTATATACACTTAAAAAAACTTTACCTTTTATATATATATATATATATATATTACTACAATTTTATTTATTATTTTTTAAAACTAAATAAACTAATAAAAATAAACTATCCACAAAGACATTAACTATTGAAATTATAATCTTATTTTTCTTCTGCACTTTTTTATTGTTGTATTAAATAAAAGTTGGTATTTAAATAACGGGTTGTGATCCAGTGAAACAGCTACGCAATTATCATCCCTACGTGAAAGTTTTTTTTTTTTTTTTTTTTTTTTTTTTGAGAAAGTGAAATGTAAAAATTGATAAGGTAAAAAAGTAAAAAATACAAAGTAAAAAAAATTACACAATCAACTTTTATATCTCACGTGGAATGGTAATTGTACAATACAATAACCCTAACTATTGCACCGATCCAAATCTGTAATTAAGCTATCCAACTTATTTTTCTTGTTATAATTCTAATGTTTCATATTTTGCTTTTGTTTTTTCCTGAATCTTAAGAGCATTCACATCTTAAGAACTTTTTTTTTTTTTTTTTTTTTTTTCTATTTTACATACTTACTTTTTAAAACACCCTATATTATATTATATAATTTACACAATATTTGATTAAAATATAAATTTTTCTTGATTTAAAAAATTTTTTTTTCTTTCTTCACACCCAACAACTACTATCCACTCTTTTTTTTTTTTTTTTCATCGGAATATGTAAAAAAAAAAAAAAAAACTAAATGCAGATTGAAAAATGTCAGTGTAAATTTTCATGGTTACTGTAGTAACTATATATTTTTACCCAACTTTGCATAGCCTGATGTGAGTGAATTTCATATTTGATTGGCTAAAATGTGGTCATTTTTCTATTGATCATGTTAACGAATGCCCTGATGATAATTGTTAATAAACCATTTTAAGAAAATTTTTATATTATTTTTATGGTAAATTGAAAAAGTTGTCAAAACATTAATTCATTTTCTTCTTTTCCCATAAAAATTTTCCTAAAATAGTTCATTAACAAATATCCTTAGGAAATTTTTTAACTTTTTTCTTTTTTCTATTATACAAACACCGATGCAAGTGTTGTAATACTGTTATACAACTATACAAGTTATTGGAACCTTATATATATAAAAGACAAAATCGAAATAATATTATCACTCAACCATAAAAATCTTTAATCTCCTTAAAATGTAAATCATCTAAATGGTGAATGTTGTGGAAAGTTATAAGAAAAACAAAAATCTTTTCTCAAGAGATTTTTGAGAATCAAGTTATCGGTCCTAATGTGATTCAGGTTATTCAAGAGATTTTCAAAATTCAAGTTATCCCACCAGATTGGGGTGTTACCAACCTTGTTTTGATACCAAAAGTGGCGTATCTAGAAATGATCACTCAATTTTGACCGATTAGTTTGTGCAATTCTATCTATAAAGTTGTCTCGTATTATTTTGCAACATCTAAAACCATTTATTGCAACGGTTATTAATCTGTGCCAAGCCATCGAACAAGTGATAATATTATTCTAGCCCAGGAAATTATACGAACACTGGTGCATAAAAGAGGATAGGTTGGGTACGTAGCACTCAAATTAAATCTTGAGAAAGCATATGATAAGTTAGAGTGGTCTTTTATCCAGGAGTTCCTAGACTTTTTTCAAATTCCTCCTGGTCTTATTAAATTAATCATGAACATGATAACATCAACGAGACATCATATTCAATGGAATGACGCACCTCTGCCGGAAGTAAGACCGAGTAGGGGAGTAAGTTAGGGGTGTTGGGATAAGTGCCCTTAAATCCTATTGTATGATGCTATGTATGATATTATGTATGACATTATGTGAGAAATGATGTATGACTTAATATTGTGTTTAATAAAGTTGTTTTATTCTTATCTAAAATAATGGTAACATAAATATTCGGATATTATCATATAGTCCATGAGATGCATAGTATGTAATTTATGTGAAAAGTCACAGAAGATATAAATCACAAGTTCTTTATAAACTCAGAATTATAGTTCGTAGTTGATGATGAAATTGGACATTTCATCTGCGACGACTATAACATATCAACTAAGATGATTTGTCTTGGTTATGGAAGTGGAGACTTCTAATTGATATGTTGATATGTTTTAAGAGTTAAGACATATTGAACTGGACCGCTGTGAGATTTATTATTCTCCTAACGACTGTCAATTAAATAATAAATCTCACAACTTCTATTCACATGAACTCTTAATCCTGAGAGAATAATGAACTTGATCATGAAATGTAGGTTGCTTTGATATATTAGCAGTGAGATCTAAAGTAACGGTCAAAACCTCAGTATGTTGGACAGCCACATTTAATGTTAATGGAACATATATTCTCAAGATGAAATTCATAGTCTCTTAACGGAGATATAAAATATTCTCTTGAGATAAGTTTAATGGGTTCAGCTATTTAGAGAGTTAGGCCTAACCACTTTAGTAAGACTAAAGTATATATTTATGAAATTAGATTTCATAAATATAAGATGAATAACTTAAAAGGATTAAACCGGGTACTCAATGATTAAGATATAGTAATTTACAAAGTGGCAATCTGTTTTTATGACTTTGTATTACTACAAATATTTTATGAAGGAGTTGCATGTATAATAAAGTCTTGGGATATAATTTATTAATAAGGCCTAGATTGCAATTATATTTATATAGTGGTATTAAATATAATTAATGGTAACTTTGGACTTGTCAAAAGTTGACAGAAAAGCCTAAGGCCTGTTGGAGCTAGTGTCTTATTTATTCCCTTTTGGTTCCACTTCAAGCCACACACTAAAGCCCAATTGGGAAGGCCCAAAAGGCTAGCCCAATTAGATAATCAGTTATGTGGAGAGAAACATATAAAATTTAATATTAGAATGAAATGGTTTGTATGTTCATGTATGTAAGAGAGAGACTTCTTCATATTCTCTCTAGAACAAACACATAGAACTGATTGAAAAACTACACATCTTGAGCATCAAGTGGAATTGGAGTGAAGATTAAAAGTATTCCCGAGTACTTCTAATCTTTGTTTTGAAATTCACTATACCAAAGTACACTCTCTTGTTTTTATATTCTGAAATTTACATTGCACATGTTATCTATTGTGAATGAAGTAGATCCATTAATTTTCCGTTACGTATGTTTTGTATGCGATACAAATATGTAATTTTTCAACAAGAGGGACCTGCTTGTTGGGATTTATGCCTTAAAATCTAATTCATTGGTATATCATAAATAATTAAATTGTTTAGTTATATGAGACTATTTATAAATGAACTAATGAGACATTATCTTAGTCCATGAGATGCATAGTATGTGATTTATGTGATTTAGTCACAGAAGATATAAATCACAAGTTCTTTGTAAACTCAGAATTTTAGTTCGTAGTCGGTGATGAAATTGGGCATTTCATCTGTGAAGATTATAACATATCAACTAAGATGATTTTTCTTGATCATGGAAGTGGAGACTTCTAGTTGGTATGTTGATATGTTTTAAGAGTTAAGACATATTGAACTGCACAGCTATGAGATTTATTATTCTCCTAACGACTGTCAAATTAATAATAAATCTCACGACTTCTATTTACATTAACTATAATAGGTTGTTTTGATATATCAGGAGTGAGATCTATAAGTCACGATCAAAATCTCAGTATGTTGGGCAGCCACATTTAGTATTGATGAAACATATATTCTCAATATAGAATTCATAGCCTCTTAACGGAGATATAAAATATTCTCTTGAGATAAGTTTAATGGATTTGGTTATTCAGAGTGTTGGGCCCAACCACTTTAGTAAGGAGTTACTAAAGTATATATTTGAAATTGGATTTCTGAATATATGATAAATAACATAAAGGATTAAAACGGGTACTCAAGGATTAAGATGTAGTAATTTTCAAAGTGGCAGTCAACTTTCATAACTTTGTATTACTACGAATATTTTAATGAAGGTGTTGCATGTATAATAAAGTCTTGAGATATAATTTATTAATAAGGCCTAGAGTGCAATTATATTCTTATAGTGGTATTAAATATAATTAATGGTAATTTTGAACTTGTCAAGAGTTGACAGAAAAGTTTAAGGCCCATTGGAGCTAGAGTCTTATTTGTTCCCTTTGGTCCCATCTCAAGCCACAAACTAAAGCCCAATTGGGTAGATCCAAAAAGGCTAACTCAATTAGATAATCAGTTTTTATTTAAGACATATTGAACTGCACAGCTATGAGATTTATTATTCTCCTAACGACTGTCAAATTAATAATAAATCTCACGACTTCTATTTACATTAACTATAATAGGTTGTTTTGATATATCAGGAGTGAGATCTATAAGTCACGATCAAAATCTCAGTATGTTGGGCAGCCACATTTAGTATTGATGAAACATATATTCTCAATATAGAATTCATAGCCTCTTAACGGAGATATAAAATATTCTCTTGAGATAAGTTTAATGGATTTGGTTATTCAGAGTGTTGGGCCCAACCACTTTAGTAAGGAGTTACTAAAGTATATATTTGAAATTGGATTTCTGAATATATGATAAATAACATAAAGGATTAAAACGGGTACTCAAGGATTAAGATGTAGTAATTTTCAAAGTGGCAGTCAACTTTCATAACTTTGTATTACTACGAATATTTTAATGAAGGGGTTGCATGTATAATAAAGTCTTGAGATATAATTTATTAATAAGGCCTAGAGTGCAATTATATTCTTATAGTGGTATTAAATATAATTAATGGTAATTTTGAACTTGTCAAGAGTTGACAGAAAAGTTTAAGGCCCATTGGAGCTAGAGTCTTATTTGTTCCCTTTGGTCCCATCTCAAGCCACAAACTAAAGCCCAATTGGGTAGATCCAAAAAGGCTAACCCAATTAGATAATCAGTTTTTATTTAATAAGGTTTATTAAATAAGTAACTACCAATGGTAGTTAGAATGTATGTATGATGAAAAGAAAATAAAATAGTTTTTCTCCACAAGGAGAAGAAGAAGGATTTTTCTTTAAGAATCAACGTACAAAAGACTGATTGAGAGACCACACTTCTTGGGTACCATGTGGAATTGGGATGAAGATTAGAGGTATTCTCAAGTCTTGGTTTTGATTTTCACTGCATCAAGGTACGCTTTCTATTCTTTGTTTTAGAATTCAAGGTTACATGTAATCTCTCATGAATGAAGTAGATCCGTATTTTTTGATTTCGCTGTGTGTTTTATATGAAATGTAAAACTAGATTTTCCAACATCGCTATTCCCATATATCTTTATTCTATGTTTGGAACGCCTTTCCAGGCTTTTGGAAAAGGCAGTTCGAGATAAGAAAATCCACCCTATAGGATTTCGTGGGCAAATTCATATCTTCCATTTATTTTTTGTCGATGATATTTTCCTGTTCACCAAAGCTAAAGTAAATGATTGTCAGAACCTTCGAAATATTTTACAGAAATTCTGCAATGCTTTGGGCCATATTATCAAAACCCATAAATCTCGTAACTGGTTTTCACCCACTACTCCCCGAAGAACGAAAACCCTTATTGTTGGCATCTTTGATATACCAACTACGACCCAGATCAGTCCTTATCTAAGGACCCCTATATTTACCACAAGACGTACAGCTATTGCATACCAATTTTTAGTAGATAAAATCAAGAAGCGAATTGCAGGCTAGCAAGCAAAATATCTTACTATGGCTGGTAGGGCCACATTAATCAAATCCTTGGTGGCTTTAATACCTCTTTATGCCATGCAAACAACATTGCTTCCCTTGAAAGTGAGTCGGACACTAGACAGATACAGCTGTAGGTTCTTATGGGGAGATACGAATCAGTAACAACAATGTCACATGGTGAGTTGGGAAACTCTTACGACACTTAAGGATGTAGGGGGGCTAGGGCTATGAACTACTAGTCATATGAATGTGGCAATTCTTATGAACCAAGCCTGGCGTCTTCAACAGAATCCTAATATGATATGGGTGCAAGTTTTAAAAGCCAAATATTTCCTAACCACGAACCTTTTTGATAGGGTCCGCAGTCCTCGAAGCTTACATATTTGGACTGCCCTGTATGAAGGCATGCAATGGCTTCGGAGTGGGATGCAATGGATTGTAGGTGATGGACAAACCATTCGTGTTTGGCAGGATAATTGGCTTCCTGGGGACACCCTCCGAATTCGCATTGCTGGGCCACTTTTGCCAAGTGAAGAACAACGTCTAGTTACTTCTCTGCGCAATAACCATAACTGGATGTTCGACTGTCTCGAAGTACCTCTCCCAAAATGTATACAGCAACTCATTCAAGGTATACCTGTGACACAAGTCACTAGCATTCCTGATGCCTTTGTGTGGCCCCATAATAATGGTATTTGTTTGGTAAAGTTAGCCTCGAAATATCTTTTCCAAATCATGAGAGTGCCCAATGAGAAACCTCTGTGAAACTGGATATGGAAGCTTCTATGCCCAAAAAAGATCCAATTCTTCATCTGGAAAGCCATGCGTAACTGAGTTCCTACAAGGCAGTATCTTGCTTTCTCTAGACCATACATAAGTAACCGCTGTCCTCAATGTAATTCTCTTGAAACAATGATCCACATTTTAAGAGACTGCCCGTGGGCCAAGGAAGTCTGGTGTCATTCACCGGGTGTCCTGCCACTTACATTTTTCCAATTACTGTTACAATTATGGTTGCAAACCAATGCAACTGGAGGTGCTGTTATCCTGAACTTGCAATTTCCCTGGAAAATATACTTCCCCTTTTTATGTTGGCATCTATGGCTAGCCCATAATGAGCGTATATTCCACAATCAATCGAGTTCCTAGAATAGATTTATTTATAAAACGATCCAGGCCACTATTGAATTTTTTTTTTGGTAGGTCTGGATAAACTTGTCCAACATAAAGTACATCAACCAGTTATATGAACTGCTCCTGTTGAACCATTTGTCACACTTAACATGGATGGTAATTCATTAGGTTATCCAGGAAGGGCAGGGGCAGCAGGCCTTTTGTGAGATAGTTCTGGAAAATGGATATCAAATTTTTCTTTGAATTTGGGCATTACGTCAAACAATGTGGCAGAACTGGGAGCAGTTCGTCGGGGGCTTCAGTTGGTTTAGAATTTATATTTATCCACCTTGAAATCGATTCTATGATGGTGTTAGCCTGGTTAACTAATGGAATTCTACTTTCTCTCCTAATGTGTTTCCTTTTTTATGTTATTGCAGGATCCTTATGGCACAAGCATGGGCAATTCGGGTGCACCACATCTACCATGAAGCAAATGAGTGCGCCAATGGTCTCGCGAAACGGGAAAACCACCAACAACAAGTTTTGATTATATATGACAACTGTCCTACTTTTGTGTATTCATGTTATGTAAGGGACATGCTCAGCCTAGAGAATAATAGACTGTGTACCCAACAACCGGCTATAGTTGTTGATGTATGAACACTGTTTATAAGTAAATAAAATCTCTATTTCTACCCCCAAAAAAAAAAAATAATAATAATCCCACTTTATTAACATTGATGATTCATCTGTTCTTCGGTGAAAAGCAGGATGTTAAATTAATTAATTAATCCAGGGCATGTCTGCTGAATATGAAGCAAAATAAACCAAAAAGATATGAGGCGCCATGGGCAACAAAACAAAATTTGCCAAATGGTAATATAAGATATGCGTGTAATTGATTGATGGACGAGCCAATTGTTCACGTGAAATAAACCAAAAAGAAAAAAGATGCCATATCAAATAATTCAACTTGGTGAATTAACAATCTTTCTGTTCATAATAGTACAATCTTTGACACCTCGGATCCTATAGTTTGAAATGAAAGTGAGAAAACGAAGACAAATAAGAAAATTAAATAATAAAAATAAAGCTTCTTTTAAGTTTTCCCAACCCCCTTTCTCTTTCGTCAAAGTTAGTGGGTACCACTGAATATGAATGGCCCAATATGGTTCCACATTCAAATTTCTACGAGTATTATTTCCTGCAATCAAAGACACCAAGCGTGCCCAATTGAGTTAATTACACTTGTCCACTCCAGCTGTGCCCATAGCCCCACTCTACGAGAAATTATAAGTTCTCAGGGTGGATAAGTGATGTGATCTACTATTCTAATAAAAGACTCTTACTTATTTAAAATTGTAGAGTTTTAAATAAAAACTGAATGCTGATTTAACAATTTTAAATAGATGAGAGTTTTTTACTAGAATGGTGGACTATATCATTTATCCACCATGAAGACGGTGTAATTTCTCCCACTGGACTTAAGCTCGGTGTAAGATTTTTTTTTTTCTCCTCTTGTCAAATGAGCCTTGGAGTTTTAAGATTCCTCTCTCAATTATTTTCAGTGGGACCAAAGTTAATTTATCCGGTTAAAAGTTGTTCAAAACATGGACCGGAAAAAAAAAATCACGTGAAATTTTCTTATCGCGTGCAATATTAGTGTTAACATTACAATTCATATAGAAACTTAATTATCACTTAAAATAAATGAGGATCACATTACATTTCTATATATATAATACTAGATGAAGCTAAGAAAAACTTAAATTAGAATTTCAAATTAGAGTTCTAATTTTGCACCATTTGTCCTAAATTATTTATTCTTAAAGAGTTTTATTTTTTAATTTTAGAATCAAATGTGGGATCACATCATAAATATTATCTAAGTGAGTCATTAAGTACAAAAACTAAAAAGTCTAGAATAAATGAATCGCAAAATAATAATAATAATAATAATAATAATAATAAAGTGTTTCACAATAATTTTAAAAAAAAATGGATAATTTACATTTTATATCTAGTAATATCCATACAAAATTTTTTAAAGAGTTAACAAAATATAAAAATGATTATCAATAGTATTTAAATTATATATATATGAATTATATTATGCATCTTATTGTATATCGTTAAGTGTATCCATGCATATGCATGAAGTTACAAGCTAGTTTCATAAAAAGAGAGGGCCCTAAAGTTCTACTACTTTAGGAAATAAAACAAATAGAATTCGTAAATAGCATCTCACCTTCACCAATTCCACCCTCCCCCCCCCCCCCCCTCCTTCTTGCACTTAAGAGGACACTCAAACTTAAATGTTAATGAGTAGCATTACATTCTTTAACTGAACCATCCATTGATTGGTTGATATTATTTACATGATATGATTAGAGATTACTCTTTATCAATGGAAATTTATTAGGTAGTCCGAAAGTATATTCACTTTCTTTCACATTAGAGTGGGTTCCATGGTGAGTGGGACCCACCCTTATGTGAGAGGGAGATAGTATATTTTCAGAGTACCTAATAATAACTATTTATTAATATGAGTTTATGCACTTAGAGTATTTGTTAATGAACCATTTTAAGAAATTTTTTATACAACTTTTATGGATTATATAAAAAATTGTTAAAAAAATTAGTTTTTTTTTTCTTTTTCTTTTCCTATACAATGTTACTTAAAATATTTCTTAAATTAATGTCTTTTGGACATTCGTTAACTTTTCTCTTTTAATATTATATTACTCATTCAATAGCATTTGATTAAATTAATATTTTTAAAATCCCATCATTGAATTAAACATTCTATTCATTTTTACCTACACGCCAAATTTCATATCACTTGAATGTTATTTACTATTTGATCAATAAATTTATATTCTATAACTATTTATAATTTTAAAATAAAAAAAAAATCTATAAGTAAACAATACAAATCAACAGTAAATTTGTTTAAGAAAAACTTAACCAATACAAGCTTATCACACGGTAAAATATATTTGGATAAAACTTAGGTATAGTACATTAAGTGTTGTTCTTTAAATTCATCTCTTAAGATTTTGCCATATGATTACTTAACTAAAAAATACACTTTCATCACATAAGAAAAAATTTATATGACAGAATTCTAAGAAAGGAACCTAAGGATTAACATCTAAATATTGTACCTAAGTTTTGCTCAATATATTTATATCTAGTTAACATCACGCATGTGTATACACACAGTGAGTATAAGGAGATAATCTATTACATTGCGTTAATAACGCAATGTATTGGATTTGTCCAAAAAAAAAAAAAAAAAAAAAAACCCCTCATGCAATGCAAAACTATTATTAAAAGGAAAATTATTAGGTATTCTCGGAGTACTATAAATGCGTAGTCCCTCCTCTTACATGAATGGTAGGTCCCACTATGAATTTAATTAGTGAAACTCATTATTCATGTGAAAGGAAGGAGTACGCATTTATGGTACTATGTGAGTACACAATAATTTCCTATATTAATATATAACATCAATAAGAATTAATTACGCGAACTGTACTTAAAGCTATAACTCTATACACACTAATTTTGACAAATTACAAGTGAAGCCAAAACTAATTTAAAACTGTGCTAACTAATTTGTCGATCGGTTTAGACTTTAGAGCCATATATATGAAATAATTGGAACTTGAATATAGTTGGACGGCATTAACTTTCATGACAAAGAAGAGTCAAAATCGACCGTTTGGGAATCTAAAAGTTTATACTTCAATTTATGAAAGATGTAATGAATTTAATTCCAAAGAATATATATAATCTGTAGATATCTAACTTTTATTTATTTATTTTTATATTTTAAAATTGTTTGGATATAATCTGTGGATATATAATCTGTAGATATATAAACAGTTTAATATTGTTGAAAGTGGAAAAATTTATACTCTAAATATTTTCATTAAAAATACTAAAAAGTGTAAGTTAGAATACAAGACTTCTTCACAAAACAATGATCATTAATTTGAAATTTATTAATTCCTTCTTAAGATAAAAACTTATTTAAAAATGAGTCTTAATAGTTCACTAATATAAAATAGTCTTCTTTATTAGGAGAATTAGCTTCATTGTTATATCTATTTGAATTTAAAAAAGAAAAAGAAAAGGATTGACACACATGAACACATGTAAATATTATATATATCCCATACTTTTCCTGCGTTCTGAACCCAAGTCTCGTCACTTGTCAGCCATTTATTATTTATTTGTTGATTAGTGGTAATACTAATTCTATAGTATGTGGGTAGGCAGCATGTCTTGCAAAAGTTGAGTCTTTAAATACAGATCTTAAACGCCAGCTGAAATTCACACACAAGAAGGTGACTCTAGGAAAGAAAATATTTTCTGTCTGGGTGATCAGAGTAAGTTCGAGACATGGGATCAACGAAGACAAGTTTGGTCCTTGGTTTCCTAGGGTTTTTGTTTCTGGATAGCCTGCTGTTTTGCTCGGCTTACAATGTCCACCACTACAGCTTTCTTGTAAGTGTCCACAATGACATTTTATGAGAATGAAGTTATTTTCATTACATATTTATGTTGGACAAGTTCTCTCTGTGTACAGTACTTGTGGTTCATTTCCCACCAGAAATGTTCAGATTACGAAGAGATTGATGTGCAAATTTGGCTGTATTAAACTATTAATGTGTGCTTTTTAAAAAAAAAAAATCATTGTCCATTTTGTGATTGTAGCTGAGGGAGACGAACTTTACAAGGCTGTGTACGACAAAGAGTATGTTTACGGTAAATGGTCAATGGCCTGGCCCAACCATTCATGTTCGCAAAGGTGACAAGGCATTCGTCAATGTTCACAACAATGGAGACTATGGTGTCACTATTCACTGGTAATGACTCTCTCTCTCTCTCTGTGGGATGACTGAGATACCGTTTATTTTCCGTGTTGGAAGAGTGGGTAGGACAAAAGTACTGTTTTTGTTTTTGCTTTTTAAAAACACTTTTGCTTTAGAAGACTAGGAAGTTCCTTAATCTGGAGAGAGAAGAGGAAAAAGCAAGCTTCTTTTAGAGTAAATTTCAAAGGGCATGAAATGATGGATTTTGGTCTGGGTTAAATCAATTTCAAAGTTTTGCTTTGAGGTTGATTTTTTTTTTGTCTTTTTGTCTTTTTTTTTTTCGTGTATATAAGTTATTGATTAAATTTTTTTTTTTTTGGTTGTTATTGATTAAAGTTGTACTTATAAAAAAGAAGTTCTTGATTAAAGTTATTTATTCTGAACCATGATAATCAACTAGTTTGAACTGAATAATTAAGACATCAATGGTATGAAATAAAAATTCATAAAAACTGAAAAATTAAAAAAAAAAAAAAAATTCTTGTCTGATGTAGGCATGGAGTGAAGCAACCAAAAAATCCGTGGTCAGATGGTCCAGAAAATATTACACAATGTCCTATTAAACCTGGAAAGAATTTCACTTATGAAGTCATATTTTCCGACGAAGAAGGAACTCTTTGGTGGCATGCCCATAGTGACTGGTCCCGCGCCACAATCCACGGTGCCATAGTCATCCTGCCTGAAATTGGAAAGACTTACCCTTTTCCCAAGCCATACGCAGAGCAAGTGCTTATACTTGGTATAAATCCTTGATGGTTAATGGCTATGAACTTTTTACGCTGTTAAGATTATATACACAACTAATTTTTCACACTACTTCAATACATTGCAGCGGAATGGTTTAATGGAGATGTAAAAGAACTTATTGACGAGGCCACTTCAACCGGTGGTGATCCAACCCCATCAAATGCCTACGCTCTTAATGGCCAACCAGGATTTCCAAATAATTGCTCCAATGGTACGAACATATTTTAACCATGCATATTATATGACAAAATGAAAAGCCTTAGTGTGGCCAAAACCACAAAATCAGTATAGACAGAATATATTTTACTATGTTTTTTGCGAAGTCTATAAAAAAAAAAAAAAAAAAAAAAAAAAGAGTCATAACATTTGCATAACACTGTATCCTAGCCTAATTTTTTATTATGAAAAATGCTAGGGTTATAAAAAATATTATACAAGTTTTTTTTCTTAATACAAATTGTTAACGTGGTAAACTGGTCAAAAACTGGGAAAACCCAAAACTAGACGTTTTTTTTTAATTCTTTAATCTTTCCGGTTTTTAAAACCATAGGTAAATGGTTTCCAGTAAATAAAACAGCGACGTTGGCTCTTTGTTATTATGTTAAATAAAAAGTTTTGTAAATTAATTTATGTTTCTAGTATCACTCTTTAATTATTTTATTCTATTATATGATGAACTGACTTTTCAACCATTTAAAAATATTATAATAATTTGTTGTGCGCTTAAAACAACTCATACTTTTTCACAGCATGTTAGTAAATTAGCCATTTACAGTTCGTAAAAAGTGTTATGAACTGTTGGGGTTTGGATTACAAAATTTTTTATAATGACGGGACGGGTCGGGTTGTGTTAGGTTCGGATCATAAAATTTTAAACCAGCTAAACTCGACCTGATTTACTCATATATTTAATATATATTTAAAATATATTATATAATTAATAAATTTTTTTTTTAAATAATTAGCTCTTCCTATATATCTTATATAAAAGTCAATTAGTTCACACAAACCCTAGTAAATTACTATTGTTGTTTAGTCATTAGTGTTGTTTACCTTTAAGAAGTTACATTGATATTAATCTTTGAGTTTTTTAATATATTTATATTTAAATATTTTTTGCTCAATTTAATAATAATAGTAATAAAAAATTGCCCAAACCATGAGTTTAACCCAATCTATGGGTTGGACTTATGTGATAGGTTAGGTTGGGTTAAATTTTTTTTAACCAACCATGATGAGTTGGGTTAAAAAATCCCCTTAACTCGATCTAATCCTACCCATGCATACCCCTAATAAACTGTGTTGAACATTGAAACCCCAAATGGTTTTCTTGTCATTCAGGGGAAAAAAAAAAGGTTTTCTCTTTGTTTATTGGCAAAGTAAAAAGCGTTTGTCTTGTTAGTGATTATTAAGGAAGTGTTGCTTAATTGGGTGAGAACTTGGATTGGATGTTGCAGAGACATCATTTCGTTTTCCAGTCCAATATGGGAAGACATATCTCCTTCGTCTAGTCAATGCCGGGATGAATGAAGAAATGTTTTTCGGAATTGCAAAACACAATATAACAGTTGTGGCTCAAGATGCTGCATACATAAAGCCCATAACCACAAGTTACATCATGATAACCCCAGGGCAAACAATGGATATATTGGTCACAGCAAATCAAGCACCTAGTTACTATTACATGGCTGCTTCTCCATTCTTTGACTCGAGTGCTCCATACGATGCTACCAACACTTCAGCTATTCTCCAATATACAGGCACTTATACAATTCCAACCAATATTTCTTATCCAACCCTTCCTAATGTCACAGACAAGGCTGCTGCAGACAACTTCACAACTCGTATAAGATCCTTGGCTAGTGCTGAGCACCCTGTTCATGTGCCCAAAAATGTCACCACACGAATTTTCATCACAGTTTCTGTAAACCAGATAGTTTGTGCCAATGCCTCCTGCGGGGGTCCAAGTGGTAATAGGCTATCTGCTAGCTTGAACAACATAAGTTTTGTCACCCCATCCACTGATGTCCTGCAAGCATACTATAAGTACGTACTACATCTACAACGCCCTGTTTTATTTTTATTTTCTATTTCTTAATTTCTTTCCTTCTCATTATACATACATATATACACACACATATTTTGCTGTCTTTTTGTTTTTGTTCTTTTTTAATCAACAACTGTTATTAAATGGTTATTCTATAGACACATACTTGGTCACATATTTTAACACAACTTGCACATTTGTCAATATATAATTGATTAAATTATTTACTCACAGGTTTAATATTGGTATTTAATAAAAAGTAATCTAATAACCACTTATCACTATATGTCTAAGGGTGTGTTTGGTTGGGGTGAAAATAGAGAAGATGGAGAATAAGGGAAGGTAAATAGGGTGAAAAATGTTGTTTTTCACTATTTGGTTGAGAAAAGAAAATAAGAGAGATAGAAAATAGGAAAGAAAGTTTTTCTTCCTGGATTCACTTTTTTCATCCTCTCAAATTGGGAGGAAAATGAGAAGAGAAAAGTAATAAAAAATGCATTTTATACAAATACTTCCACTTTATTACACTCACCTACCTCTTTCACTTTCCCACTATTATATAACAATAACATAATAGTCAATTTATGTAAATTATATTTTCTATCCTCCCATTTTTCTCTCCAACTAAACGAGAAAGTTTTTTACCCTTCCACTTTTTCGCCCTTCCAACCAAACACACGTGAGGAAAAACCACACCTTTTCTATCTTTTCACTTTTTCACCCTCTCACTAATCTTTCAATCTCCCACTTTTTCACTCTTTCAACCAAACGGACCGTTAAAGTGTGGTTCTAAATCTTTTATTGTTTGAAAATTGAAAATACTAACCGATAAAGTCAAAATTATATGAGCTGGCTTGGTTAATAAATTTTTGGAGTATCATTTACTCCAGGAAATATTTTTCTATGAGAAATGAACTGTGGAAATTTTTTTTCTTGTTATGAGAAGCTAATTATCACATTTAATTCCCCCATAAATCTTGCATTTGGTAACATGGGGAAGTAAAAGTATCACTAAATAAAAAAGTGATTGTATCTCAAGTATATATATTATTGAAAATGACCTAATTTTGAGCTTTTTATATATGCAGAAGCTTGCCAAATGTTTTTGACAAGGACTTCCCGAATTTGCCACCCTATAAGTTTAACTTCACTGGAGACGTGGGTAATAATACATTATACCCAAGCCTAGGAACAAAGGCAAGGTTGATAAATTATGGGGACGTAGTGGAAATAGTGTACCAAGGGACAAACGTTGGGAATGCAGAGAATCACCCAATGCATCTACATGGTTTTAGCTTCTATTTGGTTGGGAAGGGTTATGGCAATTTTGACCTTACCAATTCAACAAAGACTTACAATTTGATTGATCCACCAGAAGTTAATACCATTGGAGTTCCTAAGAATGGATGGGCTGCCATTAGATTCGTAGCCAATAATCCTGGTACACTTACTTTCTCTCTCCGTTTTTATTTTTATTCAATAATATTAGGAGCACAATTTTTTTTTTCATAATAAATTTCACAACTATTGAAGTGATCCACTAAGTGGTGAAGAACAAATAATAGATCCATGAATGTCAGTTAAGTCAATTACTCACACCCACTGCTTCAATGATCACAAACTAGTTTTTACCGCAACTCTAATGTGACAAACAGTAAAGAGTTATTTATTATTTATATATAACCCCACTATTTTTTTTTTTCACTATTCGCTCGTTGCCACATCGCAGGTGTAGCAAAGAAGTCGCGTAAAAGTCTAAAAATTATTATGAAGAAAGCTGCATTCATAGCATTATTATTATTATTATTATTATTATTTATTTTTGAATGAATCTCTCTGACTTTCTTGCTGGCAATATGCATAGAAATGAGAATGAGAATGACAGGGTGATGTTTTTTCAGGGGTTTGGTTTATGCACTGTCATTTGGAACGGCATGCGAGTTGGGGTATGGACACTGTTCTAATTGTGAAGAATGGCCCCACCAATGAAACAAGTATTCGGCCACCCCCAGCTAATTTACCTATTTGTTCTTAGATTGGAGAGTGTGAAAATTTAATAATAAAAAAAAAAATCTGCTTGGATCTCTGCGGAATCAATGCACGGAACGTGATCTAAATGAGATCTTCAAGAAAATTGTCGTTTGTGCAAGATGTTCAACGTGTAAGATGACAGTCGTTTAGAATTTTTTGAATTATTCTCCTGTTTTCTATTTTCTGTTTTGGTTTTTGGTTTTCGGTTTTTGTTTTATTTTATTTTTGGGTCTTATTTGTAGAAGGTATTGAATAAAGTATTTATGAAATTTGATATCTATCTCTGTCTGATATAATATTTTGGTTCACCTATCAACCTTAAAGATCAAGTTTGTGTATTTTTCCTTTCCCCAAAGGGTAGGATTATACTTTCCTGTCCATGTTCGGATTAGATTTCAATAGTGTTAGTCTTAGTCTCTTAGATATGATATTAACATTTTACCAAACCTAAAAAAGAAAAAAGAAAAGAAAAAGAAAAAGAGAGGATATTATGATATTAACATGTTTTAAGTAATGATAACCTCAAAAAATGGTGAAATTTAGAGCATGCAGATGGAATTATAGGTTAAATTTTAATTGATTATAACTCAAAATTTTACTTCGTCAATTTTTTCATATAGGCCAATATTAACCTATTCATTTTTCTCTCTATTTCAAATTAAATATATTTTTTAATTATCTTTTTTTAATTGAAATAAAGGATGATGCATTAGTGTATGTTTGGATACTAATGAAAAATTAAAATTATTTTACTAATCAGTTTATTTTTGCTACTATTCACGGACTCTACTCAAAGAAGTCAATACTGTACCGAAGGCTGTACTAGTTTGGCTAGCTACCAGTATGATATATTTTGGGTAACGGTCAATACCGGTGTACTATTTCGGGTTTACCGCTATTTTATATATTTAATATATATATATATATATATATATACATACACACATACCAATATTAAGTGACTCCACCAACATATATATTTTAAATAATTTTGGAGCATATATTAAGTGACTCCATCAATATTCAATATTATGCATCAAGTGACTCCACCAACATGGATTTTAATTGCAACATGGAAAAAGAAATTTCAAACACTCGGGCAGCAAACTTATATTTTGATTAAAATAAAGGTAGTAAACTTATATAAATGAATGAGTGAATGAAGTAATGTACTTTTAAAAAACTGCTACAATTACAAAAAAAAAAAAAAAAAATTTCGTGTTTCGGCCTGGTATGGCCGATATGTAGTCAAAACGGCCGGAATTTGCCGGTATGGCCAGTATACGGCCGATACTACCGGTATTTTTTTTAGTACGAAATAAAGGGTGCACCTATACCGGGGCATTGGTCGATATGGGCCAGTATGGTACGGTATTGATAACACTAGCTCTATTGCACTTTTTGGTACTATTAATGGGCTCTGCTGTACTATTTTAACTAACTTTTTTTTTATCTATAGTACTTTCAGCAATAAGTTTTCAATTTCAGTAAAATAAACAGTATCCAAATAGATCCTAAGTGTTAGTTTGGATTGCGCTGAAAATGTTTTTCAGCGCGTTTACGTTTTAAACATTGAGTTTCGTGTACTGTTCACGAGATTTACAAGTATGAAATTCAGCAAAACTTTTATTAAAACTAGGTCTTATAGTACTATTCACATATTTAAAAATTATTTTACTACAATATTTTTAATTTTTAATTTTTAATAATAAACAGTATTCAAAAGGACTCTAAGTATAAAAAAATTTTCACCACAAGCAGTGAGTTGTCAAAAAAAATATAGGTTATATAAAAAGAGAAGTTTCAAGCTTAGTCGATGAGTTGTCAAATAAAATATATGTATATAAAAAAGAAGTTACATGCTTAAACAGTGCTTTAGCACGTACGTACATCAATTCGCTTCTGAGCAAATGTGTTGAATTCCTGTCATGTGTCGAGGGAAGTCATTCAATAGGGTCCTGGAAGTTTTGGCAATGCATGACTATATATATATATATATATATATATATTCAGTTCCAGTTAAAGCCGTTTAATTGAATAACTTCGCTGAATCACACAAATATTATATTAACGTAAAATAATTTGATTGCATTTTAACGTAATTAGATTGAATAATTCAAGCAACTGTTTTGCCCCCACTGAATGAAATAATGGAAAAACTGAAAAAGCACTTCTTAATTAAGTTCCCACGTGAAGAAAGAAACTAGCCTCTGAGAGGAGAAAAAAACAAAACAAAAAGCTTCCCCCAACGACTCTCTGACACACAAAGACTTTTTTCTTTTAGTTTTTATCCTGTTTTCACCCAAATGGCAAGATTCATGATTCATCACGGCAATTTTATTTTTCTTGTCCCAATTTTTTCTCCTTTTTGTTTTTACCTTTTTCACAAAAATTGCAAGATTCATGGCAATATTTTTTTTTCTCTTCTGTACGGCATTATTCCATTGTTGGTTCCCATATTATACACAAAATAACAAATTAAAAAAAAAAATTACTGAAATTTCTTTATATGGTACTAAAGCCCCATCAAGTATCTTTTTATTTATTTATCTCCACCATCTCTTGGCTCTTGCCTCTATCATAATATCAAATTCTAAATTTACTATACCCAAATTTTAAAGACCTAGAAGAAGAGAGAAAGAAATGTTGAATTCTACCAATGTTTTAAGAACGAGTTAGTGTAATGTGTGTGTATACAACTCTATAAGTATATTGCTATATTTTTAACACTTTTAGAATTGTTTATTTATTTATATTTATTTTAATGAATCAAATTATATGTCTAAACTTTAGGTATTTAGATTAATCCCTTACTTTGATTGTTAGAATATCCGGAATGAAAAAATCATATAGCGATTTTAAAATATGTAAAAACATCTATGATTATTGAGTAAATTGACATACATATGAAAAAATAAATTATAGTTTACCTTCATACTAGAATTTGTATGATAATTACATCTGTTTGCAACTTTTTTATTTATTTTGTTATAAATACCAATTAATATTTTTTAAGTTCATTTTTTAAATAGTTTTTATCAATCTTGCCTCCCGAATGAAAATCTTGGCTTCGCCACTGAATTTAATTTAAGTTATTTTTTTTTATTTTTTACTAACTATTTTATTCTTTAATTTTAATTATATTATATTATTAAAATATTTAATTTTATTTATATATGATTTTTTTTCAAAGTGTGCATCACAGAAACATATATTATACTAGTGCAAGTGGGCGCATATGTGTATATATAATTGCAAGGCCGACTCAAGGTATTATGGGATCTAAGGCAACTACTTCAATTGAGACTTGTTCTTATATTTTGAATATTAATGAAATATTTATTTAACTTTTGGTTTTTTTAATTAAAAAATTAGTTTTAGATTCAAAATTACAAATTAAGTATCTGTTTGGATATTGATGATAAGCTTATAGCGTCTATGTTTTGGGTTTTTTTTTTTTTTTTTTTTTTTTGAGAAGTGCGTTTCAGCTTTCTAGTAGGTCCCGTGCACTGTTTACGGGACTCACAAACCTCTTTTTTTAACAAAACTTTTATTAAAAATAGATCTCATGGCATTATTCACACATTTAAAAATTATTTTGTTACAGTGTTTTCAGTTTTCAACTTTTAGTTTTCAGCAAAATAAGCGGTATTTAAACAAACCATAAAATGAATCCATCATATTACTAATGACTATACAACTAAAATAAACATTATTTATTGAGTGAAACTACCAAATAGTAAAAAAAATTATATATTTGATATCTCTATATAAAATTTGAGTATAAATTTATTTACTAGTGGAAGATTAATGAGTTCTTCCAATATTTGTGTGTGAGAAATTAATGAGTTCTACGTTCTAAAATTGAGAAAAACGAACAGCCATTACAACACCCAATAAAAAGATTTTTCTTTGATAAAAAAAAAACTACTTTGTTATTTATTGGTGTATATTTGGAGCTTAATTAATTTTTATATTAGTACAGGTATATCTTTATTGGTAAAAATTTGATGGCCTTTTTTCAATTAGACCCTTATGGCTTGTTTGGAAGTTTAGAGAGGGAGGAGAGTAGAGGGGAGTAGAGGGAAGGAGAGTAGTGAGGAGGAGAGTAAAGGGGAATGATTCTCCTCTACATTGTTTGGATGTTTTTAAAATTAGGGAATGGGAAGGGGGTAATTAGCCCTTTAGAAAGAGTAATTTTGTTAATTTAGAAAGGGTAAATTAGGGAATTCATTTGGCCAATAACTTATCTACTCTACTCTCCCTCCAAATCTCTCCAATTTGGAGGAATTAAAAATGAGGGGTTGGAGGTAATTGAAACCCCTCCAAACCCCTCCAAATCCCTCCCCCTCATTTCTTAAAAAACTTCCAAATAAGGTAATTGAATTACACTCCCTCCCTCTACTCTACACTCCCTCCCTCTACTCTACTCTCCCTCCTTTTTTTAACACCCAAACAAACTATTAGCCAGTTGCCTATTTACCTCACCAATTGAGTTGGCATTGGATTATTGTACTTATCATCAGACTCCTCACTTGAAACCCAAACGGTGTTGCCTATTTGCCTCGCCCTTTAATTCGTTATTGTATTATTGTACTTATCATCCGTGGTGGAGCCACGCTAGGGCCACGGCCCTCTCAATTGTTTTCAAAAATATCAAAATATGTGAACTTATATATGAGACGAAATTTTAAAACCAAAATCTAAGTCTAAGAATATAAGCTCCTAGCCCCGCTAATCTCGCTATTAATTTTTTTTTATATAATTATAAATAGTTATCTGGAAAGATTTTTATTTTTACCATATCTCATAAAATGAAAAAGACAAAAAAATAGGGGTTCAAATTTTTGCTTTTCTTAATTCAAAAGAATTTATTTGCCTTCCTTTTGCTTTTCTCTCTATGTGTCGGATTTGCTTTTTCTTCTTCTTCACTTAAAGTTGTTGTGTTTGACTTATATCTGCCATATTGCTTAGTCAAAATGTTGTTGTGTTTGACTATGTTAACAATATTTTTACAATAATTATATAATAAATTTTAAGTGATAAGTTGTTATTATTAAGAAAAAAAAGTATTGTTAGTGGTTAGCCTAGATTAGAGCAAATAATAGTTTATCACCTAGAATTTATTGTGAAAATATTTTAAATGTAACATTTTTCGTGTCTTTTACTCTCTAATTCAAAGAGGATGAATATATATATATAATAAAAAATCATACACTTCCAAAGCAAACCACTTTTTTATATACTCCCAGGTGTGTGATGTGCCTCCTCTTCAATTCCTTATTTTTTTTAAATTAAATTATATATATTATATAACATATAAATCATAGTCTTTTGGATGAATGGCAAGTTATCGAGTCTTTTGGATGAATGGCAAGTCATCGAGTGAATTGAACAAAGAGAGCAATTTTGGCACTCAAATTTGCAAATTAGAGGGGGGAGAGGAGATAAATTTTAACACCAAATTTGTCATTCATTTTGCTGAATATGATGCTCAAATTTTCTCTCTTTTGCCTAGCTCGAATCCTACCCCTACCCTACTTGTTCTTCTTGCCCAAGTGGCTAGAGAAATTTGACCAAGTTTGATTCAATGAAAACCGGTTTACGAGAGAGAATTTAATTCGCAATTTTATGTATCAAAAAATTTTTTTTAATAATATATGTACTTTAGCCTTGCCTAGTTCATTTTTTTTAAACCTCTTTCTCTCTCTCTCTCTCTCTCTCTCTCTCTCTCTCTCTCAAAAATTCATTTACTGAATTTAATTTATTTATAAGAAAAAATAGGTTTATGGTGTTTATTTTTAACATCCAAATCCCCCCCCCCCCCTTTCTCCCTCCCCTAATTTAGAAATTCTTATACCTAATTTGATTTTTTTTTTTTTAAATGGTGTCAGTGACAAGACTCAATTCATACAGCACAATATAAATGCTTATTTGCATTGTTAAGTTATAAATTGACCCCGATTAATTAATTTAATTACCCAAATTGATTTATTAACATTCTGTTTGTTTTGAAGTAAAATATTTTTAGGAAAATATTTTATGCATTTTAATGTGTTTGTTTTGATGTAAAATATGGTCAATTGTAAAATTTTTTTTAGTCAAAGTGGAAAATCAGGCCAACTAACTGTAAAATATTTTACAAAAGTCACCCAGTCATCTCTCCCTACTCTCTAGACACTATATACTTTCTCAATATCAAAGTTTCCCTTCCATAAACCAGACCTCTAACCTCCGATCCACTCCCAAATGCCACTCATCACTGGCCACCGATCCATTCATCGGCGCCACTCATCACCGACTGCATCTCTACTGCCGCCAGCACCACCAACTGATTCACATCCCCGAGTTTTTTTTTTTTTTTCTTCATTATCCTCCATCATTGTCGGCTCCACTATTTCTTGGCCACTTCCACCATCGTTGATTCATTCTTTTAATCTAAGTTCTAGTTTTTTTTTTTTTTCCTTCCCCTTTATTGCTGCATGGCTTTACCAATTTGGGTTTTTGGATGTTATATGGGTCATGGGTGGCTGGGTTTGTGGGTTGTGGTGGATGGCTGGGATCTCTTGTAGGTCTTGGTGGTGGCTGAGTTATAGGTTCTGGTTGGTAGTTAAAATGATTTTTTGGTAGCTGAAATGGATTGCGGTGATGACTTTGTTGTGGGTTGTAATGGCTGGTTGGCCATCTTTTTTTAAAAAAGAAAAAAAAAATCTTTTTCCTCTCCAATAGGTGGTCAGGTGTTGGGTTTAAGCCACTACGGTTGGCGACGCTTGGGCCTCAAACGGTTGGAAAACCGCCGTTGGGCCTTCATTCGACCACCCGCCATGGCGATGCTCTTGCGCACGCGAGGCCCGTTGAAGGTGTTAGGAAATCATCATGTTTGCATCGTATACAAAACATACGCAGCGGAAAATAAACGGATCTACTTCATTCGCAATTGATAACATGCACTATGTAGGTTTTAGAATATGAGAACAAGAGAGTGTACCTTGATGTGGTGAAATTCAAAATCGAATGAAGAAGTACTCGGGAAGACTTTCAATCTTCACTCCAATTCCACTTGATGCCCAAGATGTATGGTCTCTCAATCAGTTCTATGTTTCTAGAGAGAATATGAAAGAGTATCTCTCTTCCTTATTTTCATTACCTTTCACATACAAACCATTTCATTCAATATAAAATTCTGTATGTTTCTCTCCATATAACTGATTATTTAATTGGGCTAGCCTTTTGGGCCTTCCCAATTGGGCTTTAGTGTGTGGCTTGGAGTGGGACCAAAAGGGAACAAATAAGACACTTGCTCCAATGGGCCTTGGGCTTTTCTGTCAACTCTTGACAAGTCCAAAGTTACCATTAATTATATTTAATACCACTATATAAATATAATTGCACTCTAGGCCTCATTAATAAATTATATCCTAAGACTTTATTATACATGCAACCCCTTCATAAAATATTCGTAGTAATACAAAGTCATGAATATAGACTGCCACTTTGTAAATTACTACATCTTAATCCTTGAGTACCCGGTTTAATCCTTTTGTGTTATTCATCATATATTTATGAAATCCAATTTCATAAATATATACTTTAGTCTTACTAAAGTGGTTAGGCCTAACTCTCTGAATAACTGTACCCATTAAACTTATCTCAAAGGAATATTTTATATCTCCGTTAAGAGACTATGAATTCCATATTGAGAATATATGTTCCATCAACACTAAATGTGGCTGCCCAACATACTGAGGTTTTGACCATTACTTTAGATCTCACTCCTGATATATCAAAGCAACCTACATTTCATGATCAGGTCCATTATTCTCTCAGGATTAAGAGTTCATGTGAATACAAGTCGTGAGATTTATTATTCAATTGACAGTCGTTAGGAGAATAATAAATCTCACAGCGGTCCAGTTCAATATGTCTTAACTCTTAAAACATATCAACATATTAACTAGAAGTTACCACTTTCATGATCAAGACAAATCATCGTAGTTAATATGTTATAGTCTTCGCAGATGAAATGCCCAATTTCATCACCGACTACGAACCAAAATTCTGAGTTTACAAAGAACTTGTGATTTATATCTTCTGTGACTTTTCACATAAATCATATACTATGCATCTCATGGACTATTTGATAATGTCCGAATATTCATGTTACCATTATTTTAGATAAGAATAAACAACTTTATTAAACACAATATTAAGTCATACATCATTTCTCACATAATGTCATACATAATATCATACATAGCATCATACAATAGGATTTAAGGGCACATATCCTAATAGAGGGCCCCTCTCGATAATCGATATGATTGGCATGGAGCTTCGGGTGCTCTCTCTCTCTCTCGATGGAGGAAGGTAGGTCTACCTTTGGAGGTGTGGCAGGAATCTTGGCAAAATTTTAAGGGAATTACTAAAGGTAAGTGAAGTCGCCACCAATCATTGGGTTTTTATAAGGTGTGATTGGTCACTTGTTTCTAGTTAATTTTATTATCAATCCTAGGCTAAGAAAAATGGAATTTTTCTAATCTAATGTGGATAGCAAAAATCTTGATTTTTGAGTCCGAAAGTTTGTTATGTCTATGGAAGGTGTTAAGTACCTCACAACGCCTGTCCAAGGACAGTCTTTTGTTTTGATCAAACATTAATTTTCGGAGATTGATAGTAAAAAACATGATTTTGGAATTGGCTTTCGGGGCTTTGTATACATAACCAAATGGGAGAAGCTAGACCCTAAATCTACTGAACATAGCCACTTGGCTCATATCAACATGCTTGCATCCGCGTCCTTTTTTGCTTACGCTTGGGAGATCATGCCCTAGCTCCATGCGTCCTCGCACTCTGTGTGTACATGCAAAGGCAAAGACAAGAAACCAGCAGACAAGCAATGGAAAGAAAGAGATGCGTAGATAATGCGCAATGGGTATAAAGCAAATAAGCATACAAGCAAAGCAAGCATAGCATATGGTAGGAGACATGACAAGCAACAAGATAAGCAAGCAAACTAGAAGGCAAACAAACAAGGAAGCAATTAAACAAGAAAACAAGAAATAAGGCAAACAAAAGATGGTGTTCGCGGGGGGACAAATGTAGGTTTGGATCGAATGTCCATGATATCATTGTGTTGAAGTATGGACGACACACTAGTAGGCAAGACTCATGCATGAACATGTAAGTAAGTGTGTAAGGATGAATAGAAAGCCAACGGGTGGTACAAACAAGCATGGTAAGCATAGCATCGCGCTGAGAGGAAAAGGGAAGGGCACGCACGGAGCAACCTGGCCTCTAGAGATGCCTCCCAAATGGTTACATCCAAATAAGGCCTCATGGGCATCGGATGTAACCAAACAGGATCAAGCCAGCGGAGAGCATCAAGCATGGCAAAGCCTAGAATAAGAGAGGCTAGCACAAGCATAAAGCAAAGAAGCAAGTAAGTATAGACATGCAAATAGGATGATCCAAACCCTTTGATGTAGGCCTTGGTGTATGGACGATGACAAAAACCATAGGGCTTAGATCGGGTCCTAACCATTAGGCCAAAACACAAGAAAATGAGATAAAAGGAAGAAAATGGCTATAATATCACATGACATGACAAACAAGGTCTAGGAAGAGGTAAAGCATGCAAGCATATGAGAGATAGCCTAAAGCATGTAGAACACATTTATCTAAGTGTGTAAATACACCGATCTACACATATAAGCATGGAGATATGCATGTAGGCATGTTGAAAGTTCAAATAACGTATAAAATACTAATAAAAGTTTAGACCCCCAATATCAAAATTATCAACACAAGCTTATACACAAACAATATATGTGCAGAATGATGGATATAAGCTAACCCCAAATTGGTAAAACACTAAACCAAATTTAATCACAAACACAACAGTAATTTAAAGGTAAAGAGTAAGGGAAGAGAGATGCAAACACAAAGATAACATGGCGATGTGTTATCGAAGAGGAAACTGAAGAACTCAACAAAAAACCTCTCCGCTACCCTCTAAGCGGTAAATGATCCACTAGAAAATCAGTTGAGATACATGAATAGCAAAAGATCCTCTAAGCCTAATCTACCTGATGCACCTAAGCTCTCCAAGCTTTTTGCTCCAATAGGGTTACGCCGAACTTTGTTTTCTCTAGCTTATCGAATCCTGCAATAAGCCCATTGCATCAACCAAATAAATTGGTCCTCTCTGAACTGCTTCCTAAGCACCAAAATATCTCCTCACTGATATGAGTATGGTGAAATAAGAATTTGGTAGATGAACCTCTCAAGAATATATCAATGGAGAGGGTAAAAGTAGAGGAATTTAGAGAATCAAAAGACAAAAATTGTGGATGAGTCAATCTTGGTTTTCTCTCTCAAAATTCTCTCTGGAAGCTCTCTACATTTCGTGGGTATAAGAGTATTTATAGTAGGGTACGTGAGGAACGTGAAAAGTCAGTTGTCATCCAAATAAGGCATTCTGGCGACTTAGCCTCGCAACTGGAATGAGTCGCGAGCTAACGGCCTAGACAGACTGTACATTTTGTCCTGTAGTGCTTTAGTTGTCGTGACCCTTCAGTTGCTTGCATGCTTCACACGTGTGCCACTTTGGTGACTTACCAGTCGTAAGCCAATCGCGAGACTCCTTTGAGTGCACACATCTTGAGTTTTCTTCACATTCTCTCACACACTACCTTTACATAATTCCCACCCAAATACAGGGTATCTAATTGCTAAAATACAAGCAAATTTGGTATAGAATAAAACTAACACATGATTGAATAAATTCAACTTTACAATCTCCCCCTTTGGCTATTTCGTGACAAAACCTTAAAACAGACTCTAGACTTAAAATGTGAGTTGTGAACAATTGCCAAAACTCTCTCACACCTAATTCTAGATTCTGTAAAGCTTTTGAACCATACGGACAAGTTTTTTGAAAACAAGAAGATCATTGTAAGCAAAAATCTTGAAATGCATATGGAGCAAGCACAATGCGATCAAGCAACAAGGAATATAACAAAAGAGCATGGCTTGACCAAACATGAACAATCACTATAAATAGTGATCACAATGATCATTCACATGTGGAATGAATATCCGGACATGCAAGCTAATAAACTCAATACAAAATATCATTTGTATGTCTAACACTTAAACATGATGCAATGAGAACAACAAAGCAAAGATATTAAACATAACTCAAAGCACCATAAATAAAACAAGAAAAAAAACATAAAAAAAAAAAAAACAAAACCGAGTTTTCTTATTAGCACAATGTCTTTTCCCTCTTGGTATATGTATCTCCCCTATGGAATATCTCTCCTCCTACAAATGTGCACAAGAAATAGAATTTCTCTTTCTAAGAATGTGCACAAGGGTCATATAGAAATGACAAAACTCTCCGGTATACAAATCTAGAGTATACTCTCCCCCTTTTTGACACAAATAGTTAAAGGGTCAGAAGAAATGAAGGTAAGAGATGAAGGTATTAACAAGGATAAAGATACATGAGGGGTGCAAGATGAGTGAGAAATGAAGCTCAAACCAAAGATAAAACAAAATGCTTCAAATCATAAGGTAAACATGACATGCTAGGATGAGGCATCAAGGTATAGACCAATGCATGATAAGGATAGCAAAGGTTATGACCTTAGGAAGCGTGTTAACGTGCTTTTCATGGTTTTCTTAATATCTCAACTGTTTTAACTCCGATTTTGACCCATGAATAGTCGTTGGAATGAGAATTTAATTATCTTCGTAATGGTGTTGGTCTCAACCTGTTTTGATGACCAGATCAAGATTAGAGCTTCTGGGACCCACAAGAAGTCAACTCCTAGTCAAACTTAGTCAAAGTTGCTAAAAATTTCCGTGGAGCTTGGGTTTGATATAAAACCATGAAAAATGTTGTTTTGTGAGGATTTTGACCTTGTTTGACCTTTAGTCAACCCAAAGTTGACTAGGGGCATTTTGGTCATTTTGGTTGAAAAAGGCACTTTGACGGCTCTGGTGTCCGAACGGATTGCGCCACGCCATTATATATTTTCTTGTGACCCCATGGAGAGAAAATGATATTTTTGGGTTTTTCAGGGTTCAACAAGCAAATTGAGGGCGGACAAAATACGGTATCAACAACGATGGTGGTTTCATCTTGTGCGATCGAGTTCTATTTCAAGAGTTTTTTGAGGTTGGTGTGCCAGTGGTTTTTTATCTCATTATTTGTTCTTGCTGCCAGCTGAGAATCAATTGTAGACCATTTGCAAGTGACAATGAAGAAGTGTGAGACAGTCCACTTAATTTTAAAATTTGAGGGAGTACCAAGTCGATGTACTAATTAATTACTAGTGGTTATAATGTCATCTTTATTATGCGCGATGTTTTGGTAAATTTGTTTACAAATTGAAAGTAATTAGAGCGTATCTATTCCCTAGTGATTCATGAATTCGTGGTGGGTTGGTTTTTACTAATTTGGTGGTGGTTGCTTGGATTATAATGGGTTGTGAGTTTTGGAAATTTGTTTCATTTTACATTTTTTGCTATTTTCATGTAGACAACCAAACACCGTAAAATGAAAATGTTTTCAGTAAAATATTTTACTTTGAAACAAACAGAGCATAAGTTGATGTATAGTTCGTGATTGAGAACTATACTTAATGGGGTCTTAATCTTATAGAACTACTTGTCTTAAGAATGATTTTTTTGGAGGGTGGGGGGAGAGTTTATTATATTGGTGCGTCCACTTTTTCTATTATTTAATAGTTTTTATAAAAAAATATTATTTTTTAGTAAAAAAAATATTATTTAATAGTTATAATAAGTGTTAATTGAGTTATATGATTCTTGATGATGTATTAATTTTTAAATACAAAAAAATAAAAATAAAAAATAACTAAAAACTTTATTCATAAAATTAATAATGTGATTACACACACACATATATATATATATATATATATATTAGAAAAACTAGAAATTGTAATTATATTCATTGATCAGTAAACTTTTTATAATATAATTTGTAGTACGAATAATATTTTACCAATGAAATACATTTTGCATTGAATTGATACAGAGTGAGGAAACCAGAAAATGTACCTCGTGTTTGTGGAAAGCTTGTAATGGTTTGGACAATGATTCTAAACCCAAAAGGTTGTCAATTCTCTTTCAAGAAAAAGCCATTAGAAAATTTCCTTATTTTCTGAATGGACGGACCAGGGCTAAAGAAACAGACGCAGAATAATTCTTTAGACAATGATTCTAATTGATAATCATTCAAGAAAAAGGCAATATAATCCTCCCCCTCCCCCCCCCCCCCCCCCCAAAAAAAAAAAAAAAAAACTAATAGAAAACTCCCTTTTCTAACGTGCACAAGCATAAAGAAAAAAGTAACTGAGATTTTGATTTCTTCGCCATGGTATCTTTCGCCATAGGTGTATGTTTCTTCCCTTTCACAGACTGTGAGACCTACGAACTATGAGTATAAGTCCCACTAACTTATAAGAAGGAGGAAGCATACACTCGCAATTGGGTGTACTTCCTCCTCATTCATTACCAGAAAAGAATAAAAAATGACACTATTTTCAACTCTTAGGATTCCACTGCTGAAATTGGAACTATTGCCTTGAGGATATTTTTTTATTGTTTATTTTGAGATAATTATAATATTATAGATACGTATTCAGACCTTTGACATGTTTTGTCCTTTTTTCACTCAAGAAATCATTGTTCCGGCCCCCTGCGTCTAGGACGTCTGTTCGCTTTCTCACGTTTAAATTTAATTTAAATACACTGTTTTTGGAATCATATATATAAGAAACAAATGAAGCATTTTAACCCAACCACGTTTAAATTGAAAAAAATTATTTTCGGAATCGTAAGAAGCAAATCATGAAACTTTTTTCTTTTTCTTTTTTTGAATCAGAAACAAATGAAACGTTGTGTGTGTGTGTGTGTGTGTGTGTGTGTATATACTCCAAAGTCCAATCTCCAAAGCATGGTTTTAGAAGTGAGTTTTAGAGGTGGGTTTTAGTTTTCTTAATTGGCATAATTTTTTATCATTTAATAATAAATTTGGTTGCGAACTTTATTAGTACCAAAAAACTAATTGGTGTTTTTTAGGCCAAATAAAAAATAATATTCATTATGAAATTGATATTATATGCTGAAACTTTATTGTGTATATATATATATATATATATATATATAGCTTTAGGAATGGATCAAACTGTGGTGGAGTAGGTGATATAGTGGTAGATAATTTTATTACTTCATTCGTCTTAAATTATTGGTCCTATATTATATTTTAGTATGTCTCAAAACATGGTCCACTTTAAAAATTTGAAACAAATTTTCTAACTAAGATTTATTTAAAAGTTTTTATATTATCATCATTTTAATAGTCAAAAGTTATGCAGTTGAACTGAATTTGTTAGCAAATTCTAATATTTTTATTGGACACATATAAGATTCACATTTCCTTTGCTCCAACTATTGACTTAACAAATTCAGAAAAAAAAAAAAAACTATTGACTTAACAAAAAAATTAGCATTCTTTCTATTTGAAAGAACCAAAAAAAAGACATTTAATTTTGTGTGGACTCTCAATATTTTTTAGTTTAATATTAATTAAATTTTATGTGGGTCTAACAAAAGGGAATAAAGTGGCCATATGTTTCCTAAGCTAAGCTGTCATCATCAATCACGTTAAGCATGATTTTGTCACTGTGCCCAAAAAGGATTCTAGACGTCTTCAGCATACTACTGTAGACATAACTTTCCCGTTGAGGGGTTAGATTAGGTGGTTTTTCTTTTGATAAAAAGTTGATTGCACGTTTCGGAAAAAGAAGTTGTCGGCAAATTCTTTTCCCCTTTCACAAAAATAAAAATAAAAACCTGAAAGCAAATGTTTAAATTATTGTTGTCACAATTATTTTCATGATGAAAAGTTTAGAGATACAAAATAAATTTGATACTCATTGATATGATAAATTGTTAATGATAAGTAAAAAAAGTATTGTTAGTGGTTGGTTCAAATAAGAACCAATAAAAATGACAACTTAATTTGTGTTAAAAATGTTGTCAAATTTTTTATAGGGTAAAAGACTATTTTGGTCCATAAGCTTTACTAAAAATTTGTTTTTTATCCATAAATTTTAAGAAGTTCATTTTTTGTCCTTAAACTATTGAAAAGTTCATATTTCATCCCTAAACTATTAACAATATTTTATTTATGTCCTTAAACTTTATTAAAAGTTTGTTTTTCATCCCAAAACTATTGAAAAAAGTTCTTTTTTCATTCCTATTGTTGTCTCTAAACTTTTGAAAAAACTCTTTGCAAAGTTTAGGGATAAAAAAAAACTTTTTAAAGTTTGGGGACGAAAAACAAACTTTTATTAAAGTTTAGGAACCAAAATAGTATTTTAATTTTATTATTATTATTTATATGTGTAGTATTATTCGTGTTTGATGCTTAAAACATTAGTCCCTAAGACAATGGACTAATAAAAAAGGAGGAAAAATAAATAAAAATACATACTTAAGGCACGTTTCTTACAAAAAGTGAAGATTACAACATGAATGATAATCCTTGTTACTAGTAGTAAATTGTGCTGTAATGGAATAACTGTGGTTTTAAAAACCAGTACAGTCATGTCAAAGAATCAGTTTTGATTGAACCCTGTTCCCGTTTGAATCAATTGGCCTGGTCCGATTTTTAAAATCATGAGAATAACTAAACCTATGCATAAGTATGAACAAAGAAAAACTGGTTGTTTGTCAGTGTCAAACACAGATACACCATGGGCACAGTTACATGTGTATTCATTAAGTGTTTAGTAAAAAAAAATTATTAGGACATAGCATGAACAAGGTTGGCTAATAATTTTTTTTATTATTGTTTATCAGAAAAAGAACAAAAACTACAAATCTGCACGATTACCACTGTCGATTGAAGGCTAAACAACATAAGATCTTTTCTTTTCTCAAGCCTCTCTCTCTCTCTCTCTCTGCATCGTAGGCCTCATGGTTTGTCGGCTTGAGAGTCAGATTGTGATGATGATATGCACATGAGATTAAATGAGAGTAGCAAAATGGGATGTCTGCACACACAATGGAAATCTAGTGGTTAGATCAAATCAAAACGACATTTAGATGCAAACGTTCAAAATTTGGTAGAGCCGATCAAATTTGGTAGGAATCTTGTCAAATTTGGCAGAGATCTCGCTATATCCAACTAAGATCTTTCAAGATCTATAGGATACTCAATGATCTTGTTGAATCTCTCAAGTGAAGCTAAGCAACTTACGGTGGCACACAATGAAGCTACAACAATGAACAACAGTGCCTGTACCATATGATAGGTCAAATTCCTCGAGGTTCCTAACAAGAAACCCGCCACCTGACCTAAGATCATCAAGTTTTGATTGAGAGAACCCGCGTTAATCAACCTAGCACTTAGATAATCGATTGCTCTTTAGCTTGGATGGCTCTAGGTTAGAATGATTCGTCGGGTTTAGGTGTGGGTTGGAGACCTCTGTTAATGGAAGCCCAAGGCAATAGTCTAAGTGGCTATGGCTTAAAGCTGGCTTTGTTCCCTAAATATCATCATCTATAAAAAGAACAATTTTACTAATGTGACGAGTAAATCTATTTACATAATTTACTTCAGTTTTTCAAACTATTGAGCTACAAGTTGTGATTGGTCGATAAAAAAGTAATGATAATGGTTGATATATATTCCCCGTTAGTTTTTATTATTATTATTATTATTAATTCGATAGTTAGGGGTAAGATATTTAAACACTGAACGTCTCCATTAAAAACATTATAAGATGCCAGTTGAGCTATAAAGCTCTTATCTTCACTAATTATAACTTACTAAATCAATAAATTATGAAAAAATTGTTTACAAATTATGAAAATAAAACAAATAAGGACACAGATTTGGTTCTCCTAGTCCAAACAGTGGATGGATCAACCCAAAAGGCCCAAAGATAATAAATTTATAGAGAGTAGGTAAAGAAAACTGGGCTAGCCCAAACTGGACAATCAATAAGATGGGTTCAGATGATAAAAAGAATGAAATGGATAAGTTTGACTTCAGGAAGTTGTCCTCGGCCAACGTTCGAGGAGGTCAATTTTATATATATTGTTCTAGTTTTAGTTACACGTTCGGTTCTTAGTGTCTACAGTCTTTTTTTCTCTCCTCCCTTTTTTATGAAGGGTTTTTTCACATTATATAGCTCTTTTTGGATCATCTTGATCCTACACTTGTTGATCATCTGAATCCTCCTTTGAGTGCCCGTCCCATCAGACACCCTCTTTGACTTTCTGTGAGTCGCGGTAGCCAAGGCCACACTATTCAGAGGTCTTCTTCACATAAATGCGGCCAGAAGAGTAGATGCAGCACATTTAATGCGGTGGTAGCAGCTTTTCCTTAGATATTTTTGGGGCTTCCTTCCCCTTATATGTTCATGAGACACGTCTCTATAATTCAGGGCTTCTGTGAGGATCACTTTCATTACCTGAATACAGCTTTGGGCCATACCTCATCGGACCACTCCCACTCATCTCATGTTTATCAAACTCTAGCCTGAAATTCTTCATACTTGTTTATCTCTCCTCGGATCTTACATTGCCCTCGGATAAAACTTAAGGCCCAATACATGATTTTGGGCCCTTATCCCTACAATAGCGCCTCAAAATTCCAGTTTCCTCTTATCCGAGGACAAAAAGTGGGGTTTTGATTTTAAAGAGATAAGCCCATCTATTTTCCTAGTTCACACGTGCAAAATTATCGTTTTTCATGCCTCATGATCGCTACTGACGCTTCAGAGTTCGCGAGGCGTTGATCTAACGGCTGGAATCATTCCTTGAGTTTTGAGCGGGATAACTCCCACTCAATCTCGCCCTCTATATAAAGCACCCGGAGAAGTCACTTCCTTGATTTCACCATTCCTCAAGTCTTCCAGAGATCCCAAATAACGAAACCCACCAAGCCTTCTAAACCATTAAGCTCTTCGAATCTTTCCTTTAAGATTCTAAGGATTAACACATATTCTAATTTCTTGTAAGTTTCTATTTCTTTATATTTTTCTCTTCTTTTCTTCGGCTAATCTCCTCGGCCTTTTAGTTATTACTTTTCTGTTTGCCAATTTGAATTGCTTTCCTCTAAATCATCCACATGGGTAGATTTAAACATCTAGTGGACTCCCCTGCCAAAATAGAGGTTTTTAAGGATCAATATCATATCCCGCAAAGAGTAGCTCTGCGATACTGTGAACCCGACCGAATAGATTTTGATAGGGAAGAAGGGGAAGTCGTCATTCTTGTGATAGCTTTTATAGAAGGAGGAATGACGCTCCCAATGGGTAGGATAACCTGAGATTATCTTTTCAACCATAGGTTGTGTCCTTATCAGTGTGCACCCAACGCCTTTAGGATTCTAGGTAGTATCGATGCTCTAAATGAGCATCTAGGTCTGAGGCTAACCTGGCATGATGTGGTCCATATGTACGAATGCCACTCAATAGCCGATGGGGGGTATTACCTCAAGTCTAGATCGCCTATCATTAGGCTCATTACGTGCCTTCCCAAATCTAATAAGGGCATGAAAGAAGACTACCTGATAGCTTTAGACGCGTGGCATGATGGCGTTCACTGCCTTGTCCAAGAGGGGGAACCAGGTGGGATACTTTAGAGTTAGGCTCCTTAGCAAGAGTTTTAGATTCTTTAACCCTAACCATGTTATCTTTTCCATGTCATTTTTGTTTTCTTCTAATGGTGGATTTTATCTTTCTAACTGCATTTGTTTCTCGGCTGTATTGTAAACAAAAACCAAGTAGCTCCTTGACTCAGCCTCACCGATGTTTAGGTTCTCAATTATCTTCTCAGATCGGAGATTTTTGCAAACGAGGACGAACAGCTATGAGCCGTCCATTAGATTTTAGACTTTGAGCCCATCTCCAAAACATTTCAAGATATCGGCCACAACATTAGAGCCGGTGACCCTCTAATAAAGCGAATAGACGTATTGAGGCCGGACTTCCTCGCCCCCATGATCTTCCCCTGATTGCACCACCAACCTGTCTGAATGTTCTGTAGCCCGCAATACCACCACAACGCGTCTCCCTCGTTGTAGCTGGAAGAAGAGATAGAAAAATTCCGTTTCGATGAAGAAGAGAATCCAGAGCAAGTACTCATTCACACCCCAGGAGTTGAGGATGAGACTGATAAACACTCGGGTGTCCACGCCATTGTTCCTGTGATCACTTGCCTAGATACCACTTCTGAAGAAGAAGAAGGAGAGATGGCGACGAATCAGAAGGGAAAGGGGCTGAGAGAACTTTTGGCTTCAAGGAACAAAGGGGCAATTTCAAAAGAAGTCCCCAAGTCCAAGGTCCCTCCTTCACTCCCTCCTCCTCCCCCCCCCCTCTGACCTAGGTTTGAAGGTCATCCTGGACCTAAAGAAGAAAAGGCCGGTTTTGGAACTTGAGGAAGGGGAGGTGGGTCCTCAAAAAGGGACCAAGCAGCAGAAGGTGTCAAGGGAGCCTCGAGACAAAAGGTCCTCTTCTGTAGATAGTAGGGAGGAGCAGAATAGGGTCAAGGTACACCTTCCATTGCACGCTTGGTCTCTTCGGCTAGAGGTAGATGGCGCCGCCATCTCTTGGGACGCCACAGTTTGCAATTATCGAAGAGGCTAAGGTGCGCATATAGCTGAGGTCCTAGAATAGCCACTCTTTTTGCCCAAGGACATGGAGGCTGTGAGGAACCTAAAGCAGCAAGATCTCTTTTTGTCCTTAAATAGGGATCTTGCCATGGTAAGTTCGCAACTGCACACCTGTTACCTATTCAAGTGTTACTAAGTTTATATATATATATATATATATATATATATGGGATAGTAATGTTTCTCTTATGCAGGTCACCCAGGAGGTCTTTGTGGCGGAGGAGTGGGTAAAGGAGGCTCGGAGTGATGCGAGAAACTAAGTTAACCTTCGCCTCGAAGTCGAGAAGGCCCTGGGTGCTGTGAAGGTAGAGAATAAGGAGCTGCTCTCTAAACTGACCATTGAAGAAAGGGAGAGGAAAAGTGCCCAGGCAGGTTTGAAGAATGTTGAGGCTCAAGTGAAGGATCAGCGCAAATTGCTATACCAAACTGAATTAGAGCTGGCTACTTCGAGGCAATTTGTGTTAGATTTGAAGGCGCAGCTGTAGAGGGCCAAGGAGGCAGCTCAGTTAGCCAAGGAAGCATCCTAGGCAGAGAAGCGAGCATCTTATTAGCTCGGCGTTGAAGAAACGCAGGCTAGGCTTACTGAGGAGCTAGCCGAGGCTTGTAGGGAATTCTGCAACGTGACGTGGGATAAAGCCCTTAACGCTATAGGAGTCCCTATGGTACCTCGGCCCTGAGGCAATCTGGGAGTGTATATTACCATCCGGACATCAACGAAGTCCCAGATGCCACTCCCTCAGAAGCCCATGATGCTGCTAAAGCCAAGGAAGCTGAGGCCAAGATTAAGGATGCTGACTCTAAGGTCTAAGATGCTACAGCGGAGGCAAAGGAGACAGAGGCCAAAACCAAGGAAGATAATTCTAAGGCCAAGGATGTTCCCACTGCTCAGCCGAGCTAGAAAGAAGACCCTCCTGTTCCCAAAGCCAAGGCTTAGCACTTAGGATTTTTCTTGTAATAGCTCCTTTTGTTGTTTTGTTTCTTGCTTTTGGCTTTGTAATGACTGTACGCTTTTGCACAAAAGAAATGTAGCTTTTTATTTCTCTTAATGAAGTTATCTTCCTTTTTACCCTTGCATGTGTACTCATTGCGCTTTGAGTTTTATTATTTCAGATAGCTTCACATAATTGTTACCATGACTCTAATGAGATCTAACAATAACACGCTACTAACAATCCACACAATCTTTATCAAGTTTCCGTAGCAAAAAAGTGATGTTAAGTGTTATAAGGCATGTAACCTGAGCGACCAAGTATGACTTAGGTTCAGATGAAACAAAAATAAAGGATTAGCTCACCCAAGGTATGTAGTCCGGGGAACTAGGCATGACCAAAGGTTTGTTTGACAACTAGATAAATTTCATGCAGTATTAATTTTTCCAAAGCAGATGGTCTGAGGGCCAGATGTAGCTAAGGGTCAGTTTAATACTTAGAAAAATAAAAGGAAGATATCAATTTTCCCAAGGTCTGTGGTCTGAGGAACCAGGCATGACCAATGGTCTGTTTGACACTTAGATACATTTCATGCAGTATTAATTTCTCCAAAGCAGATAGTCTGAGGGGCCAGACGTAGCTAAGGGTCAGTTTAATACTTAAAAAATAATAGAAAGATATTAATTTTTTCAAGGTATATGGTTCGAGGAACCAGGCATGACCAAGGGTCTGTTTGACACTTAGATACATTTCATGTAGTATTAATTTTTTCAAAGCAGATCGTTCGAGGGGCCAGATAGGGCTAGACGTAGCTAAGGGTCAGTTTAATACTTAGAAAAATAATAGGAAGATATCAATTTTCCCAAGGTATGTGGTTCGAGGAACCAAGCATGACCAAGGGTCTGTTTGATACTTAGATACAATTCATGCAGTATTAATTTTTCCAAAGCAGATGGTCCGAGGAACCAGACGTAGCTAAGGGTCAATTTAATACTTAGAAAAATAATAGGAAGAAATCAATTTTTCTAAGGTATGTGGTCCGAGGAACTAGGCATGACCAAGGGTCTACTTGACACTTAGATACATTTTATGCAGTATTAATTTTTCCAAAGCAGATAGTCTGAGGGATCAGCCGTAGTTAAGGGTCAGTTTAATACTTAGAAAAATAAAAGGAAGATATCAATTTTTCCAAGGTATGTGGTTCAAGGAACTAGGCATGACCAAGGGTCTGTTTGACACTTAGATAAATTACATGTGACGCATAGTATAGTCATTACAAATATGATAAAAAGATATTCTCATTAATAATAATAATACATTTTTAGGTTATTTACATTCCAAGGGCGTGGTACAGCCTTTTCTTCCAGGTCTTCTAAACAATATGCACCTATTCCTGCCACAGAGGTAATGCAATACGATCTCTCCCAATTGGGTCCCAATTTTCCCCAAGCTGGGTTCTTTACCGAACCAAAGACCTTTCTCAACACCAAATCACTCACCACCAGTGGTTTTACTTTCACATTTGCATCATATCTTTGCTTAAACTTATGTTGATAGCAAGCCAACTGTACCATGGCATTTTCTCGCCGTTCTTCAACTAAGTCTAAGCTCTTCTCTAGTAAGTAATCATTGCTTCTTAGAGCAAAGGAGCTTATTCTTAATATCGGGAAGCCAGTTTCCAGTGAAATAACAGCCTCAGTCCCATAAGTCATGGAAAAAGGGGTTTCCCCAGTAGATCTCCGAGGTGTAGTCCGGTATGTCCAAAGAACATGCGGTAACTCTTCTATCCATCTTCTCTTGGCATCATCCAGCCTCTTCTTGAGCCTACTCACTATGACCTTGTTTACAGCCTCAACTTGCCCATTTCCTCTTGGATAAGCTGGAGTGGAGTACCTGTTTATAATTCCTAGCTCGCAGCAGTACCTCCTAAAGGATTTACTGTCAAATTGAAGCCTATTATCTGAGATGAGAGTGTGAGGGACTTCGAACCGAGTGACAATGTTCTTCCAAATAAATCTTTTGGCATCCACATCCTTGATGTTTGCTAATGGCTCTACTTCAACCCACTTAGTAAAATAATCCTTGCCGACTAACAAATACTTTTTGTTGTCTGCTGCTTTGGGGAAAGGACCTACAATGTCCAAACCCCATTGAGCAAAAGGCCAAGGGCTGGATAGGAGGTTAAGGGCACCTCTTGGCTGGTAGATGTTTGGTGCAAATCTTTAGCACTGATCACACTTCTTCACATACTCCTGTGCTTCTTTTTGCATGTTGGGCCACCAATACCCCTAAGTAAGAGCCCTATGAGCCAATGACTTTCCCCCAGTATGGCTCCCACAAATTCCTTCATGCAGTTCTTCCAAGAGTATTTTAACTGCTTTAAGGTGTATACATAGTAGATATGGGCCGAAGAAGGATCTTTTGTACAATTTTTAATCCTTGGACAACCAGAACCGAGGAGCTTTCCTCCGTACCTTGTCTGCCTCGGATTTATTCTCAAGCAGGGTATCATCCTTAAGAAATAGCATAATAGAGTCCATCCAGCTAGGACATAGCCTGATCTAATGTACACCAACTTTTTTTTTCTTTATCTCGAAAGGTTTAACAAGATCCTTCACGAGGATAACTCTGAGCAAACTCTGCGCCAATGAAGTTGCTAGTGTTGCAAGTGAGTTTGCATGTGTATTCCTACTTCTAGGGATTTGCAATAAATTAAAAGATTTAAACCCAGACTGTAAATGTTTAACCTGGCTTAAATATTCCTGCATTCTGGGATCCCTAGCTTCTAACTCTCCTCGGACTTGACCTACCCCCAGTCTTGAATCTGACAAAATTTTTATAGTCCTTCCACCTATCTTTTGAACCATTGTCATTCCAGCTAACAGAGCTTTATACCCAACTTCATTGTTCGTGGCCGAGAAGCTAAGTTTTAAACATTTTTCCATTGTGATGTTGTCCGGGGATACCAGAACTAGTCCCAATACAGATCCTTAAAGGTTCGAGGCCCCATCAACATAGAGCTTCCAGGACAAAGCTTCTTGCACTAAGGCTACACCAACTGAATTTCCATCCATGTCCTGCTTCCTCGTTTCTTCTTCCACTGGGATTTCAACATATCCAGCCACCAGATCGGCAAGGACTTGACCCTTGACAGAAGTACGAGGCATGTATTTGATGTCAAAAGCTCCTAACATCATTCCCCATTTGGCAACCCACCTCGTGTAGTCAGTGCTTCGAAGTAGGGCTTTAAGTAGCAGTGGTGTCAAGACAACAACTATGTGTGATTTGAAATAATGGGGAAGCTTACGAGTGGCATGTACCACTGCTAAAATGGCTTTCTCGAGTGGTAAATATCAGACTTCGGCTTCATGTAGGGACCTGCTCACGTAATAAACTAGCTTCTGTATGCCACAGTCAACCTTTATCAACACCAGGCTTACTGCGTAGGTGGCCACCGTCACGTAGGCAAACAAAACCTCATCTGCCTCAGGTCTGAACATAATAGGTGGCCGAGAAAGATACTCCTTCAATTGCTGGAAGGCTGAGGCACACTCCTCGGTTTACTCAAATCCCTTCCATTTATTCAACAACTGGAAGAGGGGCCTACACCTGTCTGCCGACCTAGATATAAATCGATTCAAAGCAGCGGTCATCCCTGTTAACCTCTGAACTTCCTTGGGATTCAGAGGTGGCTGCAAATTATTGATTGCCTTAATTTGGTCCGGATTGACCTCAATCCCACAGTGCGTGACCATGTAGCCTAGAAACTTTCCTGATCCAACACCAAAAGAACACTTAGATGCGTTAAGTCGTAGCTTATGCCTTTTCAAGATTTCGAAGATGTTCCTGAGGTCGTTAACGTGCTCGGCTTCCTTTTTACTCTTGACCACCATATTGTCAATATATATTTCGATGTTTTTTCCCAGCTGTGGCTCAAACATCCTCGTCATCATCCTCTGGTAGGTAGACCTTGCATTTTTAAGCCCAAACAACATCACCTTGTAATGATAGTTCCCAATGGGGGTGACAAAAGCTGTCTTTTCTTGATCTTCCAAGGCTAGAGTTATCTGATGATAGCCCTGGAAAGCATCCAAAAAACTCATCCAGGGATGTCCTACAGTTGCATAAACTAATTGATCGATCTGAGGCATGAAGAAAGGATCCTTTGGGCGAGCCTTATTTAAATCCGTGAAGTCTACACATACTCGCCACTTTCCATTCTTCTTCTTCACAACCACAGTATTAGCCAGCCACTTCGGGTAAAACACCTCTTTAATAGCCCCAACTCGCTTAAGCTTCGTCACCTCCTCATTGACAGCATCAGAATGCTCCTTTGAAGAACGCCGAGGAGGTTGCTTTCTAGGGGTAGTAGACGGATTGACATTTAAATGATGATAGATGAAGCTCGGATCTACCCTAGGGGCTTCATAAGCATTCCAAGCAAACATATCAACATTCTCCCTGAGAAATTTTACCAACTCTTCCCTATCCCGAGGAGGTAGCTGAGCCCCGATTTGAAAAAATTTCTTCGGATCATCATCAACAAGAACTTTCTCCAAATCCTCACATTTCGCCTGTTCGGCCTCACCACTAAAAGATGAGGCCTTAGTCTTTAACTGCTACAATTCTTTATCTGCTAGGGCCCAGGAACTTGATTCAGGCTAGTGCGTGATAGCAGCCACCAAACATTGCCTGGCCATAAACTGACTCCCAACTAGCTCCTCAACCTGATCCCTAGACGGTTATTTTACTTTGAGGTGGAGAGTAGACGAGACGGCCCTAAGGGCATGGAGCCAAGGCCGTGCCACAATAGCAGTGTATGGAGAAAAAGCCCATTATAAAATCCACCTCCACCACCTTCGAGCTGGCCTAAATTGGCATTTTGATCTATCCCCGCGGAACAACAACCTTCCTATCAAAGCCCACTAGAGGTGAATCATAGCTGGTCAAACCTTCCGGTTTGAGATTAAGCCCTCTATACAAGCATGGATACATAATCTCGGCCTCACTGCCCTGGTCCACCAGCACCCTCTTCACGTCATATCCACCAATCCTAAGGGTGATTACTAGGGCATCATTATGAGGCTGCACGGTCCCGGCTTTGTCCTCGTCCGAGAAGCTTAGTGCTAGACAGATTCTAACCTTAGCTTTTTTCGACTCATGGCCAGAATCCTCAGCACGCGCCCTAGCCACTGTCATTACCCTGGACGGGTAAGATCCTGTTCTGCCCGGTACGGTGAGAATAACATGGATAGTGTCCAAAATGGGTCTTGAAGAATTACTGCCCTGAACTCTTGAGCCTGCCTGATCTTCTTGCTCGCCAGGTCGACTCAAGAACTGTTCAATCTACCGTCTCGGATCAGCTGCTATAGATGACTTCACAAGGTTCTACAGTCCTCGGTCGTATGCCCCCGCTCTCTATGATACTGGCAGTGCAGACTCTGGTTGCGCTTCGTAGGATCCCCACTTATTTTGTTCGGCCACCTGAAGTATGGCTCGTTCTTGATCTTTTCCAAGACTTGATGCACTAGTTCCCAGAACAACGTATTAATAACTTGGGCAGCTGGAGATCCAGATTGCCCTCCAAAATCTCTTCGTGGCCGATTGTTGTTATAACGGTCCGACCTGAAATCCCTTCTCTCTTGAGGGATAACTTCACCTTTGCCTTTTCCCTGCTGCTGGTCCTCCTCAACCCTTTTATACTTATTAATCCTATCCATAAGCTGGCGTACACTAGTAACAGGTTTCCTTGTTAGGGACCTTTTCAGGCCATGCTCAGCGGGTAAGATGACCTTGAAAGTCCTGACAACCAAGTTATCAAAATCTCCATCTATCTCATTGAACATTTCCTAGCATCTGTCCAAATATGTTTTCAATGTTTCCTCTTCTCTCATGGACAGAGACAACAAAGAATCCAAAGGCAGAGGGACTCGGCTGCACGTGATAAAACGAGACCCAAACGCCTGAGTGAGCTCCTTAAAAGAGTTGGCAGATTCTGCTCCTAGACCATTAAACCACCTCATCACCACAGGTCCTAAGCTGGACGAAAACACCTTGCACATCAGCGCCTCATTTCTAGAATGTACTGCCATTCTCTGATTGAAGTGGCTGATATGTTCAACAGGATCTGTCCAGCTATTATCAATGGTGATCGTAGGCTGGGTAAACCGCCGAGGAAGCTTCCCATTCTCAATTCTACGTGTAAAGGGAGACATGGAGATTCTATTAAATGCTTTGCTCATTGCGTCATTTCCTAGGCCCCTTGAGGATGAATTTCTGTTCTTACGTTCATGACGATAATCCTCCTCATACGAGAAGGTTTCACTTGGAGGTGTTCTTGATCTATGCCTATAGTAACCATCCCTCTCACCCTTAGAAGAAAGGTCAGAGATTGAGGGACTTCGTCTCCTCCGCTCGCGGCGCAACTTCTTCTTCAGGTAGTCAATCTCCTTTTGCATGGCCTTGGCATTTTCCTCCTGAGAGATGTGGCCACCACCCCTAGAGTTACTCTCACCAGTATGGATAGTATGCACACTTCCCTTCTGGCCCTTTCTACGCCCAAAATCGTGAAGATGGTCTTCCCGTTGAGACTCGATAGATTCCGATTGGTTTGGACCTAAACCTACCATGATTGAAAGTCAGACACACTAACCAATCAGCTTTCCCACAGACGGCGCCAATTGTAAGGATACAGATTTGGTTCCCCTAGTCCAAACAGTGGATGGATCAATTTAAAAGGCCCAAAGACAATAAATTTATAGAGAGTAGGTAAAGAAAACTGGGCTAGCCCAAACTGGACAATCAATAAGACGAGTTCAGATGATAAGAAGAATGAAATGGATAAGTTTGACTTCAGGAAATTGTCTACGGCCAGCATCCAATGAGGTCAATTGTATATATATTGTTCTAGTTTTAGTTACACGTTCGGTTTTTAGTGTCTACAGACTTTTTTTCTCTCCTCCCTTTTTTATGAAGGGTTTCGTCACATTATATAGCTCTTTTTGGATCATCTTGATCCTACACTTGTTTATCATCTAAATACTCCTTTGAGTGCTTGTCCCATCAGTCACCTTCTTTGACTTTCTATGAGTTGCGGTAGTCAAGGCCACACTATTCAGAGTTCTTCTCCACATAAATGCGTCCAGGAGAGTAGATGTAGCACATTTAATGCGGTGGTTGCAGCTTTTCCTTAGATATTTTTGAGGCTTCCTTCCCATTGTATGTTCATGAGACACATCTCTATAATTCAGGGCTTCTGTGAGGATCACTTTCATCACTTGAATACAGCTTTGGGCCATACCTCCTCAAACCACTCCCACTCCCACTCATCTCATATTTATCAAACTCCAGCCTGGGATTTTTCATACTTGTTTATCTCTCTTCAGACCTTACATCACCCTCGGATAAAGTTTAAGGCCTAATACATGATTTTGGGCCCTTATCCCTACACTTTGTTTTATTTTATTAATTTTTAATTTACAATAAAATGAGTAGGAAAGGGAGATTTGAACTTAATTTCTCTATATGAAAAAAATTATTTAAAATCATTAAGTCACAAGGGTCGCAACAATTATGAAAGATTTTTTTTTTGAGAAAGATGAAAAAAATAGTTGATGTGACAAATAGCCATCTCAAATATAAAGTTATAAACCTAATCATTAAATTGGAATGTTAAAGTAGGTAGAAACCCTCTTAAAAGTGAAAAATTCTAATATTTAAAGTGCGCAGTATAAAAACAAAGGATAATTGCAAGATTCTAGCCCGTTTCATTAACGAATAAAGAAATATTAAGTCAACATAAGGGTCGTCAATGGGCTGGGTAGGGCTGGCCTGGCCCATTTTTACTTAGTCCATCGGCACAATGGGCTTGGCATAATGGGCTATTAACTAGTTAACGGGTCGGGTCGGGCTGGACCAAAAGAGAAAACCTCAGCCCATGACCCTGCCTATGGGCAATGCCCATTTTGTCTTTAGCGAGCTGGGCTATTGGGTTGGGCTTAATAGGCTACCCATAGGTTTGTGTTAGCATATTTTTTTATTATTTTTAGAAGGAAAGAGTCAATTTTTTATAAGGGAATAATTAATCTATTTTTTTAAAGGAAAGAACAAAAGAATTTAATACTAATTACAAATTTTTTTACAGTAAAATATATTTAATTTTTTTTTTTGTTGCTGGAAACCTATTTAATTTTTTTATTAAGGCTTTAAATAGTTTTTTATTTTTATCTTTAATAAAAAAAATGTCAAATGGTTAATTCAAATTTGCTAGAATACTAGAAAAATATATATTTAGTAAACTAAGTTTAGCACAATTACTTTGAGTATCTTAGTGGTTGAAAGAGTTCTCTTAAGAAATTCTTCTATAATATCTCAAGATCAATTCTTCATACACTTCCTATATATTTTTGTTATGAATTATGAGTTATTGGGCTGGGCCAACGGGTTAAGCCAACGGGCTAGGCAAAGGGCTGGGCTACTGGGCTGGCCCACCGAGTACTTATGGGCATAAAAACTAGCCCACGGCCTGACCCACTGGGCTAGTGGGCTACCCATGGGCCTCAATAACAACTGGCTGGGCCGCCCATTAGTCTGGTGGGCCATTGGGTTTCTGGGTCTGGCTGTAAGCCGTCGGCTATTTGATGACCCTTAAGTCAACATTACACCGTTTCACTAAAAGAGAAAGAGTTAAGCCACAAGAAATTGTTTTGAAATAGCCTCACAAGATGTGTGCTAAGTTGAGCGACACTGTTTTATTAAAGTTCTTCACATGACGCCATTCATGTTCATCTCTTCTTCCTCGTTCAAAATGCTTTTATGAGTCTTATGACTATTAGTAGCAATTGGGATGATAACTAATTTCAGTTTCTCTAATAAAGTTTGTTATCTGTGTATATTAAGAGGATTTAAAAAGTTAGTTATTGCTTTTTTTTTTTTTTTGCTGTCAAAAATACCTCTAAATTAATTAACCAATAACTTAAAAATGAGGTTAAAATAGTAAATTGGTAAAAGAAAGTTAGATATTGCTTTTTTTACTGTCAAAAATACCTCTACCTAAAACTTAAAAATGAGGTTAAAATAGTAAATTTACAAAAATAATAAATTTCTACTTTTACGTTGAAATGCCTTTCTACTTTTAATAAACTTCTACTTTTACGTTGATTTAAATTTTTACTTTTACTCACTAACTCCCTACAAAATAGGATCACTCTTTTGTTAGTTTTAAAACTCATCTAATCTACAAAACTCACCCCACATATTCTTTTTTTTTTTTTTACTTCATCACATCCTTAGATTTTTTTTTTTTTTTGATTGGAAAAGTAGAAATCTCAAATTATAATAAATACAAATTATTAATTTTTACCCAAAAAAAAGAAAAACCTGACGCGCGTGCTCAAAGGCTAGTTTAATCTAACTATTTCTGTTAATCAATTTTAGGCTTGTAATTGTGTATAATTAATAATCTTATTTTAATCATTCATTAAGGTATGCAATAATACAGAAATCCATTCCCTCCTTCTCTTGCTTATTTCCTATTCCTGCAAATACACTTTGTGTTCACACTCTGGATCTTAGTATTTTTCATACAGAACGTTGAATTATAGAAAGATAGAAGGCTCATTTCTCCGTTTGACAACCCTTTCCCTAAAAGTTAAAATTGTGTAAAATAACAGTGTTATTACAACAACCGTGTATTTTTAATTCACCTACAAATGATTTTTTAATTCGTTTTTTTGTCTCTCTTTCTTTGTACCAAAATTCTCTTCCCCTTCATCTCCCTCCCTTGTTTTCTTCCTCTTCCCCTTCATACTAGACCGCCACCCCAACCCATCCATAAAACCACTGCCTAACCTAGCCTCAACTACTTCCTAACTTGGCCAATAAAATAAAACCCAAACAAATGGATCATAAAGTCAATCAACTAGAAAATCAAAATACCAACAATTCAAAGGAACCCATAACTCCTTAATTTGGTAACCTAGAATGCCAAAAAAGTCATAAATTTGTTAACATAATTTGCAAAAACATTTGGAACCATGACCAATTTTAGTGGCCCAACTTTCAGCACTAACTCGGTGATGATGCAAGGCTTGTTGATGTGTGGGGGAACATGGACTAGTCGATTAAGGTTGTTTGGGTCATTTCAGAACCGGTTGTAGACGAGGTTTGTGTTGATTTGTGACAGTGGGGTAGGTGGCGATGATTTGTGTGAGAGAGTGATTTCCTTGAGAGAGAGAGAGAGAGAGAGAGAGAGAGTCTTGGGTTTGATGGGTTTGGAAAGGAAGAAGAGAGAGTGATCTTCGTGTGTGTGTGAGAGAGTGGTGGTTTTTGGTTAAGGAAGGGAGAGATATGATTTACGAGAATAATAAAAAATTGATAAAGAATTAGTATTTGAATACAACATAATGTAAAATAGGTAATCTGATATATGAAGTTTTGAAAAATGATTGGGTAAAATAGAAAAAGTATGTTTTTATGTTAAAATAAATAGATATATATGCATGAGCTGATATGAATGCTCTAAAAGGGTGATTTGTTGGGAGAAAAGAATATATGGGGATTTGTGTGTTTGGTTTTGAAAGGGAGGTGAAAGTGATTTTGGTAGGGCCTAGTGTTTTCTTTGGAGGCCCAACATTTGGGTGAAATGGTTATATTTGGGGGCGGGGGGAAGGGGGAGGGGGATTTGATGGGGAATTACCCATCTGCCATCTCCTCCCTCCTTTTACGATACTTCCCCCCCTCCCCCTTTTCTCTCTTTTTTTTTTCTTTGTGTTTCAATCTTTTAATGTTGACTTTGTTTTTTTCCTAAACTTTATTTATTTATTTTAGTTTTTTTTCTGTATAAACTATTAAAATTTTTAATTTATTAGTGGCATGTGAGTAAATTTATATAATCTATACTTTCTATTCTCTCATTTTTCTTCTCAACTAAACAAAAGAGTTTTCATCCCTGCACTTTTCCACCCCAACCAAACACATATGAGAGAAAATTAAATCTTTTCTGTCCCTTTACTTTTCCATCATCTCCCCATTTTCCACCCCCCACTTTTTCGATCTCCCCATTTTTCTAAAAGTAAGTAGTTTTGTTGATTACACACACACACACAAAATGTACCAAAATTTCAGTGCATTTTATAGGTGTGTAAACTTATGTGTAACAGAATGTGTGTAGTAGTATTTACCCAAGAGATTGTGATATGGCATGTAACTTTTGATACGTTCACTATTTTTCAAATGTTATATTGGATGTCACCTAATTAAAGGTCCCCACAATTTTATGCATTATGGGTTGACAAAGGAAAAGAAAACAAAATGGAATTAAGTACTCACTACTCATATTTATCTATAACTTTATCATCATTCATGAATAAGGGTGAACCGATTACCTAATATCTTTGGCATAGATTTGCCCCCACATTGGTTTTATGCATAATATGATTAATCTCGCATGTAACTAGTTATCAAAAGTGGGCCCTCTTGTTTCTCTTACATTAATCAGAAAACTATTCTCCTATTAGGAAAGTGGCAGTTATTTTCTCTGGAAAATGAAAGGAAGATGTTGTAAAAAAAGTTCAAGCCAAAGCATCTCAAATAATAGTAGTACTACTACCATAATATATTGGTCCAATGGTCCACAAGTCTAATATCAAGATAGTGCTATATGCACTTCCTAGTAGTAGGCTAGTACACACTCTCTCAACCAAAAAAAAAAAAAAAAAAGGGCTAGTACACACTTGTTACTCACACTCCATAGAACAAGAAAAAAAAAAAAAAAAATCTAGAACTAAACCTTTTTGTGTCACAAGGTTGCAACAATTTTAATATGACAGATAATGAGTGATGATGAAAAAATAGTAGGTTCCTATGAAAATGAAAGACAACTAGTCATAGTTTGCCATGTAAGATAGTTATGGAAAATGATATATCAAATGATGGGACTTTACTGCCTCAAAAAAAAAAAAAAAATGATGGGACTCTAAAATTATTTGCACATTGCACATGATGATGATTAATTTGCATTTAGAATGTATTAATTGTCTATATGCTTATTTATTGAAAATTTGAAAGTGGATAAAACTAAGATTATATCTAAAAATAATAATGTTTTTTGAAATAGGTAGATAGACAATTAAGTTTTAAAAAGTTGGGAAAAATTAATAGATATTTTAAGGGGAAAATTATACATTACCACCTTAAACTATATCCCATATAACATTTTGCACCCTAAACTATTCGAATACATAGTTCGCACTCCGCCGTTAGTTTTACTATTAAATTGATGTAAATATGAAACACATGACTTGTATGTGTGTTGCTTAAGTGGCACAAACTTTTTTTGAGATAATATAGACAGAAGATATAGGGAATGGGGAAGGAGGGAGTGGGAAGAAAGACCAAACCCCCTCTTCCCAAGCAATTAAAAACAAAACTTCTCTCTCTCTCTCTCTCTCTCTCTCTCTCTCTCTCTCTCTCTCTCTCTCTCTCTCTCTCTCTCTCTCTCTCTCTCTCTCGTGTGTATCAGGTATCAGCCTTTCTCCCCAAATCAGAATTCCCACAACCCTAAATCCCCAAATCAAAATCATCTCCGGCATCATCATTGCTCCACCACTGCAACACCACCTAAGAACAATTCTTGATAGACTTTAAATGGACAAAAGAATTGCTCTACAATCATAATGAAAATAATTACACGTTAGAGCTAGTAGAACTCAACATAATCATAAAATCTTGCTCAGGTTTCAATTGCTTAAACTTTGACTTATCACCCACTTTGAGTCTTTTTTTTTTCCTAAGGTTTCTAGTGCCTTGATAAAACTTGTAACCACCTAAAACCTTGACTATTCTAACTTAATTTTCTGACCCAAAAACCATAATAAAAAGGCTAACCTATAAAATCACTCAAGTGATCCATCCCTAGATCTTTTCTTTTGTTTAAGAGTGTAATTACAAGTGATGGTGGAGTAGTGATACTGCCAAAGATAATTTTGATTTGGGGAAGAGGGGCTGGTATTGATACGCCCAAGAGAGAGATGGAAAAAATAAATCTTTTTAATTGATTAGGAAGAGGGGATTTTTGGTCTTTTAAGTTTGTGTTACTTAAGCAACGCATGTGCAAGTCACATGCTTTATATTTCCATCTAACTTAACAGTAAAACTAACAGTGGGTGCAAAGTATAATGAGGGTTGTAGTTTAGGGCGCAAACTATGCATTTGAATAGTTTAGGGTGTAAAGTGTAATATGAGGTATAGTTTAGGTTGATAAAGTGTAATTTTCTTTATTTTAAGAGTATTCGTTTAAAAAATATTTTTAGAAACTTTTTTATGCGAAAAAAGTTAACAATTTTTTTTTTTTGGAGAAAAATTTTGAGATTATTTATAATAGAATAATGTTAGAGACACAAACTATATACTGTTAACTCTGCAATTACAATAAAGATCTTTTTGAAGAGTATCTAATAAACGTGGTATCAAAATTTTTCTAAAATAATCTATTAAAAAATGTCCTAAAGACATCAATTATTTTAAGGGTATTGGTTTAAAAAATATTTTTAGAACATGTGAAAAACAGTAATAGTTTTTTTTTAGAGATTTTTTTTTGAAAAATTTTTTGAGATAATTTATAATAGAATAATGTTAGAGATACAAATTATATACAGTTAACTCCACAATTACGATAAAGATCTTTTCGAAGAATATCTAATAAACGTAGTATCAAAATTTTCCTAAAATAATTTATTAAAAAATGTCCTAAAGACATCCATTAATAGTATTCAAAAAAAGTTAACCAAACATACATTAATTATTATGATGATTAATGGATTATAACAAACAACAATAAAATGATATATTTAAGAGAATATTGTGAGTTTAACTGGTAATGATGAAGACTTTTCTACTGTTAACCTCAAAACATTATTATTTTTTAAATTGAGAATTGAACTTGGTTCAGGCATGTAGTACAAGGTCTGTACTTCAATCTATGTACTACAAAAAAATTGGAACGCTATAAATGAAACTCAAGGATGTTCGCTTCAATTATCAGTCTTCTTCAATTATCGAAAGTTTCTGCAGATCTTCCTGATATTGTTGCAGTAGGTCATTCAGAAAGCTTTTTCTTTTCTATTTTTGTGGATACAATGCAATACCCACGGATTTTGGTCTCCTAGAAAGCCCGTGACTTAAGCAAAGATTATGTTTCTAGTGGGAAGTTTAGGTCAAAATTTATGGAAAGGCGAAATTGAATTGCGAAGGAATCAAGGTTCATTTCATTGGTAAGGTGACGTTCTTCCTTCCAACACTAAATTTTGAAAATGAAATTTATGGTCAGTACTCCACTAAGGAGGACAGTATTTTCTTGAGTTTGACTCAAGCGAAAGACATATTATTGTGCCAAATGCAAAGCATCAATTCTCAACCTTTTTTTTTGGTCCTTTCTCACATTGATGTTAAAACTGTTTTTTTTTTTTTTTTTTTTTTATAATATGTATGACTTTATTTGGTACTAATTAGGAAAGAAGTTGTTAGATTCGTCTGTCATTTCAGCATTAGAAATTTAGAATTTTTTTCTTAATTTGATTTGATTTTGTACCTCGTTTATGGTTTTTGGCCAAAACCACTACATGGTGGGGGAACCAGGAATCATCAAAGGCATTGGTTGAATGTCATCTTTGGCACTAAAAAAGTTATTGTCCTTGGAGGCTTAGAAATTACTAGAATTCAACTTGCAAAGATAGACGCTATTCTTTACTTAGGCCAATCATTGCAGGGAAATGATTGTATATATGTATCTGTTTCTTGCAAAAACGATAGAAAAAGACACAACATTTCTTTGTGGATAGGCACGGCAGGCTAGCTCTAGCCGGCTACAAAGCTTATGCTAATCCATTGATGTAAGTGTAACAATTAAAAAAACCAAAGTGCCGTAACCAACAAATTAAATATCAACACGTTTTTACAAAACTTTCTATTAATCCAAACACGTTTATTCGAATCTTGAATATTAATAAACCTCTAGGCTGTGTACGTCATGCATTGTATTATGATATTATAATGAATCCTAAACCCAGAATGATCTTGACCATATGGGGCCAGTCTCTCTCGTCCCGTTCTGGGGTGGGCTGGAGGGCAATCATCATCTTTTGTTTTATTTTTTTTGTATATATTTTGAATTATTTAAGAAACTATGGTTTTAAATTTATGGGATCCATTTAATAATAATAATAATAATAATAATAATAATGAAAAGAGTGACGTTAAAAATATTATAAATTTTAGTATATAAAACTTACAAACAAAATATGAGTAGTGGAACAGTATCAACATATTTTTACAAAACTTTCTACTACTCCAAACACAATATGTTTGAATCTTGCATAGTATTTTGATATGATATTGAATCATAAACCTAGAACGATCTTGATCATATGGGCCACTTCCATCCGTTCTAGACTGAGTTGGGGTACAATCATCATCTTGTATTTAATTTATTTAATAAATGATTGGATATAAATTTACGAGATCCATTTAATGATAATGAAAAGAGTGAGGTTAGTTATGTCACAAAAATTTTAATATATAAAACTTACAAACTAAATATGAGTAGTGCAGCAGTATAAACACATTTTTACAAAACTTTCTACTAATCCAAACACAATATTCGAATCTTGCATAGTATTTTGATATGATATTGAATCATAAACCTAGAATGATCTTGATCAGATGGGCCACTCCCATCCGTTCTAGAGTGAGTTGGGGTACAATCATCATCTTTTATATAATTTATTTAATAAATGATTGGATTTAAATTTACGAGTTCCATTTAATGAAAATGAAAAGAGTGAGGTTAGTTATGTCACAAAAATTTTAGTATATAGAATTTACAAATTAATGTGGTAATGAATATGACTTATGCCACTCCAACAAAATTAATAAATAAGTGTTTGAATTACTTATTCATTGATAATACATCAGTTTGTAAGACCTATGTTATAAAATTTGTACATTATTCCCTCTAACGATATTTGTTTTTATTTTTATTTCATCAGATCAAGATCCAAATTGGTACTGATGAAAGTGGAGTTTGAACCCAAATTTCTTATTTGACGACAAATAATTTTATTATCGGTGGAGCTAATTGAAATTCATCGTTAGTAATCTTATTTTATCAACTGAACTAGTTATAGAAGCTATCGCTTCTATGGACATCCACGTTCAATGCTCACACAAGAAAAGGATTTGGTCCAAAATTCCAATCAATCAAAGGAGATAAGCGTAAGACATCCCCAAATATATATAATAGCTATAAGGTATCTTCATGTTGAAATCTTAGTGTAATACAGATGATCAGATGTTTGCCGTTGCAAGTTGAAATATTTTACCCCAAAAAATACACTTCATACATATCGTTCTCGAAACAAAGGGAACGAGGAAATTAAAGCCATATGGCAGGTAAATTTACAGTCATGCTTTCACTTATAAAAATGAAGGAAAAAGAAAATGCAAGATATAGTATCACCACTCTCCACCGTCATCACTCTCTTTCTAGAAGTTGAATAGCGAACATGAAAGGATCCATCCTAGAAGATCCAAATGGAATGCATATATATACTAACGATCCTTATCTTCACAGGAATATCCTAACGAAAACACTTATGTTAAGGAAAAGAAGAAGAAAGAAGATAAGCAAAGTTGACGTAACATGTCAACTGTTTCAATTTAAGAATTCTAGCCTAGATAAAAGGACCAATAACAATTTATTTTCTAGAATTTGTTATAAAAATATTTTAAAAACAAGGTGGATTGATTCTTTAAAAATTAAAACCACAGTAGCATTACTCTTCTTTTCTTTAACGCCAAAACAATAGAATTACTCTTCTTTTCTTTAAAGCCACAACGACAGCATTAGTGGGTAACACTTTCTTAAATTTTCGTGTTTTCATTGCTGGATGTTCACACATCACAGGGTTGAACTTGAATATAGAGTTAATTGACCCGTTTTTTATGGCATAACTTCCGCGATACAGCAGCATCGAAACGCGGGATTATTCTTTTAAATTCCATTTTCCTTTACTTGTAAATTACCACAATGTTTTTACTTTTTAAGAATGGATAAATTACCAATATTTTGATTCAACAACTAAGCGATAACGGGTTTCTCAAAAAAAAAAACAACTAAGCGATAACGTAGTTAGCAATATTTAAACATTCCCATCATGAATAATCAAGACACGTGGTTCTATGATAAAAAAAAAAGAAAAAGAAAAAAAAGACACGTGGTTCTAGATTAGTAGCATAATAAATTACAGAGTGACCTCAGAAACTTAACCTATATGTTTAATTAAACATTAATATTTTAACCTTTCTTCTTGTTGAAGACAGCCAAAAATGTATTCTATATTTGCAAACACTGCTTCAACGCGGAATTATTCTTTCCATTTTTCCCTTAATTATTAGCTAGTGCCGGTGGGAACTAATAATAAAGGTAAAATCAGTAGCTACTAGCTAGCTATGGGCATGTCCCACGTCTACAGACCTTTATTTTTCTACATTATACTGACCTAAAAATATTAAAATAAAAAACAGATGCGGCTGCTTAATTTAGGGTAACGTGTAAGTTGTGATTAGAAACAGACTGAAATCGATTGTGCGGTTCACCTTACCTTCCAAAAAAGTAATTATAAAAATAAATAAAACGGATTAATTACTTGTTTCACCTTTACGATCCGACTAAGAGCAAATCAGATCAATAGTCAAAACCATGCGATTTTTGTACAAAAACAAAAGCTTCATGTGAAAGTAACACTAGAAACTCATTTTTCTAACGCGCAATCTAAATCATTTAAAAACTTGATTTCTTTTTTAAATGGGGGCCATAGGTGTTTGAAAATTTGATATAATTGTGTTAATGGTGTTGCTGCGAAGATGCACTTGTACACGCTACTTATTGCACTATAAATACTTCAAGAAGATCACAAAATAAAGGCACATTTCTCTCATTGTTCTCTAGTGAGTTGAGTTCTAAGATGGGATTAGAAAAAATGAATTCTACCTTATGGTTTTCGGGACTTATATTTCTTAACAGTCTGCTTCTTTGCATGGCTGCAGGACAAGTCCATTACTATGACTTTGTTGTAAGTTCGTTTTGTCCATTATGTATATTTCAGTTAACTTGAAACACGGGTTGATGTTTTTATGCTTTTCATTTCGAACACATATAAGAATCTCATGCTCAAAAGTCAAAACCATTATGTGACACCTATAAAGGGCTTCAAATAGAGTTTTATGCTTGACATATATCGATAATTGTATGTCTCTTATAAACGTTTACTTTGTTTTAATTTCTTCTTGGGGTTTGTGATGGCATACGCAGCTGAAGGAGACAAATTTCACTAAGCTGTGCAGCACGAAGAGCATTTTAACTGTAAATGGAACTTTCCCTGGGCCAACCATTCGGGTTCACAAAGGCGATACTGTCTTTGTTAACGTACATAATCAAGGGAACTATGGAGTCACTATCCACTGGTAATTTCACTCTCCCTTTTTTCTCATGTGTTCGAGAATAACTCAGTTCAAACTCACTTCAGACAAAAATCTATTTGCAAGTATTGATTGAAGAGTTGTGCTAAAGATAACACAATTTCACAATAAAGCCTAGCCACGTGCCAAGCTGTTATCAGTTTTTATAGTCCACCGCTATTATAATTATTTTAGGCGCTTGCCACTTAAGTTTTATTATAAAGTTGTTGTAAAAATATTATGCTTATAGTTTCATTCATTATTGAAAGGTGTTGCATTAATGATTGTCTAATATGAGTTTATCTATTAAGCAATGTCGCGTACATAAAAAAAAAAAATGATAACAATTAAGTTCATAAGTTTTATATCTTGTTTGAACCCACTATTTTTTTGAATTCATCGTTGATGTTACTTTGTTATCTATCATTAATAATTTGCTACATATTACTATATTAATAATAGTGTCAAATTTTTTGTTTGCATAAAATTTCTATGTATATTTCTACTGAAACATGGAACGTAAAGCGTATTGCCTGATACAACAATCAAAAGTAGAAGAAATTATAAGGTTTAATGATGGACAAATGATATAATTTACCATTCTATTAAAAGACTTACACTTATTTAAAATTATTAAATTAAAATATTTTATAAAATATTAACTTAATAATTTTAAATAAATAAAAATTTTTTGATAAAATAATAGACAGATGACGTGATCTCTACATTACTGTATAATTTCCTCAAAAGCGGGAATATCCACTTTTCCTACGGTGGATGACGTGTTCTACATGTTACTGGGAATATCCACTTTTCCTACGGTAGATGACGTGATCTACATGTTACTGTATAATTTCTTCAAAAGCGGGAATATCCACTTTTCCTACGGTAGTGAGTGGGACGTGTTAGTAGTTGGAACATAAAACTAATCTGTTCACGCGTTAGTAGTGATATGGTTTATTATTTTATTAAATGATTTATATTTATTTAAAATTATTAAATTAAAAATTTTTATAAAATACTAATTCAATAATTTTAAATAAATAAAACTTTTTAGTAAAATAATATACAGATAATGTAGATACTGTGATCTGCATGTTACTGTATAGTTTCTTCAATAGCGGGAATATCCACTTTTCCTACGGTAGTGAGTGGGACGCGTTAGTAGTTGGAATATAAAACTAATCTGTCCATTTGGCAGAGTTGTTGACCAGTGAATGACAATACTTATTTTTCTACCTTTGTCTCTAACTATAGTCTCCTCTGACAAAGTACACATCCTTTTCCCACATGTTACGACTATGCCATTAATTGCTTTTAACTTGTTGCAGTCGATAATCAGATCTGATTGAACAGGTTTCACCTAAAATGTTAGACTTTGTTTACGTAGTGGGTCGATGCCTAGAAAAAGTTATTCGCCTGCGTTGAACTCAAATTTTTATTTTTCTTATTTTGAATTATCGAAAAAAAAGTTATTTTTTCTTTTCTAAACTTTAATAATGGATAGTTCGATTTACTTCTTATCTTTTTTGTTTATTTATTTCGGTATCTTTGTAACTTTGTTCAAATACGATTTTTTTTTTTGTGTGTGAATAATATTGGAAAATGACAGTAAAAATTTAAATTCTAACCTTTGGTCATAGAGACTATAATTATGGGGGGGGGGGGGGGGGAAATGAAACAAGAAGTGAAAATATAAGACAATACATACATGAACAAAACTAGATAAACCTTTGCTTTTCCAATGAAATTAAACTATATATGCTACTGCATTGGCTAATATATCACATAATTAATTCTCTTAATTTTATTTTTGCTAATGTGGGTGCAGAACTCTTTAAGCTCCTAATTATTCATTGTATATGTGTACATAGTTCTAGTTCTTCCGTCTTACACATACTATGTAATTACATGGAGAAATCAATTGGAGACAATAATACAATTTTTGTCATATTGATGATGCAATTGCATCATTAAGTTTAATCCAAAAGTCTAAGATTTTAAGTAATAGCACATAAATTTCTTCCTAGTGACAGATTTTATGTATGCATCACAATATAAACAACCCTATAAAGTATTTCTTGCCACATTGTATGAGATCATCAATTGATTGGAACTTTATATGAAATAGAATTCTTTGGTAATTACACAGGCACGGAGTCAGGCAACCGAGAAATCCATGGTCAGATGGTCCAGAGAACATTACACAGTGCCCCATTCTTCCTAACACAAGCTTCACCCAGGAGGTAATATTTTCAACAGAAGAAGGAACTCTTTGGTGGCATGCCCACAGTGACTGGACCCGTGCTACAGTGCATGGTGCCATTATTATTTTACCTAAACCTGGAACCACTTATCCATTTCCTAAGCCTTATGCAGAAGAGACCCTTATTCTTGGTATGCATTTTCAAATTTTAGATTCTCTTACTGTGATTATTAGAGTATTATTTTTTTTGGGGATGATATTCGGTGATTACTTATTTCTCTGTTGGTTCTTAGTGTAACAATAAGAAACTTCCAAAATGACACTAGCACCAAGTATAAAATTTTTTTTAAAGTACGGATTCAGAATCTTAATAATTGTGTTTTAATGTACTCGCAGGGGAATGGTACAAGGGAGACGTGATGGCAATAATTGATGACGCTCTTGCAACTGGTGGCGATCCAAACATCTCAAATGCTTTCACTATTAATGGCCAACCAGGAGATCTCTATAATTGTTCTAGCGGTATATGAAGGACCAAATTAGTAATTTAATCTAAATTCAATCATAGCACTTTAGGAGCTAGAACTGTACATTAGCCAATAAGCTAATAAACCACAAGATTTTGTTGAATTGGCTTTAGATTAAACGCATAATTAAATTTCATTGAAAAATCTAAGATACACATAAGTTTTTCTATTTGACCTTTTTTCTTTCCCTGTTTATCAAATCAATTTGACTAATGATGGTCATCATTGCTTTTATTTTGCAGGAACTACATACCGTCTACCAGTTTACTCTGGCAAGACCTATCTTCTGCGCATAATCAATTCCATAATGAATGAAGAGCAATTTTTTGGAATTGCAAACCACAACCTCACAGTTGTTGGGAGTGATGCTGCATACCTCAAACCAATAAACACAAATTATATCATGATAACGCCAGGACAAACAATGGACGTTTTGGTCACAGCAAATCAGTCTCCTAGTCTATATTACATTGCATCAACACCATTTGCAGACACCGCTGCTCCCTACGACAACACCACCACTACAGCAATTCTGCAATATAAAGGCAATTATACTGTCCCATCAACTATTCCCTTCCCAACACTTCCTGCTTACAACGACAAAGCCGCTGCTGGAAACTATACAATACGCTTAAGGAGCTTAGCAAGCAAAGAACATCCTGTCAATGTGCCAAAAAAGATCACTAGAAGTATCTTTATGACAGTTTCTGTGAATCAGATATATTGCCCAAATGCATCATGTGCAGGTGCGGATGGTAATAGGTTATCAGCAAGCTTGACTAATATAAGCTTTGTGACACCCAAAATTGATATACTCCAAGCATATTACAGGTATTGAGACAAAATTAGAGTTTAATCGATAGTTAGAGGACCAAATTAGTAATCTAACTCAATTTTAAGTGAAAATTATGACAAAAAATTTAGTCTTATTATAGCCAAGTTCTTGCCATCGAATAGAAAGCTTAAAACAGGATAATTTATGCTTCCTCTTTTCACAGGAAACTGCCCAGAGTATTTGCAAGCAATTTCCCCTATCAGCCTCTTTATTATTTCAACTTCACTGGAGATGTGGGGAACAATACAATCTACCCAGCCCTAGCGACAAAAGCCTTGACAGTAAATTACAACGATGCAGTTGAGATAGTACTTCAAGGAACTAATGTTGGGGCTGCAGAGAATCATCCTATGCATCTTCACGGTTTTAGCTTCTACGTGGTTGGAATGGGTAATGGAAATTTCAACAATAAGACTGACCCTAAGTCTTATAATTTGATTGATCCACCAGAAGTCAACACCGTTGGAGTTCCTAAAAATGGATGGGCTACAATTAGATTCATTGCTGATAATCCTGGTATGTCTTCGAATAAATTTTTGTTTAGTTATTTTTAAATAAAATATTTTGATTTTTTCTATGCCTTCCTACTTACCCTAGTTCCAGTCATGTAAAAAGTAGTAGTAATTAAAGTTACAATTTTAGTTACTTTTTAGGGTGTGTATAAAACTGTGTAACACAGTTTGTGTAAAACAAGTTTAACCCTACTGAAAATTACTTGTGATTTATTATCCACAATGATTAAAAAAAAAAAAAACAATCACGATGGCTAACTTGAATGATGGTTTAATTTCAGGGGTATGGTTCATGCACTGTCATTTGGAAAGGCACGCTAGCTGGGGCATGGACACTGTGCTTATTGTGAAGAATGGGCGAACCAGTGCAACAAGCATTCGCCCTCCTCCTAAATATATGCCTCCTTGTTCCTAGTCATAGTTCTAAGAAAGTTGTACTTAAATTGTCATAAAAAAACAAAAATTCTAATAATAATGCATAAGTATTTTGTTTACCAAAAAAAAAAAAATGCATAAGTATTTTTGTCTTTTAATTTAGACAATAATGCATGAGTTAATGGTCTAAATTTGTGTGCTTATGTCCTATAGTTGACGATGGATTGATGGGCTGAGTCCAATCTGCTAATGGTCTTAGATTGGGCTAGCTTTAGCCCAGTAACATTTATTGAAATTTCTTCCTATACGAGAAATCTTCTGATTAAATTTATAAAAATTGAGACTGAAGTCATACTTCTTTGAGAATTAATCAAGTACTAAATTTATAATTAAAGAATGTGATTTGAACTGTAAATGTCTTCGTGGAAACACCAAGAGGTGTCAATTGAGTTATAAAGTTTTTGGTGATAATTAATTGATTTAATTAGTCTAACTTCATTAAAAACACACATCCACCTTTTGTATACTCTTTTTTGTTTTATTTTTGGTTTTTAGAAGAATTGAAGAAGTAAGAATTGGCCTTTATTGATGAATAAATTTTTTTTGAAATATAGTATCTAAATCATTTGGTAGTTCCTATACCCATACATCCAAATTTGCATATAAAACTGCTTGTTTAGCAATTGAATGAACAAGCTGATTGTCCTCCCTTTTCACATGATTAAAACTACAACTATGTAACGTTGACAAAAAAACGTCGAATCTCCTCAATAACATAGGCGCCATACATGGTTCTCACAGGACCCTGGCTGTTAATAGCCGATATTATGAAGTTGCAATTGCCCTCCACTTCAACTTTTCGGCTAAGAGCAGCAATGATAAGCCGAGCAGACTCTCGGATTACCACCCCTAAACCTTCCGAAAAAATTGCAGCATCAAAGTTCACTTTATATATAAGCCCAGCTAATTAGTTGAGTAATTAAGCATTGCCAATTATATGAATTTAAATCTATTCAATTTTTAAACCATGCACTAAAATTCCATATGTAAACACAATCATAATAAAAATCTAATACTAGAATGAGTCCACTTAACGGGTGTCTTTGGGTATTTGTTAATGAACAATTTTAAAAAAATTTTAATACCACTTATATGGAAAATATAAGAAGTTGTGAAAAAAGTTAATTACTTTTTTATTTTCTCATAAAAACTTTTAAAAAAATATTTCATAAACCAATGCCTCAAGGGTTAGGACATTCATTAACTTTTTCCTACTAGAATATATAGTTCCATTTATAGATATAATCAAAATAAATGTTTATTAATAACTAACATAACGATCAAAATTCATATTTAGACATGTGTGTGTGTGTGTGTGTGAAATTTTTTGATGTATTGCATGGATTACCTTCTAGTCTATAATCTATAATCTATATAAAGCCGAAAATGTTTGACTTTTGCTTAACATTACAATGTCACATAAAATTTTGAGAGCTCACAATTTTATACATCATTATTATAAAATATTATATATATTTTTATATTTTAATTGAATTTAAATTCCATTTTTTTAAAAATATTCATTAAAATCTTGAAATATCATATTTTATTTTAATTGTAGAATATATAACAAATGCCTAATAATAGAATATTTAGCTTTTTATACAAGCATAATCATAATAAGTGAGTATTGATAACAAACCATAGTATTTCAAACCTATCAGATTTGCTCTCTAAAAATTATTTTTTATTATTATGCAAAATACTAATTGACTTTTGGTGTAAGTGAGTGTTAAACCCCAAATCACTTTTTTAATGCAACAAATCTTACCTCGAGTTGTTCCTTACACGCTAAGGAAAACTCTTTTTTTTTTTTTTGTAAAGTGCTAAAGAAAACTCTTAGCTCCCTAGCTACGACAATTTTAAATTTTAATCCAGAGAGAGAGAGAGAGATTTTTTTTTTCTTTTTGCTTATGCACTAAGATATATTTCCCTTGAATTTGGTCTAATAATTGGTATGATGGTATCACAGTTGATGCCTGAATAAATTACAAGGCCAAAGTGGACAAATACCATATTTGGCGGAAATATTTGATGATCTACCATTGTTTATGAAATAATTAGGAATTTACCACTTTTGTGGAACTCGAGTTTGTGAAACTCAAGTTTACCGTGTAACTCGAATTTCAAGAACTTGAGTTCTATGAAAAATAGGCACCAATTTTTCATGTTACTTGAGTTTCAAGAACTCGAGTTTTATAAAAAATAGCACAACAAAGTTGAAGACTATTTTTTCGAAGAACTCAAGTTTATAGAGCTCGAGTTATATGGTAAACTCGAGTTCCAAAAGAATGGTATATTCATATATATTTTCAAAATAGTAGTAGATCACCAAATATTTTGGCCAACAGTGGTATTTGGCCATTTTGGTACATACTACGAACTAGAAACTTACCAAGCTTATTGTGGTGGTCCCATTACAATGAAATTATTCTAATTTATAGTCAACTTTGTTAATGGCGTGAAAAAAATTTATCGTTCAAACTTCAAACTTACCAAATTGCGGTGGTTCCATTACATTGAAATTCTTCTTTATAGTCAACTTTGTTAATGGTCTATTGCGTGTGTTGGTGGTGCCCAAGAACTTAAAAACGAGAAAGGACATTAATTTATAGTAGAATTGGATATAATAATTTGACCGATCAAGTTTCAAATGAATGTTATTGGTTTATTACGTTTTTAAAATAAATTATATTAATTCATTTGTTAATTTTTACTTGTTTTCTTACTTACATATCTAAAAGAACAATAATATGACATTTTTTTTTAATTATGTGTCAAAGTCTTCTTACCTATATGATTTTTTTCCTTCTTAATTTCAGACAATAATGCTTGACTTAATGGTCTTAATTTGTTTATTATATTCATGTCCGGTTGTTGACCATGGATTGATGGGCTGAGTCCACTCCCCTAATGGTGTTAGATTGGGGCTACCTCCTTGTTCGAGTTCATAGTTCTAAGATAGTGGTCTTAATGGTATTTTTAGGATATCTAACCAAAGATCATGGGTTATTGGGCCAAGCTCAACCCGCCTATAGTGGTGAAAATATAATAAGCGGGTCACCTCCAAACCGTATATAATAAGTGGGTCATGCCCAAAGATTGGTTACTACTAGTTCAACAGTGTCCTTGGGCTGGGCCCCGAAGATACTGCTTCACATTCATTGGGTCTGAATCAAGAGATTGAGGTTGTTTCAGTTAGTCATAAGAATGTTATATTTTGATATTGATATATCGTTTCAGAATTACCACTAATATATAAATAGTTAACATTTAAAATAAATAAATTTAGTATTATTTTAATAATTAAAAGACTAGTATTTTTTTTAAGGAGTAATGCTACAAATAAACTATTTTACAATATTTTTATAAATTGTTAATGTGACTTAAGCATTTTTTCAAATAATTATTGGAAAGTAAAAATATGATGTTAGTGATGGTCTAAATTAGAACTAATAAAAATTTGTCACATCAATAGTTTGTAAAAAAAAAAAAAGTTTATAACTGTAGCATTACTTTTTTATTTTAATAATTAGACTATTTAAGCTTATAAGTTACACAAAAAAAAAGGTCAAAAAAATAATGAGAAGTCGTTTGCGAATAAACATGTTTGTGGTAATGAAAAGTCTTTTTACCTTTCATTTGATGTAGTGACAGTGTTGGGGGGAGGGAAGTCGATGGTAAAGAAACATTTTGGTACAGTACCTTAGGTGTTGTTCTTTAGGTTCCTCTCTTAAGATTCAGTCATGTGGCTATTTAATTTAAAAATACACTTTCATCCCATGAGAAAAAATCCATATGGCAGAATCTTAAAAGGAGAACTTAAGGAACAGCATCAAAGTACAGTACCTAAGTCTTGCTCTTTTTCTTTAATGCCAAAGGTATAAAAGAAATTAAATAATAACAAAATAATAGCTAATGAAATGAAAGATTCAGGAAACAATTAATAAACCAATTGTCTTTCACTCTTCCCAAATTTTCACCCATTGGTATAACTCCTTCTGTCCCAAAATTATTTTTTAGGGAAAAGACCACAAACTTAAATTAAGGAATGTTAGTTAAGTCAGCCTGAAAAACAGAAAAACAGTGTTAGTGAACATTCTTTATCCACACAACAGAATTCGAAAAAGCTAAGTGAGGTGGTAGAGATTGCACGTTGGTTAAGCTAGGCGAACTTTGTTGTGTTGGTTCCAGATCGACCAAGCAGTCATAGCGAACAAAGCTGAATTTCTCCCTTACTGAATGATCCAGGACAGTAGCTCTTTGAAATCAACAAACTGATGCGATCTAAGGAAATTCCATAACACCTTATCAGACCAAACCACATCCAACTTGGGACATGACTAAAGGGTGTGAGGAGGAGACTTTGAAGTTGCCATGTAGCGGTCACAGATGGGACTATCCAGCACTATGCGTCGAACCAAATTCTGCTTCATTGGTAAAGAATTGTGGCTGGCTCTCCACATAATTTAAAATGTTTTACTTTAGTTTTAGAATCAATGGACCACACTCCTTTCCATAGAGATTAATCCTGGGGATTAGTGTAAGGTTAAATTTATTCAATCATGTGTTGGCTTTATTTCGTGCCAAATTTGTTTGTAATTTAGCAATTAGATACCCTGTATTTTGGTGGGAACTATGTAAGGGCAGTGTGTGAGTGAGTGTGAAGAAAACTCAAGATGTGTGCAATTCAAAGGAGTCTCACGACTGGATCTCGCGACTGGCAAGTTGTCAGAATGGCACACATGTGAAGCATGCAAGGAAAGCTGAAGGGTCACGACAGCTGGAAAATTACAGGACAAAACTTCCAGTCTGGCCAAACAGTTAGCTCGCGACTCAAACTTGTGATTCGTTCTAGTTGTGAGCCCGAGTTGCAGAATGCCCTGTTTGTTGAAAACTTACTCCTCGCATTCCTCATACACTCTACTATAAATACCCTTTTACTCACGCAATGTAGAGAGCTTCTAAAGAGAATTTTGAGAGAGAAACCTTAGAGAAAAACAATATTGACTTATCCACAATATTCATCCTTTGATTCTCTAAATTCCTTTACTCTCATCCTCTACGTTGTCATATCCTTGAGAGATACATTTAACCAAATCCTTACCTCACCATACCCATATTAGTGAGAAGATATTTTGGTACTTAGGAAGCAGTTCAGAAGGGACCACTTCATTTTGGTTGATGCAATGGGCTATTGCAGGATCCGGTAAGCTAGAGAAGACAAGGTTCGGCGTAACCCTGTTAAAACAAGAAGCTTGGAGGGCTTAGATGCATTGGGTAGGTTAGGCTTGGAGGGTCTTCTGTTATTCATGTATCCTAACTTTATTCTCTAGTGGATTATTAATCGCTTGGAGGGCGGCGGAGAGATTTTTTACCGAGTACTTCGGTTTCCTTTTCGATAACACATCGCTATGTTATCTTTGTATTTGTATCTCTCTTCCTTTTCTCTTTACCTTTTAATTACTACTGTGTTAGTTATTAATTATGATTTAGAGTGTGTTACCAATTTGGGTTAAGCTTATGTTCATATTCTGCACATATATTGTTTGATTATGAGCTTGTGTTGGTTATTTTAATTTGGGGGTCTAAACGTTTATTGGTGTTTTACACATTATTTAAACTTTCTGTTAGCTTTAGTCTGAGTAGGGAGGGCTTCTTCTTCCTTCAAAAATTTGTAGCCCGCTTTGCACGTCTACTTTCCAGATGAAGAAAAAAGGCCAATACATAGAGTCTTCATAGTCAACAACTTTCATCTAAGATATAACGGCAGAGACTAAATTGACATGATATTAAAAAGATAGGAACCAAATTAAAATATAGTGTAAAAAATAGGAACAAAATATATAGTTTACCCTTTAAACTAGAGGAAAAAAATAACATTGACTTTTTAAATAATGTAAAGAATAAGATAATAATTTTATTTATTAATTTTGAAAGAAGAACTTTATTTTAATACATCCTAAAATGGAATAGATAACCAACCATTTGAAATGAGAGAGTATCTATTTAGTTTTCTATCACAGGTTTCTGTTGTTTCAGACATTTGTACGGTGCGCATGAATTCCCCCATCAGAGTTTAAACTCAACAACAAGAAGTCCGAAAGTTGGTTGATTCAAAGTTGAACGGTCGTTACACATGACTTTAACACACCAGTCAAGTAAGCCAGATATGTTATGAACCTACTTGGTACCTTACAAAATCAATATTCAACATGAAACTCACAACCTATATTCATATATAGCAATAATAATAATAATCTCAAAACCTATATTCATATATATAGTATACTCACTCGTTCAAATATATTAATATTTCTAAAAAATATAGTATACAGTATACTCACAAATTAAGATGGAAGAATTAAATCTTAACTCAAACTAATGTCGAGATGTGCTAACGGGAGCTTGGCTCAGCCGGGTATGGTTCGGACGCTCCGCTTGTAAGGCTTAGGTTCGATTCCCGCTACCAGCAGGAGTCCGTTGGTGGGTATCACTCGCTAAGTTTAGTGCTCTGCCCGGGGGCTGGTGTAACCTAGCTAACCCCCATTTTTTTTTTCAAAAAAAAAAAAAAATAAATAAATAAAACTAATGTCGAGAAGTAAGTTATTAAATTGTGGGGTCAGTGGTAGTATAAATATCCTGTGACAGCTATTTAATTTGATAAATATAATAAGATGATGTGACATGTTGAGATTGAAGGGTAAAACAAAGGTTTTACACCATGTTCTTATAGAATTTAATTTCTAATATTATATAGAAAATCTTGTAGTAAAAAAATGATTTATTGAAAAAATAACATCTATAAACCTTAAGAGTCTCTAATTAAATCCAATGGTTTCAAAAATTAAAAAACAAATACTAAAATTTTTCAAAAACTAACAAATTAAATTATGTAATTTCAAATGTAACAAATTAAGGTTTGAGATAACAAGTAATACATTAAAATATCTGTTGCTCTATTTAATTGGACTGAGTTTTATTTTATTTTATTTTATTTTACGTATCATGATTTAATTTTTTGCTTAAAAATTATAGGGATAATTGGTTACTTTTTAAAATATTAATGTTCAATTGTTACTTTTGAGACTATAACATTTTAATTTACACACAGGAATGTTCAATTATAGTGGTACTATTAATGTTAAGCTTGGATTATTAAATATATAGAACATTAGTTCAGCTAAGAATTTTATATTTTGGAGTAATTATGTTCTATAATACAATGTCAAATAAATAACGAAAAATGTACATTTGTGAAAGTTGTAATGATCATTTGATTTTGTTATCTAATAATAATAATAATAATAATAATAAGATGTTTGAAGGTATTGAAATGGTTTTTCTTGCAATTTTGATAATATTGTTTTCATTATTGTGACACATATTTAAAACACCACTCACTAATTAGTTAAAAATAAACATTTAACAAATACCATATAAACATAAAAGTAAGGATCTTCTTAACCTATTGCACAATATACATAAATGTTACTGAAATAATTCTTTTTTATTATATTTCGTTAATCGGTTGTACAGATTTCTACAAACTATATTTAATTTGTGAAATATTACTGAAACTAAATATAAATGACCCTTGTTGGAAGGATAGGCCCCAGTAGTATATACTGGGCCAAGGGCTCAGTCCGAGGACGCCCAGTAGTCCGAGGACAGAGAAACGTTGTTATGGAAGTCAACATTAGTGAATAAAGAAAAGGGTTTAGTCATGATGGTCCAAGAAGATGGTCCAAAAAGGGATGCTTCCTCGGCTAAGCAAGGTAGAGGTCCAAAGGTGCGGTTTGCCATCCAGAAGCAACGTTCCAGGAGATTCCACAAATAAGGATATGTATCATGAAAGCACATGACAAAGGAATGCTATGAAATATCCAAGAGAAAGCTGCTGCCACTGCATTGATTGCTCTGTAGCTAACTCTATAGCTGCATTAATGAGGAAGTAATACTTGAACAGTAATATTCAGCCTTACAGTTGCTCCAAAAAACTTCAGGATGGTGCTGATGGGACAGGGATCAACACCAGCAATCTAACTTACAAGTGGAGGGTGAAGATGAAAGAAGAAAGATAGCATCAAATAGAAAGAAGTCTCTTAGGAAAAGGGGATCAGAGATTTGAGAGAAAAAAATTGTAGCAATCAAGAGCTGAACTTGTAATCTAATTCTAAAGAGAAATATACTAGAATTAATCTCCTCGGATTGTGCCGAGGACGATTTTCTTTGTATAAAATCATTTTATCTTTGTTTCCTTGTAATCATGATCCACTTTAATTGTTGTTCAATTCATTAGGGCTAAGTTTTCCGACCCACTCTCTACAAATTCATTGTATTGGACTTTTTGGGCCCAAGTTCATCCATCATTTGGGCTTGGGAATCAAATTGCGTCCTTACAATTGGCATCTTCTGTGGGAAATTTTGGTGTTATGGTTAGTTTAATGTTCAATTATGGTAGATTCAGGTCCAAACCAGGCGGAATCTATGGAGTCCTAATGTCAAGATCATTTCCTCCATCTTGAACAGAGAAGGGACTGGGAGGGAAGTATGCATACCACTCATACCAACAGGAGCCAATCTTGAAGTAGGGGCCACGTCTCCCATGAGGAAAATACTAGAAACATGTAGCTGGAGATTGATTATTTGCGGAGGAAGTTGCGCCACGAACGACGGAGGAGAACTCTTTCAGTTTCAGCTTTTTCTTTTGGTGGGGAAGGAGATGGCAGTTACAGGCCCAGATCGAGGACCCCCCAGTGAGTCTTTCTCGTGCGATGAGGACTACCACCCCAGGCACATGGGTAAAAATCCATCCAGCAAAGGTCTAGGAAAAAACGCTATAAGTAGGGCATTGAACCAAATTTCCAGATCACTTTTCACATGCAGGATTGAAGGAGGAAAACTTCCTCAGCCAACATTTACCATGTACAGTGGTCGTACAGATCTTATGGAACATATAAGCCACTTTAACCAGAGAATGACAGTGCACTCCAAGAATGAGGCCTTGAAGTGCAACGTATCCCATCCAGTTTGGGGCATGTGGCAATGAGGTGGTTTGATGGCCTAGGAGTAGGTTTAATTGATACCTTTAAGGAGCTCACCCGGGCATTCAGATCTCGCTTTATTATGTGCAGTAGGGTTCCTTGGCTCTTAGACTCCCTGTTGTCTATAACCATGCGAGAAGGGGAGACCTTGAAGACGTACTCAGACAGATACTGGGAGATGTTCAATGAGATCGATGGGGACTTTGATGACGTGGCCATAAGGATTTTCAAGGTCGGCCTACCTGCCAAGCATGATTTGAGAAAGTCCTTGACCAAGAAGCCTGCACGGAGTGTGCGTCAGCCCATGGATCGTATTGATAAGTATAAGCAGGTTAAGGAAGACCATCAGCAAGGAAAAGGAAAGGCTAGGGTTATTCCTTAGGATATGAGGGATTTCAGGTCGGACAGATACAATAATAATGGACCCCGAAGGGATTTTTCTGGGCAATTTAGGTCTACTGCTACTCAGGTGGTCAACATAATGTTCCGAGAGCCCATGCATCAGGTTTTAGAGAAGATTAAGAATGAACCATACTTCAAATGGCCAAACAAGATGGGAGAAGACCCCATGAGGCACAATCAGAGTCTCCATTGCCAATACCATCGGGAACGAGGACATACCATCGAGCACTGTAGAACTTTGTGGAATCATCTAGAACAACTGTTTAGGGATGGAAGGTTAAAACAATTTTTGTATATGCCCAACAGGCAAGGGACCAAGCAAGATCGGGAGCTTATAGATATGCTTCTTCAAGGCCATCTTTGGGTACAATTAATGTTATCTACGCTACTCTTGAGAGAACTGGTTCTCACCCCTCCAGGGTGATGTCTGTAGCTCAGCCACCTGCCGAGGACTTTAACCCTGAGCCGAAGAGGGTTAGAGTAGAGATCCTACCGGCGTTGAGTTTTTCGGATGAGGACAAGGTTGGAACTATACAGCCACAGGATGATGCTTTAGTGGTCACCCTTAGGATATGAGGATATGATGTGAAGAGGGTGTTGGTAGATCAAGGTAGCGGTGCAAAAATCATGTACCAGGATCTATATGAAGGGCTGAAGTTGAGACCTGAGGACTTATCGCATTATGATTCACCTTTGGTAGGCTTTGATAGCAAAGTTTTCATTCTAAGGGGTCAGATCAGATTGCCAGTACAAGTGGGCTCAGAAGTGGTGGAGGTAGACTTCATTGTAGTGGATGTTACTCCCTCTACACTGCCATTGTGGCAAGGCCCTAGCTTCATGCCCTGGGGCTGTTTCTTCCACTCTGCACTTGAAAGTGAAATATCTGTCTGGGGACCGAATTGAGGAACTAGTTGGGAGCCAATCTGTAGCTAGGCAATATTTGGTGTCTACAATTATGCATCAGCCTATAGTAGAGTCCTCGGCCTCTGCTGAGGGGGGCTCACAGTAATCAAAGATTCCGGTGCGATCTATAGATGCGGAGTCAGAAAGGGCAAAGTGTAAGAAGTTAGAGGAGATTGTTATAGATGGTGATTCAGAAAAGTTTTTTTAAGTCGGAGCTTAGTTGCTTCCTCAAGAAAAGTAAGAATTGATAATGTTCTTAAAAGGAACATCGATGTGTTCACATGGAGTGCTTATGAAGCTTTTGGGGTGGATCCCAACTTCATTTGTCATCGCTTAAACGTCAACCTGGCTGCCATCCCTAGAAAGCAACCACCTCGGCGTTCGTCTAAAGAGCATTCTGATGTTGTCAAGGAGGAGGTGAACAAGTTTAAGTAGGTTGGGTCTAAAAAGAAAGTGTTCTACCCTAACTGGCAGGCTAATATTGTGGTGGTGAAAAAGAAGAGCAGAAAGTGGTGAGTATGTGTGGACTTCACAGACTTGAACAAGGCCTTTGTTGGGAAATCATCATGTGTGTATCGCATACAAAACATACGCAGCGGAAAAATAAACGGATCTACTTCATTCGAAAACGATAACATGCACTATGTAAGTTTCAGAATATAAGAACAAGAGAGTGTACCTTGATGCGGTGAACTTCAAAACCGAATGAAGAAGTACTCGGGAATACTTTCAATCTTCACTCCAATTCCACTCGATGCCCAAGATGTGTGGTCTCTCAATCAGTTCTTTGTTTCTAGAGAGAATATGAAAGAGTGTCTCTCTTCCTTATTTCATTACCACCATTATGATAAAACATACAAACCATTTTATTCTATATAAAATTCTGTATGTTTCTCTCCACATAACTGATTATCTAATTGGGCTAGCCTTTTGGGCCTTCCCCAATTGGGCTTTAATGTGTGGCTTGGAGTGGGACCAAAAGGGAACAAATAAGACACTAGCTCCGATGGGCCTTGGGCTTTTCTGTCAACTCTTGACAAGTCCAAAGTTACCATTAATTATATTTAATACCACTATATAAATATAATTGCACTCTAGGCCTTATTAATAAATTATATCCCAAGACTTTATTATACATGCAACCCCTTCATAAAATATTCGTAGTAATACAAAGTCATGAATATAGACTGCCACTTTGTAAATTACTACATCTTAATCCTTGAGTACCCGGTTTAATCCTTTTGAGTTATTCACCATATATTTATGAAATCCAATTTCATAAATATATACTTTAGACTTACTAAAGTGGTTAGGCCTAACTCTCTGAATAACTGTACCCATTAAACTTATCTCAAGGGAATATTTTATATCTCCGTTAAGAGACTATGAATTCCATCTTGAGAATATATGTTCCATCAACACTAAATGTGGCTGCCCAACATACTGAGGTTTTGACCGTTACTTTAGATCTCACTCCTGATATATCAAAGCAACCTACATTTCATGATCAGGTCCATTATTCTCTCAGGATTAAGAGTTCATGTGAATACAAGTCGTGAAATTTATTATTCAATTGACAGTCGTTAGGAGAATAATAAATCTCACAGCGGTCCAGTTCAATATGTCTTAACTCTTAAAACATATCAACATATTAACTAGAAGTCACCACTTCCATGATCAAGACAAATCATCGTAGTTAATATGTTATAGTCTTCGCAGATGAAATGCCCAATTTCATCACCGACTACGAACCAAAATTCTGAGTTTACAAAGAACTTGTGATCTATATCTTCTGTGACTAAATCACATAAATCACATACTATGCATCTCATGGACTATTTGATAATGTCCGAATATTCATGTTACCATTATTTTAGATAAGAAGAAAACAACTTTATTAAACACAATATTAAGTCATACATCATTACTCACATAATGTCATACATAATATCATACATGGCATCATACAATAGGATTTAAGGGCACATATCCTAACAGCCTTCCCAAAGGAACCTTTTCCCATGCCTCGGATAGATTAGTTAGTGGATGCAATGGTAGGCCATCCTCGGATGAACTTTCTGAATGCCTTTCAAGGGTACCATCAGATACCTTTGGCTTTGGATGATCAAGAGAAGATAGCTTTTGTTACTCCTACTGAAAATTACCACTACAAGATGATGCCTTTTGGTTTAAAGAATGCATGGTCTACCTATCAGAGGATGATGACTAGGATATTTGAGCCACAATTAGGAAAAAACATTGAGGTTTATATAAATGATATGGTGGTGAAGAGTAAGGCGGTGTCCGAGCATGTGGGAGACCTCGAAAATATCTTTGAAATATGGAGGAAACACAAACTACGCCTCAATGCTTCCAAGTGCTGCTTTGGCGTGGGATCAGGTAAATTCCTGAACTATATGGTCACTCATCGTGGAATTGAGGTCAATTCTGATCAGGTTAGGGCAATTAACAGTTTGCAGCCACCTCAGAATCCCAAAGAGGTCAAAAAATTAACAAGAATGACTGCTGCACTGAATCGATTTATCTCTCGATTAGCGGACAGGTGTAAGCCTTTTTTTAGTTGTTGAATAAGTGGAAGGGATTTGAATGGACCGAGGAGTGTGTCTTGGCCTTCCAGTAGTTGAAGGAATACCTTTCTCGGCCACCTATTATGTCCAAGCCCGAGGTGGATGAGGTCTTATTTGCTTACATTGCTGTGGCTTTCTATGCGGCGAGTTTAGTGCTGATATAGGTTGATAATGGTGTGCAGAGGTCAGTATACTGTGTGAGCAAGTCACTGTATGAGGCCGAGGTTCGTTACCTACAACTAGAGAAGGCCATTTTGGCAGTGGTGCATGCTACGTGTAAGCTCCCCCACTACTTCCAATTTCACACAATCGTTGTTTTAACCCAACTCCCACTTAGATCACTACTTCGGAGCACTGATTACACAGGAAGGATTGCTAAGTGGGGTACTATCTTGGGGGCTTTTGATATTAAGTCTTTGTTGATTTGGTTGCTGAATCCCCATTAGAAGAAAAAGTTGGAAAGCAAAACATGGATGGAAAATTAGTTGGCATAGTCTCCCTGCAAGAGCCTTTACCCTAGAGGGTGTATGTTGATGGTGCAACAAATGAAAGAGGATTTGGGGTGGGGCTAGTTATAATTTCTCCTAAGAAAATCGTTATTGAAAAATCTTTAAGGTTGGATTTCTCGGCCACCAATAATGAAGCTGAGTATGAGGCTCTATTGGTAGGGATAACCATGGTTTGAAAAATGGGAGGAAAGGCAGTGGAGATGTTTTCTGATTCGAGATTGATTGTAGGCCAGGTAGGAGGAGAGTTGGAAGCCAGAGATCTTAGAATGTAGGAATATCTGAATCAGGTTATACACTTGTAATCAGGATTTGAGTCTTTCATTTTATTGCAAATCCCTAGAAGCAGAAATACATATGCTAACTCTCTTGCCACGCTCGCGACCTACTCGACACAAAATTTACCTCGGGTGATCCTTATGGAAGACTTGTGTAAACCTACTGAAATAAGAAGAAACGTGGTTCATATTCATCAGATTAGGGTAGGTCCTAGCTGGATGGACTCTATTGTGCTTTTCCTTAAGAAGGATATCTTGCCCGAGGGTAAGTCCGAGGCTGACAAAGTACGGAGAAAGGCTCATCAGTTTTGACTTTCTGAGGATCAAAAGTTGTATAAGCGCTCTCTTTCTGGACCGCATTTGTTATGCATACACCTTGAGGCAGTAGAGTTACTCCTAGAAGAGTTACACGAGGGGATTTGTGGAAGCCACATAGGAGGCAGATCCTTGTCTTATAGGGCCCTCACTCAAGGATATTGGTAGCCAAATATGCAAAGGGAAGCATAAGAGTATGTGAAGAAGTGCGACCAATACCAAAGATTTGCTCCAAACATTCATCAACCAGAAGGTGCCCTTAATCCTTTATTCAATCTTTGGCCTTTTGCTCAATGGGGCTTGGATATAGTAGGGCCTTTCTCTAAGGCAGCAGGGAATAGGAGATGGCTGCCGGTTGACACGGATTACTTCACTAAATGGGTTGAAGCTGAACCACTGGCAAATATCAGGGACATGGATGCAAAGAGATTTGTCTAGAAAAATATTGTCACTCGGTTAGGAATCCCTCGTTCATTCATCTCGGACAATGGTCTTCAGTTTGATAGCAAAGCCTTCAGGAGATATTGTTGTGACCTGGGCATTACGAATATATATTCCACTCCGGCTTATCCACAGGGGAATGGATAGGCAAAGGTTGTCAATAAGGTCATAATGAATGGACTCAAGAAGAGGTTAGATGATGCAAAGGGAAAATGGGTGGAAGAGCTTCCATACGTCCTTTGGACATATCAGACTACGCCTCGAAGATCTATGGGGGAGACACCGTTTTCAATGACTTACGGGGCCGAGGCCGTAATTCCTCTAAAGACCTGATTCCCAACACTAAGGACGAACTTTTTCACTTCGAGCAACAATGATGGGCTGTTAAAGAAGAGTTTAGATTTGATTGAAGAACAAAGAGAAATGCTATGGTTCAACTGGCGTACTATTAACACAAGCTCAAGTAAGGGTATGATTCAAATGTAAGGCTAAGGCCACTGGCGCTTGGAGACTTGGTATTGAGAAAGGTTTTAGGGACAGCTAAGAACCCAGCATGGGGAAAGTTAGGACCCAACTAGGAATTACCATATCGTATCACATCGGTGGCTGGAATAGGTGCATATTATCTAGAAGATCTAGATGAAAAAGTTGTACCACGCCCTTAGAATGTAAATTGCTCGTGAAGGTATTATTATTAATGGAAGTCATTTCTACCATATTTTTGTTAATGAAATTATGCGTTACTTATCATTTCTTTGAGTATTAAACAGAACCTTAGTTATGTCTAGTTTTTCGAACCACCTACTTTAGGTAAATTAATACTTCATATCATTTTTCTAAGTATCAAATAGAATCTTGATCATGTCTAGCTCCTCGGACCACATACTGTGGGTAAATTGATATTGCAAATTATTTTTCTAAGTATCAAACAGAATATAAGTCATGCCTGGCTCCTTGGACCACATACCTTGGGTAAATTGATATTTTAAGTTATTTGTATAAGTGTTAAACAGAACCTCAATTATGTCTGGTTCCTCGGACCACCTACTTTGGGTAAATTAATACTTCATATCATTTTTCTAAGTATCAAACAAACCTTGGTCATGTCTGGCTCCTTGGACCACATAACTTGGGTAAATTGATATTGCACATTATTTTTCTAAGTATCAAATAGAACATTGGTCATGCCTGGCTTCTTGAACCACATACCTTGGGTAAATTGATATTTTAAGTTATTTGTATAAGTGTTAAACAGAACCTTAGTTATGCCTGGTTCCTCGGACCACCTACTTTGGGTAAATTAATACTTCATATCATTTTTCTAAGTATCAAACAGAACCTTGGTCATGCCTAGCTCCTTAGACCGCATACTTTGGGTAAATTGATATTTTAATTTATTTGTCTAAGTATCAAACAAAATCTTGGTCATGCCTGGCTCCTCGAACCACATATCTTGGGTAAATTGATATTGCAAATTATTTTTCTAGGCATCAAATAAAACTTTGGTCTTATCTAGTTCCTCAGACCACATGTCTTGGGCAAATTATTACTTTCTGTGATTTATTTAAGTGTCAAATAGAACCAGCCATGCTGAATGGCAGGGATCTTCATTGTAGTAACTTGAGTAAATGGACATTCATGAGCATTACTTAAAGCATTTGTAAGTACACCAAGTATATCTATTATCTATTTGAGAATTGATTGTCCCTCCAGTCCTTTAGACTTACTAATAAATGGGGGATTAAGTGGAATCAGACATGTGTAGATACTCTACCATTATGTTTGTTTTTGAGGTTAAGGTTATACTTTACCGAGATTGTGAACTTAGTAGGTTTAACCTATCCTGCTACTGATCATATGAGGTGTGATAACTATGCTACCACTTATGCAGATGAATAAATGGAGTTATATCTCATTGTCACGTTGGCTAAGTGTTAAATGAAACAGAGACTATATTTGGATCCATATAAACATCACAAGTATGAAAGAAAAGCTTGCAATTATCATTAAGCCAAGCCTCTGAAAAAAGCAAATAGATTACAAAAGATTGAATGGATTATAGATCTTGGAAACAAAAACAACACTTAAAAAAAATGAGAGAGATAACCTATGGCTTCATTTTTATTACAAGTTTATCCTTTAGAGTCTTGGTAGGCTGGGTAGAGGCTGCCATGGAGGATGCTTGAGCTTTGCCTTTGAGGTCTTCCTTGGTAGGTATAGGAAGAGTGGCTAACATAATCTCCATGTTGTGGGAAGCCTTTTTTTCCTTGGAGGGGTCTTTAAGGGCAATCAGAGATAGGTTGCCATCATAGACTACTTCCTTTGCTGAGTCTGCTTCCTTTTCAGTGTCCTCGGACTGCTTTGCCTCCTTAGGGGGGGGGGATGTTGGCTGTAGGAAGAGCCTTGGTTGGACTCTCCTTGCCTTGATTTGCTTCTTTGGAGGTAGTGTTAGCCTTGGAGCCCGAGGCATGAATGATTGGAGGGTAATACACTCTTTCTGCTTTCCTAAGGGCAGAGGAGGCCATAACCTCAGCTTGGTCAAGGGCCTCGTTCTACACTTGGAGGCAGTAAAATCTGCATACCTCTGAGAATTCAGCTTTAAGGGCTTCCTCAGTCTCTGCCACGCCCACATCGTATCCATCCAACTCAGCTTGCTCCTTGGCCTTCTCGGCCTCCTCCAATTTCTTATCTCTTTCAGCTTCAGTGAGCTTAGTGGTCAGCTCCTGGGCTTTCTTATTTGCCACTTTGAAGGCCTCCACGACAACAATACGTCTGGCCTCCTCATCCTTCATCATCCTGTGGGAGGTGTTTACTATTTTCTCAGCCCTGTGCATGGATTAGACAACCTTGCAAAGAAACAAAAAGAAATATAAAGGTTAAAAAAAAAGAAAAAGAAAGAAGACAAAAATAATTATGAATATAAAAAAAATAAGAAAGGGAGCAATTAGTGAACTTACCAGGGCAAGGTCTCTCTTTAAACTGAGGAAGACCTCGTGTTTCCTCATTGACCTTAAGTCAGCCATGTCTCCAGGCAGCAACAAGGCCTGCTTCACAGCATTAGCCACGTATCTAGCCTTCCTTTGCTGGAGATTTCGGATCGAGGCATTAGTAGGCAAGAGGGCTCCATCCAGTATCAGGGCAGGAGTCCAGGCCGGGACCCCAACCTGGGGATCACTTCTCTTCTCCACTAGGGTTTGTGTCACCCTAGCCTGTTTAGCCCCCTTTTGGAGCTTGGCCTCTTTGGATGAGGGACCCTTCCCTCCTTCCATTGCTTTATGGCCTCTTTGATCCATTTTTCTCTTATGGTCAGTAGGATCAGGTCGAGGAGGTAGAGTGGATGGAGGAGGGGGGAGCTTGGCCTAAGTAGTCTTCTCGGGCACCTTGGTCCCAGACTGAGACTCCATGACATCCAGAAGACCAGCCCTGGGCTTGCGTTGTACCCCTATGGCTTCTGGAATAGAGGGATCTCCTAGTGTTAGGCTTACTTGTGCCGAAGACAAGTGACTGAAGTCACCGGCAGGAACTTCTAGGGATTCAGGTTGGTTGAAGACCTTGAAATCATCCTCGGAGTCAAGCACTTCAACTACTTTTCCTTTCTCTTTTTCTTCTTCTTCTTCTTCTTCTCTGGTAGTTGGCTGAGAAGGGGTCACTTTGTCCTAGGTCTTACATTGAAGGATGGGTTCTACTATTAATACACCTTGAGGTCCCGGACCTAGGTAACCAGGTACAGCTACGTTGAGCAAGGGAGGCCATCATGCCACTCCTTTGAAACAATCAGGAAATCCTTGTTCATGCCTTTGTTGGACTCTAGAGGCATGAGATGAGTCTAACCTCGGGGTACCTAGTTTTTAGATAATATCCCTGCCCTTTGAAATGGTGAAGATTATAGACCCAGTTGACATCATTATGGGTAAGACCTAAGCCCATTTTCTCGTTAAGGGCATCGACGCTACCTAAAATCCTAAACATGTTTGAGGCACATTGGGTGGGAGCTAATTTGTGAGCCCTTAGGTAATCCCTAGTGACAGTGTCCATGGGGATTCTCATCCCTCCCTCTATAGAGGCAATTATCGGGATTACCACTTCTCCTTCTTGCCCATGGGGATTCTCATCCCTCCCTCTATAAAGGCAATTATCGGGATTACCACTTCTCCTTCTTGCCTCTTTCCGTGCCATTGCCCTTCCTTACAGTATCTAATTGAGACTCTTAGTGGGATCCTATATTGAGCTTTAAAGCCATCTATGCTTTCTGCGGAGTCCACCAGGTAGGTGAATCTACCCATGTGTGAAAGGGGGGTGAAGGTGCTAAGATGGTAAAATGAAATTGAGAAGGTCGAGGAGAAGAGGACTCGATGAAAAGAAAAACAAAAGAAAAAGAAAATGAAAAGGTTCAAAAAAGACTTACGCGAAGATAAGAACTCTCCTCAGACTGGCTCTTGATATTTGTAAGGGCACAAGTGAAGTGAGTAAGTGCGCAAGTGCAATGAATGAGTGCTAAAGTGGAGTGAGCAAAGCATTCAAGCAATATTTTTATCAAAAAGAAGTATAAGCGGGAAAATCCCCGCCAGAATTCTAATAAAATCACCAGCCGTTGGATCTGCACCACACCATAGAATGTGGGGAACACAGAGCCGTCGAAATTTAATGAGGGCACGTCTTGGATATCGAAACGTCAGGAGCGTGCATTGGGCAGTTAAAAAGGTACCTGCGCAGACGGAAGTGATGTATGATGAAAGCGGGGTAACTGTGGTAATATCGAAATCCTCTTTTCTTCTCAAGGAGCAAAAGGGGAGAATTTTGCGGGACTATTGTAGGGAGGATAGGCCCAGTAGTATATATTAGGCCAGGGGCCTGGTCTAAGGACACCCAGTAGTCTGAGGACGGAGAAACGTTATTATGGAAGTTAGCATTAGTGAATAAAGAAAGGGGTTTAGTCATGATGGTCCAAGAAGGTGGTCCGAGGAGAAATGCTTCCTTGGCTAAGCAAGGTAGAGGTCCAAAGGTGTGGTCTGCCATTCGGTAGCAACATTCTAGGAGATTCCACTAGTAAGGATATGTATTATGAAAGCACATAACAAAGGAAAGTTATGAAATATCTAAAAGAAAGCTGCTACCATCGCATTGAATGCTCTGTAGCTAACTCTCTGACCGCATTAATGAGGAAGTGATACTTGAACAGTAATTTTTAGCCTTACAGAGTCTACTAAAGATTTCAAGAAGGTGCTAATGGGACAAGGATCAACACCAGCAATCTAATTTACACGTGGAGAGAGAAGATGAAAGAAGGAAGATAGTATAAAATAGAAAGAAGTTCCTTAGGAAAAGGGGAACGGAGATTTGAGAGAAAAATACTGTAACAATCAAGAACTAAGCTTGTAATCTAATTCTAAAGAAAAATATAACAGAATTAATCTCCTCGGATTGTGCCGAGGACGATTTTCTTCTTGTAAAATCATTTTATCTTTGTTTCCTTGTCATCTTGATCCACTTTAATTGTTGTTCAATTTATCAGGGCTTAGTTTTCCAACTCACTCTCTACAAATTCATTGTATTGGAATTTTTAAGCCCAAGTTCATCCATCCTTTGGGTTTGGGAATCAAATTGCGTCCTTACAACCCTTAAAAACCAATTTTTCTTGAACTTTCAACAAATATCACAAATTATTATCCCCTTCTCCTCTTCAACAATTGCCTGCTTTTTTTTTTAATTTCTTTTTTTTAAAGAAGGATTGCGCTTAAAATAAATTTCATTAGCCAATCATTAATGAAATTCAAACTATGTAATTCAAAATCAACCAAATATTAGCCAAAAAAAAAAAAAAAAAAAGAAAAAGAAAAGAGAAGAAAAGAAAAGAAAAAGAAAAACCATTTTAGTGATCACCCTCATTCCCTGATATCACAATTTACAACATCATTAACAAAATAAGATCCCTCTAACAACAATATATTCTCAATCGATCAATAAAAATATTTGAGGCCTATTTGGTTAGCTAAAAAAAGCATCGTTTTTTGTTTTCATTTTCAGTTTTTAGTGGGTCCCACTACTTAAAAATTGATTTGGTTTTAGTATTTATATTCAGTTTTCATTTTCAATATCCTAAAAGTTTAATTTGAATACAAAAAATGAATACAATTTTTTAGCATTTTCGTTTTCAATGAATACAAATACAATGGCATATTCGTAAATATAGTGAAAACACAAAGTGTTTTTATTTATTTATTTTTTGTAGTAATGTGATGTGTGTGAGATAGAAAAGTTACTTTTTTTGAAATAGAAAATAATGACCAAACTCAGGTACCCAAATTATGTATTTAAAACAACACCAAATAATACCAAATATGAAAATAAATGCTTTTTTCTATATTCAAATTCAGGATTTGATTTTAGAATAAAGAAAATAAAAAGTGGATACACCACTTTTTGAAACCAAATAGGCCCTTGGCCCTTAAGATAGGTTTATATTTGCAAAGAACCGTAAATGGGAAAGTATATATTTTTATTTTCCTTTGTGTTTTAGCAAGCAAGCAAATAAAACGCAATTGAAACAAAAATAAACTAATAAAAAAAAACACCATTAACCGTGCACACACACAAGACGTATTATTACATAACCACAAAACCTTTTTGTCCTCTTTGTTTTCTCACAACCAAACAAAACTTTCACCAAAATTTCATTAGAAAGTATTTGTACATTTTTTAAATTAGTAGTGAAAATGCATCAAATCCTATGTGGTGCGGGGTGTATCTCTATACCTGTCTTATGTTTTTCCCCTTGTCTCCTAAATCAGTTAACTTGCACCATTGCTGTAATCATTCCTAATCAAAGCCAACAATACTATCACATGAGAAACTAAAAAAAAAAAATTTCCAAAATGACACGATTGAACCATTACTCAAATTTGAAAAACAGCCAAAATATTTATTAAAATAATCGAAGAGATAAATGATGAGACTAAAAGGGCTGACCTTGTAAGTTTTGTCACCAAAGAAATGGATTTCATATGAAAATCATTTAGGTATCTCAAGCAGTAGGTCTCGCCCCAACCTTGAGGGAAAAAAATGTTACAAAAAGCAATGCATTACTGTATGAGGAGAACAACGTAGAAAAGCAATTCATTACTGTAAAAAGTCCAACCTAACGTGAATTAGAATGAAACTAAAACTTTTTGCACATGAAACATAAGATATTAGTGAGTATTTGGCATGACCTCCATTGAATTGCTCTTAGAGTAGGTGAGGAAGAAAAACTTCATGAGGCATTTCCTTAGAAGATGCACGGGCACCTTGTGAGACTATTAGTGTGGTGATTTTTGTTGAGTAGATATTATTAGTTTTTTGAAGGTTCATTACTATTGGACTCTTTGGTTTTTGCATTCAATAATTTACTTTGCACAAAAATAAAAAAAAAATTGATGGACATGTGGCGCTAAATTGAATTCTAATTGGCATCTAATTGGATGTGGACTCTTTGGTTTTTGGCTTTTTGCACCTTATAATTCGCTTGACACAATAATTTAAAAATTAAATAAGACACATGACACAAAATTAGACTCCAATTGAAATCCAATTTAGAATCTAATTGGATTTTCTTGAAAATTTTTCTATTAATATATATATATATATATATAGATTATTATTGATAAAAATTAGGCTAAATTACAAACTGCACCTTGTAACTTTGCCTATAATTCAATTTGGTCCTTTAAATTCCATTTTATTCAATTCAATCCTTCAACTCTCCGGTTATTTTGAAGTAAAATATTTTCTCATTTTCAGGTATTTGTTTGCATATAAAATGTGATCAAATTTGTAAAATATTTTTCATTGATCTTAAAATCCTTTATAAAAATTTATAAAACATTTTATCTTTAAAAACTTGGTAAAATGTTTTACAAAAATGCACAGTGACTTCCCCTCATCCCATTCGGTGGCTAGGTCATTGGTTTGGAGGGTTGGACAGTTTGTGCACTGTTACTAATACCCAAAAATGATGTAGTCTCTATTTTTTTTTTTTGGGTTATTTTCTTTACATTATTGACCAAAAATCATTTTCTATTGTTTTTTGTAAAAAAAAAAAAAATGCAGATGATGGCTGAGAATATAAAGTAATTCAACACCACTCCCGCTAAAAAATCAAGACTTATCATCTGTCATCTTCCAAAGCCGATGGTTGGCCAATATTTGGCATAAAAAGTAATCATTGCCACAAAAAATACAAAACTCATCTCCATGCATGGTATCAAACAGTTGTTGCGCAAACATTACATCCCCACTATTGCGTAAACATCGTCGAGACCATGAAGGAATCCGACTCGAACCTGAACTCGATCAAATGGGAATGAAGTACTTTTTCGGGTTCAAGTGGTAGTCCACACTCCGCTCTTATTCCCTCAGTAAACCCTCCCAACTGTAAACACTCCACTAATTAGTTACCAAATTGTTCCCAAATTGAAATACTCTAACTTATTCTAGTCAAGATTGGTTGATAATTGGTTAAAATAATAATATTATCTTAGTTTTTGTAGGTAATATCATATCCAAATTATATTTAATTACACATGAACATGTAAGTTAGAAAGTTTTTTTTTTTTTTTTTTTTTGAAATATACTCATTACTAGAGCTAAAAAAAAAATTGACAAACCAAATGAACTGACCGAAACTACTCGAATTGAATCCAATTTTTTGGTTGCACAATTTAGTTTCGGTTTGGATTTTTGAAAAACTAAAATTGGTCGGTTTTTTCCCGGTTTTAGTGAAAATTGTACTGTACCGAACCAAAACCGACTAATATATATTAGTATAGGTAAATCATATACCGTTACTGTATATTTCCTTAGTGGTTAACATGTGTGCCTTCCAAATACTTGTCCCAAGTTTGAACCTTCTAAATAACATTTTTCATTTTTTAAGTTCCTATTATCAAGACGATGTCATTTGGGCCTGTGACTTTTATTTAAAACTAGACCCTAGTTTCTTTTTTAAGTTTCCATTCTCAAGACTCGGTGTCGTTTGGGCCTATGAGTTTTATTTAAACTATAGCCGTGTTTCAAAAATGCGGCTATAGACCCCAAAAACGCAATTATAGGCTATAACCGCGTTTACAAACCAGGCCTATACTATGCAGCAATAGCCCCCTACGGGGCTATAGCCGCGTTTTTATAACTGCGGCTAAAGGTCAGACCTATAGCTGCGTTTTTTAACCACGGCTATAGGCTTCGGACCTATAGCTGCGTTTTGAAAAATGTGGCTACAGACCTACTTTGAGCTGCGTTTGTAACCGAGGTTATAGGTTGCGGACCTCTAGCTGCGTTTTTAAAAATGTGGCTATAGGTTTTTTTAAAAACAAAAAAAAATTCTAGGTTTTTTTTTCCCCCAAAAAATTCAAAATTCAAACAAAAAAAAAATTCAAAATTAAACACAAACCCAAAAAAATTCAACATCAAACACAAATCCAGAAAATTCAAAATCAAATTCAACATACTCACAGTACAAACACACCTAGAAAATTCAAAATCAGACACAAAATACTGACAATACAAACATAACATGCTCCAAAATATAAGAACACAAACCCATGAATCTTCTCTCATTCAACAAAACCAACCCAAATCTAATAGTAAATCCATTCAACAAACACAAAAGCAAAGCTCAGAAACACAAAAGAACAAGTTCAAGAACACAAACCCATTTAAACATAAGCACAATATCAGTAACAAAATAGCACAAATTCAAGCACAGATCCAAAAAATTGAAAATCATAACTCAAATCCAAATCAAGACATGCACACAAATATTGCTAGAATATCCACTTCATTCAAAAATTTCAGCATTTCCTCCATTTTCTTTCTAACTAAACATAAAATTAAAAAAAAAAAAAATAGTAGATCTATAGACAAATCAGTGTGCTGGAGAAAAAAATAAAAAAAGAAAAAGAAAGAAGAAGCAGCTTCAAAGAAACATAGAAAAAAAAAAAAAAAAGAGTTGTGCTGGAGTGAAGAAGGAAGAAAAAAAAATGGAAAAAAAAAGAAAAGAAAAGAAAGAAGAACGTACCTGGTGACTTGCAGAAGAAAGGAGCTAAAAAAGAAGAAAAAATGATCAACTGCTCCAAAGAAACAAAGAAAAAAAAAAGAAGAAAAAGAGTTACGTTGGAGTGAAGAAGGAAGAAAGAAAAAGGAAAAAAGAAGAAGAAAAGAATAAGGAAAGAAAGAAGTTCAGTAAAGCAATGCTGGAGTGAGTGAAGAAGGAAGAAAGAAAAAAAAAAAAAAAAAGAAAGAGAAAAGAGAGAAAAGATGAAAGTGAGGCAGGTGGGAAAGTGGGTTCCATTTAAAAAATTATTCTGCGGGTCTATAGCTGCGTTTTTAAAAACACGGCTATAAGTCTTCCTTAAAAAATATCTCTCAGGCCTGATTTTCTTTTGAGTGTTACCTATAGCTGCATTTTTAAAAACGCGGCTATAGGTCCCCCTTAAAAAAATATTCTGCGGGTCTATAGCTGCTTTTTTTTTTTTTTTTTGAAAACGCGGTTATAGGTCCTTTTAAAGAAATTATTCGGCTGGACAGCTATAGCTGCAACTTAAAAAATTATTCTACGGGTCTATAGCTGCGTTTAAAGAAATTATTCGGCAGGACCTATAGCTGTGTTTTCAAAAAAAAAAAAAAAAAATGCGGCTATAGGTCCCCATTAAAAAATTATTTTGCAGGTCTATTGCTGTGTTTTTTTTTTTTTTTTTTTTTGAAAACGTGGCTATAGGTCCATTCTAAGAAATTATTCGACAAAAAAAAACGCGTTTTCAAAAAAAAAAAAAAAAAAAGCAGCTAAAGACACTTACAAACGTGGCTATAGGCTTAACCTATAGCCGTGTTTTCAAAATGCGGCTATAGGTAAAGTCTATAGCCGTGTTTGTAAGAATGTTTGGCCGCGTTTTTTGAAAACACGGCTAAAAAAACGCGGCTATAGCCTGCGTTTTTGTAGTGCGAGTTTCTCTTTCTCATTTAGCCCCCCTCTTTCTCTTTTTCAACCATAGTTTCCCTCCCCCTTCCTTTTCGCTCATCCCTTACATATTTATTTAGCTGTCATCTTCATCTCTTAGATGAGAGGCCATTAGAGATCAGAAGACTTGCCGGTGCTGTTAGGAAAATACATGTTCGTATCACATACAAAACATACGCAGCGAAAAATTAACGGATCTACTTCATTCGCAATAGATAACATGAACTATGTAAGTTTCAGAATTTAAGAATAAGAAAGCGTACCTTGGTGCTGTGAAATTCAAAACCAAAGATTAGAAGTTCTTGGGAAGACTTTTAATCTTCACTCCAATTCCACTTAATGCCCAAGATGTGTAGTCTCTCAATCAGTTTCCAAGGAGAGAACAAGGGAGTATCCAACACTCACATACAAACTATTTCATTCCTTCTGTATGTTTCTCTCCTTATATACAACTAATTATCTAATTGGGCTAGCCTTTTGGGCCATTCCAATTGGGCTCTAGTGTGTGGCTTGGAGTGGGACCAAAAGGGAACAAATAAAACTCTAGCTCCAATGGGCCTTAGGCTTTTCTGTCAACTCTTGACAAGTCCAAAGTTACCATTAATTATATTCAATATCACTATATGAATATAATTGCACTCTAGTCCTTATTAACAAATTATATCCCAAGACTTTATTATACATGCAACCCCTTCATTAAAATATTCGTAGTAATACAAAGTCATGAATATAGACTGCCACTTTGAAGATTACTACATCTTAATCCTTGAGTACCCGGTTTAATCCTTAATGTTATTCATCATATATTTATGAAATCCAATTCCATAAATATATACTTTAGTAACTCCTTAATAAAGTGGTTGGGCCCAACTCTCTGAATAACCAAACCCATTAAACTTATCTCAAGGGAATATTTTATATCTCCGTTAAGAGATTATGAATTCCATCTTGAGAATATATGTTCCATCAACACTAAATGCGACTGCCCAACATACTGAGGTTTTGACCGTAACTTATAGATCTTACTCCTGATATATCAAAGCAACTTACATCTCATGATCAGACCCATTATTCTCTCAGGATTTAGAGTTGATGTAAATAGAAGTCGTGAGATTTATTATTCATTTGACAGTCGTTAGGAGAATAATAAATCTCACAGCGATCCAGTTCAATATGTCTTAACTCTTAAAACATATCAACATTTTAACTAGAAATCTCCATTTTCATGATTAAGACAAATCATCTTAGTTGATATGTTATAGTGTTCGTAGATGAAACGCCTAATTTCATCACCGACTACGAACTACATTCTGAGTTTACAAAGAACTTGCAATTTATATCTTCTGTGACTAAATCACATAAATCGCATACTATACATTTCATGGACTAAGATAATGTCCATTAGTTCATTTATAGATAGTCTCATATAATTAAACAATTTAATTATTTATGACATGCCAATAAATTGGATTTTAGGGCATAAACCCCAACAATCTCCCACTTGCCCTCAAAGACAATTTACCATATATCCGACACTTATCTCCCTTTAGAGTAATTCATAGTCACTCTAAGGCAAAGTTTGGAAACAAGTTTCTGTCAGATTTATTGCGTAAATTATCTTTTCTACTACTACTCAAGTACTCATATCTCTCTAGTGAAATAATACTTACGCTTAATGTGTATCTTCACCACTAGGATGAACACATATCTTGAAGTCTAACTTCATGAATCACAATCAAACTACAAGTCAGCATTTGTACATCCAATAACCATCAAAATCTCACTTTTGTAGACAAGCATATAATCCCTCATTCTCCTAAGATATTTGAGTATATGCTTTACTCCAGCTAAATTAAGTGATCTTTGATTCAATTGATATTTGCTTACTATGCTTACCGTAAAATAAATATTTAGCCTAGTATATAGCATAGCATAAAGACTTCCTATTGATATGATATTAGGAACCATCTTAATATGCTCTTCCTTTTATATGTCTTAGGACTATAGTCCTATATAAAGGAACTTCAAACTTAAAAGGAAAGAATCTTTTCTTGAAGTATTACATGCTATACTTGGCTAGAATCTAATCTATTTAAGCAGTTTGAGATAGACTCAATATCCTAATTTCTGAATTGTAACAAAGTTTAAATTCTTAGGATATGATTAGTCTTTCCCAAGTACTTTATATCAAACTGGATTAGACAACAAAAACTCTATTGATGACAATATCTCTACATCATTCTAAATGATTAGAATGTCATCAACATACATTAAGAAATTTATTATTCTATATAGCTTTCACACACATAAGGCCTTTTGATACTTGATCAAAATCAAACAAATTGATTGCTTGATCAATGATGATATTTTATGATTCAGACGCTTGTTTTAGTCCATAAATGGAATTTAAGCAACTTGAATACTAAACAATACTGTTTCTTTGTTATGTACAAGTCTAGTTACATCATATAGATGTCTTCCTCAAGATTGCTACTAAAAGAAGCTTTCTTGATATCCATTGCCATATTTCATCCAAATGAAATATAATGGATAAGAGAATCTAAATAGAGTCAAACTTGGCTATTGGAGAAAAATTCTTTTTATAATCGAATCATTTCTTTCTGAATAATCCTTTTCGCCATTAGTCTTGACTTTGAAGGTTTGCACCTTCAAATCTATCAATCTCATTTACTTATAGACCTATTTGAAAACAATAGGCCTAATGCCATTAGGCGCTTTTACAAGTTCTAAACTTCAAATAGAATCTAATTCTATTCACATAACATTGATCCAGTAATCCATATTCATATCACCCATTGCCTCTATGTAGGACTGAGGATCAAATTCATATCCTTGTGGAATGACTTCAAAAGTTTATTCCAAAAATATGAATTTATTTGGTAATTAATAATCCTCCCACTACGATAATGTACCGGTGTACTAACTATACATCTAGAATAATGCCTTGTGGTGTATCTAATACAACCATCTCATTTCTAAATGTATTTTACAGTTGTCTTTAAACAAATTCTGACATCTTTCTTCTAGAACAATTATACGTTTTGCTTTAAGATTATTCACATAGTCATCATCAAGAAATTTGTAATTGAAGTTTACAAATATCTTATTTTCTTTATGACTACCAAAATAATCTTTTGCAATTCCTTTTGGATATTCATCATAAACACATATTTTTCTACCTTTTGATTTCAATTTGTTAGACTTCCTTTCTAGCACAAGTACTGGACATCTCTAAAAGTGGAAGTATCATATACTAGGTTTTCACCCAATCCATAATTTGAAAAATGTCTTAGGAACAAACTTTTGAAATCAACTTTAGAAATGTATAGTAATTATTAGAGTATATCTCCAAAAGAAACAAGCAAATGGAAATACTTATCATGTACTTTACTATTTATAAAAGAGTCTTATTCATCCTTCATGTATGTGCTGATTTAAAGAAGTCAGTGGAACTTTATTCCTTTACAATAAAAGTGCCCTAGATCTTATTATCCTCTAAATAGAATTCATAGACTGGGAATTTAACAAAATAATGGTTCTAAAAGCTCATCTTTCACCAATCTTGAATATCATTTAGATTAATGAGATCTAGACATAAGTGCCAAAACATACAATAACAAAGGATGGAAACTTTCTCTTTAAAAACCAAAACATGTAAATTTTCATCTAGAAAATAATCATGGACAATGCTTAGCTTTACCAAAACAGAAACACTTTCCTTTTGGTCATGCTTTTGAATCTAATTTCCTTTCGGCAACTACTAGGACAACTTGCTTGTCCAAGTGTTTGGTATTATAATTCCTCTTCTTACCACCTTTACCTTTCGGTTTAGGCTAAGAATTTGAATTAAATCATATTGATCCTAGCTTTAGCTTCTAGGATGTCTTCCGTTGCGTAGAACTCACTCATCAATTCAAATAATATAAAAAAAATTTATTTTGAAAACAATCTGAATTGATCAAATGTTTCTAACAAGGACTTGTGGATCATATCCATATGAGATTAACATTTAATCTCAACATCCAAGAATTCCAATTAATTTTAAAATAAAATATTTTCATAAAATGATATAGTATTGGGACTCCTCAAGCCTTTCTTAGCACTTAATATGATTCATACCAAACATCTCATTTAGACTTAATATAAAGTCTAAGTCTAGTACTAACTCTTGCATCTCATGCTGTAGCACACTCGAGATAGAAACCAATGTAACATTTTAGCATTTCAATGGAGACTATGATCAAATCATAAGCTATCTTCCATAAATGCATTATGCATAGGAAATTATGACAATGCTGAATCAAGACATATTTATGTACTTCAGCTCCTTTAAGCATCATGTCCAAAATTATTTCTTAGTTAATGTGATTCACTTAAAATAGTAGCTAGAGAACAAAATTAAGACAACTTTATTTTGAGACTATGAACATAATTATAGGGACATTATATTTTGCATCCATAACCATATAGTATGAAACCCAAAAAATACTATACTAGGTGCAACGACAACCTAATCCCGCAATTAATATTCCTCGGAAGCGAAGTCATACCAATCATTATGATCAGGCGAGAAATATTCTCATTATTAATGCTCATGGTAACTCTTACCAAACAAAAATAATTTGCCGCTTTTCCTTTGGCCTCTAAGTAATAATAACATAGCTCCTTTGGGAGGTTAACATTACACTTAGTCTAGTATACACCATTATCTAGAATCATGTGTAGCCACATTTCATCTCCCTTTATAGTGTTTAAAAACTGTAGTACCATGAAACAAAACACCCTCCTTTGGGATCGCGAGGCATATACGCCAAGACGAGGTGCTTGTTCACACTACTTTAAATGGGTAAGTTCAATCTTGTAGTACTATGAAATAAACACTCTCCTTTGGGATTGTGAGGCATATACGCCAAGACAAGGTGCTTACCCACACTACTATGAACCGATAATGGAGCCCGTGAGATCCAACCATTGTATCTCTCTCCCACTAGAAATTTTAAACAAGTGGTTTGTCCTGAAATTTCAACCCTACACATCAAATGTGTTTAATTGTTTAAATTCAATGTGATGTAACTAAGTCACGTCACTATAGCGTAATGAACATTCGCGTAATCACAAAGAAGTTTAACCTTGTAATCCGTAAAGTAGATACCCTCCGCATGGAATGCAAGACTCGAAGTCAAGACAAGGTATCTATTCACATTACATTAAACTTAACAAAAGAGTTATTTCAGCACTCCCACTCATTATTTGGGTTTTTCTTAAATAATTGTGATCCAATCACAACTTATAACCTTGCACTTGATAAAGACTCTAATTTTATTAGAATCGCTAACTAAAATGGAAGTCCTAAACTATTTAGGATTCCTTAAACACTAATGAATCAAAAATTAGTTATATAGAACTCTATCCTTAATTTACTAAATAAAAAGTTCTAATCTCATTAGAAAATATATATACATTTTAATTAAGCTTTAATCTCATTAAAACTTCTAATTAAAATAAATTAAGGACTTCTAATCATACAACAATTCCAATCTCATTAGAATGTTTCTTAAAAGACAAATCCTAAACTATTTAGGACTAAGAGTTCTATTTAACTAATATCTTTGATTTCATTAGGCCTTTTAATTAGAACCATGTGTAATCTCATTACACATTTCCTTACACTTTATATATTTGAAAACATTTAGAAAATATTCAAAATTCCCTTCAAATGTATTTTCGCGAGAATCTCGCGACTAAGCTCTTCTTGCGAAAAAGGCGTAAGGAAAAATAGTGAAAACACAAAATTCAGATAGAAACTTTTGCTACTGTCTTGCGGGTATCTCGCGACTAAGCACTTCCCGCCAAAAAGAGTTAAAGCAAAAAATTGAAAACACAAAAATTCAGACAGAAACTTTTGCTACTGTCTCGCGACTGTTTCGCGACTAAAGCTTACCAGCGAAAAGTTTTTGTCTTTAGAATCAATTTTCGCGAGTAACTTCGCGGGAAGCTAACCCGCGAAAAACCCGTGTTTTCAGTTTTTCCAGAGCAGTTGCAAACAGTTTTCAACGATTTTTCATGAACAAACAACTACCATATGAACATGATATGCAGAATTTGATATCAAAATTGAATTCCATTGATGCTATAGCCTTAAAAATGAATTAAACATACTTAAATTCAGATTTAAATAACATCATTACATCAATATAAGTTTTTATCAAATTATAGTTTCAACTACCATGCAGAAAATTAAATGTATATATAACTTTCTAACAACATGAAACTATTATCTCTAATTCTAAAACTCACAAAATATGTTATTCCGATTCGAATTGAAGACTGCTCTGATACCAATTGTTAGGAAAATACATGTTCGTATCACATACAGAACATACGCAGCAAAAAATTAACGGATCTACTTCATTCGCAATAGATAACATGAACTATGTAAGTTTCAGAGTTTAAGAATAAGAAAGCGTACCTTGGTGCGGTGAAATTCAAAACCAAAGATCAAAAGTTCTTGGGAAGACTTTTAATCTTTACTCCAATTCCACTTAATGCCCAAGATGTGTGGTCTCTCAATCAGTTTCCAAGAAGAGAACAAGAGAGTGTCCAACACTCACATACAAATCATTTCATTCCTTGTGTAATCTTGATGAAAAACACTTATGAAAAAGACTCTTCCAAAGAACCCCTTATGAAATTCATAATGTTTCTCTCCTTATATACAACTGATTATCTAATTGGGCTAGTCTTTTGGGCCAGTCTTTTGGGCCATTCCAATTGGGCTATAGTGTGTGGCTTGGAGTGGGATCAAAAGGGAACATATAAGACTCTAGCTCCAATGGGCCTTGGGTTTTCTGTCAACTCTTGACAAGTCCAAAATTACTATTAATTATATTCAATACCACTATATGAATATAATTGTACTCTAGGCCTTATTAATAAATTATATCCCAAGAATTTATTATACATGCAACCCCTTCATTAAAATATTCGTAGTAATACAAAGTCATGAATATAGACTGCCACTTTGAAGATTACTACATCTTAATCCTTGAGTACCCGGTTTAATCCTTAATGTTATTCATCATATATTTATGAAATCCAATTCCATAAATATATACTTTAGTAACTCCTTACTAAACTGGTTGGGCCCAACTCTCTGAATAACAAAACCTATTAAACTTATCTCAAGGGAATATTTTATATCTCCGTTAAGAGATTATGAATTCCATCTTGAGAATATATGTTCCATCAACACTAAATGCGGCTGCCCAACATACTGAGGTTTTGACTGTAACTTATAGATCTCACTCCTGATATATTAAAGCAACTTACATCTCATGATCAGGTCCATTATTCTCTCAGGATTTAGAGTTGATGTAAATAGAAGTCGTGAGATTTATTATTCATTTGACAGTCATTAGGAGAATAATAAATCTCACAGCGGTCCAGTTCAATATGTCTTAACTCTTAAAACATATCAACATACCAACTAGAAATCTCCATTTCCATGATAAAGACAAATCATCTTAGTTGATATGTTATAGTGTTCGCAGATGAAACGCCCAATTTCATCACCGACTACGAACTACATTCTGAGTTTACAAAGAACTTGCAATTTATATCTTCTGTGACTAAATCACATAAATCGCACACTATACATCTCATGGACTAAGATAATGTCCCATTAGTTCATTTATAGATAGTCTCATATAATTAAACAATTTAATTATTTATGACATGCCAATAAATTGGATTTTAGGGCATAAACCCCAACAGGTGCTGCCTATTCTTTTTTATTGAATTTAAATTTCTTGGGTTTATAGTTTGGGTGTGTTCTGTGTTTCTTTGCTATGGTTTGTTTTCTTGATTCTTTCTTTGTTTGCTTTCTTAGAAAATACATGATGTATGGGGATTGAGAAAATCAAAGGCGCCAACCCATGATTTTCATTGTCTGTTTGGTGCAATTTTGTCAGTGTACTGGTCGGTTTTGGTTTTAATTGTGGCAAAATTGAGAGTTTTGATTCAGTGCACAAATCCACCTTCACCCTAACCGAACCTGACCGATTTTAGCCTAATTCATTACGTGTATTTTTCTCTTGTAGGATATTAAAACTGATCAATTAAGGGTCAAGATCAATTGAGGCATAGTTTTTGAACCATTAAAAAAGTCAAAGATGTGTGAAAAAAAATGCATGAAAGAAATTCGTTTAAGCTGAAATTGGAAAAATCTTGATATTGAAACATCCTGCACTATCTCGGTATTTTTGCAATAACATTTTGACTTGATTCTTTTGGCAATAGAAACAAGACTCGAAGATATAAAAATTTTTAGTTCACCACAAATTTGGAAAAAAAATTAATTTGAAGTCAAATGTGGGTTGGAAGTTGACCATGGATAAAACTTTGAAAACAAAGGGATTCACATCCTAAATTTGAGGGATTTCCCTTTTTCTTTTGAGGAGGTTAGAGTTACAGAGACACAGAAATCTTAGAACATTTTCATCTTTCGCTTATTTCTTTTAGATGTTTAACTTTGTTTTTATGAATTTATTTTGCATAACTAGGTGTGGCTAAATCTCTAGTTATGGTTAGAGGCCTAATATTTTTATCATGTGTTCCTGGGATTATCTACATGCTTTCTATGATTGAATTTTGAAACTTATTTTTCACTATTTAGAACTATTGAATATTGACAAGTTTTTAAGATTTAATATGATTTTTAAATATATCAAATACTTGAAATTCTTGATTTGTTATGATTTGAAAATATATTAAATGCTTAATCTCTAATGTAGAATGCTAATTGAATTATTTGCTCAATCATTATTCCATCTACTCTATATGTTGTTTGAGTACCTTTTTGTTTTATCTTCCAATTAGGCTAGTTGGATCTCTATGCTAATTGAGTTAAGAATATTCAAAGTTCATATAATAAAATATTAGATGGATCTTTAAATCCCTAGTGTTTTTCTCTATTAAATTCTCTCGAATTTATTATGCTATTTTCAACTGTAGTTTTAATATTATCTTACTCCATCTTTGGGTGAAAAAACAAACAAACAAACAACTATTTTATTTTCTGCTCAAGAATAAATGTTTTTACATTGATGTTAATTATTCCCTATGGATCAACTTTAGATTCATTGAAATATTATTACTTGTGAATAATCTGCACTTTGTTTGTATTGTTTTAATTGAAACATTGGTAAACATGTCTCTTTGAAGTTCAAATTTCGTCTTCAAATTAGCTAGAAGAGGGGATTACCATTTACCACCTAACTAAATTAAGAGACAAACAGTATGGCACAAATTGGTGTTGCTATCATTAACCAAGGACACAAGCATGATTGGACTAATTAAATAAACTTGACTTAATAATTGGTTAATTGGCATAACTGGAGTCTAAACTATCTAATAGTGTATATACAAGTCACCACTAATGAGATTTTTTTTAGAGAGAGTTCCAACTTATGGAGTTCGCTCTTAATGATAGCTCTTTATCATTAGACCAAGACACCAATCAGTTTTTGGTGTAGGCGGGAATTGAACCCCAGATCTTTTATTTAACAATCAGAGACTTTACCAATTGAGCTAATTGGAACCCACCACCACTAATGAGATTTTGAGTATGCGATTCTATTCAAATGAATATAAGAAACCTTAAGGCTTCAAAAAAGAAGTAAAAAAAAAAAAAATAAAAAAAAAATAAAAAACCTTAGACTTTCTAATAAAAATTTATATAATTTTAAAAAATAATTTTATTAATAGATATATAACAATTATAACTGGGATTTGGTGGCCATATATATATATATATACACAAAATAATTTTATTAATCGGTATATAACAATTTTAATTGGGATTTGGTGGCCATATATATATATAAATATATATAAATATATATATATATATATAAATATATATATATATATATAATAACTATTAAACTTTTTGGGACTATACATATATCTAATTAAAATTTGTTTTAAGAACTTTAGAAAAAGTATTAGGAGGGACCCTCACCCTAAAGTGGCTCTGCCACTAGGCTCGACGACCAATTTTGGAAGAAAAAAGGGAAGGGATTTTATTTTACAAAATTTTCCTCTAAATTGGGTTTGGAAGAAAATTCTTCCCACCTATTATGTGGTAAGTTAAGTAAGGATTCACATCTACTTCTAGTCACATCATAACCTAGTTAATAGTCACGAGAAATATTTAATTTATTTAATAAATCATGTTATTTAATATATGTAAATGACCTTATGAATTGTCATGTAATGCGTTGGAGGAAATTTATCCAACCTGGTTTGTAGGAAAATTTTATCTGATTTTATTCAAGAATTTATAAGGTCATAGTCTTCCAACCCACTACATGGTAATTCAAAAGATTATTCAATGTATATTTTTAGTTGGATGATAGATTTAATAGTAAATGTAACGTATTTAAATGATTTGATAAATCATGTTATATTTTTACCAAAAAAAAAAGAAAAAGATAAATCATGTTATTTAATACATGTGAATGTTCTTATAAACTACCATGTAATGGGTCAAAATTCTCTTCAACTTGCTTTGGAGGAAAAATATGTTCTTTTTTATTGGCAAAACAATGCAGTTTCGATATCCAACAATAAATTTTTAAATGTTTAAGAACTAAGTTTTTATTTTATTTTAT